>OY821760.1:1465161-3865161 GCA_963682095.1 Potentilla sterilis | reverse complement strand
CAATATATTTTTTATACTTACTCACTGAGGGGATGTTCATTGTTTCTAGTATGTCAACTCATTTCTACTTGCCAAGTTCTCATACATGCTGCATTTCTTTATTTCAGGTTGAAGTTGGAAACCCCAATGTGGTATGGAGTGCAAGTGAAGATGGAACTTTGAGACAGCATGACTTTCGAGAGGGCACTTCTTGCCCTCCTGCTGGATCTGCTCATCATGAATGTCGTAATGTTTTAGTAAGGGCTTGTTTATTTAGAGCTCTTTCAAATTCAATTTGTATAATATCAAAAATTTCAGTTGCTTTTCTAATTATTATTACTTAGACCTTTGGTAAGAGTTACAAACTTTTGTTGCTTCCCAAGTTCCTCCCAATAAGATTTATGTAAGCTCCATCATTTACTACCAAATAGGTCCTATCCATCTGTGTAGATAATAAAAAGAGAATTGGATTCCACATCTTCACCACATGAAGTTTCATATACACCAGGAAGCATCTATACTTGCCTAAATGTGAAATCTCATCTGCATTAGATATGTTATAGATAACATCTCTGGTGTTGGAAGATCTTTTTGTTGCATCTTTCTTCAGTAATTTTATATCTGGAAGCCAGAATCTTAGGTGCTTCTTTTTTGGCCCCTGTTGCTAAAATTATCTAATTTCATTATTCCACAAATTGTTCTTTATTGCAGCTCGATTTGCGATCTGGAGCAAAGAAGTCACTAGCTGATCCCCCGAAACAAACGTTTGCTTTAAAATCTTGTGATATTAGTTCCACTAGGCCTCATTTGCTATTAGTTGGTGGGAGGTATGTGTTGTTGACTCTTATCAACAAGGTTAAGTATTTCAGCTACTTTTTCTGTTTCGCCTGATATGCCTTCTCCAATTGCAGTGATGCATTTGCGCGTTTATATGATAGAAGGATGCTGCCTCCTCTGACATCCTGCCGGAAAAGGACGTCTCCACCTCCTTGTGTTAACTATTTCTGTCCAATGCATCTCTCTGATCGTGTAAGCTTACTGTTCTTAATTAAGAGGCTGAAATTTGATTGTGATCCTTGTGCCAGATTTAGAAGAACTTATTATCTTTTCAAATGGAAAGCTCTTTAGTGAATCCTGTTTCTTCCAGGACAGAGGAGTAATTTCCTATGAAAATTTTGGATTTTAATTACTACATTGAAAGTATAACAAATTGCTTGCCGAACATACATTTTAATGCTGTTTTGGATTTATTTCTCAGGGACGTACAAACTTGCACTTAACTAATGCTGCATTTAGCCCAGATGGAGAAGAGGTTCTACTTAGTTATAGTGGGGAGCATGTATATTTGATGAACGTTAATCATGGTATGTTAAGCGAGCCTGGAATAATTTAACAGTGGGTACGATATGAAAAAACCAGCTTAATAATGTTAATCGACTTTTGCAATTTGCAGCTGGTGGAAGTGCTGTCCAGTATAATTCAGGAGATGTTTCTAAGATAATGAGCTTCACACCTATACTGAATGGGCTAGAACTGCAACAACCAGCATCCAGAGTCTTCACAAGTTGTCTTCCTAAAAGACGCAAGGCCACTGTTATGGTGTGCATCTTTTTTTTCGAGATCTTGGTCTTCTTGTCACTTTTATCTTTCTGCAAATTGGTCATAGCTAGTATCTAACACATCTTTCTGCAGCATGAAAAGTGCAGTAAACTAACTCAAACTGCTCAGAAGTCCTTGGAGGAGGGGGATTTTTATCATGGCATTGAGGCATGCAATGAGGTGCTGGATGGATATGGTCGCGATATTGGGCCCGTACTAAGGCATGATTGTCTCTGTACTCGCGCCGCATTGTTGCTGAAGGTTCTTTTGATTTCAAGCATAGTTACATGGTTGGATACTGGTTCCTCATTTTGAGATTCTCTGGTGCTTACTACTTTCCCTTTTTTTCTTCCCAGCGTAAGTGGAAAAATGATGCTCATATGGCTATAAGAGATTGCTATAATGCCCGGAAAATCGATAGCTCCTCTTATAGAGCTCATTACTATATGTCTGAAGCTTTATCACAGGTACTGCAGTTGAGTGTATGATGATATGAGCTTTTATTGTTTCATTGGGTGGGTTGGGGCGTGGAGGAGAATTGCAGTTAGCCATTAGGAGATAATTTGTATCTATATACACAGATAAGATTGGCAACTTAATTTTTCAACTTAAAAGCTTCTTCAGTATTGCCATCAAAGGATAAGTGCAAATATATAAATTCTTTTGACATTTGATTTTCCACTTAGCATAACATCTACACTGAATTCTAAATGGGGAAAGTTTACAGTAAACGTAAGGAAACGGAAACATGTGGCTTATTTGTATAACCATATAGTTACCTAAGCTTTCTTCTAGACAGGTTCTGAACTTGACAATTTGGGGATATGGTGAAATTCAGATAAACAATTACTTGATAGAGTTATCCTAATTCCAATTTGAACTAGTTGAGCACTCTAAAACACTATTGGCTCGTATTCCTTTTGCTGGCGAACCTGTAGCGAAAGCAAGGATTGTTCAAAGCGAATTATCAGTTATTTGAAGAGCAGTGGTGTGAACAAATTTCTTACAGAATTGGGTTTGTCTGTTACAAATTATAGGAAAGTAGTGTTCATTATTTTTACGTATCTGGATTCCTGAGATTATTGTTTAAAGGAAACTGTAGCAGATATAAAGTTTTGGCATCCATGCCTTAATAGACGCTGCCATATCTCTGCCAGAGTATCACATATTCGTGCCATATCGGTGCTTTCTGCTCTTAAAATTTGTCAACTTGGCTTGATAAACTACTTTTATGATTTTATGTTTTTCTGTTTATAGTTGAGAATCATGTGTTAGAGTATGAATGAAGTGATAAAAGATTGATGAGTGAGTATGGACTTTGGACCAGCCTTTGTTTTTGGTAAAGTATTTGTTTAACAATGCTATTCTCTTGCAGTTGGCCAAACATAAAGAAGCCCTAGAGTTTGGTATGGCAGCCCAATCTTTAGCTCCATCAAATCCTGAGGTAGCAGCACAATTGGAGAGTGTAAGAAGAGAGCTTGCTGCAGGTTGGTACTATGGATGTTGTGCATTCTTTGATTCCAAGTAAAGTTACATTTTTTACCTTCTTTGATACTTTGCTGCAGCAGCACAGATTTTTATCTAGCTGCTGATTTTATCTAGTATAGTAACATTGTGACCTCTATAGTTTGAACTGATAGACAGTGAAAGGAGTGGAATCTGTCTTTTCTTTGATAGTCAATGCCCCTATCTATTGCCTTGTTTTAGGACTTACTCATTCTTTAATGACCTTATGACCTATATGGTGGGAAAATCTGCATCAACCTAATTATTGATCATCCTTTTCTTCACTCTTCTCTCCAGCCTGTTTGGGTGGTCCATAATCCATACTGTGTCACTAATTTTTGTTTTGAATAGATGCCAATTTGTCTTTTTATAGATAGGTTTTCTCCTTTCTTTAGTCGATTTTCATTTTTGAAGTGTTTGAACTCCCACAGATTCCATGTCCAATATAAGAGTAGTGTTTTGGTTTCACCATCAAGTAAAACAAGAGTAAAAGATGCAATTATTAACTGTTTGGTTCAACTCTGTATGTTGTCATCACGTTAAACATGGGAAGCAATTCATTTAGTGGAGGAAGCCTTTAATTACAGTAGGAATATAAAGAGATCAAATGTACCCCACTGTCTCAACATGAATTGATTGAGAATTTTAAGGACATTATTTTTTTGCATCCTTATCTTTACTCTTGTTATGTAATTCTAACTGTATAGTTCTGTGATTAGCTGAGGCCGAAAAAAATGGCAAGCCAAATGATGGAGCACCCAGGTCTGAATCTCGGGGTGGGAGAGTGCTATCACTTAGTGACATACTTTACCGATCTGAGGGTAATAGTGATGCTTCACAAGATGGGCCCAGATCTGAAAGAGAGGATTCTGATTATGACGAGGAGTTAGAGTTGGACTTTGAAACCTCAATCTCAGGTGATGAAGAGCAAGATATCGAGCCTAATATTCTACATGGAAGTGTAAATCTGAGAATTCATCGAAGAAGTGATTCTTCTAGAGAAGTTGAGGGGGCAAAGGGCTGTTGTGGATCTCCGTCATCGTCATCTCAAAATGAAAGACTCCCATATCAGGTCCCTTTTATCCTATGGTGTAACACATTTCCAGATTGGTGATATCTAATGGTTTTGTTGAGTAATTTCTTTTATTCTTTTCTTGTTTTGGTTGACAAAGGTACATAGACGACATACCTATGTTGTTGAGTCGTTTTTGCATAGGCCTATATTAAATTTTTTTTTTATAGTCTAACATTTTGGATAAATGTTGTAGGAGACTGTCTGTCTATATAGAGCTTTAAGGTAATTGTGGTTTTATAATGATGACATTATCCTTCAGATCAGTTAACCACGATGGGGCATTACCCACTGGACATTGCTACAGACGTGCTGTCAACCCATTGTTTAAGTGCTACTTGATTGGAGTCTTAAAGGCCAGATAACTTGTTTAAATGTTGTACAAGAAATTATGGCTGGGTAGTACTGGCCTTGTGATAAATAAATTATGACTATAGTTCTGCCTAGCACATTGGGTTGTTGTCGTGATGTGGTCTTTCTCTAGTCTGAGTCAGTTTTAGCTATAGAGAAACTCATTTTACTTTCGTTTTGTATTGTTGGTCAAATTGCCTTCATGCAGGATGGCCTCAAAGTAAAACCCTCCTGTTTTCTTCCTTTACGTTGATGAGATAGTTTGTTTAGATGAATGCAATTCACTTGTCTTTTGATTTTCATTATATGTTGCAGCCCGAGGCAGTTATTGATATGAAACAGAGATACGTCGGTCATTGTAACGTTGGAACTGACATAAAACAAGCCAGCTTTCTTGGTCAGAGAGGTATTTCTATTTAGTGTTGATAGTGCGTTAGGGATAAGGATGTCATGCAATATAACGAGTCCTGGGTTGGATGTTTCTGTTCAATGTAAGAGGGTTGAATGTTACTGTTGAAAATAGATGTCTAGAGTGCCTCCTTCAATGCCTTGTTATAAAAGTTCTCATGACAACCTTTGTGTTTTAAATGTGGCTCAAAATATGTTAGTAGCTTTTCTTGTGATTCATCTTTCTTTATGTTAAATGATTATGTTTTTTTTTTGAGAGGTCAAAGAGCACACACACACATGAATGCATCATTGCTTGATGTCAAGATTGGTTATCTTGATTGTTTACTTCTATTACCAATACATCAAAACAAAAGATTTGAGTTTTTGGGAAACTTGTATAATCATGTTGTTTGGCAGGTGAATATATCGCTAGTGGAAGTGATGATGGCAGATGGTTTATATGGGAAAAAAGAACTGGCAGACTGATAAAAATGCTTCAAGGAGATGAAGCTGGTAACTCTTTCCCCTGCAGCACAAAATAATGGGAGTAACAACTTCCTGTAGCTGACTTTATAATATATTTTCTTTGTCCTCTGCAGTTGTGAACTGTGTGCAGTGCCATCCCTCTGATTGTGTTGTGGCAACTAGTGGGATTGACAATACAATAAAGGTGCCTATTATGAAAACACTCTTTTAATTTATTTTTATCTCTTCTTGATTGAGGTTGGGTAGTGTAGGGAACATTCTGAATCTTGTCTGGTTGATTGTTGTAGTTATGGACCCCAAGTGCTTCAGTCCCATCTATTGTAGCTGGTGGAGCCGCTGGACCAGAAACTGCTAACATTTCTAATGTTTTGGCAGCTAATCAGCGCAGATTAAGCCATAATCCTGGAACCATCCTGTAAGGCTTATCAAATTCTGAACTGTTACCCTTACTGTAAAGATTTGATAGTTTTTATTAATTGATTTTGTATGTTATAAAAAGGAAAGGTCTGTGCCTCCATATGGTTTTCTTTCATTATTGTCTTGAATTTTGGTTGGCAAGTTTAACCCACATGTTGCTAGTATTACTGGCTACCTCTCATGCTATGTCTCTAGGTCAGTGGTACAGATCGTAACTTAATTTTGTTTTGTTTTGTTGAGTTATACAATACAACCTATAAATACAGTGCATTTCCAACTGTATATTCCATGATTTGCAGCGCAATTCTCTCTTCTTCTGAGAGAATGTGTTCCACTGGGAACTGTAGCTGTTCAGCACTGCAAGTTCTTATGCCTGCTGAACTCAATCCATGCATATGATTGTTTCCCATTGAGTGAAACTTCAAATTTAGTCTGAATATGAGACCTATGCTTCACTTTCTGAGATAAAGGTGACCATGCAGCTGCAAACTATGCAAGTTCTGATGCATGATAGCTTCACGCATGTTCATGTTGTTGCGAACCACCGCTTTCTTGATTTAGCCTGAAACTTTAAACCTAGCATGAGATTAAAATGACTATCTAGTTGCAAAAAGGAAAAAAAAGAAAAAAAAAAAAAAGAAGAAGTCATGATTGTCCAAATGGTGGTTGTGTTTTAAGTAGTCTAGTGATTTCTAGCCTATGTATATTGTTTCATCCAATGACTAATATAATTTTTGTTAGGTACAGCCGTTCTGAAATATTGGAGCATTTTCGAATGCATGAGTTTACTGAAGGAAGCTTGCACCCGTTTGAGTGTGCTCAGAGCTAAACAGGGTTATAACTGAAGCATGGAGGTAAAACTCGTATCTGAATGAAATTCATTTTATTCTTGTTCTTCCAGAGTTTCATGTACATGGTTCGTAAGAGATTTAATATAGTGTGAGATTTAGCTCAATGCAGCACAGTTGTGATTGAAGTGTAGAGTTGTTCTGATTTGTATTCCAATTGTATGTCCCCTGCCACACACAAGCAGACAAACATAGTATATATATGCCCACACACATGGACTTAAATTTGATAAAATAGTCTTAAAGAGGAATATGAGGATTGATTCAAGGTATACCGAGTTCGGACATGAATTTTGATTTTGAGCAATGTTCCACTGTGCTGTTGAATATGATAATTACGCTAGAAGAGTAAACAAAATTTAGGTATAAGGAATTTTGACAATTCTGCAACTTTTTCAACGGCTCAATTGTTTGCGGATGTTTAATTGCCTATTAGTATTATTATCTTTTTAGAGTCTTTTTTGATTTCCTTAGATTTGAAATGGTAAATTTAGTGTGACCAAGCCCAAGTTTAATCCCAAAAATATATGTAGTGTGACTAGAGAAAACATTATGGTTTAAGAGATGGCACTACTCTACAGGTCATGCTTTGCATCACTTTGACATCTCAGTTTTCCTTTTAACGAGATAATTTTTTTATTTGACAAAAAAATAAAAATAAAATGGGTACACGTGGGAAATCAGCAGATAATTTTTTTTTTTTTTCTTTCCATCTTGAGCTGAGGACAGGTGTTCATAGATTCTTACAAGTGTGATTCTAGCGCTGATGTTATCCGTCTTGTTGCAGATATGTTGCAGTTCATGTAAAGCATTATGGGATGGCCAGCCGCTGCTATGCTGTGTTCAGCTGTAAAGTTTTCCCCATTACTATTGGTCATTAGCCGCCTCCAAAAGTTTGCCTTATGGATAATTTGTTGAAAATCCGCCTGTATAGTAGTACAGATTCTCAACTTGAGAATGCTGATGGTTTGTATGCTGTTTTTCGCTCTCGTAAGTATTATTTATTTATTTTGCTTCTTATTGTTTACAGTATAAGAAAACAGAGAATAATTCCTTTTTGGGTATTAGAGTTGATAAATATATATGTATATATCAGTAACCTTTTTTTTTTTTTAATCTGATAATAAAATATGTTTACTGGACCTGTTCTCTTTTAAGATACTTCAAATCTTGCTGATTGAAGCTGTAATATGTTATTCATTTCCAATTATAGGTTGGGGATATAGTTGCCAAGCCCGACCTGTGAAAATATATTTCTTTATGATTGCAATCTCCATAAGTTTTGCAATTTCAACTTTGTTATTCCAACTGTTGGCGCCTTAATTGACGGATTCAATTGTTTGATGCAAATTCAGAGGTTCATTAATTATCAGCCATTGGATTTTAATGAGTTTAATCTAATAGTTTGTTGATCTGGTCACCAATGAGTTTAATCTAATGGTTTGTTTACCTGGTCACCAGGTGAATGGGATCGGTGCATTATGAGTTCAAAAACTTGGGAAGGAATTTGTCTATACGCTCTATGATCAACTAAACTGTAATTGTTTGCGACTGTAAACAGTATGCTCAAAATTGTAGTGTTTCTCAATTCATCCTGGAAAAATTAGATGTTCCTATGCGATTTAATAATTCGGAGTTGATAAGAATCTAATTAATATTGATTCATCCTATTAGAATTGAAACCATCTATTTCATTTAAAATAACAAGCACTCTTATATATATATATATATATATATATATATATAGGCCTTTTCTGGTGCGGACGTCCGCACGCACTGTTCATGGTGCGGATGCGGCGTTTCTGGCCACCGGCGAGGCGGCGACGGCGTATCCGGCCACTGGGCTGTGCTCCCCCCACGCCGACGACCCCGTCTGTGCCGGCCCGAGCTCCATCGCCGGCCGGAATCTGCAAAAATGCAGAAAAATGAACAGTACTTGTCATTTTTCTGCATTTTTGCAGATTCCGGCGGCTGCCGGCCGGCGATGGAGCTCGGGCCGGCACAGATGGGGTCGCCGGCGTGGGGGGAGCACAGCCCAGTGGCCGGATACGCCGTCGCCGCCTCGCCGGTGGCCGGAAACGCCGCATCCGCACCGTGCGGACGTCCGCATCTGAAAAAAATTATATATATAATATATATATATATATTAAAATCAACCCAAGATGAGCGTAATAATTAGAAATTTAGAGCATATGGGCGGGAAATAAACAAAGTTTCAAACATTTATCAATTTGGGGGCTCCACGAACCAAAACACAACCCTAAAATCTTCAATCTCTCATCCAACATGAGAGGCGCTCGGCGATCCAAGCCGTCATTGAACCCACGCCCCCCGCCGCCATCAACCCCACTCGAACACTTCGGCCACCGCGACTCCGACGCCAGCTTCGCCAGCGGCATCTCCGCCTCCAACGTTGACCTCTACAAAGACCGGTCCTACCAGCAATCCGCCCTCTCTGCCATCAACTCGTACCTCTCCTCTCACTCCGTCCAATGCTTCCTGAAATTCCCAATCCCTCCCGCCCGTGAGATCACCGAAGCTCTCCGATTCCTCGTCTCCCGCCTCGACTGGCCGTCTCCTAAGCTCGAGGACGACCTCCCGGCTATTCTTAAATCCCTAAAATGCCCCTTCAAGCTCAACAAGTCCATGATCCGAAATCCTACGGTGAACTCTCACCAGTGGCCGAATCTCCTGGCTGTGATTCACTGGCTGTTCCAGCTCGTTCGCTACAATGATCATCTGGATCAGAATTCCGAGGCTTTTCTCGATAACAATCCGGTGGGGCAGTACACCTTACAGAGCTACCTGCATTACATAAGGGGGCAGGACGACGAGGCGGAGGAGGTGGATAGGGAGTTTGTGGGGAAGTTTGAGAGGCAGAGGGACGAGTCGGAGGAGCAGTTGAGGGTTTTGAGGGAGCACGTGGCGGAGATGGAGGTGAAAGTGGAGGGGATGAGGGCGGAGTTGTCGCCGATGGAGGCGTTGGAGAGGGAGAGGAGTACGTTGGAGGAGGATGTGGGGAAGTTTCATCAGATGATTGAGAATCTCGACAAGAATGTTAGGAAATTGCAGAAGGTTTTGGAGGAGAAGGAGGGGGCGTTGGAGGCCAAGAGGGAGGAGAAGAAGAGGATTTTGGAGGAGAATGAGGATTTGAGGAAGAGAGTCGAGTCGCAGAGTTTTAATGAGAGGGATGTGGAGAGGATGAGGAGGGAGTTGCAGGCTGTGGAAAGGGATATTGGGGAAGCCGAGCTGGCGAGGAATGTGTGGGAGGAGAAGGTTTGGGATTTGGAGAACACTCTCGGCCCTAAGGTTAAGGAGCTCGAGGCTTTGGCCATGGAGTGCAACCAAGTCATGAGGAGGTTTGTCATCCCTCTTCATAATTTGATGTTTTTTTCTTTTTAGGTTTTCTTTATACTCTATTTGTTATGTGGTTATCTGAATTTTAATTCCATATGGTTAACTCATTGAGCAGTAATTTATCCTGTGCTTTTGTTAGTGCTTTAAAGTTGTTTGCTTCATATTTTCAATGTTGTGAAAACACCTTGTTATTTGTAAGCTCATTCTTAGGTTGTTTCGCTTACGCACATTGTTTTTGCTGCTTTTGGTTCGAGTATTACAGTTGACAATCCAAAATCTTTTGTTGCACTGATTCAGTTCTCTGATGAAACTGGTATCTCTTTCGTTGGTACAGATTGAAACTTTGTAATGGTTTTCAGTATGTATTAAATCCTAAGGGATCAACTGCTGCTGAGGTGATGGGGGTTGATTATAAGTCGATTTTGAAGCCTGCACTTGACTCATACTCTGAGAAAATAAAGAAGGATTCTATGGAAACACTTGATGAGTTGATGTTGCTTCAGCATCAGTCAAGTGCACTTTCTGCTGATATTGAGGGAAAAAGAAATGATATATCAACACTTCAGTCCCGTCTTGATGAAGTAAGTGGATCAAAACCAAATCTTTCATATATATTACTGTTTCGGCATGGGAAACAAAATGACTTCTTTATTACAGAATGCATTACCAATTTCTCGTACCAACTTCTTCTTCAGCATTCAATAGTTAATGACTAAGCAACTAAAAGCTGTTCGGTACATATTACAAAAATCATTATAGAAGCAACCTTTCTTTTCCTGGCCTGGTTATTGCTGTCATAAATGACAAATTCATAGTATTAGCTTTGGTACTTCTATAAATTTTGATGAAAATGTTCTCAATGGCTTGACAAAATTTATTCAGTAATTACCTCTGGATGTCAGTTTATGTACACACACAGACATACAATATATTGGATAGTTATATTTCAGTGAGTTTAGGATAGTTAATCAAGTTCTGATTTTCACCTTCAAAAAGAGGGGAAAAAGAAACAGTAGGACAGTGCAAGCAGCCTTCAAAGGCTAAATCCTCTAGAACTTTTAGTTGAACCCTTTTATTGTTTCCCTGGAATCCTCCGCTGCCAAAAAAAAATTTGATGCTAGTTCCAATGTAATATTTGCTATACTTTAATATCTTTTTCTTAACCTGCAAATCTGTTCATCTGTACTGTTGGTTTATAAGTCATTAGTTGTAGCAACTAAAAGAGGTTATAGGAAGCTTTTTCTATGATCTGTGAAGGGTAAATAGTGACTAGCTTGGGAAGAATGTGGCAGCTTTATGGGTACAGGGTTGCAAGTAGTATTGTAGGTCTGAAATAGAATATAGATATTTACTATAGGTCTGTTGACAGCAGTGTTATAGCATTATGAATGCTAACAATGCTACAGTTAGAAGTTGGTTCACTTGATTTGCTGACAAGTGGAGTGGAAGGAATCTGTACCATTATATCGTTTCATAGGGTTAAAAGAGCGTATATACAAGTGGTTGGAAAGCCTTGTCAGAAAAGGCATGATTCTTTACTTGCATATTAAATAGGTTTAAAATTGGAGATCCCTACAATAGTCCCTATGAGATAACCTGCCTGGGAATTAAAATAAGAAAACCTTAATGTGTTTCGGTAATCCTTACATTTTGACCTTTCATAGTAGTGCATTTAGTGAATAAGTCACCTATTGATTATTTTAAAACTCTCATGCTAAGGCTACCCGAATGCTCCTGAATTTAAAGACCATTTTTGTTGGCTATAACCTCTTAGGTCTATCTATTTTCTGGTGATTTTGCCTTGTAGAATGGTATATTAACCATCTAAGAATAGTATACGATCTTAGCACCTGGTTCTTATCATGATCTTTTACTAGAAAAGAGTGCATGGGGTCCATTAGAGTGGTATAATCAAGTTGAAGTGGGAAGAGGGAAAGGTAAGCAGATGTATGGAAAGATTGACAGGATCTATATAGAAAATCCTATATAGAATGAGCCACACTGATCACTGATGCATGTCTTACCCAGTAGAAAATCAATTGTGCAGGTCGTATGCGATTTTAAGATAAAACTAGAAGTAGGATGAAATTTCTCTAAGAAAACAAGCCAGAATCTGTGGATTATGATGATGCCAATGGATGTATACACCACTATACTTTGCAGATACTATCTCATAGTACTGCTTTCAGATGATCGTGATTAGCTTGGATCAAAAGTTGTTTCAGTCTCTGGAAGCTGGTATTTACTCCCTAGAGGTCAGGGCGGTTCATTTCCAAATGCCAGTCCTGTAGTGACTTGTTAAGTTTGCCATATACTATGAAGATTATTGGCGTATTTTGCCGTTTACAATTGAAACTCTTGCGGTCATGATTTAATATTGCAGTGTGGATGAACATAGTATTTTGCAAGAATTTTTCTTTTATGGCGTTGTACTCATGAATAGTATATCCATTATATCCATCAGGTGGAAGCACAACTGAATCTATTGCGAAAAGAGACGCAGGACTATACTCATAGATGTGAAGAAGAAGCTAGAAATATGATGGATGTAGTTAAAAAGGAGGCTAATGAAATGAATATTGTGGAGAGAGAAGCAGCTGTGATTCTGAAGGTTTGCTACTAATTCTTTGTTCACTTGTTAGCTTAAAAGTGTCCTTGATCTGGCTGGCTTCAAAGAGTCTAGGGACATACATTTGAGGAAAATAGTCTGTGCCTGAAAAGCAGAATAGCATATTGCATAGAAGTGTCTTTCTTTATATTCAGTCTTTCTGTACTCCTCATTGTCATTAGTTTTAAGCTTTATGAACAGCCTTAATTAATCAGAAATTTGTGGAGTTTCAAATGGTTCCTAATCAACTTCTTGTTTCTTGTAGACTTCCAAGTTGAAATTGCAGGAAGTAACTAAACAAACTGAAGAAGAGACTCAAAAGTGTGCTCGCGAATTCATTGCCATAATTGACTCGGTCTCAAAATACAAAGAACACGTGCAGTCAAAGATTGCAGAAATGCAGAACGATGTCTCAGACACTGCAGCTATGTTATCAGATACTCACAAAGGTTCATTGCAAACCCAGTACAGTTTTCTGTTTGATTCAAGCCAAGGCTCTGAATTAACTCAAGCCACCAATGACAGTCAACGGTAGGTTGACTTACTTGTGACCTCTAATGATCATCTTTTGCTGGATTCAGTGCGCGCTAAATTATGTTTTTTTTGGTCTATATAGGCTTGGTATGTCTGTATATAAATTATTATATTGTAATGCAATGTTTTCGTTAGAACTTAATATTTCTGGAGAACCTTTTACTATCATGTTAGTGCTTAATGTGTTTGGTTGATCAAATGAAGGTTAGTTCAGAGTATTTGATTGTTATGTACAATCTTTGGATTCTGTTAACTTCTACATGAAAGTGAGATTGAAAATCCCTAGCCCCCACCCCCCCATTCTCATTGGTTGTGTGCATTTTTATTCTGATTTTTTAGGCAAACTAATCGTTCATTATATTTATGTTTCAGTCATAAGAATAATACATGCTCATCATTCTCATCATTTTAAAACACCATGATGAAAATTGGAAGGAATTTTGGTCTTTATTACATCCTAGTTTAAGGATCCTTTCTTCTGTTTTGCATTCCTTTCTCATCTAATGAATCAAGTCAATGAACCTTTAAGTCTATGTATCTCGTGTGCTCACATCTCAGTTCCAAGATGACTTTTATCAAACGTGTGCAATGGTTTTTTGACTTTTTCTAGCACTAAACATTATTTGAGTTTTTTTTCTTTCTCATATGGGATATGGTTATTAAGTTTAATGGATAACTCCACGAAACCAACATTTACTGAGAGAGAACTAATAAAATATTATGATGTCGACGTAGATATAAAATTTTGATGAGAATTCAGATCTGAATCTTGTTCTAAGAAGACATATAAGAAGACATTTCTAAGTGCTCGCTATCAAATTCCATTATGTGTTGTAGTGAGCTTTCTACATATAGCATACGCTGCATACCCTCGTCTTTTTTCCATCTTCTTCAGATACAAATTTTTCATGTCAATAATAGACGTGTATATGTCAATCAACTAGATTGGAAATATCGGATATGTTTTAGTGAATTAATAAACATATTGGATGGAGGGGCACGTACTGTTTTGCCAATTCTTTCAAACTTTGTCAATGGAAGTCAAAACAGATTGATCGATATATTGATCGATTCTAAATATAACTAGTTGTTACTAACAGTGTTGTTAAGCAGCTCAAGAATTTGAACGGTGCTACAAGTTTGCGGTTGCCAAACTAAGATAATTCCAAATCAGAGCCTGGAAAAGAAACTTGACGATGTGTATCATAGAGGTATGCAACATTATGTGAATCAATGAATTCTTAGGAATCACAAAGACAAAGTCTACAGGAGAATCAGCTTAACATGTCAGGTTGGTCCGTTGGTGGTCAACTCTTCAATGAAAGTAATAATTCAGATAAATTATGTTTTCTTTTACTATAATAAAAACTATGATATCTTTTTGAGTAAATATGTAAAATGGTACCTGAACTATTGCGAAATGTACTTTTTCGTACCTACGAATTTTTTCTACCTGAAATGGTACCTCAAGTATTGCACCGTTACCTAATATGGTACCTCCGTTAGTTTTTCCGTTAAAATTGCCTACGTGGCATGAATAAATACCCAAAATGGTACCCAAGCTATTTCAAAAACATTTTTTTAGTACCTATATTTTTTTTTCCTCAAAATTTAGTTTATTTTTTTAACTCAAAATTTACTTTATGATTAATGATTAGAGATATATAACTTACACACGCACACATATTATTTTATTATAACTCTTAAATATACTTTCTTTTATAAACATAATATATAGTTATATGTTGTATTTTATCCTTGTGATATATAGAGTTGTCTATAAATACTATTATTATAAACGTATATTATGCCATTACCAAATATTTGACTTCCTTTATAAACAGAACAAATTTGTAGATTTTTTTTTACAAAGAAAATATTGATATATCAAAATAATAATATTTTTTTATTACTATCAAAATAATAATAATAATAATAATAATTTATTTATGAGTTTAACTAGTATATGTTTTGGTATCATAAACTAAATTCAGAGATTTTATTTGAAGTATTAGAAAATATATATATATATATATAGGTACTAAACAATGTTTTTGAAATAGGTTGGGTACTATTTTGGGTATTTATTCATGCCACGTAGGCAACTTTAACGGAAAAACTAACGGAGGTACCATATTAGGTAAAAGTGCAATACTTCAAGTACCATTTCAGGTAAAAAAAATTCGTAGGTACTAAAAAGTACATTTCGCAATAATTCAGGTACAATTTTAGGTTTTTACCATATCTTTTTCTATAAGAAAATTATTGTAGCCTTTACGTAATTTATTTTTCCTAACCCTATAAAACGACATCCTTTAACCTGGCTTTTTGTTGTGTGGCCGACGGCCTAACAAAGTCCATCATCACTCATCTCATTTGCATCTCTCTTCTCTCTCTCTCCCTCTCTGCATGAAAATCGAAGATCGAAACAGAACAAGAAGAAGCAGCAGCTAGCAAGCAATATGACAACAATCAAAGCAGGAAGCTCAGCACCAGTTGAAGGTACCCATGAGTGTTGCATGTGTGGGGACTTTGGCTTCTCCTACGAGCTTTTCCAATGCAAGGCCTGCCACTTCAGATCCCAGCACAGGTAATCATACTCTTATTTCAATTACTTGTTCATATAGTTTCTGGGTTATTGAATTACAAAAGTAATAAGTTAATTTCTTGAATATCATATAGGTACTGTAGCAATCTTTACCCAAAAGCAGAGTCTTACAGAGTCTGCAATTGGTGCCTCACCCAGAAAGAAGAAACAAAAGAGAAGTCACAGAATTCTTCAAATTCTTCATCTTCATGTAAGAAAGACCAATCCCATCAAGAACACCTTCATCACAATCACGATTCCAAGGTCAACAGAATAAAAAAGAATTCAACAAAAGCCAGCCATGATCATCATACACATGGTTCAGGTCTAAGAGGCAGCATGAAGCTTCAGCCAAGTGGCCCTATAAAGAAGCAGCGATCACTTGATCATCATTATCATCAAAACCAGGTCTCATCATCACCAAAATCTCCATCTCTGGCCAGAAAGAGGATCATCACAAATGGAGCAAAGGAGGAGGCTGAGAAGATCAGGAGGACCAGATCAGAAAACATATCAAACATAAACAGAATCAATAACCATGGGATTACAAGGCAGGTGTTTAGAAATAAGGTGAGAAGGTACAAGCTTCTGGATGAGGTTTCAAGTCAATGACCCCAGTGCACTTGGCAACTTGCTAACTACTTATTCCTATTTTCCTTTTATCTCAATTTTATTTTCTAAAAGGCATTGCATCGAATATTAGACTTATCGATGATCCTTGAATCATGATAGATGCAATTTGGTTCACTGTACATAAGCTATGGGATTGTTAGGTGTAGTGGGAGGTGATCTAGACAATTATTAGTTTCTTTTTCACTTCCATATTATGTAGTAATTTGCAAATAAATGTGAAAATTATAAAGCTTGGATTAGCTGCGTAGTACGAGTTTAGCAAGAGGTAAGTAATACAATCATAGTGGTTACTTTTAGAAAGAAAATAATAAAAATGTAAGTAATACAATAAAAAATCTCTTATTAACAACTCGGGCGCGAGAACACACTAACAGATTTTGTACTCCTTAATACTTCTTTTAAATGTAACTATAATTAAATTTGAACAAGAACGTTCTATGGTAAACCAATTGAGTGGTTACTGCACTGGGTGGGTGGAATCAAACCTACTACTATCTAGCTACATTTTTCTTCCTATTATCAAAACCAATAACCTTAGAAATTGGGCGTTTTCTTTATTCAAAGCCTCAAAGGGAGGCTATCTAAAGATTCCAACTTGTTATTAAGGCAAGAACAAATCTAACTCTCTGGATTTTATTGAAACTACACAGATGCCGGTAGGAAATATACGCAATTTTTTTATTTGGCAAATATATCCAGGTGAATAAAATCAGTAAAATATGTCGGAAGTGTCGGAATAAGTTGACTTGGTAAAAGGCAAATCCAAATTTTTTCAATTTCAATTCGATCTGAATGGAACATGGCAAAATCAATTTTACAGATGCAGTTTTTTTTTTTTTTTTGTTTAGTTCTAGCCTATCTGGGAGGAATATAAATACGAACGAATGTATAGTATGTTTTGAGTTGTAAAAGATAATGTACAAAAATCTAACTTGTGGCATGGCTCACCGGTGTCAATTGAATTTGGATCATTATATATGGAGCAAGCTAGCTTTTATCTGAGATGATTAATTCATCATCGGATTGTCAGAGAAATTTTTTTTGTAGTTTTTTTTTTTCAATCAGGTAGTCAAGAATATATTACTCAGTGAACAATACAAGAAATAAAACACTCATGAGGGCCGACAATAAGAATTACTCTCTACGAGTACTAAATACCTATCTGGCACCTAAGTACCTAATAATCAAACGTACATCCACCTTCTAAATACCGTTTATAGCACTTTTATTTTCACAGACTCCACATCATATAGCAACAATATTAAAGGTAACAACCATATGAGTTGAGTCTGCCCTTGATTCAAAATTAAATCTGACTATGGGTCATAAAGACCAAATCCATCCAAGTCCACATCATAGGACTAGCTGAAACCAAAGTACTAGTCCAACTTCAAACAGAGTCAAACCAGTTGGAGGCCAATAAAAAAGCTCATAAGCCCAAACTCGCAGAAACCCTAGCTACCTAACATGTCGTCGACCACCATGACTATGACCGGCCAGATGCCGTCATCATAAGGGACACAAGCCAACTCTCAAACAAAGTTGTGTGACATCGCCGTCGGCCATCGTCCAACCCCATAAGCACCAAGCACATCACCACGTTCATCCCAACTCGCCGCCACAAGAAGCCAAAACCAGATTCCGGCAAGGACACCACAGACTAAGGCTTTACTCTTCAGATAAGTAAACCCATCAATGCCCAGCATAAAGAGGCAATCAAAACCAATCGAAAAGATCAAGAAAGTTAGTCTCACACCAAGCAATGGTGCCATCACCCTGTCCCAAATGCTTCCAATCCCATACCAAAACTCAAATCTGCTCCACCACCACCCAATCTTTCTTATCCTCGAATTTAAATCCGATGAAAAAGACCCCAGCGGGAATTTGCGATTTGTACGATCCCAAACTCCGAGCCCATCCCCGATGTTACTGCCGAAGCTGACAGTCGAATTGCCAACCCTCAACGGGATCTGACATAAGTTTCCCACCAAGGCAAGAAGGCCAAGGAAGGGATTTAGGGATGAATGAGACGGATTCCGGTCACCAAATTTTTTTCGCGGAATATTATTTTTTCAATATTAAATTACTGACTCTGACTTTAAGCATGTTACTGACTCTCAGTAATCAGGTTACTGACCCCCAGTAAGCAACTTACAGATTCCAGTACGCATGTTACTGACTCTCAGTAATCAGGTTACTGGCAACTTACAGATTCCAGTAATCTAGTTACTGACTCTCAGTAATCAGGTTAGTGACCCCCAGTAAGCAACTTACAGATTCCAGTAAGCATGTTTCTGACTCCCAGTAACCAGGTTACTGATCTTCAGTAAGCAACTTACTGGCCCGAGATGAAGATTCTACTCCCCCGAGATGGAGGTTGAGACTATTTCCAAGAAAACCTCTGATTTCCAAGCGGTCTTTGGCAGAAACCTTTCAGGTTGCACTCAACCCTCCAGGAGATTTTTGGCAGGACACAGACTTGAACAAAAATGGGACTGAGCCACCACCCTTGCAGGGACTGAGCCACCACCTTTGCTAAATCAGATGCCGATATTGAGTAGATTCATATCTCCGATATTAGTTGCTACACAAAACCTTTCTGAAGGGTGGGCAGAGGTTTTAGATCTCTGATCTCATGGTACTTCGAATTGTTGCTGACGTGGCGGCTGCGGCGGAGGAGGAGGATGAGGAGGAAGAATGCGAGGTCGTGGCGGCCGAGGAGGGAGGATCGTCTCTGGTGGCGCCGACGGCGATGAGGCAAGAGGGTTGCTATGGGAGTGAGTCTGAGATTAGGATCGGAGAGAGAGGGAGAAAGAGAGGTAGAGAGAGATATTTCAGTATCAGGAAGGAGAGATGGAGTGGTTTGTTGATATACAAGGGTATGAAAGTCTTTTATCTAAGAATCATTGGAGTGGGTAGGTAACATTAAAATGGGCAATTTTTCCTCTAATTTGGACTAAATGGTCATTTTCCCTTAAAAATTTAGTACGATTCATTACTGACTTCACAAAACTCTTTTTTCTTCGGATTCTGGTCACCAAATTTTTTTCGCCGGATTTTTTTTTTCAATATTACTTTAGTCGCCGAATTCCAGTCACTGGACTCAAGTTACTGAGGGTTAGTAATGTGATTACTAGGGGTCAGTAATGTGATTACTGAGGGTCAATGTCACATAGTACTAGATAGAAAAAGAATACATTGATAAAATTCTGCAGAAGTATTGCAGAGCTCAAATTCAAGTGCTTTTAAGGCTTGCTAACATGACCTCAATTAAGCTTCTAAAAGAAGCAGAAGAAGACCCACCATCATCAACAACCTTCCTACATATTCCACTCATTTCCTGAACCCTCTTCCTAATCTCACCATCACCCTCCATCAAACGTCTTAGAGCTCTGTCAATCTCATCTGCTATCACAAAATCACCACCATCCTTTTTGTATACAACTCTCAACTCCACCCCCATTGTACTAATCAATGGCCCAATTCCTTTATTCCTATTCCTTTAGTCCTCTTGACCCGGTTTGCCGATCGAAGGAGGGGGGGACGACTGGGTCGAGGCAGTGTCGTCCGAGGGATCGGAGGTCGGAGGTCAAGGCTCCGGGATTCTGGGTCGAGGCAGCGGTGGTGAGCAGAGGTGGTCCGATCAGGGGGTCGTCGTGCTTGAGCGGCGGGGAGAGCAGGCCAATCAGGGTCAAGCAGCGGTGGCGCCGATTTTCGATCGAGCAGTGGTGGTGCCGATCGAAGGAGGGGGGGACGACTGGGTCGAGGCAGCATCGTCCGAGGGATCGGAGGGATCGAAGGTCGGAGGTTGAGGATCCGGGTTGCTGGGTCGAGGCAGCGGTGGTGAGGCAGAGGTGGTCCGGTCGTCGTTCGCAGGGTCTGAAACCCTTGCCGTCGTTCGGGTTGGGAGAGGGAGGGGGCAGAGGAGAGAGAGAGAGAGAGAGAGAGAGAGAGAGAGAGAGAGAGAGAGAGAGAGAGAGAGAGAGAGAGAGAGAGAGAGAGAGAGAGAGAGACTGAGAGAGTGTGAGGGGTTCTTTTGAATTTGGAGATAACTAAAACCAAACTTAGCCTGCGGCTTGGTCGATTAAGCTAACTTTGATTGTGATTCAGACAGAGATTGACAGGACCCGCCCCGAATAACAACACTGTTATCCCGGATGAGTCCTGCGGGGACCACTTTAAGAGAGGTTTCTACCGAAAATTCGGCATGACCTTTCTTAAAATGGACAACCCTGACCTGAAAAAATTAAAACCCAAAAACACTTCGATAAAATCCAGCCTGACTCTAGGAGCCACCTGCTCCCCCAATTTTTTTTTTGACAATCTCCAATTCCAACAAGAACTCAGGTTTTAAAAAGAAATGCGATATCCAAAACATTAACTACATAACAGTTAGCAACTTCGGTTTACAACACAAAAGTAAGCATTTCTTAATTTACAAACATTCAAGGCATCAGAGCGACCTTACAAAGAAAATAAAAACGATTTACAACAAGTAGGTTAAACTAGTAACCTACTATTTCCGGCAGCGGAAAAAGGAACTATGTACTCTGCCTCCGGCACCGAACAACTCTGCAAAACTGGGCGGTTGTAAAACAAAGAGCCCAGGGAAAGTAATTTAAAACATTAGCGTGAGTGGACGAAAAATAAACATAAACACACACTTACTTTATTCGACAAAATTTTAGAATAACCTTGAAATTACTTTCCGCATTTTCATAGTTAAAACCAAGATGCATGCATTACTGAGATATTAAATTTCGTAGACACTTAACATAAAAATCTCAACTCTTAGTTCAAGAATTTATATAAAAAAAGAAACGAAATCCTTACGAACGAAAAATTCTTGAATACCAAGTTAATATAAAAATGTATTTGAATATATGTAGGCCAATCCCATTGGCCATTGACGAAATCGAATATAAATAGGGAAATGTAAACCACCATATAATAATGAGCCTCCAAGGCTAAGGGTCAGAGTCTCACTTCTCCAAGACTCTAGAGCGTCCCACGCTGCCTGTACACGTCGACCACCGAGCGTGAACCTGACCTATGTGGCCAAATCGTCACCTCGCATGGGATCAGGCGACTAAGCTAGCTAGCAATAAATATACATCGACCCTAGTATGGTGAAAATCTGAAAACGAGAATAAAGTACATTTCCCTTAATAATTTATAATTTAATACGGTCCCCGACCGCACTTCTGAAACTTAAAATACAATTAAACCCATTCATAACCTCGTAGAAAAACAAATGAAATCAACCAATCGTAATAAGTGGAACAAAGTGGAATTTCTCAATCCTCGGAAATCTCATTTCCGAAATAATACCAATACATATGTATAGATAAGAATAAAATCATATTGTTTACCTTAAATCATAAATCATTTGAAAATCGATCAATTAAAATTAACTTATCAACGTTCAATAAACCATATTACTCTCATAATAAAATATTCAATGTAAAACCCTCCAAAGTGTTCAAAATCTTTATGCATGCATTGTTTCAAAACAAAAGTCCACTCACAGTACTAAGTCGACCTCTGAGTCGAGTCCTCCTCCCGATGAGTCTCTCCTCGGCCTGTCAAAGAACATACTCAAAACCTCAGACTCGATAACAATTTAGAAACCCAAAACAAAACCGTCCTCACTCGTACGCTTTCTCCGATTTCACCCAACTATGTGAACAAGGTCTCTAAAACCATATTAAACTCTCCTTCGTCGCCGCCACCGCCGCAGCAGCGGCAGCCGTACCGCCAAGGCCCCAATTTGTCCCAAAACTAACCAAGGTGCCTTTTTCCCCCTTCTCTGCCGAACTGCACCACTGCAGCCGCCGCACATGGCGGCTGCCCCGGCGACAATCTCTCCCAATCACCCAAAACCAACAATTTCCAACCTTTACAATCCAAAATTATTTAGAATAAATCATAACTCCTTTTAGAAAAATTCAAAAATTTCCAAAAATAACACTAACACTATGCATTTCTCGAAAACAACCGAAATTCCAACTCAAAACACCCCCACGGTGGCGGCACCGCCGGCGGCAGCGGCGGTCAACGGCGGTCAACGGCGGTCAACGCTGCCGCTGCCGCCGCCGCCCAAAAATTTCCAAATTCCAATACAAGCTTCAATTCCACATTTCTAACAACTTTCTCTTCTACAACCATCACCAATTCTAAGCCCAAGAGGTTCAATTTCACAAAATCCCCAAATCGGCACTATTCACAAAAACCCTAGAATTTTTCAAAACCCCAAAATTCCTTACCTAGGCCGATTTTGCTTCGATTCTTTTGGTGGAGTGGTGGCCGGCGTCGTCCTCTACCTTTCCCCCCCTCAAAATCCGGCCAAGAAATGGCCGGTTAAGGGAAAAGTTCTTGGGCTCCTACTCGGCTGCACGGTGGTGGAGACGTCAGGACGCGGCAGCTGGCGGGGTGGTGAGGCTGACCAGCGCCGTCCGATGCCGGTGGAGGACAGAACGGTGGCCGGTTGGCCGGTGGTGGTTCCAGGGGAGGTGAGGGCCGATTGGGAAGGAAGAAGAAAAGAAGAGAAATCGGGGGAGAAGAGAGAAGCACGGGGAGAAGAGAGGAAAAAAAAACAGAAAAGTGAAGTTTCCCTTTTGGGAAACATTTTGCTATTTAAACTCGGCCCAAAACGGAAATTTTTTTTAATTTCCGTCACGAACTCTTTAATTATTTCCGACGAAACGAAACTCACTCGACGATTTAATCTAACGTTTTCTCCCACTCGTCTCAAACGAATTTCCGCTCAACCACTAAGCGAACAAAACTCAAGGGCGAAAAATTTTAATGAAATTAATCAGAAACTAATCATGGTTCGGGACGTATCAGAGATGGTGCTGTGCATAGTGAGCCTGGCGTGGGAGCTGGAAAAACACCGCAGTGAAGGAGAATTGGGGGAATTTTAGGGTTTGGGAGATTTGGATTTCTAGGGTTTGAGAAAGAAGGAATTTGGGGGGTTTCTGCTTAGGTGGCATGAAGGCCTGAATGCTTGAAGGGAAGGATTTTGTGTATTGCTGGGTAATCGCTGGATTGATATTTCTGATCCCAGAGGCCCCTTTTATAGGCGTAGGGTTGTGGTTCGGGGAGACTCAAAAAACCCCTAAGCTGTTGGATAAACTTTTTCCCCTTCAATCTTAACCTTGATTTCTGCAGAAGAACAGGGGAAAAGATGTTTGCTTGAGATGGGTTCCCTAGGAAGATGAAGCTCACTGTAGTGATTTCTGTCAATTTCCATGGCAGAGAAACAACGTCGTGAAATCCGGAGGGAGGTGCTGGGGAAAGATTTGAATTGCTGAATTCATGATTTTGAGGGAGAAGGGAACCCTTCTTGACTAGTTTTGGGAATAGTTTCAGTAAGGGTGAGGTGATAAACAGGAGGAGCCTTTGGTTCTTGAGCTGCAGGGAGAGGGAAAGGATTTCTGGACATTCAGCTGGTGCTTTTATGCGGAGAAGATGGAGGTGGGGGGTTCAGTAAGAAAAAAAAGGGAGACAGAAGAAAGAAATGGGCTTCATCTAAAGGTGGCATTGGGCTTTTCGCTTTGCTTCACTTTGGGCTCAGAGGGAGACAGCCCAATTCTTTACTTTCACTATTTTCGTCATCAATTCATTTCATTGGGCATGGATTTCGGGCCCAAGACCGAAATCATCAATAACGCTAAATCCACGACGAGCTTTGTGCGTTTTTCCGTAACCTTTCACACCACACCCACTATGCAAGCCCCAATAATGCATGCGGCTTGGGCCCGCATCAATGACGCACTCGCCCGGCGAGTTGACTTGAGTTTGGGAATAACCATAAAGTTTGCGTGAATGTACGAAAATCAAATGCGTGATTTTTCATGTATCAACATAGAGTATGTAAGTTTAATTAATAAATGAGGGGTATATTTGTATTTTAGTTAGGATTCATTAGAACGGGCTAGTACAATTGATCCGGGCAATTTTTCGGCTCTTTCTGTGCAAATAGTCTTTATGCCTATTTATAATGATTTTTCAAAGTTTGAATTATTAAGAAATTATGGAAAAATCAGAATTTCTATTTTCAGTAATCTGGGCTGTCAATTTTCACCGTTTGATCGTAGCCATTGGATTTTAAGTCGGTGGGGTTGTATATTTAGAAGCCACGTGGTCAGACACTCAGACCACACTGGAAACTCATCTCTGCCTCTCGACTCGCTCCTCCGTCTCGCCGACCTGGGAGAACGACCACCGTACCTCCGCCGTTAGGCCAGCTCCGGAGTGGCCTCCGGCACGATTTTCTTCCTCTCCTCGCCGAAGTCATTCCTGTGGTGGTGGCTTGTTCTGTTGTCAACGGAGAAGAGAGAATCGACAAAGTGAAGCTTATAGCCTTCCAGCGACACCTCTGCATTTTCCGGCCACCGACTGGGCTGTTCCTGGTATCTAATTCATCTCCTCTTTGTTCCCTACAAGTTCGTGTAATTAGTTTATCGAATTGGTTAAGTTTTGATCTCTTTGTTTTCTGGGTTTCTATCGGTTTTGTCGTGCTCGTCGACGTCGGAGACTGTTCTGGTTTGTCTCTGCTTGGTTTTGTTCTCCCTACTTTGTGTAGCTGATCTTCGAGTTAATTAGAAGCTAAATGCTGGAGTTACTGATTCAAGGGAAGCTGGAAGAAGAATCCTGCTGTTTACTTTGTTCGTCAAAAGACGATCTGCTACTTCAGATATTTAAAAGGTAGAATTACAGCTCTTGGAATCATGCTTTGATTCTGTCTTGTTACAACTGGAATTGGGATTCTCATGACTCTCTAAAGTTGTTCCAGTAAGGTTGATTTTGGTTAATTAAAAAGTTCTGAGATTTTCCTTGTTGATTACCTACTGTTGAATTGATTCTGAGTGGCAGTGAATTGGGTAGTTATAGTGTTGGAATTAAGTTAATACTTGTGTGAGATTATGATTAAGAATTTGAGAAGGTTCTCGTTTTGCTTAATCTGTTTCGTTGGTAGTTTGTTGGTGGTTTGATATTGAAATTGAATTAAGGGAGGGACTTGTTGTACGAGTTATACTAAGAATTAGAAACTGAATTGATCAAGTCCTCTTGGTATGGCGTTCATGAGGTTCTGTGTAATGCTTCGTTTTGTTGTTTCTGGTGAAATTAAGATTGATACAATTGTATTCGTTGAATTTGGTTCAGGTTGCTTGTTACTGTAAATGGACCATCTAGTTAATTGCTTTAAGGTTACAAGTTAGTTTGTTTGAGGTGGGATTGAGCTGTGGCATAAATTGTGGAAGTTTGAGTTAATCATATAAGAGGCCATAATCAAAGACTTGATATGGATCTCAGATACTCAGTTTGTTAAGCCTTTGGATTGTTGAGATGATTATGTACTCTTGAAAGGCTGTGTAAATTAGAACTGAGTAGTTGTCATGGTTCTCAAATGAATGTTATTTGTTATGTGAAAACATAATCGACGTTTGATTATGAATCTCGTGTGCTTATATATATATATATATATATATATATATATATATATATATACAAATTTGGTAAGTCAGGGATGCATCTAATACTCGGTATTGGTCTCTAGAGCATGAATTTTTAAGACTCAATTGGCAATGGGTGTCCATAGTAAATTGGTCAAATTACTATGTGACGGAATCTAAAAGTGAAAGTATACATTTGAGTTTTGGTCAATGTGGTCAATCGTGCTTTGACAAAGAAATGTTAATTGGACGATTTATAAATCGTCGTGATTGCATATGTGTGTCGATTATTTATTAACGACTGTTATGTCGGACACTAGGGACTCCAGATACCCGAGGAACGGAGTGGAAAGCTCGTGACTCGTAGGATACGCGAGGAAAAGCATCGGAATCCAGGTAGGGGATTCAGGACTTTACTCGATTAGAGCTTTCCGTATTTATTTATAAAATGGTGCATGTTATGGTTTGGTTATTTTATATACAAATGCGTACTAACCAAACTGTGAGAGATTGTGATGGCTTGAGAGCGAGGGGTGGCACTGACTTCCTTGGGTTCAATCCCCTTAACCTCCGGAGGGTTTAGTTACACCGATCGTGCGAGATTCCGATCATAATGACGAACTCGTAATGTGTGTGTAGCTAGGTAGCGGACGCTTACCTGGTGATCTATATATTCTGAAGTAAGGTTGTGTAGTGGGTCTATTAGAGCGGCCATCAGGTAATATTTAGATTTGGGCACGTATTTTATTTGATATTTATGCACCGATTTTTGAATCAGAATTATTTTATAAAGTTTGTCATTTAATATTTCATTTAAGCATGTTTTCATACTGGGATCCGAAATGTTTAATTGGTTTTCAAACCTAGTCGAGTTTAAGTTCTATGAGCAGCGAGGACGAAAGCTCACCCCTACAATAGTGTGTATGCATATACTGTGCACTGGTACGGGACAACGACAGATGGAACTGGGTGTGTAATTTAAGTTTGGTAAACCGTTTTACGGTTTTTCATTTTAGATTTTATCTTGAATTTCATAATTATGTTGTCGCTTGAGGCTAAGCTTAATTGAATTTCTATTTACTCTTTAATTTGAGTGTTAATTGTATCAAGTTCTGGACGAATAATGTATTTTATGAGAATTATAAATTTTTCACCTCATAATTATTTCAAAGCTTTCCGTTGTGTTTATTTAAAAGTTTTAACATAAAATGTCTTGCGTTTCTTTAAAATGTAAATTTGGTTTCTAGTTTATGTTTTCCGCAGCACTGTAATGTGCTCAAACTGGTGAGATGCAGTTTGGGGTGTTACACCACCAGAGCCCCTTCCTTGTTACTAATCGCACCGGATGTGTCCCCCATCAACAAGCCTTTTACAGGAGGTTTCGTTTTGAAGAGTCGCTTATTTGTTCCTGAACCTTCAATCTCCGAGGTTGGAGAACATTTGGGTTTGTTTTTACTCCTTTTTGGGCAGTCAATCCTTTTTTTTTTTTTTGTGAAATTAGCAGTTTACCATTCTTATGTTTCACCACCAACATCAGTTTCTCCTCATCCGATGTAGAAGACTGAATGTATTTTTTCCAATTTCTCCTCATCCGATGTAGAAGACTGAATATATTTTTTCTAAGGCCATTTCCAGTCTGAATCCGCCTTATGCTTTAGCAAATTAATCAAAGGGACCTCTTTTGTCACAGAGGTAAAAGTAAATGAGGACTTCTTTTTTACACCTGTTGTCGGTAATCCAGAATCAGCAACTAAACGAGCAAGCGCACTATTCTTTTTCGGCATCACCAGTGCCTGCGAACCAAAAACAAAACTAGGAGTCGGCATGGTAACTTGTTCCACATTCGGCAGAAACGCCACCTCCTGTGTCATCATCACTTCCTCTTCCTCCTCATGATCCTGAACCTCATGATTTGCGCACACCATATCTGAGCTTGCCGCCCCCATGACCACACTCAGAGCAGGATATAAACCCGAGTATGCTACCCCTTCCTCTCCTGCTGAATTAGGATGAACACCTTCCTCAATAATGCTTAACTTAGCAAATGCCAAATCAGACTCCAATCCCATCAATTTATCCCGTTCTCTCAACAATAGCTTATCACAACCCATATCATCATGCATAAACAAACCACAGGCACGACAAATTCCACGCAATTTCTCATAGAACAACTCGATGTCAGCAGAAACAGAAGACGAAAAATCGAATTGCATTTGAGTATGAATGTGACGCCAGACATCAAATTCCAACTTGAGTCGCTGCACCGGTTCCCTCTTATTCAGAGCAGCATGATCAAAATCAACAATATAGCCCAGGGATTCACGGATTGCAATCCAGGCTGGCTTATTTCAGAGCTTCAGAGGCAGTCCCCGGATCGTCACCCATGCTTCCACCGAAAATAGAGGACCCTCCTCCGCTGGACTCCCCATCATACTCGTTCAACACCAGCATAGTGTTCTTATAGAACCACGACCCTCCACTGAGAGCCATATTCCGATCAGTAACATGATCGAATTGAAACAGAAACCTATCGCCTACATCGTGAATTGATAAACTTTTTTTCATTCTCCAGATCGTTGGGATCGTACCTTTGAATCCTGGATATCGGTAATGCTGTCCAAGAAGACGCCCCACTAGATTCACATGTTTGTCGAACAATGCCGCTTGACCTGCCGCCCCGATGTTCACCCGTGCAGAGTCTTCACGCCTTGATGGTAATCCGCTCATTCACATAGCACTAGGACGAAGACCTACCATCCCTGATGGAGGAAAGCTTGAAACGATTTGGGAAATTCTGAAGATTTTGTTAGGCAGTAACAACTCTAGGCACAACGGCGCTAGAGAGGAGCCACGTAGGATTTTTTTGATTGTTCTATTAGTTGATAAAGTACATCCAGTTAGATTCATATGGAAGCTTGACCAGGCAACTAGACTCTACTCAAATGGCTGTTGTACATGTGTATTCACTAACAAATTAATATATGTACGTAGTTTTTGAGTTTCTGTATTGAGATTTTGGAGTAAACTAATTGATCTGAAAACAAGAGGAAACTTAAAATCAAAATGTGAAAATCAGTGACTAATGAGAATTATTGACACGGTGGAGCAATAGAATTTATGTTGATCACTGCGACACTTACATACTTTCAGAGTTCTAGTGTCTCTATACAGAAACGAGATAAAAGTACTAGATGGAAATTAAGAAATTAGATTGAACACAGAATATACGAAATGAAAGAATAGATCACACAACACAATGTTTTGACCATAGTGGAAACCAAAAAACCACCACGAGACTTTTCCCTAGTCCCCATGAATTCAATCCACTATTTTAATCAATATAGATAGAGATTGCACAAGTATAGATTTAAACAGAATCTCTATTACAAACTTCACAGCATATATACTTGGTCAATATTAGATCTATTCTAAGAATACAAAGAGATATGATTTGAACAGACTTGATAATCAATCTAACAAGATCCTATTCTACAAGAACTGCAACTTCTGTCATTTCTCCTTTTCTAGTTATCAAGTGTGTTATGAATGTTTGAGAAATAAGTGTATTTTCTTCTCCTATATACGTTATGTGATCTTGCTATCAGCAGGTAGCTAGTGTCAATAGTGTGGTTCCCTTTGACGCTATGACTGTTCAAAAATTTGCTTAATTTAGTTCTTAATAGGACAAAATTCAGTTTAGTACCCTCAACTATTAGGTAAAAATCAGAATGACCCATCTTTTTGAAAATAAATCAGAATGACCCCTAAAATTTTGGATAAAAATCAGAATAACTCATTTTTTTGAAAATAAATCAGAATAACCCCTAAAATTTTGGATAAAAATCAGAATGACCCCTAAACTTTCATATATGATCTTCCGGATCTAAAATTTCAAGTGACCTCGAAATGTGACGTAAGCTGCTGGCTTGGAACTGACAATAAGGGCTCATACTACAATATTGAAACCTTCACGTAAGGTAAAATGGATCATTTGCATATTACCTTCTAAATTTGAAATGAAACCTAATTAACATACTTATAAGAGGCTGATTGGATGCAAAATGTAGTAATAAAAATGAAAAATGACCATTTGCACAAAAATGGGGAAAAACTTGCCCATTCCAGTGTTACCTACCCACTCTAATGAATCTTGGCAAAAATACCTAATTACCCTATATTAAACCCTAATATCCTTATTCTCCTCCTCCTTTCTAACCACCAGACCTTACCTCTCTCTCTCTCTCTCTCTCTCTCTCTCTCTCTCTCTCTCTCTCTCTCTCTCTCTCTCTCTCTCTCTCTCTCTCTCTCTCTCTCTCAGACTTTGACTGAAACCCTAAACACCACCACAAACCATGACGTAATCGGCGCATCCTCCCTCCTCCTTCGGCGGGCTCGTCCTCCCACGGTTCGGCCTCCTCCTCTGACGCCGCGCTGCGATCACCGATGTGATCGGCGCCTTCTCCCTCCTCCTTCGGCGGCCTCCTCCTCCCACGGTTCGGCCTCCACCTCTGAAGCAGCGCTGCGATCGTCGACGTGACGCGCCCCAGATCGGTCTCCTCCTCTGCCACCGCGCCGCGATCACCGACCTCTCCCCCGCCAATGCCTCTTTCGTCCTCAAGTACCAGCTCCCTGTCATCTCCAGATCGGCCTCCTCCTCTGCCGCTGTGCCGCTCCTCCGCTTCGACTCCGACAACGACGTCTGCCGCATGGTCGACTCCTTCGAGAAGCTCAAGATCTGCGGTGAGTGCGGGTCAGGGTACCATACCTAGGTGGAGGATAAGAAACATGAACGGCTGAGGAAGATGGTGCTGATGAGTTGGGTGAGAACAGTGGTAATCTTATTGGGGGTCAGTAAGAATTGCAGGTATTACTGAACGTCAGTAAGTTGTTTGCTTACTGGGGGTCAGTAATCATCTTACTGGGGATCAAAAATCATCTTATTGAGGGTCAGTAACCTAGATACATGGAGCCAGTCAGTAATCATCTTACTGGAATCTTGTATGAAATGTATTATATGATATGTCTTTTAAGAAAAAAGTATGTAAGACCTCATTTATTTGGATTTGGAATCCCTTTTGAAATTGTGATATGTGTTATATGATGTTACTTAGTTTCATTTGAAAAAAAAATCAATAATTGTTTACAAGAAGTCAGCAAAGTTGCATATGGGGGGTCAGTAATCATTTTACTGGGGGTCAGTAATCTGATTACTGGGGGTCAGTAACCTGATTATTGGGGGGGTAAGTAATTTGATTACTGGGGGTCAGTAACTTGATTATTGGAAATTTGGAATCTGTAATTTGATTACTGGGGGTCAGTAACTTGATTACTGGAAATCTGGAATCTGCAAATTGCTTACTAGGGGTCAGTAAACTGATTACTGCGGGTCAGTAACTTAATTACTGCAAATCTGGAATCTGCAAAATACTTATTGGGGGTCAGTAACTTGAGTCCAGTTACTGGAATCCGGCGACTAAAGTAATATTGAATATATATATATATATATATATATATATATATATATATTCTGGTGAAAAATCAATAAATAAATAAATTCCGGCGAAAAAAATTTAGTAACCGGAATCCGGCGATCTGCTATGGGACGCCGGCGGAGTTGGGTGACCTTTCGGCAAAGTTTCTCTATCTTCCACTTTCTCAGCACGTTATAATTTAAAAATCTGTTAGATAAGACAGAAGGACAAAAAAGTAAGAAAAAAAATTAAAAATGTACTAGGGTTGAAAAAATTTGTTCAAATGGGCAATAGGAGTTGTTACCTTATGTTGAATAGGGGAAGAAAATAAGATGGTCATTGGAATGGGTAATGAGGGGGCCAAATTAGTACTAAATGGACATTTTCTATAATAAAAAACACATAATTCTGGTCTTAATCATAAATAAAATGCACATATAAAAGATATGGTCTTAATCAGCTAAATGTGGGCCCTTGTTGCCTATTCTAAAACAGCAGCTTACGTCACATTTTGAGGTCACATCAAATTTTAGACCCGGGAGATCATATTTGAAAGTTTAGGGGTCATTCTGATTTTTACCCAAAAGTTTAAGGGTCATTCTGATTTATTTTCAAAAAGAGGGATCATTCTGATTTTTACCCAAAACTTTAAGGGTTATTCTGATTTATTTTAAAAAAGAGGGACCATTCTGATTTTTACCTAAAAGTTGAGGGTATTAAACTGAATTTTGTCTTAATATGCTGTCTAAAAAGTATCTCCTTTAGTCCTTAATGTAAGGGCTTTTGATTAATTGATATATGTGTTTTTTGTGAATTAAATTTTGAAGGTTTTTTCTTTGGTTGGTAGATATATATATATATATATATATATATATATATATATATATAAAAGAGGTGGTTAGAGCAGGGTCGACTAGTGTGGCAAAGTTAGCCACTAGGAGATCGATCACTGTCTAATAGGCATGTTGGTCATTTGCAAAATCGATACTTGCACACAATAATGTGCAAGTATTGAAAGGCAGGAGCTTCCTCGATCCACCAGTGCTTCGATCCAGCTGACTGATAGTTTCTTGGATGGAAGCAGTAGTGTTTATCTAGAGGGACGCTGTCAGAGGGCCTGGGAGGCTAATCCCAGTAGTGTTGATGAGTCCTGGGACAATTGCCAGGAATTTTTTTGGGGAAACCTGAAGCTTACCAAGAGTTACGGGGAAGACCATTCAAGAGATCTGGTATGGGCTAGCTTGTGCTTGTGAGGGATTATCAGGTGAGTGATCACATGAAAGCTAAGTTGGATCCTCTGGCACTGCAGAAGAGGAAACTCCCTAGCTTCATATGGGTACTGAGGCTGATCTTGATAGTTCTAGGGGTAAGTTAGGAGGATAGCTGGATTTCTGGCAGAGAATCGTCCGGTGCAGACGTCCTATAGATCTATATTGATCGACTAGGCTGAGTATATGCACATTGCGAATCATAGCAAATGTAACCGGTTGACATAAAAGATTGAGACTAACAATGATGCAATACAATAGGCAGCGCCATGAGGTTTGAGAGCTTCTTGCACTCTCATACCTGACATGAGGAGATGTTTGATAGGGCAGCAGATCTTGAGGTTGACAGCCACTAGAGGCCTAGAGCTCCATGCATTGCACTCTCATTGGAAATGGCCTCAAATAATAGGACGACTGCATGTATTGGGTAATGTGGTCAGGAAACCTAAGTGGGTTTTGCAAAGCCAGTGGATGATGATAGACTGATGGTTAGAGCAAGTCTAACAGATTCCCTATAATAGGGATTTTTACTTAATTTTGGGGATTTTTGGCTCCAACAGATTCTTCATCTCATTCCCTAAGAGCAAGTCTAACAGCTTCCCCAAAAATTTCTCTAAAATGGGGAAACAAACCTCATTTTCTCGATAATTTTTTGCTCCAACTCCAATAGATTCCCTATTTTGCAGATTTTGACATTTATAACACAATAATAAATATTCAACATTTATTGTAAATTGTAATTAATGATTACTTATAAATTATTATATAATAATAAATTTATTTATTTTAAATAGAATTCAAGCTATAGGGATGAATATATTCTCTCTCGTTAATGATTACTTTTAATTTTCTGTGTCAAATTGATTCGTTCATTAATTTTTCATTCTGCAAATTTTTCTTTCTCTCTCTACAAGTATAAGGATGAATATATTATCTCTCATCCAAATCCCCATTTTAGGAAATGAGATGAAGAATCTGTTGGAGCCCAAAATTCCCAAAATTAAGTAAAATCCCTATTATAGGAAATCTGTTAGACTTGCTCTAAAATGGGGAAACAAAACTCATATTCTCTATAATTTTTTGCTCCAACTCCAACAGATTCCTTATTTTGCAGATTCTGACATTTATAACACAATAATAAATATCCAACATTCATTGTAAATTGTAATTAATGATTACTTTTAAGTTATTCTATAATAATAAATTTATTTATTTTAAATAAAATTCAAGTTATAGGGATGAATATATTCTCTCTCATGAATGATTACCTTTAATTTTCTGTGTCAAATTGATTTGTTCATTAGTTTTTCATTCTACAAGTTTTTCTTTCTCTCTCTACAAGTATAGAGATGAATATATTCTCTCTCATCCAAATCTCCATTTTAGGGAATGAGATGAAGAATCTGTTGGAGGATATTTAGAGCCCAAAATCTCCAAATTTGAGTAAAATCCCAATTATAGGGAATCTATTGGACTTGCTATAAAATGGGGATTTGGATGAGAAAGAATATATTCATCCTTATACTTGTAGAGAGAGAATGAAAAATTAATGAACAAATTGTTCTAGGATAAAAGAATGACAGGAAAACTTTGTATTTATTGATTGATAAGGAGATCTTTATATAGGCATTACATCAAGTATCCCTGGTAATCAGGGATTCCCTATCTAATAAAGTATCTAGATAACTAGCCTTATTAGGACAAGACACACCACGGAAGTTACGGAAATAACCTTCCTTGAAAACTCCCTCTTGTGTCGCGTCCGTAATGGTGCATAAGTTGTTGCCTCGTTAAAACCTTTGCCAGCAAACAAAAACCTTTTGGACAAAAATAAAAGCATGGTCTAAGGAAAAAGAGTACAACGCACCAACTACAAGTATGTGAGACATGCATAACTAAACTCCCCTTGAAGTCTAGATGAGAACTCCCCCTGATGGTCAATCAGTCTTTGAGTTCGGATAAGCGACACATACCAATGCGCCTTACATACTTCACAAATGTAGATTTGGGTAGAGACTTAGTGAACAGATCAGCTGCATTATCTTCTGAGTTGACTTGCTTCACTTGGATATTCAAAGTCTCTTGCTGCTGCTGATTGTAGAAGAACTTAGGCGAAATATGTTAAGTGTTATCACCTTTGATGTATCTCAACTTCATCTGTTCAATACATGCTGAATTATCTTCAAATATGCAAGTTGGTCACATCGTAGTAGACTCAAGTCCACTAGACCCTCGAATGTGAGATATAACTGAGCGAAGCCAAACACACTCTTTGACTGCTTCATGTAGTGCAATGATCTCAGCATGGTTCGAGGAGGTAGCAACAAGGGTTTGCTTAGTTGATCTCAAGGATATCGTCGTATTCTCAATGGTAAAAACATAACCAGTTTGGGATCGTTCTTTGTGTGGATCTGACAAATATCCAGCATCAGCGAGTCCTACCATCACATCATTTGGTGTATCTGAGTAGGAGGGGGTAGTGCTGAAGTCATACCGAGACCACGCCTTGGCATCTTCGGGTTCGGGTACGGTGGCAGGATCGGCGGCAGCACGGCGTGCAGCGGGACCAAGGTGCGGTGCGAGCCCGAGCCGAGGCCGGAAACAAGTGCGGCGGCTGAGTGGCGTGTAACAGAGCCGAGGCTGGGCTGCTTGGACATAAGAGGTCGGCTTTGAGCCGAGCCATGATGAGCATACGTATAGTACAAGCCCATGTCAAGGGTCTCTTTTAGGTATCGGAAGATGTTCTTGATTCCAACCCAATGACGTTGTGTTGGCGCCGAGCTAAATCTAGCGAACAAGTTCACCGAGAAAGCAATGTCTGGTCCAGTACACTGAGCTAGGTATAACAAAGCTCCAATTGCACTGAGATACGGATATTCAGCTCCCAAGACCTCTTCGTCATCTTCTTTCTGACGAAAGGGATCTTTGTTGATATCCAGACTTCTAACGACCTTGGGAGTACCTGTAGCATGCATAACTTTGTCCATGTTAAATCACCTGAGCATCTTTCGGACATATGCAAATTGGTGTACAAAGATTCCACCACTTCGGTGCTCTAGTTCTAAGCTTAGGCAAAACCGAGTCCTTCCCACATCTTTCATCTCGAATTCGGATTTCAAATAGGTCGCGGACTCATTGATTTCATCTAGAGTTCCAATGATGTTCATATCGTCAATATAGACGGCGACTATGGTAAATCCTGAACTTGTTCTCTTTATGAACACACAAGGGCACAACTCATCATTCTTGTATCATTTCCCAATCAAGTAATCACTTAACTGTGTATACCACATCCTACCAGATTGTCGGAGTCCATATAGAGATCGTCTCAACCTGATAGCAAATGAACTTCGTGGTTTTTGCTCACTTGACTTGGGTAACGAAAGTCATTCTTGCACTTTCATGTACATCTCCGTATCTAGATCCCCATAAAGATACGCTGATACAACATCCATAAGCTGCATATTGAGTCTCTCTGAGACTACCAAACTGATTAAGTACGTATCGGAAGATAATAATATCCATGACCGGAGAATACGTCTCCTCATAATCAATTACAGGGCGTTGAGAAAAACCTTACGCCATGAGTCAAGATTTATATCGCTGGACTATACCATTCTCATTGAGCTTTCTGACAAAGACCCATTTATGTCCAACAGGCTTCACGCTCGGCGGTGTAGGCACAACCAGTCCGAATACTTGTCTTTTCTTTAGAGAGTCTAGTTCAGCCTGGATTGCTTCTTCCCACTTCGGCCAATCCGCCCTTCGTTGACATTCAACATCAGTGCGGGGCTCCATTTCGTCATCGTCAATGATTTCTTGAGCAACGGCGTAGGCCAATGCATCATCGATGTACATGGAATTCATTTTCATAAGATTGTGCATGCATAAGAAGTTTAGTGAGATTTCCTTGTCCTCCAACATCAACGATGAGTCTGAGGCGTCCCCCAGATGATTCAGAGTTGATTCTTGGACTTAGGTATAGTCGGAGACAATCTCGTGTGACGGCGTCACAATATCGATGATGAACGGATCGCTTTGTGCCTGGACACATGTCCTCTTTCTAGGTACACTGTCCTTGGAACTGATTGGTCTCCCTCTCTTTCTAGGAGGATCCGAAGTCGACGCCGGTCCTCCACTTGGAGGTGCCGAGCCTAGGCTGCCGACGGCACCTAGGGCTGCGAGTTCGAGACTGGCGATTAGTGCTCGTGTGTGGCAAGGGATGTTGAGTCTTGCATGTACATTTGCAGCAGGTATGGTTGATCTTGTCACTTTTGCAATATCAGTAAAGGAGTCGGGCATCGAATCCGCAACCTTTTGAAGTTCCAATATGCGTTGTATTTCAGTCTCACACTGAGACGTATGGGGATCATAATGAGACATAGTGGGAGAGAATCATGTCAATTCCTGACCTTCACTAGGGAATGATGCGGCCCCATCTCCCCCTAACGGCGGGAATGATGTCTCATTAAAGTGACAATCTACAAATCTTGCAATAAACATATCACCTGTCGTAGGCTCTATGTAGCAGACAATTGTTGGTGCTTTATATCCAACATAAATAGATAATCGTCGTTGTGGACCCATCTTGGTATGCAGTGGAGGCGTGATAGGCACATATACGGCACAACCAAAAGTACGCAGATGCGAAATGTCAGGGTCATAACCAGTTACCAACTGGTACGCACTAAATGGTTGGCTATCTGTGGGTCGTAGACGAATAAGCATAGCTGCATGTAGTATTGCATATCCCCATGCCGATACCGGCAAGTTAGTGGCCATGACAAGGGACCGAGCAACAAGTTGTAGTCTCTTAATGGCGGCTTCTGCAAGACCGTTCTGAGAATGAACGTGGGGTACGGGATGTTCAACTTCAATCACAACTGACATGCAATAGTCATCAAAACACTTTGACGTAAACTCTCCAGCGTTATCCAGTCTGATTGACTTAATCAGATTGTCAGGGTGGTGAACCCGAAGCTTAGTGATCTGAGTTATGAGTTTAGCAAATGCAGCATTCCTCGTGGACAATAAAGCGACGTGTGACCAACACGTCAACGCATCAACGCATCAACCAGAATCATAAAATATCTAAATGGTCCGCATTCTGGTGTTATAGGTCCACAGATATCACCTTGAATTCGTTGTAGGAACGGAATATTCTATTTTTTATCAATAGCAAAAGATGGTCTTGCTTGAAGTTTTACTAGTGAACAAGCTTTGCAAAACGAACGATGAGCATTGGACATCGCTACAGAGGCATGAGCAGCAGGAGGAGGTTGAACCTCTCTTTAGAGCCGAGAGGCTGCTGGCGACGGCATTGAGGCCGAACCAAGGCCGAAACGCCTAGGCACGGCGTCGGCTTGGTTTTGTCCAGTTTTCTGGTTTCCTTTTTGCTTCTGTGATCTGAAAAACGGATGACCGTGAGAGCATCAGATCACGACCCGGATGACCGATCTGTCATGTCAAAGCTTGTAAGCATCAGAATCACATAAGATAACAACATAAAATTCATTGGCTCGAATGGTTGTGAAATACATGCCGTTTTGAACGCACTTACACTTCTCCACAATGTGAGTACGCAGAGACTGAGTGGAGGTGATCAACAGATATTCAGTTCCATCTTCAACAAAAGTGTTGAGGTGATAATTGTTGTCACGCACATCCTTGAAAGCTAGGAGGGTTCTTGGCGCTTTAGGAGCATACAATGCATCAGCTACTCTGATTTCAGTGTCATTTAGTAATAAGAATTGAGCAACTCCGCGACCTTTAACAATAGGTCCTGATCCTGTCATCGTAGATAATGACGATCCACATGGCGTTAACTTCGAAAACAATTCAGAATCATGTGAGTCGTTACACAATCCAACAGACACTCGATCTCGCCGTGAAACATCTACAAAAACAATGTAAATTGAATCAATTGTCTATATTGAGACTTTGGCGAACACTCTAATAGAAGTGTATTGAAGCAAGTTATATCATCACAAAACGAAGTGCATTAAGGCCGATTATATAGCCATGACATCCATATAAATTTAGATAATTGAGCAAGCCATATTTAATCACCGAATACCAACATTGATAGAGAGCATAGCCTAGAGTAGAGAGATTGAGACCGGGGCCATCATTGGTGGCGCCGCCGAGCCGAGGCCGAGGCCAAGGCAAGGCCGGGGCCAAGCCAAAGCTGAGGCCAAGGCAAGGCCGGGGCCAAGCCAAAGCTGAGGCCATGGCAAGGCCGGAGTCACCTTAGGGCCGAGCCGAAGCAAGGCGAGAAATGGGGGCTGGTTGTCGATGCGACAATTGAGCTAAATCCGAAGCATGTCGAGTCTAGAGACAAGTCGTTGCCGAGCCGTTTTTGTAAATATTACATTTTTCGATAGGCTATCGTTGTTGGTTTCAAACCGGGTTTATGGCCGAGGACGTGTCGGACGAAGGTCGAGACGTGTCCGAGGCGAAAAACTAAAATCCGGGTTCGGTGTCGAGCCGGCATAATGCAGGGTTGCCGGAAGGCTGCCGAGCCAAATTGACGGGTTGCCGATAGGCTGTGGAGGGACGAGCTGCCGAGTTGCCGAGGGCTAAGCCGGATATGCGACGCGATTTTTCGCGATTCCCTCATTTTGTCTTTGTGATTTTTTTTTCGGATATGAGTTAACATCACCAAAAAGTTGGTGAACTCAAAATAATTATGTCATTGAAAATTGGACGCATTGAACCATTTATGCTTTCATAGGGATGTAAAAATCTCGAATCATTCATTGAATAAGAGAAATTGTATTGATGACAACTCAAAAGTACATCAAGGATGTTCTAAAAATAAACGACTTATCGAACAAAGTCGGAACTATGACTAAAACAAGCCAAATAATAATCAAATCAAACTTGAACATGTATCTCATGACCTAACTCAAATACTTATTCATAATCTGGAGTATCATACTCCTTAGTCCTACGCTTCTTAGTAGGTTGGAAGTCATCGACGGTAAAGTTGGTATTTTCTTCATCGTACTCTTCTTCCTCAAAGTCTCCTACATAATTCGTTTCTTGTTCCATGTATTGCTTGTGTTTCTTTTAAGCAGCTTGGACATCTCTACTTGCTTTGCAATCACGTTGAAAGTGATTTTTAGAGCCGCATTTGAAGCAAGGAGGCGAAGCTGAACTCGAGGTGTGGCCACCACGCTTAGGGCCGGAACCAAATCAGTTCCCCCTTCTAGGAGCGGCGCCGCCGCCACCGTCCCGTTTCCAAGGGAGGTTCCGGCTAAGGGCCGACGCCTCCTCTTCCTCCACGTGTTGCTCTTGGAGCCCGTGGTGGTAGTGCTTGACGTTCACGAGGTTGACTCCTTTGCATTGGAGCTTTACCACGGGCTTGGAGAGATTCTGTCATGAATTTCGGACCTCTAGGCCTCTTGTTGATAGTAAGGATCAATTCATGATACCTCTCCTTTCTTTGAAGCACATTCATCAAATAACTGAAGGTTTTAAGGGTGCCTTTCTCACGGAGATCATGGTACTGATGCGACAACATGGACGCAGATTCTGGGAACGTCGTGAAAGTGTTCTCCATCATATCATCGTCGGTCTTGTCGACCCCATAAAAGCTCAGATCAGACTGTAAATTTAGCATAGTCTGATGGTATTCATGTACGGAATGAAAATCCAATAAGCGGATTTGCTCCTAATCTGACAGAAGGTCAGGGAGCTGTGCGTCATGCACATTGTCGAAGCGGTCTTTGAGGATGTCCCATAGCTCTTTGAGATCGGTTTTCCTCAGATATTGCTTCTTGAGCGTTGGATGGATATGACGCCTGAGAAACATCAGGGCTTGAGCTTTCTGTTCAGGAGAAGCTTGCAAGTTTTCATCCTCCGGAGGGACAATGGTGGCCGTAAATCTTTTGCCAATGAAGGTGTTCTCTACATCTGAGACCCACCTCTTGTATTCCTTGCCTTGAACATCTAAGATGTCGAATTCTGGACGTTGAGTGTCAACCATCTACAAAACACAAATAGGGAGACGATAGTATTTTGAATACTAATCAAGTTTGATTTCTTGTCTTTTCTCTTAGAACAGTGCCAAGATATATTATGGTCACATAAATCGATGCAAAGAGTGACTATTGGTCATAATCGATATCTTCCCTTTATTTTCTTTTGAAAAAGAGACGTTATGGTTCACAGTGATATCACAGTCACAAGCATAACGGTGGTCGGTAACATCACAGTTACCCCAAAAACGTTGGCACCGGGGTGACTAAATCCCCGTATGCTGTCTCGAGAAGCGATAAAATCCAGATGAGGTAGAAGGGACACAAAAAGGTCCCGGAATAAAACAAAACCCAACTATTGAAAATTCAGAAGCGGGAACGTTTATAAAAATATTTACCTCTTCAAGTGAAGCTTGATCGAAAGAAACTGGGCTTTGGGGGAAGCTTGTTTTCTTCGACTTTTCTTGATTTCTTCTAAGCAACGAAGAAGGCTTCGAATGGCGCTTGCTAGGCTTGTGAGTAATCTTGGACCTTCGGGGGATGCGTGCAAAAGATAGCACGCAAGGGAGGGGCTGCCGAGCGGGTAGGGCTGCCGAGAGTTTCTGCCGAAGGGCAGTGGTGGAGCAGCGCTCGAGGGTGCGGCGCGGCAGGGGGCAGGTCGGCAGCGCAGGTACTGCCGAGAAGAAATCGACGGCGGCCGACGACTGTAGGGATTTAAGGTTTCGAATTTTTTTTTTTTTTTTTGGAATCAGGGTTTTTTAGGGCTACTAGTTAGGAGGGTAGAGCAACGCGCTGATAACGTGTTCTAGGATACAATAATTATAGGAAAACTGTGTTTTTATTGATTGATAAGGAGACCTTTATATATGCATTACATCAAGTATCCCTGGTAATCAGGGATTTCCTATCTAATAAAGTATCTAGATAACTAACCTTATTAGGACAAGACACACTACAGAAGTTACGGAATTAACCTTCCTTGAACACAAATCAATTTGACACAGAAAACTAAAATTAATCTTTAATGAGAGAGAATATATTCATCCCTATAGCTTGAATTTTATTTAAAATAAATAAATTTATTATTATAAAATAATTTAAAAGTAATCAGTATTTACAATTTACAATAAATGTTGAATATTTATTATTATGTTATAAATGTCAGAATCTGTAAAATAGGAAATATGTTGGAGTTGGAGCAAAAAATTGTCGAAAAAATGAGGTTTGTTTTCCCATTTATAATAAATGTTGGACTTGCTCTTATACCCAGGAACTGGTGATGATGTCAAGCATCACTTGGGAACTTCCTATGATCGACCCACTAGAGGTGGGAAAAGACTTCATTAATCTTTGGTTGCAAAATCCAAGTCACTCGGAAGCTGTGAATCCCAGTTGTGGTTGTGGCTGGAAAAACTAGAGCAAAGCTATATATTATTCAAATGATGCGTACAAGACCAAGAGTATGGCATGCACTTTTGCTTCATGGATATGATAGCTTTGCCGGATACGAGACTGCTCGCTTTGGGTTTGACAGAGGTGGGCATAAATAATGAAACGGCCCAAAATTAATATTCCTCTGTCTAAATCAGCGAAATCATTGTTCTTTTGTTTCTTTTATAATAATCTGATTTTGTGAATTTCATAGACGACTAATTATCAGTCTGTCCCTCTTGACTCTAACTCTTCATATTTTTTTTCTATAAAAAAATCATGATAAGTGTTATTCTCTATCCTTTGTGTAAAAAGAAATGACGAACGAGTTTTTTGCTTTGCTGAACCCATCTAACAAAAAATGATAAAATGGGAGATGAATTTCCAAAACTGATCTGTGCCAAGGCGAGCAATCAAAGGAAAAATGTAATTCATTTTCTCTTTTCCTTTATTTTGTAGTCAACAATTTCATTGTTTATTTTCTAATTGCATAAAGTCATCACAAAGTTTATGGCAACCAACTAATTATTGAACAAACATTCAAACACCTCAGGGCACGTCTCATAGCAAATCATGGGTTCACAAAGTTTAGCATCATACACTTGTCATGGATGCACATTTGAGAGTTGACACTTCAGGATGGTCTATCCTAAAACATCATTCGAGCATCATTCTTGGCAAATGTGGTTCATCATTTGGAAGTTCAGACTTAGGACCGATTCAATTGTCAACCATTCTCGATCTTCCAGAGGAAAATCTCTCGGTTGAATTAAGCTAAAGCCGAACTGCCGAAGCATTGTCAATACATATGGTAATGGCTTGCCATTTTTGATTTTGAGCCGTATCAAATCGTTATGGGCACCAGAAGATCTTGCATTCAAGAATAGAAAAATCAACTGCCATATTTCTATGCTTTGGTGGTGTTGGACAGGACCTGACTGGACCTGGAAGTCCTACTTTGCTGTTGTATACAATTATTAGGTTTTTGAAATTTCAAACTGAGCTCTGGATTCACCATTCGAAACAAACTGAGTGAAGGCTCCACTCCCAAGTGTTTGTTAATTATTAGCAGTAAAGATTTTGGGTTGCTATCTTTTCGGAGTGCCGTTAAAGCGAATCAGATTTTGCCGCCGAACCACGTTTATGTTTTCCAAAACTGAAGTAGTGAAATCCACTGCTCTTTCATAAATACTATTCCCCCACTTTATCTAGAACTAGCGAGATCCCATTTCTGATTAGAGCCCCCCACGTTCTTAGCTGAGATGGAAGGTCACTCGTTCACTCTTGCGAACTGGATTGGATTCTTAATCAATTCAACTGCCATTACCTCTACTGCAGCTTAGAGATCCTGCTAATGTTTGGGTTTAACTGCCGCTTACATATAAAGGTTGAGCAACTAACACATGTTATCGATGACTACCATACGTGGTCGAGTTGTAATAGTCTAGGTATGGTAACCTCCATACTCATGTTCAAATTTCGCAAACACTAATTAGAATTTGAATCTTAATTTATTCTTAGTGTCAAGGGGAATGAAGCAGTTTAAGATGATCCATCAGACGGATTAGTTTCTAGACCTATAAAGTCTTTAGAAATACAGACATTGGTCTTATAAGGATAAAATACTGGTCACTTCTTATACTTTTAGAGTCTCGACAGTTTAGTTTTCCTGTTTTTAATTTCAACTGATCACTCCTCGTAGTCTCAATTTTCGACCAATTGGTTTATTGGTCCATTCTGTCTAAAATGGTTGTTAACTATTTTCTCATTTCCTCAAATGCCCTTACGTGTTGTTTTATTATTTTTCTTCTTAAGTTTGGACAAAAAAAAAATTGAGTCTAGTGTAGTAGTGTTATTTGTAAGCTTAATTATATGAAATTGTAATTATTTATATAATTTTATTCGTGGGAGCTTAGAGAGTGTTGTTAATACTAAGAATGATGATGATGAAAACTATTTTAATCTCATTTTTGTTTAAATTGATATGATGGAGATTTGATAGAATTTTATTTCATAGTGGCTATGGTGATGTTATTTGATTTTGTTAGCAGTATGTATCAAATTAATTTACATTTTTTTTTCGATTGCAATCAGTTTGTAATTGTAAAATTCTTGATTGAAGATTGACAATCATAAACCCAGATATTTTAGGTCTTCTCTCGGTTTTGGTTTTAAAGAAGGGAAAGTAAAAAAGAAGAAAAATATTAAGACAACACCTAAGAGTATTTGAGGAAGTTGGAAAATGGTAAACAATCATTTTAGATGAAATGAACCAAATGGTAGAAAATTGAGACCACAATGAGTGATAAGTTGAAATTGAAAGTATAAGGACTAAACTGTCGAGACACTACAAACATAAGAAGTGACCAATAAATTATCCAAAAATATAAGAAAACATATAATATCAAAAATATAGACAACTATAAAACTCCGTCATTCAACTCTAATTCCTCTAAATTCAAGTCACATGACATCATGAACTACGTACTCATACAATAATCGTCCACATAAGGAACACGTACGACTCTTATAAATATATACGTACGTACTAACTCCATGATCAATTTAGTTAGTTGAAGATTTACACTCTCACCGCAAACCCTTTATTAGATTTGTTGGCTTGTGCAAGTCGAGTTAACACAATTTATTACAACCTTGTTGTCTCACCTTTCTTACGCATTGCACAACAAACATCTGGGCTCCAGTGGTCCTTTATATGTACATGTTAATCATCATCACTATTCCTACCTCTTTGGATGGAATTGATTCACAAGTATGTGATAGCAATTTAGAAATTGTCATTAATCAAATCCATACTAATCTGTCACTGTTTTGATGCAAACAAACAAACGAAAAAATGATAATTAAGGAGATAAAATCACAATCCGATCCTGATTCGATAGCTCCATTTGTTTGAACTTTGATTGTGATGATTCGAAGAACTACAAACACAAAACGTTAGGGTAGGTTTCCAATTTATTCCAAAAAATGGATAATATGTCGTTGGAGTTCAAAAATATGATGTTATATGTGGTGACTAAATATTAGGTTACAAGATTTCAATTACTAAAATCTGTTTTGATAGAGAAAATTAGGAACAAGGTTCTCGTCTAAAGCACATTCGGAAGATGTGTTTGAAGTACATTTTATACACATTAGTGCGTAGAAGAATTTTCTAAGATATATTGTCCTAAATCCGTAATTAAGAACATCGACATTAACAAGACTGTTAGTCAAACCTCAATAATTTTAGTGTTGAGAAGAGATATATGTTGAATTATAATGCAGTAGACGCCTCTAAAAAATATGTCTACCATTATTGAATGCTATATACATTTATATTGACTACGCATTTTATTGACAAAAAAAGTTATTTTTAAACCGACTATGTATTTCATTGACCACTTTACGCCTACTAATTATGGAAAAAATACTAAATTTCTTTATAGAAATCTTAAATTCTGATCGAAATCAAACGAGAATTAAGTCCTAAACATATGGAGGAATTTAGAATGAAATGGATATGTCATCCAAAGTTATATAGGCTTAGTTTGGTATTGCGTTTTGAAGTAAATAATCACTTATAATTATTATTATGAGTTGATTATGTGTTTGATAAGTTTTTTATAAAGTGCTTATTTATAAAATTTAATTGAAAAAACTACGATTTTAAAAAACAGGCGACATGTGTTTATTTAAAACACAATTTTTTTATATTTGAGTTTTTTCACCTCAATACCAATCTAAACCATAGTAAAGCGAAAGGTGAGTCAAATGATTCCTTCCTAAGCCTAACCACATCTCCCCTTGATTATAAGATAATCACTTAATCACAATACCAATTCTTTTAATCCATTATATAAAAGAAAGAAAGAAACAAAGAAAGAAAGAATAAAGTTGATTAGGGCAGAGAAATTTGACAGCCATGAGTGCGAAGCATATATGTTTGGGCCCACCAGGCCCATCTCTTTTTGAGTTAAAGACCAACCACCCAAGAAATTCCTCTCAAAACTGCACGCTTTTGCATGTACACAAAAGAAAACCAATACAACAATAATATAGTTAAGTAATTCAAACACACTTTGATCTTTTCCTTTGTTTACACAAAGCTGTAAATCAAATATACCAATTCGAGAAGAGAAAGAGAGTCGCTCACTTTAAGCCCCCCACACAACCTCTGCACTAATGGCTTTTGCCGCTCTTCTCCTCCTCCACCTTTACTTTCTTCACCTCCTCAAACAACCCACCTGAAAAATAAAAAAAAACAAATGGGTTACTTCTCCTGCAATGCCGAGTCCGCCGCCGCCATTTGCGACTCCTACAACTTGAGAAAGCCCAAACCCAACAACCCCATCTCCATCAGGGAGTTCTCCTACGACGTCCTCGCCGCCGCCACCAATGGCTTCTCCGCCGATAGCTTCCTCGGTAAAGGCAGCCACGGAAGTGTTTACAAGGCTATTCTCGACGGAGGAGACCTCGTCGCGGCAGTCAAGAGAACCAAGTACCCGAAGCAAACGACGTCGTTTGGGAACAGACGCAACTGCACCACGTGCGTCGCAGCGGAGAACGAGATCGAGATTCTGTCACGTGTCCGACACCCCAGGCTGGTCAACCTCATCGGGTTCTGCCCGGACTCAAACGACGGCAAACTCATTGTCGTCGAGTACATGCCCAACGGGACGTTGTACGACATGTTGCACTCCCGGCCCAGACCGCCGGGTTGGGCGCGACGAGTGCGGCTGAGCCTCCACGTGGCTAAGGCGGTTTTAGGGCTGCACTCGTCTAACCCGCCGGTGATCCATAGAGACATAAAATCGTCGAATGTTTTGATAGACGGGAATTGTAACGCGAGGCTTGGCGACTTGGGTTTGGCTTTGAGAGGACACGTGGAGGACGTTCGCGTGAGGTGCACGCCACCGGCGGGGACGTTAGGGTACCTCGACCCGGGCTATCTTGCGCCGGGGGATCTCAGCTCCAAGAGTGACGTATTCAGCTTTGGAATTTTGCTCTTGGAGATCGTCAGCGGAAGAAACGCAATTGACGTGAACTACAGTCCTCCGTCGGTTATAGACTGGGCCCTACCGTTGATTAAGCATGGCGAGTACGCCGCCGTGTGTGACCGGAGAATCGGCCCGCCGGCAGACCCGGCCGTGATCCGCCAGCTAGCTGTGTTGGCCGCCAGGTGCGTGAGGTCGACGGCGGAGAAGAGGCCGTCGATGGCGGAGGTGGTGGAGTGTTTGAAGGCGGTGAAAAAGAGAGTTCACGCGCCGATTTGGTATAGCTTGACGCGGCGCGTGGGGCGCGTGGAGAGGGAGGAGAAAGATAATGAGGTGGAGGAGGTGGTGAGGAGCACGAGGGGGAGTAGGAGGAAGTTGAATAGGAAGGTATCGAGTGTGTTGGGTGCAGAGTACGAGGGTGAGGACGAGGCGATGATTGGAGAGCGGGTGTTGAGGTCAAGGTCGATTGGGTCGAGCGGGGATGGGGTGCGGAAGGGTGCAGGGGTTGCGGTGAAGGTGAGGCTGAGCAAGTCGAGGTCGGTTGGGGGTGTATTGGGTAATCCGAGGATTGTGCGGCGGAGCAAGAGAGGGTTTTTGATTGAGTCCGTGAGATTGGACATGTCGAAATTGGTCATTAGTTTGGACGGTGAGAGATCTGATAGGAATATGCTGGAGAAACCTCTGATTCTATCTAACTAGGAGGATTATGGGAATGTTTTCTTGCAGTTGCGAATGTGGTATGATTTCTTGATTTAGGTGGTTATTCATTATACTTCTATTTTTTTTGTATGGCAAATGTAGAACTTGAATCAAACTTGATCTAATTCCCAAAATTGTACCATATTCCAAAGGAATGCAAATTATTTGATTGTCCTCAAATTGCTGTTGAAATGTCTCATCAAAGTAATTTATATATATGTTTCTACATTTGCTATTGAGACCAGTAAGCTTTTACTCGAGAATGTTGACGTATAATATTGGTATCATCTCGTTTTATATGTTTTGTAGGTTATATTTACAAAAATTGTTAATATAATTGATACACCGTTATTCTGTTTGCTAGGATTTTAGCATGTTAAAAGATATATGAGATCCTTGCTTGGGCGTCTCTGCCCCCTCTTAAATCAAAAAAAAAAAAGATATATGAGATCGATGAGTTGGAACGTAATTTAGTTTTAAGAGTGGTAAGCAATTAGAAGTCATGCTCATCATAATAGTTTTTCAATGCTCATCTAAGAGCATCTCCAGTAAGCAATTAAACTCAAAAATACATGTAGCAGTCGACGATTGAGCAAGGTGGGGAGAGTATGGATGTAGTCGTCCATACTAGTAAATTTCAATAGCTAAATTTATTACAAGTTAAATTTAAAATAGTATTTTACTCGGACAATATAGTTATATTGAGAAATGAGACATAAGAACGTGATGGAGTGGAAGCAAAGCTAGTAAGCCACTCTAATTGAACACAAGCATTGAATATTGTACATGAATGAAAACCAAAGACTACCAAGAAAGATGGGGTGCGTGACGTGAATGGAAGAAAAGTGAGAGAGCATTATAGAGCTTAGGCAAGCATGGATGAAAACTTCAAAGCAAGCTCTTTCCCGATTTGTGGCTGATATCATTCTCTGATTCTGATATGTCTCTTCAGTCCAACCGAATGGTAGGTTGGATGGTCCATAAAAGCAAGCAACGATCACCACTTACGACGGTGGCTCCATTCCAACACACATTCAATGCCATCCTCTATATTCTACTTGTCAGTTGCGCAGTGAATGCTGCTTCTGCTTCTTGTTTTACTTCTTCGTTGGATCCTATAGTTAGGAATGCAAATCTGCTTGTTGGCCTTGTTCACCGTCCAGTTTGGCAACCCTGTCTAACCAAATTGTGGCTCCTACTCCAGCTTGCCTGCATATGTGACTGTGACATTGTCTACTAGAATGTTCATGGAAAGGAAATATAAAATCTTGGGTTTTACCCTGTAGCGAAAAGAATAGGATTGATTCTAGCTTCTTCTACTATAATGTTCATGGAGAAAGAAAAATAAAATCTTGGATGTAAGTCGGGTAACCCTGCGGCTAAAAGAATAGGACTGATTCTAATTTCCAACTTTTTCTAAGATATGATGGCCTTTAAGATGAAGAGCAACTAACATTGCAATAATCTCTCTGCGTAAAAAATAAAACTTATTGTATCTAGTTAATCAACATTAACGCTCTAAACCAAATTGGTTAACTTCATAATACGAAGTTAACCCGCCTTCAATCCAATTTTTCAATCACATATTGACATCTTAATCGTTCAGTATTTGAGTTCTTATGAGAATATCACCACTGAAAAATTTCAGCCAAATTAGTTAACAAGTTAGTTCTAAAGCACTACTTAATTAACCAAGTACATATTAGAACATCATAGTTTAGTAGTTTTTTTTTTTTTTTTTTTTTTTTTTGTTTAACATTCGGATATGGAGTTCATTATTCAGATAAAGTAAAGAAAACCAGGGTCTAATGCTTGTGCTTACCTACAAGATGGACTCTGGGGTTTACTTAATTTTTGGACTGAGTATTTCATGAGGCTTACATGGTTCAGGCTGCACGGATAATGGTCTGAGCATTCTTGGGTCAGTTTTTGCCACTGAGACGAATTTTCCCGGCTAGTATAGCGGTCGGCGTCACGGTGATGGTAACGGCGGCGGCTATATCTTCTCTAGCTTGCATTATTCTCAGCATGGATTTGTTTTGATTTGGGCCTTTGGGCTTCTTTCTTCTATCTGTTTTTGTTTGGGTTTGGGTCTTGTATCTTAATATTTCCCATTTCATGAATGTTTGGGTCATTATACTGACGTTTATCTGATTAAAGGCAGCATTATAACATCGAGAGAGACATAAGAGTTGAGACTTAGGGCTACACTAGCTCAAGAACACTCTCTACAAGTCTACTACTCTAAACAAATTAGGTTATGTAAAGCGAGGAAAAAGACTCGAAGGAGTATGATTGTTGCGACTTGGGAGTGAAAGTCAATAATTGAAATGAGCAAATCAATTTTCAATAACAGAAACCCTAAACCCCTCAGCGTTTTTTCTTCTCTCTTGTCATTGTCTCCTCTCCCTATTCCCTCTTCCCTCTTCCCTCTTGATCACGTAGTCATGCATATGCTCTCAGTCTCTCACTCCCAATCTTACATAACAATATTAATCACACTCTATGTACAGATACCCCGATCTCAATGGAAACATGCACCAATTCGAATTCGATCTCAATACTAACTAAAGAACCAGAAAAGGTTTGGACCATATGCTCTTCGGTTCCACAGTTCCAGACGTTCAGTAGTTCTCGATCAGTCTTCATTCCATCATCAATTTATGTGTCTGGTCCTTCCTCTACCTAATAAACACTGACCATTCTGCTATTCTCTCTCTCTCTATCTCTCTCTCGACTACAGAGTATGCAGAACCAGTGAACCACCCTTTGTCCGTCTTTGTGTACGTGTAGTGTAGACCTCTGCAGAAGTTACATGTAAATAAGTACCGTGAGAGATTTAGACCCAAAAAAAAAAAAAAAAAAAAAACAGAGAGAGAGAGAGAGAGAGAGAGGGTTTCTGTATGGGTGTGGCTAGCCACAGTAGAGTAGAATAGATTAATACTGTAGAAGGAGCCCTCCTGTCATTTCTTCGACAACTCAAACTATACCACATCAATCCAACACTACTCCATGTCTCCATACCGAGGACGAGGGCAACTGTAACGACCAGTGGAATAGTCTAATCGATGTCCAATCCAAAAGCAACTATATAAACAAATAAATCTTCAAATAAGTTGCATCTTCCTTGCTCGAGAGTTTAGTACTACCTCCATCCTTCCCAGTTTTAACATCTTTAATTATCACCATTATGATTCCTCCATACGTTCATATATATTCACGAGTTGTTATCATCCGTGATATGAGTGATATACCAGTAGAATTTAATATCATTAAGTAAAAGTGAGGTAAGTGATGTGGAAACATTCCCAGGCATTATAGGAGAGAAATATAAAACTGCATGTACGTGTATATATATATATATATATAATTAAGAACCTCTTTGCGCATCTACTCGTGAGTAACGAATCCTGGCCTCATGGTACACTCTTTCTTATAATGAAACGACTCATATATAAATGGAATTGAAGCAATACTTTACTAAAAAATAAAGGACAAAAAAAAGTTTATGATTAGATGGAACAATTAAAATGCAGTTTTTTGAGCCATCCATGTACACGGATTAGGATCATCTGAAGTGAATTATGTGCAATTTTTATAAATTCATAAAATCTAAAGCTTTTATCGAATCTAATGGTAAAGTAATTAATGATATCGAATCTAATGGTAAAGTCATGATATTTCATATCTTAAACCGAAGAATACCCGATCCACTGTTGTGCTCCTAAACCAACGAACCCTATGCTGATCAAAGCCTCCCCAAATCACAGGAGCGCAGCAAATCTTCCACCGTCAATGATTAAGGAAAACAAAAGGACTAGGCTAAGGCCTAGATCGATGAACTCCATGCCAAAGGGAGAAGGTGCTCCAACCCTAGTATTCTTCTAGGTTCTGTTTGTTTTTCTTATAAGTTATAAGCGATAACTATCACCATTTATATATAATAAATAAATAAATTCCTTCAATGTGGTGCACTTAGCCTCACATATCCGATTCTCGAAACAAAAGAAAAAAGAGGATTTTGATTAAACAGAAGAGAAGAGGTGGATGTGAAAGTTTGAAGTGTTGGAGAAGCGGAGAGGACGTGACATAAACATAATGTCTGAAAATGGAGGGCACGTAGGCAGCTCCCAGAAATGCCGACAATTTAATTTTTGCCATGTTAAATCAGTACTGTCCTTCCCCCTTACTCCTTACTCCTTACTCCTTAGCTTACCACACTTCTGCTCCCAATTCTTCAACCACCGAACTTACCCTCAATGCAACCCTCTATCTACTATTTTACTTCATTCATTTGGCTCACCAGTCATCAATCATTATGGTAGATAGTTCATTGGTTCATTCATCGTTCTCATAACACAGCACATAAAACAAACAAAAAATTGAAACAAAATTTAAATTTATTGTCAATTTCCGATTGAAATTAAATTATAACGACAAAAACATTGAATCAGGTTGAGAACTACGAAATAGAGTGACGCAATATCACGTGAAAATAAAACTGCATTAAGCGTTAAACTCTTAACATAAATGCGCGCACGAAACTCTACATGCAGTAAAAGACTGCCAATTTTAATTAATATATTGAATAAGATATGGATAACACAAACAAAATGCATTTATAGACTGAAAAATAATAATTAATTACAATAATTCAACATATACACAAGTCTTGTGTATATTATTAGGCTAGATATATGTTGTTAGAGTTGCACCAAATATAAGTTAATTGTCCATAACACCATTCTTTCACTATGCAGTTCTCTTCCGTTCTCACGCAAATTTGACATCATAATTTATCTATTATTATTCTAACGGGTCTCTCTTCTCTTAGGTGAGTTAATGTGTCTACCATATTCTAGAAAGAGACCGAAAACTCTTTCAATATTGTTATGTATTAAAATTTACTGTCTATCTACCACCACGTACAATATGTGAGATCGATTATCACACTTTGATATCAAATTGAAATAATTTATTTTTTCGATGAAATTATCGAATTAGAAGCTGATATAGCATTAATATACATTAGCGGTACTTATTAGAAAGAAAAGATTATTGTAATTTGACTAATTTCCCTTTTATCTTTTGCAAGTAAGTGGTGCACTATTGCAACATTTGAGTACAAAGGTAGTGGGTTGGTTATAGGGAAACAGGTCTATCAGTCTTATCCCTGTTCTCAAACATCAGTGCTACGTCATAGTTTTGGAGAATACTGCTCAAGTGGGCATCACTCCTTTTCTCTGAGCCATTTTCCTTTTTCCATTTCCATGCTATGACTGAATACTGAGAAAGTGATTCCCCCAGTCTTTACTTTTAACCAGAGAGAAAAATTATACAAAACAGTGGACAGTACTGTCTCAACAGAAAAGGAAAACCCAGAACCCTAAACAAGGACCATTTTGAATTAACTTAGAGAAATCAACAAGGAAAAACCCAAAGAGCAAGGTTTTTGAAAATTAACCATAACTTTATAAGAAAGACAGAGCTAGACTAAGACAGGTGTTTTTATGCATATAGAGGAATTGATGGCCACACTCTCTTCCTCTTCTTATCTTCATCTCTGAGCTACACTGAATCCTTTTTTTCTTCTATCTTCTTTCAAATAAAAGTTTCTAAAACCAATAAAAAGATTAATAATTTATTTTAATTATTACGTTATTAAGTAACAGATGTACTTAGATGTAATAATACAAACAAAAACCTTGGTCATATTTATATGTCTATCTCCGATGGTGGAAGCTCTGTGCTGATCATCGGTTTCAGTTGCAGGGCTAGCTACCGGCCGGCTATGTAGGATCTTCACCTCTTCACTTTCACCACATCCCGAGAGAAACAGAGAGAGACAGAGAGCATGGAATTCAACGACGTCCAGCACGACGACCAAGACGAGGAAATGGAGCTGAGCCCGACGGCGCCAACACCGCCAGGTTACGACGCAGCTTCCAGGCCCAAAATGGGCCCCACCACCGGCAGAGGCGGAGGAGGAGAAGAATCCACCGCCAGAAAAAGGGTCGGTGCCTCCACTATCAGGTACAGAGAATGTCTGAAAAACCACGCCGTTAACATCGGAGGCCATGCCCTTGACGGTTGCGGCGAGTTCCTAGCGGCCGGAGAGGGAGGCACGCTCGACGCGCTGAAGTGCGCCGCGTGCAACTGCCACCGCAACTTCCATCGCAAGGAGCCCGCGGATGGCCGTGGTGGGGCCACCCTCCCCCACCACCAACAGCAACAGCAGCCCTTCTCGGCTTACTATCGCCACCCTTATCCTCCCCCGCCTTCGGGTTACCTCCACCTGACCCCGGCGCAGCCGCACAGGCCTCTTACCTTGCCCGCGGCTGGGTCGGGAGGGTCCCACAGCAGGGAGGAAGGGGATGACGTGTCGAACCCGAGTTCTAGCGGGGGCGGAGGGAGTGGGGTAGGGCTGTTGAAGAAGAGGTTTAGGACCAAGTTCACGGCGGAGCAGAAGGAGAAGATGGTGGAGTTTGCTGAGAAGGTGGGGTGGCGGATTCAGAAGCACGACGAGGCGTCGGTGGAGGAGTTCTGCGCCGAGACTGGGGTGAAACGACAGGTGCTCAAGATTTGGATGCACAACAACAAGCACACTATCGGTAAGAAGCCCTAATTAGGGTTCCTCCACCATCATCTTAAATCAAGTTTCACTAGCTCAGAGAGAGAGAGAGATATGCATCGATGTTTGTAGTTTTAATTAGCTTGCTTTCTAGATTATCTTCAGTCCCTAATTAATGCGAGGTAAACTAATTAGCAGGAACTAAGAGTAAGCTAGAGAGAAAGCCATTCTAATCTCTGCTGTGAATTAATAATTTTCATGTAGTCCTATCAGTCATAGTTTAACTAGCTAGCTTAGGTTAGCTAGGGTTTCTAAATATTTGTCCATTTTTTCTGATCCATTTCAGTTCCTTCTTCAGTATAATCGGTTGCTGCTTAGTTTAGCTAATAATTAACAGGGCGCCACTAATCAACTCTCAAATCTTCAGTTCACATTTGCCCTAAATCCCAAATTGACTGAGATTCAATATCCTCAACTTAATTAAGCTAATTAAGCTGAACTGGGTTTGTGATAAACTTGCTGCCATAATTATGGTGATAATGATGACGACGATGATGATGGTGTTGGCGATCAAATCAAAGATATATAGCTGCAGTGAAACTCCCAAAAGTCCAGTCGAAACGTGTAAATACCGGCATGCAAAGCAAAGCTAAAAGCTGGAAACTGCTCTGTGTTCTGTTTTGGTTTATTAATTAAATCTGGGTTTTTGGGATATGATGAGGTCTGTACATATTGATCCACATATGTCCAGATTTCCTTATTTTCGTCCATGATCTCACCGCTTCCTAAGGCTTTATCTTTACCCTCTCCATCTCTCTATTTCTCATTCTCTCTCTGTGTTTCTCTCTCATATTAATTTGGCTCAACCTCTTCTTATGCAATTTTGCATTGCATTCTGGTATTTTCTGGACTTTTCGACCAGAAAAACTGAAAGAAAGGAGCTGCTGCTGGGTTCAATTATACACAGTTCTTCTGAGCGAAACGAGCAACATGTGTCTCATGAGAAGAAAGATTACTTTGGTTTTGGTTTTCTTCTTCTTCCCATTTCGATTTAATTTTTGAGTGAGGCCTCTGATCCTTAATTATATAGCTAGCTGTAATTTTGTTTGTTTGTCTCAACAGGACTGAAACTGCATTCATGATCCGTCTTAATCACAACCTTGGTTTCTGTTCTCTTCCAAATTTTTCAGTTGGTAATTCACTTCAAAACTTCTAGAAAAATTAATCCCGAATATGGTAAAAACAAATTGAATAAGTAATTATATTCTCATGCAATTTTATTTTTTCTTTCAGTTTATCCCACTCGGCCTTCCCTCTTATATCACGAGTACAGAATAGTCATGTCAACAAAGCATCTTGAATCTTGATGGTTTATGTTTTAGGCAAATCTTAATATGTCACCGCTCACCTTTTTTTCTCGCTTAAAAATGACCAAAATAAATTTGATTTAGTCACGATTTTTTTTTTGGGTCGAATTTTAGTCACGATTACAACCGTTATAATTGACAGTTCGATCTTCAATTACCTGGTATCACTAAAACCATTGCAAATGAAATTGAAAGGTGAAGGTACACAATTCGTAATGAGAGTCTCTTTTGGAAATGAAAAACAGTATGACTTGAAATTGATAAGATCTGCCATTTTCTAGAAATTGCTGTGCTCGTCAATGTACTCAATTACGGTGCTTACAAATTACAATACAGTTAACTAACACTTGTTGTGGTAATAAAAAGTGACGATCACCTTTAGCAAGTTGCAGGAAAGGAAATTTACCACTGAGAAACGTACACTAGCAATGTGGCTAGTTACCAAGGATCTCTATTCTCTATTAGTAATATGGTCAAAAGACAAGGACTTCGAAGAAAAAAGAACCCCAAAACTACGTACATAATTTCTTAGCTTCCACGATCGAGGATCCTATAATTCAATCGAAACTCAGCACACCAAAATCCCCTATGAAAACCAAAACAACCCTCTAATTAGTCTCCTGCATCCAAACTGTCACGGAAATCCACAAAAAGAAGCCACCGATGAGTCCTAGAAACTCCACGCAGTCGTCAGTCTGTCATGACCAAGAAACTAACACTACTGGAAGTAAGGGATGAAGCGACGAAGAATGAAAAAAGAAACACAAAATTTGTCGCCTCAACACATCTAAGCGACCAATATAGGATTCGTCGCTTCAAAACATAAGAGCGACGACTATTGATCAATAGACGTCGCTCACAACTTATTGAAGTGACGAATAATGGCAAGTTGTCGCCTCCGATCATCAAAGAACCATGTTTTGTAAACTGTGGTGACGAAAATTCAATCTTCGTCGCCGATTTAAATTCAAGCGACGAAGTTAATAACCTTAGTCAATATTCGTCGCTGACTTAATAAACGAAGCAACGATATTTGTCCAATATTCGTCGCTTAAAGTTTTAAAATCTGTTATAAAGCCCCCGATTTCAACAGATTGCAGAAGTTAAAGTTTTAGAAAAACAACTGTTCCACGGCTACGAAAAAGGGGGCAGATCGGCTGATTTCATCAATTTCGGGGTCTAATTACTTGGGTCTTCTTTTCTAATTGCTTTGTAGGTTAGTATAATATCTCATCTTTATTGTAATCACCATATTTGGGTTTGATTGGTTGAATTTAGTGTTTGATATCTTGAGTTGGATTTGGTTTATAAGGTGTTTTGTGTTGTTTTTAGTGTTGGGTGTTTGAATATATGATGGAGTTTGTGTTGATTTTGGTGAAATTGATATTAGGTTAGTTAATTTGTGAAATTGTGATATTTAGTGAAATTGAATTTTAGTGAAATTGAATTTTAGTGAAATTGGGAAATTTAGTGAAATTGAATTTTAGTGTAATTTAGTGAAATTGTGAAATTTAGTTAAATCCAAATTTAGTGAAAATGAAATTTTGTGAAAAAGTGAAATTTAGTGAAATTAGAATTTCTGAAACATGCGAGTGACTTAGTGAGGGAGTGTGGTGCCGTGTGTAAATTTATGGTTTCATATTATATATAATTGTGGTGTTTATCAGCTTAGAACTCCCGTTTGAGAATCAACAACTCATCTAGTTGATCGAGATGAGTTGTTGATTCTCGAATTGTCCCATTTTTGGACACTTTAGGCGAACACGACTTTGTTGATCCTTTTGCTATTCATGTGATTTCCGTTTCAGTTTTGGGATATAGTTTCGACAATGTCTCTCTATAATGTTCCTCGAGTGCAAATTAGGTTGTTTAGATTTTTGTGCACTTGAGGAACTGTAGGGAGATGCTACCGAAATTTTCCAAAATTGTAGCAGAAATCGCATGACTTGCAAAAGAATAAACAAAGTCGTGTTCGCCTGAAGGGGATAGGACCCAACCTAGAGGAATAAGGAGAAGAAGTGTTGGGACAGGTTTTGATTGTATCATAAATATTGTGTGCTAACCTTATGCATATTGTCTGTTTATGTTATGACAGGAAACAGGGATGATGTTCCCGACAAATCTTTTATGAATCATCATTATACACACCCTTACTACAAAACAGGCGTAGTTAACTTCATCAATTTTGTGAGGACTCACACTGTTGGAACCCAGTACTTCCCTTGCCCGTGCTCAAATTGCAAAAATGGTCCTTATTATATGGAACTCGTAAAGATTTATCGTCACTGCATCCACTATGGTTTGGATCTGACTTACACAGTTTGGCATCTACACGGAGAAGTTTCTAGTCAACCAGCAATGATGAGTCGACAGAGACAGTGGCTTCAAGACAGAGTCGAGGCTTCCAGTGTTGCCGGTCCTTTAGTGGTCCTACCTGTGGAGATTATACAAGATGTATTTCCGTACTATCCTGGATACCATGGAGATGCACCGCATAATGTGAATGTTGAAGAAAATGCTGAAGCTCAATTCAATGACATTGTAGATGATGATTATGTTAACTATGAAAGACTTCTGAGGGAGTCTCAAACTCCATTGTATGAAGGGAGTGAAGAAACTGTATTAAGTGTCATATTACGTACAATAGAAATTAAACTTGAAAATGGATAGTCGGATATGAGTCTTGATAAATTATGTAGATGGTTGCATAGGTTTTTAAAAAAGCATAATTTCTCTGTCAGTTATTCGAGAATTACTTTGGATATGAAAAAATTCACGTTTGTGAATTCAACTGTTACCTATTCAGGGGGGTTGAAAATAAGTACCGTAGGACTTGTCCAGTTTGTCGTGCTGAAAGATATAAGCCAGATACGGATGACATTCCAAAAAAGGTAATCTGGTATTTCCCTCTCACTCTAAGGTTGAAATGTCTATTTATGTCTCCACACACAGCAAAGCATATGCAATGGCATAAGGAGAGGCAAGTATAGGAAAGTACCCTCTGGCACCCATCTGATAGAGAATCATGGCAACATTTTAACAGGACATTTCCAGGTTTCAACGACATTAAGGGAAGAAATGTGCGGCTTGGAGTGGCAACTGATGGTTTTAGTCCATTTAGAACAATGACAACCCAGCATAGTACATGGCTCGTGGTTGTGATGTCATTTAATCTACCCCCTAATAAGTGTATGAAGAAGGAATATAATATGCTGGCCATGTTGATTCCTGGCCCTAAATCTCCAGGAAAGTGCCTTAGTGTACTCATTCGTCCATTGATCGACGAGCTCAAAGATTTGTGGAAAAATAGGGTCCCTACTTTTGACAGAGTGGACAATGATGTATTCACGATAAAGGTAGCGATGTTGTGTACTATAAGTGACTTTCCTGGTTTAGGGATGCTTGCAGCCTCAACAGTGAAAGGGTACAAGGCATGTCCAATTTGTCTACATGAGCTTACGGCGGAGCATATTTGTGGGAGAATCATTTATGAAGGGCATCGAAAATGGCTTGACGAGAATTCATCAATGTGATCCAGTTTGACATTTAACGGGAAGCCAGAGTGGTGAAAAGACCAGCTCATAAGGATGGGGATGAAATGTTGGAGGAAATTAGGTCACACAGTTATGCCACTCTTAGCCAGCATCCAGATTTTCATGTCCCTTATAATCCAAACAACAGACAATGTTGGACCCACAAGAACGTATTTTAGATGCTTCCCTATTGGTCATCGTTGTTACACAGGTACTGTTTAGATGTCATGCACATTGAAAAGAAAGTGGATGACAATATATATCTTTGCCACCATTCTTGCAATTGAAGGGAAGACGAAGGATGGTCCAAGGGCCCGCGAAGCTTTGGAGAAGAGGAAAATCAGCAAAAGGCAGTGGTGTTCTGAAGCTGAAAAGAGGACGGGAAAGGTTCCTCATGCACCTTTTTTAGTTGAAAAGGATCTTCGTGAAGAAGTATTCGAATGGTTTCGCGGTGTTAGGTATCCACTTGGCTATGCGGGAAGTTTGAGAAATAAGGTGAAACTAACGGAGAAAAAGTTATACGGATTGAAGACACATGATTGCCATGTCCTGCTTCAACGTCTTCTTCCAGTGGTTATCCGAGGATTTTTGCCAAATAATGTCGTGAAGCCATTGATAGCATTGTCAAATTGGTTTCGAAAATTATGTGCCAGGGAGTTGAAGAAGGCTGATGTCCAACAGATGAAAGATGAGATAGTGATCATTCTCTGCAATTTGGAGTTGATTTTTCCTCCACATTTCTTCACCTCTATGGTTCATCTCCTGGTTCACCTTCCCGAACAAGTTATGCTTACAGACCCAGTATATTTTACATAGATGTATCCGACGGAAATGTATATGTACTAACCACAAATGTTTATTTTCTTCAAACTAAATTTACACTAACTTTATATATGCACTAATCATAAGCATAATTTTATAGGCAATTAGGTGATTATAAACAGTCAATGAGTAATACACGTTACCCGGAGGGGAGTATTATAGAAAGGTACATATTATGGGAGTCGGTGACGTACTGTAAGTCTTATATGCAATTGGAAGATGTTGAACAGCCCAATCTCCCAATATGGAATATTAGTTGTGTTTCGCAGTTAGTTCAGCCGTGCATTATGGATACCACCGAAAATATTAGGTTAACAGAGGAGCAAATGGCTGAGGCTCACTGGCAAATTTTGACGGATACAGAAGAGGCTCAAGAGTACATGTACACTCATTTGTAGATGTACATAGCGAAACATGGTGACGATTATGACGAGTGTCTCATGAGGAGGAGTTTCCATCGATGGTTCTTAAGATATGTACGGAAATTTAATTTGTTTTTCTTGTACAAAGATCCTAAACCCTAAATGGTATAACACTAACACAATTTTTTTTTTCAGGCAACCCGTCAGCATGATGCTCAAGACCTTAATTATAACATGAGAATATGGTCATTGGCTCGAGGTCCGCAATTCACTCGGATTTATAAGGCGTGCTATGTGAACGGTATCAAGTATGTCTCATTCGATAGAGATGAAAGGCCCGTGACTCAGAATAGTGGGGTGATGTTAACTACGAAAGTTGGAAACATGTCCCAACACTTCTATGGCCATCTTGACTATGTAGTCGAGGTATGTTATCCAGACAATTTGTCGGTCCTTTTGTTCCAAGTTCTATGACTGATGTAGGACGGATGGCAGCCAACATTGAAGATCAGATTGACCGTTGCAAGTCAAAACCCGTTCGCCAGAAACGTCCGTCCGCCAAGGGTGGTTCATCCGCCAGGCTACATCCGCCAGGAGTTCATCCGCCAGAAATCATCCGCCAGAGCAGATCCGCCAGACGACATCCGCCAGACGTCGTCCGCCAATATTGAAGGAGCCCGGTTTACTACAGTTTTGGCATTCGGCGTCCGAATGACGATTGTGATACCATTCCGGAAAGGGAACGACGCCAGGAATCAAACTCGTAGCTTTGCCACGACGTGTGGGCCTTTTCAGGCTTTCGAGTTCGTTTAGGACTCCAAAACGGCAGTTTAAGATGTTTTCAAGTTTTAAGTTTTCTAGTTTGTTTTGGACTTGTTTTGTTTTAATCCCTTGGGCTTTAGGTTTCCTTGTTAGAGTTGCCCTAGGGTTTTCTTTCAGTATTTAAGCACCCCTTTGGGATCGCATACAGGGAGTTAATCAAATTTATCAAAACCCTTAGAGTTTATCTCTTGTTTTCTGGTGGATTCCAGACCTATCCTATAGAGTACAACGTTGATTGTGCTCTCCATCTATTGAGGGTTCGACGTTGATCAACCCTTCCACCCTTCTACTGCGTCAGTTGGTATCAGAGCAGGCTTTCTCCTGTCTCTTTTATTTACTTGACTAACCATGTCAGATCAACCGGTGGCCAGAGCAGATTTGGAAGAGTTTACTGCGGCTTTAACCCAGTCTCTTACTGCTTTGACGAACCAGATGACGAACTTAACAAACCAGATCACGGACTTAGCAAACCATGCCGTCAACAACAATAATAACGGTGGTAACAACGGTGGTAACAACCGGCGAAGAGGCTGGAGAAACGAGAATAACAGGTCTCCTCGAGGAGGACACAACACTAGCGGTTCGAGTTCTGAGTCTGATGAAGTCGAAGAAGAACCACACGAGCATGCTGATCAGGATTATCGAATGAAGGCGGACATCCCGTTTTTCTATGGAACCATGGGCGTTGAGGAGTTCCTGGATTGGCAGATCGAGGTCAGCAGGTTCTTTGATGTCATGGGGGTTCCTGAGAACAAACAGGTCAAGATGGTGGCGTTTCGTTTGAAGAGTACTGCTGCCGTATGGTGGGATAAGTTGGCTCTTCAAAGACAGAGACAAAGAAAAGGACCAGTCAAATCTTGGCGGAGGATGAAACAGTTGATGATGGAACGGTTCCTGCCAGAAGACTATGAACAAATCCTATACAAGATGTATATCGAGTGTGCTCAAGGAACTAGAAGCGTGTCCGAGTATACAACTGAGTTTTTACGTTTTTCGGAACGTAACGACTTGGGGGAATCTGAAAACCAAAAGGTGGCAAGGTACATCAGCGGACTGAAACTTTCTATACAAGAGAAGATAGGACTGCAAACTGTGTGGACTGTAGCCGAAGCTTCAAACTTGGCTTTGAAGGCCGAGTTGATGGAGAGAGGGAATCGAAATTCATCTACACCTCGTAGATACCCTTCTCAAAGCAACAATGAAGTAGGAAACAGCAGTCAAGGATTCGATAAAGGGAAGAATGTGGCAGGGAGCAGTACAAGTAGGGAGCAAAACACCGCGACCAGGGGAGTTGGAAGTACCAATAGCGGGCCCCAAGCTAAAACACCTGTGCAGAAAACAGTTAATCCTTATGCCAAGCCAGTAGTATTTAAATGTTATCGGTGCGGGCAACCAGGTCATAGGTCCAACGAGTGTCCAGCCCGGAGAACAGTAGGGATAGTGGAGAACGAAGAGGAAGAGGATGATGCATGTGATGATTATGATGGGGCTGAATTTGCAGAAGAGGAATCCGCCGAAAGGGTCAACATCGTGCTGCAAAGAATCCTTTTATCAGCCAAAGAAGAGGGGCAACGCAAGAATCTCTTCAAGACACACTGCTCTATTAACAACAAGCTGTGTGATATGATTGTGGATAACGGAAGTTGCGAAAATCTGGTGGCTCAAAAACTGGTGGAGTATTTGCAGTTGCCAACACAACCTCATGAGACGCCATACTCTCTTGGGTGGGTGAAGAAAGGCCCTCAAGTTCGAGTGACACAAACGTGTAAAGTACCTATCTCAATTGGTAAGCACTACAAAGAAGAGGTACTTTGTGATGTTCTTGATATGGATGCTTGTCATGTCCTGCTTGGTCGTCCTTGGCAGTTTGATGTCGATGTGACCTACAGAGGGAGAGACAATGTAATGATGTTTCATTGGGACCAACGTAAAATCGCCATGGCTCCTGTCTTGCACTTTGACAAACCTGCAGAGAAGATGAAGGGAGAGACTTTCCTAATCATGACTCACAGCGAAAAGGATATGGAAGAGGCCTTCCAAGAATCAGAGATGTTCTGTGCCGTGGTAACTAAAGGTCTCTTAAGTATTGAACAAACGGCAACTGAACCGCCAGTGGAGGTGCAGGAGATGCTAAAGGAATTTCCAGCTCTAGTTTCTGATGAGTTGCCTAATGAATTACCTCCTATGAGGGACATTCAGCATCAGATTGATTTAATTCCTGGAGCTAGCTTACCTAACCTACCACATTATCGTATGAGTCCCAAGGAGAATGAGATTCTAAGGGAGCAAATTGAAGACTTACTTAAAAAGGGGTTCATCCGCGAGAGTTTGAGCCCTTGTGCTGTACCAGTCCTTCTTGTTCCTAAGAAAGGCAACCAATGGCGGATGTGTGTCGACAGCAGAGCCATAAACAGGATAACCATCAAATACAGGTTTCCTATTCCCCGTCTGGAGGACATGTTGGACGAACTGTCGGGTTCACAGTTGTTCTCAAAGATCGATCTTCGCAGTGGCTATCATCAAATTCGGATCAGAACTGGCGATGAGTGGAAAACAGCCTTCAAGAGCAAGGATGGTCTATACGAGTGGATGGTGATGCCTTTCGGAATGTCAAACGCACCGAGCACTTTCATGAGGCTTATGAACCAGGTTCTTCGTCCTTTCATTGGATCTTTTGTTGTGGTGTATTTTGATGATATTCTGATCTATAGTAGAAACAAAGAAGAGCACCTGGAGCACTTACTACAAGTTCTAAGAGTGTTGCAAGAAAACAAATTGTACATTAATCTCAAGAAGTGTACGTTTTGCACCAGCAAGTTACTCTTCCTAGGCTTTGTAGTGGGAAGAGAAGGAATACAAGTTGATGATGAGAAGATCCGCGCCATTAGAGATTGGCCGGCTCCAAGGAACGTGTCTGAAGTACGCAGTTTTCATGGTTTGGCGACTTTCTACCGGCGTTTCGTACGCGATTTCAGTACTATAACTGCTCCTATCACAGAGTGTTTGAAGAAAGGGAAATTTCAGTGGGGAGAAGAGCAAGAGCAGAGTTTTGCCTTAATCAAGGAAAAACTTTGTACTGCACCTGTCCTAGCGCTGCCTGATTTTGACAAGATCTTTCAGGTTGAATGTGATGCTAGTGGAGTAGGAATTGGGGCAGTTCTATCCCAAGAGAAGAGACCTGTAGCGTTCTTCAGTGAGAAATTAAGTGAGGCTCGTCAACGATGGAGTACGTATGACCAAGAGTTTTATGCAGTCTTTCGAGCCTTGAGGCAATGGGAACATTACCTGATTCAGAGGGAGTTTGTCTTGTTTACTGATCATCAGGCCTTAAAGTTTCTCAACAGCCAAAAGATTATTAACAAGATGCATGCACGCTGGGTGAGTTTCTTACAGAAATTCCCATTTGTGATTCAACATAAATCTGGTACTCTTAACAAAGTAGCAGATGCACTGAGTCGGAGAGCGTCTTTGATGGTTACGTTGGCACATGAGATTGTAGGCTTCGAAGTTTTGAAGGAGTTATATGCAGATGACGCAGATTTCAAACAACTTTGGGCCAAGTGCAACGAGAAACAACCAGTGGCAGATTTCTATGTCAAAGAGGGCTATCTTTTCAAAGGTAACCGGCTTTGTATACCAGTCTCTTCTTTAAGAGAAAAGGTAATCCGCGATCTGCATGGTGGAGGCATGGGAGGACACTTGGGGCGAGACAAGACTATTGCCAGCCTAGAAGAGAGGTATTTCTGGCCTCAGCTGAGAAAAGATGCTGGCGCTATTGTCAGGAAGTGCTACACTTGCCAGGTTTCTAAGGGTCAGTCTCAAAATACTGGTCTTTATATGCCTTTACCTGTTCCTGATGATATATGGCAAGATCTCGCAATGGATTTTATCTTAGGTCTGCCTCGTACACAAAGAGGAGTGGATTCTGTCTTTGTGGTGGTTGACAGGTTCTCCAAGATGGCACACTTTATTGCTTGCAGAAAGACTTCGGATGCAAGTAACATAGCCAAGCTGTTTTTCAGGGAGGTTGTTCGTCTGCATGGGGTGCCTACGTCTATTACTTCAGATAGAGACACCAAGTTCCTCAGCCATTTTTGGATTACTTTGTGGAGAAAATTCGGAACCAGTTTGAACCGGAGTAGCTCCGCTCATCCTCAAACTGATGGGCAAACAGAAGTGACCAACAGGACGTTGGGGAACATGATCAGAAGTATTTGTGGAGAAAAACCAAAAGGCTGGGACTTAGCTTTACCTCAAGTGGAGTTTGCTTATAACAGTGCTGTGCATAGTGCTACTGGAAAATCACCTTTTGCTTTGGTATATACCTCTGTACCTCGCCATGTGGTTGATTTGGTGAAATTGCCAAGGGTTCCTGGATATAGTGTTGCTGCTGCAAGTATGGCTGAAGATGTGCAAGCTGTCAAGATGGAAGTCAAAGCTAAGCTCGAAGCTACAGGAGCAAGAAATAAGGCTGCTGCGGACAAGCATCGGCGGATTAAAGTGTTCAAAGAAGGGGATGATGTGATGGTATTTCTGCGAAAGGAGAGGTTCCCGGTAGGAACTTACAACAAGTTGCAGCCCCGAAAATATGGGCCATTTAAGGTATTGCGGAAGATCAATGATAATGCTTACGTTGTTGCTCTTCCCGATTCCATGAGTATTTCAAATACCTTTAATGTGGCGGATATACATGAGTATCGAGAGGATATGGTTCTGTATCCAGAAGAGAACTCGGGGTCGAGTTCTTCGGAGGTGGAGGAGACTGATGTAGGACGGATGGCAGCCAACATTGAAGATCAGATTGACCGTTGCAAGTCAAAACCCGTTCGCCAGAAACGTCCGTCCGCCAAGGGTGGTTCATCCGCCAGGCTACATCCGCCAGGAGTTCATCCGCCAGAAATCATCCGCCAGAGCAGATCCGCCAGACGACATCCGCCAGACGTCGTCCGCCAATATTGAAGGAGCCCGGTTTACTACAGTTTTGGCATTCGGCGTCCGAATGACGATTGTGATACCATTCCGGAAAGGGAACGACGCCAGGAATCAAACTCGTAGCTTCGCCACGACGTGTGGGCCTTTTCAGGCTTTCGAGTTCGTTTAGGACTCCAAAACGGCAGTTTAAGATGTTTTCAAGTTTTAAGTTTTCTAGTTTGTTTTGGACTTGTTTTGTTTTAATCCCTTGGGCTTTAGGTTTCCTTGTTAGAGTTGCCCTAGGGTTTTCTTTCAGTATTTAAGCACCCCTTTGGGATCGCATACAGGGAGTTAATCAAATTTATCAAAACCCTTAGAGTTTATCTCTTGTTTTCTGGTGGATTCCAGACCTATCCTATAGAGTACAACGTTGATTGTGCTCTCCATCTATTGAGGGTTCGACGTTGATCAACCCTTCCACCCTTCTACTGCGTCAAGTTCTATGACACAACACCACTGACGATGATGAAGCCGAAGAAATTGACACCGTCAAGGTAGATCATGGTCTGATATCAGTGGATACAAACACTAGTTACTATGAGAATTCACCATTTTGTCTTGCTATCAAGACAAAAAAAGTTTTCTACTTGGACGATCCTGTGGCAAGTGGTACTTAGAAGGTGGTGCAAGAAATGTCGCACCGAAATGTATACAGTGCCGAAGTACTGGCAACAGAAGATAGAATGCCTCCTTCAGGGAATCAAATCCCAGAGCTTTACCAAGAGAACACAGTTAGTTCAATGCAATTTTACCATATTGATGCATCTAATCTCCAACTCGATTTAGAAGTACACGAATTCAATGAGGAAGATGAAGATGAAGACGATGATGTAATATGATGATATATAGGAAGATTACTAGTTATTATTTCATATGTTGTAATATGATGATATATATTTATTTCATGTTGCAATTACGATAAAAATTTAAAATCTAAACATTAAAATCTAAAAAAACATAATCTGTTTTTTTCTTTTGAAGCGACTAATGTTGACTAATATTTGTCGCTTAAAATTTCAAACGACCAATTTTGGATCAAAACGCGTCGCTTCATTAACTGAAGAGACGAAGTTTCACCTCACTAGGTTACCCTGTGTGTTTCAAATTCGTCGCTTCAGATAATTTGAAGCGACGAAGTTAGAACTCACTTGGTTACCTTGTGAAATTAAACTTTGTCGCTTCATTAACTGAAACGACGAATGTTTAAGTCTCGTCGCTGACTTATATTCTAAGCGATGACCGTTGACAAAGTTCGTCGCTTCAGTCAGATTAAATAAGAACAGAATTGATGCTCTCCTTCCTCATTTGCGCGAGACACTTCTTCCCCAATCTCTGTCAAAATTTCGAAAACCCCAATCCCCCGCACGAGACACTTTCTTCTTCTTCCCCAATCTCTGTCAAAATCATCAACCCTAAACTGAAATCATCAACCCCTAATCTCTCTGTTCACCCCTAATTTCAAAACCCCCAAACCAGAAATTCCAAACTCTAATCTCTCGATTCATCAATGGCACCTGGTTCTAGTGCCCAGAAGAGGAAGAAGGAGCTCGAGGCGAGAAGGGAGAGGAAGGTGGCAGAAGCTGCCGAACGACTGGCGGCCGCGGCGGTGAATGCAAACCCTACACAAGCGGCGGTCAGCAGCTTCGTACTAGTCCCGTCTTTGGAAGAAACGGACCCTTCGGGGTCGGGGGCTGGCGGAAGCGGAGTTGCCGGTGGCGCCACCGCTGGAGCCGGAGCTGCCGCTGTGGAAGGGCACAACGATGACGGTCCTCCGTTACGCATTCGGACTAAGAGGGGTCCTAAGGAGCCGGGTAAGGCTAAAACAAAAGTTCAATTTTCTGCTGAATTGCTTTTTCTGGTAAAAATTCCATTGAGGTTCCATGAACATTCCCATGAAAAATGGAGTTTGCTCGCTGTTTTTGTAGAACCACTAATCCGGGGCGTGGTTAGGAGAGAAAACGATGGTTTAGCATGGGTGATTTATCAAAATGATGTAAAGAACTTTGGGGGCCGGGATCTATGCACTATATATTTATGTCATACTAGCTTGCAAAGTAAATAGTACGTTGAGCTAGCTTGCTAGTACATTTTTCAGCCGAAATCATTATTTGGTATATTGTATATATACTGTGGGTCTTGAACTAGGGATTCAATTGGGGTCAGCCTCTAACAGTCGTTTTCAGTGTCTTATGGGTAGTAATTGGTTGCTTGTGTTATATGTTTTACTTGTCTTATGGAGAATGGTAGAAGTAATCAACATATTATAGCTATTATGATGAAGGGCACTTGCATTTTTCTTAGCCGCATTAATGGTAACTATGCTTAGTTCTTTAATCAACTGATGGTCTTATGGCAGCCTTAAGTTAACATAAGCCCAGGATCATTTTTCCATTCCATCATTATTGTACTCAATGTACTGTTTCTGCTATATGGCATATGTAATTATGTAGTTGATTAATAATCATGCTTCCTGTACTTATAGGAATATAGGGGCTGACTTTTTTAACTTTGCATAATTAGATGACAATTTGTACTTATATGCAGTAGGATAACTTTGCATAATTAGTTGTACATTCTTTTCTCTTATTTTGAACTGAATTGGTTACATCTGCCAATGTTAGTAAGATTGTGAGATAGGCGTGCTCTGCCAATGTTTTGTTCTTTCGACTCCATAGAAATAGCAACATATAATTGGCCTTAATAGTTAATACCATCCGAGCTCACTTCACAACCTAGATGCAGAACATCATTGATAGCATAGCTTAGTTTTTTCAAGGGATTTGGAAGTATACCTGTCTACAACACCTATATTCTTTTCTGTAACTTTTGCTAATTTGTGCATTATATGCCCATTTGTGCATTATCTGCCTACTTGCTGCTCTTCTTTGCTGCTCATTTGTGCATTACATTGGCAGAGATTGTTGATATGACAACGAGGAAGACAGTGACGGGGACCAATGAGAAGCTTGGCATCGTCACGGGGACAAAGACGGCATATTTGATCATACTGAACAACAACCAACCTCTGAAGGTTGAGTACGCGGAAGAGCATAAGGGCCCGAAAGAGTTGAAGTGGAGGACATTTATGTCTCGAGACATCGGCAGTGCCGTCCGGAGCAAAGTGCCGATGTTGGCGCCTTCATTTGCTGAGCTGGCTGAGGAGCACCGAGATGCACTGAGCACTTATATGGAGGTAAAAGTTCTATTTTTGAATAATTTCGAATTTTTTTTAATTAAAATAATATTGAAATATGATATTCTATTTCTAATAATTTCTTCGATTTTTTTTTTACTAGACGTTGTATGAGCTCCCTCCCACCGAGACAGACATGTGGAGATACATCGACGAGAACGCTGCAAAGATCTACAAAGATTGGAAGTACGACTGCCATACTCACTACGTTGAAGTGAGTAAGGCGACGCCTGCAGAGTTCATCCACCGACCTGAGCAGTGGGAGTACCTCAAAATTCACTTTGAGGACGACAATTATAAGGTAATGGAAATTAATTAGAGGTTTTTGTATTTCATATAATAGCTTCCTATTCTCATATGAAATATGTTAATACACCTTCGTACTTCTTTTTGCAGAGGATGTGTGCCCAGAATGCGGCTAAGCGGAACAAGGGAAAGGAGAAGGGGTATGTAATCAACCACCACTCCGACACCACCCCCTACAGCTACCGGGTCGTTGCAAACGAGAAGAAAGGGCATCCTGCACCTATACTGCAGACAGTCAGCGATGTTTATCAATCATCGCAAAATGCGCAGGAGAAAGTGGTGAGTGACGACGAGTTAGATGTAACAGTTTGGTTTTTAGTTTCTGATTTTTTTTTTGAATTAAAAACTATACTAACACAAACATATTGGATAATATTTTTTGCAGGTAGCGGTGAAGAGGAAGATGGAGGAGTTGTGTGCTAGCCGAGCGAGTGATGAACCCGGCGGCAGTCAGCTGACGGGCCCCGTTCCTGTCCCCGTCGAGGAGCAGATGGCTGTAGTCGAGAAGGAGCTGGGTAGGAAGCCAGGGACGAGGGTCTGAGGTACTTTATTTTTGCTCTGCCAATCTTTTACAAGTTTTAGTTTTTAGATACGAAATTGTTTTCAATTTGACTAATGTTTTTCTTTTACCATTTCTGCAGGGCTAGCTAGGGGGTGCATTAAGACGTCAGCTAAAACCAAGAGGCGGTGCACGCGTGTCTGGCAAAGATGACGATTTGAGGAGGCTACACGAAGAGAATGCAGACCTGAAGCGGCGTATGGCAGAGATGGAGGCTACCGTCCGAGCTTTCATGGCGGTCCAAGGCAATCCGGGTGACAATGCCGCTGCAACAGCTCCAATCGCGAATAAATCCTCATATGCTTCATTAGGTATCCCCGATGATGACCTTGATTAGGACCCTTTTTTTTCTTTGTACATTATTGTAGCTTTTGGATATTGTAGTACATTCCCGAGGATTATCGTACATTGTAATTATGTAACATATTGTAGCTTTAAATGAAATTTACGTATTTATAGTGTTTGTGTTATGTTGGATATGTGATTTGAATGAAATGTATGTTGGATATGTGATTTGAATGAAATGTAGGTTTTAGATGTGAATGAAACCAGACCAGGACTCTGTTTTCCTTCTCTGTAACAAACAATGAAGCAACGAACATTGATCATTGTTCGTCGCTTCCTTTTTATCATCCCATATTTTCTCCTATTAAACAAAAAATGAAGAGACGACTTTAGAATCAAAGTTTGTCGCTAAAAAACATGAGGCGACAACCAAACTTCGTCGCATGGAATTCGAAGAGACGAGTCAAAATTGGTCGCTGTGGATTTTAAGCGACAAGTCAAAATTGGTGGCCAGAGATGGTAAGCGACGAGTCAAAATCGGTCGCAAAAGATGGTAAGCAACGAGTCAAAAGTCGTCGCTCACCTTGAGCGACGAAGTTTGTTGTCGTCGCTTGAAATATCGAGGCGAAGACTATTGAATCATTATTTGTCGCTTGGAATCGAAACGACGAATCTGAAACAACGACTTCGAAGCAACGACTTGTTGTCGGTAGGGTGTAGAAGCGACGACTTTTGACTACTTCAGCTACCAACACAAGGCTGTGATCCCAAACTTGCAATACGTTGTGGAGGGTGTTACTTGTCTCCAAAATTCAATTGGTCGAAATTGATTAAGTAATTTATACGCTCTTATTTTTTGAAAATATAAGCCCTTTTTTTGTCACAACCGAAAAACAAACAATTTTTTGTTTACTGGTTTCTTAAACGAAGAAAACAATTTCTTGTTTAGTGAATCAAAAGATCACGAAACTTGGCATTTGTCGATCTATATGCTTAATTTTGACACATACTTGCACATGTATCATTAGATCACATGATTGATCTATTTATTTATTTTTTTTGTGAAAAATGAATATTTTATTAATTAAGAGACGAACCCAATTACAAGACCCGCAAAAAAGCTAAGCCAAAGAGGAACTAATACAAAGAGCCCAGGACCCCAACTCGATCATACTAGAAAGAGTGAGAGGAGACCTATAACTCGCTAATTTATGAGTCGTAGACCCTACAACTGAAAACATAGATACAACAATGCTAACAAATCTAATACATCCACCACCAATGCTCGCTAACATTGACGTCACCATCACCATAGGCAACTGTCTAGTTGTGAGGTGTAACTAAACCGGAGCGTTGAAGCCCGGATAACTGATGTCGTTCTAATCCCAAGACATAAATCATATGGAAACCCACCAACAAAACAACATCATACAAACCACCATCGAAACTCGAGCCATGAATGAGCTGTGCCTGACGAGAGAGGAGCGAGAACCATAACCGTAACCGACAACCAGTACCAAAGAAAATGGTGGGTGTTGAACCCACGCGTAAGCGTCCATAATCTAATTGGTAAGTGCCTAAACGCACTTAAAGCGTACAGACACAAAACCTCTCATGCAAGTATACAATGGTAGCTGATGGGTTGTTTTGGTGTTGAGTGACCAAAAAACCGGAAACAATTGGGATAGAATGACACCGGTATGAGGAACCGAGTCCTCCCGATCTGGACCAAGCCAGTAGAATCCACAAAGGGATTATAATGCACAACACAACAGGTGAAAACTGCACCACATAACGGGTGAAATGACTAGAAACAATAATAAGCCGTAAAAATAAGACAGTTACCTCATATGGGCCAAGAACCCAAACCCAGGCCAAGGCCCAGTCCCAAGCCCAGGCCCTCGACTCATGAGACTGAAGCCCAAAGCCCACTGGAAGAAACCAGGCCCACAGTACCACTGCAGGTACCATTGTTGCCGCCCCCGTCGTGATTGGTTGCCACACCAGATACGACGCTCCACCACCATATGCGACGCAAAGTCGGGATTGAACATCCACAGCTTGCACAGAACCTCCAACCCAATAGAATACCCATCGGCCATCGATGAATTCCTATATATAGTTCGACGTCGGGATCGCCGCACCACCACCGTAGTCTACCTTGCGCCGTCAGGATCGGTCTCCCCCCACCAAATCGGATGCGCAGATCCACCCACACATCCAGCAATTATCACCGGAACCCCAAATAAGAACCGAATCTGGATCTGGGGTGTTACCCAAGAACTCCAGATCCGCAGGCCACCAACATAGTCGAACCACCGACCTCTGTCAGACCAGCGTTTACTTGTTGCTCCGAAGACCACCGCCTCATACAGGACCTACGGTCTCACCGATTTCTCTGTCGCCGGCGCTACATCACCAGATTGGAAAACAACCATTGATGCACCAACCAAACCAAACAAAGAGGGACAACTATGTACTTTGGGATCTACTAGATTCCTTCCGCCAAGCCATAATGACAACATCTCGTCCGGCCGCACACCTCGTACACTGACTAGGCCATTGGCAGTAGTTGGTGACGTCGCGCAGCCAGACGAAAACTAGAGGATGTATGGTTTTTCTTTTTGAATCGTGCGCGTGAGGCGCGTTCTAACCTGGTTTCTCTTGCATGTTATGATTCATCTTTTTAGAATACAAACTCCTCCATGGTAAGTGGTTCAGTTGGTTATATTAGGTCCCACCACAAGTGCATTTGATATGGAACTCCCACATCCTGTGTTCGAATGCTGACTTCGATCAATTTAATTACTGAATTATAAATGAGGTAAAAAAAAGGGTTGCAATGCCCTGTTGGTTGTCCGGGCTCCCGACAGATTAGTACTTGGGTGTAGGAAGCGTTTGGGATGTCGTTGAACAATCCGTAAAGAGGGTGTCAAAAAAAAGGGGTGTCAAAATAATACATTCTCTTCCTAATTTTGGCCTTTCACTATTAATTAAAGGGACAAGTGCAAGATGCATATTCCTCGTCCGAGAAACAACAGCAGAATAAACGTCTCCTCTTTGCTGGATTTTGGTCTTTGTGGGTGTGGGGATCCATGGATATTACTACATTAGTTAAATTGAGACTCATACGGGTAATCAGAGAATAAAAAACTCAAGCATCTTCAGCAATGGTTTAAATTTAAGTCAAAATAGCTAAAAAGTCATTTTGGCTAGTCAATTTAGAAATACGTCTGTATCAGTTCTCTCTATTTTAACTTGATTTGAATTTAAAATATTTATTAAACGAATAAAAAACGGTTTAAATTTATATATAATTACATATAAAGAATGTTTTAAATTTAAATATTTTAACTTTTAGCTATCACACTCTCTAAATTTAGTTAACATAGAGTTATAATAAAGAGTCTGATATAGGCATATAGCTGCTATCTTCCGTAAAAAGCTAAATATGCTCTCTAAAATAGCTAACGAGTTATAATAGAGAGTTTTCAGCAATACTAGCCATATTTTAGTTAAATTTTAGCCAAAATAGCTAAAAAGTCATTTTGGCTAGCCATTTTAGAAAGAGAAAATGTCCATTAAGTTCAAATTTGGCCCCCTCATTACCCATTCCAATGACCACCATAATTTTTTCTCATATTAAACGTAAGGTAACAACTCATATTACCCATTTCAAGAAATCTTTTCAACCCTAGTACAATTTTAATATTTTTCTTTCTTTTTTGCCCTCCTGCCCTATCTAACAGATTTTTGAATTATAACGTGCTGAGAAAGTGGAAGATAGAGAAGTGTTTGCCGGAAGGTCACCAAACTCCGCCGGCGTCCCATGGTCGGTCGCCGGATTCCGGTCACCAAATTTTATTTTCGTCGGAATATTATTTTTCCAATATTAAATTACTGAATCTGACTTGCATGTTACTGACTCTCAGTAATCAGGTTACTGACCCCCAGTAAGCATGTTAGTGACCCCCAGGAGGTATGTTACTGACCCCCAGTAAGCATGTTACTGACTCTCAGTAATTCATTTCAACCCACAACCCAAAAAAAAACCCCAAATTCCCAATTCGATCAAAACCCTAACTTTCATTCGGACCCCAAATCGCAATCGGCCCGGGTGGGGTGCTGAAGAGAAAGGATGGAAACATGAGATTTGGAGAAGGTTTACGTTGTTCTCGGATGATCAAATAAAACACGTGTGGGCGCTCGGTGAGGAGCTGGTCGGCGTTGAGCGGCGCTACGACGGCCTTGAGGACCTCGGTGCCGATCGAAGAGAGGACCTTCTCGTTGTACTCGAGGCCTAGGGTTTTGAAGATCTGAGGGAGACGGCTGACCTCAGGGAGGGAGAGAACCCTAAGGGTGAGATTGACCATCTGGAGATCCTTGGTGCCTGTTTCTGTCTGAATCCGTAGACTCACAAAGACCGGTGGATCTTAGTGTGATTCCTTCCTGCAAATCCTACTAACAAAGGGAATACCGGGCGGGCCGGTCTATTCCGCTCTGATGCTTAAGTCAGTATAGTTGGGATAAACTGATAACTTAAGCGGGAATGAGTTGTTGAAGTATTGATTACCTATTAATAAGGGTAGTTGGGACTCATATATATTCTGTCGGGTGTGAGGACTGGCCTCACCCTTTGATGTGGAGCTGGCCCCATTCTGCACATATTGCTGGACTGTTTCGGCCCCTGTTTGGGGAGCTTTCATCCCCGGTTCTCGGGCCCCGATCACAAGTAAGACATGCCCGAGGGCGGGACTAGGTGTCCATGCTTTGCTCCCGGGCCCTGGGCCGGGTCCAGGAGTGCTGGCTGCGGGTCTGGGGGCCTGGGTAGCCTCTCTATGGCTACTGTCAACAGTGCCGGAGATGGAGGAGAAGGTGTGGGGCCTGGTGCGGATATCAAAGATGTAGGGCTTTTGGAGCCCTGGGATCAGGAAGTGAGTCCCTTCGCCGACGATGTCTTCTATCACGCCGCAAAAACGGTTGAAGTGGACGGCGAGCTGGCCGCCATCGACGGTGTAGAGGGCGGAGTTGATGACGGTGACGCCGGCGGCGCGGGCGAGGTTGGTTAGGAATGACACAGCGGCTTGGTTGGATCCCATCGAGGAACTGAATTGAATTTGAGAGAGAGAGAGAGGGCGGAGTTGATGACGGTGACGCCGGCGGCGCGGGCGAGGTTGGTTAGGAATGACACAGCGGCTTGGTTGGATCCCATCGAGGAACTGAATTGAATTTGAGAGAGAGAGAGAGAGAGTTATGTGGTTTTAGTATAGGGTAGTTCGGTATTTTTGCCAAGATTCATTAGATTGGGATATGAACATTGGATTGGGTAAAAAAAAACCATATTTTTGACTAATTGGCCTTTTTTCCTTTTAGAAATACGTCTGTCTCAGTTCTCTCTATTTTAGCTTGATTTGAAATAAAAATATTCATTAAATAAATAAAAATTGGTTTAAATGTATATATAAATTATATATAATTACATATATGAAATGTAATAAATTTAAATGTTTTACCTTTTAACTATCACATTCTCTAAATTTAGTTAGCAAGATAGCTAAAAAATAACATAGAGTTATAATAAAGCGTCTGATATAACTGTTATTTTCACAAAAAGCTAAATATGTTCTTCAAAGTAGCTAAAGAGTTATATTAGAGATTCTGCTGAAAATGCTCTACGTACCTAGATTTAGAAAAATATAAGTATACGATATACATCTTAAGTATCTATACTTTAGAAAACAGATCAGGGAGATGGATCACATATTCATCGATCTCTTCTATTTCTACATATCTTCAAAGTTTTGATACATCACATAATGTGGTCTTAATGCACCTCACGAATTGGGACCCCTAAAAACCCTCTGTTGACAGTAGTCACAGAGGGGCTACACAGGCCCACAGACCCGCAGCTAGCATACCCGGGGCCGGACCGAGCCCCGGAGCAGGATCCCCAGCACGAGGCCCAGCAGTCTAACTTATGACTGGGGGCCCGGGAGCCGGGGACACCAGCCTGCCGAACAGGTCACCTTAGCTGCCCCTTTGCGTACGAACAGAAGGGAACCAGTCCCACATCGAAGAGTAAGACCAGACCTCACGATCGACCACCTATATAAGGGCCTCAACTACCCTCATTAATAGGTAACTCAATTCTCCCACTACTTATCGTTCCCGCTTAAGTTATCTATTTGCTCTAACGGTACTAACTTAAGCATCGGAGAGGAGAAGACCGGCCCGCCCGGTATTCCCCTTAGTTAGCAGGGTTCGCAGGAGGAAATCACATCAAGATCCACCGGTTTCTCGCAGGCCTACGGGTTTGTGCAAAAACAATTGGCGCCATCTGTGGGAAGAGATAAAAGTCACGTAGGCATTATTTGAAAAAAAAAATGGCAGAAAGTTCTGAAGCGGGGCGGGAAAGGAATGCACAAGAAGATCAGCGGATCATACAGGAGTAGGTGCTCATCACAACCCCGGTCGCTGTACAGGAGCAGCACCCCGGCCAAGACAGCCAGAATGACGGCAGCTATCGGGGGCCAAGCGGCACGCCGGGGGCATGCAAAGGTAGCACGCGCGGGAAAAGCCCGATGAAAGGCGACCAACTAACACACCAGGGCCCTTCGCTGACATTCTCGGACGACCCGAGCGACGAGGAGGAGAGTCTGATCGGTGACAGCAACCAGGACACCGCATATAGCCCCGACCGGCACGATATGGCGGGGGAGGTAGAGGTAATGAGAACAGAAGTCGATCGCCTGCGCGCTGAGAACGACCGGGATAGAGCAGATTCCAATGCCCGGTATCAGGAAATGGAGACAGTAAACGCCGCCCTGGTGGCTGCCCTAGAAAGAGGACAGCAGCGCAACCCCGCTTTGGCGAGGGCACATGTACCCCCACCAGGCCGGTCTCAGCTCCCTGAGGCGGGACAGTAATCGGGCGGAAGGCCCAGTGACCCCAAGGGGGCGGAGGCCCCGGGCGGCATGGCCCTACCAAGGAGCACGCCGGCACCCGGGCAATCACACGCTTCATTCGAGGATGAAGTCATGACCCCGACCGCATGGGCACTACAAGTACTCACCAACTCCGTGTCAAATCTAAAGGGCCAAATGGAGGCCAGCGAGAGAAGGGCAGCGCGGCTGTTGGAAGGCGCGCGCTTCAACGAACGCACGGGCCCCTTTTCGCACAGGGTCTTGGAATCCGGGAGATCCGGTAACCAAAAATCTCTGAAGCTGACATACTCAGGAGTCGGCTGCCCCTTCCAACACTCGGATAGCTTCTGGTCCCAAACATGCGCCAAGGGCTACTCCGATGCTGTGTGTTGCAACATCTTCCAGGAAACCCTGTCCGGAGAGGCGCTTAGCTGGTTCTATGAGCTCCCGGCAAACTCCATTGAGGCATTTGAGCAACTGGCCGATCGGTTTGTCGGCCGCTTCATCCTCCGGGTCGAAAGAGCCCGGACATCGACGGTCCTCTTCAATTGCAGGCAGGCACACGGCGAGGAGCTGAGGACGTTCGTGAACCGCTGGCAAACGGCGACGGCTGGGGTTCGGAACCTAGACAAGGGCATCGCCGAGATGGCGTTCAAACAGGGACTCCGGCCAGGGAAATTTTCCTATGTCGTACGGGTAGAACTCCCGCAGGGATATGATGAGCTAATGGCGATGGCCATCAGGCACTCTCAGGCGAACCACGAAACATATGGGCATCACCTGCTGAAGAGGAAGAGGGATGAGTACCTTCCGGTCCCCCGAGAAAACAAGGCTAGCCAGCGGGGGGAGAACCGAGCCACCCAACCAAACAGATTCAACAGAAATTGGGGGAACCAACCGCAGCAGAAACCCTACCCTGACAAACCCCAGGGCGAGCACAGGCCCGCGCAGTACCAACAAAAATGCCCCCTGGCGATCATGCCAGCGGAACGTCAAGAAGTCTTCACCACTCTAACCTCTTCGTACGAGGACATCCTGCACGAGAACGGGAGCATCATTCCCCCACCGCTAAAGAGGAAACACCCAAAAGGGAACCTCACCCCGGCGTGAACAGGCAAATACTGCTCCTACCACGACGAAGCTACCCATAGGACAAACAATTGCATCGCCCTCAAGACAGCGGTGGAGGGATTAGTTAGCAGCGGTCAACTTCAACGGTACCTAGGAGAAAGAAGGGCAGATCCTGCCCGGGATCAGGACCAGGGCTGGTAAGCACGCCCAGACCCAGTGAAGGGTTAAGTGCTAAATTTTAAAATACAATTAGCCTGGCATTCCAACGGTTCAGCCGATGTAACATTGCAAAATATGTACGCAAACTATTTTGAACGAAATCCAAGGCAAACCACTGGTACTAAAATATATGTCCAAAGGCAGACAAAAAAAAAAAAACCCCCGTTCCAGCAGATTTACAAAAAAGAAAGAGACGGCAAACAAAAATTCTAAGGAGCCACGTTTTCCTCCTCAGCGGGCCTAGCTTGTCCACCGGCTTCCTCAGATGGAACCGCCGCATCCCCCCTAATGGGCTCAGATGGCTGAAGTCCGACTTCCCCTTCCGGCTACTCCTCCTCTGCCGGCTGCCCATCAGCACCATCATCGGCCTGCGCCTTCGGCATTTGCGAGGTGATCAGGTATCCCTTCTCTTCCCACTCCACGTAGGCATCAGCGATACCCGACTCCCTAGCCTTCTCCAGGAGCTCAAGAAACTGATCACTATCGTGATATTTCTGGATAAACCGCTGGAAAAGCTCTGGGTCTTCTTCTCCAGCCGCAGCGGCGGTGGCGGCACGCGCAGCGGCAGCTTCCACCTGGAGCTCATCCACTTTGGCCTTTAGCTCGGCCCTCTCCTCCTCAGCCCGCTCCTTCTCCTCCTCGAGGCTCCGGACCTGGCCCTCTAGCTTGGCCACCTGCCTCTTGGCCCTCTCCTCCAGTCTGACCTTCTCCCGCTCAAGCCTGGACTTCTCAGCCTCCAGGTGCTCACGGGTTCCGGTTAGAACGGCCACCTGCCTCTTCAGTTCCGGCAGCTCCTCACTCGGGTCCGGCTGGTACAGATTGTACAACAGCTACAGAATGACAGGGAGACGATTAAACAACAACAAAAAATAACAAAACCCTGCAGAAGTTTTATGAGCGGTACCATAGCACCAAACAATTCTCACCCGGAGGACCAACTCCTTGCTCTTCTGGCGATTCTCCCCTGGCAGGGCTCCAGCGGCCCCAGGCCTATCCAGACCAAGGCCAGCCACATCCTCCACCAGGTTCCGGACGAAGGGACTCTCCGGACCTCCCCTCCTTTGTTCCTCCACCGGAGCAGGGCTATTCTGCTAACCGGCAGAACTTGAAGCAGCAGCGGCTCTGTCCCTAGCAGGACTCGTCGCACCACTGGTCAACTTGAGCCGTTTCGCCAAGTTCTCACCAGACGACCGGTCGGTCAGCGTCACCAGCGCGGAGGGCGGGACGTCCATGATCCTCCGCCTCTTCTCACCCAGGTCACCCGGTGAAGAAGATTGTGCGCCAGTCAAGGAGACCCTGGTGACGAGCGGGACCGATCCCGGTTGATACGGAATCCTATCCGTCCCACCAGGAACCTTTGGTGGCCCTCCAATGGTCTTACCCTTTCCGGGTCCCGCAGACGGTGCTGCGGCACTAGTCTTCACACGCCTCAAGGTGTAGGCGTCATCCGCAAGATCCAAGGCCATCGGTTCGGCATGGACGGTAAGCCGGCCAGACTCCCGATCCACCGAGGTCCGCAAAACAGCCTCCCCCTTTTCCGTCAACCTCAAGACAAGGTCCTCACCGTCCATGGATAGTGTGTTACCAGGCTTGACGACCGTCCGGGAAGATTCACCTACAGAACAAACAAAGGGTTAGTATCAACTCAGTCAACGGGAACGTCACTACTAAAACCCTACTACGCACCAGGATCCCGCCCAAGACAGCAGAACTCCAACACCTCCTGCCGTATGCAGTTGTAGGAGCTTCGCTCAAGACCGTCCCAGCACCCGAATATCGTGGCAGTCATATCCCGCTCCAACTCGGACAGAACGTACGATTGGTCACCAAGGGGCTGGAAGGCACCAGGAACCTGGTACATCCTCCCCCTTTTCTGCCACTTCCCACCTGCCATCACCACCTTCTTCCTTCAGTTATTGTCCACCCAGGAAGGCAGGTGGGTGATGATAGGCTGAAAGTGTCGAGCGCTAAAGGTGTGACAACCCCGACACCCTTTCTTTTTCGAGAAAGACAATCTGTACAACGCCCGGAACTCGTTCACAATCGGCATGCTCATCCCGGACAGCTCGTACAGACAACCAAGGCTCAGCAGCTGCCTCCACTGGTTTCGGGAAGCTGCGCAGGAGACACATGCAGAGCGCTGAGCATATACTGCACAAAGTCTGGTAGCGGAAGGGAGAACCCATGACGGAATTGGTCTCCATGAACAGCAACCCAACCCTCCTCCGGGTTACAGGCCGATTCTCAGGGATTCAGTGGCCGTAATTTCACCTCATCAGGGATGCTCCACGTCTCCCGGAAGGAGGAAACCTCCGCGGGGCTCATAGTACCCTCCGGTTCATCACACACAACAGCCCCTTCCCCATTCCCGATAGTGTAACTCACGGGCGAAGTACCAGGAAAGGTACCCCGTGCGGGATGCTCTCATGCCCCAGAGACCCAGACGAGGAGACCTCGCCCCGGGAGCGGGCAGCGGCTTCGGACTCCGGAGAAACCGAAGCAAGCCAATCTTCCAACCTCTCCTCATCGTCCACCACAGGACGTATGTCGGCCGATTCAGAAGTCCCAGCAGAGCTCCCAGAAGCCATTTAACATAGGGGGAGGAAAACAAAGCCCCACCGCTGGTCAGCGACAAGCTAAAACAGCGCTCTCTGCGGCTGCTCCCCAAATTTGCCGCAGATTCCCCTCTCAAAACAACTCACCCGTTGCGACAGAGCCCCCCCCCCCCCCCCCCCTCCCTCTCAGAACACCAACCAACAAAGAAAAAAAAAACACGAAGTAAAGAAGGCGAAACTTACCGATTACTATGCACAACCGAGGAAAGTCAGTCCTGGGAAAACACTGAGCAATCGTGGGTAAGAACCAGAATGCCTGAAGCACGGATAGCGCGATGGTACCTTCACAGAACTTTCGCCGGATTCCTCTCCAACCTTCTCTTCTTCTCTCTGAGCCAAGAGCAAAAACAGCACACAATGAAGACAAAGGAGGCCTTTTTATAGACGGGACCGATGCCCTAGGCACCCCTGTAATCCCCCCAAAATACTCAATTGGGGCAAGTCAAACTCCTGCGAATCCAGGCCCTCCATCTCAGATCACTCCCTACTGACACGTGTCCCAGCATCGATAAAATCCCCACGCCATCATAGCTGATGGGACTGATGGGCTTTCTCCTTCACTGCGTGTCAGCCACCTGCCCCGCCTACAAGCAGCAGTTAAGGGAGATAGGGCAGAGAACCGAGGGGTTACGAACCATCCCCCACTTCCCCAAGAGCCAACCTCAAAATAAGGAAAAGCATTCCATCGGTTATGTAGCATTCCATCGGTCATGGAACATTCCACCGGTTCACAGGCATTCCATCGGTTATGTAGCATTCCACTGGATCCAAGGCACTCCATCGGTCTAGTCACTTTCCTTCGCGCCTACGGGCACGGACAAGCCAGCAACAACTCAAGGCTTCAAACACATGGGCTTTATAAACCCGGGAGAGTTTACCTCTAACACATGCAAACTCTTCCAACAGGCTAGAAACCCTGCATCACACTAAGCTGTGAAAAATATGGGGATCCATGGCGAGACTTGTTATCTCCACGCCACCCCACCAGGCAGATTGTTTCTCTAACACAGAACAAGTCTCCCCGCAGGCTAGAAACCCTGCACAGCCTCACGCTTATTCCAACACAAGCTGAGAAGAACTAGCGGATGTTGACCGGTGCTTAAACATGGCCGCAACACCCCATCGGTGGACCTGTTGGCTTGCACCCATCAGGCCTTCCCACAGGCTCGCAACCCTGCACAATACCCCACGCTTACTCCAACACAAGCTGGGACGAATCAGCGGGTGTGGATTGGTGCCATGACATGGCCTAAACACCCCACCGGGCTACTCCCCAGCCTGTTCCACCGTTGACAGCAATTTCTCACTGGGGAACTCGTCCCAACATGGCACTCCACCGTTCGAGTCCTTACACTCCATATTCATCGCATGGCGGATTTCAACGCCACATCATCATCCCATGCACTCGTCCGGGTTTCACCCCGCTCCATACTCATCGCATGGCTGATTTCAACGCCACATCATCATCCTATGCACTCGTCCGGGTTTCACCCCGCTCCATATTCATCGCATGGCGGATTTTAACGCCACATCATCATCCCATGCACTAGTCCGGGTTTCACCCCGTTCCATACTCATGGCATGGCAAGACTTCAGCACAACACCATCATTATTACAAACACATAGTCCTAACTACCACACGTCATCACTAATAGGTACTCACATCACCACGCACCATCATAACAGTCCTTCTGCTCGAACGCCCGGCCAAGCCCAATCTTCAATACGGACTTGGGGGACTAGGCACCGTTGGGTCGGTAACCCTGCGGGTCTGCGGGGCAGGAGCAAGACATATTAAGTCTCCATTCAAGATTGCACTTGACTGGGAACTTGGGGGACTTGTTGACATTAGCCACAGAGGGGCTACACAGGCCCACAGACCAGCAGCTAGCATGTCCGAGGCTGGACCGAGGCCCGGAGCAGGATCCCCAGCACCCGGACTCGAGGCCCAGCAATCTAACTTATGACTGCGGGCCCGGGAGCCGGGGACACCAGCCTGCCGAACAGGTCACCTTAGCTGCCCCTTTGCGTACGAACAAAAGGGAACCAGTCCCACATCGAAGAGTAAGACCATACCTCACGATTGACCACCTATATAAGGGTCTCAACTACCCTCATTAATAGGTAACTCAACTCTCCCACTACTTATCGTTCCCGCTTAAGTTATCTATTTGCTCAAACGGTACTAACTTAGGCATCAGAGAGGAGAAGACCGGTCCGCCCGGTATTCCCCTTAGTTTGCAGGGTTCGCAGGAGGAAATCACATTAAGATCCACCGGTTTCCCGCAGATCTACGGGTTTGTGCAGAAACACCCTCCACCGTTGGTTTTCTGGTCAGTGGTGTTGATTCCCTCCCACCTTGATCGAGTGTTTTTGTTTTTGTATGACCTGTGTTAATTATTCTAAAAATAAAAAATAAAAAAAGATATGTGTTAATTATACTTCTCGATCTGTTTGACTTGACCCTATTTCCTTCCTCCCTCTCCAGATTTCTCCTTCTTCTTCCTTTTAAACCATTTGCCAACATTGTCTACCTCTGGCGACTAAGAGCAAGTTTAGCAATGCTATCTATTTTTTTTGTCAAATTTTAATCAAAATAGTTAAAATGTTATTTTGGCTAGCTAGTTTAGAAATATGTTTGTATCATTTATCTCTATTTTAATTATTTTAAACTTATACTACTAATTAAATTTAAAAAAAAATACCTTAAATGTAGTTATATATTACATAAAATCATCTAAAAGGAATGTATTAAATTATAAAGAGCCTCATCTCGCTCTCTATATTTAGGAGCGAGATAGCTAAGAGTTAAAATAGTCAGCCACTTAGGAGTCTACTGGAGCTTCTAATTTTGATAAAAAACTAAACAGAGTCTCTAAAATAGCTAAAGAGTCAAAATAGAGAGTCTATTAAATATGCTCTAATAACATTTTCCTTCTAACATATATACTCTTCGGAGCTCTGTCTTTAATTAATGTGAATTACATGTTCCTACACAAATCCGTTTACAATGGTGAGTGGTGCAACAAGGGATTGAATACTGTTTGGGTGTCTATATATCCCTTTGATCCCTATGTGAATCTTTCCTCTCTCTATCCTTCTGGTTTCTATGTTGGTAGAAGATAGATGATATTCGATGAGGAGAATTTGCTTGGGTTTTTCCTTTCATATGAGGTTTCGAGTCTTTCTTTCCCTTCCCATTTTCTCGTACGTTTGGTTACACTTATAATTCGATCCTTCATATATGGTTTGCACGTACATGCATATGCACTTCGGAGCTATGTTATGAATGTTATCCATATGAGGGTAGTGTAGACATTTGCTTGTAATCTCTAGTCTATAAATAGTTTAAGATGTATTGTTCTCCTTCAACAATTGAATACAAGATGTAGGCTTGAACAAGATGTAAACATTCAAGCCTCTCTAGTGTTTCTTTATATTTTCTGTATTTCAATTTCAATTTCAATATATCCCTTAGCCTCTGTGTTTAGTTGCTTCCGCGCTTATTGATTTCAGTAGTTCAGTCTCAACTTTCCCAATTCAAAACCCTAACCTCAGATGTAAAAGCCCAGTCTTCCCAAATCAAAGCCTTAGATCAGAGAGGAACGGTGCAGTATGCCTCTTCTCTTTTCGGGCCTCTTCCTTTGATTTGGTTTGTTCTCGTCCTTCGCTCTTTGCTCTTCGACTCAGTTTTCGCCACCGATCTGGTTCACGATTTCGTGCTTTGTGGGTTCCAAGAGAGTGGAGTTCAGAGATAGCGCGTCTAGAGATCTTCATTGGTGGACGGCGGAATCTGGTACTCTTTGGTTCGCTGGCGATTTAGCGGCTTAGCGACTTCGCGACTCTCTTAGTTCACCAATACTGCAATCGTCTAATGTTGAAGACTCTGGTAATCTTCTTGTATCTTTGCTCCTTAGAAATCTCTTCATACAGTGCAGTATGTTCAGCAAGGTTTTGATAGTATCTGTCAGATTTGGTAATTCCATCACTTAGATTCATCTATTCTCTCTATGATTTTGGCTGTTGTGCCCAATATCGGCAGTTTTCCGGTTTTCTCTTTTTATCAAAGTTTATGATGAAGTCAAGAATGACGAAGAATTTTATAATTTTGTTTTTCGGACTGGTGAATTGGCATAGCGAGTTAGATTTATGGTTTGGTTGTATGGGTTTGTGTGTTAGTTCTGCCTATTTGAGAGATGGATGTCCAAATTAAGTTGTTCTTTTGCTCTAGTGATGGAGGAATTGGCAGGTTGCAGATGGAAATGAGGTGTCTATAATTGCAGTAGACTGTTATGATTTTGTGCATTCATTGCCTATAAGCTTCAGTTCGACATCTGCAGTAATATAGTTACATGATTATGGGTTTCTATCGGAAGTAAAGTGGAGATGACTAAGTTACTGCTGCTATATCTTGTTATTAGGCTGCTGGTTCTTCTTAGAGTTTGGTAGCAGTATATGTGGTCACAAAATTTCAAAAGAATGATTGAGGCAGTGCGCAGCCATATGGAACTCTTAATTTTTCAGTTTTCAAAAGTTAAGAGATATACAGAATTTTCAGAAGTTTCAGGATTTTAGTTGGTTAATTTGCTGCCATGCGGCCATGGTTTCTCTCATCTCTGCTGCTTTAGTGCTCTGCTACTTCAGTGCTCTGCTGCTACCAACACAGTCTTGTCATCCTACTCTATGAATTGCACTCATTTTGCTATTAGGTTGTTGGGTTTTGTTTTTGGGATGTTATCTTTGTAATGCTCTACATCATGTAATTTGGTTGTAGTTTGGTTGATTGTCTCTTCCAACCATAATGCTTGTTACCAAGCATATGGTTGATGGGGAGTGTAAACCAACGGTAGTATAGACATGTAACAGCCTAGTTCACATACTTGAGATATTGTCCGTTTTGGGCCCATTGACCCGCACAGATTTGTTCTTAGGGTTTCACCCCAAAACGCGTCTCAATATATGGAGCTAACCTTGTACATATAAGCACAGCATCCACTCTCTGTGGTATCAGAGCCTGTCTCCGGCCGGAAGTGTGCCGACGCGAACGTCGGACCCTAAGTGGGTGGATTGTTGGGGCAACTTCAGCCTTCTAGCCCTTTTTCCTCATGTTACTTGTTTTGTTTCGGCCCATGTTAGGCCCAATGCTAGACATCTGTAATAGGATGCTGTAGTCCTCTATATATTATACACTGAGTTGTGTTGGCTAAAGGAATGAATGTGAATTAAGCTATCTTTTACTTTGTCCTCTACTTTCTGCATTTCAATTCTCCTTTCCTCTCCTCTTCCCGGCATATGCCTAACACTGGTATCTAGAGCCATGACGATCCGGGGATTGCAAACCCAACAACCTTCAACGCCGCTCTCGACGGCATTCGTTGCCCCACCACTTTCATCCCCACCTGCTGGTATTGCCCCTCACCAGCCACTATTAGCAAACCCAGATGGGACCTCCACCTCCTCCTCCCCACCACTTGAACCAAATGCTTTTGGACATAGCCTGGAGTTTTTACATAACCAGAACGACGAGCTGCATCATCGAATCAAAGCCATCCAACAGTCACAAAGCCAAATCTGCGCTACCCTTGCAGCCTTGAATGCCACAGTAAACTTTGTCATTTCCTCACTCCCCAAAGCCCAAACAACATCAACCCTTCCCCCACACACTATGGAAACCACCCTGAACCTCTCCACCCAACCAATACCATTTGGGTCTCTTAATGAATCTGGTTGGGGCGCTCTGGGATTCCCACCCTCCATCACCTCTGTGCAAGGCACACCACAACCCAATCCGGGTTCATCCCCCATAGTTTATGCCACCCTACCCCCATTTACCACGCCGAGCGCCCTTCCCATCTTTCAATCTCACCCCCCCCCCCCCCCCCCCCCCCCAAATTTCCCTTCACTAACCAGACCACTATCCCCTCTAGTGACCACTCCACCAACACTGTCACAGCGAGCCAGCTCCACACCTCGTTACCACCCTTCTCCTGGCCATTCCAACACAACTACTCCAACCACTATGAGCCCTACCCCCCCCCCCAAAACACCCAAAGTGGACCTTCATCGCTTCACCGGAGACGACGTCATAGGATGGCTCGCTATGGCCGAGCGTTACATGAGGATTCACAAAACCCCTCCCCATGAGAGGGTGGCCACCGTCGCCTCGCACTTCGGGCCGGACGCCTCCATATGGATGAACTCGTATGAGTTGAGGAACACAACACCGACCTGGGAACGTTTTCTGGCAGCTTTCCTGGACCATTTTGGCGGTGGGAACAACGCTGACTTTCAAACTCAGCTCACACACTTGGAGCAACATGGTTCAGTGGACGACTTCATTGCTGCGTTTACAAAACTCTCGTGCAGAGCTCCGCACTGGTCGGAAAAACAGCTCATCCATGTTTTCAACGGTGGACTCAAGCCGGAGATCAGGCACGATGTAATGGCACTCGACCCACAGACTCTAGCCTACGCTCAACGTCTGGCTCAGCGGTACGAAGCTAAGGTCAAGGACACGAGGGCGGCCACGTACAGAGCACCCAGACCACACCAATGGTCCAATCTTATCCGCCCAAGTGCCTCCAGCTCATCCTACCCAACTACCGCCACTACAGTCCAAACCCGGACCACCACCAATACCAACACAACATCGCCACCGGGGACAACACCTGCAACACGACAGAACTACAACGGATCCTTTCGGCGTTGGAGCACTAAAGACCAGGCAGAGCGCCGCGCAAAGAATTTATGCTGGACCTGGGACGAACCGTGATCCCGGGAGCATGTTTGTCGACGACCCTTTCTAGCTATCATGGATTGTCCCACCCAAACATACTCCGATGAACCCAATGAGTTCCATGACTGCCCAACGGAGCTCCCCGACAGCAACCCGGAGACAGACACCATCTTCCCACTCCATGCCATAACAAAACAAAAAATTGGGGAAATGATGAGACTCACCGGGGAAATCCAGGGCCGGCCCATTCGAGTATTCATCGATTGCGGCTCTGCTACTAATTTTCTGAATCCAACCATCGCCCAGGAATTTTCTGAATCCGGTTCGATTTACGAATGCATCCGGAGGTGCCCTGCGGCCGACCGGAAAAGCAATTAACGTCACTGTAATGATGCAAGGCTACCCGTTAAACGATGATTTCCTTCTCTTATCAGTAGCCAGTTGCGACTTGGTTTTGGGTGCTGAATGGCTAGACAAACTAGGTTTCATAGGATGGCACTTCGCTGAGAAGTTTATGTTCTTCTATGTTGGAGAGCACCTCTACACCCTCCAAGGCATCCGGTCGTACAGTCCCCCTATGGTGGGTACTGAAATCAAGGCCTTGTTGGACTCAAGTGCCATGGCCTATGAGGACATAACTCCCAAGCCCAACCCCATCCCCAATACACACCACCCTTCCATACAAACACCGTTGGCACAATACCAGGACTTGTTTTCCATCCCAATTGGGCTACCGCCAAAACGGAATGTGGACCACAAAATAACCTTGATAGCAGGGGCAGGGCCCGTTAATGTCCGGCCATATCGTTATGCTCATTCACAAAAAACAGAGTTGGAAAACCAAGTGGCCGACATGCTTTCTTCTGGTATTATCCGTCGTAGCTCTAGTTCGTATTCCTCACTGGTATTATTGGTAAAGAAAAAGGACAAGACGTGGTGATTTTGCGTGGATTACCGCGACCTAAACGCCGTGACGGTCAAGGACCGGTTCCCGATTGCAACGGTCGACGAGTTACTAGATGAATTACACGGGGCTACATACTTCACAAAGCTAGACTTACAATCAGGGTACCACCAAATCCGCATGCATGAAGCTGACATCGAAAAAACGGCGTTCCGGACTCATGAGGGTCATTATGAGTTCCTTGTGTTGCGATTCGGACTTTGTAATGCGCCCTCCACATTCCAAGCCGAAATGAACATCCTATTCTCCATCTTACTACGTAAGTGCGTTCTCGTTTTTTTCGATGATATTTTGATATTTAGTCCTACTTTCTGAGGCTCATTTGTCACACTTACAATCGGTCCTACAATTGTTGAGCAAAAACAAATTCAAAGTCAAGATGTCCAAATGTTCTTTTGCTCAAAAAGAAATACATTACTTGGGGCACATTATCAGTACACAAGGAGTAAAGGTGGATCCAGACAAGATCAGTGCTATTGTTGCATGGCCCAAACCCACCACATTGAAAAGTCTTTGTGGCTATCTCGGACTCATAAGCTACTACCGTCGATTTGTACCTAAGTATGGTGAGCTAGCACAGCCATTAACCAACATGCTCAAGAAAGGAAACTTTCAATGGACACAGGAGTCCGAAGATGCCTTTGCCATCTTGAAAAAAGCCCTGACAACGGCACCAGCCCTAGCTTTACCAGACTTCACCAAGCCCTTCATCATCGAAACCGATGCTAGTGCAAGAGGAATCGGGGCAGTGCTACTCCAAGAGAAAAACCCGGTTACCTTTCTCAGCGAGGCATTATCACCTACACACCAAGCCTTGTCCACCTATGAGCGAGAAATGGTGGCAATCATGTATGCCATTGATAAGTGGCGTCAGTATCTCATAGGCCATGCTTTCACCATTAGAATAGATCATCAGACCCTAAAGCATCTTGTTGATCAGCGCATATCCACCCCTGCATAACACAAATGGTTGGCCAAGCTATTGGGCTACAACTACACAATTGAATACAAGGCAGGGAAGTCCAACACCATTCCTGACTTACTCTCTCGACAACATGAGTTCATGGCTATCCAACTAGCCTCTGCACCGGTGTTCGACTACATCCAATCAATCGACAAAGCTTGCCGCAGAGATGCGATCACCAAACCCATCATTGCTGCATTGGAGAAGGGAGCAGACACTAAGAAAAATTTTGCACTCATACAGGGAAGACTAATGTACAAAGGTAGAATATACATACCTGAGTCATCGAAATTTCGCGCAAAGGCATTGCACGACTTCCACAGCTCACTCACAGCAGGCCACTCAGGATACCTGCGCACCTTGAATCGGCTGTCCAGAAACTTTGCTTGGCCAGGGATGCGAGGGGATGTTAAGCGCTTTGTAGCTGCCTGTGACCAGTGTCAGAGACAAAACTATGAATCCATTCATCCTCCAGGTTACTACAACCACTACCAATCCCAGATGACACTTGGGAAGACATTTCGATGGACTTTGTGGAGGGGTTACCGGAGTCTAATGGATCCAACGCCATCATGGTTGTGGTTGATCGGCTATCAAAATTTGCACACTTTATCCCTGTCACCCACCCCTTCACGGCAGCTCAAATTGCAGACACATTTATGCGAGAAATCTTCCGATTACATGGAATGCCAAAACGTATTGTTAGTGATCGTGATGTTGTGTTCCTCAGTAACTTCTGGCAGCATTTCTTCCGCCTCCAGGGTACCAAATTGTTTCATAGCTCGGCCTATCACCCACAAACCAATGGACAAACGGAGGTCGTGAATCTCTCACTAGAACACTACTTGCGTTGCTTTGTGTTTGACAAGCCGAGCAACTGGAAAAACCTCCTACACTGGGCAGAATTCTGGCAGAACACCACTTTCCACTCCTCCATCAAAACAACACCATTCCAGGCTCTCTATGGCCATCCGCGCCCCCCCCCCCCCCCCCCTCCTTAGTCCACAAATACATACTCAGAACAACCAAAATACAGCAAGTAGATGCAGCACTACAGACAAGGGATGAGACATTACTCAAATTGAAATCCAACCTGACAAGCGCCCAAAATTGGATGAAGCAATTCGTTGATCGTAACAGGACCGAAAGGGAAATTGGAGTGGGGGATTGGGTATTCCTCAAAATCCAACCTTACCGGCAACGATCACTGAACAAACGCATATGCCACAAATTGAGTCCCCGATTCTATGGGCCCTTCAAGATTACAAAGCGCATCGGCCAAGTAGCCTACCGGCTACAACTCCCTCCGTCCGCCCGCATACATCCAGTCTTCCATGTCTCACTCTTGAAGAAACGACTAGGGGAAGGCACTCCAGTAGCAACCACGATTCCACCGCTCAATGCGGAGGGCAAGCTGACATGGATTCCCAAAAAGGTGTTCGATATGGGGTTCCGCTCTAAGAAAAGAAAGAAGATCACCACCTGGTTGATCCAATGGGAGGGTCTCCCTGTCGAAGAAGCTACCTGGGAAGATGTCCACACAATCGCTGGACAGTTTCCGACTTTCGGCGTTTGAGGGCAAACGCAATCTGGGGAGGGGAGTAATTGTTGGGGCAACTTCAGCCTTCTAGCCCTTTTTCCTCATGTTACTTGTTTTGTTTCGGCCCATGTTAGGCCCAATGCTAGACAGCTGTAATAGGATGTTGTAGTCCTCTATATATTATGCACTGAGCTGTGTTGGCTAAAGGAATGAATGTGAATTAAGCTATCTTTTACTTTGTCCTCTACTTTCTGCATTTCAATTCTCCTTTCCTCTCCTCTTCCCGGCGTATGCCTAACACGGATTGTGATGACTTGACCTGGTTAGGGAAGCTAGCAGATAGGTAGGTCACGCATCCCACATCTCCCGGGAGAGAGTGGATGTTGTGCTTATATGTACAGGGTTAGCTTCATATATTGAGACGTGTTTTGGGGTGAAACCCCAACAACAAATCTGTGCGGGTTAGTGGACCCAAAGCAGACAATATCTCAAGTGTGTGGACTGGGTTGTTACAGATGGTATCAGAGCATGTCCCCGGCCGTAAGTGTGCCGACGCGAACGTTGGTCCCTAAGGGGTAGATTGTGATGACCTGACCTGGCTAGGGAAGCTAGCATGTAGGTAGATCACGCATCCCACATCGCCCGGAGGAGAGTGGATGTTGTATTTATATGTACAGAGTTAGCTCCATATATTGAGACGCGTTTTGGGGTGAAACCCGAAAAACAAATTCGTGCGGGTCTGTGGGCCCAAAGCGGACAATATCTCAAGTGTGTAGACTGTGACATTTGCTTGTAATCTCTAACCTATAAATAGTTTAAGATGTATTGTTTTCCTTCAACAATTGAATACAACATGTAGACATTCAAGCCTCTCTAGTGTTTCTTTATATTTTCTGTATTTCAATTTCAATAATTCATGATTCCTAACAATGAATGGGGTCTAACCCGTTACAACACATTAGTTCTTTTACATTGATGAATCAAGTCATTGAACACTCTTTGGGTGTCTATGCCTTTGATCCCTCTGTGGATCTTACCTCTCTCTATTCTTGTGGTTTCAGTGTCGGCATGCAGAGGATGATCTTCGATGCATTATAGTTTGAGTTATGTGCTTCTCGATCGTCTTTGATCATGGATCAAAATTGATTGAATTTTAAGGTCATGGAGGTCATTAATGACATAAATCTTGAAGCCCGTTCACAAGTCCAAGAAGTCTGCTAAACCCTAAACCCTAATTAGTGTCATTTTACTCATCCATACACGACATGCATATCAATCTTATCAACATGCAACCCGTTTTTTTTTTTTAACATTAACACATTATATATGCGTTTTGAAAAAAATAATTAAGGAAAAAGGCAGAAGAGAATAATTGTGATCCCACCGTCGTAGCTAAAAGAGTGCTGAACGTGTTGGAAAAAAGATCGATGTCAAGTTCGATCAAAGCTTTATGCTGCTTTATTCTTAACAAGTGGGGATCTAAAGAACTGATCACAAGTTCACAACTTGCAAATGGAAATGAGTCAAATGACATTACAGCTAACACAATTGTTTAACAATGTACCTACTTAGGGATCTTTATTAGATTAAGTAACTAATTCAGTTCATTGACTTCACCTCCTTTCTGTTTTGCTTTTGTTTTTACGATCGTGAAACCATGTTGTATTTGATAAATGTTAGTTACCGGAACAAACTGCCACCATTTCAAATAAATTTAGGGTGTATTTTGGTAATTTTTCCTATCTGTTTGTGACTTTATTATCATTTCAAATAATCTTATCATATTAGAATTTTTATGTTATGACGATGTGGTTATGTGATGTCAGCTCGCCGCCTAAGATGTACTACTCTAGGTGGTTCATCAAAATATAGTTCATTTAGCATTATTCTTGGAATTATCATTACACGTGTGACTAATAATTGCATTGATACTTCATCACCAACCCGCTAATAATAATATCCAAATACGTAAACAGTTATGTGTTACTTATCGCGGCATCCAACATAATTTATGTTACTAGCGAAAAAGGCTAATCATCACCAACTCACAACTCACTCACTAGTAACATCCAATAAGAAAATGCATTTACAATTTAGATGACTCACGAACTCACCCGGCATTATTCAATTTGTTACCATTCACATGCCGGGTGATATCACCAACCTTAGTACCATTATCGATCAGCTAATAAAAACTAGTGGATCGAGACAATTCTATGTTGCGAGGGACACTCATCACAAGAACTGGTGTTGGGAGTGAACCGGCAGTACAGCTTCTTGAAGGTCTTTTAAAGCACTATCATACTGTCAGAAATTCATAAACCAAAATTCAGTGTTGACAGTAGACATGATGTGGATGTACTTTTCACCTATCCTGGATATGCTTGGTATTGAATTTACTGCCTTCAGCTGATATAATGGAAGAGACACCTAGATATATATGAGAAAAATAGTGTTTTAGTGAAGAATTTAAACAATATTGTCTGTAAAATAGGAAAAAGAATTAGAGAAAAACTAATGCTCGGTACTATCTAGTTAATTAACCATTCGACTATACCTTATAATAATAACTCCATGTAGTCTGGTTGCCAGTTTTGTATGGAAGAGGATGTTCACTGCAAAATGCAAGCTTTGAAGTTGACAAGTATAGAGTTCCCAGTACCGGGCCAACACTTGTGGACGTGCAGCAAGCAAATGACTTCAGAATCTGCTCTTCCGAGACAGTCTGAATATATTTCTGAAATATGTGTTCATAACCACGTTTTGCCCTCCGTGCAATTTCTCCGAAAACATCTTCAGCTAAGCTAGGTCCCTTTGTAACTGATTCAGAGAAACCCACATTCATTATGTCTAAATAACACAAAGCTGCAAATTAAAAGAGCGAGTATGAAATCTTAATGCCTACTAACAAGTAATGACAATAATAACTAATTAACAGGAGATTAAGAAATTCCAGAACGAAAGTCAAATTCCAGAACCAGATAATCACAAGTGAAAAGACCCTACACACACACCCGCTTCTAATTAAGTAATTAACTATACGTCTATTCCCTTTTAATTAACAGACAAGATTGAGATTCCACGCTGCAGCAACTGCACGACAGAATAGAAATGAAAAATAAGGGAAAGTCAGTTTTAGGGGGGAAATGGTTGTCGGATATTATGCTCAATGTTTAAGAAGGAAAAAAAAAAAAAAAAAAAAAAAAAGCTCATTTTCAGTTAAACATCGCCCACTTTTGGTGTCTATAGAGTAAGTAGCTACGTTTTTCAAGCATTTTGCGTTTTCCACTTAGCCTAGAAAATGAGATTTTTAGGTATATGAATAAATATTTATATATTTATATATAAATTGAGTTTGAATGGATGATTAAATTTCGAATTAGGAATCTTATATCTATCGAAATGTGATATTAGGTAGATTTTAATGTATTATTGTTCTTTTTTTGAGGTATGTAAATAATTTTAATTAATTTCCTTACCTATCTCACTGGTCCAAGCCGGTATCCCCGTAGAGCGAAACTGTGGATACCGGCTTGCGGCATTTGCATGTAGAAGTCTCGGTTGACTTGCTGAGAACCGTTGTGGGACAACTGACGATGTGAATGCAGGAAGCACTTGAGTCCCCACATAACTTGCAATATCTTTGATAAGGTCTCTTTCACAGCTTCAAGGAAGAAAAGTAAATTCATCCATTAACAATAAACACAGAAAACAAAAGTGTAGTTGCGCGCATTAGGAAGAAGTTTCAAGGTCATGCATGCTTACCTGTAGTTCTTTAGATCCCAGCCACGAAGACTTGCCAATTTAGTTAAATCAGATTTCCACTGATTCACCTTCTCTAGGTCGTCACTAAAGTTCAGATCATACATAGCGAAAGCTCTTGCGAAACTTCCCTGTTGTTTTCTTACATCGCAGGGATTTACATCATAAAAAACTGGCAGAACTGTGTTCCTTGCTTCCATGCATTGAAGAATCTCCCTAAGCTCACCCAAGCACCAGGTCGATGAAGCATAGTTTGGTGAGAGAACAACTATAGCAAATTGTGATTGTTTGATTGCCCTTAAGAGCTCTAGGGAAATACTTTTTCCTCTTTCAAGCTCGCAATCGTCCTTGAAAATTTTAATAGCTGGCCAATTCGACTCAAATTCGTGGTATAAATGGGATTCGAAACCCTTACGAGTATCTTCTCCCCTAAAATTCACAAACAGATGATACTTCCATTGAGGAACTGATACTGCTGAAGAAGAAGAAGATGCTGAGGCTCTTTCGGCATTCATCAAGTAAATGATCCTGCCAAGTCATTAATTAACACTTATTGAAAAGCTATAAAATTATATTTTCGAATTTAAACTGCAAACACTCGATAATTCAATGACAATACTTCTTTGAACAACAAAGTTTTTGCACCAACTGTGTTGCAAAACGACCAAAAAAAATATATATATATATATATGGGGTGTATGGCAACGAAGAATATCGACAGGGTTGGATACATATATACCAGGCCGTTCTGAGCTGCAGGTTTCGATCTTGCAGGTGCAGAAGTCTCGAAGTGAATTCGTTATAATCCACTGATAACTTATATTCAGATTAAGTGAATATTCAAAGTATTTTCGACTTGTTCAAAAAAAAAAACAAAAAACAAAAAAAATTCGCAACCTCGATCATTTGATTGACCAAAGCATGAGAAGATAATAAAATGCTGTGTCAGGGAAGTAGACCATGATTCCATGAGTCCCTAGACGCGCTGGCTTTGATGCATTCTTGATGAGTTGATGACAACTAAGAGGAGATAATTTATTAATGTGTAGGCGAAGATCGTAAAAAAAAAAAATCTGGAGCATGAATAAACCATTCAACTTTGACAATACATTCATACAACTTTGACAATACATTCATAACTAAAGCTAGCTAACCCTCTACCAGCCACTCTATTGGCCTGTTTAGGAGAAGCATAGGTGACTCAGGCATGCTAATCACTAAGCTTTTGATGTGTAGAACCAATGCACCTAAGGGCAACAGATCGCAGTTGAGAGAGTTAACAGCTGAACCGCCATTAGATAGTAACTCTCAACAGTGACAGAAGCAATCAACATAGCCTGTAGTACCGGTTCAAAACCTTTCTAACATGGCAAAAACCAACTCGATGTGATGAATCGAAGCGGTGAAGTAATAGAATCTTTTGTTAAAACTGACCATGAGCCGTAACAAACCTCAAGCGCCCAACGAGATATTTAGGAGATAAGCACCATCAGTATTCAGTTTTACTAGAGTTTCAGCTGGAGCAATCCAGTACTTCTAACACTTTCGCAGCAGGAGCTTTCAGTTGATGGAGAGTTTGGTTATCCTGAAGATCGTGCTAGACTGAGCCTGATTCGTCCAAAAGATATTCTGTTGAGCCAAAATCTCCACAATAAAACTACAAGCCTGTCAAAGAGTTGAGATGCAAAACCTGAGATTTCTCAGGCAACCAATCTTTCCAGGAGCTTGAAGATCCAATAAAAAGAAACAAAGAACTGTCGATCATTACTTCTCTTGCAGTCTTGCTATCCAGCAGTCCTGAAACAGATGTTCAAGGGTCCCCACGCCTTCATTACACTGAAATCAAATGGTGTTTGGCTGAATAAGTAACATCCATATGGTTTCATTCATACTCCATGTTCACTACAAAAATTATAATCTGAAAATATAATGTACATAATCACAAATGTCATATACACAATCTGAAAACATTTTCCTGCCAAATGACTGTAAAGTAAAATCCAATGTTCAGCCATTACAAATATATATCAGACAGCAATGTCGCTACTCGAATCAACATACAAGATACAGAGTATAGCTCATATATCCATCTACTGGCCTTTTCTGTGACATAGAAAATACTTGATCTCACACCCAACTACAGGCTGTGGGGCTGGGGATGGGGCTGCAGAGCTTCTTGAAGGTGTTTCACAGCACTATCATAGTTTACAAAGCTCATAAACCAGAACTCATGGTTGTCAACAGAGATAACCTGGATGTATTTTTCAGCTGCTTTGACTTTGCTTGTTGATGGATTGACTGCCTTCAGCTGATGTAATGGAATTACCACCTGCATATGACAGGGAAAGAGGGATTTTAAAGATCATTGTTAAATGAAGTATAGCAGGCTATAACAAGTTTGAGTCTCATACTACTAAACGTTTAACAAAACAAAGCAGGTTTACATGTTTCCAACAAATCCAAAGTTTTGCTTGATAATAATTTCGATAACAAGAGTTCAACTGAGAGAAAAACAATTAGAAAAGGTATTTGGGCAATAGTTAAACTGGGAACCACAAACACAACACACTGTTTAGTAACATAAAAATTTGGCAACTGACCAACTTGACGATGTGATTATTCAGTTTCCTATGTTTCTTTCTTCAATTTTTTTTTTTTTTTGAATCTTAACAAGATTGTCAAAGTGTAGCATAAAAATTGACAATGACAATACGTAAACGTTCAGTTTTTGCAAGAGGGCAACGCTTATATTGCAAATACTTCCAAATATCGATAAAATCAAAATGAAAACAAAGTAAAAACTCCGAGAAAAAAAAATTATTATCCATGCCCGCTTGAATGTGTGGATTAAAATGAGAAGCTCATCTTTGTACTAAAGAGAAATTACAACGCCAAACTCTGTATGCCTTTACACATACTATAAATAATTCAATATACAATGTAATCAGTTCGTTGACCCCTTTAATGATATTCATAATGCTCTTCATTTTCGAGAAGCAGCTTTCACATCTAAAAAATTTCACTATCAACATTTGAAAAACCTTAATTATCAAGTTCCACCCTCCCCCAGAGGTCTCAAATAAAACAAGCCTTCCCATAGGTCTTTTTTCCCTGGAAAGGCTAAACCTTAAGGACAACCCCAACAACGGCCTTAGAAACCAAGACTAGTCTGAAAATGAGACTGTTCATCTCCAACAACACATTTTAGGGGGACTTGGTCTTGGAATTATAGGACTTGACTCATTTTGGGTCCTATATATGAGACAATTCCAAGACCAAGACTCAAATGGTCCGGATAGTATATTTTTTAAATAAATAATATTCATAAACATTATATTCATAGTGTATTTCAATCAAGGAAAGTGAATATAGCACACTCAATAGCACTTCATTGTTGGAGATGAGAAAGCATCACTCACTCCTAGGTGGTAACTGAAGAAAAGAAAGGTGAAATCTGGTTCAATGCAAATGAACGAAAAAAATTCAATGAGTTGTACCTTGTAATAGCTCCATGCAGTCTGGTCACCAGTTTTGTATGAAAGGGGATCGTCACTGCAAAATGCAAGCTTTGCTGTTGACAAATATATAACTCCCATTACGGGGCCAGCAGATGTGGATAGGTAGCAAGCAAATGTCTTCAGCAGTTGCTCATCTGGGACTGTCTCAAAATTTTTCTGAAAGATCTTCTCATAACCACCTTCAGCAATAACTTTTGCACTCTGAGCAATTCTTCCAACAGCAGCATCAGCAAAACTGGGCCCTGTTTTCACTGGTACAAGGAAACTTACATGCATCATTCTCTAAAACAAAAATAGCTCAGACGAACCAAATACAAAATCTACAAATGGTTTAACTCCCAGAAATCACCATGCTCACTAATTACACAATCAATCAAAATGCCACAAAACTTATGTGAAAAGTAAATTCTGTGGTAGAAGCCATAACTCTATGATCCACATCCAATTAAATGCACACATGTTTTTAATATTAATGTTCTACTCCCATTATTCAAACAAAATTTATCACAAAAGGAACACTTAGATCAAAGTTCAAAGTTAGAAGAGACCCGGTGAGAGTCATGTGTACACTCGTAAAGTTGTAATTGTTTAATTAGTTGGGGTAGAAAAAGCACCAGCAGAGGTAAACTTCTAGATTCTACTCCTTCCAGGAGCCTATATGTTCAAACCAAAAGCATACTAAACTTCACAGCCAACTAAGGTACGCACGACTTGGCTTTAACATAGGAGGTGAAAATACTCGGATATATGTATAACATCTCTGCGAAATGCACCACAAAACAAAGATATACCTTCTATGCACAAGCAATTCAGACTGAAAGAACAAAGACAAATAAATACTAGGAAGGTTTCAGATACAGATTTGATCGAAATCCTAAGTTAGATTAGGAAAGAACAAAGAAAAATCCCACTCTTGCCGCACATCCGAACATATGTTAATGTCAATCCACTTCATTCCATATAAAAGTCAAAACAGTAGCACACTAAAATCAGGAAAACTAAAAATCAGTATATCTTCTATTGGAATCGAATGCTTACAGTGTTGCCACTTTGTTCCCTATATACAAGACGATAACATTCGCATACTAAACACTATAAAAAATGATCATATGTTCTACCGGAATCGAATGCTTACAGTGTTGCCACATGTTTCCCGCAAGATCCTGACCCTTCTTGGTAGTCTCCACAGCCTTCTTCCCCCATTTCCCAAGTACACCTTTCACTGAATCCACCGTATCTAATCTCACCAAGACATCAAAATTACAATCATCAATTTTCATTTCCAAAACTCCTAAATTCTTCTTCACCAAAACCAAAACCCTTACACACATATAACAATACTCAAAAAACAGTTTCAAACGGAGAGTTGGTTAATGGCAACTCACTCTTGACGGACGAAGCGGGAGGCGGCGCCGGATTGCTGACGTAAGGGTTGGACTCCATCGGCATGGTAGTGGCGGCGGCGTCTGCGGCGATCGGCGGTGGTGCGCGAGCCTCGGGTTTTACTTCGGGAGTCGCGACGGGTGGCGTTGGCGGACCTGACGGCGGAGACTCAGACTTCGGCGGCGGCTGTTCGGAGGCGATGGAGACGGAGGTCCATGTTTCGGAGTTGGGCGGCGCAGCGACGTCGTTTGGATCGAGCTTAGGGTAAGGAGCGTAGTCTTGAGAGTGAGTAGGAGGTGGCTTTGAGTCGCCGGGTGGCTGATGCTCACTCATATTCGCCGGCTTTGTCTTTTTCAAATCGACGACGGAGATTCCGAGAAGAAAATCGAGAACGTTCTGTATGGACAAATGGCGGACGAACCAGGTTTTAGGGGAAGAAATGGGGGATCCACAGCAATGAATAGTCCATATTCAATTGGACTGGGCTACCTTCTCATGGCCCAAAATGTAAACTCGCCCTTTTTTGGTCCAATTTACTGCACTTTATCCGTAGGCCCATCTCAGAATTGGTCAGTGCCAACGATAGACGGACGATATAAAAACAAGCATGGGAAAATGTAGCATGAATCTCCACAACTCTGCTTGCGACGTGGTGCATGAAATTGTTCATTTGAGGTAGCGAAAAGTAGTCAATGCCCGACTCCACAATGCAGGCTGAGGAGTACCTAGTGGAGCCGAATCAAATCAGATTTTACTTTTATAACAATTTTTCTTAACATAATTATGTGTCTATCAATCTCATGATTCGATATTCGATGGAAAAGAAAAGACAAGTAAATAGTTACATCGATGGTAAACAAGAATGACTCCAAACCACAAAGCTATTGCTTTCTTGCTTCTTCATTTCCGGGACTCAACAGCACACTTACACAAAAATCTCTGTCCTCCCTCCTCCAATTCTTATAACAAGCATATATTGGCAATATTGCTGTCCTTTACTCCTAGCTTGGCATAGGCTGCTCATGCATGGCTAAAAAGCCTACTGCCAAAAGTGTAACCCAAAGCTAATGTCATTCTGGCCCGACTCCACCACAACTTTTGAAATTGTGAGAGCCAGCCAAATATATTGGCATTATTGGCTAAGACAATGCTTACTTCCAAGACAACTCATAGCAAATAAGCACTACTAGCAAAAGCTGTCTTGCGGTTTTCAATTTCAATATGATTTTCCGAGATCTTTCTTGGTTGAATTCGTCGAGTCCAGTCAATAGCAGTAACTGCTTGATCATATACTACAAGATGTACACCACTAGCAAGTGGAGAAGATATCCTATCCGAGACCGATATACTTTGTAGAGAAAATCTCGGTTCGTTGCGGATGTTTGGGCACCGTCCCACCACTGACCACAATCTAAATATATAAAATAATATACTCAAAACAGTTCGCTATAAGTGAGTCGGACAATTAAGTTTGTCAAACAGTTGTCTTGTATGAAAATTCATAAAATGTCTCTACATTTTGTCAATTGCATTATTAACAAAAACTACTATACTTAGGTCATCTCCAACCCATAGGGCTATATTGTAGCACACTAAATCGGTACTATTTATCGATGTGACATCAACCGTCTCCAACCGTAGTGTGCTACAATATAGTCCTTTAATATTTTTTTTGTATCTTTTAATTTCTATATTATCATTTAACTACAACTTTACTTATACAATCAAATAAAATGATAAATTTAAATAAATATAGGGTGGTGATCTTAACACACTAAAAATCTCTATTCACACACTATGTATTTTTCTAATGAAGGATTATGTTATTAACACACCCGTTTTCTCTATTCACACACCCAATGTAAAGAACAAATTATTTGATAGGGTGTGTGAATAGAGATTTTGGGTGTCTTAATAACATCACCCTAAATGTATTATGATATAGTAAAACTTAAATTCTTATTCACGATAAATTAAAATTACATCAAAACATAACTAATTTAAATTACATAAAACATAATTAAAAGACTATAAAATATTAGTAATCATGATCACTTGGTGGATTGGTTGACATCTCCATGTAATAGTCATTTGAGGTTGGCGGGAATAACTCACGTTGCCTAAATTTTTGTATAATTTAGCTGAAATTTTTCAGAAATGATATTCTCATTGGAAAGTAGAAACTTGACGGTGAAAATGTCGATATATGACTTAAAAATTAGTCTAAAGGCTATTGAGCTTCATATTATGAAGCTCACTGGTTAGCTCTAGAGCACTCTTCTTTAAATTATTATTATTTGTCATTGTGTTAATTCAAGAGGTAGGTTTATATCGGTAGTGTTGTTGTGTATTTATAGAAAAATACAAGTTTAGTCCAAGAATATTATTGTTGTATATCCATTTTTTCTTAAATAACCAAAAATACAAATTCAATTTAAGAATTTTGTTTTTAGTATTTATGGAATTATTTTATATAATAAAAAAATTATTCAAAAGTTTGCCACATAGAAAACATATGTTTAATTTCAGTTAGGACCCACGCGTGCTACAATAGTGTGCGAGAAGTAGCACAATGGTGTTACAAATAGCCTTTTAGTGCTACAAGTAGCACACTCTTGTAGCACACTAGCACAATAGCCCATGGATTGGAGACTAAGTGTGCTATATTGTAGGAATTGTGGCACACTAGCCCATGAGTTTGAAATGACCTTAGGAATACGGTACGATACGTAATTTGTAATTTGAGAAACTTTTAGAATGCATCATATAGGTGCCAATATATTATTCCATGCTTGTAAAAATTTTCATTGAGGCTTAGGTATGTTTTTACCTTTTTTAAAATGTTTTTTTTTACGTTAAGCTTAAATTTGATTACATAAGATGTCAAGTATTTATTATTATTTTTTTTATCTCTTCCAATCAGCCAATGAAATCACTTCTCTGTTTAATTTTTTTTTAACTGTTGCAGCAGTGGCTGCACTGCTGCAGTGTCATCTCCACATGGGTTGTTTAGTGGTTGCCTCCTCTGTCTTTTAGCAATTAACACTATCCTTTATTTTTTAGTGCAATTTTTTTTTCTATGGATTTCTGGATCTAAAAATGATGGGCTCCTATTTGAACAAAGGCAAAACACTGAATTTCTATTTAATTAATATAATTAAAAAACAAAGTTTTACGTAGATGGATGGAACAGACAGGTTCGGTTTGATGTGCATAACGGAAGAATTCAATCTCTCATGGAAAATGAGTTTCAATCTTATTTAATTTTGTAACATTCTCTAAATTTTATATTTATCATATACTCATTATACTGTATACCTTAAACCCTAACTATTAATTTGTGTTTGCAAACTTCTCATCCGCCAACCAAACGAGGTTGTAGAATTTATGAAATCAAAGCTCAAGGCATTCATAACTCAATTGGAACAAAAGCAGTTGCACCACTTTGTACATATATGGTCACTTTGAGGAGCCCTATATGGATCTGTAAGATAGCAGATTCTGATGCTAATTATGGTAGTGGTGAACTTTCCCTAAACTCTGTTTTCATTGAGCTAGGCAAAGAAATGATACATTTTTTTTCCTTTTTTTTTTTAATTTCCATTTTTCTTTATTTTGTTTTAGGGAATCAAGTGTGGCATGATCGATCTGGAAATGACCAATTACTGCCTGAATGCCTTACTCTTAGGGTTAGTTTGGTATTGAGTTTTGGGGAAAATAATCACTTATAATTATCATATGAATTGATTATGTGTTTTGTAAGTTTTTTATAGGGTGCTTATTTATAAAATTTAGTTGAAAAAACCAAGATTTTATAAAACATGTCAAATGTTGTTTATTTAAAACTCAGTTTTTCTATATTCGAGTTTTTTCACCTCAATACTAAATTAGACCTAAGGAACAAACTTTGAGTGACGGAGTCCAAATGGCTAGCTTAAGCTTAAAATCACAACTACATGATATTGATAAGTGATATACCAAGACATGCTAACACGAGCTTTCAATTTGAATTCAAGAAGATGATACCTAGGTTCAAATCAAGTAATTGGACAGGGTTTTCACTGTAGCATTAGGAATAAAACAATTCATTTTCTTATTTATAAGTTAACTGAAAAACTATTCAGCCAATAAATTACAGTATGTATGTTCAAACTTATCTACGATAATTAGTGTAAATGGGCTCATAATGTTTTATTGATGGCCGAGTTCTCAACTAAAAGTAGAACATTTAACTAAATCTAATGCATCTTGATCCAAACTAAGAATTCATGCTTAGCTAGTAGTAGACCTAAACACTATTGATGTACATAAGTCATATTTGGCTGCTTAGCACATGAATTTTTCTCAAAATGTTGTATACAAGATTGAGCCAAGATTATGCAGTGACTTCTATCATTTCCATTCTAATATGACAAACTCGTTTCTTCTCCACTTGTCAAATATAACCAGTAACCAGCTTATCAGAATGGCCTAAAGTTAGTATTATTTGACATTGCGTTTGAACCTCATATGATCATAAACATTGATCTTCAAACACGCTCCTCTTGTAATACATCCAATTTCTGAATTTCTTGATGGCCCATCATGAGATATTTTAATGGTAATATCAACATCATAACATATAGAAATTGGGATGATGAAATCGCAATATAGAATTTATAAATATACTCAAATTAGGTGGTATTAGAATTTATATCAATGGTCGTGTATGCATGTCACATAAAAACACATTAAAATTCCGTCTAAACATAATTTTATAGTTACTGCGTTTCATCACACAATCTTTGTCACCCCATTTATACTAAAACCTCCGGATAAAATTGATCGCTTCACATTGTATTAATTCAAGTTGCATGCGTTATGCTCGGAACAAACTGGGAAGGAAATAAAACCTTTGCACTTGTGGTAGCCCTATAAGCTCCTCAATAAGTGGCCATCAATTTTTTTTGTAGTAACACTTAGGTCTCGGATAAGTCCACCTTCACTGGACTCCAAGCCAATATAGGAAAAGCCGATCAGTAAAACTAAAAAGAGAATGTCATAAGCTCATGATGAATAACTTTGACTCCTTACTCTTCACCCGAGTGTAGGATTAGAAATTAAGAATACATCTACATTCACTTTTACCATATCAGGAAAAGTTTACCTATAATGCTTAGTTGTCCCAGTAAAAAGGATGACCATTTTTACTGCTGCAAATAAAGCTAAGATAACAAAGTGAAGGGAAAGAAAGAAGGTAGTGGGGAAGTTTGGTCTGACGCGAATATAGTGCGCGTGCATATGACGCCAAATACTGTTTCTGCCTTTGTCAGCTTTTTGTTCAAATAAGCTCCAATGAAAAACAACTGTTTACTCCTTCTGGATTGGCCCGTCTTTTTAACTCGTATAGTCATAGCTTTACTTTTCTTTTCGTTTTTTTTTTATCAAATTATTTTAAATTTTACTTTGTAGAAGAAATACACCTACACTTCGTTCAAATTCTATGGAATATCTATGAATAAAGGGTCGAAAAATTTAACTGCAAAGAGGATTATGGTAGGAACATAGAGTACAAATTTTAATTATGATCACTATAAGAAATAAAAATAATATAAAATTAAAATATATTCATACATTTTATGCCACTATGATTGACAAAGTGAATTTTCTTTCAAATAGTAATGTTACATGAAATATTAAACTAAAAAACAAAAAGAATGACAAAAACCACAATATGACTCAAATGACACTGTTTTTTTTCTTATGCTACATATGATTGTAGTTAAAGAGTTTGTAGTTTGTCTGGATTATGTTGATGAATTTTAGTAATTCTAAATGACTGTGAGTACTCTTTTTCTTTGTTGAATGTGCTAAAGTCCTAACGTGAAAAGAGATCGGAACCTAGTCTACCCAAAAAGTAGTTGATATTTTGCATCTAAATTATTGTCCCTAAGTCTAAACTATACTAAGTAAACATAGTACAAGAACTTCAAGAACTGATAAAATACACAATAATTTCTCAAAAAATCACATCCACGAGTCGATAGACATATTTCCCCTTAATCTGATAAAATCATGTCTTCAAACAACCAAGATATAGACTTTGTTGTCTGATAATCGAACTTTGATCTTAGTATGCACACTTAAATCAGCACTAGTGATACTTATATTTATATGAAAGTACAATAAATTGTTAAAAGGAAAACAAAAAAAGAAGGGTAAAAAATGAATATAGAAAGGGTAAAAAATAAATGTACTAAAAGGAAAGAAAAAAAAGGAAAAGGACAAGTTTTTGGAAAGGCAAAACCCCCAAATAATGGAGCAGAAGTGTGGAGAGCCATTGGATATTGCCAGACTGAAAGAAAGAGAGAGTGGTGAGTGTGTGTGTAAGAGAGAAGAAGGGGCGTGGAGAATCCCAATGCTCAGAGACACTGAGAAGACACAGACAGCACACCCCTACTGTTCACTCTCTCTCCCTTTCTCTCTCACCCATCTGTGAACCCAATTAAAATAATCCCAACCCACATCTTCATCAGACTCTCTCCTCACTCTTCTAATCCTTCAAATCCAATTCACTGCTCAGAGCCCATGACATGATCTGAATTAAAATAACCCCCACAGCGGAAAAGATTCTTTTTTTGATTTTAGATTTTGGGTTTTTCTATTTGATCAGAAAAACCCAGGCTGAAAGCCAGATCACAACTCATGGGAGAAGACCCTTCTTCCTCGTCGTCCCAAATGTCCGAGGACGACGACCGATCTCCGCCGTTGGATCCCATCTCCTCCAACAAATCCCGCAACTGCTCCACCGGGTCGGGTTGCCCCGGCACCAGCACCACATCCGACTACATCATCCCTTACCCGGACCAAGTCCTCGAGAACGTTCTAGAAAACGTGCTCTGCTTCCTCACCGCCCGCCAAGACCGCAACGCCGCCTCATTGGTCTGCAAGTCATGGTACCGTGCAGAAGCCCTCACCCGATCCGACCTCTTCATCGGCAACTGCTACGCCGTCTCCCCCCGCCGCGCCACGTCACGCTTCACCCGCGTCCGGGCGGTTTCCATTAAAGGAAAGCCCCGGTTCGCTGATTTCAACCTCATGCCCCCCAATTGGGGGGCCCACTTCGCTCCTTGGGTCTCCGCCATGGCCAAGGCCTACCCTTGGCTCGAGAGAGTCTACCTGAAACGGATGTCCGTCACCGACGACGATCTGGCTCTACTCGCCGACTCGTTCCCCGGGTTCAAGGAGCTGGTCCTGGTCTGCTGCGACGGGTTCGGCACCAGCGGCCTCGCTGTGGTCGCCAGTAAGTGCAGGTAGAGAGTTATGCTACTTGCTACTAATCTTGCGTTTACTTGGTTTAGATTTCGAATATCATTGGTTAGTTTCGTTTTTGAGCAATGGACGAATAAATCCGGGAAAAATGTGTGTATTATAACTTTGAGTTTAAGGACAAAGACTTATTTTGGATCTGATTTAGTGTTTTTAGATCTATTTTGTTTGGAATTTAATGTTTTTTATTTTTAACTGATTAAGTATTTCGAATGCTGTTTCTATTTCTGGGTGCTGTTTATGAGGAGCCCTGACGATAATGTGAGATTGCAGTGGGGGAGTAATACTGATGGGGGTTGATAATGTGTGTTTTGCAGACTGCTTAGAGTGCTTGATTTGATTGAATCGGAGGTTCTTGACGATGATGTGGATTGGATATGTTGTTTTCCCGAGAGCCTGACCTGTCTGGAGTCTCTGATTTTTGATTGTGTAGAATGCCACGTAAATTTTGAGGCATTGGAGAGGCTGGTGATTAGGTCACCGTCGTTGAAGAAACTTAGGTTGAACCGCTATGTTTCAATTGGGCAGTTGCACCGCCTGATGGTTCGAGCTCCACAGCTCACTCACCTAGGAACTGGCTTATTCAATACATCGGAGGGCAATGCTCAAGGGGATCAAGAACTGGATTATGTTTCAGCTTTTGCTGCTTGCAAATCCCTAGTCTGTCTATCGGGGTTTAGGGAGATATTGCTGGATCAGTTGCCTGCAATTTACCCCGTCTGTGCTAATCTGACCAGTCTGAACTTCAGCTATGCAAATATCACTGCAGAACAACTGAAACCAGTCATACGCCATTGCCACAAGCTCCAGACTTTCTGGGTATATGTTCTGTATCCTTATTTGGGAATGCTATCAGTGAAATGTAGTGTGAAGCTTATATATTGGTATCTTATTGCAGGTACTCGATTCAGTATGTGATGAAGGCCTCAAGGCAGTGGCTGCAACTTGCAAGGAATTGCGTGAACTTCGGGTTTTCCCGGTCAATGCTCGGGAGGATACTGAGGGTCCTGTCTCTGAGGTTGGTCTCCAAGCCATTTCTGAGGGTTGTAGGAAACTGCAGTCTATATTATATTTTTGCCAAAGTATGACGAATGCAGCTGTGATAGCCATGTCAAAGAACTGCCCAGATCTTGTGGTGTTTCGTCTCTGTATAATGGGGCGCCACCGGCCTGACCATGTTACTAATGAGTCCATGGATGAAGGTTTCGGAGCAATAGTTATGAATTGTAAGAAGCTCACCCGCCTAGCTGTGTCTGGCCTACTGACTGATCAAGCTTTCAGATATATTGGGCAATATGGAAAATTGGTGCGAACTCTCTCAGTTGCCTTTGCTGGTGACAGTGACATGGGGCTAAAATATCTGCTTGAGGGCTGCCCTAAATTGCAGAAGCTTGAAATTCGGGACAGCCCATTTGGGGATTCAGCATTACGCTCTGGTTTGCATCACTATTACAACATGAGATTCCTTTGGATGTCATCATGCTTGTTAACTAAGGAAGGATGTCAAGATGTTGCTCAAGCACTGCCCCGCCTGGTTGTGGAAGTGATGAAGAGTGATGAAGAAGTGGATACAGGTGAATATGTTGATATACTATACCTGTACCGATCCCTTGAGGGGCGAAGGGATGATATTCCAAAGTGTGTTGATATCCTGTAGACTTTGCATTCAGAAGTCGTTTAGAAGTTGTTTCAACTTTTCTTTATGGCGGCATTGGAGCAAGTGTGACACATTTTACTGGAAAGTATCCTGCGGGTGACTTTTATATAACCCGCTAGGTGGTTTCTGCATCGCCAGATAAACAAAGATGAGTATGACAACTTTTGGTCTTGATCCGAATGTTTGCAATGGCAGTCAGATGCCACAGTTGCAAAGGCAGTCTGATAAGCATTGAAGACCACATTTCTTCTTCTTTGGTTGTTCCGAGTTCTTTGGAGGATGGGGTGCTGATGCTGAGGATTAACGTCTGCGAGGTATTAGATACCATCATCGGATGTTTGTATTGGTACGCTTCTAAATTTCATGTTTGTTTTTGTTTCATATTCATTTGATCATAAACAACGGCTGCCAGAGACGAAGGGAAGGGAGGGTTTTCGAGCTCATCATGAATTATTCACGTCCTCAAGCGAACCGTACTGTTTTATCTCTTGTTGAGCAAATCTGAAGTGAACAAATCTGAAAGGTGAAAATTCTCACGTTCCTCGCCCTGTGCCGCCAGTAGAGATGTAAAAGCAAGAGAGCTTAGTCTGTTTATTTTGATTCAAATAGTAGTTTTAGTTTTTAAGCTGTAGCTGGTGAGATCTAAGTGCCTTAGACTGATACATCTCTCTGTTTCTCTGTCTCTCTTTTCTCAAGTGTTTGTTTCTTTCAGTTTCAGATGTGTTGTTGTAGCACCTGACTGTTGAATTTATTATTGTTATTCTTAGCAAATGCAACTGTGAGATGGGTAATAAATGCCAAAATATGCATGGACCATTTATTTATATATTTTGTCACTTAAATGTGGAATGATTAATTGACAGTGAGATTTCCATTAATGATGTTTGGAAAGTGTTTATACAAGTACATACCTTACACTTACAGGAGGAGAACCTTCTTCACCATAGAATCATTTGACACTCGTTAATTATACTCCGGAGAACGCTCATCCGTAAAAAAATTTCGATGGTTTTACTTGTTTCAGAATTGCATTTTTGATGTTGATCTGACCTGCTTATGGTTAGGAGTAGGGCCTTTTATTCAGATGATTTGTCACACCCCCGTGATTGCGTTATAAAGCAGCCAAATCCAGTGACTCACCATCTCTCTGTCTATCTCTATCTCATTATTAGGAGAGAAATGAAATGGGAAAAATCTATCTGCCTTCTTTGTTGGTATTCCATCTATATAGCTAGATGGTAAAAGCTGACTTCTCATCCTAGTGGGATCCGACTCTGCAATTTGAACAAGTGGTTAAAGGACAAAGAGAAGCAGACATATATGAGAGAATGAAAATTAAAGAAAAAAAAAAAGAAAACTAGTTCAGAGGAGGAAAAGCTTGGCTTTCCGTCATTTTTTTCCACCAATTTGAATTATTGAGTCCGAAGCTCCTGCTGAGTTTTTGCTTCTGATTTTGTTCCGATTTCCTAATGTTGCGGTAGACTAGTTTCATAGAGTGATAGAGCTCAAACAAGGCTCATTTAGACGAGCGATCAGTTAACTTTGACATGTTAATCGACTGTAAACGTTTTATATGAAATTTCTAAACTCGCGTAGATAAGCTAAACAATCAACTCCATAGCTATTAGTAGGAATACTATTTTGAAGTCACGAAGAGTGGTGATGCCGAAGTCGGGTTAGATAACTTTAGGATAGGAGTGTATCTGTGTGCTCATTTGCTCAATACATATCATGAAAGAGCATCAAGTTTTGCAGTACGTGCCTACATTGTCTTATCCAAACTGCATATGGTGGTGGGAGTGGAACAGTCCCATGGAGGATGACCTTTGCCGAAGAATGAAAGAATGATAACCTATGCTTTATGATTCTATCATTCTCAGCTTGCTTTCATTTTTTTCCTTTTCAGCAACCGTCCTTGTCCCCAGAGAAACAAGTGAGGAAAATAAAAAGGAAGAAAAAACAATTGATGGGGACTTAACACAGGGACGAAGGTGTGACATATCATTCAATCTAAGCCGTCCAATGCCCTCATGAGAGACCCATTTCACCTACTGCATGCATCATCTTCATCATTTTAGTTGATTAAAGCTTCACCAAATTTAATGGTCCTGCATGAGTTTAACACAACCCCCATTTGCTTAGCACATGCTTTACTACAGTTTAGTGTCTTGCTAAGCACACATTGTGACGTACATTAATATTTGCTGAGGGTTTACATGGTTGTGATTTTATAATATACTAATGTATTATCGATGTAACTTACCTTAATTCATCGTATTTGGATAGTTGTTCAAGCGACGTATGAGGGTCCGAGGAGCAATGAGATTATATTTTTTTATTTATTTTGTACTTTAGACTAGAGGTGATGTTATTATGTGGTGCTCTTTCAAAAAAAATTATAATTATTCCATATAAAGTCTCTCGAGCATTATTATGCACTCATTTCACTAGACAAATTTGTTGCTTAAATGGTCTTCTCAGGCAAAATTCATTAGAGTAAGCAGTGTCTCTTTATTCGAAGCGGACAAGCGGTTAACTTCATTTGTGTCTAACTGTCTATCCGAACATTCAGATATAACATTACAACCATAGGCTGTGAAAAAATTATTTAAAAAAAAAAAAAAAATTTAAGAAGATTACATATCTCTAATGTTAATTTTGTGACGCTTTTTTAAAAATAAAATTTGGACTTTGGTTGATACAAAGCATATAAGTGATATAACTACCGAACTAAAATTGGGAGTGAAAAAGTGTCCAATTTTTCTTATGAATGACATTGTAGAACTCAAATTTGATACTAAACGAGATTGAAATTAACGATATCGGTCGATAAAATTTATCAATATTATGTGTATTTCGATATTATTTGGTTTTTTTTTTATTTTTTTTTTTAATTTTTTTTTTTAAGGATCTAAGGGTTTCACACCTACCTCCTATCGTGACTCGAACTCAGGATTTAATAATCTACTTTCTAAGTAATGGTGGTCTTACCACTTGAGTTATACCATTTCATAATTTGGTCATTTAGTATAATTATGGAGTATATGGGTCACGTGTCCGGCATGCATACTTGCCGGGGATACATTTTCTTTCTATCTAAATTATTACACATTAAAATATGAAAGGCTAGTAGAGTACGTTACAAACTTAATTATAATCATGCATCTGTTAACAATAATATATATATATATATATATATATATATATATATATATATGTGTGTGTGTGTGTGTGTGTGTGTGTGACTCTGGTTATTAAACTAATCGTCGGACGCAAGAGAGCAGAAGCTACAATACAAACAACAAACTGAACCAACCAATTAGTGGTAGTGGTGGTGGCGGTGGTGGTGGAAAATAGGAAAGAACCCAAGTCGGTGAAGCCAAAAATAAAAGGGTTTGGGTTTTGTCTGTTGAGCACATTCATGGGGTGAACTAAGCACGAGGTCAACAACTAGAGTATGCTCTTTGATCTCGCAATACACCACTTAATTAAACTAAGCACACTTTTGTTTTCTAGAGTTTGCACTCTTTCCCAGCAATACTTTTAGTATTCATCATCCTCCTTTTGTCGATGTATTTTTCTATAGTTTCAAGGGTTAGCTCAAGATTTGTCAAGATTAGCTGAATGTGAACATTCGAATTATGTCTAAATCGGCGCATCATATAGACGTGGAGATTGTGAATGATATCCTCGTGGCGTCTTACCAAATTTTATGGCTATGCAGCGACGGGTGATCGGGATAAATCATGGCAACTTCTTCGTGAATTGGTGGACAATAGCTCCTTGCCGTGGTTAGTCATTGGAGACTTCAATGAGATTTTGAACAACAGCGAGAAGATTGATGGCGCGTCGAGGCCAGAGAGACAGATGAGAGGTTTCCAGGATGCGCTCGGGTATGGGGATTTGCTCGACCTTGGCTACCACGGTGTCATGGCGACGTGGGGTAACTCGAAGACCCTACAGCGTCTGGACAGAGCAGTATGTATCATGTCATGGTTCGACAATTTTTTCCATGCTAAACTGTTCCATCTTCCTCTCTCGGATAGTGATCATGTCCCGCTACTACTGAAAGCTAGCACTGCGCCGCTTAGTGCTCGGCCAAAAATTCACCGGTTTCAATTTGAAGCCTAATGGTTGCAGCATGAGGAGTGTGATACAGTGGTGAAAGAAGCTTGGCAGAAAGATGTACATGGAGTACCTATGTATCATGTTGTTACAAAAATTCAAAAGGTACGTATCCGATTGGATAAATGGCAGCGAGAGGTATTCAGAGGATGCCAGGTGAAGATGATGGCAATACGTAATTCCCTGGAGGAGCTTATAGGCTGCTCAATTACCCCTGATGGGCAGGCAGAGAAGATAGAGTTGTTTGGTAATCTCCAGAACTTACTACACTAGGAGGAGGTTTTTTGGAAGCAACGTTCGAAGGTATGCTGGTTGAAGGAAGGGGATCGTAACACTAGTTATTTCCACCAACAAGCTAAGGTTACGAAACAGAGGAATTTGTTAAAAGGTTTGTTTGATACCGATGGAGTTTGGCATGAAGATGTTCAGGGTATGGAAAAAGTAGTAACAGATTATTTTAGAAAAGTGTTTGAAGCCTCGGAGGTTGATAAGGATGCTCTCAATCAAACATTAGAAGCTATCACTCCTTGTGTGTCGGAGGACATGAATGTGGAGCTGTGTAGTGATTATACAAGTGAGGAAATTAAACAGGCTGTCTTTCACATGTATCTGACTAAAGCATCAGGCCCTGATGGAATGCCTCCGTTATTTTTTCAACATTATTGGGAGTTAACTGGATATGAGGTAGTGGCTGCGGTACATAATTTCTTACATACTGGTCAGATTCTGAGATAGATTAATTACACCCATATCTGTTTAATTCTTAAAGTTGCACAGCCGGAGAACATGGCGGACATGCGTCCTATTGCTTTGTGTAATGTGATATACAAGATTTGCTCGAAGGCCTTGGCAAATAGGTTGAAGGTAATTCTCCCTGCCATTTTTTCTCATTTTCAGAGCGCTTTTGTTCCTGGTCGGTTGATAACTGATAATATATTGCTGGCTAATGAGATTGCACATTTTGTGCATAACAAGAGATCGGGTAGGGGTTTTATGGCGCTGAAACTTGACCTTAGTAAAGCCTTTGATCGCATGGAATGGTTTTTAGAGCGGGTGATGTGTCGCTTTGGTTTTAGCACTCATTGGATTCAGGTCGTTATGCAGTGTGTTACTACAGTTCACTATTCCTTTTTTATTTGGAGAAAAGCTCGGGGTTATCTGACACCGGCTAGAGGATTGCGATAAGGGGATCCGTTGTCACCCTACTTATTTTTGCTAGGCGCAAAAGGTCTCTCAGCCCTCTTGAGTCAAAAGATGCAGATATGTGAGTTACCTGATATTAAAATTTGTGATGGAGCTCCGCCTGTGAACCACTCCTATTTGCTGATTATAGTATGCTTTATGCGGAGGCCTCAATAGCTACTGGGAAGGTGGTTCAGGAGGTACTTGATGTATATAGTAGAGCTTCTGGTCAAAGAGTGAATTTTGAGAAGAATTCAATGGTTTTTAGTGACAGTGTGACTGAGGAGACGCGATTATTTCTTTCAGATGTATTGAATGTTCAGGTGGTAGAGGCACATGAGAAGTATCTGGGACTACCAACTTATGTGGGAAGGAAAAAATCGGTGATGTTTCAGTACATTAAGGAAAGGCTAGAGTCTAAACTAGCAGCGTGGCAAGGTAAATTGCTTAGTGGTGCTGGCAAGAATATTTTAATCAGTGTGGGCTCTTCCAAGCTATGCCATGAGTGTGTTCAGACTTACAAAATTTTTTTGTGATGATTTGGAGCAACTGTGTGCAAGATTCTGGTGGGGTAGCACATTGGATAAAAAGAAAATACATTGGAAGGGATGTAATGTTCTATGCAATCCGAAAGAATCCAGTGGTTTGGGATTTCGTAGTCTATCAAATTTTAATTTGGCAATGGTTTTGAAGCAAACTTGGCGGGTTATTTCTAATCCTTCTTCACTGATTGCATCTATTTATAAGCCCAAATACTATCCAGACAGTTCTTTCTGGGAAGCACATGAGTCTACTTCTCCTTCCTATTCTTGGAGAAGTATTTCTGGAGCCAGAGAGGTACTTAAGGAAAACATTTATTGGCAGTAGGGGTCGTCAACGGGCCGGGCCGGGCCCAGCCCGGCCCATTCATAACGGGCTTGGAGCGGGCCGGGCCGGGCTTTTTAAAAATTTCTAGGATCCAAGCCCTTCAATATACGGCGGGCTTAACGGGCTTTTGCGGGCCGGGCCGAATGGCCCACGGCGGTTTGAGGCCGGGCCGGGCTTTAATTAAAATAAATAAATATCCGATATTATTTTTCAAAAAAGGGTTTGGAACCCGGTTCATAACCGGGAGGCACATCCCCACGCCTCTATATATATATATATATATATAGTTGTCATATTAAAATACAATCATAACAAATTCAATCATAACAAATACAATCATAATAAATACAATCATAACAAATATGATAAAATACAGTGATGGTAAAAAAATCACTTAAATCCGACAAAATTAGAACCCCGATCGGTGCGGTCAACCTTATTTAAACTTATATCTCTCTATGGGGAGCCATAGTATCGGGAGGTAAACGTTCCCAAATTTTTACATGGTTGATTACGTCTCATTTATTTAAGAGTTTAATGTTTGGAAGAGTCGACGAAACAAAATCATCTAAAGGTACCTAATAGCGTTTTCGTGTGATAAGTTTTATGAAAATATGGTTGACCGTTTCGATCGAGCATCGAACGTTCACGAAACGAGTTGATTTTTCTCCTCTACTCATATTTAACTATAACGATCACATCAGACGGTCAAAATTTTCATTTTGTGAATTTAGCCATTATAATGACAACATGCTTACTAATGTGGTATAACTTGATTAGTAGATTATACTCAAGTGTACAACTTTTCAAAACAACTATATAAAATAAGTCAAATTTTGAAAAATTTTATGAAATAGAATTTGATCGTTATGATGAAATACGGTGATGGTAAAAAAATCACTTAAATACGACAAAGTGATAACCCCGATCGGTGCGGTCAACCTTATTTAAATTTATATCTCTCTATGGGGAGCCATAGTATCGAGAGGTAAACGTTCCCAAATTTTTACATGGCTGATTACGTCTCATTTATTTAAGAGTTTAATGTTTGGAAGAGTCGACGAAACAAAGTCATCTAAAGGTACCTAATAGCGTTTTCGTGTGATAAGTTTTATGAAAATATGGTTGACCGTTTCGATCGAGCATCGAACGTTCACGAAACGAGTTGATTTTTCTCCTCTACTCATATTTAACTATAACGATCACATCAGACGGTCAAAATTTTCATTTTGTGAATTTAGCCATTATAATGACAACATGCTTACTAATGTGGTATAACTTGATTAGTAGATTATACTCAAGTGTACAACTTTTCAAAACAACTATATAAAATAAGTCAAATTTTGAAAAATTTTATGAAATAGAATTTGATCGTTATGATGAAATACGGTGATGGTAAAAAAATCACTTAAATACGACAAAGTGATAACCCCGATCGGTGCGGTCAACCTTATTTAAATTTATATCTCTCTATGGGGAACCATAGTATCGAGAGGTAAACGTTCCCAAATTTTTACATGGCTGATTACGTCTCATTTATTTAAGAGTTTAATGTTTGGAAGAGTCGACGAAACAAAGTCATCTAAAGGTACCTAATAGCGTTTTCGTGTGATAAGTTTTATGAAAATATGGTTGACCGTTTCGATCGAGTATCGAACGTTCACGAAACGAGTTGATTTTTCTCCTCTACTCATATTTAATTATAACGATCACATTAGACGGTCAAAATTTTCATTTTGTGAATTTAGCCATTATAATGACAACATGCTTACTAATGCGGTATAACTTGATTAGTAGATTATACTCAAGTGTACAACTTTTCGAAACAACTATATAAAAGAAGTCAAATTTTGAAAAATTTTATGAAATAGAATTTGATCGTTATGATGAAATACGGTGACGGTAAAAAAATCACTTAAATCCGACAAAGTTAAAGCCTCGATCGATGATATGTTTACTTCGTGATTTTTAGACTATAATTTAAAATTCTTAAAAATATTAATATAATAATTATTTTTAACGAACTTAAATGATAAAATAAATGAGTTTAATAAAAAAGATGATCCATATTGTGCTAGTGAAGTGTGAATATCCATTAAAGTGTGTGAAAATAAAGATCTAATTAATATATTAATGTGTCAAAAATATAAAATAACTCTATATGGGGGTAACTTATTCTTTAATTATTGAGGTATGGATTTTAACGGGCTTTACGGGCCGGGCTTTTACGGGCTTTTGATGGAGCGGGCTTGACGGGCTCTTAACGGGCCGGGCCTACGGGCCGAGTTTCTAACCCCTAAACTAAGCCCGGCCCTCTACCCACCGGGCCCGGGCTTAAGCGGGCTTTTAGACGGGCCGGGCCGAGCTTGAAGTCCATCGGGCTTGCGGGCCTCCATCGGCCCACTTGATCCGTGGGCTTAATGATGACCCCTAATTGGCAGGTTGGAGATGGAATGCAGATACAAACCTTTGTGGATAATTGGATTCCAGGTTCAGTAATGGGGCGCCCAGAGATAGTGGTTCTTACCACCGAATCAGTATCCAGAGTTAGTGATTTTTTATGTGGGTATGGCATATAGGACACTACTAAAGTGAGGAGATATTTTTCGAAGTCTGATGCTACTATGATCCTGAGCATACATCCCTCTCAGCATAAGCCCAAGTTGGGATCGACTGTGTTGGAAATTAGCTTCGGATGGAAAGTTTTCGGTGAAGACATCTTATAGGTATGTTTTCGTTAACTCCTCCAGTTATCACCCTATCCTTCCAACTATTAGTCATACTTTTTAAAAAAAAATTATGGAGAACTAATATTCCAAGTAAGGCAAAAGTTCATGGTTGGAGAGTTTGCCTAGATTTTCTTCCATCTTTGGAGAGTTTGTTGGCTAAAAGAGTTGTGGTGGAGGGTACTCATTGTGTGTTATGTAGTCTAGTTGGGCAAACGACTTTACATTTAAGTAGGGAGTGTGCTTTTATTAAAGAGATTATTCAGTTTCACCCTATGTCACACCCCGAATTTCGGATAACAAAAATCCAAATTCGACAATGTGAAAATTCACAAATAACCTCAAATACTTAAAAGTTATCATTCAAATAAGTAAGTACAATATCAGAGTTCAAGGCGTGGCTCAAACACTCAAAATATTACATCAATAAAATACATAGATGCAAATAGAGTCTCACGCTAACACTCTCTTACCCAAAAAAATAAACACAAGTTGGACCATGGCACACATACAAGTAGCGCGACTCAGACGCCGCCTCCTGGCCGCTGATCCTCACCTGCAGATCTAACCCCTACACCATCAATTGGTGCACCGGGTTGTAAACAACGAACCCGTAAGCTTTTTATAGGTCGTGTGAATAAAACAGACAAGTTCAGGATAAAACAATTTAACCACAAGTAGAAATCATATTTCCAAAACAACAACTCATGAAATATAAATTCACAACACACAACCAACCAAAAGAATAAAACTAGAGACACAATGACCACTGTCATTCCCCTCCAAATCACACAAAGGCAGACAGACTAGAGCTCTAAATGATCGTAACCAATCACCGGTCAAAAGCTTGATTCCCGATGTAATTGCCATAACGATCCCCCATCACTCACATGGTGAACCCTAATCGCCATACATAAGAAATCTCCATCACTCACAGGAAGATCTCTCATTGGCCGTTGGTTTCCATACCATACCAACCCAATCACACGATAGACAACTCACATATACTCAATTATAACCAAAATCATAACAAAATAATGCACCCAATGCACAACCTCAATATATATATTTCACGCTTCCACATCATCAATACATATATTTCACGTAAATATATATATATATATATATATATATATATATATATATATATATATATATATATATATACACGTAGGCATTCACTCAGGAACTGCTCACTAATACCAACTATAGTTAATTGATCGTAAAATACTTAAAAAAATATTTTTATATTAAAATCATTTTACCACCAATGAACCATAGTCGATCAAGTTCATTCAATTTAAAACAAATACCATTTCCGTAAAACAATTTTGCATATAACGATCCATTTACTATAATTTAACTCGTATTACATACGAACACTGTGAGTTTTACTCACCTTTAATACTCCCGTTGCGTCTTCAATCTCTCTAGGGTGAGACACTCACGCACGGTCAAACACCTAAGCGACATTATCGAGACTTAGCACCCAATTTAAATAAAATAAATTATAAATCGCTCCGATCGCATAACCCTTAACCCCGAGGGTTGCCAATACGCGACAAACCTCCTTTGGAGCCTCTCAAAGTACTCGACCCTAGGATTGAACATCAAGCCCAAATTCTAGGTCGATATGCACGTACATTGACGAGTCGCCGAAGCGGCACTTCAATGATAAACCCTACAAAAGATCGTTAGTAGTATATGATAAGTAGGGATCGTTCTAGCCGGGGATTAAGGGTACCTGAAATATAAGAATGTTAACACAAATACTCACAAATATACAAACATTGAAACGAAATTATGGGGGAGAGATTGGTTCGGCAGCAAGTTGCCCCTAAGACCTAATATGCACGAAATAAAACATAAACTACTATATACAAGTGATCATCATCTTTCACACCAAGCATTTAGCACATAACACTCTTTAACAAGTAAAATTCATATGTAAGAAAGTAAGGAACAAGTATTTAGCACGTTTGGACTCAAACAAGTTTCGATCATAACTAGAGCTTCCGCTATGTACCTAGTTATTTAGACTTCTAATGTTCTTAAGACCGAACTTCCGTTATGGATCCTAAAATTTATGCTAATTCTTCAAGTCTTAACATTAAAGCACAAAAATCTACAATCGAAGACATGCAAATAAGCAAGGTTGTCAATCATCTTATTTAACATGGAAGTTCTAAGGTTCTTTACCTTATGTGAGAACAACAAATCAAAACAACAGTCAGGCATATAGTTTTATCCGTTATTACTCGGGTTAGATGAAACCTAACATCTACATTTACATGCTTGTCAAACACAACTAATGTTTCAGTTTTTAAGTCACACCCCTTAGATTACTAACCAATTTTAAGTCCTAAACATGCATCTAATACTACTTCCTAATTATCAAGCACACGAAAATTACAAGTTAAAAACATAAAAACTTATTACATAAACATCAAACCGAGTTCATACAAAGTTTCAATGAAAACCAAGTAGCGAAATAAATTCATACAAGTCATACAAACTAAATTAAATATAGTAGCCATAGGGGATCGGATCACACTTTAGAAACCTTTGAAGACTTCAAAAACTGTGGTGGAGATGCACGGCAGAAGGTAGAAGAATCAGACAGAACTTTGGGAGGTGGTGGTGTAATATTTGGCTAAGTAATTGGTGTTTGGTGCTTGCGAGACTTGCTAGAGCTTTTGGCTAGTACTTGTGCAAAAGATGAGATGATTTTTCTGTGGGAAAATCGAGCCTTTATATAGGGGAAAACATAGGGTATTGCCGACACCAACAAGGAAACACAAAACCTAAACCGAGTTGGTTTAGGATACTTGGCGGCCAAGTCTTGTTTTCTTCATGAATCTTCCGTGAGTTTTCCTTGTGGACCAGCTGCATTGCTTCATGGACTCCTTAAGCGGATCGGTAGCCTATATTTTACTAGATAAAAAGTCCATGGATCGGTTGCAGCTCTCCCTAACTCACTCGGAAATGATTTTCCCTCTTCCGATAGGAATTCCTTGTCTTCCTAGGATTGCTTGTAGCTTATTGACTTTTCTTGGTCTTCACACATCTTCATCTCTTCCTAGTATCCCTAGGATAGGTCGCCGCCAATTGCAGCCACCTGGAAAGGTGACGAAATTGTTGAAAGCTCTTCGAAGCTTGTATCTGCAGAATACCTTGCTCTCGGGGGCAGGGAACAGCAGGCGCCCTTGCGCGTGTCTCGGCAGCACGCAGGATCCTCGCGCATGCAGCGCGCATGGCATCGGCAAGGCACTTGTGCCGCGCTTCGTTAGTTGGCACAGGTTGGCGCAAGGCAGTACGCAGGCATGTGCGCACGTGACGATGGCGTCGGCAGCATCGGTAGCAAGGCAACAACAGCGGTAGGCAGGGGCCGCACGCGGGACATGAGCAGGTTGAGTGCCCGTATCGGATACGAGATGTCGGTATCCGATACGTGATGACATAGATCAAAGCCTCGGCGGATACGTCTGGGATACGGCCTGCTTCGTGTCGGATACTGCCAGATCACGTGTCAGATACGTGCCGACAGTGTTGGTGTCATAGTGAGAAGGCTGTCGGCAGCTTCCTTCGGCAGCTTACTTCGGTAGCTTAGCCTCGCTAAGACATGGGCGCGCGCTGGATCTCGGCAGGCTGCATGTCAGGTTATGCGGCAGCGCGAGTGTCGGGTTGCGAGTGTTACTCTGCGGTAGAGGTTGCAATTCTTGAAGGTTGGCACTGCAGCCTATCAGCAGGGGCAAAGGCTGCGTAGCTGCTTCTCTTTGTGTCCGATACTTGATTTCTTCTCGGCAGATTGACCTTTGTGTCTTCAATCGAGCATAACTTCCTCCAGAAAATAGCTATTGATGCGATTCTAAATTCTGTGAAAATTAGACTCAGAGATCTTTTCATGCATGTATGGAACGCCATCTAATTCCAAGTGAGCTGTTCTGGAGAAATTCTGGAAGTTAAGTGATGTGCCTAAGAAATTCTTGGAACTTACTGTATTCGAACTTGCATAGCAATTCTTGGCAGCTTCTTTAGCTCCAATTACTCTAACTCTTTCCATTGCTCAATCATCAATGTATATACTACTCATAAAAGAAGAACATTCCATCAAAAGCAATATTGAAGCTTTACAGAATCATCGAAACATTTAGAGACTTCGATTTTCAGCACTTTGTCAATTTTCTGTAAATTTCCAACACTTAAGCATATTTTCTTTTAAACTCTACCAAAAGCTCATGATTCTATTATATGACTCGGTTCACATAAATAAGGGCAAAAACAAAGTATAAACGAGGTAAAACATATTAATAACGTCGCATTTTATGCTCCTATCATACATTAATAATTACATAATTAACGGATTGAAAATTACATAATTCGGTCATACGGCGACCGAATCGCGCATATAAAATATCCCCGCGCTCGTATCGACAAGCACGATATAGCAGGACATCCTACTGCCCCAGAAAATTACATACGTCCTGCCACATGCCGCCCAAAGTGGCTGCACGTGGGCCCCACGCGCCGCCACTAAAACCTCACCCAAACCAGCACCCAAGACCACCAACATGTAGATCAAGGTTCAAGGATTCAAAATCTACCTGGGATACGCAAGGATACGGCCGGGAAGTGGCCGGATACGGCTGGTACAGGACCAGATACGCCGCCGTGGACTGTATCGGATACGGCTGAGCTCAGTAGCTTCACCTTTGCGAATTGAACCTCGAGACTAGCACCAATGTGCTCAGAGGGAAGAGGCGAACCAGAAGATGGCCGCCTCGAGCTCCGGCGCCGCCTGGAACTGCGAGCAGCTCTGTCGCACACGGTAGCTGCAGCTTCCAGGTAGGGCTGGGCGTTTTGGCCCGAGGGACCGAAAGCCAGGCCTGAAAAAACCCGAAAAAGCCCGAAATGGGCCGGGTCTTGATTTTCGAAAGCCCAAACTCGAAAAATCCAAAACCGAATGTGTGTAGTCCCGAACGGGCTCGGACCCTGTTTTTCCGTTGACCGAAAGCCCGAACCGGCCTGATACATATTTGTGGTTGCCATGTGTCATGCTCTGATTGGTCCATAATTAATTTAAAAAAAAACCCAGAAAACATCGATTCCAGATTGACTTTACAATCTTCTTCGCGAACTACAGCCGTATCTAAACCATCATCAACATGGAATATATAGAAAGCCTTCCCATCTGATGCAGCAAGTTCCACCATCTCTCCCTTGCAACCTGTAAATTTTGCTGTTCAATCTTCTTCTGTGCCTTTCTCACTTTATTCTGTTGGGTTAGAAGACAAATTGGTAAGGATGCACTAGCCCATCGAGTTTGTTCCACAGCCTATCTGTGGTTGAGTCTGTTACTCAGCCGCATCGAGTCATCTTGTTCCTCTGTTCACCATCTCAATCACCATCAGCCCAGCCTTGCCTCGTCCTGCCCAGCCCGCCTCGCCTCGTCTCGTCCAGCCCAGCCTCGGCCTCGCCGTGCTCAGCCCAGCCTCGCCTCGCCTCGGCAGCCCAGCCCCTCCCCGCGCAGCCTCGCCCCCCTTTTTGGGCCCGAAAAAAGCCTGAACCCGGCCAGAACGGGCTTTGGTCGGTCCCTGAGGTTCTGAAAGCCCGAACCGGCCCGAGCCCGATATTTCGGGCTTTGGGTCGGGTTCACAAAAAATTAGGCCCGGCCCGTGCCCAGCCCTACTTCCAGGCCTTGTAGCGTCGCGCACAGTCTTTCCACAGGCGCGATCCTTGGCTCAAACGAAAGAGGAGAGAGAGACGACCGGTTTGAGAGGTGGCACGCGAGCTGCGGTGGCCGGACGGCGGAGATCGGAGCAAGAGAAGTCCGGCATCGGGGAGAGAGAAAGTGAACAGTAAAAATCTGACTTTTTTGGAAATTTGACCGATTTAGAAACTTTGACTTTTACTGAGATATTTTTACTATTTATAGTAGTTTCTGATTTTAAAAGTAACTTCAACAGGTTGTAACTTCTTCAGACGACGTCCGTTTCACGCGTGCCATGTGTCTACGAACTCGTATCGACGAGATCTACGACTTTCGTGAAGGAAACTTTTCGAAAATCATGACGGATCAAAAAGTCAACTTTTGACCCATTGAAACTTAAACGTTTTTCGAATCTTAACTCTCGGAATCACTTCCGACGTAGCGCAACGACTAATTAAAAGCATAGGAAATACCAATTCTCATAAAACATCAATCCATTAATTACGAGAAATTTACAAGCAATTTAATAATAAAATCGGGTTATTACACCCTATTCTCAGAACTGTTTGTTATCGGTGGAGCAGTCTGCAAGAGACTGCTGTGGAATGGTTGTGTTATTGTGCTAGTGAGATCAATTTGACACATTTTGGGGAGCTTCTTTTTATGCCCTGGTCAGTTTGGAAGGAAAGAAATGAGAGAGTATGGAATAATAAATCGATGTTGGCATTAGATGTTTGTTCACAACTTGCTGCTCATCTCAAGGAATTCAGAGTTCATAATTTGGGAGTACCTAAACAGGTGTTGAGGAGAGCCTCCGTGATATGGAAAGCTCCATCTTTGTGATTGTGTAAGATTAATGTCGATGGGGCTTATTCTTCACTTAGTAGAAAGGGTGGGTGGGGTTTTATTATTCGAGACCACTCAGGAAGTATGTTGGCTGGAGGTGCTGGTCCGGCAGCAGGTTTGATCTCGGCAGAACATGCCGAGTTGGTGGCATGTTGTAGGGCTGTGACTTTTGCGGCAAACCATGGTTTTGCTCCAGCCATTTTGGAGACTGATGCGACTGAAGTGAAGCGCCAATTGGAGGCGACAACTGCTCCTAATACCTCTAGATTGGGTAGGATATATGATGATGTGAAGGCACAGATTCAGATCCAGGGTACTTGGATGGTGTCTCATACTCGTCGTCAGGGTAATAAGGCGGCGCATTGTCTGGCTGCCTATGCATATTCTTTAGATATGGATGAATTTTATTTTTCCATGTCGTCTTTTCTTGGAGCTGTTATAACAGCGGAATATTGTAATGTTTAAACTTGTTTTTCATTAATAAATTTTTGTCAACTGATTCAAAAAATAATTAGCTTAAGGCATGAAGTATAATTTTGAATACTCAAACTTTCCTGATGAATTAGTCATATTATAGTGTTATAGATGTTCTATTACATGTAATATGATAGTTACTATATTGTGACTTATATTATCACTTTAACAATTCATGCGATAACAAAATAATAACTAAGAAGAAATTTATGTCGAGGTAATAAAGTCCTAATAGAATAAAGTACGTTGTCAGTTAAATAATCAACTTGTAATATTTATAGTTGTATCCATGTTTTACATTAAGAACTTATGAATTTAAATAAGGCATAATAGCCTAAATGCATCCTGAACTTGGCTCAAATTGTCAATTTGCACCCCGAATTTGTAATTGCGAAATTTTACCTCCTCAACTTGTCAAAAACTGCCGATTTGTACCTTATCCGTCAAATCTAACGGTTTCCATCCCATTAAGAGTCACATGCCTTGCACATGAGGAGTATTTTCATTTTTTTAATATTTATTTCATTTTATTAATAAAAATACCTAAGAAATTTATTATTGTACAATATTTTCTACAATTATATCATTGTATTTGTGACTTAAAGACTACTTTTGTTGAGATATTTGAGTTCTTTATTCTTAGACAAACTATATCATGTTTCTTATTAATTAAAATAGTGGTTCGAAAATTCAATTTTAATTATCCACATAATTTTTCTTATTGACAAATTATATCAAGTACGGTATGCGTTATTTTGAAAAAAAAAATGAAAAAAAAAGAGAATATTAATAGTAAGTAGACATAATTGTACAAAAAATAAATTTCTTGTGTAATTTATTTAAAAAATGAAATAAATATAAAATAAGGAAAATACCCCTCATGTGCTAGGCATGTGATTCTTAATTGGATGGAAACCGTTAGATTTGACGGAGGGGGTGCAAATCGGCAGTTTTCGACAAGTTGAGGAGGTAAAATTTCCCAATTACAAATTCGGGGTGCAAATTGACAATTTGAGCCAAGTTTAGGGTGCATTTTGACTATTATATCTTTAAATAAAGGTAAGTAGTGAGAATGGACCGATGGAGAATTTATCTTTTGAGTTAAGATTAGGCTATGTCAAGAGCTCACTCTCTTCTCATGTACGTATATGTAGGTTTTGTGTCACTTGTATAAAAACGTGCTCTGTATATATGAAATTTTCTGAGAATGATTGAATGGTTGCTTTTTCTTTCGTTTTATTAATGATATATGTATAATCAACATTGTCATTACCTCATAATTTGTCAAAATAGTAACATATGTGAAAGCCAACATATTCTTATTCCAATCTGTCAAACACCTATAGATAATTTCATTTCAATTTTCTTATAACTAGTATTTAACTGAACTATGTAACATGTGTTTAGGGTTTAGACACTACACATGCTTGACAATTAGTTGTCAATACTATCATGAGTTGGATGCCCTTGTTAATTAAGCAAATGAGCATATAAAACAATTTCAACATACCGACAGACGATATGAAGCTTCATCTCATTTCTATGTTTAGATCCGATCATGAGGTGATTAATTGATATATATATATATATATATATATATATATATATATATATATATATATATATATATATGTTCTAACGTTTTAATATGTAAAGAAGTCATCTAGCATTATTGATTAATTAGCATTGAGCTGCCGACATTTTATATAATTTTAAGTATTTAGAACGCAATATATGAATAAAAGGTTGGATGAAGATTAGGTTTAGCTATTTTAATCACATGGGGCATCACTATGTATGCATATAAATTAGCAAATGGATGAAAGACAGTGGCCAAACAAGGCATGTTGCTAAAGAGGTCGATCTGATTTGATTAGTGGAAATAACTCCAAAGTGAAAGGAAAAGATGTGTAGCCAATTGATCTCTTTGCCAACACCAATCACATTCAAATACAAACAAATCAAACGTTTTGACGTAAACCTAATTTCGGGCTTCATCAGATTCTATGGAAATATATATCACAAAGACTTTCATCACTTTCATGTGCATTCAAATTGCAAGATAATGACACGTAATTTGAACAACGATGAATATATATATATATATATATATATATATATATATATATATATATATATATATATATGATTTTTCTTGGTTAAGGACGTCTGCACCAAACCTTATGGTGCGGATTTGACATTTTGACTAACTTTTCGATTGAATTTTTACATCTCCACCGTCTAGTCTTTAGGTACTCATGTATAGATCATCTCTGCAAATTTTCAGCCAATTTAATAATCGTTAAGACATTCAAAAGTGTGATTTTCTATCATAAACAAGAACGATTCAGTTTTGACAAAATGCAGTATATCCATTTGTTTTAATCTAGTTTGATATGCTAATGGTTATCAAATTGGCTGAAAATTTGCAGAGATGATCTATACATGAGTACCTAAATACTAGACGGTGGAGATGTAAAAATTCAATCGAAAAGTTAGCTAAAATACCAAATCCGCACCATAAAGAATGGTGCAGACGTCCTTAGCCAAGAATGACTGTATATATATAGGCCCCTTCCACTAAAGGATCCCTTATTTTGTCCATTTTAAGGAATCGATCATTTAACCTATTTTTCGATCACATATTAACATCTCCACCGTTCAACTTTCATGTTTATACGAGTAGATCATATCTGGAAATTTTCATTCCATTTGATAATCATTAGAGCATTCAAAATTAAAATTTACAAATAAAAATATGAACGGTTCAGCTTTGACAGATTTCATACGTCCATTGATTTCATCTAGTTAGTTGCCTTAACGATTACCATTTTAGCTAAAAATTTACAAGAATGATTTACACATACAAACCTAGTAATTGAACGGTGGAGATGTGAAAATGTGATCAACAAGTTGGTTAAATGATCGATCCTTTAAAATGGACAAAATAACGGATTCCTTAGTGGAAGGGCCCTATATATATATATATATATATATATTCCCTATCCAGAGTGGGCTCCGCTCTGAAATTTAAGAGCGGGACTCCTTATTTGACCCACTTTCCGGTCAAATTTCTACATTTTTACCGTTCAGTATTTAGATATATGTGTGTAGATCACTTCTGCAAAGTTTCATCAAATTTGATAATCGTTTAAACATTCCTAGTCGTGATTAACACGAATGGTTCATACTGAACATATTCAATTTGTTCATTGATTTTTTATTGTTTTGATGTCTTAACGATACCAAATGAGCTAAAAATTTGTAAAGATACTCTACACGCATATACATATTTTGACAAAACAAAGTAAAACCCAAGTAAAAGAGGTTGAGGAAGTCATATGGTTAACCATTAAAATTCCCTTGGTGGTAATCCAAAAGGGTCATGATACATGGGAAAGTAAGAGGGGCATTCTTATTTGCTCGCAAGTGTCTCTTTGAGTTTCTCATATTCTAAATTGTGTATGTATGTGGGGGTCCCCCCCCCCCCCCCCCCCCCTTCCCGCTACCCCCTCTTCAACCCACTTTTGATGTTTTGTACATTCAAAAGCCATTGAAAGGAAAAGTTTCAACTCTATTGAAAGCTCAAGAAATGCACACCATCCACAATCATGATTTAAGCAATTGGGCACCATCCATCTGATTTCAACCATATTTCCAAACCTTAATCATCAAAACCATTCCTTCTAGACATTTTCACTGAGTAATAATTTCCCCATTTCTGGTAGCCGGCAGAATCCAAGTTTTTGCATTGTTAAATTACAATGACATAATATCTTAGTAAGTTAACTAAAAAGATAGGAAACTGTCTAAACAACAAATAGTAATGCACAAAAATGTTGAACAAGGCCTTAAAATGGGTTGTGAAACCTGAAAGCACAAAAACATGTTGATTATCTAAAACCTCTTGTGCACTACTTAAAAAAAACTAATCCCAAAACATATAAAAGGAAAAGCTTATCCACATATTCAACCTTAGCAATTAGAAATTCCGATGGCTTATGTCACTCAACTAGGTAAGAATGTGGCCACTGGCAGTGCAAGGGGTCATCAACCAACCAAAATGGGTCTCTTTAACAGCAACATTTCTCCAGGGGTCTCCAAATAGATACCCATCGTTCTCTTGAAAGAAATAGTTTTTCTGGATTCAAAAAGCTTTACTTGTGAAATAATGAGTAAAAGAGGCACAAGCCTATTCAGATGCATGATATGAAACAGATATGGATTGAATTTTCTAATCATTTCTCATTCTAGAAACTTTAGTATTTCGAACTTCTAGTTCTGTGGGATCTATCTAAATTCTGATATGGGTGATGTTCAACATGGCACAGTCACATCCCTTAGAACTAATCACTCTTCCATTTATACTACATATACAGAACAACAATATAAAAAAAGAAAAAGAAATGGAAATTTAATTCATAAAATCATAACTCGAAAAAGAAAGTGAGTGGTGTGGTCACTGCATCGAATTGGCCTTTCAATAATAAAGTAGTGTCGGCTTTCAGTTTCAGCTGGTCAAAAGATCCTTGAGAAGAAATTCCAGTTTTTGGTTTTCATGGTGGAGCCCCAGGTTTGGTCATGAACCATGATCATACTACTATGATACTATCCACAAATCCAAGCAATATATTCATATAGGGAAGAAGCATGGACTAAAGAAACCTACAAAAATAGAGAAAGGATGCCCTAATAAGCATTTTGAAAAGGAAGGACTACAATCTAATTACTTCAATTGTTTGTCTCTTCATTTCAATCAATCTTTGGTCACAGATCTTAAAAATTATACATATATAATCCCATTGTATGTACGTCTGCAGAATGAGCCTCTAGCTTTAATAAAGAAATATGAAAGCATGTAATTTTTGGTTATCCGAGCTATTGAGAAGAAGCATGCATTAAATAAAACCTCCAAAAGTTAAGATTCAAGAGTGGCTTTATATATTCTGAAGAGAGCAAAACGAATTTCTCCTTTCTTTTGGTTTAATTTTTAATGACACTATATAGGAATATAATATATATTGTGCACTATATGAAGTCAGATAGATTCAGACTCCATATTATGACAATATTACTTCTGGTGACCTAAAAGACAAATACTTGTTAGTCAATTATGAATTTGAAATACCAAAGTTAAACTTTTTGATCCACTATCAAAAGTAATTTCCATTTTGCATGTGATAAAAACTGTCACATGTTGACCTCCCAAGTACAGAACTGCAGCCAAACCAGCACGAAGATGGATGCGGTTTAATGATGGCTACCTCATATGAACCATCTTGACCATCCCCTTGTGATAAGGAAGGATAATAAGAAAACAGTAATGCTACAGTCATCAAAATAACATTGAATACCTATTAAACTAACGGTGTATCATGTGTTTATGATCAATTTTAATTTTCATCTCTGTGTTTTTCAGCAACTAAGCATACTTTGACATATCCTTACCCTATCAGTTTAGAACACTTTCAGCATTATTAGTTCATGCAACGCAGAACTAATATGATTGTTCAAACAAGGATCACGACAACGTAACGACCCAAACTGAGTAATGAATGAGAACAGGTCTTCAGCTGAGATATGTATTGGTACATCAACGAATTTTGTATGTCCCAACTCCAAAAGAAAAATGAAAACTTATTCAAAAGATCCTCATGGATTCGAGCAGTCCTATTACTAATAAAGAATGCAAGAGTATCAGTTTTGACACTAACTAATTCACGAGGCAAGAACACTGTCTTTTACAAAACGTCTTCACCATTCACAGTACCTAATTCACCAAGTCTTGTATAGTTAGTATATCAAACTGTTCCATTCTCTGGCAGTGTAGTATACTAAACTTGCAACAAAGACTGAACAACATATCATCTGCAATCTGCTAAATCTCCCAACCACAATTTTGTGTTTAATATATTCGAGTGTTTGATGTTACTTATACTGTACTTTCAGAACCCATCGCCAAAAAGACATTACATTACTTTACGTAACATTACATTACACATGCATGCCAAAGAGAAAAATAAGAAAATAATAGGACCAGTAAGTATGAGTAAGAATTACATAATAACCTGAAGGATGAACTTCAAAATGAAGGTGCTGAAATTTTTCAAGGAGCCAACCGCTCAATTTTCCACGCTTGTTGTCCATTGATCTCCCGAGGACAATATCGCAGCCTATTACCAAAAGTATACTCTACAGTAAGACTTAAAAGTAACATGTTGTTTCCTTCTTTCTGCGTTGAGCTGACATTTGATCATTTATGCAATCCCAACAATATGTATTACAAATTATGTTAAACAGATTTCTTGAGTTCTCTTTTTGGCAAAATTAGATTTCTACTCAAGATTTCTATTATTGATGTTTGTATACGCAGCTAGGACATTAATTTGAAAATAGCCCAACAGTATAAGAAAGGATTGCTACAGTCAACTCAAATCATCAATCCAGTTTGATTCCAACCCACCCAAGTGATATCTGAGCTACAGTTCATATCCAAGGCAGTGGCCAAAAAATTACTATGTGAAGTTGCAAATCCAAGTCACAGATATATTTTCCATTCATTCCGTTATGGGCCACATCAGTAAATAATATAGCAAAAGAAAAGGATTTAAGAATCACCCTTTATAAAAGGGATAGGAACCACCTGTCATGCAAGCGAGATTTTTGACCTTGCCAAAACTCAAACATCTCTGGTTTAAGTCTGTATCCTCCCCAGTTCTTCGGTTTAGGAATTAAACTTCTGCAGACAGAAACAAAAGACTGGAATTACATTGAATTCCATTTTATGGGACAGTTGCTAAGAGGAAGGAAGATACAATGTAGTCGATAATCAAGTCATTAAGATGGTTGGTAGGGTATTAGGCCAAGGACAATCACATCGTAGTTGTAAATAAAGCCATTGGAAATACTAACTGCTTACCCATCTGAGAATTTTTCCTCTAGTTCTTTATATTGGTCATAGAGGACATGCCTTCCAGGAATTATTGTGCTCTGAAGGAATGAGATAAAAGTTATTCATATTCTTTTGAGGAAAGTAATAGTATTACTAAAGCAGAACAACAAAATATGGCATAATAGTAAATCTGATGAATTCAGATAACTGCAGAACGTTACATTTACCCTACCACTCAGTTATACCTTGTTATTGGCATTGACATTGTAACCCTTCTTTCATTATTTACAAATTCATACCTTACACATTCCCAGATACGTTGAAATTACAAACACATAATTCAAGTTGCCTAAATGTTTCTTTCATAAGATAAAAGACAAATGAAACACATATAATTAAACAAGTCTCGGTGGAACGGGTTATCTATCTCTCTAATTGATCATATAATATCAGTGTAATTAAATCAAATTTCCACAGATACTAGAAAGTTTATATTTCATGCCTTCAAAATGTATGTAAAAACAAACCTGCTTGCTAACTATCGCTCCAATCTGACTTCCTCGAGGACGGCTATGGAAGTACTCGTCAGATTCCTCATCAGAAACTTTCTGCACAGATCCTTCCACTCTCACCTATAATTCATAGATGCTATTAAGACATGGTCTACAACATGCAAAATAATCACACATCTACATGTTATCTTTGAGAACCTAAGTTACATCCAAACTGTAACTCCAGGGTGAAATCCTATAATTAGCAACATGTTTATAGATCATTGCGAAAACAAATTTCATTTGCTCTTACAAACTACAGTGTTAAAAGAAAGGAAGCAACACTATCAACAGAAAATGAAAGTCAGTGCTGTTTTAAGAGTTGGGTTTTATGGCATGATATATGACTTCATGCTATATGAGTTTTACCTAGTAAGAGAACTTTGTAACCAAATACAACGACCAAGTCATGTCTGATGTAAACCATTCAAACATATAATTTAAATCCAATTATCAATCCGAGTTTTTGACTACATCCAAACTTCCAAGGGCTTCTATTTATGTCATCCATTTATGTATCCCAAACTAGACTATTATCCATCTGGATACAACACATCGTTAGCGGTGTATAATTCTCCAATGAACCATTGGAAGACCAATAGATTGATACATAATAAGCTGCCGATCAGTTTTCATAGATAGACGAATAGGTTCACTAATCAAAATTCCTTTTTCAATCAATTGTAAGAGTTAAATGTTACTGAATCATCAAAATATCAATGAGTATTTAGAAAACAAGTCTGAATCTACTTTTACAAAGGATATGAACAATGATCTGCGTCATCCAGTTTACAGATATCAGCAGGTGTAACCTATGTCTGCAATCATTATAGACCAAACATTCTAATAATTATTTGTAAAGAGAAAATATAGTTTACCTGCCGGTTCAGACCATCCCAATAGAAAAGAAGAGATGCATGAGGATTTTCAAACAATTCCTGAGCCTTTCGACTTTCATAATTGGTATACCTGCATAAAAATTTAATAGCATGTGAGTAACAATATAACTAGCATCTATAGTTTGAATCTTGATGTATGTACACTGCCACATTACTAACCAAACAAAACCATTCTTATCAAATCCTTTCAGCAATACCATTCGTGATGAGCTGTAGAAGAAATAAATAATGTCAAGTACAATGATAAGGGGTCAACAGGTTCCATGGATAATGATAATAATAACAACGATGATGATGATAACATCTAAAATGATAAATGAACATGTTCTGTAGGTGAAACGGCCTTGGTGTCGGTGTGTAACATATATGAAGAGTCTGCCAAACATAACTTATGAACATCAAGAAAGACAGGAAACATATATTACGGTTTTCCATTCTTGCCAGCAGTAGATAAGGCCATTGCATTTGGTTCCCTTAAGCCAGCAGCCACTACATCGTCAAACCATTTGCGGAACTAGAAGAAAAATTGAAGATTACTAATATATAATTGGACAGCTTTTTCAACTATATGTAGCACAGATTAACTTGATCCGTACCTGATCAAAGGGGTCAGCCTCCACCTGTTCCTCAAGAAACTCAGGAGAAATATAGTTCTCTCTTAGAGCAGAAATTTCAACTTGAGGAGGCTTTCCAATTCGTACACACATAGAAGTGCCTGGATATGGGGGGAGACAAAGCTTATATTTATCAGCAATAGATGGTGGGACAAATCGACCACCCAGAAAATGGTGTGGACCACAAAAGTTCTTCGCACACAACTTTGGAGCAGTCAGAGAAACCTAGAATGTACCAATTTTTCATTAATGAGATGGTTTATTAAATTTACATAATATACTTAAGTTAGGCAATCCATAAATCAAGTATAAAATTATAGATCGTGTAATCAACCGCACATTGAGTTGTTCCAAAAGAACATACCAACATGTCGGGCTTAATGCCTTCTGGACCACCATCTCCTTCAACCTGCCACCCAGATGGGATATCTATGGATACAACGACAGAGGACTTATGACGTGTCTGATCATATTTATTGATACAAATAAGCTTTTCGATCAGATTATCAAAAGGGGGCCTTGGAGCACCTGAAGCATCCCACATTATTGAGTTAGACATAATCCATTTAAATAATCAACATTGAAGAACCTAATGTGGATGAGATTTATCAAGTGTTAGGTTCCAGAGTCTGCATAATAAAAGGACAAGAAATCTTTAAGTCATTTGTTGAATTGTATTTTTTTCAAAGGCTTGGCTTATCTAAGAAATATTCAATTCTATGAATTATACAAGACTAGGCCGACCACAATATCTAGGATACTAGCAAAATTCCAATGGACTTCAACACGAGGAATTCAGTATTTTCACTAACTTAATGAGTGGAGGTCTTTCAGAAACTCCAGAACCATTTCTTGCACTACATTCTAACCAAGTCATAATGGCAACATATGCATTTGAAAATGACTAAAATTGAAGAAGTAGAAGTTCTGAATAGTAATTTTTTTTGTTCAATAAGGCCAATGTGAATGCATCCAAATTAAAGAACCTAAAATTTATCCCAACCAATGATCCAACAGGAAAATGAGATGACATGAAACCGACCGGCACATGAAAAAGGACCAGGAAAATGGATTAGAACTGGGCACAAGCGGCAGGCTCAGAGGCCATAAATGATGTAATTGATAAAAAGAAAATAGGCCATAGAATGATATAGTTAGACTAACTAAAAGGCCTTTTCTGAAATCCTATGTGGTTGGGCAAACTGGCAACTTTGATCGTTTGCAATGACAATAATCACAGTATATGGGAGAAATACTGTCCAGAAATTATACTTGTGCATCAGAATATAGATGAAATTTCAGGAAGTATAGTTTTTCATGTTCAAATTTTTTATACACATGGAGCACAGTTCAAGGAGAATCAAGAGTACCTGTAACAACGTCCTTTGACTATATAAATGGGAAGGAAAAGATTAACTAGAAATGAATAGTAGTAATTACCATGGAACGAAAACCCAAACATTGCATCTACAACAATGTCAAAATCCTTTGACAAGTCCAAAGGCAGATCTTCCACGGATATGAAAGGGACTGACAGTGATTCCAGCTGCAAAATTAGTCCACGGATAAGAATATCATTCAATATATATATAGGCCTCCACTGAAAAACCACCCTCATATGTATTTATACAATAAAACAGAGCACTGAAGAACTTGATGTTTAATTTCCATTCCTTACTTGAGTGACCAGACCAGTATAAAGAGGCTTAGCAGTACGCTTTGGATAACAAACAAACGGCTTGTATCCAAAGTGATGCAGGTGGCGAGCAACCACAAGACCATCACCGCCATTGTTTCCAGGGCCACAAATCGCTAGGACACGATTATACTCGCTCGGTTTATAGACCTGTCAAGTATTTTTTTTTTTAAGAAAAACAAGCATAAAGCATCATATCAGCTCCTCATTCCTACCAATCTCTTGCAATTCATAGTATATCAGCAAGTTCTCATTCATCCCTCAACAGAATACTATATCCACCATAACACGTTTTCAGATTACTAAGTACAGGTAGGAAAACACTATGAGCAAGTTATGATCATGAATCAAAAACAAGAACAACCAAAGAGAAAAGAACAAAACTTTACCTCTGCTATTGAAGTAGCCACGCTCAAACCAGCCAATTCCTACAAAATAAGCAAAACCCAAATCAGAAACGAACCCATTAACAACAATTCTCCATAAACTTCAAAACAAAACTAACCATTAACTGGTCCACACTGAAAGCCAGAGGACCCATGAGAATCTCATCGATCTCAGTAGCTTGGCTCTGCGTCAGGTACGAAATAGCTTCTGGGTTTTGCATGGTGTGTACTGCTCGTACGGAATAGCTTCTGGGCTTCAAACAAAACGAACCAATTGCAGGGCTCCGGATTGGTTTAAGAAAAGTCTGGAAATTTATGAGTTGTATGTTAGAGTGAGAATGAGAGACTGAGGGAGAGAGAAAGAGAGAGAAGCTTACCGAAGAGAAGAGAGGAAGAGAAGGAGTTTGGTGAGTGTTGGAAATGAGTTTAGGTGAAAGTGAAAGTGAGAGTGATTGTTGGGCTAAGATGAAGAGACATTTCATAGTTGACGTTCTGCGTAAGAAGGATGACAACATTGCGTTTTGACAAAACAGAGCAAAGTTTGCTTCTTTGGCATCGTCGTTTCTGGTTTCAAGAAGGTGCGGGAAGTATGGGGTTTTTGTGTTGCTGGCTCAAACTGATCATTCTTTTCTGGTTGATGTGTTTCCAACTAGTTTTTCATTTTTTTTTCTCCAAAAGAAAACAACAGTTTTTCATCTTTTGAAAAAATAATTTTTTTAAAAATGAAAACCTTTAGAGCCAAGAACACTCTTAAACAAAACTAGTTAAAATTCGTATCATCCTCTTAGTAATCTTTCCAGCCATTTTCCGTGTTGTTTATGCAACAAACATTTAGTATACTATAAAATATTCATAAACTGACAATACATATTTGATGTCAGTGAGCCGTCTTCTGTTTGATTAAATAATTTTATTAATGAGGCTATTGGGTTCAAACCTCACTAGATGTAAGGGTGCGTGGGTTTTTTTTCCTTTCTAATTTTATTTTTTTAAGAAGAAAAGATATTTAATTTGATATACAAATTAAAGAAAATGACCATTTGCACAAAATTAGAAAAAAAAATTACTCAATCCAATGTTTATAGCATAAATTAATGAATCTTAAGAAAAAAAACAGTTTCGCCTTTGTACTTAATTAACACCAGCCACATTTTCCTCCCCTTCTCAATTCCCGATCTAATATGATCTGATCATATATATATATATATATATATATATATATATATATCAAATTAGAAAAAAAAAATTACTCAATCCAATATTTATAGCATAAATTAATGAATCTTAAGAAAAAAAAAACAGTTTCGCCTTTGTACTTAATTAACACCAGCCACATTTTCCTCCCCTTCTCAATTCCCGATCTAATCTCTCTCTCTCTCTCTCTCTCTCTCTCTCTCTCTCTCTCTCTCTCTCTCTCTCTCTCTCTCTCTCTCTCTCTCTCTCTCTCTCTCTCTCTCTCTCTCTCTCTCTCGCATTCCAGCCTCGATAAAGATTGACGTCGCCACCAAGTTTGGACGGCAACGACGCCCTCGCTCTTAATGACGACGCCAACAAAAATTTCTCATCCTCGACGCTGCCGCCAAGCCTCTACATCGACAATGACACCGGCCTCGACGAAGACGACGGCGCCCTCTCTCTCTCTCATCGACCATGTCGACGCTCTCTCTCTCTCTCTAATCAACTATTCTATGATCAGATCTCTCTCTCTCTCTCTCTCTGGCATTCCAGCCTCGATAAAGATTGACGTCGCCACCAAGTTTGGACGGCAACGACGCCCTCGCTCTTAATGACGACGCCAACAAAAATTTCTCATCCTCGACGCTGCCGCCAAGCCTCTACATCGACAATGACACCGGCCTCGACGAAGACGACGGCGCCCTCTCTCTCTCTCATCGACCATGTCGACGCTCTCTCTCTCTCTCTAATCAACTATTCTATGATCAGATCTAACGTCAAGAAGCCCTCGCAGTTCCGCTTCCGTTAGGTCAATAATTTTATTATCGGGTGTTACTGGGTGTCAGTAATATAATATTAGGAGTTACTAGGGGTCAGTATTTGGGGTCACTAGAGGTCAATAATTTATTATTGGGTGTTACTGGGTGTCAGTAGTATAATATTACGAGTTACTGGGAGTCAGTATTTTGGGTCACTAGGGGTCAGTAATTTATTATCGGGTGTTACTGTGTGACGACTTGAAAAAAAATATAATAATAATAATTTACAAAAATATTTTCCTTTTTGATTTATATATAAATATATATTATTTTTCTGAAATTATTTATCATTTGATTTATTTTCTTGTGTATTTCTTTGTTATGTGTTTTAAGTAGCAGATTTATAGCCCAAAACCCATGACCCGAATAGCCCAACCCATATATCCAAACCCAATTTAGTCAAAACAAGTAGGAGATTTTGTTTCTCGCGTCAATCACCGACCTCCTTTCTGAAACTCAAAGCCTTGTCTGCTATGTTCATTGTATTCTTCCCTTTCCAGATGCTTCTTCATCTGGAACCATCTTGTCACCGCCTTAAGACAGCAGCCAAATCTTATGGCCGCCTTAGAGAAGTAGGAGGTGTCAAGCCGATGGAGAATAATTTTCTCACCTGGTGACTCCTTGAAGCTAGATAGCAGGATCTGGAACCCTAGAAGTCTAGAGGTGGCAGACCTAGTACCTAAACGGGTAAGATTTCAATTGTACAGTTCGATTTGACTTCCTTTAATCCTTTCTTGATCACCACGTTTAATTCCCCTCTCCAAACTCTATAAATAGGCATCACATTCTACATGTTGAGGTATGATTCAAGAGTCCAGTACCACCTACACTAAGAGAGAAGAGGGTTAGGTATTGAGTGTTTTGATTGATGTTTGTATTTGGTACCTTTGTGTTTTATCAATTGTTTGGCCAAGATGTTGGGTTTGTTATATTCTGGTTTATGTTCTTAGTTTCTGCATTTGGAATTTGAAATATGGTTTAATTGTTTTATGATTAGAAGAACTGTAGTTTGGAATAATGTTGGTTTCTGATTATATGTTTTATATGATTAGTTAGTTTTCTGGAAACTAAACCAATTTAGTTCTTTACTTGAAGTAAAAATCGGCCAAGGTAGGAGGAAACTTGGGGAAATCTCTATGTTTGCAGTATATGTGGTTGCGATGATTTTATGTTTGTTGTTGTTTAGCTGCAGTGATTTTATGTTTGTTGTTTGGTATGGCTTTGCTATTTTCTTGGTTGCACTATACATATATACATATATGGTTTCATGATATATACAAAATTGTTATTTAACATGTAAGAGATGTGGGAATGGCTGGTGCAGTGCACACAGTCTTTTGGGTAGAGAAGTTAGACATCAAACTTTTGTGTAGTTGAGTCCATAATCTCAGCAGGTACCATATTCTATGTATGTCCATAATAAGGCGCAAAGTACTATAGGATGTGGAAGGGGTAATTTAGGATTGGTGAAACGGGAATGGACAAGATGACTAGCAAAAAGGGTTATAAGAGTGATTATGAGATAACTCATGTAAAAGAAGACTCTAAGTTACCCTTGTGGTAAAATACATGGTATGGGACATGTAGACTTAGTGTTTTCTTATATATGAATTATATGAAGTAGATCAAATGTACATATATATATATATATATGCACACACTAAGGCTGATCTTACTTGGTTTTGTTTGAAGATGTTTGGCCTCCTATTGAGCTTTATATGCTCACCCCTTTTAAAACTATTTTGCAGGTGAGGATCGTGTTACTTGAAGTTGAAATTCTGTCAAAGAGTGTTTAGTTTTGTGAACTATGTACGCTACTACTTTCATAGAATAAGACATAGACTTTGATAGTCTATTTTTGTAATCTTGTTTTATAACCTTGAGAAATAAAGAGTGCTTTTCGGTCTGTGTCATTTGAGTTCTTTTCCAATTTTTTTTTCATATTCCTATTATGGAGATTTTTCCATACATGGCCTATGAGTTGCACTTAAAAAAAAATTATCAAAATTTGAGGTGTGACATAATGGGAGTCGGTAAATCATATAATACAGTGTACTTCCCCCCTGATAAAACCTCCGGCGAGGGTTGAGTTTGGTTCCAGCAATGTCTGACGAGATACTGATGACATGAGAAAAAAAATCCTGCGAGATTCCGGTGACACAAAAAAATCTGGCGGCCGATGACGACGATGAAATTCAGATTCCGGCGATGGGATTTCGGCTTCCGGTGGCCGGACCGGAGTACGGCAAAGTCTCTTTATACATGTGATAAAGAGTGAGGGTAAAAATATCTTAATTTATTACGTTTTAGTGAAGATTTAATCAAATTGTCCGTGGGTGTGGTTACTTTGTGTGCAATTGGGCAATATCTTAGAGTGATAATTGGTTTCGGCAAAAAGGCCCCCAAATTTGTATCAAACGGTCATTTTTCTTATACATTAAAGTGTCATAAACGAAGTCTTAGCTTATAGCTTCAAAAATATCAACACTTTAGGTTATAGAGAAAGAGGGGAGCTAGCTATGGGGTCAAAGTGTCAAACTTTGCTATAATGCCTATCTATCTCACCATGTCCTCAGGAGTCGGGACCTTCTCACTTCAAAATGTTGATCTTCTTCCAAATGTTCGCCTCCTTTGGAAAATAAGACTTTCGATGTGCCTAGCTACTAGCTAGACTTGCTATAGCATGTTTAGATTTCCTGTACGTTAGGAAAACGCAAGCAGTTTTTCTTTCAAGGAAGATTTTCTATACAAATTGGTTAGAGCCTCTTTGCTTTTGTCTTCATTAACTTTGATTTTTAGAACTACTGTTTTTCTAAAAATGATTTTCATTGAACATTTCTAATGTATATAAATCATTTCGAATGTCGTCTCATAACACACGTCCTACTAAGTTCAATATTACAAATTCCCGTTCAAATTTTCTGTTACAGATGTGGATGAAGTGGAAGGCTATATCCATAGCATCCAACTACAACGGCTGCAAATAAAACCAATACAGTTGACACATTTATGTACTCTTTCTATGGAAAAATTTCTTGAACATATAAATTTTTCTTCTTTTTGATAAAGGAACATACAAATTTTTCTTAATAAGTTCCACTGAACAACAACGTCAAAAGAATATGGCTTAAAATAGGGCCAATAGAATGTAGATCGAGGAATAAACCTAAATATGAATCCAGAATATGGGTGTGGCTTAAACAACATCATTACTGTTTCTCCTCTTTCTCGTCCAACTTCTTCTGAATCGTCTCAATGAAGCTCATTATGGTCTCTAAACCCTTTTCATCGAGTCTTGGTATTGTGTGGCCCTTGGGATGATGAATCACGATAGGATCTATGCAGTTTTCCAGCAGTTCAAGTCCATATTGCTTCAAGAAGTCATTCTCTCCTGCAAGTATTTTGACAGTTTTGTCAAAACCAGTAAACGAAGATTAAAAGCTGGTGGTTTACCAAGAATTTCAACAATATTAGGCTCCTTACTGGAAATTATTCATTTCCCCTAGTATGCAGTCATTGCAGTGTGCAGACAACATTATATCAGTCTTATATGCACAGAATGACTAATTAATGAAACTAATTGTTGCACTTGTCGAATTTTGGTTCGTTTCTACTGATCGATGATGAGCCTTGTTTATTTCTAAGACTGGTAAAAAAAACACATTTAGCTTCATATAAGCCTTGTCTCTCCTGCATAGTTACATGATTCCTTATGCTAAAAACTTCAACAGAAAAGAAGGTTCTTATGCTAAATTTTATTAATCGAAAATAGGATTCTCATGCTAAAAATTTCGATACAAACGAGGGTTCTCGTAAAAATTTCACTAGAAAATAGGACTTTCATCCATAGAAAGTAGGGTTTTCTTGCTAAAAATTTCACTAGATAATAGGATTCTCATGCTAAAGCTTCACTACAAAACAGGATTCTCATGCTAGAAATTTCCAAAGAAGTGGGTTTTCATGCTAAATTGTGAATGCTAATGAAGAAAAGACGAACACTCCCATCAAAATAGGTTTTACTTATATGAAATATAATTTGTATAATTGGAGCATGTACTCTATGATTTGTTAAGGAATGTGTTAGTTATTACCATTGACACACGTGTATACTATGGTACTAAGCACATGTAGACGATTTTAGATCTATGATTCATCAATTTTGCGCATTAAAACTCGACCAAACAAACCAAACAGAAATTACCTAAAAAGTGAAGAGACGGTATTTGAATCGGAGTGGAATAAGCATTTTCCACCACGGTTGGCGACCTGAATTTTGCCCCTCCAATTATAATCAGGAACTTAATTTTAGGTACTTTGGTCAATGCCAAACCCTGCAATCGAGTAAAGAGCAAATCAAACAAATCAAACCCAGTCCCTCATGAAATTAGTATCACAAATAACAACAAAAAACCCATCAATATATCATTGTCAAGGTCAGCTTCAATATAGTTGTCAATTACCTTTGCTTGTAGACCCGGCAGTGCCGCTGACAATATTGCCCCCTGCATTATTCATATACCAACAGTCAATTTTCTATTACAAAATTTACAATTAATATCAGAAAGAAAGAATCAAGCAAATAATTCATCTTAAATTGTGTTATTTTTCCAATTTCTTCAGCAAGCCAGGAAGAGAATAAAGTGCTAAAAGTAGAAAAATACCTGGGAAAAACCAAGTAGCCCATCAAATGGTCCATTCTTAACCATGTAATCTTCAATGAATTTTAGACACTCATCAAAATTTGTGTACTCTAAAAATTCCTGTAAAAAACAAAAAACAAAAATTATCAGAATTTTGTACCCAAGAACATTATAAGACGACAAAGATAGAATGATTGATGAAACAAAGTGACAACCTTGTTGAACTGGAACCACTCATGATAAGGAGGATCGAAAATGCCTTCGACTTCGGATTTTCCAACGGCCGGAAAAGGGGCATCGGGAAAGTCGAGGTCGAAATGCCGGAGTACAGATTCCGGCCACTTATTACCGAGTTGGGTCTTGAGGATGAGACCGCTGGTTCGGAAACCATGGAGGCAGAGAAACCTGGGTTTCCTCGAAGCGGCACAACCCTCGCTTCCCATGTTGTTCTTGTTGCTGTTGGATTCTCTTGTCGTTTCGGGAACAAAAGCCTTGTTCTTGTTCTTGTTGTTGTCAGTTCCGCTAGTGCGGGAGGTGGCGAGTTTAAAAGGGACGGCCTTGAGGGAAACGACGTCGTGTTGGGTTTGAGTTCTTGGAATTGGAATGGCTCCAAGGGAATGGGTAATAAATAGGGTACGTGGACTGGGTAGCGGAAATCGACGGCTCAGAATAGACGTGGGGAATGGATGGAGGGTGGATGATGTATTGGATGACATCAGGGGGAAGATGAAGAAGGGACGAAAGAGAGAAAGAAGAGAACGCAGGCAGGTATTGACCCGCGTGGGAAATGCCACCCCCTCTCTACTATGGACCCTATTTTATACAAAAGAAAGGGAGGGCCAATTGACAATTGGAATAGCACCATATATGATAGATTCAATTTTGGTCAAATAGCTCAATTTTTGGGTCAAATAGCTTATTCATTGATGCACATAAGAAAATAAGTCTTAAAAATCCAACAGAGAAAGCTTAACTAACTTAGATCTAAAACAAAATAACAAGTCGATGTGCAAAAGCCTAGAAAACAACTGAACAATCCTAAATCTAAAACCACAATGAAGACTGGCAAGAGATTATCCGTTGTGGCTTCCTCACCACCAAGTTGCAAAGAGAATAGACAAATAGTATCGACGAAAACTTCATTTTGAGTGGACAAGGGTTTGTCCATAACCATTCTTCAAAAACAAATAATCTTCATAAAAAGAATCGAAATTAAAGAAACAACCGTCATAACGATGGAGATTCTCTAAGTCTAAGTGTCCAAAATCTTATTTAGAAATACAGAATATGTACAACTATTATAAAACAGACACGAGAAATTTGGATAAATATTTGTAGGTTTCATTTTCGATTTCGTTGAAAAAATTACAAAAACAATGTGAAACGTTTACACTAAATTTCTGTCGGTAGACTGATTTAAACTTGAAGGACTTTTCTAGAAATAAAGTTTCAATTTGAAAGACGATTTTGACAACTGATATAAAAATAAGGGGATATTTGAAAATGTACCCAAACTTGAAGGGTCAATCTGAAATGTATTCTTCAACAAATTTGAACAGATTTGTGTTTCTTAATCCCTACGATTCCCAAATATACATTTCTCTCGGTTTTTCGACTCCTCTCCGACGCTTACGTCAGCACCGGTCAGCATTATCGTCGCTCGGCGGTACCCTATTCTGATCGCCGGCGAAGGTACATATGGGTCGTCCCTCTTTTTTGTTCTTGATCCGTGGCTTTAAATTTCGATGTAATAAGTCTTGTGGTTTTCATGGGTCAAAGATTGAAAATTTATGATTGTGGTTGTGATTGGTTTTACAGGTAGTGAAGAAATTTTGAATCTTTGGTGGGTTTGAGGTTTGAATTTGAAAGATGACGCACAGAAGAGCTAACCCAGATGAAATCCAATTGAGAATTGATCCGATTCACGCTGATGTTGATGAGGAGATCACCGGTCTTCGAACCCAAGTCAGAAGATTGAGAAACGTATGCACCCTGATTCCTTTTTATTTTTTTTTGTTATTTAATTTGGTTTATTTACTTTAATGCAGCTTTGTTTGTGTATTGGTGTTGGTTTCATCATTCATAGATGTTGGCATTGCTCTTGCATTGAATGAATATGTTGATATTGGTCTTGCATTGTTTTTGAGGTATTGGTAAGGTCAAGTATACTGCTTGATGCTTCTCTTTAGGTTCGTTGACTCTTGATTATGGAATTGCACTGTGACAAGTATACTTTCTTAACCTTGTCGATAAAGATATCGGTAATCTGTAGATGTAAAATAATGATTTGATTTTGAAAGAATCGTTTCGTTTGGCTTTCTGTTTGGTTAACTGGATTGCAGTCTGCCTAGAGGTGGCACTGCGTAAAAGGATATGGAAGAGAACATCTTGAATGTCATACTACCAATGTTATAACCCTTGTCATGATTTTTTTAATGTTTGTTTAATTAATTAGCTCTTATAGGTAAAGTCATGTTTGTTTATAGAGTTCCTTTACTGGGCGGTCTGGGGCTGACGTTGATTGTGGAATTTGATCACAACAAAGTTCTAGATAGTTTTTAATCTTGATTTCTTATTGTATACTGGTGCAGGTGGCTCAAGAGATTGAGGGCGAAGCCAGATTTCAGAATACTATGCTCGATCAGCTGGTATGCCTTGAAAGTTTTAACTCTATTGTCTATAATATTCATTTTGTTAACAACTATTACATTATGTATTCTACAATTGGAATTGGAATGGTAACCTTTTACCATCACCTAGGATCCTCCCTATCTAAACTTTGGTTAGAAGAACGACACATAAGTAGTGAAATTATATAAGTACGATTGCTGAGTATATGTCAGATAAGTGTTCACAGGAGGTAGTTAAAACAAGTTGTTCTTCATATAAGACACTTGCTCAAAATCCAAGAGTTAAAACTTGACATGGTAGAGGAATTTTTATGTATCTTGCCATCTCATGCGACTAGAAGGAGATATGAGGAGAGAGAGGGTTGTAGGAAGCAGAGTCAAAGCACCTTATGTCTTAATGTGCATTTTGCTTGAACTACCCACTGGAAGTCAAAACGTTATACAATTTGAACGCATCTATTTCCTGATCTGTCGATCCTCTGATTTCCCCTCACTCCCCACATTTTGAAACAAGTAATATACATCACTTAAAGATCACTTAGTTATTTAGTCATTTGAAGGCAAGCAAGGCAAACGAATACTCACTGGCACTTATATATGTGTGTCTCAACATGTTGTGTGTGCTTCTCCTTTGTTTGTGTATGTGGAGATGGTGCGACTTTGAGTAACCCATATCTTTTGCAGAACATGACATTGATCAAAGGTGAAGCGTGGTTGAAGAACAATGTCAGGAGATTGAATAAGAGCACCATCCAGAGTGGTTCAAATCATGTTGTCCATGTGGTGTGTTTTGCGCTAATTTGTTTCTTTCTGGTGTACTTTTGGTCCAAGATATCCAGATGAAGGATGTTCTCTAAAGGGTTTTACACCTTCCAAATATCTTTTTGTTCAAGAGGAGATTTATTGGAATGCTGAATTACTGGTCTCATTGTAAAGCCATCCCTCACGCTTCTGTTACTATAGCAAGTTGAATATTGACAATAGCACTCCAGGTTTCTGAAAATATTGTGGTTGGAGCAGTTGTATTTCCTATCCGGGAAACAGTGTTGTTTCAGATATTAGAGAAATGATCTATGTAAGATTATTATATCATGGTGATGTATTTGGTACTAACCTAGACAGCTAGATATGAAATCTTTGCTCTTGCTTTCCCCTTGCTACTTTCATTTTTTTATTTTTCTTTCTTTCTGCCTTGGGGAAGAAATGTCATTATTTCCATGTGTTGCTACAAATTACAAAGTATGAATGAAGATTAGATAGCTAGCATTGGCGAGCGTATGAATATATCTGTGAACTCTGCAGGGCTTCCTGCTTGCATATCCTGACTTGGTTGATAACAGTTCTAGCCCACTCTGCAAAGTAGGTTTCATTGTGACCGACCTTGCCATCTTTGTAAAAGTTAAAGCATGCTAGTTGTTGTTTAGGGTCAGGACATTCCTCTTCAGCATTACGATCCCACCAGGCACCTCGGTGCTTCATACCGGATTGATCTGCCAAGTGATGAGCATACCGGCCAACCCCGGCAAGCTCCAACCATCCTTTAGGTAAGAATTCCATTACGCTACTGTTTCTATCCATGAAGAGCATGTTTGTTAGCTGAGCTCCATGTGGGGATGCAAGAATATCTGTATTGGTCATTACCTTGACCTGTTCAAGAACACCAAATTCAAAAATCGTAAAATTCAACTACTTCAGCATCAAAGGCGTCACATTCATTCACAAATTGATGCAGGGGTACTTCACTTTAAATACATGCACAATGGTTCTAGAATAGACAAAGTAAAAGAAAACAGTTTCACCTACATATGCAACAAATGGTAACCCAAGAAAAGAAGGAAAGAATAGGAGTGTTTATTTGCTATCTGTGTAGCTTTTCTTGAGGTGTATGGAGGCATTACTTCCATGATTGGAACAGAAGAGTGATGGAAAATTGTTGCCAAAGGCTATATGCTTAAACAAATTAACGAAATGCTAGTCTTAACGAACATGTTTACCAAATAGTGTGTGTGGTGTTAAACATAAATGTGGTAAAACGATCCCTAATGATAAACAGAGTAGGTAATTATAGCAGTATGTCCTAAGCCAAATCCTAAAACTCTGCCTTTTTGAGTTGTAATGGAGAAGAGGGCAAACCTGATCACAGAAACTTAGGTCTTCAGACTGAACAACCTCTAACAAGCACCCATCCACCATTGCACACTCCCTTGCAAATATACTAATCACAGCCGTTGGATCCTTGAAAGATCTTGAAGCTTTCCTCATTAACAAAGTTACCCTTATAATTGGCTCCCCTGTTACACCAACCTCTTTCCCTCTACCTGTAGGATTTATGCCACAAAACACTCTTGCTTTACATCTCAACAAGTCAGACACTTGAAGCTTCTTCTCCTTCCCCATTTTCCCAACATTATGTCTCATCACAACAGCCTTCTCAAAACAATAAGGGCCTTCTCCTTTTCCCATTTCTTCAATCATCACTTTCCCTAAGTTTGCTTCCATTAAGTTCTGAAGCCACGATCCCATTTTGTCCCTCCGCTCTCCCCAATGAAACAACACCCATCTCGTTGGCTTCAAACACCTGCAACAAGCTGTTGATGTTAATATAAGTAACAAAGATTAACATCGAAGGTCTACAAGTAGAGAAAAATTGAGAAAAAAGTTTAGAAGATATTTAGGATCATGACCTGTTTTTCATGGACCAAGCAACAAAAGGGACCATAGCAGAGAGTCCATGCCACAAGTTAACATAATCATAGTATGTGTCAGACACAAATGTCAGGCCCTTCAAGAACGTAGTGGAATTTGGTAGACTTTGAGGCCTTGCCAAGGCATACGAGTTCTTGGTGCCATCTTTTTGGTCATGACCTTTGATGCATAGTAGTCTTCCCTTTGAAGCTTGTGATGGAAAGTATAGGTATTGGGATTCATTTTCTTCATGTGTCACTGAAAGAGCTCATAAACCAAGTGTTACCCTCCATAGCAGTTTTGGTGAACCTCAAGTCTTTGAGAGGAAGGAAAGTAACCGAATCCCGGAGCTTCGAGATAAGATCATCAGGAGCACCATTTTTGCTGGCACCAAGTTCACTCCCCCACTTCTGGAGATCCCATGAAGCAGAAGAGGTGGAGCGTGAAGAAAAGCCATGAAATATGATGAGAATCAGAGAAAGTGAAAAGAGGCCAATGAGGAGTGTGGTTATTGAGGGGATCAAGCTCTTTGCAGGAATGGGTGCACCTTGACTCTCAAGTGGAACGCATCCTTCCCAACAAATTTAGCCATGTACTTGTTGCAGGCAATACGAGCAGCCTCAAGTGCCTCACTTGACAGATAAGATACTTGTCAAGATTTGTGAAGGTACTAATATGTCTCCATTTATTACATCAATTGCTGATGACAATGCAAATGTCTTTACTCTTGTGTATCTAATTGTATATCAACAACTGTGCTTAGCTCATGTTATTCTTTATATATGAATAGTACACAAACTGAATCTGACGATAATTATATGCAGAAACCAGGCAGCAATGGTGGCAAATTCTTCAACTTGAACCTCCAGTCAAAATCTTGTGAAAGCCTTTGTTGTGCTCCAGCAGTTTATCTTGAGGTGGCAGACATTCTTTTATAATTGGAACCTCAAGGACTCTTCTGAACCAAGCGTCAAGCAGAGGCATCGTCTCAGTATCAATTAGATTTACGTCTGCAATCTCCTCAACCATTCTAGCCCATACTCCAATCCACCCAGCAGCTATGTCCACAAAGCCTATGTTTTCACCTCCAAAGAATTGCTTTTCCCCTAGTCCACTTTCCAGAATCTTGAGATTCTGTCTAGCTTCTTTGGCAGCCTTCTCTTTCTCTTCCCCTTGCTTTGAGAATGCACTCATAATTGCTGGTACACACTGAAATGAAGTATGATAAATGTTATTATAGTCCTTAAAGTTGTAATGGTATTACAATTTATCTTCTTCTATTACCTTCTCGTCGGCAAATCTGGACCAGAACCGTGCCTGAGCTCTTTCATAGGGATCTTCCGGCAGGATTGGATTTTGCTTCCAAGTCTCATCCAGGAATTCAAGTATAACCAGCGACTCTGCTATAGGCTTACCACCATGGACAAGAACTGGTATCTTCTTGTGCACAGGGTTGTACTTCAAGAGCAGGGAACTTTTGTTTGGGAGGTCCTCTTCAACATACTCGTACTCGATCTCTTTCAGCTTCAAAGTCCATTTGACCCTGAGGGCAAAAGGGCTTGCCCAGTAACCCAGCAACTGTACTGTTTCTCCAGACATAGTTTTTGTTGATCATACCCCTGAACACGAGGCAATTTTATAGACATTGCTGGTGTCAAAATGGAAAACTCTAGATTCCACAGGTCTTTGTATCATCACTATTGTGGGCTTGAACTTGATGGTAACTGAAGCCAATCAATTAACGGCGGGATACTTCCTGTCTGTTTCCTTTTCTGTTAGTCAATTTGAACTTGAAAACCTTCAGAGATACTGTAGACTTTTCTCTTCTAGCTTTAAAGTTTTTCTAGACTTTCAAGCTACAACATATGTAAGAATTCAGTGTGGTTGATCAAGCATATGAAAACCATAGATAAGATTTTAGGGTACGTTTGGTACCCAGTTAATTGTGCACCTCCTTAGATATAATACTAGCCCAGACATACTGTGAGTAAGCTTAATCAGTGTTATGGTGAGCTATGTTTGGTGGTAAGGACTAGGGTGAGAGGACTAAATCCACCAACTAAGGTAGAGAGGAGAGAGATAGAGAGAGTGAGAGAGGAGAGAGATGGTGTTATCTTGAGACACCAAAATCATGTACTGACAATAACACCAACTAAGGCAAGTAAAGACAAAAAAGAGGTGTTGTGTAACACCATTTTACTGTTCACTCTTTCACACCAAACACAGGCCACACTAGTTAACACCTCTTATTTAGCACAACACCAGTTAGTACTGCACACCAAACGTACCCTAGTGTATAAAAACTGTCCCAGGCAGGTTTGAGAGCTGCCGTATATTTGATTTCAGTTGTCAAACTCATGTCTCTCAGTCCTTGAAAACTGTCTCGAGTTAGCAAGCATCTAATATGAAAACAAAATCATACATTTGACTGCTTTAACAAAAATGTAAGTTAAAAATCATTGGGCTTAACTATGCCCACTGTTCGATAAAAGGGGCAAAAAATTGCTTCACCAGAGGGATTTCCATGAACAAACATGAGAGCACAAATGCATCCCAAGAAAAATTGACCCACATTTCTAGTACATTTTTTATTTTTGGGGGTCTTTGGGAGGGTCCTCATTAGTTCAGCTAAAATATTTAGCCGCTTTGCTATGAAGTTACTTTAGAGATAACAGTGCTTGTGCCACATTGCGAGATATTCGATCATGCATAGGCTCCTGAATGGAAGAAGTCATGAATATGTTATTACTTGTCCACAACAAAATAGAATATCAATCAAAACAAGGCTATTACCTCTGTCGAAGGCATCTTGAATTTTGATTTTGTGATTGTCTCATACAAGAAAATATATCTGCCATTATAAAAAGCAACATCAGTGCATTATATGAGTAATTAAAACACATACTGGCGGATACAGAAATATCAATAGTTGAACAATTTTATGGTTTAGACCAGAACAATAGCTCAGTTACAAATTAGAGGGGAAGCGAGGAGAGGGAATACAAGAAAAGTTCCGACAATTTACTTGGTTAAAGAACTTATGGCAGATGACCAGAAAAACAAAATATCAATCATTAGTACGTCGGTATATCCCTTACTATAATTTATTCAAAAAGGATGACCTAACAAACTCCTCATCACACAATATGGGGAGAACCATGTGGATGGGGATACTATCTTACAATTCAGTTGGTTTTCAATTCAAAACTAGATTATCAAGTACAGCTTCTAGCAAGTCAATCAGGACTTTTTCTATTAACTATATGTTTTGAACCTAACCTATGACACACGCATTGTCACTTTGTACCTGATAACTTATTCACTAGTCACTACACTACTCAGCACATACTCATCATATCGTTGCAACTGTGGATAATAACTCAACAATACTGTTTAGAAGCTTTAACATAGGGCTTGGTTATTGTAAACAAAAAGGATTATATAATTTCTTTTAGATAGTACAATCGAAATCGAAAGCTACAGTATGCTTAAATGAATTTGTAGGACCACATAAACTCTAATGGGCAAATCATTTTCTACTCTTGCTGCAGACCATATGGCTACACCATGGGTAAATATCCACATAGTAATCACAAGTCCAATCATAATTAGATCAGAGTAAATTCTTAAAGCAATGGATCATCCAAACTCAACCTCAATAAAGTATGTAGAAGAGATTACTATACAGTTTAAATAATGGCGAGGCACAATAGAATAGTAACATACCGCCAAGATAGTTCACGAACAAGTTCTTCAGGGGCATCAGGGAGGACCTAAATTTTATATAATCAGAGTGAGAATTCAATTTTTTTCATTCTAAAACAAAATAGTATGATTGGATTTATGTCATTACCTCATCTTCATATGGATTGCAATGATCTTTAAACCACAACCTCAAAAATTCCTTAGAATCAAAATTTAAATGTCAGCAATAAGCGAAAAGATGTAATTCTTATAGACAACAGTAAAACAGTATGAAATACATGTACATACTTTATCAACATTTTCAGGTTCAAGGCCATTCTTAATACGTTCCTCATAAGTATGTGCAATCCAATATCTGCTTGAATCAGGTGTATGCACCTAGAACAGCAAGGAAAAACAAAAGTCACCTCCAATACCATTATTTAGAGTGAAATGTGTATGGTAAATGGGCAACAACGATAAACACTTTACACAAGACAACATAATACCTCATCAATCAAATGTATGGAACCATCCTGTCCCTTTCCAAATTCATACTTTGTGTCTACCAATATCAACCCATGCTCCAAAGCCACACGCTGCAGAAATGATAAAATTGGTTACCCTGGCTGAGTTTATTATTGAGATAAGAAGCTGATCAATCAATACAAAATTGAATCTATAATAGTTGTCTACATGTGTGTGTGGTCAACTTGGTCAATATAATAATTCTGATTTGATCGCATATATGATCTATAACAAAATTACACCAAAACGCCAAAAAAGTTTTGTCCATTTGTTAAGGTCCATTATCAAATCATATGCCATACTTCTGAGGTAAAATAATGAGAAAACAAAAATGAAACAAAAAGCTGTAGAAACTAATCAAAAGTTGTGTTCTTCATGCTTTATCTTCCTACTCCTCCTCATTGTAGCCTTTATTCTACTCCATGTTTTTCACACATAGCTAGTATATACAATTCCATTCGGATATCGTATGCATTTATTGAGGTAGTTCCATTACATCTTCAGAGAACTATATTTTAAGAAGCCTAACTTAAGAAGATCTAAATATATATATATATATATATAGGATTTTTTTCAGGTGCGGACGTCCGCACCGACTGTTCACCGTGCGGATGCAGCGTTTCCGTCGACCGGCGAGGCGGCGACGGCGTATCCGGCGAGTGGGCTTTGCTCGCCCCGGCCCGGCGACCCCGTCTGTGCCGGCCCGAGGTCCATCGCCGGCCAGCAGCCGGCCGGAATCTGCAAATTTGCATAAAAATGAACAATACATGTCATTTTTCTCCAAATTTGCAGATTCCGGCCGGCTGCCGGCCGGCGATGGACCTCGGGCCGGCACAGACGGGGTCGCCGGGCCGGGGCGAGCAAAGCCCACTCGCCGGATACGCCGTCGCCGCCTCGCCGGTAGCCGGAAACGCCGAATCCGCACCGTGCGGACGTCCGTACCGGAGAAGGACTGTATATATATATATATATATATATATATATATATAAAGGAGATTACCTGTCCATACTCGAACAAGCTCAATGCTTTCCTACTTACTTCATCATAATCGGCTTGACTCATCAGTCCACGTTCAATTATCTGCATGAAAATTTCCCCACACATATTAAGTAATTGAATGTATGGAGGAGAGGAAACAAAGCCACATGTCGTATCGGATAACAAAATGAATACTCTATACTAACTTTTCATCTACAGCATGAACTTCTCCCCCTTTTTGACTTGGCTTAACATCTTCACTAACAAGCTTGTCAGCCTAATAGCCCTAACCTAACATGTGTCTCTCTTCTCCTTCCCTCTCCCCTTTAAAGTGACTAAAGAATATCAAAGAGACCAACCTCATCTGGAGTAACAGGAACGTCATGATCTGCAGCCTTTGTTGTTGGTGTGAGTATATTTGCAGGAAGCTTTTGGCTTTTTACCAGGCCTATAACATCAATAGACCATCAGACAAAAACTTAAGAAGTACTTTAAAAAGATCACAAAAAATTAATGACAAAGCGCACCGTCTGGAAGTACATTGCCACAGTAATTTCGAACGCCATTTCTGTAGACCGTCCATAATGATGTATCAGTACTTCCCGTCACAAAACCTCTGACTACGAATTAAAAAAAAAAATTGTTATAAAGACTTAAGAGAGTAACGAATGTGTAGACAGCAAATACCCTCATCTTTGAATAAGCCAAAACCTCTGACATAGGGATTTCCATGGCTATCTGATATATGAGTATGTGGTTTAAATGTTTAATATACGATTTCTTCAAAATGTTTGTGACTAACCTAAACTATTACTCTAATAATCAGTTCACAGTAGTTTCCATCAAAACAATTGCTGCCACAGATACCAACAGTTCAACTACTTAATACAGGACATGTATCAGAATATCCATTTTCCAAAAAAAAAAAAATCACATCTTGAAACAATGCATTGATTGGAACATCTTTTAACACAAGCTATGCATTTTACTAAAAGTTAGAATCTTCCTGCAACATATTAAGATAATAATATCATACCCACAAACTCCACCGGAAAAACAGAACATTTCTTTGCAATTGTTACATTTGCGTCTGGGACCGATACAACTGCATTTGACGTTATATGTCGAGTTTGATCAAACCACCAAAAACTTGTTTCATTAAGGACCTAAAAAGATAGAACCAAAAAAATGCAGATGTCATTACTAATTATCTATCACCGATTGTAGTGACTATATTAATAAAACAAGCTCTCACATCTATTCATTTCAAGAATACCTGGCCTTTGAAGGGAATGGAAGCAAGAATTCTATCAAATGCACTCTGCCGGTCCGTGGTGACCATAACAAGATAATCCCCACTGTCATAAACATCCCTAACCTGGAAACCAAACAAATTTAGAGTCTTTCTCTAATTAACTAAATGCATTACAAATTCATAACAACCAAAGACTGCACTGTGATCAAAGAAAGCAACATCTATGATCTCGAAAACATACAAGTAAGAGTCTTTTGCTAAATAAAGAGAATTACACACCCAAAAGTGAAAACTTTAACTCAAACTAGATAAAACCCAAGTTGTATATTGATCCTAATAAGCCATAAAACCAAAGATAAAGCTTTTTGAAATATACCTTGCCTCTGGTTTTGGACTTGAGGCCAGGAACTGTGAGGTGGAGGTTGGTCTCAGAAAGACAGTTGGACAATGAAGTCCCAATGGCGCCAAGCACCTCTTGTTTGCGAGGACCGTTGAGCAGAGCATCCAGCGGCGGCGGTTGGGCCGCCATGGTGGCCGATACAGAGAGTTTTGGGAAGCTTTTGGATAAGGGTTTTGGGGTTTTGAAGGAAGAGAAAGGGAATGAGGGGTTGTTGGGATTTGGGTGCTTGGGGGTGATGAGGGTTTTGGGAGGGTTTAAGGTTTGGCTATACTGATGAGCCATTTCGTTCTCGAGTTTCGAAGGGTGGCGCCTGTTAACACTCAACAGCTAAACTGGTCACCAAAGAAAATTGTTATATGGTAACTTTTGTCTTCCCAAACTTATATTTTGTGTTGGGATGTTCTATTTGGGCCTCTAAATTTGTTCGATATATTTTTATATATTTTTGTAAAATTTATATTATTTTTATATCTCTCTAATAATTTCTTTAAAAAAAAATAAAAGTCTTTTAACCATTCCTAAATCTGGCTGCATTTTTTCTAAAAAAAAAAATAATAACCATAAATTTTCAATTAGTAAACAAACAAACTAGAACAAATTGAACCATATTCCTGAAACGGCTAAACGTTTCTAACATCTTGATTCCACAATACCACTACTCAATTTGCTATAGTATTGGTAATCAATTATACATAATAAATTGAAAAAAGCCCAGAAATTTGAAAAAGAACCTAGTATCGTACTGGACAAAAGGCTAAGGTAAGATGGTTTTCTCATAAGGTTTGATCTTTATTTGATTGTTTGATTTATGGGATTTGATTGTCAATTATGACACAATTTTTTACTTATGTAATTTGTTGAATTTCGGGTTCTGGAGAGAAAAAAAATTACACAGTTGTTGTCTTCAAAGGAGAGAGAGACTCAGAAAACCAAAATAACTAAAGAAGCAGAATTGACAGTTTAAAGGAAAAGTAATGAGGTTGAGGTGTATGAAGCAATCTTGGAGGTGCAAATAGAACTACCCTTTTCTGTTTTTTTTTTCTTTTTTCTTTTTTGGTCCACAGAATATTATGTAGATATTACTTTCCTTGTGTGTTGGTGAATTCTTCGGTTGGAGATGTTTTCCTACTACATTTACACTTGTATTTCTGTATAAACCTCATATTGTGAGAGAACAATAATATACATTCCAAATATATATATTGAATTCTTTCATTCTACTCGGCATTAAAACAAGTTTAATCCTTTGAATTTGCACTCGGGTTCTCAAATAACACCACAAATTACTGCATACCATCATCATTAAAAGCATGTCATTCTCGAATTCCCAAATCTCTAAACACTTTGTAACCTAGAATTTTCAAACAGGAAAAACAATAGCTTTTTATGATGATTCTAACGAAACAAAGATTTTTGAATTGAACAAAAAGTGCTTTACAACCAAACAAAATTGTCAGGCCCTTCATACATATTATAATGAATTGGTGGGGATGTTCCAGGAGATTAATCAGCGGATGGCCTCTCGTAACAACACAGTGGATGCAATTTGTTCAAGAAACGACTGATATGGTACATATTCGAGTTCACGTGTTTCTTAGTGGGCTCAATCCAGAGTATGATCAAGTATGTGGTCAGATTCTTCACAAGAACCCAAAATTCGACTTGGAGTAGGGCTATGCCTACATTTGAAAGGTGCATTCTAATAGGCAGGCTGATGAAACAAGGATTTATGAATTGAACAAGAAGTGCTTTACAGTCAAACAAAATGATCGGACCCCTCCTATATATTATAATGAACTAGTGGGGATGTTCCAGGAGATTGATCATCATATGGCTTCTCAGAACAACAAAGTGGATGCAGTTGCTCAAGAAACTATTGTTATGACACGTATGCGAGTTCGCATGTTCTTTAGTGGGCTCGATTCAGAGTATGATCAAGTCTGTAATGAGATTCTTCGCAAAGACCCAAAATTTGACTTGGAGCTAAACTATGCCTATGTTTGAAAGGTGCATTCTGATAGACAAGCAATGGGACACGCCTCTGAGTCTTTTACTATGGTTGCTCAACGCAAACATGAGTCTTCTTCAGGATCCTCAAGTGCTCCACCATGTTGCTCTCCAGCAAAACTGAATCCTTATGCCAACACAAGGTGACTGCTCTGTAATGAATTGAGTCATAGTAAACAACGGTGTTACAAAGTCATTTGGTATCCATATTTGTGGGATTTCACTCAGAGACCTTGAAATAATCAAGCAAAAGCTGTCATGGCTACTTTAGAGGAAGAGCAGTCATCTAATGTATCTGGTGGTATAGCACAATCAAGTATATTTTAGTTTTTTTTATTTTTAAAAGCACAATCAAGTATTCATAATTATGGTATCTCCGAATAATTTATGGATAATTGATACAAATGCATCTGACCATATGACTAATGACCTTAGCCTCATGAAAATAAAATAAAATGGTACTCTAACTGTTGATGGTTGAATTCCGATTGTGAATTTCTAAAACTAAGACACTTATTGACTTTATACCGGCAATGGAAGACCATTAAACATGTTGATGTTGTCCTCCGTCGAATTGAAATAATTCCCCTTTATATACCTTAACCATAACTAATTTTTTTTTACAGTTTTAACCCTCTAATATTAAAATACTTTAGAAAATAATTTAATTACGGAAAATACTTGTGTCAATACCAGTATGGACGATGTGCGTCCGAACTCTCTATAATTTACATATTTTAGACAATGTAATCAACGATTTTAACAATTCAAAAGTTGAATTAATCAATAAAGATCATTTCTGTAAAAATTGAATGTAAACAAATATCATTTGCTTAACTGATTATATCAAACAAATGGACGGCTGATCATGAGACTCCCAACTTTCACTAGAATTGTTCATTTGTTTAATGCAATCGAATGAGCACAAGATTTTAGTTTATTCTGAATTTTTGCAGAGATGATCTTTATTGATTAATTCAACTTTTAAAAGGTTAAAATCGTTGATTACATTGCCCAAGATATGCAAATTAGAGAGAGTTAGGAAGCACACCGTCCATACTGGTATGGACACAAGTATTTTCTTTTAATTACAAGGTTAAATACGACAATAATAAAATAGATTTTCATAAAAAGAATTAAAATAAGGGCTAATTATAAAAAAGGGCATTTGAATGCCCAAAATTATAAAAAAGACCTTAACTTTAAAGGCCTTATAAAAAAGGACACTATTAAACTTCTGCCATCAACATATCAATAAATTACAAATGTGTCACCCAGCCATTTAACACCACCTCTCTCTCTCTCTATATAATAAAAACTCCAATCTCTCTCTCCCCTCTCTCTCACTATCTCAGCCATGAACCGCCGTGCACTAACCATCCACCGGTCCTCACCCGCCGCCACCGTCACCGTCGTCAGGAGGCCCCAGCCAATCCCCTGGACCCACGAAGAAATCGTCCACCGGTCGTCACCCACCGTCACCGCCACCGTCAAGCACCACCGGTGCCTCAACTTCGGGTCGGGTTGGCCTCGAGCAGGGCCATGAAAGAGTACCCGAGGTATTGAAGGAGCGTGAAGCTGAGGCTAGTCACAAGCCTTTATATCTCTCTCGTCTCTTTTTCTGTTTGATGTACTTTGGAACCTTAGCTTGCTCCTCCGGCGAGGTCTCTGGTTTCCAATAACCTTTTTCCCTGTAAGGTTCTTTGGCTGCGCCCCAAAATGTTAGGCGCGCTTGTTTTCTGATCCAAGACCTGGTTCCACAGGAGGAAAAAGACTCGGCGACTCTGATTCGTTGATTTGGATTCAAAGGCTTTACTGTTGTATTTAGTCCGATCCAAGACCTGGTCCCATCACCATCACCGCGGAGTCCATCGGAGATTAGAAATTGAGTGAGAGAGAGAGAGAGAGCTTGTGGCTCTGAAATTGAAGCTGAACTGAAATTGAAAGATGAAAAAAAAAAATTTGGCGGTGAAGTTAAAAATGGTAAACTAAGGGTAAGCGGTTCACGTTGAAAGCATGAAGGTGGTGGTGGAGAAGAGACTTGGCCTCAGGCTCACTCTGAAAATTGATAGTTAATAAGATAGTTATTAACATAGTTACACAGAATAGTTTACTCAAATGATAGTTACTAAGATAGTAACTAAGGTAGTTATTCAGACAGTTACTAAGATATAATAGTTACAAAATTGATAGTTACTAAAATAGTTACACTGAATAGTTTACTCAGATGATAGTTACTAAGATAGTTTCACAAAATAGTTTACTCAAATGATAGTTACACAGATAGTTAGTAGAATAGTTACACATATAGTTACAAAATTGATAGTTACTACTCAAATGATAGTTACTAAGATAGTTATACAGATAGTTACAAATTGATAGTTACTACTTAAATGATAGTTACTAAGGTAGTAATACAGATAGTTATAAATTGATAGTTACTAAGATAGTTACTAAGGTGGTTACACATAATAATTTACTCAGATGATAGTTACTAAGATAATTACTGACGCAGTGAAGGGTGGTAGGTTTACAAGCGTTAAACCTAATTGGTAACAAAGGTTCTCAAGCGAAGAACCCTAAAGGTAAATTCTGGAATCCACCAGAGAATAAGAGAAAACTCTTGTTTGATTGAAAAATAATAAGATAAACCGTCTACACCCGTTTAAGGATGTTTAAATACTACTAAACCAAACCTAGGGCAACTAACAACAAAACCCTAAAGCCCAAGGAAATAAACAAACCAAATCCAAAACGAATTAGAAAACATAAATTCTGAAAACATATTAAACTGCTGTTTTGAGGCCTTAAACGAACTCGAAAGCCCGAAAAAGCCCACACGTCGTGGCAAAGCTACGAGTTTGATTCCTGGCGTCGTTCCCTTTCCGGAAAGGTATTACAATCGAAAATCAGACACCGAAAACCCAATCTGCAACTTCCAGAACCGCCATATAATAGTTACAAAATTGACAGTTACTAAGATAGTTACTAACATAGTTACACAGAATAGTTACAAAATTGATAGTTACTAACATAGTTACACATATAGTTACAAACTATCTAACTATCTATCATTAATTATCTAAGTAACTATCATCCTAGTAACTATTTTACTGACGATCTAAGTAACTATCATCTTAGTAACTATCTTACGAACTATCTAACTAACTATCATCTTACTAACTATCTTACTAACAATCGGAGTAACTATCCCTTTAACTATCGGAGTAACTATCGAAATAACTAGTTACTATCAAAGTAACTATCTTACTAACTATCGGAGTAACTAACTATCTAAGTAACTATCATCCTACTAACTATCTAAGTAACTATCATCCTACTAACTATCTATATAATTACTAACTATCTATATAGCTACTAACTATCTAAGTAACTAACTATCTAAGTAAATATCATCTTAGTAACTATCTTACTAACAATCGAAGTAACTATCCCTTTAACTATATGAGTAACTATCAAAGTAACTATCGGAGTAACTATCGAAATAACTATCTTACCAATTATCTAAGTAACTATCATTTTAGTAACTATCTTACTAACTATCTTACCAATTATCTAAGTAACTATCATTTTCGTAACTATGTTACTAACTATCTTACCAATTATCTAAGTAACTATCATTTTAGTAACTATCTTACTAACTATTATAATAACTATTATCTTAGTAACTATCTTACTAACTATCAAACTAACTATCTTACTAACTATCATCTCAATAACTATCTTACTAACTATCTCAATAACTATATTACTAACTATCTTAATAACTATCTAAGTAACTATCATTTGAGTAATTATCTTACTAACTATGTTACTAACTATCTCGGTAACTATCGGAGTAACTATCAAAGTAACTATCGGAGTAACTATCCCAGTATTCCAGTAACTATCAGAGTAACTATCGAAATAACTAGTTACTATCGGAGTAACTATCTTACTAACTATCTTACTAATTATCTAAGTAACTATCATTTTAGTAACTATCTTACTAACCATCTAAGTAACTATGATCTTACTAGCTATCTATATAGTTACTAACTATCTAAGTAATTATCATCTTAGTAACTATCAACTTACTAACTATCTAAGTAACTATCATCTTAGTAATTATCTTACTAACTAACATTTTAATTAGTAACTATCTTACTAACTATCTAACTAAACAATCAACATAGCTAAACAATCAACATAGCTATACAATCAACATAGCGGGTGATCGTTTCTTCTCTAAAACGAGTCCCAACTTAGCGGGTGCAATGCTAGAGATACAGTCTACTGTGCTAAACAATCAAATAGCACACAGAGTATTGATTAGTAACCTGGTACTCAAAAACAGTCAGAGAATGAGTTTTATGCTCCCAGATGAACCAGCTTATAAGGAAATGATAATGTAAAACCAAGGCCACAAGGAATGATGAGTTTTATGCTCCTAAAGTAACTGATTCAGTCTTGTTTAGTGGGATTGCATAAAGGACCAATCAATCATGTACCCAACTGTATTAGTAACTACAAACTCAATTAAGCACAGAAATACCATTAGTCATGAGCATGGAAGAACTGAAGTCATTGACACCATATTGACATAACAAAGTCATACTGTTAATGCCAACAAGATAGCATAAAGCAGTAGTAATTCAACATGATCATCGGAATCGGAATCTGTCACCGTTGACGTCGAATTTCTTGAAGACCTGCTCGTCGGCGTCGGACTCATAGCTTGAGCTCGTCGTCATCTGAATCGCGGTTGCCTCACAGAAACGAAGACTAAGAGTCAGTCTCGGATCCCTCCTGGCAGAATTGTCGGCGTCGGATCTACAACTCATAACTCGATCTCGGCGTCGATGGCCGTGGTCGTCGGATCTACGACTCAAAACTCGATCTCGGATCTCGAATCTCGATCGTCGTCGTCGTCTTCGTTCTCCGACGAGCTCGTCGTGCTGTAGCGATCGTGATCGCCCCACTGTATGTTGTTGATGTTGATTCCGATGTGGTTCTTTCGGGGTCGTTGAACTCGGGGTTGCGACCGGTGTCGAACTCGACGGCGAGGAGCAGCAGCGCGACGGCGAGGAGCATGGCGTTGGTGAAGAGGTGGAGCTGGTGAGGACGAAGCAGAGAGAAAGAGAGAGTTTTGAACTTTTGACAAAGAGAGAGTTTTGATTAAGAGAGAAATAGTATTATGATCATTAAGAAAAAAAAAACAAAAAAAGGGTATTATGGTCACAAATAAAACTAAAAACAGCCCTTTTTTATAATTTAGTAAAATTAAATGGAGTTTGTTATGATAAACATATTAAAGGCATGTCCTTTTTTATGAAGTGAAAAACAAGGGGCTTTTTTTCTAATTTACAAAGCTAGATGGTCCCTTTCTCTAAAATACACTTAAAATAATTATCATACGTTTCATTTTTTCTCCTATTATCTCTCTACAATAGCTTTTGAACAGTTAAAATCGTTAATTACATTGCCCAAAATATACAAATTAGAGAGAGTTCGGATGCATACCGTCCATACTGGTATGGACACAAGTATTTTTTTTAATTACAAAATTAAATATAACAATAACAAAATAAATTTTCATAAAAAGATTTAAAATAAATATCCCACGTTTCATTTTTTTCTCTTATTATCTCTATGCAATAACCATTTTAATTTTTTTTTTTTTTCAGATTAAAAAATTACATGCAGAGTAACTAGTTCATCATTAGGCAAACTTCGTACGGACGACATACCAAATATCTAGCAAACTTCTACACGTTCCTATGTCTCAAAAAACGACATATCACGTCACATGCGTCAAAAATTTCTCCCTGACAGTCCATTGCCAAAGCGGAAAAAACACCGCATGTCGTCAAACTCACGCCAACTCCGCCACAACACTCCTACTCCCGCACGTACCCGATCACCCCCACACACCCTCTTCGGGTCAGACTCGGATCCGGGTCCGAACCATCGTGTATAAAACGGACACGTCGCTCAGTTAAAATGGCGCAAACCAAAAGGACTAAAACCCCAAACCTTTTTTTCACATTAATCAAATCATTATATCATCTTTACCGGACCAAAAAAAATTAACTCTCTCCCCAAATCTCTGTAAATCGCCGATTTCTAGGGTCTCGGTCTCGATCAAATCTCGGTCGTTGATTAGTGCCGCCGCCGGAGGTCTTGAGTTTCCGATTGTGGAGCTCTGAGATGTGAGGGATATTGTTGGGTAAGTCCAAAGCTTCATGCTTTTTGGTTAAAGTTTGTTGCCTTTTTTAGCTGTTTTGTGTTTGTGATTCTGGGTTTTGATTTATTTGATGTAATTTTGAGGCTTTTGTGTTTTGGTAGTGAAGTTTTGGTTCTGGGTTTATTGGGTGTAATGTGGGTTGGTGTAGTTTGGTGGATCAGCGTTTTTGGTTTTGATTCTGGGTTTAGGTTTGAATGTTAGATAGTAGAGATTGTTTGGTGTTGGAAATTTAGTGGGTTATACTGAAATTTTGTTGATTTTTGATTTTGTTGGAGGAAAAATATAAAAAGAAATGTTTTTTGGTTATAGGAGAAGAAAACCCAGAAGTGTGGATTGCAGCTTCAATTTACTGACTTGTCTGTGTGCTTGTGGATAAAAGTAGTTGTAGTTTGGAGTGATGAGGAAGAAGAGGAAAGGAGGTGTGGATGACACATGCCCAGATCCAACGGAGGCTCTGACATCAAAGTCATGCAATTCGCGGTCGTTGCCGCTAGAGGATTATTCGAGGTTGAAGAAGCGGTGTAAAGAAGTTGATGCGGGGAATGAGTCTGTGGGATCGTATAAAAGTAGGCTTGCGGGCATTGCCACGGCTCCCCCGTGTGGGAGTTCGTCTTTGGTCACACCGGGAAGAGGTATTAAGAGGAAGATAGGGTGTATAGATGTTGCCACCCAAATGGGGAGGAAGAATAAGATTGAGGAAGATTATAGCAAGGGTGCTACAATTGGGCGGGGGAAGTTTGGTTCAGTTTGGTTGTGTCAGTCCCGGGGGACTGGGGCAGAGTTTGCGTGCAAGACTCTGAAGAAAGGGGAGGAGACGGTTCATAGGGAGGTCGAGATAATGCAGCATTTGTCCGGACATCCCGGGGTTGTGACATTACAGGCTGTGTATGAGGAGACAGAATGTTTTCATCTTGTGATGGAGTTGTGCTCAGGTGGGCGCTTGATTGATCATATGCTTCAGGAGGGTCAGTATTCAGAGCAGCGGGCTGCTAATATATTCAAGGAGGTGATGCTGGTTATCAAGTATTGTCATGATATGGGGGTTGTGCACAGAGACATAAAGCCTGAGAATATTCTTCTTACAAAAGCAGGAAAGATAAAGCTTGCAGATTTTGGACTTGCCATGAGAATATCCTATGGTGAACACCATATCTCTTGTTTGTAGCATGTTGTTTCCATGTTTAACTGTAGAGCACTTCAGTTTTAATGCACTACCTATACCTTTTTTTTAGATCATCCATGCTTATAGAACAAAATGACTATTGAGCACTTGCTTATATGTTTCCCCGGGTATCATTCTGTGATATCTGATGAATCTGCATTCTGGACATTATAGTAGTTGCTCGTTTCTGATTTAGGAGTGTTGAAACTGTGTTAGAGCTTACAGCAGCGTATTTCTTACTGTTCTCCTTAGAATTTTATGTTATGATAAGTAATTAGTGAAGAGGCATCCATGATTATTATATCAAAGTAATTTCAGCATGATTGCAATTTGTTTGGAACTCTTTTTTAAGCTGTTGGCATAATGTATTGCGAGTGTTAATGGCAATTCTTTTGAGCTGTTTATATGGATTCTTTATGTAATGAAACCTTTCCTCATTCTTACTGCAGGTCAAAATTTGACTGGTTTGGCTGGAAGTCCGGCTTATGTTGCACCAGAAGTTTTAGTGGGGAAGTACTCTGAGAAGGTGGATATCTGGAGTGCTGGTGTCCTCCTACACGCTCTATTAGTTGGTGTTCTTCCATTTCAAGGAGACTCCATAGAAGCCGTTTTTGAGTCGGTCAAGACTGTGAAGCTTGATTTCCATACAGGGATATGGGAGTCAATTTCCAAACCTGCGCGAGATCTTCTTGGGAGAATGCTTACAAGGGATGTTTCAGTACGGATAACAGCAGATGAAGTACTAAGTAAGTTTATCATTCCATTGAATTTTGGGGAGTGCCATCCTTTTTTGATTATTATTATTATTATTATTTTTTTTTTGTTAAAACTTCACAACCCATTTCTTCTGGGATAAGGGCTAACTTTAGATCTGTTCGTTGTTAGATGGAATATAAGTAGGCTAAGACTCTCACTAAAATTGTCTATGAAGCATTTGTTGTTTGTTATGGTGCATGTTTCTTTAACTAGTGTGTTATAAAAATGCTTCTTCTTCTTCTTCTTTTTTGTTTTTGTTCTGAAGGTTATTAAAATGCTTGTACATGCTTTTTATTAAACTACCATCTTTCACATTTACTTAATGCTGATCAAAGTAGTGTAGTACTTTCAGTATTTTGAATGCATGACCCGCTATCCAGAACCTAACCCATACCTGATTACCTTCTGTTTGCATGCTTCTCCTTTTGCATTATTTCTCAATCGCTTGTCTAGTGTACACTTGCACTTCTAATAATTGCCTCTTTCGGTCTCCAATAAGCTTATCAAATTATGATACTTTGTATTGCAATCCATAAATAGTTATAAACAAGACATTTGACATATTTATTTTGTTGTTTCACAGGACATCCATGGATATTGTTTTATACCGAGCGAACATTAAAGGCACTACCCATTAAATCGAGGTCAAAGAATCAGTCAGGAGCACCTTGCCATCAACTTGCCATTGCACCAAGACTAAAGGCAGTTCTGAAGAAAACAGAAGATGATTCTCTCAGTGAAACTCTAAGTGATCCTTCATCTTCTGGTAGTTGCAAGTCAGAAGATCAAGATGAATGTAGTTTAGTGGATGCACTTGCCACTGCTGTCTCACACGTCAGAATTTCTGAGCCAAAAAGGACCAGGCTGTGTAGTCCCACAGGTCCAATTGAGCAGCAGTGTTCATCTAACATGAAAGCTAACCTTTGTAAAGCATTTTGATCCTGCTGACAAACTGACACAATCCGGTATCATTAGCTACACTGCTTTTAAGCTGGGGGACCAAAATAACCTGCCCTGGCGATGATCTTCAGTTGGCAAAGATATCAAGTGACATTAAGCGGAGGAAGATGGTAATTTGGGTTTAATAATGGTAATGCCTGTGAAATCTTCTCTTCTCTCTTTCATATATGCTTATTTTAATCTAATAATGGTTTTAACCTGACAAATTAAGAATCCTTGTACAGATTGTGTAAATAGAATGCTGCATTGTATTACAATGTGCTTTCTCAACATTGTATCATAGGTTATTAAAAAGGTGTGGAGTGCTTTGAGGCAAATAATCTTTCATCTCTTTCCTGTCTTGCAGAACAATTCTCTTCTTAGTTACCATGAACTGCCCCTTATGATCCTGGTTATAAAGTTGTAGTTTAAATTATTGATGTAGGATGTTTGGATTTAGATGATCTGGATCTGACAATTTTGTTCCTTTTGTTAGCCATTTCCAGTTTAGGGTAGTGGAGGATCATCGTCTGAGTTTGTGCGTCAGGTGAACCATTATTGTGGGACTTTTACTTGGGAAGATGAGGATCCTTGGCTAATTGGCTTGATCCAATATAATAAGAATCCATTTAAACCTCTCTTGTGTTGTATTTTAAGGTTGTAGGGTTTCAATTTCCTTTTGCTTTCTCAGACGTATTATCCTCCACTGTATAGCATGCTATCTCTAATTAGCAAAGAACCCCCAAAATGATATGCAAGTGAAAGCCTACAGGCCATAGCCATGAACAAATTGGTGCTAATCTGTACTCGGATTACGCAAGTGAATGGGCATATCCCCAGAATGATTAGTCCAAGAGAACGCCAACATAAATATCCAAGAGAACGCCAACATAGTCATATATCAATACGTTATAACATGCATCAGCCATTGACCCAACTTTATTTTAATCACAATTATCTATAGTTTTCTGAAATGTGGCACTAGATCTCGATCGAGATCGATCAAATCGTTATTTGACATAACTAAACCCCAAATGAATCATGCTTGACCTTGAACAAATCATGGAAGCGAGATGCTCATCCCGGGGAAGATTAAAGGACCCAAAAAGCAACCATCATTAATTATAATTCACAGAGAGGCCTTGCATCTGCTTACACAGAAACATTGAGAGCGTGGACAAGAGCAGAAGCCTCATCATCCCTCTCAATTTGGTCTTTCTCCATCAGCTTGAGGATGTGAGAAGCTGACCTCTGAGCAGAATGGTGCATTCTTAGCAATGATTTGTACAATGGCAGACTTGCAAAACCCAAGTCATGAATAACTTTTATATACCAATTTGCATCCTCAAATTTCGCCTTCCTTTCAAAATATTCAGCAAAGGCCATAACAGTATCATCCGATGGCCTCCAGTGACAGTCTTGCAACATCGTGAATCCTTGTTTCATTGCTTCAACTGCTCCCTCCATGTTTTGGCATTTCATCCTTCCTTCCATAAGGATCTCCCATGTCTTATAATTTGGGCAACCACCTCTATCCAACGTGTGCTGGTGAAATGACTCAGCTTTTTCCACCATCCCATTCCGCATGTATGCACCTAGAAGGACATTAGAGACTCTAACATCATACCTAAAGCAATTAGACTCCCATTCCTTAAAAATCCTCTCGGCTTCCATAATATCACCAAGCTTCACCAAACACAACACCATATGCATGTAATTAGTACTCGGAATTCTCCCCGCTACTCCCTTACTAGCTTCCCAAAGTCGTAGAACATCCTCTTTACTCTTCAACGCCGTATACTGCGTAATGAGGAAGAAATAACCAAGACGATTACAATTAGACAGCTTCTCTTCCGCATTTCTCAAGGCCAATTTGGCTTTCTCCACAACACCTACTTTCATATAAATACCAGCTAAAGTCGACAAAGTGCTCCATCCAACCTGAACATTCTCATCACTCACCATTTCCTTATAAATCATCTCCACCGAAGCCACCCCAGACAGCTTCGCACACGCATTCATCCAAAGATTATACGACAAAAATGTCAGTGGTATCTTATTACTCCCCATCTCCTCCACAACAAGCGGTATCTTCCCAAACTGCGCTGTGGCCATATACAACTTCATCATCTCATTATACAATTGAGGGCTCACCACCAGCCCCAACCCTCCAAGCTTCTGCATCAAAGCCTCGGCTTTATCTACATCCCTTTTGACAACATAACCGTGTAGAAGAGCAACACAAGCCGCTTTTCGCGACGCCGTATCAGTCAAATTCTCAAAATACTCTTCTGCTTCCAACATTCCATCTACTTTGACTATCAATTGTATCCTTATGGCATGATCCACCGGCGACATTCTACAGTTGCTTTGAGTTTCGATATATTTTATCACCTAATAATTAACAAAAAATGAATACAATCCTCTTCAAAATTAAACACCATAATTTTTATTTCACAGCACAAATTTGAAGTAACAGATATTTCAGAGATTAAAAACCTCAAGAGCGTGAGTGAAGCGCCTGGATTTCAAGAGCTGGATGGAAATGCGGCGGAGCTGGGGGACGGAGATCTTGTGGCCTTGACTGACCCAATCTTGAACCACGGCGGTGGCGGTACGGCCCGGAGTTTTGAGCTTGAAAATCTGGCTCTTGAGCTCGGCGACCGGCGAAGACGAAGCAGTGAGTGATGACATCAGCCTCCACGTGTCGAAAAGTGGTCCCCGCAGTTTCAGACCGGCGATTGGGCAGCGGCTCGCCATGGAAGGTGGTTGAAGAGTGAGGACTGTAGAAAGTGAGAGGGAGGATATAAAGCCAACGAGGAGAAGTTAGTAATTTTCACGAGAAACAGGTAGGGCAAAAATACCTTCTCGTTAACGTGTCCGATCGTTTCCGGCACGTATTCGATTGTTTTTCGCGCGTATCTGGAAATATCCGGCAAATATTTACTATTACTCAAAGCGTGGCATCTCTTGTAAAGGATACGCTAAGAAACGGTTGGAAACGTTTCCTGCACGTATCCGACCGTTTTTCGCGTGTATCTGACAATATCCGGTTTAGCCATGAATTGTGGTGCTATCGTATTCAAGACTTGCAAGATTCTGTTGAAGCATCTGTTAACGGTGAAATGAGATCGCTCAAATATCATTTGAGGTTCACTGTATCGATTATTTTGGCCAACAATAAGTAAAAAGGTAGCAAGCATCTCTTTAACGCAGATGTGTCTTGTATCCCGTAACGGCGTTTTCTCTTTTATGATGTTACACAATTTTTGAAACACATCAGGATACATTCTGAAATTTTGTCGAAAGATTTGAGGGTCTCTCTCTAGTATCTTGTTCATATATATGTACCCATTTGATGTTACTGGTCGCCGAGCTAATGGACGCCTAATACGTTCATCACGTATACTAATGACAATGTCGTATAACACATAAATCATTGCTTGTATTGCCATTAATAAAATCTTAAGAGCCTCGTAAAACTCTTCTTCCTCTTCATCAAATCCATACATATATGCATTAGGCATTGCTAATAAACAAAAAACATAAACATATATATTAGAATACGGTCAACATCACAATGCATAAAAATATTCATTCAAAATCGAATCAAAATTCATAATTATTCAAACCAAAATCAAGCTCTAATCCAAAACAAATAAGTTCAAAAATAAATCAAAATAAGATGCAATGCAAACAAAATAATGGCAAGCTAGATAAATCAAAATTAATAAAAGAGCAAAGCCTAGTCTATTGCATTTCTGCCCAGGTGATCCAATTACAGCGTTGGTCAGGAGACATCTTCAAGAAGATGTCTTGCCTTGCTTTGGTGTTAAGAAAGTTAAAAGCCGTAAAGCAAGCCTCCTGAGATAATCCTGGGGTCTCCTGAAGAGCAATCCAACATTCAGTCTCTCTTGATTCTCTATTCTCCATTAAACTACAAATTGTATTAAAACTTGTGACAATTTTACTACTGCCAGTTGATAAATTGTCTAGAACTTGAGCTTGACCAGTTGCTCGTAATGAACTGTTACTCATATCATAGTCAGTTCTACTCCTTTTTGTTCATTCCCTGTTATCTGGTGGAGCATCAACACTGGCACCCTGAGAGGGTGGTTGTGGGAGAGGTGGCGAGCTTTCTTGATGTAATCGCTCATTTTCGCTATGTACAAATGAGTGAGTACTTTGATGAAACGTCAAACCATCTGTTCCCCATGATATATCATCAACCCCTCTATATGTCGTGGCATCTGTATCATCACCAAGACTGATTGAGCCCATCCCAGTTGCAGTACCATTACCAACTGCAATTTTCAAGTCCTCATAGTCAAGAGAAGTTTCTGTTCGAAAGTTCCTATGCGTTGGATATGCCTAGAATACAAAAACAAAATTGTAAGTATGATAATAACTCAGAATCGTTAGTCACATATAATAGGATATAAGACAATAAAAAGTCACCTTCACATAGTCTGCCCATACTTCTTCATCAGTTGTGAATTTTTTTATAACCGGGTCCCACCCAAATCCAGAACTGTGACGCATGAGCTGAGAGTAATTAGTGTACTGTTTCTTAAACCATTTCACTCGGCTTTGATATTGGCTGAGAGTTATTTCACAATGGAGAGGAACATCGATTGACTTTTCTCTCGCTCAAAATCTTTGCTCTGGAGGCTGTCAATTGTTTGGGTGTTTGTATTTATACTAAACCCTAAAAAGTCCACAATTTTCCATGATTTTCCAATTCCATATAAATGAATGATATTTTGAATACCCCAAAATTTTGATTCATTTTAAAAAGTCCATAATGAATACCCCTAGGTTTTGGTAGACTCCATATTGATTTTTTAAAATCATAATTGAATACACCCAGATTTTAATGGACTTTAAAAGTCTATATCGAATACACCTGGACTTTCAGATTCCATTGACTTCTATTAAACTCCCACTAATTTCATACACAATACACCCCCTTATTTTGAATTGTCAAAAATAGATTGACTTATATATGATGGTCTCTACGTATAAAGTATTTTAAATGACTAAAATTGTGCCTTCTAAGTGCATACAAGAAATTCCGTTAAATAAATCATACTTTCATAACAGAAGGATAAAACGTAATTTCTCTCTTAAACAGAGATATTAAGGATGACACCAATTTTTTGTTGAGAAATGGGGAGCCCAAATAACAAATCATGTGAGTGGAGAATTGTAATTGTAATTTTTTTTTTTTAATAATTACCTTCTTTTTTAGTTTTTCCGACAACTAATTAATTTTTTTTATCGAACAAAGCATGCAACTATATAAAGGTTATAGAAAATACCCATTTAGTGCTAATTTGGCCCCCTCATTGCCCATTCCAATGACCATCTTATTTTCTTCCCCTATTCAACAAAAGGTAACAACTCTATTGCCCATTTGAAGAATCAGGTTTCTGAGAACCTAGAGGGTGTTGATGATCGCCAGGAGGCAGTCGATATCCCGAATACCGAAGTGGCTCCGTCGATTCATGAAACCAATGACGAGGATGAGGTTCTCCCTCCTCGGGTGCCATCTCCTCAAGAGATAATGGAATCGTTCAAACATGTACTAGCCAAGTCTCAGGTCACTGATGCCATTCTTGCAAGGATAGAAGCTACCCTAAAGGAGTTGAAGACTGAGCAGATAAGCCATTCGTCGAACATTAATTGCTTGGCGAAACAACATGAGGCGAACGCTGGACATATTGCTTCTCTCACTAGAAATCTCAATGGATTAATGAGGGAGCACCAAGCTGAGTTCAGCGCACAATTCCAACAACAACAACAGACAGAGTTCGGTGCACAGATGATGAAGCAGCAAGATCAGCTGGATCAAACAAGAGCCACTGTCGAGCGGTTGGCACAATCGCTGCAGTTAAGGTTAGATTATGAAACTTATGAACAGAAGGAGCCAACCCCTCCAGCAAAACCTGGAAGGACAATGGAAAATGGTCCAGCCAAGGCAGCCAAGCCCCGTACTAAGGGGCCTGAAGTCGCTGCTCTGCCAAGACAGCAAAGAAAAGGTGGAAGGATGGTCGATCCTCCATCTGACGAAGAAGGGGAAGAGCAAGGAGAAGACATGGTTGGTTTTCTAACACGTGGCGAAGTGGAAAAAGTGTTTGAAGAAAGATTGAGGATCATGCAAGGGTTGCCGGATCCTAGCACAACCTATACTAATCCACTACCACGAACTGTGAATGCATTTCCATGGCCCACAAATTTTAAGCATATACGGTTTACCCCTTTCTCGGGTGAATCCTCAGAGGATGCGGAGATCCACATAACTCGTTTCCATAACGAATGTGGCCCCTATGCCCAGGATCCTGTTCTCAAGTTGTTGTTGTTCGGGACTTCTTTAACAGGATCAGCCTTAGCTTGGTACAGAGACCTAGCACCAGGTTCTGTCCCGGATTGGCAATCCATGGAGGGTCTCTTTAGGACCGTGTTTGGGGTCGTCGAGGCTAAGGTGACCATAAAGATTTTGGCAGACACTAACCAGGAGCCTGATGAATCTGCCATCGATTATTTGAAGCGTTTTAAGCTTCTGCAGCTAAATGCAGAGACAGGCTTCCAGAAGATAGCACCGTCGAGTTGGCGATTGCAAGGCTCGACCCAGAGATCCAGGCTCACTTCCAACAAGTACATGTCACGAACATGGCAGACTTAACGAATAGGTTAGCCAAACATCAGCATTTTATCAATCAAACAAGGAGCCAGACTAGCAAGAAGAAAGGCATCCCATTGTCTTACTACCTGGGTACTCTGAAACCTAAGATGGGATCCCTCCTATATCAAAGACAGTGGCAACTATAGAAGCTGATCCTTCGCCAACTGTTACTTAGGTTGATGATGTTGAAGAAGAAGAAAACATAGCGGTTGTAGAGGTGGTTGGTCACTAACCACTACAACCGAAAAACGTAAGGTTCGCCAAAGAACCTATTAAGATTATGACTTCTTTACCTTTGAAGTCCGCCTTCGAGAAATATACATACAATGTGCATCAAGCTACGAAAATCCTCGCTGAACTATTCAAGTAAGGATGACTCCAACACGAAGGTGGCTTCACTCCTAAGCCAGACTATATGGCAGGCAAGAAGTATTGTAGTTTCCACAACATGAACAACCATTATACTAAGGACTGCGTCAAGCTCAAGGACCAGATCCAAACGTGGATTAATGAGGGAGTCATGAAGATGGAAACTGCTAAGGAACCTACTTGGACGGAGACCAAACCCTTCCCAGGGGTGAACATGATTACTCTGGTTCCCAACAAATGTCATGACAGTTTTCTAGGTTCCAAACCTATACCTATGGTGCGCGCAAGGCGCCGGAGATTTGGCAACTCCTGAGCCAGGAAGGAATGAGTGCTCCTGATCATGTTCAGATTCAGCAACGAAGCCTTGGGTCAGGCGGATCCTATTGTTCATTTCACCATTCGGATAATCATTGCACATCTGTGTGTATAGAATTGAAGGATCAAATCCAGGAATGGTTGAATGCAGGGACCCTACAATTTGATAATAAAGCAGTGGCGTCCACTCACCACTTCTGGGTGAATGCCATCGAAAAAGATGGATCTAACGACGCTTCGCGGACTAGCAAACCAGCAAATCCGCCAGTTGAGGAAGAGATGGTGATGGTGCCCAGGTCTCAATTGTGCATCAATTGCAAGATAGGATGTCGCGTGCCTCTTACGCATGAGGAGCTAATGCAAGCTCTACAGAAGGCGACACAAAAGGCCATTGAGACAGCCAAACGGACCCATCCGTGGCCGGAGCGGTCTAGGTCTGGTGACCCCAAGCGGGCAAAATATCATCACCAGGAGAAAGCAACCTATGCTAATATGGTAAGGTCCCGGCATGATCCCGGACCTTCAGGTACCAAACCAATTGTGGAAGTACCACCTCCTCCAACTGGGAATATCCAAAAGCGGTATGGCAAGGCCAAGAGAACTTTGGACGCTCTAGGCCAAGGTAAAGTGACTCCCGAGGAACTTACCATGCCTGTGGAACATATACGAGAAGCTTATAAGCGTTACAAATCCAAAACCTATATAGATTCTCGCCGGGTACGAAAGGAGGAGAGTTCGCCACCTCGACGGAAAAACGTCCATGAGAGAATTTCCCATCCGACCACAGTGGATGGTGCACCTAAAAGAGCTCAAAGGAGGAAGTTAGTATACTCTCAAGAAAGAACACCCATCCGTTCGGTTGTAGAAATTCCACCAAAGTCTAATTCTATACAAACTACGTCAGACAGGATCAATAAGACAGACTCTGTTGTTCTGAAATGGCAGCCTAGGGGAGCGGTTGCGGTCCCAATGCCAACCACTACAAAGGTTCCTGAGATACAACGAGGTCACGGGTGCAGGAATCGGGTGCAGGTGTTGATCCGAGATCGGGAGGGGCTGCTGTAGCGGTGGAGGCCGAGTTGGTGGAGCAGATGAAGTTGGAGGTTGTGGTTTCCGGCGGTGAGGTGGCGGTAGAGGAGAGGAGGAGGAGGGTGAGGGTAGTGAGGATCGGAGAGTGATTGAGAAAAGTGAAACCCTAGCTTGAGAGAGAAATATATATATATATATATATATATATATATATAGTTTTAATATAGGGTAATTATGTATTTTTGTCAAGATTCATTGGAATGGGCAATAAACATTGGAATGGTCAATTTTTAACTCATTTTTGTGCAAATGGTCATTATCCCTAAAGGTTAAAGTTTTCGTATCTTAATACGTACATCAATAATTTTTCCAACAATTAAAATACATTTTACCACTTTGAGTTTTGATCGAGGATTCATGTGGAAACTAGCAAAGTTGAAGTACCCACTGACACTTTTTCTCTCTAGGAGAAAACTCTAAGCAACGTCGACTTCCAAAAAAACCAATAGACCTCGTCCGACGGCGGTTTTGGTCTTGGCTGGTCTCTCAGCCATGCTAGCACTTAATGGCTTTGTCACCGAACAAGATTGAATATGCCTGGAGTAGAGTCTGAGATGAGTGAATGGCTATGGGCGTTCTGTAAGTTTCCTTGTCGTTATTCCTGGTGGTTGCGGCTATTCCTCATTGGCCTGATTTTACAGCAATCGATGAAACTTTATTTATGGGCTTCAAGGGTCATTGTTTCGATGAGACAGAGACAGGGATATGCTTGATTGAGTGTATCGATTCGAAGAAGATGATGTTGTCGCTTTTGGTGGTTCATGGCGTTTGTGGTCTGGATGTTTTTGGTGCCAGTGGCATCTAGATTGTGCACGTCGTGGTGGTGGAGATCAGACGACTTCATGGAGACAAATTTCAGGCAAGGAGTGCAGCGGTGGTTGTTAGTGCATGGCGGGCTTACTTTGGTCTAGGGTTAGGTCACTTATTTGGACTTGCTCTATTGGGCATGCTATGTTGGGCTGGAGTTTTGGCTCTGGACCCAACTCAATGTTCTTAAGTTTTATCTAATTACAAATAAAGTCCTTATTGTATTAGGATCGTAAACACTTTGTGTACAATCATCGAGTCTAGTGTCTCGGCCTATCTACTATGTAGTAGTTAATAGTCTATGGGCTCTCTCATGAGCGCGGAATCCTTCAATGATTGGACTTATTTCTATGTATCGTTTGTGCTATTACCACAAACTCTTTATCTACCCTATGTCGGTAGATAAAGGATATGTAATGACAATTTCTGACTTTTGATATCAATATATTGGCTATGCCTTATTCAAAAAAAAAAAAAAATCATGTGGAAACTAAAAAAATATATCACTTTACAGAGTCCTGTTACAAAATTTAAGAACTTCATGTCATGCATATGATGTATGCATATAATTAACACGCATTGTAGAACTTGAAAATAAAGCTTAATGATCATATGGAAAGTGGGAATCAAGCTAGTCAAACCAACCAATATATTGTTCTGAAAGGAAATCGCATTGACATGGATTAATTGGTGGAGGATTTCGAATGGTCTAATTCAAGATGATATGAGAATATCGAGTTGTCAAAATGATCCAAATAGTGAGAAAAGTTTACACACATTGGGATGTTTTGTCACCAAAAGTTAGTAAGGATATGGAGTCATTGATCGAATGAATTCCATTGTAGTCGATCAGTCAACTTGATGAGGGACGTCAAAAAATAATGAAAACAGAGAGAAGAGCAATAGGAATATGAGGCATGCAAATTGATCGATGAGACGATGAGGATATATATATAGCTGACTTTTGGTTTGAGCGAATACGAATCCAGTTTTATCTTGATATCCATTGTTATAAATAGAGGGTTGTGGAACGTTGTATTAACATCCCAGTATTGGAGCATGAATACCACACACACACACACACACATATATATATATATATATATATGTTTCTTGCGAATTCAAGAAATGAAGAGATCGACGTCGAACATGAAAAAAAGAGTCTGGTTTGGTAGCCAAGGATGACTTGCCAGCCTCCTGTACAGGTTTTAGTTATCAAAACCTAGTAGGGTTCTCTGGCAGTCAGCTTGGCTAACTTGACGAGCTCTTTTCTCTCATGCTAGACCTTCTCTTCTTTATATGTCAACCTATATATGCATTTTGCACGTACTATATCATAGAACTCATTTTGTAAGTGTTTATTTATCATGTTTTCTATCTTGTCATTTTTTGCCTTACTGTAATTAATTTTGTAATATCATAAAACTTTTGAGATCGAGAGGGAAGACTTACATATGCATGACTGCATGAGGAGCACTCAAAGATTATATTAAGGTTTATATTACTAGTTTTGAGAGGGAATTTGAGGGGTTTGATTATAAAATGTAATTCAAATAAAATGTAGTTCACTGAATTTTGTTTGTTGGTTAGAAATAACTTGCCTAAATTTAGCCTGCTATGTAATAAACTAATAACGGACAAAACATTGAAACGATTTACCTACTAGCTCATCATATTTTTAGCAGAATATTGTGGAGTTCCTCCCAGCTCATTTTCCCCAATTAAGTTGGCGACAGTTCTATTTTATAGTTCTAATTAGATGTCTTATTGCTTATCACTAATTAAAGACGATAACATCTGGGCTGCCTCGCTAGGTTAACGATTCTACATATAACGATGCAGAGGATCTATATTAACACCATAACAGTACCTCCCACACCTCATTGGCTTATTGTTTTCACCTGCATTTTGCCAATCAATACAATAAAGAGTCTACTTTCAGAGGCGTTTAATTCTATTGAGAACCTCGATCATCAGAGCTATGGCTAATTCAAAGCAATATATGTTTCTGATTCTCTTGGCTTCATGGACCATTGTAGGTTTAGGGGTAGGTCTTGAGTCCATGACATCATTGGCCCTAAGCTCCTGTTTGCAATGTAGTACTTTCATTTAAGTTTAAATGTTAAGAGAAATAACTGAAAGTTAAGGATTATAGGAGACATTGAGCGGGAATAAGTTTATGTTGCCTAAAATACCCTCGATGGCGGATTCAGTTAATAAGTCAAACAGCCCTCATAAACAAGTTAACGGATGTTTTAACGGGATGTCTAACGGAGTTGAAACTTTGTATGATTTTGTATAGGTTGGGTATTTATTTGAAATAATTTATAAATGAGGTATTTAATTGAAATGAGCTTCAAAGTTCGGGTATTTATTTGAAATAATCTATAAATGAGGTATTTAATTGAAATGAGCTTTAAAATTTGGTATTTATTGGTAAATACCATTGTATTTGGGGTATTTATTTGTACTTTATTGTATCTATTGGTAATTATTCTGAAGCGACCTGTGGATTTTCACCATTTTGAGCTAAACGGTGTCGTTGGATTCTGGTAGGGGGCACGCACTAAACTAAACCCTGCCGGCGCGTCAATTAGACTCGACCCTGGTTCGTTCATTTCTGGATTCTTCCGCTCAAATTCCCAGAGCAAAATCCCAAATTCGATTAACTGAAACCTAAACCCTAAATTATGCGCAAGTTGAGTTTGCTTGGCCTGGTAAGCATAGCTCAGCTCACCACTTTCACTCTCTTCTCTCCTTCAATTTCCTCTTCATTCTCACCAATTCAACTTGTTTAAACGCAGTGCCGGACGCGCTTGCTTTCTTCGTCGGCCGGAGAATCAATCACTGATCATCGGAGGCTTTGCTCTCTGACAGAGGCATTGTATCGAACACGTGGTGAGCACTATTTCTGAGCTCAGTAATTCGTTATGTGGCGAAAGAATCGTTCTTAATTACTATGTTGATTTTGAAATTAGGTTTGAGCTCTTCAAGTTCGGTAGCTGGTTTCGCCAATTCGTTTGGGAATCGTTATTTCCACGCCTCAGGTTTTGAAGTCTCTCCCTATTTAGTTTTGGTAGTGATGAAACTGCATTTTTGGGATTATTGAGCAAAATGTTGGTGATGTTTGCAGGGTCTTGCTGCGCACCGGAACGAGACTACTATGAAACTCTCGGAGTTTCTCGAGGCGCAAGCAAAGATGAGATTAAAAAGGCTTTTCGCACGGTCAGTGTGTTAGTATTTGGTTGACATTAGGTTTTGGAATTGTTTAAGTGTGATATGAGGTTCTTACCACATTGGGGAATTCATGTTAGAACTGCATTTGCTCGTTTATATGTGGATTAGAGAAGCTTTTTGACCAGAATAAATCATTGATGTAATCAAAATGCTACCATGCTATGTAATCACAGCAAAAATAGGAAGAAAAAAAGTTCAGAACTGGCCATGATGTTGCAGATGCTTTTTTTTTTTTGTGGGGGGGGGGGGGGGGGGGGTGGGTGGGGCAGTAGCCAGCATAGTAGCATAGGTTCAAACTTGGTCTTTGTTGATTAAATAACTTGTCGGAGTATAGTAGCATATATTACAATCGTCGTCTTGATTTTAACATGTAACTGTGTATCCTTTCTCACTTGTTCATAGTTTTCTATACCCAGCCAATCCCATCTGGTTAATGAGTTAATATGGGATTACTGCTGAGCTGAGTATTGAGCATTAACTTTTGGCTATAAATTATATGGATTTACTGTGACCATTATGCATCATTGAAGCCACACCATTTTTTTAATTTGAGTGAATGCATCTTTGTTGTGGCGTTAATTCAGCTGTTATTATCATATATTCAAGCTGTTAACGCTGAATGTTTATGCAGCTCGCCAAGAAATACCATCCTGATGCAAATAGGGACAATCCTTCTTATAAGAGAAAATTTCAGGAGATAAGAGAAGCTTATGAGGTTTGATATATGACTGGACCAAATATTTTACCTCCTATACGGGTTTTTAGAGCTGTCTCTTTTATTTGTTCAACCTCATTATTGCCAAAGTCTAGATCAGTTTGCAAGTTTCCTAGATTGCGCGAGTAAAAGTTTAATTCTTCGTTTTATTTTTTCATTGTTGATTCCAGACATTGCAAGATCCTGAAAAGAGGGCAGAATATGACATGGTAATAACTCTCTCTCTCTCTCTCTCTCCCCCCAAAAAAAAAAAAAAAGATCCTGCAACATGCCACACTTTTGTTGTTATTTGCTGTTGTATAACACTTCTTCATTTTTTTTGGTGCACATCAGACATTCATTTGTAGTTTTTCTCCTTTTTTTATTTGGAAGAAAAAGAAGCGAACTGGTTTGACCCTGAGCTTCATCAATGAAAGTTTAATTTTTCTTATGTAATCAAGATCGTACCATAAATTCTTTAGATTTAGACAGTTATATCTGTATACTTTGTGTTCCATGCAGAAGCAATCAAGTGGGTATACTGCTGGTGATGCTGAAGGTTTTAGATATAATTATCAAACACACGGTTCTACAGCTAATGCAGAGGGGTTCGGACATGGTTTTAAACCTCATTTCTCCAGTTCATTTCATAAAATATTCTCAGAGGTATTTCAGTTCCATGTTCTATTTTAAATCTCAATGTAGCCTGTTAATGCAGCTAGCTGAGACTATAATCTTCATTGTTCTGAAAGAAGTTTGATACCACAGATCTTTGAGCGTGAATTCGATCAAGTTGCACCTGACATTCAGGTAAAGCTGCTTTGCCTATGATTGCACTTGTCATATGACTTGTATTTTGTTATTGAAGCTCAAGTGCTTAATGTTTTTTTAATGCATTTCATAGGTGGAGCTGTCACTCTCTTTTCCTGAAGCTGCTAAAGGATGTACAAAGAATCTGTCTGTCACTGCACATGTTCCCTGTGATTCTTGTGGTGAGTTTTTTCTTCTTTTTTGGGTACCCATTATTGGTGTGAGTAGATTAGATATTTTTAAATCATATTGTTTTTCGAAAACTTCTGCTCCTATCAGAGGTTTCAGATATTAACATCATTTCTTGTATTGGACACCTTGCATCATCACAGAAAGATTTGTTTGTGTAATTAATTCCTGAAGTCTTTCTAATTGTTATGCAGATAATTTTTGTTTTGTTTTATTCTTTTTATGTTTAGATGATTGTGTTTAGATATCAGAATCACAGTCTTAGTGATCCCTATTGCAGATGAAGCCACATTTTGTTTAAGTTCTGTACTTACCGATTTGTGTGACGTTGGAATTCCCCAATAATTTGCCTTTAGATGGTATTTGGAAATACAAAGGTCAGACTGTGCCTTGTGATCAGGATGGCGTCTGGCCTCTGGGGCCTGCATTTGGGTCCAAGTTCCTGGTTCAGGGTTTGGTGTCAAATTAGTGGTGTTCGGAGGCTTAAGACTTGAGGTCTTCGTCCGTGTTTGGTCCGAGGCTCGGGATCTTGAAGTCTGATTGTCATTGGGTTTTGCAAACAATACCATTGTTAAGGAACGTTAAAATGATATTAAGGACTCTAGAGTGCTATTTTTCTAAGTCTCAAAATCTCAGTAGACTCTTTCTCAAAAAAAAAAAAAAATCTCAGTAGACTCATATTTAAGTCTGTACTTGCAATGTTTTGAGCGTAGTTTACCTTCCCAGTCAGCCATAACTTTGGGACAGTAATGGAACAAACGTGCAAGTAACAATTGACTGTCGAATGTTAGTTTTATAACCGAAAATTGAGTTTGGATGAAAATATTAGTTATCGAGAGGGTTGTAGATAACTGCATTCTTAATCAAATCTTTATTTTTTAGAGAGAAAAAACAAATGTCATACAAGATGGTCAAAATCTTGTGAAAATTAAATTGATAGGTTCTCCTTGTTCTGTTTCATGATTTTCATTTGATAATCAGTTTCCTTAAATAACTTCTCTAGTTTCTTATCTCATGATGCAGATGGGCGTGGCTATCCACTAAAGGCCAAGACAAAAGTGTGTCCTATTTGCAGAGGTATTGGGAGAGTAAGTTTTGAAGAGCCACACTTATGATGTTTTAGGAATATTTCTTTGCAAGTTGGGTTTGTGAGGACCATTATGTTTCTTTGGTCTTCTAGACGTATGATATATCAACAAGTATTCATACTCTGCGTATGATATTCTTCAAATTTTCTTCCAGGTTACAATTCCTCCATTCACATCAACATGCAGTACTTGTAAAGGGTCAGGCCAAATAATCAAGGTATAATGTGAACTCCGGTGAATAGCACCACTGATGCTCCCACCAGATTATGTGATTTGCATTCAATTTATCTGTTGCAGGATCATTGTATGTCATGTGGAGGATTAGGGATAGTTGAAGGTGCAAGAGAGGTTGAAGTTAGCATCCCAGCAGGTTGGTATAATCTTTCCAATTTGATGAGAGGAGTAGTGTAAGTTTTTGATCGTGTAGGCAGTCAGATGTGTATTACTAATAACTATCATTTGGCTCTGGAGAATTGCGTGTTGTATTTTACAAGTTTAGGGAATACATGTTCAGAGAATAATGAGGATCATAGACGTTTATCACAAAGAAGCTTATCTTGTTTGGGTCACGTTTTGTAATGTTGGCTTCACTCTTTCTACATGTTTCTCATGGATGTGAGGTCTGACAATATCTTTGCAAATTCTTAAGGGATAAAATTGTCTAGATAAGCCTACCGAGTGCTTCACTTGAAACTGACTGCCCCGTAAAATTGAAACAGGGTTAACTTGGGTTGTTAAGACACTTCTGTTTGAAGGATAATGCAGCTTCAAGTAAAGAAATCATCATATTGAATAAAAACGGAGTGTTTATCTGACTTCTTGCTGTCTCTCTAATTCCATCCCTGTCTATCTTAAATGGACTAGGTGTGGATTCTGGAGATACAATCCGCGTACCAGAGGCTGGGAATAGTGGGCCGCGAGGAAGTCAACCAGGCTGGTTATACATTAAGCTAAAGGCACAGTTTTACTCTTACTTTTTCCCTTATCACATTATGTTATCAGTTTAAGATCCTATGCAGATTTGTGAGATTCCATCACGATCAGTGTCTACTGTTATATCTTCTAAAAAAAATGTGTCTACTGCTATAAAACTTTGTCAATAAGGTTCTGGATCAACATTCTAAGACAGAAAGTCCTCATTTTCGCTTGTTGTACTATTTGCATCGTTTGGACTGAAACTATTGCTATGCATAGCATAATGGCATGCCTTATAAGGTCCAAATCATATGGAGTACTATATTTTTTTGTCCCCTCACCCCCACCCAAAAGAAAAGGACAAGCTGAATTGCATACAAAGCAGGTCTAACATATCATTGAATCTGGGAGATACCTATGATTGAAGCACATGATAATAAATGAATTTGATCAAGTGGAAGACATGCTTTTACAGTTGTGATGTGGAGACTTATGATTGGGAACCTGCCATGCCTTCTCAAATTCCCTTGTTTTTTGATGATTTAGGTTGCTAAAGATCCTATTTTTGCTAGAGATGGTGCAGATGTTTACGTGGAGTCTAATATCAGCTTTACTCAAGTGAGTCTGGTTTCTTGCATGTACATGACTTATTATTTACATTGAAATCATTTGAGGAGATATACTAATTTGGCAGCTTCTACTGCTACATGATATTATATTATATCCCGTGTTTTATTTTGTTTTCCTCTCTCCCTTTTCAACTTACTCGATCCTTTTGATTCATATTTTTTTTTTTTCAGTCATATTGTTTGTGGAATGTTCATTTATTATAAACACTTGCTAAATATACTCAGTATTAGTAACCTTCTAAGCAGTATGTTAGGCAGTTGCTTCTTCCCAGGATTCTGTATATTGTACATTTTTGTACACAGGAGCCGATACTCGTTTTTCTACTGAATGTTTGTTTCCAAAGTAATAGGATTTTTGAATTTTTTGAAGTTACTTCTATATCTTGCATTATTTATGATGGCTCAAGTACATAGTAAAGGTGGGACATGTTGTTTTAATTGTTTCTTATGAGTACTATTTAAAAGATGATTTTCTTGGGAATTTGGGCTCAGATTAGGATACCATACTTTTTTTCGTCCCCTTGGGCAAGCAGTAATCAGATAATATGTGTTGTTATGACAGATCATATAAAATCCAAACACTCTTTAGTAAAATTATATCGGTCTGAACTTAAAAGTGTCAAAAGGGGAAATATACTTGTTACTTTCTGGGGTCACTTTGCTTCTGTCAACTTTCCTGCGTGATCTAAAATTTTTTGGTGGCCTTCTAATCCTTAAAAACAGGGGTGTAACTATATAATGCAAGTAGTCAAGTACTTCTCTCCTGTAGGTGTCAAGGGAGATATCCTTCTGTACTGTTCTGTGTAATAACCATTTTGCATTTTCAAGCCTTGAATATTACCTGCTGATAGTGAATTTTTTAGGCTATTCTTGGTGGAAAGGTTGAGGTGCCAACTTTAACTGGGAAGACAGAAGTAAAAGTAAGAGTTTTGTGTTCATTTTATTTCTTTACAGAGATAAAAATTTCTTACTTTTCTCTTTCTACTCTTGTCCGACTCCCGTTTACTTTCTTGTCCACTATCCTTTTGATTCGACATATACTGATTCTTCCTTGTAATTATGGACCTCTCAGATACCAAAGGGGGTTCAGCCTGGAGAACACATGGTACTAAGGGGCAAAGGTTACTAAATCATTCTTTCCCCAGTTCTTAAAAGTTCGACATTGCTTTCTTAAAGTTTTCTGACCTTGAATGTTGTTGCAGGACTGCCGAAGCATGGTTTCCTAGTTCACCATGGAGACCAATATGTTCGCTTCCGAGTCCAGTTTCCAACGTAAGCTGCATCTTTATCTTATTCTTCTCTTTCTAGCGAAATGTTGGGATTATGTATACTCACAGGGTTTGGTGTATTTTTCTTAACAATATTTCCTAGAAGATAATTACTTTTCTACATTTGTGAGCTGTGAGAATTGATTTGTCTCATTTGTTTATTTTCTTTCTGAAGTAAAATAAATGAACGTCAACAAGCCATATTAGAAGAATTCGCGAAGGAGGAAATAATTCATGGAAACAGCAACTCCAACAATAAAGACTGGTGAGCATTTTACCTTACACAATGCCTTTTTATTTTTGTTATAAGACCTTGTATTAAATTATTAATACATATTATTACGTATAATTCTCAAGTGCTACGTGTCATAATTTTGTTTGACCCTCGTAGTAAATTTTAGGGTTAAGTACAAGATTAAAATATCAGATGTCTGTTAGTCACTCTTCTGATAGTGGTTAGTATCTTTAAATGGAAAACAGGCTTTATCAGCAGCTATCTACTGGTTGAACTTACAGGTTTCAGCATATAATTGACCGTGTTATGGGTCCGAGATTTGTGCTGGAGTTGTCGATATTCTTATTGATCCTTTTGTTGCTGAGCAAAACCATGGGCTGACTGTTGGGTCAAGGCGATTCGGATCAAGATACATAAGCCAATTGTCATTGCTGTATATATCTGCTGAGTTTTCCATTCTTTGGAGTTCTGTTGATCAAAGGTACCGATTTTCTCGTGGCCATCTCAGTGGCGGTGGACTTGAAATGATATTGGTCTCTGGACACCAGTTCCCACACTTAACGTCTTTTCCCCTTTTTAATCTTTGTTCCCTCCCTTTGTTTCCCTTTTTCTCCTCCTCTTCCTTTTCCCTTTTCTGCTTTTTCCAATTTTACAAAGGAAAATAATAAAAACGAAACCAATTTTAGTAAGAAAAAATCTACCCTCTTTCATTTTTCTCTATCAGAACCTTCAAGTGCCCAGTCTTGTGCAGCTTTCTTTTTTGCCTCATTTTTTCTTAGAGCTGTTTTCAGCATTATTGACTTTCTAGCTTTACATTTTTCTCTCATAATTTGCAGTTTGCACTTTCATTTGCATTCCACATTACTTGTTACTTTTACCTTTAAAATGTAGCAGTTGACTTCGGACGTATTGTCCTCTTTATTGCAGGAATGAAGGCTGGTGCAAGTTAGTCACACTCCAGGCTTTATCAGGAGGAAAATATACATCAGGAAAATATACTCCAGGCTCTATAGAAATAATTGTTTGATTGTCTGAAAACCTAAAATGTCTTTCATTTTTTATTTAATTTCTATCATGCTATGTCATGCTATGTTATGAACTTGGTGGGGTATGAATGATGAATTCGGAAAGATTAACCATATACCTAATTGGACTCTATAAACTACTCATGTGAAAGTATGGTCAAAATTGTCATAATAAGATAATTATTTTGAGATTTTTAGTCACTTTGGGTTGTTATCCAAAAGCAAGAGAAAATGAAGACGGAATATGAAAGGGAAAGACGAGATTGTGAGTTTTTGCTTACTTAATCCAGTCTATTTTACGCGGCTGTCTAAATTATAAAGATAGATTAACATTAATAATGGAATATACTTTGATTACTTTCTTGTGTTCATCATGTAGTGCTTTGGACCCTCACTTATAGGAATTGACCTATCAATCACGATATGAAAGATCTCCTTGGTGGCTTTGAAAGTCACTTTTGAAATTTGTTGTTTTGCATGCTTTCTCAATGAAGAAAATACTATATTCATTGTCACAAGTGACGGGATTATTACATAAACATTGTTTGATCGACCTGATGAACCATGTTTCAAACAATTTTCTTTCAAATTTCCTAATTGTATGGCGATTGTTAATATATAACTTTTAGGTTCATCCATGCTTAGTATTGGATGTTTTTAAGTTTAATTAACATCTCAATCAATACGTTCAGATGAACAGAAACATGAGGAGGTAATCCTTATAATTGTTTGCCGAAACATCTCTAAGTGAGATGTTCTAGTGTTATCAATGATATCTCGTAATATATATGATGAACTAGTAGATTTTGGCAAACCTAAGAAGGATGGAGATGACAGAAAACTAATGGAATTTGTTTACGTAATTAGCCACACACAAAGAGTAGTAGTATCCAAGTGGCATGCTATGCATTTACGTCTTGCAATAATTATGCTTATCAAGAGTTGGTGGTGCACTGGTGGCGAGGCATCCAATTATTGTGAGACTATTTTATAATCACACTGCAGAGTGCAGACAATATATACATGTGTGCATGCGACACTGATAAAATGGTTAGTTAATAATTTATGGCTTTTATTCCAACTAAGATATACATGAATATATACCATTGGGATAAATGAGTAAAACAAAGGCCTAAATTATCAGATGGATTTTGCGGCCCGAAACATGAAGCATATAATGCCAATTGCAGCCTTTCCCCTTGAAATGCCTGCTTTGCAGAACCTTGTTCACAAAATCTACGAGCTAGAAAACACAGAAAGACAGCTTGTACGTGCTTTCATGGATTTGGAACTAACTAAGGGTTTTCTGTGTCTGGTGTACTACTGTCTTTGTTGTTTTCCTTAATTTGCTTGCTTTCCTTGTTGTGTTTGATTTCGCCGTAGAAGTATGAGACAAAACCCCAGAGGGAGAGTACAAGAGAAACCCCCTTTTCTGCTTGGAACTTTTCGTGGTAAAAAATCACAGCTAAGATCTCTGTTACCGGGAGCAGAACTGCGATTACGATGCCGGATAGCAGAGACGAGGCACAGAAGATGATTCCTATGGCTCCCAGGAAGAAAGCCTGCCAAATTATTGCACTCACTACAAGCACCACATAGTACGTAGTCTCCCCGAGCTCGTATTTCCTCGCTTCTCTTGGAATTACCTAATCAACGTTTAAATCTATCATCAGACTACATATATCTTCCAAAAATTAGTAATAACCAAATGTCAAGCAGTTATTATTAGTCGAATAATATATCTCTTCACAACTTAACAAAACGAGATCATTAGAATGATCATAGTATCTACAATACCAAGTTATTATGGTTTTCTGGCCAATGAGCACAGATTGCAAAAGAACTTAAAGCCCTTAAATGGTAATTAAAAATCCGAACGGAGGCCATGTTCAGAAACAAAAACAACCCCAAATACGAGCAAAAAATAATAATAAAAAATGACATGCGCGCAGGTGTTTAAATTGTTTCATCGTGCCACTTTATTCATTCCATACTTTCATACACTTATGATATTATAATGGTTTTATAATTGATCTTAAAAGCCGGAATGTAAGAATAGTGAGACCTAGCTATATGGGTGTCTAAACGATATGCACAAATAATTTCCTCATCCTCTGAGAAAATATATGTCGGCACATCCCACCTAGCTCAATAATTGAAGATCTGGACCATTGATCGTCTTTGGTTAAATGAAAAAATGGACTGATTTAGACTATTCCAGTGCTGCTATTATGCTGAAATCAGAAAAATCATTGTAGTACTAACCTTGAAGTCATTGTTGACCAGCATCCCAACTACGCAGACAATGGTAGCAAACAAACTCATAACCATCTGAATCTCCAAAACCAAAGCATACGTCATGTTCTGCTTGGCCTTCTTATACATCAACTCGATCAAAGGCAAGATAAACCCATACAACACCGCCGCGGCCACCGTCATCATAAACCCTATCATATATTGCGTGTTCGACTCCCCCTTGGGGCGATCCGAACTCGTGTTCAGGCCAAGAACCGCCGCCCCAACCGTCAGCAGCACGAGTGCGTTTATCGAATACGACGTGAACTTCTGCTTCACGAGTATGAAGGCAAACAAGGCCGTGAAAACCAGCTGAGCCGCAATGATTAAGGATGAGGTGGAGACGGGGAGGCGGGCAACGCCATAGGCGTAGAGGTAGTCGTCTAGGCCGGTGATGGCGCCGACGACGGCAGAGGCAACGAAGAGAGGGAGCTTCATCAAGAAGAGCTTTGTCGGTCGTTCGGTTGGAGCTTGGTTTTTGCGGCGGTGGTAGTAGGCTATGGCTATAGGGACAAGGATTATAGGCCAGCCACCAGTTTCAAGCATGCTCGAAAGCCAGACACGCTTGCCGCCGTGAATGAAGTAGAGGCGCATTATCAAAGGACCGCCGCAGTTGCCTATAGATAAGAGTACACAACTCAGAATGAGCAGCAACCTTTTCAGGGCGGCGGCTTTACGTTGCTCCTCATCAGTGGTTTCCATTTGCCTGACCGTAATTCGATCACTATAGGCCTAAATGTGAGTTTGATGATACGGTGTGAGGAGTAATGTAGTACTTATATAGATGGTTATAGTGAGCAAACTCGGTCTAGGTGTGAGGGAAGCAAATGCTTTGGCCGGCGCATCGTGTGATTCATATCGTGGATTTCATACATCAACGGTTGACAGTCGTCCTCGGGAGGATAACTGTCTCTATCGCAGCTTCAATTCATGGATGAGCAAATGGTGATGCACATGCAAGAGTCAAGAAATGTGTATATTAAAGCATGCAGGAGTCAACATATTGGGGGAGCCTAATGAATATTCTAAATGTGTGTACGTATTCGTCTTGTCGTATGTATTAATTCTGTTGTCATCATCGGTGTATCTTTGCATACTTTAAGAGATTTTGGATAATGATTTGGAGCTACAGCGGAACTAGATGTGTAAGAAATTGGTGTAGATGTATTATACAGATAGTCATTACAAATTTATAATTAAGATGAAATGATGAATGCAATCAATTTTGTCTCAAGTATAGCATTACAATTATGTTCGATATCGAAAAAATGGAACAGAGCATATAATAATTAAGAGTTTAGGGAATTTGTTGTTTCTACCCTAAAGCTAAGAGCTAACTACCCTAATTCTCCAGCATAAATGTGCTTATCCTAATCTTGTCAAGTATATATAGATTGTAGGTGAGCAACACAAGCTTTTTTTGTTTAGAGATAATACATAGTGGTGTATATGGGACAAATTGTGCATCAAATCTAATGATGCAGTATTAAGGGTTGTTTGTTTAAGGACAAGGGAATGCTATACGTGTGAGGCGTTTATATTAAGGTACATGTAAACATTATGAGAGAAAATTTTCTTTAAAAAGGGCAGTAGAAAACGAATGCAGGTTCAAGTTTTGTTTCAATCGATCTGTGTGATCATTTGTTCTTAAACTTCATCATCCCCTTAAAATTCACTCACTCGAGCGAGCTCCTATTAACTTTTTGGGATCCTCCAAGAGTAAACCCTAAATCCCAAATATTAGTTACAAGAAAGCAACAAATCATTGTCTCATTGAATACATCAGGTTACCAGTCGACTGAATATCACCATGCATATCTAGTTGTAAGTTACTTGACAAAAGTTATTACTTGAATCCATGAGGCTGAATTGGTTTCTTGCCTGGATGGATTCTTAGCTGATCGAGGTGTCAATCTATGGCTCATTCACATTCTCATAAATGCGAACTACAATATTCGATCACTCACTATCTACAAGCATACAACTACCCTTCAACCCTTTATAGTCCATTCTACAAGTCCAACTATAAGATGAGCTGGGATTTCTGAAATCTGACTGGCTGTTCGTGCTTTAGATTTCAAAGATAAGAACATCTCAATTGAAAGATATATGAATGGTCCTAGCTAGGCCTTACTGAATCATGCAAATGTGAAGGTCCTATAGGGGTGAATAGAACACTTTGCAACATTTTCGTTTGAGAAGCGTTATCGAGAATAGTAATGATTTGTACTATTCCGATTCACAACTGAACGAGTTTATAAAGAAAAAATGCAGTAAACATAAATAATAAAGAGATGTTTTTTATACGCAAAAACCCTGCAACCAGGGAGAAAAACTGCATGCCCTTACTCCTGAAGGACAAAACTTTCCACTATGCAATTCGTACACTTATACAAAATCTTAGAATCTGGGATCAGCTAACCTAGTTGCAATCATGTTCTAAACTTTCCTAGTCTCTTGAACATTCTCTCTATCTTGTTCGCTAAGTGCTCACATGTGAAAGTTTTTACAAGACCTAGCCTTCACCTCTAGAACTTAGCTACAACTAATTAATTCTCTTGTGGACTCTTCTCGGGTTGTTGCATCACTAATCACAATCTCATGGCATGCAAATTCAATATGGGTTTTGAAAAGGTTTTTCAATTCAAGCTCTAAGATTTATAATCACTAGGAAAACTTAGAGCAAGAGGGCTGTGTAGGATAAGAAGCTTAAACACAATATACACTGAAAAACATGTAAGGATGATTTTCACACACACAAAAACAACTATATCAACAACCACCAAATAAGAGGCATCTTGCTTGGTATTTATAGGCCAATGAGTGCTTTTAAGGGAACAACACACTTGCCTATGTAATCAGAAAGTTTTGGACTGTTGTCCTTGGCTTAAATACTGAATAGACAACTAATGCAAGCAAGCCAAACACAAAGGACAAGGTGAAACTTTCCCAAAATGGTTTACATTTCAAAAGGAGGCAAAAAGTTTTGCAAAACTTTTCCAAAAACATGTTAACACGTTTGTTTAGGCAAAACAGCTCTTTTCTAGTTCTAAACAGCCTACTATCATAAGCATAGGTAAGTGTATCACAAACCAAATTAAAACAAATAGGACTTCGAAACTTCAAGGTCACGGGTTGAAGAAAAACTTTTCACCTTATGATAGTTTGGGTGCCAAAGATATCACATGCTTGGCTGGCTATTTGAAATTTGAAAAGTAAAATGTCTAGAAAGATCTAACCTACATAGGTAAGATAAATACACAGCTTTCAAGATCATTTTGATGTAAACCATGAATTGTAGAAAACTCAGGATAGGAAGCATTTCTGCTGTCCTTAGTGAAAACACATGATATTCACATGTATGATTTTACCTGAGTTGTCTTGAGATTGTGTTGGACCTTTTTTCTTGATTTGACCTTCTGACTTCACTTGATTAGGCTTGATGGCACTACCGGGTTATGTTTTGTTCAATAGAGGATTGCCAACATTTCTATACTTACAAAATGCATTATATATGCATGTAATGCTTATCTTCCAGAAAGCAAATCCTGTGTATATGAGGTGCTTACAGACTTTTTAAACTGCAAATGGTTTATCTTAGGAGGGGATATGATATGATTGTTGCATACAAATATAAGGCTAATAAGCTCTAATTTTTTATGAGGATTCTTTATAATATCTGAATATGCTTCATCCCTTTGCTCTTGTTTTCATCTGTTTCCAGCCAACCTATGAGATTCCCCTTACTTGCTTAATGTGCAAATAAAGATGATTTTTACAGGCACTACTAGTTTACTAAAGCATGGTTTGGTTATTTTTTTCAACACTTTTGAAATGCTGTGTGTATGCCTGGTCAAGAAATTATATACGTTCATATGGTCGTTTGATTGCAGATAGCCAGACAATTCAAGATGGAACACGACAATTACCTTTCAGTTATCAATAGACAAAAGTTATGATGTAAATGGACATTCTATCCTCTAAGGCTTTGTTTTTGTTTTCTATTTCTCTTATCAATCCATAATTAAGCTCACATTGGATTTACATTTAAAACAACGTACACAAAGACTTCATTTTTAACCATGTTTCCGATCATCACATATCGTTGGGGAAGGCAACAGAGTTTTGACATCTTAGTTAACCATTGTTGCTTTTGTCGATCTGTAAATTGTAACCAAAGCAAAACAAAAAAGTACAAATTAACCCGGAAAAATCATGGTAGCTAGTCGGTAGTGCTAACCTTATTATCAATCATGCAGAAAACACAGGAAAGAGAAGAAGTATAAACTTGAAAGGATGCATGGCATCAGCAATTCAGCTGGGCCAACTAAATTTGAGCCCATTAAGTTTTGTAAATGGAGCCCATATTCTATTTGTTTGGGCTTTGCACCCTCCCAGGCTCCAATCCAACCAAAGAAAAACCAGAGTTTTTTTTTAATAGAAATAGAATATTCTCATTTTTTCATCAGATCAGACGTCAAGGTACTTTCCCATATAGTCTCACATATTTTATCTATTTGTACTATCTATTATGTAGAATGATATTCTCCTACATGAACCTCTTGCTATAGCTGCCATATATTCTTTGTTGAAATTAGATATATATGCACCTTTCCCGAATCATGAATTGCATGAAATTGAGTCAAGTATTTGTTGCGTGCAAAGTACAAACTATATCAGGGTGACATTATTTGAGTCTAGCTAGAATTAGAGGTTGATTGATCAATTTTCTCTTTTCCTTCCCCAAATTAATTAAAGAAAGTCGATGCGTGCTACTTTCTCTTAGCTAGCTAATTTAGCAATAAGCCTCTGCTAAACACGTTTATAAAGCTTGAATGACATAATTAATTACAACACACTTTAACTAATTACAAATGAAATTCCATTAAAGATTATAGTAATTAACTACTGGAAATTAAGTCACAGTCAATGTTGGTTTGATCCGTTGAATATGAATTCCCCCTCGAGTAGTCTAGTTTCTACATGCTCTTTTGAACCACTAATTTGTCTCTACCCTAATGAATTACAGCGAAAATGTAGGTTTATTTATCTTTGAAACTGCTCTTGACTATATCCCTAAGTACAGAAAACATAAAGCCGTAAGCGTGGATTTGTTTAGTCATCACTAGGCTTCTTGTTTATATGTATTAAAATGTAATTCTTATTGATTCCTAATCAAACATATATATATATATATATATATATAATGTGTAGAAAGAGTGATGGTTAATTAATTTATGTTTCTTTTTTTTTATCAAATGTATGATGTGCAATCCAAGTTGAGGTTTTCAAGTTTCGAGTGGTCTACTACACCAGGTAGGCTGCTCAAACACGATTGTTATCTCTAATGAAGAGGATGACTGAATTGAATATCACTATAGAAAATTTGAAGATTCAAATATGAGAGCTAGCTAGGCTGTTAAGTGTTGCAATTTTAAATAGAACATCCACTCTTTGTAGTGCCACTGTGATAATTGACACCTTTATTATTATAATTCACAAGAGTAATTTACATATATAATGCACAACTTTAATTTGGTCTCCGATTCATACATAGTTCAACCTTCTTTACTAGCTGGCCATTTCTCCTCTATGATATATCCACACAAGTACATGAACAAAACAAATCGAAAGAATAAATCAAAGACATTGAAACCTTAATATGGACCAATCTTTATTACAACCCTAATGAATAATGCAACGAACTCGATCACACGTCTATGAAAAATGCATGCATTGATCAATCAATTAATAACTTGGATGATGACCATAACCAGCACCGCCGGCACCGGCACCACCAGCCCCGACTATTTCCGGTTGATGAGGTGGTGGGCCCTCTCCTCCTCCGTAACCTGCTCCTCCTCCGGCTGCAGCAGCAGCACCTGCTTCGCCGCCGCCGTAACCTTCTTCTTGTTCGGGTTCGCAAGGAACAGCTGCTGGAACCATCACTCTCTTCTTCTTCTTCTTGGCGAAGCAAAAGAGACCGACCAGGAGGAATGCGAGGAAGAATGCACCACCTAGTGAGACACACACGGCAATGACAGTGGTGTGGTTTTTCCCGCCGCCGCCGGGAGGTGGAGTCACGATGTCAGAGTTCGGTGGGATGCCTCCTATAGGTGGAGGAGGAGGAAAATGTCCAATGTATCCCGGAGGTGGCGCACCTTTACTTGGCTTTGGTGGATATACTGGCTTGCTTGGCTTCGGTGGGTACGACTTGGGTGGTGGTGCGCCCTTACTTGGCTTTGGTGGGTACGACTTGGGTGGTGGTGCGCCCTTGCTTGGCTTTGGTGGGTATGATTTGGGTGGCGGCGCACCCTTACTTGGCTTTGGTGGGTACGACTTGGGTGGTGGCGCGCCCTTACTTGGCTTTGGTGGGTACGACTTGGGTGGTGGAGCACCTTCACTAGGTTTTGGTGGTGGCACCTCATAGCTGGGTTTTGGGGGTGATGACTTTGGAGGGTAATGTGGTGGTGAAGCAGTAGGTGGTGTAGGTTTAGGGTAGTCATGGTGGTGTGGTGGTGAAGCAGTGGGTGGAGGAGGCTTAGGGTAGTCATGGTGGTGTGGTGGTGAAGCAGTGGGTGGTGGAGGCTTAGGGTAGTCATGGTGGTGTGGTGGTGAAGCAGTAGGTGGTGTAGGTTTAGGGTAGTCATGGTGGTGAGGTGGTGAAGGCTTAGGGTAGTCGTGGTGGTGTGGCGGTGAAGCAGTGGGTGGGGGTGGTTTAGGATAGTCGTGGTGGTGTGGTGGTGAAGGTGTAGGTGGAGGAGGTTTAGGATAGTGGTGGTGGTGAGGTGGAGGAGGAGATGGTGATGGAGGAGGTGGCGATGGTTTAGGGTGGTGATGATGATGATGATGTGGTGGTGGCGGTGGAGGTGATGAAGATGGTGGCTTAGGATAGTCATGGTGATGAGGTGGAGGAGGAGGAGGAGGTGACAGAGGCGGTGGCTTGGGATAGTCATGGTGATGGGGAGGTGGGGGTGATGGTGATGGAGGAGGAGGTGGTTGCATATTGTAGTGTTTCGGGGGTGATTTTGGATGATGATGGTGATGATGCCCGTGGTGGTGAGGTGGGGGAGGCGGAGGCGGAGGGGGTGATGCGGTTACAGGGGCACATGGGGGCGGTGGAGAAGGAGGAGGTGGTGAAGGTGGTGGAGGAGAGTAGTAGGGATAGCTCATTGCAGAACGAAGTTCCTTGGGTGAGAATTTACCCTTGGCCATGAACCTATCTCTTTCTCTCCTCAACTTGGTGAGCCAAGTTCAAACTTAGAAAGATGGATAGAATGAATGGACAGACTCTATATTTGTAGTGCTAGAAATTTTGGTGAATGAACTGAAGAATTGAAGCTACTCGTACTCACCCAAAATATAATTATCAATTTTTTTGGCAGTGACATAATAATTGAGAGTTACGCAAGATTGAGTTGTCATTAGTACTAACGAGATTTAAGTTAGTGACTTTTGAATGCAAAGGCCGCAGACACTAAAAGGAGCAAAGTCTTTGTTCTTTGTTTCTCTTTTTCTCTAAGGGTTTAGTCCACACTGGGAGGCTCATGAATACCAAAAGCAATTATTCGTTTGGTAATTCATTCTTTATATATTTGGGCAACCAAATAGATACCAATAACTTTGTAAAATAATCTCGTGTTGAAATTGAGCTTCAATTATCCACTATTGCAAGCTCATAATCCGGAATTATTCTTCAATTTTAGTGCTGTACTGCACCACTGTTGTTATATACTACTCATACACACACACATATATATATATATATATATATGCTTTTTGACACTAGAATAAGTCATGCAAACTGTTGAAAATTGAATTAAATATAAATAGCAAACCGTCCAAATACACTAACTCTCTAATAGGAAGAAATTGGAAAATGTTGATTCGACAAGATTTGTATTCTTTTGACGTTAAGGACCCCATGTGAGGTTTAAGGAGACTTTTTGATTAAGAGGTTTAAGGACACTACTTTGATTCTCATGATTGATGAGCCAAAGTTTCTGTACATTTTCCAAATTCTTCATCAAATGTACTTGTGTCATTAAGAAATGTTTCTATTAGAACCCTAGCCTAAAACACGGTTGGTTTCCTTGCTAGCTGCGTCGCAAATTTGGGATGATAAAAATGAATCGGAGATCACGTACTCACCAAAGTTGCTACTAAATCTGAGCAATACAAGAAGATCGATTATACTGTATATATGCTGTGTTGTACTCGTGCAGATAGTCTTGACGAATAGTAAAGTCAGGGCCGACAGAGAGATTGTGAAGGTGAAGGTCAACTGCTGATCAACATTGAAGGGAAGATAAGAAGGTGAATCAAGGATCGGAGGCTCATCAGAGCAATCGGATGTTCGTGTTAGGTATACATAAGACAAGGTTCTGTCCCATCTTAAATGTTGTACCAAATATTTTATAAGGAGTTTAGCTTTGTCGATCATTTGTAATATAAAGATCGAGGGGATAAAGAAGATCATCGAACGTCCCGAACTAGCTAGTTTCTACTATCTCGATCATTTCGTTTTCAACTTATTGTTTATTGATCGAGTGCAAGAGTTAGAGGCCAGGAGAAAACAAAATGGATCGGAGGCGATCGATATCATAAACCATAATAATAGAGTTAAACACTTTGCATATGTATCTTGAAAATTAGTGAAAGAATAATACACCGTTTATTCTCCTTAATTATGGTAATACTACTCTTGGAATAGACTTAATATAAACCCTAATTCACGCATAATGGCTAGTCAACTTAGACTGATCATTCGTCCAAAAAAAAAAAACTTAGTCTGATCTGTTTTCTAATAAATTATAAGTACTATTAGCTGTTCTTTCTAGTAATAATCCTTACTATTATTAGGATCAGTTCTTAGCTCCGTATTTACTCAAAAGATTAAGCAGCTAATTAGCTTCAATGAGTCAACAAGTATATGCATCATTGGACCCCGAAACCCTAATACTTAATGCAACGTTTCTTAAATCGCCATTCAAGCATAATGATGTACGTGTTTAATTATAGATATATTGATAGCTAGTAGTCGACGATATACTAGTTAATATACTGCTCGATGAACGTGGCTACATAAGTAAAGTTGTACATATATTTATCATAATCGATCACATTACCATCACCATCATTGGAGCCCTCTTTGACAGAGACATATACTTAAACCACTAAATATAGAACTCCAAGTAGGATATCGTTTTGGACAATATGTATGTACGGGAATAATATAACCAGATTATGCTACTGAATAGCGACTTTTGGGACCTGCTTCAAATAAAGAAGACATAATTATCCACTTGATATTTGAATTTTCCTATTCTATGGTTTGATTTTCATTTCATGAATATATTGAGGCCCTCTTTAGACGATGGCTTTGAATGTACTCAATATCGATCCCTCAACATATGCCGGCCAGTTGGCTTATCATGTCTTTTAGTGCTTACAGGTTCTCTCTCGATCATCATATGGGAACGTATCGTATGAATATTTGTCATGTCGTTCGGAAAACTATATATATTTTTGCCATCATCCATGTATATAGAATTCTGGATTTTATAGACTGAATCTTTGGTCTTTCACGCTTAGAGTGCAGTTACGGTTATTGTATCACTAGGCACGTTCACGTTTGATTTCATTTGTAATCTTTGTTCATTGATCGAGGAACTAGCCTACTTCCGGAACGTGAAAATGGAGTATGATTAAGTTCTCCTACCCTGTCTAATTAATGATTTAATCTTAATCAATTTTATTCCCTAAGTATCGAAAATGATGGATATATAAGACATGATATAGTAACATTTCACTACTCCAGGAAAGAATCGAAGCGACGACTTTTTGTCGTCGGTTCAGCACCGAACGCGTCGCTTTAATACCGAAGCGACTACAAGTCGTCGCTTGGATATCGTCGCTTCATTCTTGTCGCTTCGATTTCAAGCGACGAATATTGAGGCAAACTTCGTCACTACGATATTTCACGCGACGACCCCAAAGTCCGTCGCTCAATAGGGAGTGACGAACTTTGAGTCGTCTCTTGGAATTCTATGCGATGAAGTTTGGATCGTCGCTTACTATGTCTAGCGAAAAACTTTGGTTCAATATTCGTCGCTTAATGCAGTGTTACAGAGAAGAAAACATCGAATATTAAAACTGAAGCGACGAAGTTTGATCATCGCTTAGATTTTCATGCGACGCATATTTATCAATGTTCATCGCTTCATGCACTGTTACAAAGAAGAAAACATGAAATGTTAAAACTGAAGCGATGAAGTTTGATCGTCGCTTAGATTTTCATGCGACGCATATTTATCAATGTTCGTCGCTTCATGCACTGTTACAGAGAAGAAAACATGAGATGTTAAAACTAAAGCGACGAAGTTTGATCGTCGCTTAGATTTTCATGTGACGCATATTGATCAATGTTCGTCGCTTCATGCAGTGTTACAGAGAAGAAAAACAGGTTTCTGTCAAATTTGAACCTATTTCATTCGCATCCAAATAACACAAAACACACATTCAAATAACATACAATTCACATTCAACATAACACAAACACACTACATTTTATAAATACGTAGATTTTGTCCAAATCTAAGAATATGTTTCATAACAACAATGTACGATAATCAAATTAAAAGGAAAAGAAATGGTCCTAATCAAGGCCATCATCGGGAATACGTAATGAAGCACAAGAGAATTTATCGGCGACAGACGGAGTTGTTGCGGCGGCATTGACACCTGGATTACTTTGAGCCGAGATGACATCATTGAGGGCACCCTCCATCCTTGTCATACGTTGCTTCAGCTCTTCTTTCTCCCTTTCCGAGGCTATGCACCGCTCGGTGACGGCTGCTAGTTTCCTCTGCAAATCCTCAACCACTGGATTGTTGCGGGGCACGCGTGCACCGCCTCTTGGTTTTGGCGCGCGTCTTAATGCACTCCCTAGCCCTGCAAAAATGGTATAAAAAAAATTAGTAAAATTAAAAACCATTTCGTATCTAAAAATTAAAACACAACACAACACAAAATGTAAAAGATAAACCATTAAAAAAAAATATCTCGGACCCTCGTCCCCGGCTTCCCACCCACCTCTTTCTCGATTACCGCCATCTGCTCCTCGACGGTAACGAGGCTCGTCACTTTACTCCCGCCCGCTTCATCAGTCACTCGACTAGCACACAGCTCATCCATCTTCCTCTTCACCTCTGCCTGCAAAAAAAATGTCCATTAGATTTGTGTTATTATACTTTTTAATTCCAAAAACCCAAAATCACAAGCCAAAAACCAAACCGCTGCAACTAAACCAATGTAACTTACCACTTTCTCCTGCGCATTCTGGGATGGTTGATAAACATCGCAGACTGTTTGGAGTAAAGGCGCTAGATGCCCTTTCTCCTCATTTGCAGCGACCCAGTTGTTGTAGGGAGTGGTGCCGGAATGATGGTTGATTGCATACCCCTTATCCTTTCCCTTGTTCCTGTTAGCGGCGTTCCGGGCACACATCGCCTGTAAAAAAGAAGTACAAATATATGATTAACATATTTCATATGAGAATGTGTGAAGTTATTATATGAAATGCTAAAACAATAATTAATTTTCGTTACCTTATAATCATCGTCCTCAAATTAACCTTTGAGGTACTCCCACTGCTCAGGTTGGTGGATAAACTCTTCGGGCGTCGCCTTTGATACTTCAACGTAAAATGTATCTCAAAACTGAAACTGAAACCACATGAATAGCAAAAAGATCAACAAAGTCATGTTCGCCTAAAGTGTCTAGAAATGGGACAATTTGAGAATCAACAACTCATCTCGATCAATTAGATGAGTTCTTCATTCTCAAACGGGAGTTCTAAGCTGATAAACACTACAATTATATATAATATGAAACCATAAATTTACACACGGCACCACACTCCCTCACTAAGTCACTCGCATGTTTCAGAAACCATAACTACCACAATCCACGCACAACACAAACTAATTACATCATTAATTAATAATTTCAACCTAGTCTACCATAAAATTTTAATTTCACTAAATTTCACTATTTCACAAAATTTCATTTTCACTAAATTTGGATTTAACTAAATTTCACAATTTCACTAAATTACACTAAAATTCAATTTCACTAAATTTCACAATTTCACAAACTAACCTAATCTCAATTTCACTAAATTTCACCAAAATTCTAACATTTTCAATAAACCCAAAACATGGTTTATCACAATTTCCATATTCTAATACTAAAACAACAACAAAACACAAAATTTAACACAACATCATCCAACTTCCATTAACCAACATAAACTTGTTTTTAATTGAATTAACACAGAATATGCTCACAAAGAAGGATAAATAGAAGGAAATTGCACTAACCTTACTTAAGAATCAAAGAATTGGTAACAAAAGCCTTCCAAGCTCACTTTCTTCTAATTTCTCCCTCTTCTCCTCCAAAAACATATGCAGAACTCGAATAAACCATAAACCAAAAATTTTACCTATATATATAGGTTGTATTGACGTACGAAGGTAGATGAAAAAAAACGAAGCGGCGAATATTGGCCAATGTTTGTCGCTTAGTTTTTTATCGAGCCACGATGTTACCGAAATTTATCGCTTCAAAAATTATAGAGCGACGAAGATTCACTTTCATCGCTAGGTTTTCCAAAATGATAAACGGAGGCGACAAACTATGAATATTCGTCGCTTCAATAATTTCTAAGTGACGAGTCCAATATTCGTTGGTTGGATGTCTTCAAGCGACAAATTTTTTTTTTTCGTTTTGTTTCTTCGTCGCTTCAGTACTGATCTGCAGTAGTGTTTCTCATACATTCAATTCTATTCCATGTAATATATATCATTTTCGATCAAGATGTAGGTTACCACTTCGACAAGTTATAATATGGTAACATTTTCTTATATTTAGTCAAATTTTATAAAATAAATACTCGTTTGAGGACTCATATAAGTTTTAATTTCGATGTGATAAAAGCTAAAAAGTCATTAGTAAGGTAAATATGTGTCCTCGTTGCTATGGTTCATGATGAAACAAAATACATTTTTTTTGAGTCAAAAGGAAAAATTTTAATCAGATGAAGAGATTACAAAGTTAATCATTCCACTACCTTGCACACAGAGGGCAGATAAGAACAAACGACTAACCTAATAACAGTAATCTCAAAAAGTAATTCACAACTCACTTATTAAACAGAAAGTGAGCCTATAAACTATGCAATTTATAATAAAATATAGGCTATGTTAATAAAAAACAAAGACAAACTAGAGAATCTCCTTACCCTTAACAATAGGGCAAGGAGATGCTGAGAGGTGAGTAAAAAACTTCTTATGAGCCTTCATCACCAACTACGATTTAGGCTCCTTAGTCTCCTTCGTCTTGTGTCTGGACCTAAAGCGTCCTCTTTTCTTCTTTAGTGCTCGAGATATCTGAGCTGATACGTAGACGACCTTGGAACTTGCTAACGCAAGTGAGGCCGCAAACGATTGTGTGATGTTGTTAAAGGGTGACGATGCTGGTTTGGAGGCAGAACTAGTAAAGCGTTTGGAGGAGGAAGACATGCTCGATTCCATGGGGGAGGCCATGACTGATGATCAGCATATCTGATCTTGGATTTCTTAGTTTGGGTGTAGAGCGGCACAGTGCTCAAAAGTTTTGGAGGATAGTGTAACAGCCCGGCGCACTTTGAGATATTGTCCGCTTTGGGAATCACCCCTCACGGTTTTGTTTCTGGGAGCTCACAAGCCACTTCCTCGTAGGTCACCCATCCTGGGATTGCTACGGGATGAGTAAGCTTAACTTCGGAGTTCCTATCCCCTTCGAAGCCACTGCGCCCCCAAAACGCGTCTCGTCATATTGTGCTAACCCTGCACATATAAGCATCGCATCCACACTCCCTCGGGCGATGTGGGATTTGTGACCTACCTACCTGCTAACTTCCTAGCTAGGTCAGGTCTGGGTCCACACAATCTACCCTAAGGCCGGGTCATCACAGATAGGGTTTTCGATGAAACAAAATACATAAATAAGCTAGCTAAGAAGAAATCTAGGAAATTAATGAAGCTAATGAAGAGGAAGCCAAACTATTGATTTTCTCTTGGTAATATCATAATGGTTAACGAAACATTCAATACAGATATTATATAAGTTCTTATTCTATCTCTTATGTAAATAATTAATCTTTCCAACAAATATTTATAAACCTTATGTTATTGGAGGTGCACAATATATTGTTGTTGTACAATATTACTCTAGACGTTTATTGTAATTTATAAATTCAATGTCGCTTCCTTGCATTCGATTATTTCATTTATGAAAACATATTTGAGGACAACCGTATCTCTTCTTTTTAAAAACAAAAAATACAAATAAAATTGAGTATGCATGTTTGAGCTTCCATTTGTAAAGAATAATGGACAATATACATATGGACCTAACAATCATGTTTTGCATGACTATTGAGTGTAATTGACGAGTCGCCGAAGCGGCACTTCAATAATAACCCTACAATCGTTAGTAGTATAGAAATAAGTAGGGATCGTTCTAGCCGGGGATTAAGGGTACCTGACATGTAAAAGGTTAGAAACACATATTCACAATTATACACAAACAATGAAACGAAATCATGGGGAATTTAGATGAGGTTCGGCAACAAGTTGCCCTAAATAACTAGACACGAAATTAAATCCTAATATAATATTTACAAGTGATCAACATCTTTCACACAAAGCACTCACACAAAAGTTCACATAACATGTAATAAACAAAAGAAAGGAAACAAGGTAGCAAACTCGAAAACATTCTAGACTCGACTTAGTTCTAACCTAATTAGAGCCCTTCGCGGTTCATCTAATCGTTATAAGACTTGTTACGTGTGTTTAGAATTAACTTCGCGTATAACCCTAACCTTTACTAGTTGCTCTTAAAGACACTTCGCGTAGAGATTAATCACAACAAGTAATTATGCACAAAAGTCTTGATCGAAAACATGATTTAGGTATGGTGTCACTCATCCTTTCAACATGTAAATTCTTTAAACTACTCTAGTCCTAGGAAATCGACACAAATCAAGACAATGTCACATTTGACTCGACCTATGCTTAATTTCGACATGTAAGATTGCCACCACAATACATTGCACTTGTATAGAACGACAATTTTAGTTGCCTACGAATTTAAAGAATAAACCAAATATGAGACAAGAATGAAATCGAAACATGCTTCCCTAAAACCTAACTTACAAAATACTACATATCATGTTTACAAGTCATCATACAAACCTAAGAAATTCGACACTTAGAATCAACAAATAATACCAAGACTCGAAATCAAAATAGTTTTCAAACTTATAAAACCAAAACTCAAATCGTATTATACATACACATATAATTGAATACCATAAAAACATGCAAGATTTATAGACAAAGTATTGCAAAACTATAAAATAAATACAAGCCATGGAATTGAGGGTGATTCGGCAATGGAGGTTTCAGCAAAGGAGTGGAGTTTTATGGAAGTGGTGGAGAGGTGTTTTGACTTGCTATTCTATATAGGATTTATAGTAGAGTATTTGGTAGAGCTAAAGGCTTGTGTTTGTGTGTTGGGTGTAATAAGTTTTCTGTCTAAAAAGAACCTATTTATAGAGAAATACTAGGGTAACAGCCGGCCATAATGGTGAATCCATATAGGATTAGGTTTTGATCATGTGCAATGCACGCTTGTCTTGGCCGGCAATCCTCCTCTTCTCTTGGATAAATCTTGAGCTCTTTTCTTTGATATAGCATCATGGACATGTCCAAAGTATTTTAGTACATCATACTGATCATAGAAACCGGTCCAAATTGTAAAAAGTTCAAAGGAAAGTTTTCCTAATGCAACCAGGAAAGCTTCAGTTTCTCGGCAGATTTGACCTTACTTCAATAAATCCGGCATAACTCCCTCCTCAATATTCCGATTGATGTGATTCTAAGTCCTGAAGAAACTAGACTCATAGGTATTTCCATCAATATAAGGAACGTCTTCTGGTTCCAAGTGATGCGCCGTACAGAAGTCCTGGAAGTCAGGACACAGTCCCAGGAAAATCATGTTAGTCGCTGGATCGTTTTGCTCAAACTGCCAAGTGGCAGCCATCTTTTGGGTGACTTTCCGAACTCTAATTGATCTGAATTTTTTACACAACACACTTCAGCTTGCCAATTATATGTCTGCCAAATTTAATCAAATTTGGAAAAGAATAAGTCAGTTTAACACAAGCCTCAAAATTACGAAAAAGACATATGTTGCACTATTTCCTCATATTTCTATACTTAGTCGTTTTTCTGACAATTAAGCACATTTTTCCGAAACTCTACCAAAACGACACTAAACTATATTATGACTCTGTCTTACTCTAAATAGACTTAACAAAGTATAAATAAGGGATAATAACACATTAATATCGTCGCACATTGTGCTCCTATCAATATACATATGTACCTAACAATCATGTTTTGCATGACTATTGAGTGTAACAACTAACAACCAATCATATCCATACCGTTGACTAAATTTAAAAGAATCAAACCAAAAGAAATCAAATAAAAAGACATTCGATCAATTACAGAGGAAAAAAAATCAAATTACATTGGCCTCTATCAGATGAATAATTGATAAACTAGACAATTATATGTTTTCGTGGATAGAACTACGTACCAAAGTACCAAACTATTAAGAGTTTTTTACCCAAAACTACAATTTTGTATTAGTATTTACCAGTAGCAAAATTCTTTTTTCAAATTATCAATAGCAAGTTTCCATCCAAAACTAACAGAATCAGTTAACTCTTAAATTACAAAATTACCCTCATTGAGTCTAATGCTACTGATCCTCAGAACTCAACCTAATACTACTGAGCCTCAGAAGCTCCGCCGCGCTTCAATACTACTGACCCTCAATACTTCGCCGTCCTCCGCCGCGCTTCAATACTACTGACCCTCAATACTTCGCCGTCCTCCGCCGCGCTTTCATACTACTGACCCTCATAAGCTCAACCATAACCAGTACACAAGCAAAAATCCCAACACACAACAATCAAAACAACACAGAGAGAGAGAGAGAGAGGAGCTGGTCTAGGGTTTTGGGATTCAATCGTACCGGCCTCGCGCCTCCAATCAGATCGGAACTGCCTCGCGCCTCCGCCCTTTCTCTGCCTTCGTGCCTCTTCCTTCACGCCTCCGCCCTTGCCGCTTGCCGCTCGCCGCCTCCCCTCGCCCCTCGCCGCCTCCACTCAATCTCAGATCAATTAGGGTTAGGGATTTTGGTTACAAGATCCGGTGGTTACAAGATCTGTAAAGCTTCCGTTGGTTTTGGTGCAAACAGGGACATCGAGAGAGAGAGAGAGAGAGAGAGAGAGAGAGAGAGAGAGAGAGAGAGAGAGAGAGAGAGAGAGAGAGAGAGAGAGAGAGAGAGAGAGAGACCGGCAGCGAGGGCGGAAGCCGGGGAGGGCGGTGCCGTCGAAGTTGGAGGCGACAGTTCTTGGGTCGAGTCGATAGCTCTAGGTCGGGAAGGAGAGGAGAAGAGGAGAGTTTGGATCTGTGGGTTTGTGGGTTTTTATTTTATTTTAAATATATATATATATATATATATATATGTTGAAGGAAAAACGTATTATGTGCCTTCGTCAATGTAACGGACGATAGATAATTATGTAGTCATTATTGTCATTAATGTATTTCCTATTACCGTTGTAATACTCACCCTATATATAGGGGATTATCAATGAAATGAGTAGACCAATTCTGATTCTCCTACAACACGTTATCAGCACTTTGCTTTAGCCAGAGAAAAAAAAGAGAAAAAAAAAACCCTAGGTCTTTGTTCCTGAAGAGAAAAAAAAATCAAAAAGCCTATTTTTTTTTTCCGCCGGCAAAGAAGAAAAATCCCAGAAAAACCCTTCTGCCGGCAACACTTTCGTCGGCAAACAAGATCCCCTCCCCAGAAACTCTTTTCCCGACGACTATTTCGTCGGTAAAATCAAACCCAAACACTCTGCCGACGACAGATTTGTCGGCAGAGATGGAAAATTCTATGGGCACCCAGAAATTTGATCTGGGCACCCTCCTCTGATCCCAGACCACCGCCGTCGACGGAAGCTAGGCCCGCCCAGACCACCGCCGTCGACGGAAGCTAGGCCCGCCCAGACCACCGCCGATCCTCCGCACAGCAGGAGACCTCCTCCTCTGCTCTGGATCGCCCCGCCACGATCACCACGCCGACCTGCTCGTTCCAGTCGCCCCCGATCCGGTTCGTCCGAGATCCCGTTTCCCTGAAGCCGGCAAGCCCCCACCTCGCCTCGATCGGCGTCTGCACCGCCCAGTCGACGTGGCCCTCGACGACGATCCGGGTCCGCAGCTGCCCCGCCCCAGATAGCCCGACGACCTGCGCCTCCCTGCGCCGCCTGGACGAGATCCAGCCCCTCCGGCTGCGATCTGAGGAAAAAAAAAAAAATTCTCGACCCGGATATATTGGCCCTGATCCGACCCGAATCATTTGGGCTCGACCCGGATTCCTTGGGCTGATCCGGACCTGCGTGACCCGACCCACGAAAAAAAAAGGATATTTACCTTTTACTGGTAAATTCAAAGGTAATTTTTCGAAATTACTGTACAGTGGATTATATTTACTGTTTTACGAATTTAATGGTAAATATGAAATTATTTAATTTATATGGTAACTGTATGATTAAAGTGACTAATCATATGAATATTGTTGTTTTTTACATGTGACGTATTAACTACGATGCGACGATCAAAATGGAACTGAGATCAAGCAATCGCTTCATATGCAGTTTATTTGGCAAACTGACAGTATGAATTTCGCTGCTTTCGTTAAATCCCTATCATATAATGCTTTTATTAAATATCATTAATATTTATTTAAATGTTAAATATAGAGCATTATATGTTCATTTTTGTTGTTAGATAATTATTTTATTTAACATGTTATTTAGTTTAAGCATTGCCCTGATAATGTAATTTCATGAGCATTGTAATATAAAGAAAAAGTGACAAACCTATACTGTGGAAAAGTATTTTCACAAAGTAAGAAAAATATGACCATTACAAATTTTGGTCTTGAGATCCAATTTTAATTTCTTGAAAAAATTTTCATCATGGGTATCTTCTTGATTATATAAAAAGCAATGATAATGAAATTTCATTAGCTTTACATGCAATGAATATGGAAAAATCAAAATTTTATTGTGATAACGAAATTTCACGAAGCATCGGATTTACCATAATGTATATTGGTTTATATTAGTTGTCGTGAATGTCATTTAGACCGCGAAACTAATACATTTTATTCTTCCTATATTTTACAGATGGTTTAACCATCACAGTTTAGTTTTGACATATTAGACTCTGAAGAACTTGAGTACCAAATTCTCCTATTGAGCCAACTAAGGCTTGAGCATGGTATATTTATGCAAAGTCATGCAACAACCCTAAACCAAAGGGCAATGACAATGTAAGGTCTGATAAAAATAAATTTCCTAAAAACAAATTATGCAAAGTAATGCAACAACCCTAAATCAAAAAGCAATGACGATGTAAGGTCTTAGAAAAATATATATATATATATATATTCTTGAACAAATTGGGTAAAGTAATGCAACCCTAAAACAAAGGGTAATTACCATGGACGTAAAATTCATATAATCATCCAAAAGTAAGTGGAAACAATGTAACATTTAAAAGATGACATAGGGGACATGTCATGTGCAGTGAAACACTCTGTCATTGTTATAATTCAATGAACTATTGATACGTACATTATACGCTAGCAAAGAATTAGCTACGACTTTCAATAAATATGAAGAATCATATAAATACGCGGATTTTGGAAAAGTATCTTCAATATCCAACAATAACATTGAAAATGAGTTTACAACTAAAAACATAACATCTGGGAAGAATATGTCAAATGACACATCTCATCATTGCAGCTATTAAAAGAGCAAAAAGGATCTGGCTCAATCCAAGATAGAATTTGATCAGTCTACTTTTAAACTTACAAGATATCCTTATAAAGGCTATTACGCCTAAATACGACTTTTGGTCCTAAATTAGACTTTTTGGTCTTAAAGTTTCTCTCTCTAAATTGGACAAGACTAAATGTAATCGTTGGCACGTTCATTTTTGAAATTTCTCTAAAGGAATTGAGATTATTCAAATTTTATTCATAATATACATGATTCAATTTTCTATATTTAACTTTGCAAAGTATTGCATAAAGAAAAACAACATATCATAATATAGGCATGACACAAAGAACTGTGTGCAAAGACATAATATAGGCATGACACAATGGACTGTGTGCAAAGAAATGCACCATGTACTCCCTAAAATAATTGTACTGAGGGACAATAGTACTAATATATCACAAAAAATAGCACAATAGTACTGAAGAACTGTAGTACTATAATGAAAGTGATAATGATCTAAATATCTGTTCCTTTGGGATTCATAATGCAATTGCCTAACTGGGATTACAATACCTTTTTATTACAATCCCCATCGATTTACTCTAAAGAACTTGAGTTACGTTTCGATGTATATATTGAGCATATGTCAAATTGACAATTTATGCGATAAAAGAAAATTGAATTTATTTCACATTTTAAAGAAATTTCTGCCACGATGTTCATGTAATAAGACATAGATGAGAATTTCATTTGAGCTCCTTTGCATTACCTCTAATGACTGCGGATGTAAACGAGTATTAGAGTAGTTTATATGTCAACTCAGTGGGTTATATGTAACCGCTAATAGAACCCAAAGTCAAAAGAAAATGATATTTTTGGAAATCTGACATACATTGGCTTTGATCTGGTGATCCAAACATTAAAGAAATTACTATGGACACCTATATTTTGGATGAATAGAAGCAAACACCATAAGAATATGGTTCACACACGAAACTGAGGACGATCAAAGAATATTTTACCCTCAAATATTATTTCGATACAATCCATGTAGGGTTGAAGACGTATGCTCAAACCCTAGATTCCACCGCCCCCCTAAGGTGGCATTATGATTGATGCACAAAGTACATGCACTTATATCCTATTATGCTTCTGATATCCATCGTGATTTTATGAATAAAAGTACATCATTCAAAGCCTATTCGTATAATTATGATTGACACCATCATATGCAAAGGAAACATGTGTTCTCATTATGTTCTTATATTGAATCCAAAGATGATTCAGTGGACTGATTCAACCAACTTGCGGACACCTTAAATATTTTATGGTGTTGGTTGTTGTGTCGACACGCTGGTCATGTGTCATGACACCATCCACAATTGAAATTTATGCTGCTTATGCTAGAAAGTCAAAGCACCTAGGCCGGGTTAATTTCCGTAGGTGTGATGATTTTATGGCTTATTATATGGGATTTGTAATGGACATCATATTCCTATATAAAAACCCAATTGGTCTCACGGAAAACGACTACAGTAATAGTCTTAATATTGGTAAAGCACACTAATGCTTCCGTTTTGGGTTCTGCAATTTTTTCATGCAGCGTTACTTATTCATCTATGACCACATCATTGAACCAATTTACACCATAGCTAGTGACTATGTGTGAGGATTTTAAAGGATTTCAAACGAACTTGTAATCCTTGAGCTCTTTTGAATTGACACGGATCTACAATCCCTGAGCTCCATTAAATATTTTTATGTGCCAAAATTGCGCCGCCACAGCGCACAATGATGGGTTACTTGAGATGAATAAATATTTATGCTGGATATGAACTTCCAGCTATAGTCCGCTATGTCGAAACCTTGACAGGCGATCTCCTCACCGCTAGATTTGCGGTGTGTCACTTGGATGAGACAGTCTTCCCGTCGTTAGGGGGAGATAAGAACAAGCATGTTCAAGTGAAACGACAAGAATTGTCGTGGTTTGTCCCCACTGTGTCTCATCTCGATCCCCAAAAATCACACAAAGTAAGATGTGTAGATATCTTATACATTAAAGTGACGAGATCATATAAACCTGCTGCAAATATACCTGCAAGGATTGTGTTTTATCAAAAGGACATGGTATCACCCAAGAGGAATTGGGTATTGCACTGCCACCATGAATGGTGGCATGGTGACGCCATAAGTGGCATAAATGGTGTCACAGGCCGTGGCTCTCCAAGGAAGAGGGAGAGGCCACCTTAAGTTCGATACATACTTGTGTAAAGGAAGAAAACAAGTTTGGCACAACCTGATCTATTGATCAGTGATACTCAAATCCGTCTCATGAGAATATTTATGGATTGTGGTTATCATTGGGGGACGCCTCAAATGTTAGAACCAATCCTTAAAGTATAGAGATCTCTACAAACACATTACACTAGTGTACATGAGGACGTGGAATAATGAGTCTACTATCGAACCATACTTCGTTGAAAAATGTCAACTTAGTAAACTGGCCTAATGGAAAGAAGCGATCCAGTATAAACAAAGAAATAGGTCTTTTGGGCAGGTGACACCGAAACCGCAAATATAAACCCTATCAAATATATCTTTGTTAGAATGCGTAATGAGAATAAGAGTATGCAGACTCACCTTATGGCGCAAGGTCTCTCAAAAACGCACTGGAATCGACTACGAGGAGATATTCTCTAGTAATGGACTACGATGAGACAATCTCTCGTAATTGATGTCATTGCACTCCACTACCTTATCAGTTTGGTAGTTTCCGAAAAACTGAACACGCAGCTTACGAAAAGTGATCAAAACATATATCTCTATGGGGATCTAAATTAAGAGATATACATGAGGATCCTAAACGGACTTGATCCACCCAAATCAAGTGACTCTAGATCACATGAGTACGTTTGCAAAATAAATTGAAACGTTCACTAAAGTGACTACTTGATTGGAAAAGGGATTGATAAATTATGCCCTTGCGTTTTCATTATGGATATATATGAACTCTAAATGAAATAAGAGAAACTCAGTGTATTGTAAATCCTAAGTTGAGAATGAAAAAGATTTTGGGAATACACAGTCTTGAAACGGAACTCAAAGACTGTAATGGTGGTGATCATTCATCAATCGGCTTAGGCACTCTAAAGAATAAAGTGAGGCCTACATATATTCCCATGATCAGTCGAAGTCTTTAGTCTAACAATAGATCCGTTTTTCATCTAAAGGAAGATGACGAAGAAGTATTGGGAAATGAAATTCCTATACAAGTGCAATGACGCATGATTGTACTTAAACATAATATGTAAGACTCGACCTCTCATTCGATGAGAATTTGCTATATTTAGCTCTGCGCCCACGCAACGCAACTGGTTCTTTCAAATACTTAAAGATATGAAAGATTTGGGCTGATTCAATCTCTACATAGAATATGACATGATAAAGAAATTATCCACGTCATAGCTAACTATGCGTAAAGAAAAACGCATTAAAGGTGAGATAAGAAAATCTGTTATTACAGATCAATTTCTAATCTCTTAATGGTTCACCCATACTCTAGACGAAGTTATGACTATTTTGTTATATGAAGGTCATACCACGAGTGAACCTGATGTTCAATATGATCCTATGTATTCGGCTCATGAACAACCTTATCCTCAAGATCAAAGTAAATCAAGTTGGATCTGAGGACGATGTGGCAAGATTTAGTTACTAAATCATTGCTCAAAGTCACATTTGGAAAAACATGTGAAAATGCATAAGTATGCTAATAAGACTGAAGCTCCCTTGATCAAATGAAAGAATCAGGGAGAAACCCCATGATTAATATAAAAATCAGGGGGAGGTGCAGACATCAGGGGGAGTCTAGCACATACATGTTGTTTTCAAATGTAATAGGTGCGTTGCGCTCTTTTTGTCCTTCGACCAAAGTTTTATTTTCTCCCATTGGGTTTTTGTTACTTGGCAAGGTTTTTAATGAGGCAACACCACATGCACCATTTTACCTCTGACTCGGCACAAGGGGGAGTGTTGAAGGAAAAACGTATTATGTGTCTTCGTCAATGTAACGGACGATAGATAATTATGTAGTCATTATTGTCATTAATGTATTTCCTATTACCGTTGTAATACTCACCCTATATATAGGGGATTATCAATGAAATGAGTAGACCAATTCTGATTCTCCTACAACAATATATATATATATATATATATATATATATATATATATATGACACATATTGTAATTTTTAAATTTTTCAGGGTTAATTATGTCATTAAACCATTGAACGGATTAAAAGTCTGTTACTGTTAATTCCTGCTGATGGTATAAAAAAATTAGATTTTGCTATTGGTAAATATCACTACCAAAATGTAGTTTTGGGTAATTATTTAAACTATTAATGGCTGATTGAGTAAGTTTCTCAAGATATATATGCACTAAGTTTCCACAACGCAATGACCGGTCAATAAATTAGCAAATGAGCGACAATACACATCATAGCACGACAACAATAAAATTGAATTTAAAAAAAAGAAGAAGAAGAAAAGACTACATATGGAAATCATATACTTAACTCCAGTTCTTACGTGCACGGGAAAGACACAACGCAGGAATTACTGTTGCATGGTTAGCTAAATTCAAATCTGAGATGGAATAGCTAGAGAGAGAGAGAGAGTTAAAAGTCCCCGGCTTGCACATAATCTCGGCTCCTATACGTTTACATAGTATATACGTAATTCGAAAAGAATCGGCCAGTCATGAGCAGAAGATGCTCTTGTAACAGTCCTCTACTTAAAATTAATGTAACAGGTACTCTATTTATTCACATAATAGTTACGATATAAAAATAAGTAAGAGACATTCCTCAAATTCTAAAGTCTAAACAAACAAACACACACACACAAACTCAACTCTCATATATGAATTGAATTGTCATCTGGTTTATACAATCATATTTAAGAGACTTCTCCTGTATCATGGAATGGATTTGCTTTTGACTTAGGATCATGAGTTTCAATTTGTAAGTGGTCGACAATCATCCATTTTCAAAATAACGTGTTATCATAAGCAAAAGATACATGCGTGAACGCTTAATCATTCTGCTTTTGGGTAAGCCGAAGTTGTCCTTAAATCCATTTTATGCATTCTCATTTCCGAAAATGCATGAGAGATTGAGAGGGCAGAGACTATAATGAAACGGATAGTTGAGTAATTATCAACTACGTTAGTTTAAATAAGAAAGAAATCTGGGGATCGCTTCTGCTAGGATCCCGGGATCAAGCCCAGAATTTAACAATGTGTATGCCTAGGATAGTCGTATTTAAGCAAATTCTTGTAGAAACTTCTAGAACCCTCTATCTGGACCACAAACCAATATGGTAAACAATTTATCACGGCCCAAAACAACCCATAAGACAAAATAGCCCATACCAAAGATAACAGCCTCCCATTAGTGGTCGGCTTAATCTAGGGCATGAATGTGATAATTACATTTGACGAAAGCTTTTATACTAAAAGTCCTAAATGTGATAATTACAAGATCATGACTACATTTTCAGGTTCATGAACAATTTTACAAAATTGACGATAAATCTATTGTCCTCGTGGTAAATTTATTAAATCACACAAAATAGAGCACGTGCCCTTGTTCAAGTAAAAGAGCGCTTAGTTGTGTAATGTTTCTCATTGAGAAAATAATTACATTTTCAGAACACTTATTACATATACAAGAACAATTGATCAAAGTTTTTGTAATAAATGTCCTATATGTGATAATTACAAGGTCAGAACTTTAATTACAGGTCTATGACCTATTTTACAAATTAGACGACGAATGTGTTGTATAAGTGGTAAATTTTCATATTTAACGAAATGAGATCGTTTGTCCTCTTACATGTAAATTAGTTCTCACTTATGTAATTGGGTGGTACACTTTTTAATGCTCCTCATTGCGAAAATAATTACATTTCTCACAACGCTTATTACAAATACAAGGACAATTGATAAAAAAATTTGTAATAAATCCTATATTTGGTAATTACAAGGTTAAGAGCATATTTACAGATTTATGACAAATTTTACAAATTTGACGACAAATTTGTTGTATAGATGATAAATTTTTATATATATATCAAAGGAGAGCATGAAAAATTTTACAAATTTGACAACGAATGTGTTGTCATATTTACAGATTTATGACAAATTTTACAGATTTGACGACAAATTTGTTGTATAGGTGATAATTTTTTATATATATATGCAAAGGACAGCATGAAAATTTTACAAATTTGACGACGAATGTATTGTATAGATGATAACTTTTTATATTTATACAAAGGAGAGCATGAAAATTTTTACAAATTTGATGACGAATGTGTTGTCATATTTACAAATTTATGACAAATTTTATAAATTTGACAACGAATGTGTTGTATAGGTGATAAATTTTTATATTTATACAAAGGAGAGCATGACAAATTTTACAAATTTGACGACGAATGTGTTGTCATATTTACAGATTTATGACAAATTTTACAAATTTGATGACGAATGTGTTGTATAGGTGATCAATTTTTATATTTATACAAAGGAGAGCATGTGTCCTCATTCATGTAAAATAGTTCTTACTTATGTAGTTGAGGTCTCTCTTATAGTAATAATTCCATAATAACATTGAGGACAATATTACAGATGTATAGACAATGTTACAAGTTGATGAGCTTACAATGGTAATAACTCATAATAGATCAAGATATGCTCAAGTCTTCGATGTTGTAATGTAGTTCTTTATTTTATAAAACAATTTTATTTATCAATAAAAATGTCATAACTATTATATTCACATGTTTTACCACTCAATTACGAAAACTACTACAATTCAGATTATAATCGGTAATTAGTCATCATGTTACCATCATAAAAATTTACTATATATAATCAGATAAAAAAACTTAATATTGTTGTAGGAGAAAAAGAATAGATGCAAAGCATACTTTTATTGATTGATAAGGAGACCTTTATATAAACATTACATCAAGTATCCCGAACAATCAGGAATTCCATATCAACTAAGGTAACTACTAATCCAGTCTAATTAGGTTAAGACGCACATAAGAAGTTACATAATTATCCTTCCTTGAACACTCCCCCTTGTGTCGCGTACCTAATGTGACACGGTGCATAACATTTTGCCTCGCTAAAACCTTGCCAAGCAAAACAAAACCATTTGGGTAAAAAATAAAAAGCTTGGTCGAAGGGAAAAGAGCACAACGCACCAACTACAATTGAAGATTACATGTGAGGTAGATTCCCCCTGATGTCTACAAGACAACTCTTCCTGATTGGTAACCCAATATCGGAGTTAAGATAAATGGCGTATACAAACACTCCTCACAATCTTCAAAAGTAGGCGTGGTCAATAATCGAGTCATTGAATACGGCCATATTATCCTTGTATTAGACCAGCTATACTTAGTTTTACTTGGTCTTAAGGTAGAAGGTCGCTTAATAACTCAAAACTAGAGTTTGCGTTAAAAATCAGATTCACGCGCAGTATGACCTTTGTATACTTAAATAGTCATAACTCCTTCGATGTAATAGGTATGAACAAACCGTAAAAAGTTATGGAAACTAGACACCCATATCTTTCTATTGATATAAAGTACACAGCATGGTTCGTTAGGAGCTGATTACAAAGCTCTATCGAATGTGATTGATTTGCAAATTACCGGACAGATTCGTCATACTTTGCTAAAATAGCCATAACTCACTCAATATGATAGCTATGATCAAATGGTTAGTGTCTCTAGAAAGTAGACACATAGACCTTTCCAATGGTACCAATTTCACCATTTTACAACGAGTGATCTGTCCTGTAGGACTTGGGGAAGTTGACGTACAGAACCAGGCAAAATCTGGAATTGCCTATTGATGCGTCTTTTATGATGGGATCGAATGAGCCTAAACCTTTCTCACTTGAAAGAAAGTATCGCCATATACCGTGGTATTGCGTGGGTGCATCTAGCCATTAATTTGGCTTTATAAGTTTATTGCGAATGAGATGTCGTGTTGAGCATATTAAGACAAATACATGATTGCGCACATGGTACTTTAGATGGAGAGTTTCATCTCCTAAGACTTCTCGTCACATAGACGAAACGAGTCTTCTCAAGACATCGACTGATCATGGGATACATATAGGCTTTGGTTTAACGTCCTTTAGATAGCCATAAACCGATAGATGAACAAGTTCATCACTAACGCTTCTCATATTCGAGACCAAGTATTCCCAAGATCTTTTCATTCTTAACGTCGGATTAGTGATATCTCAATCACAATTCATCCTGATTTCGCACGCAAATAGGCATGATTCTTCATATTTCATCTTCAATCAAGTAGTCGCTCAACCGCGTTGTACAATATCCAACCAGAAGATTTGAACCCATATAGAGAACATGCTAATCTGATAGCATACGCACTTCGAGGTTTTTGCTCACTTGATTTGAGTGAAAACTGATCCGTTCATGATATTTATGTACATCTCTTTCCTTAGTCCCAATAGAGATGATTCATAAGTTGCATGTTCATTTTTTCAGAACTACCTAACTGACAAGGTAGTGGAGTGTAATATGACTCCATTACGAGAGCATATGTCATCGTAGTCGATTCCAGGGCGTTTGTGAGAGACCTTGCGCCATAAGGTGAGTCTAGACTCTTTTTCTCACTACGCTTTCCATAAAAGATTATCGATAGGGTTTACACTTGTGGTGTCGACATCACCTGACCAAGGACCTATCTCTTTGTATAAACTGGATCGCATATCTTTCCGTGTAGGCCAATTCACAATGTTGGTATTTGGTTCAACGAAGTGAGTGTTCGATATCTAACTCATAGATCACGTACTCATGTACACTAGTGTAATTCGCATTTGTAGAGATCTCTATATGGATTGGCTTCTCAATGAGGCGTGCCCCAATGATGACCTTAGTCCGGAAAATCCATGAGACGAATGAGTTGTCATTAATCCAAGGATCAAGTTGTGTCATACTCGCATACGGCGAGTGTATATCGAACTAAGTGCCCTATCTACACTTCTTGTGAGAATCATGGCCTAGTGACACCATCTACCACTATTGTGAAGTCACCATGTCACCATTTATGAATGACAATATGTCCATTGATTTGGACATCAATCCTTACAGACATGTTGATACAAGAGTACTATTCCGATCTTTTCCTTGAAAGACCAATAGTTTGCTCTTTGCAGCATGTATATCAAATATCGTCACTTTGATTTATGAGACTTTGGGAACATGATGAGGCATAGTGGGGACAAACCACGGCAATGCCAAGTCGCTCTACTTGAACAAACTTGTTCTTCTCTCCCCTAACGAAGGGGAGACTGGCTCATCAAAAAGTGACATATACGAGATCGCTTGTTAAAGTTTCTATATAGCGGACTATAGGTGGAAGCTTATGTCTTATTTAAAGACGTTATTCATAATCAAATAACTCATCATTAGACGTTTGTGGTGGCGTAATATGGCACATAAAGTATGTGGACGATAAAAGATATTGATCGTTAACACTTATACGTTAACAAGATGTATTCCATTACAAAATGTAACATGCATATACGCTTCCTGAAACGTTTCACTAATTTTTGGGATACCAAATGCCACCAAATTTTAACAGTAGGTAGGCACGTGTGTTAGAATTCCAACGCCACCAGCCTCATTGCCGGAACCGGCTGGAAACATACCGAACCGATCCGAACAGTCTCCGGAGGTCAGTGAACGTTTGTGTCGAGCGGTTTACCACCTTCCAGGTGTCCAATGACTCTGAAATTTTATAAGCAGGTAGCCATGAATGTTAGAAATTAGTGGAACAAATTTAATCTCAAGAACCTGCCTAAACGTAGGTGAACCGGTCCTCACAATGACACGTCCGCGAGCTGGAAAATCGGAAATTTTATGTTTTTGCTACTTTTCAATTATTGTGAAAGTGCTTCATAACATCTAAGTGTTATGGCTTGAGTTTTAACCTATGCAGCATGTACACTAGTTCGAGTGTCTAATACGGACACGATTCGATACGTGGACACGTTAAAATCAATTTTTAGTCAGACACGGACACGCGGTGGACACGTTAATTAAATAATATTATATATATATATATAATTAAAAAAAAAACATAAGCAAAATAATTTTACTAGCTCACAAGTTGAGTTCTCAGCAGACTATAAAACTCAATAAGAACACAGACAATGCATTTCACTAGAGGAGGAAATCAGCCAACTTTTTTGTCAATTCCTTAGCTTTCCGAGTCTCAGACTTCAAAATATGAAAAACATGATCCTCTCCTTCCACTTCAACCAACTCAGCTTCACCTTCAAAACCACTTCTTTTCACTGCCTCATAGTAACTCACACCTCTATGCCTCAGCTCATCATTCTCAGAAACACAAACTAGCAACCTTGAACACCCAAGTCCAGCCAAGCTTGGTGCCTCTGGAGCAACATGATTGATCATTGGATTATCAATCCCATCAGGCGCTAAAGGGTATGCCAGGTTCGGAATGGAGACGAAGACGAGAGAGCGGAGTAGAGATGAAGGACCAGAGCGGAGCAGAGCGGAGAAGAAGGACCTGTCGGAGATAGCGGATCCCTAAACCCCCAAATTGAAAGATAAAAGACACAAATACCCCCGTGTCCAACACATCTGGCGTGTCCAAGGCGTATCCAAAACTCAGTTTGCGTGTCCACTCGTTTTTGGGCGAATTGGAGCGTGTCCGTGTCCAATTCGTGTCGGACACGCGACACGCGACCTCTTCAGCGTGTCTGTGCTGCATAGGTTTTAACCATTAGGTATATCACCACAGTATCATTGTGTCTCATATTGAACCATGATAGGACATTAAGGCTATAATCTTATGTATCATTATCTTTAGCGTAGGAGGGCGTTACTCCGAAACTTTGCTAAAGATTAGGCTTCCATATCATGAGCATAGTTAATGAAGGATCATGAGAGGGGGATCATAGCAGTATTAAATGCATATATGGTGCTTCCATTGACTTGGAGGAAGACTTGAGTGACGTTAATGTCATCTTTAAGCCTTGAGTGTTGCTCATGACGCTACCAAATATTCTTTTGGTAATCTTTGATCCCAATAGCTTCTGTGCTCAAAAGAAACAATGTCCATGACTTACTTGCATATGGATCATCAAAACATGTCCAAAATTCCGGACGATGTATGGAAGAGTCTACATGAGTCACCGATTCAAAGAATCCGGATCATAGTATACGTGAAATACATTCACAATATTGACTCATAAGTTGTGCGCATTCATTAGAAGCGATACATAAGAAATTTCTTCAATTTTCACAATGAGTTTCAAGGTGATAAACGTTGGCACCAATATCTTTAAGTGGTGAGCAAGGTTCGATGAAGATTAGCTACACACTCAATGTCTCTATATAAGAGTGTAGAGACAAGGTTTTATGCCAAGTCATATAAACCGGAATATATACTTAATTCCTATAGAGTGTGCAACATGACGTGTAGTATCACAAGATAAAACATAGACATTCTTAAAGGTGTACTAAACACATCCGTTAACGCTAAAAAATAGAGCCGAAAAACAACCAAAATGAGCCAACATCGATACTATATAGACATAAATATCTAAGCCAAGTATCCAAGACCGGGGCCATAGGCTAGCTATCAGAGGCCGAAGCCAAGCTAGAGTGGAAGCCAAGACGAAGCAAGGCAGGGGAGGGCCGGGGTCAAGCGTGGGAGCGTGCTAGGCTAGCCAAGGCAGAAAGCCTAGGTAGTGCACGGGCGGGCCGAGGCCGAGCAAATGCCAAGGCAAGCCAAGGCCGAAACCAAGGCGGGTCGAGGCAAAAGCAAAGGCTTATGAGGCCGAGGCTTGATGTTGGAGTCGAGGTCATGCGAGTTGCCGATGGCTAGCTAAGACCGAAGCTAAGGCTTACCTACGCATAAAGCAAGGACCTGACGAGGCCGAGACCATGCAAATGGGCCGAAGGCATGCCGAGGCCGAAGCCAAGGCGTGTGCATGGACTTATAGGGCCGAGAGGGCTGCTGGCCGGGCTGTGTGCAGGCCAACGCCAAGGCCGAGACCGGGGCGTGGCTAGGCGGGCCGTGCGCGTGCCAAGGTCCGGAGACCGAGGAGTGCGGCAACATGTGGTTGTGGCAGAGCTGTTGGCCAAGCGGTGTGCAAGCCAAGCCAAGGCCGAAACCGAGGCTAGGGAAGACAAGCTTTGGTGTGCGCAAGAGTGCCGAAGCCGAGGCCGGGCAATGCGCATGCATCCACGCATGTACGCAAGCATGTCTATTTGTTTCTTGACGAGCATAGGCTCGTTTATCTTTGTGATTTTCAGAGTTAACATCACCAATTAGATTGGTGAACTCAAATCAACATGTCATGTAAATGTGTAATGCGATTCATTACATCCACATATAGCTTTTTAGGGAATCGAACCATGTATGCATAAAAATGCCAACAATTACATCGAGGTCTGGACCATAAAGAGTGTATCGACTGAGTAGCATTAGTCACAAATGTGAGGTCTATACCTTCACAAAATAAACGGATTTTTAGTCACTTTGACTATGAAATTGAAAAATCCGTAATCATGAGGATATACTCTCATCTTCTTTCATGTATCTCTTGTATACCATATGATTGCATTATTTGCAATTATTGAACCGATGTAGTATCATATCAATTAAATGATTCTCTCTTTTTTTCAATGGCCCTTTTCTTCTTTTTTTTCTTTATGACATGGGGTTTCGAGGCATAGCCTCCCCCTCTTTTTCTAGGCGCATTTTGCGGTCAATTTTTCTTTGTCTCAAAAGAACAAGAGGGAAGGTATTGAATGGTCGAGACCAAGAGTATGGTAACTCAATTCAATATCTGTTGTGACAATTTCCGTCACATATCGATGTTACAGCGACAATTTCCGTCACACATCATGAGTTTGTCCCTTTGTGACTCCCTTAGGATCGTCACAAGTATCGACATTATTCTGTCGGAATCGTGATAAAATAGTCACGAAGAGTCGTGGTTCACAGTGACATCACAGCTACAAACACAACTTTGGACGGTAACATCACAGTTACCCCTGAGTGATACGCCGGGGTGGGTGGGGCCCCTTTGTATCGTTCCGAGAAGCAGAAGAATCGGGATGATGTAGCAGGGAGTTTTAGAGTCTCGGAAAAAACAGAAGTCCCAACTATTGAAATTGCGTTTGATAAAAACTTTAATAAAAACTTACTTGCTAATTCACTAAGTGAACTGTGTTGTAAATTGCGTTTGAGAACTCGGTTCTGATCCTTGAGCAAATTGCAATAATCGCTTCGATTCTTGAACGAAATGCGGAAAATTGCTTCTCTTCATCGTGTACATATCGTCATAATATGTTGACTAATGACGACTTTTCGCCCAAAAGGGCTGCTGGGCTCGGCAGGAGGCCCAAACCAGACACGGGTCGAATTGTTGGTGCAGGTCCGGGTCGAATCCGGTAGGTCGACAGACGGGTTGGGTTCGTCGAATCAGAGTCAGAGCTGTAAATCGAGGCGACGACTATTGTGCAGCGCGATGGCTGCAATAGGGGTGTCGTCAGAGGAGGGCGGCGACTGGTCGTCAACCGGATCGGCGTATCGGCTCTGGGCAGAGGACGGACGACGGCTCTTGGGCAGGGGCTTCATCAAATGTTGGGTTGCAGAGGCCGGGGAGGCTGGATTAGAGCGACCCTGGGCTATAGCTACGTCGACTTGGCTAGGCAGCTCCGCTGTTGCGCGGAGGAGCGTCGACGATGAGCAGGGAGACGGCGCTGATCAGAGAAGGCTAGGGTGCCCAGAGTAGATTTCTGGGTACCCACAGAATTGTCATTCTATATCGACAAAACTGTCGTCGGCAGAAGATTTATGGATCTTTGCCAATAAAGGGGTTGTCGGTAGAACTTTGTGTCCTGAGAATTTTTCTTTCTTCCGACGAAGGGTTGTCGGCGGAAGATGATTTCTGGGGAGGGCCTTCTTTGTCGACAAGCAGTTGCCGGCAGAAGAGAAATCTAGGGTTTCTGAAAAAAAAATTCAGATTGGAAACCTAGGGTTTATGAAATTTTCAGGGCTACTAGACAAAGGCTAGAGCACGTGCTGATAACGTGTTGTAGGAGAAAAGGAATAGATGCAAAGCATAGTTTTATTGATTGATAATGAGACATTTATATAGACATTACATCAAGTATCCCGAACAATCAGGGATTCCCTAGCAACTATGGTAACTACTAATCTAGTCTAATTAGGTCAAGACACACATAAGAAGTTACAGAATTATCCTTCCTTAAACAAATATATATTAATAATAATAATAATAATAAAAAGGTATACGTTACCCCAATACCGTAGCCTGTCTCACAACTTACACTAATCAAGTTTAAGGGTGCATGTATCAATCTATTCCCCGCCAAAATTTTATGCTGTAAATTTTGGTTACACTAAACAAATTTAAGGGTGCATGTATCAGTCCATTCCCCGGCAAAAAAAATTACAGTAGTTGGTAAAATTGATTATCATATCAATAGATGAAGTGCGTTGCCTATATATATATATATATATATATTCATAACGTTCGAAAACGTACTTCAATTCGAAAAGAACATACAAATATTTAGTGCAACACTCATACATGAAATCAAGTACACCCACAAATTATGATTTTATTAACACTCGACTGAACATCAATTTCATGAAATTAAGTACATTGATCAAGCGCAACAAATACAGACACTAACATGTATAAGACCCCAAGCTGTTAACACAACATGGAACACTGAGAGATTAGGCAAGAGGCTAAACAAACAAACAAATTAATAAGTACACGACTGCAAACAAAGCATCTACAAGGAAGAACACCGTTACTGATATATTACAGAAGTTGAAATTGAAGTAAAACAGTAAAACAAGGTTGAAGACAAACCTAATCTCACAAGATGATTCATCCCTTTTGAGCTTGTACGCGAAACTAGCACTTGATGAAAGATTGGGCAACCACAACAGCATTTAGCAGAGGTTCGAATCAGGCTCTTCTTTTTCCTCTGAGATTAGTGGCACGAGGACGAGAAGGAGGCTTTCCATGGGGAACATCTTTATTTGGTTCAGCTGGTTCTTCGTCATACTCATTGTCAAGAAATTGTAGCACGTCTGAATCATCATCATCAGCAGTCACAAACACACTTTGATCATCTGTTGAAGGCTCCATTTCACCTGCAGAAGCTTCTTGGAGGTTCAAATCTGATTCCAACCCTCTTTCATCCTCACAAATTTCCAGTCCTGGATTTGGATCTCCTTCATCTGTGGCAGCCAAACTTTGGACAAGATTGGAAATTTGTTGTGGTCCTCTACTAGTCTGACCGGAGCCCGTCACATCTTTACCAGAGCCATCTATATCTGATCCTCCTTCTAGGTTGCCTCCAAGACACTCCAATCCCTTGCCTAGAATCCCTAGATCATCGTCAATTTTGCCTGTCACAATTTGGTTGAGTTTAGGAGGCTCTATTCTTGTTCCAGGACCCTTGATCTGACCTTTGACCCTGCGTGAGTCTTTGCTCAACGCATGTACTTCTGCTTTTTTGCCTTTGTAATTGCCATCTCCAAAAGACTTCAACTCCTCAGCTGGATCATCATCACTTTTGGTGGTTACATTTTCGAAAAAAGTGGGTGACTGTTCAATTCCTCGAGCACTAGTTTGCAGTAGTTGGCCCAAGTTTGAATCTACATTTGAGGCAAATGGCTCTGACTCTTGTACTTTGTCATCTTCATCGTCAAAAGAAACCATTGCCATGCCTGGATCACGACCGCTTGCGGCAGTCCCAATTTTTCCAAGATTGAATTGCTTTTTTGACTGAGTACGATGTTGTCGCTCTTGCAGGTCTTTATTTGAACTGCCTGATTTCATTTCATGTACTTTTGCTTTGTCATCTTTGTAATCACCACCATCAAGAACCTGCATATTAATACATAACATACAAAGATTATCAATTTCATAATTTTTAATCAAAAACTAACTTAAATTTTCTCGTAAGAACAATTTTTATTTCAAGGAAACTTTTTCTTAGTTACTACATGAGTTGGCCAAAATAAGAATACGAGATCTATAAGTAATAAATGTTCAATGAAATAAGATAGCTATGAAAAATGTTAACATACCACAATTTTGCTGAGAGCTTGTTTACTTCCTTGTGCACTAGCAAATAGATCGGATACTTCAACTTCGCCTTCTTCATCGTCCAATGAAACCATTGCTCTACTTGAATCATTGCCACCTGAGTTCAAGTCATCGCCATCGTGCTGAAGTTCATATTCTTGCATTTGTACTCCATCACTGTCATCTTCTTGAGATTGTAGTGCTTCAGAATAAACATCACCCGTTTTATTCAATATCTGTCCAAAATTGGAATATTGAATTTTTCCTTGTGGATGACTGCGAGTACTCGAACCTTTACCCTTCTTAAGGGCCTGTTTCCTTTCGGAAGAAATTGAATTTTCTTTGGATGCATACGGCTTCTCCACATCTTCAGTAGCATCTGCATTTTGCTCTGCATCTTGACTTGCACCTCTGTTGTCACTCTCACTTCGGTTTTCAAGAGTTTTTTGTTCGCACTCGTTTGATACGTCTGCATCTGCATTAGCTGGAGGTTCTACTTCTTCACTTGCATTATTTAAACCGCCTGAATTCAAATTTTCACCATCATCAAGAGGTTCCAATTGAGTTACTACTCCGGCGTCATTGTTATCATCTTGTGGTGCATCATCTAGATCAAAATAAGTTCCAGAAGACTCTTCTTTTCCATTCTTGAAACCGCTGCTACTCGAAGATTTCTTCTTCTTGGGTAGGCTCAATACTCTTTTGGAGTCCTTTGGTTCTTCTTCAAATGCGTCAGGTTCTTCCTCCACATGTTGTGCAGAATCTCTAGTGTATCTCTCACTTCGGTGATGACTGAGAGGCTCGCCATGGCGCTCGTTTAGTTCTTGTTCATCTGCATTAGCATGGTTCACAATTTCATCTGCACTGTTTGAACCACCCGCAATCAATTCTTTATCATCATCTTGAGGTTCCAATTCATATGTCTCTTCATCATCTTGAGGTTTTGATCTATATGGCTCTTCATCGTTGTCGCCATCTTGAAAGTTTTCTGCCCCTCCTAGATCAAAAATACTTGCAGGAATCGGAACCTGAGAGACTCCAAGAAATTGTTCTTTTCCCTTCGTCACACCAATACTCGAAGAAGGCTTTCCTTTTCTCTTATTTCCACTATTACTCACCGAGTTGTTTTTCTTCGGTAGGCGGAGTTTCTTTTTGGAGTCACTGGATTCTTCTCCAACTGCACTAGATCTTTCATTCACATCTTGAGTGGAATCTGTTTTGTTTGTCTCAGTTTGGTCACTGAGAGGCTTGTCATCGCACTCCTCTTCTTCTCGCTCCTCTTCAGTAGGGCGTTCTACTTTTTCGTCTGCATAATTTGTACCATCCAAAAGAAATTCTTTGTCATCATCCTGAGCTTCATATTCACTTACTTGCTCTCTATCGTTGTCACCATCTTGGGTTTGTTCCGCCTCGTTTGGATCTAGTGTACGTGTAGCAGTTAGAACTTGAAGTATTCCACATTGCTTTTCTTTTCCCTTCTTTGCATTTCTACTCGAAGATTTGTTTTCAATGGGTAGGCAGAGATTCTTTGTGGGGTTACTTGATTCTCCTCCAACTGCATTAGATCCTTCGTTCACATCTTGAGCGCAATCCATTTTGTTCGTCTCAATTTGGTCATCGAGACGCTTGCCATCATGTTCCTCTGCTTCTTGCTCATCTTCAATAGGCCGTTCTACATTTTTTTTTCTGCATTATGTGTATCATCCGAAACCAATTCTGTGTCATCATCATGATCTTCCAATATACCTACTTGCTCTTCACCATTGTCACCATCTTGATTTTGTTCCACCTCATCTGAAACAAATGGACGTGCAACATTTAGAACTTGACGATTCCCTGCGTGCTTTTCTTTTCCCGTCTTTGCCCTACTACTCGAAGATTTGTTTTTCTTCGGTAAGAGGAGTTTCTTTTTGGAGTCACTGGATTCTTCTCCAACTGCACTAGATCTTTCATTCACATCTTGAGTGGAATCCGTTTTGTTTGTCTCAGTTTGGTCACTGAGAGGCTTGTCATCGCGCTCCTCTGCTTCTCGCTCCTCTTCAGCATCCGGAAGCAATTCTTGGTCATCATCCTGAGCTTCATATTCACTCACTTGCTCTTCACAGTTGTCACCATCTGGATTTTGTTCCGCCTCATCTGGAGTACATGCAACATTTAGAACTTGACGGATTCCAGCGTGCTTTTCTTTTCCCGTCTTTGCTCTACTACTTGAAGATTTGTTTCTCTTCGGTAAGGGGAGTTTCTTTTTGGAGTCACTGGATTCTTCTCCAACTGCACTAGATCTTTCATTCACATCTTGAGTGGAATCCGTTTTGTTTGTCTCAGTTTGGTCACTGAGAGGCTTGTCATCGCGCTCCTCTGCTTCTAGCTCCTCTTCAGCATCCGGAAGCAATTCTTGGTCATCATCCTGAGCTTCATATTCACTTACTTGCTCTTCACAGTTGTCACCATCTTGATTTTGTTCCGCCTCATCTGGAGTACATGCAACATTTAGAACTTGACGGATTCCAGTGTGCTTTTCTTTTCCCGTCTTTGCCCTACTACTTGATGATTTGTTTTTATTGGGTAGGCGGAGTTTCTTTCTGGAGTCATTGGATTCTTCACCAACTGCATTAGATCCTTCATTCACATCTTGAGCGGAATTCGTTTTGGTTGTCCCAGTTTGGTCATTTAGAGACTTGCCATCACGCTCCTCTGCTTCTTGCTCATCTTCTACTTTTTCGTCTTCATAATTTGTACCATCTGAAATCAATTCTTTGTTATCATCCTGAGCTTCCGTATCACTTACTTGCCCTTCATCGCTATCACCATCTTGAGTTTGTTCCGTCTCGTCTGAATCAAATGTACGTACTACTCCACTTAGAACCAGCTGCTGGATTCCATGATGCTTTTCTTTTCCCGTCTTTCCACGCTTTTGTTTTTTAATCTTGGGTATGCGCGGTTTCTTTTTGGATTCATTTGAGGCTTCTTCATTTGATTCTTCTCGAATTGCGTTGGATTTGTTCTCCTCATCTGGAGATGCATCTTTATGATCATCAAGAGGCTTGTTGTTGCCCTCGTTTGATTTTCCTTCATCAGCATCTTCAAGAGGCTTGTTGTTGCCCTCGTTTGATTTTGTTAAAAGGTTAATGCTTTCCTGGAAGGACTAGGAGACAGTGTGGAAAAGCTCACATGCTTTCCAGCACCTGCTTCACTGTTCATTCCCACTGAGATTTTCATCTTAGATATTTGTAGTATCATAGTACTATAATTGTCAAGTTGATCTCTAACTTCTAGCCTTAGATATTTTGTTAGGTTACTTTGTGCCCCCTATAAAAGGGAAGTGTTTACTCTGTAATCAATAAGAATTTTAAGATCAAAGAAAAGCTGCATAAGTTCAGTCATCTTATTTTCTTCACACCCGCTCGCCACACCGTTCGCCAAGAACAGAGTGTGATATACTTCGCTCGCCAGAGTTAAAAGTTGAAGTATCAGGAATTCTAACATGTATTCCAACATGGTATCAGAGCTCTGTTGATCAATATCAACTGGGGTGTACAATCTGTTGATTCAGAAACAAAAAAAACAAACACAAGTCTTTATTTTTCTGTTACTGGAATGGCTGCATCAGGAAGTTCAGAAAACAGAGTTCCAATCTTCAATGGAGAGAACTTTGATTTCTGGATAATCAAGATGGAGACCATGTTCATCTCACGAGATCTATGGAGCCTCGTAGAAGAAGGATACAAGAGACCAGATGCAGAAGAGGAGCAAACAATTGCGCAAATGGCAGAACTGAAGTCGAACATCAAAAAGGATGCAAGAGCACTCAACATCTTGCAGACTTCGGTCACAGATGAGATTTTTCCCAGAATCTCAAATGAGAAGACAGCCAAAGCAGCATGGGACGTACTCAGCCTTGAATACAGAGGATCTGCAAGAGTCAGAGCTGTCAAGGTACAATCTATTAGAAGAGATTTTGAGTATACAAAGATGAATGATACTGAGTTGTTAGGTGATTATAGCACCAGATTGACGAATATTGTTAATCAAATGAGAACCTACAAGGAACCAATACCTGAGAAGAGGGTAGTACAGAAAATCCTTATGAGCTTGAATAGGAAGTATGATGCTATAGTGAGTATTATAGAGGAGACTAGGGATCTGGAAACTCTAGGTGTTCAGGATCTGATGGGGACTCTGAAAGCTTTCGATCATAGGTTGTCTAGTCATGAAGAAGATGCTGAAAAGGCTTTCCAATCACTCAACCTAAACTCTAACAGGAGTGAGCCATCTAGTTCAAATTCTAAGCAGAAAAAGAACTGGAAAGGTAAAGGAAAGAAGTGGGAGGGAAAATCAAGTCAGCGGATGAAGAGCAACAATGAGGAGAGTAGCAACTCAGGGTACAACAAATGCACTGTCTGTAATAAGCTTCATGCATGCGAGTGTTGGTTCAAAGGGAAACCAAAATGCTCAAACTGTAAAAAGTTTGGTCATGTGAAGAAGGATTGTAACTACAAGGGAAATCAACAGGCGAACAGCATTGAAGCGAGTGACTCAAACATGTTTTGTGTTACTCATGCTGCGAGTGCTGCAGTAGAAGAAAATGTGTGGCTTGTTGATAGTGCTTGCAGTAATCACATGACGGCGAATGCCAATCTTCTACATGATATAGATTGCAACAGCATCACAAGAGTGAAAATGGGAAATGGAATGATGGTGGATACAAAAGGCAAGGGAAGCATTGCTGTTGAAACCAAGTCTGGAAAGATGTACATCAGAGATGTGATGTTGGTTCCAACTCTGGATTCCAATCTGCTAAGTGTCGGACAGCTCATTGAGCACAAATATCACCTTCACTTTGGTGATGACACTTGCAAGATATATCAGAAAGGGAGCAGCAAGAACCTGATGGTAGAAATCCAGATGAAGAGGAACATAAGTTTGCCTCTGACCCTGAAATATGCAACTGAAAGTGCAAGAAGTATGGAGCTAAAGGATGATTCCTGGCTCTGGCACAAGAGACTTGGACAATTGAATTTCCAGAGTCTCAAGTTGCTGCATCAAAAGAAAATGGTGCAGGGTTTACCAAAAATAAATGAAGCAAATGAAGTGTGTGTAGGATGTGCATTGGGGAAGCAACACACACTCCCATTTCCGAAAGGAAAAGCCTGGAGAGCAAAAGTACCTCTAGAGCTAGTACATTCTGATGTTTGTGGTCCAATGAGAACTACAACTGATGGAGGAAACAGATACTTTCTGACTTTCATTGATGATTTCACAAGGATGACTTGGGTTTATTTCCTAAGGCAAAAGTCTGATGTGTTCGCCGTGTTCAGAAAGTTTCAAGCAATGGTAGAGAGACAATCTGGCCTCAAACTGAAGAAGTTAAGAACAGATAGAGGTGACGAATACACATCGAATGAATTCAAGAAGTTCTGTGAAGACATTGGGCTGGAAAGGCAGCTCACTGTAAACTACACGCCACAGCAGAATGGCGTAGCTGAAAGAAAAAACAGAACGATCATTGAGATGGCCAAGTCCATGCTCCATGACAAGTCAGTACCTCAAGTATATTGGGGAGAAGCAGTAAATACTGCAGTGTATTTGATGAACAGACATCCAACAGTTGCTGTCCAAGGAAAGACTCTTTTTGAAGCATGGAGTGGCAGGAAGCCAAGTGTAAATCACTTGAGGGTGTTTGGTTCAATCTGCTATGCACATATCCCAGAGGAGCTGAGATATAAACTGGATGAAACCAGTGAGAAGTGTGTATTCATGGGATACAGCTCTCAATCAAAGGGCTATAGGTTCTTCAATTTGCAGAAGAAGAAGATGATAATCTGCAAAGATGTTCTCTTCAGTGAGAATTCATCATGGGATTGGAACCAAGGTTTATCCCAAAAGAAAGAAGGAAATGTTCAAAATGAACAAGAGAATCCAGTAGAGCTGGAACTCAATCCGCAAGCAACTCACTCGCCAGAAGATCATCCGCAAGCGACAGATCCGCAAGCGACAGATCCGCCAGCGACAGATCCGCCAGCGACATATCCACCAGCACCTCATTCGCCAGAATCTTCAGGAGCTCAATCAACACCAAGCACGCCTCCAATGAGAATGCGAAGCTTGAATGAAGTGTATGAAAGCTGCAATGCATGCTTATTTGAGCCAGAAAGATTTGAAGAAGCAGTGAAGGAAAACGAATGGCGAACTGCAATGCAGGATGAGATCAATGTGATTGTGAAGAACAACACATGGGAGCTAGTTGACAAACCAGACAACAAGGATGTCATCGGTTTGAAGTGGATATACAAGACCAAGCTGAACTCAGATGGTTCTGTACAAAGAAACAAAGCAAGATTGGTGGCGAAAGGATACTCGCAGATACCCGGAGTGGATTTCAATGAGACTTTTGCACCAGTGGCAAGGCATGAGACCATAAGAGGTCTGATTTCCATTGCTGCACAAAAGGGTTGGTATCTACACCAACTTGATGTCAAATCGGCGTTTCTAAATGGAGTGCTGAAAGAAGACGTGTTTGTGGAACAACCACAAGGTTTCATCATCAAAGGTAAAGAGCAGAAAGTTTACAAACTGAAGAAAGCTCTATATGGCCTGAAACAAGCCCCAAGAGCTTGGTATGGTGAGATCGATTCCTATTTCACAGCAAGGGGTTTTCAAAGGAGTGAAAATGAACCTGCCCTTTACACAAAGACTGAAGCTAAATCAAGCATTCTTATCGTCTCCTTATATGTTGATGATCTGATATTTACCGGAAGCTGTGAAAAAATGATTTCAAATTTCAAGTCTGATATGATGATGAAATATGAAATGAGTGATTTGGGAATCCTGCATTACTTTCTGGGAATTGAAATAATTCAAGCAGTGGAGGGAATCTTCATCACCCAGAAAAGATATGCGAAGACTATACTAGAGAAGTTCAAAATGCTTGGTTGCAATCCAGTTGCAATTCCTCTAGTGGTCAGTGAAAAATTCTCCAAAGAAGATGGGAGTGGTCCTGCGGATGAGAATTTATACAGAAGCTTAGTGGGAAGTCTGCTATACTTGACTGCAACAAGACCAGACATTATGTATGCAGCAAGCTTGATGTCCAGATTTATGCACAATCCAACCAAGATACACTATGGAGCAGCAAAGAGAATCCTGAGATACATCCAAGGAACAATGGACTTTGAAATCCTGTATGAGAGGAATGTAGAACCAAAACTCTTTGGGTTCTGTGATAGTGACTGGGGAGGAAATGTAGACGACTTGAAGAGCACATCTGGATATACTTTCACACTGGGAACAGGGGTATTCTCCTGGGCTTCAAAGAAGCAGAAATCAGTGGCATTGTCCACAGCTGAAGCCGAATACGTCGCAGCTTCACTCGCCACTTCACAAGCAATATGACTAAGGAGAGTCATAGAAGACTTTGGTGAGAAGAACAGAGCAGCAACAACCATTCTCAGCGATAACAAGTCTGCAATCGCCATGAGCAAGAATCCTGTCTATCACAGTCGGGCAAAGCACATCGCCTTAAAGTTTCATTACATCAGGGATGCAGTCGAGGAGAATGAGATTGATTTGGTGTACTACAATACAGACGACCAAGTTGCTGATATCTTCACCAAGGCACTCGCCAGAGATAGATTTGAATACCTACGAGGCTTGCTCGGAATGATAAGGCAAAGCATTAAGGGGGAGTGTTAAAAGGTTAATGCTTTCCTGGAAGGACTAGGAGACAGTGTGGAAAAGCTCACATGCTTTCCAGCACCTGCTTCACTGTTCATTCCCACTGAGATTTTCATCTTAGATATTTGTAGTATCATAGTACTATAATTGTCAAGTTGATCTCTAGCTTCTAGCCTTAGATATTTTGTTAGGTTACTTTGTGCCCCCTATAAAAGGGAAGTGTTTACTCTGTAATCAATAAGAATTTTAAGATCAAAGAAAAGCTGCATAAGTTCAGTCATCTTATTTTCTTCACACCCGCTCGCCACACCGTTCGCCAAGAACAGAGTGTGATATACTTCGCTCGCCAGAGTTAAAAGTTGAAGTATCAGGAATTCTAACATGTATTCCAACAGATTTTCCTTCATCAGCATCTTCAATTTTGTCAACACTTTGTTCACTGGAAGGCTCGCCCAACTTCATATCCGAGTCATCTACTTTTCCTTGATCGCCCATTTCAATCACGTGCTCAGTGCCTGCGGGGATGCTCTTAAACTCTTGAACATGTTCTCGTGTCTCTTCATGAGAGAGTTGATCTGTCTCAGGCACTCCTGGAAGTCTTGGCCTACTAAGAAGTTTCTTCTTCATGGCTACGGAAAGGAGACCAATTACTATAAATGCAAGAAAAAATACACCACCTAGGGAGACAAAGGCGGTAACAATAACTGTGCGTTGGTTATTGCCAGATGACAAAGGGGAAGGTGCTGGTGCAGTTGAATCATAATAATTCGGAGGAATTGAATTATAATGATTAGGAGGGATTGCCCAAGGAGATGGGCATACGCAATGACAAAGTGGTGGATCTGGGGATAGTGGTGACTGAAGTGGCGGTTGGGGATAGGAGTATGGAGATGGTGACGGTGGTGGTGTTGCTGGTTGCAGCGATGGAGTCGGTGATGCTTTTGTCTTTAAAGGTTTAGGTGGTGATGATTTTGAGGGTAGTGGTGAGAGAGAAGGTGGTGGCAGTGGCGGTGGGAGTATTGGTGAAGGTTGTGATGGGGATGGGGGTGGCGGTGAATGTACTGGTGGAGAATAGCGAGATGAAGGTGGTGGTGGGGAGTAGTAAGATGAAGGTGGTGGTGGTGGTGGTGGTGGTGATGGCAAATGTGGAGGTGGGAGTGTTGGAGTAGCTTTGCTACAATTACATGGTGTTGGTGAGAGAGAAGGTGGTGAAGGAGAGTAGTGAGCCGGAGGCGGTGGTGAGTTTAGGGGTGAAAGTGTTGGAGGAGTTGTGTGGTTACATGCTGGTGGTGGAGGTGGAGGTGGAGGGGGGGAGTATTGGAGAAGTTGTGTTTTTACACGGTGGTGGTGCGGGGGAGTATGGATAATTGGCAATCTTATCAGTCCACTACTAGCTAGCAATGGTAAGTGATGATGAGATAGTTTTGATTTAGCGCCGGGTAGCGGGCTCTATTTAAACTGGTCCTCGCTTGTGTGAGTTTTGATTTAACGAGGAAATAATTCCCCATGATTGATGATTGCATGGAGGACCACACCAATCAGAGAAACTTTAGAAAAAGTCCATTATCTTTTACAGACACATCGTTCTCGATCGTCAAGTCCTCAACAAATTAAGACTTGGTACTATCTCACTTCACACCATTATACATAAGAACATATCCCCACGAGTAGTACGTTCGGAAACAGATTGATATCCGAAACAATCCCTAGTTAACCCAATCAGCGTTTACACCTTATTATCCGTTAAGGTAATTCGTATATTTATGTAATTGGATTACTACAAAATAACCCCAATCTGATCGGGTAGCAAATCAATGCTTTCGTTCCAAGCAATCTTCCCCCAATGGAAGAGGAAGTGCTCATACTGGATTTGGTTCAACTTAAACCCCTCTGGGCCTCGGGGTAAAAGCCCAATTGAAGTAAACTCTAATTGTGGCCCAAACATTGCCCCCCAGTCTCCGATATTGAAAGTCCAATGAAATAGAAGGGAGACTGAGCCCCAAACGTCGGCCCATCCGCAGTATTTAAATATTTGGACTGTTGCGCCGTTTCCTCACCAATCACAGTTTTCCCAAATTGAAACGGTATCACTGTTCACCTAAACCCTCAATTACCGCAAAACCCAACGTTTCAAAAGCTCAAGAACCCATTTCGGATTCTTTATAAATCAAGCTGAGACCCTTCGGTTTCTCTTTCAGACCACTCTCTTCCTCTTCCTCAGCTCAATCTTAGAAGAAACCCAAATTCGAACCCAATGGCCTCACCAATGAACTTCGCTATCCGCTGCTCCACAGCGAACAACGCCAAAAATCAACTCCTCCCTCTCATCACCTGCTCCGGGGCCGACGACCGGACCTGTCTTAGTCTTCCCCAAGAGCAACAAGCCTCTTTGGGTCCCTATGTAGTGGGCTATAATGCTGACGACGACGGCGGAGCACACAAGATACTCGACGGCCCGGCTCGCCCGCTGCCGGTAATTTTCCGCTCTGAAGACCCGGTGGAATGCCCAAACTTTCAAACCAATCACCACCAAGCCGCCGTTAACCATGCCGCCTGGCCTTTGGTTAAGCCCTGGATGAAAGAATGGTACGCGGCAAGGCTCCCCCTTGATAAGGAAATCTAGAGAAAAGCAGGAGTTGCCGACGTAATTAAACTATGGTTCAGCCTCAGCCCAAAAGGAGGAAATAGATGCGCTCTCGTCTCGCTGATCAGCCTCTGGAACCCCTCGGTCAACGCCTTTGAGTTTAAATTCGGCCACGCTTCCGTCACGTTGCTGGACCTCTACGCTGGAATCGGGTTCCCTCTTGGCACCAAAACCTATGATGAGAGCGACTACTCTGAGAAAGCGTTCCCCCGAACCGCCATTGGTATGGCTGAAGCCGCTGGTTTCGAGAAGTGGGTGAGGACGTTCTCCAAGGGCGACAATGCGCTGGGTGGAGTAGCCTTCCTAGCCTTCTGGCTCAACAAGTTCGTGTTCTGCTCCAACACCAATAAAATGACCAAGGTCTACCACCGCATGGCGGAGGTGATTTATGCTGGCCAAGAGATTGGCCTAGGCCAATTTGTTTTAGTGCACCTCTACCGATGCCTTCACCAAATATCCGCCCGGCCCATGGACTGTGCACAGTCAGGCCCGCTCTGGATCTTAGATATCTGGTGCCAGATTCACTTTCCCCAACTCATTCCAGCCATGAAGGGGAAATCCAAACCTGATCAAGTTGTAGGGCAGGAATACGTTGGATGCGCACCCAACCCAGACCTCAACTATGCCGTCTGCCTTGACATCTTTAACACAACCGCCAGCGAGTTTTTTGCGGAGGCGCAGCGGCTGATCCATCTAAAGTACCCGCGCGGGCTATCTCGGGGCTTCCTCCCATCCCGCGAGCTAGGGACAAAAGGTCGAAGGCTCTTCATCCATTGTACTTCCATGGCGGACCTGCCCCTCTTCTGCAGTGACAAGAGGAATCCCGGCTATGAGGTCTATGCGCCTCACTTCTTCGCCCGGCAGTTCGGCCTCATTCAACTCCTGCCATATCCGCCGTTGAAGAGTGCGAACCTTTTCTCGGCATGGCGGAACAGCAGAGAGTTCCCTCCAGCGTCCGCCGTCAGCCAAAGACCCTGTCTGGAACCCCTTCACATGCCAGGCTGGGAGCACTATCCAAACCTGCAGGCCTCCATGGATGCCACTGGTTCCTACCAATGCTGGTGGGCGCACCAAAGAGGCTCACTCTTTGATCAGCCATCCGTCTTCTACTTCCGGAGGCTCTTTCGAAACCAAGACACGCACCTTCCCCATCCTGATCGAAAGGTGTTAAAGGGCGATTCGCTATATCTCAACCTGCCCCCAGGAAAGGTAATAAGCTTCTTCTTTTAACTGCTGTTCTTTGGTTTGCCAGAATTCTCCGTATAACCCTTGATTGTTTGATGAAAACAGGCATCTGGCCAAACCTCATCGGATAGAGGAAAGCGGAAGGCTGATTGTGAACTTCATCCGCGCCCAAAGAGGGTCAAGACCGTTATCGAAGCGGATGAAGAACCTGATGAAGTGGAGGATGACACACCTGTAAGTGATTTCAACCCTCCCTCGTCTTCTTGTGGTTTTTAATTACCTGCTTATAAATGCATATGTGATGTAGATATTCAAACTCTATCCATCCCTGCAGACCCTTGTACTCCGGAGAAGAAACTCCTCATCCGCCGCAGCCGCCAGCCGAGGCCCCGAAGTGATTGAACTTTCATCTAGTGAGTCCTCTGACTTCTCTGAAGATTCCACAAGTTCTTCTAGTTTCGAGGAGGATTATCCGGACCTCTTCCAAAATCTTCAAGAGATTTCTGGCGACTGTTTTCCTCAACCCGTTCCTCTGCACTATCTTGATCCTCATGCAGGTACATCCTCCAGTCTTCCACTAGCAGTTGGTCAGCATTCCATTATGCCAACCCTGACATCTCCTGCCGTTGCAGAAACTGGGCCGGAGATGAGGAAAGACCCTGACTCCAGTGTGGCCGAAGCCGGCGGATGAGCCCCTACTTCTGACTAGTGGTGCACATTCTTTATTATCCCATCCGCTGGCCTCCACCTCGTCTCCAGGATTGGAGCTAGAAGAGGAAGAACCGATCAATGACGCTGAGCAACCAACTGCCCAAGCGCCCTCTTCCCCTTCACCAGATCTTTTATTGGCGGAAGAAGAAGCAATTGCTGGTGTAGAATCTCTGGCGGATGCTGCCCCCCAAGTTGAACGTGCTCCAACCCCAGCGGATGACCGGCCTGAACCTTCTCAGCTAGAGCAGCAAGGGCTTCCTCTGGACCAGCCAGAAGTAATCCCTCAGCCAAAGGTTGTTGAGCTATGTTACACATTTAACTGAATTGCCACCCTCCTTGGTTAGAAATGTTCCTAACCCTCCTTTCCTATGAACATGTGGATGATGAAAATGTGGCAACCATCAGTGCTACCCCACTGGCGGCGGACCCTGGCCTAATGGAATCAGCTATGGGGCCGATCCCCCTGCCACGGAATCAAGCACTCACGGGCCTGGTCGTCACCTCTCCATTCGCCCAGTCCTCTGCGACCCTTGGCGGATCTGGCTCTGGAGGGCAGGACAAACCTGCCCCTTCCTCTACTTTGACCGAAGACTTCTTCCCACCGCCACACAGCCCCGAAGAGGAACCTGTGGAAGTGCAGGAAGCATGGGGATTCCTTGAATGCCTGGGAGAAAAGGATCCTGCTGACGCCCGGGTGGCGGACGAACTCTTTTCCGCCTTTGAAGTTCTTAAGGGCCAATTCCAGCAGCTACCTCCCGAACTCCAATCTGAAGCCAACGCCTCCCTTCTTTGCCTCCCAGCAGAACTAAAGAGTCTGCAGGAACGTCTAGCTGCCCGGTCTCCCCAGCATGCCAAGCTCCAAGAAGCTGGCGTGGCCTTTGCCAACGCCGCCCGTGCCTATAAAGACTTAGTCGCTGCGGCCGGCAACGATACGGAGGCGGCTGAAATAGCCAAGCTTGAGGCCATGAAGGCGACCATAAAATCTCCCTCCTCCGCCAGAAACAAGCCAATCGCGCGGACCAATTGAACCAACAAAAGCCCTTGGCGACCAAACTACAAGAGGAAGAGCACCCGACGAAGAAGGCCAATGCAGAACTAGACCGTTGGATCAGCAAGGCCAAGGCCAAAATCAAGAGATTGGGCCTGCACCTGTATGAATTTAGGCCCAACCCATAATGAACTGGCTTGATATATATTTATCTATGTATTTTGCTTTGTTTATTGACAACCAAGCCCACTAACTAAGCCCAACTTAGTCTGGTTCAAAGACCAGACCCTCTGCACGTCTGTCTTATCAATGCTGGCAAAGCTGCAGAACCGTCTCTCTAAAATTTGAAATTCAAACGTAAACGGTCCCCACACCCAACTGCCTAATAACTACGCAATTCTAGCTCAACCCTTGGATTGCTTCCCAATGAGACTATAAAAACAACACCCTTTGGCCGAAAGAAAGAACCCTAAATCGCTCAACAATGTTGTTCCTTATTTCTTTCTTTAGGTTCCCTTACCAGCCGCTATGGCTTCCTCAATCTTTTCCACCAGATCTAATTCAGATGTTCCTCCGAAAACCCCTGAAACATAACACCCCATGTTAAACAAATCCTGAAACATAACATCTCATGTTATGTCCTGGGCGGATGTGATCATAGATTGGTAGCTGCTGAATGAGCGCCCTTCTATTCGCATCTGCCGGGGGTCTAATATGGATGTAGTTTTGGGTACCAACCCCCTGCCTCATGGGACCATTTGTCCCCACCTGAGTTGAGGCTACGCCGGTGTGGGGGTGGTAATGCCTTAATAGACCCGTTGTCGTCTCCGTTATGAAGGGAATTCCGTCTCAGTGATCGTCTTTCGGATCTGAGATATGCATTTCCTCGGCGGAAATATATGGCGCTCGTCCATTGGGCTCTTGGAGCAACAAAAGATTGAAGGCAGCGAGTCCCTATCCGCCACTCTGCTCCGAAAGGAACCCATACTGACTCTGCCAAACAATCTTCATGCTCTATCCGCTCGGCGGAATTCCAGATTGAAGGACTGGCGAATATGCCCTATGCATCGGGATGGTATCAGAGATAGTTGCCGGATATGTTTCTTTATTTAAATTCTACCTTTGTAATAGCCACGGCCACAAAGCCCCTTATTTTGCAAATAAAACAATACTTTAGAATCAAGACCTGCACTGAATGTCCTATTATCAAAGGCGAGAATAAGGGCGCACCCCAAACGGATGCTCCAAAAATTTTCAAAATTTTCAAAATTCTGTCCTCCGAAAAATCTGACAAATATAGCGGATATTGCCCCTAGGTTGCCCCCCTAGTTCACTTGGCTGCGCGGATGTGTGGAAGACAAAGCAAAGCCCAATAAACTAAATAGTAAAAATAAATGACTTCCCCCAAAGTGGGTTAAGATCCAACTGATGGGAAAAAACCCATCCGCCGTGAGGCAAATGTGGCCCGCTAGAGATAAATAACAAGCCCAAGGACCGGCGGCCCAACCGGAGCTTAGAATATACAAGCTGTCATTAATACGAGATTGGACCAACGCAGCATCGAAAGAGGAGCGGAAGCTCGAGGATTCGTCAGTCAAACCCCATTTATCGCCCTCGTCGGTTCCCAACCGAACGGATGAACGAAACGTGCAACCTCATAAAGATGGGCGAACCATAGTAATAAAGTCATGGCAACCCCCAACCGTTGGATTCCCCTGAAAGGTAGTATAAAAGGAAACCCTTGTTGAAGAGGAAAAGCATTCGGCTGGCCATCGTAGAGCAACATGGCAGCGATAATAACATCTGCAAATGGCCAAACCCCCTGGTTGCCCCAAGCCGTTCCACCAGATATACGGATAGCCTGCTAGACACCTCATGACCTCGGTCACCTAGCGTTAGACAAACCCTAACCCCGGTCACCCAGCGTTACGCGCTCTGGGTAAGAGCCTCGAAGTAGTCAGTGAAGAGCTGGCCACTCTTGGCTGTTCCCCGAGGCCAGTAACATTGGTGACCTGGTTAGGTACCACCCCCGGTGGCGGAAGAGAATCCCGAACCCAAATTTGGCAGCTACGGAAGGGCACACGGCAACGATGAGGGTAGTGCATCAAACACCACTGCCTCCAGCAACCGGTCGTGGGCTGCCCCACTTCTATTTGCCCCCACATCTGCCGCACGCCGCCCGCCAAAGCAAGGGTGTCATGAGTCCCTCGGGACGGGTCCGTCAACCGGTGATGGTTCCAACAGTGCGTTGGAACCCCTCTCTTGAGGCCTCCTCTAGCGGATCCAGAACGGGCTAGAGATATCCGCCAGCAGTGAAGACTCAGAGATGTAGATACGGTTTCAGAGCTAGTTAGTAGCTCTTCGTGTTTTCCTTTCCCTGTAATGCCTTTGGCCGCAAAGCCTCATATGAATGTAGCAAGTTGCAATTGCAATACTTATAGCCATGAATCAGCAAAGATGGGAAATCTATTGATAAATAAAAGTACAGGAGCATAGCCACCCCAAACGGATGTCTAGATAAAACAGGGAAAACATAAAACCCTAACAGGTTTGCCATGAAAACTAGCAACCCCAAAACGTGGCGGACACACCCCTAGCGGATGCGCCGCTCTGACTTGATGCCCCCCCCCCGAGCCTGGTGGGCTAAGAAGAACTCGGATCAGTGTCATCATCCGCTGGAGGGGTCTCATACTCCCAAACACTTGGAAAGTATTTCTTGAGGTAGCGCCCATTAATTGGGTTTTTGTGAACTTCTCCTGCCAAGTCTCTAAGCTGGTAGGCTCCCTTGCCCACAATACGATTGTTGATGGCATATATGGTACACCGCCAAGCATGTTCGACGACCTCGTGGGCCGTGCAACCGGCGTCATGGGTCATACTTCTGGCATCCGGCGGGTAGACAGCAACCCCGGCTATATTCCTAATGTCAGAGATCACCGGTGCCGCACCCGGAGGGCGTGCCACCGGGCTCCCGAAGTAGCTTCGTGGGTAGGGAAATGTGTAGTAATGTGGGTTTGTGTCCCACATTGGAGAAGTTGTAAAGGAGGGAGTCTTCCTTCCTTATAAATAGGAGGCTTCCCCCTTAATGTTAAGGATCCCTTTGATCTTGGATCCAAGGCACTCCACCCTTGTACCACCAATGGCTTATTAGCCGGCTATAGTGAATTCCAAGTGGACGTAGCCGTGCCCTCCGATGGCACGGTGAACCACTATATGTCTTGGTGTTCATGTTCTATCTTTATTATTCTGTATCTACCAGGCCCCAGGGTTTGAGCAGAAACAACGATCAATGACAAATGGACCCTCCCAGCGAGCGCTCCATTTGCCCCGTCCTGGCTCATCAAGGGGTAAAGCTACCTTCCAGACCAAGTCTTCCTCGCCATAGGACTTGCCCTTGGTCCGCTTATCATATGCCTTGGCGATCTTCTGTTTCTCCAGGACGATATTGTCCAAGGCCTTGAGCCGCTTCTCGTCAAGGTCTTCATGCTCCTGGAACATGGCCTGCACATAATCCTCACCAAGCAGCTGGTGTTGCTCACGAACTCTTAAAGAAGCTACGTTGATTTCTAATGGCAGAACGGCGTCATGGCCATACATCAACGAATAAGGAGTAGTACCAGTAGGAGTCCGTTTGGAAGTCCTATAGGCCCACAGTGTGTTATCAAGTTGAGTGTGCCATGACCTTGGGTTATCCGCGAGCATCTTCTTCATGATGGATATGATAACCTTGTTAGTAGCTTCCGCTTGACCATTGGATTGAGCATAATAAGGAGAAGAATGCAGGAACTGAATACCATAATCCGCTAGCCAAGCCTGGGTTTTCTCGGCCATGAATCCTGCCCCCCTGTCCGCTACTATGCATTCCGGGATACCATAGCTGCAAATAATATTTTGGAACACAAAGCGGATGACGGTGTCAGCATCACAGTTCCTCGTTGGGATAGCCTCCACCCACTTGGTAAAGAAATCGGTACCCAACAAAATAAACTTGTGCTGTAAAGATGAATGGGGGTTAATCTCTCCTACGAAATCCAATGCCCAACCCCTGGCGGGCCAAGGCTTGATAATGGGTTGTAAAGGAATGTTTGGGATCCTCTGAACTGGTCCATGCTTTTGACATTCCTGACAACCCCGAACAAAACTATGACAGTCTTTCAAAACAGATGGCCAGTGGTATCCATATCTTCTAATGAGCCACCTCATTTTGGGTCTGGATTGGTGAGAACCACAGACCCCTAAGTGTACCTCCCTCATGATCCGCTTGACCTCAATGCCGAAGATACACCTTAATAAGACTCCATCCTCCCCTCTCCGGAACAATTCCTCACCCCTGAGAAGGTAATTAGTCGCAAAGTATCTGATTCTTCTTTCAGATGGTGCAGATGGGTCCCTCAAATATGCGATGATTGGTATCCGCCAGTCAGTGTCAACAGGCTCGACTGTAGTGACCAACCACTCCCCGCGGTCATCCCGGCGGATTGCAAAAGATGGTAGAGTTCTGCGCTCTACCCTAAGGATTCTTTCCTTTACTCTATGGGCTAGGCTGACTCCTGTGGCCAACTGTCCCAACTCATTAGCTGCAAAGTTCATCTCCCTGGGAATATAGTCTAAGGAAACATCAATGAACCGGTCTAGCAACTCAATAGCCCGCTCGTAGTAGTGCAGCAAATGGAAAGAAATACACTTGTAGACCCCCTTAAGTTGATTAATGACTAGTATAGAGTCTCCAAGTACTTCAATTTCTTGCGCCCCCAGGTCTAGCAATAATTCCAGCCCGATGAGAAGTGCCTCATATTCTGCCTGGTTATTAGTGCACATCCACTCCAGCTGAAAAGAGTAAAGATACTTGGTACCTGCTGGATTCTGGACACAAACCCCTGCACCCGCTAATTTACTGGTACTGCTACCGTCAAAGTGTAAAGTCCAAGGCTGGTACCGGATCATGCTAACAAACTTTGGCGGTTCTGTAAATTCCTCCTCGATAGGATGGTGTAGAAGAAAGTCTGCTATCGCCTGCCCAGTCATAGCCTTCAGCGGCGCATATTGCAAGGAAAATTCTGATAGGGCTAACACCCACTTGCCAATCCTACCCCTTAGGATAGGTCTCGTTAGCATATACTTCACCAAATCCGTTTGTGCCACCACTATCGTTGTGAATGAAAGCATATAGTGGCGGAGCTCAACACCAGCAAAGTACAGGGCCAAACACAGCCGCTCGATTGGTGAATACCTGGTCTCTGCATCTAACAATGTCCTGCTAATGTAGGAAACTGCATATTCAATCTTCTTTCCATCCGCCAGAGTCTCATCTTGCGCCAGCAGGCCTGCAATGGAAATATCAGATGCAGAAATATATAATTTGAGGGGAATACCGGGCGTGGGCGGCCGAAGGACTGGCGGACTAGCCAAGTATTCCTTGATCCTGCCAAAAGCAGCTTGGTGCTCCGGACCCCATTTAAACGCTTCTCCTGGTTTGAGTTTGAGCAGAGGAGAGAAAGGCGCAACCTTGCCTGCTGAGTTGGATATAAACCTTCTGAGGAAATTGATTTTTCCCAACAGGCTCTGTAATTCCTTCTTGTTCCTTGGCGCTGGTGCATCCAACACGGCATGTACCTTGTCTCCAGCCACCTCGATGCCTCTCTCATGCACCACAAACCCCAGAAAGTCACCAGCACAAACCCCGAAAACGAACTTGGCTGGATTCATTTTAAGCTGGTGCTTCTTCATGATAATGAACACCCCTCGGAGATGATCAATGTGGTCTTCCTTTTTCTTGGACTTTACCACCACATCGTCAATGTAGACCTCCAGGATGTCCCCCAATATCCTGCTGAAAATAACGTTCATTGCACGTTGATATGTAGCCCCTGCATTAGTTAAACCAAATGGCATACTAAGATATTCAAATGCTCCTGTGAACCCTGGGCAGCGAAAAGCTGTTTTAGGGATGTCTGGCTCGTATATAGGAATCTGGTGATAGCCCGTCGTTCCATCCATAAAAGATAACAACTCATGCCCCGCCACTGCATCGACTAACATATCCGCAATAGGCATAGGATAGACGTCCTTAGGTGATGCAGCATTCAAGTCTCTGTAGTCCACACAAACTCTAATCTTGCCATTCTTCTTCCTAACAGGAACAATGTTGGATAACCATTCCGGATAAAGAGTTGGTCTGATTATCCCAGCCTCAACCATGCTTTGAACTTCTTGTTTGACCGCCATTGCAGTTTCAGCATTCATCCGCCGTTGCTCTTGCTTAACTGGCCGGCATCCTTCCTTGATGGGAATGCGATGGCAGACCAGCACCTTTGACAAACCCGGCATATCTTGGTACTTCTCTGCAAAGCAATCCTTAAACTCCTGCAGCAACCCTATCAGTTGCTGTTTCAAATCTGGTTCAAGGTACTGACCAATCCCTACCTCCATGGGCTCTATTTCTGTTCCCAAATTAACTTTCTCTACGGGATCACGTACCTTGGGTAGAGTGTCATCCAACGCTGCTGGAGCAGGCTGAATCACGTCCACCCCTGTAAAAGCTTCAATGTATTCTTCCTCAATGCACTCAACTAGTGCCACCCCTTCCCAGGCCATTTGCTCTAACCTATAGACAGTCAATCGTTGCATTAATAAAGCAAAGGCCTCTGACTCCTCGTGTGAGAGGATGTCACTCATTGGATACGTTGGGAAGAAGCTCAATGGAAATTGGCCGGCTATAATCCGCCATAGCCTGGGCAATTCCCCACTGAGACAATTCGTTCTGGGTCACCCCGATTGGATGTCCCTTATGATCAACACTCTCGACTCTGAGAGGTCTCATGTTTCTGTTGTAATAACTGGCCTCCAACTGGACGGCCGCTATGGAATAAGGACGCTTATCCTCCTTGATGAGCACCGGTAAGTCTGCGACTGGATCCCACATAATCATCTCTTGATGAAGAGATGATGGAATTGCTAGCGCCTTATGGATCCAGTCCCTCCCTAGAATCATTTGATAGGGAGCGTCGACTTCAGCCACGAAGAACCCTTGATAAGCGTCGGATGGTCCTATCTTCACCTTGAGCATGACCACCCCAGCAGTAGGAGTAACATTCCCCGAAAACCCCTTCACCTTGGAGACAGTATTAATGAGCTTCTTCTCGGGAATCTTGGTTGTGGTGGTAATAATACTCACCGCGGCTCCGGTATCTATCAACACCTTGCGGACCTTGATCCCTTCCACCTCTGCATGAAAACCATGTTACAGTGATGAACCATAGCTTCATCCTCGGCCTGTTCTTCTTCCATGGGCACCTCCTCCACATCCGCTGCTTCTGGTTCCTCCTCGTAGTCGACCATTTCGTCCTCCTCGTCGAGGTCGGCATCTCCTACTTCAGAATCAGCCTTCACGCTAGAGGCAACCGAGGATGGCCTTGTTGGCACATGCATCTGCAGCTTCTTGGCTGCATACTCCACGAAGTTGGTCGGCGCCTTTGGCTCCTTTGTCTTGGCCTGAGATAAGATGGTGAGTGGCTTGCTTGGCTCTGCCCATGCTAAACTGGATTCCTTGGGAACAACGCCTTCCGTAGGAACCCCCACGACACTCGTGCTTGCAGCCACTGACGTACTGCTTTCTTTAGGCATCCACCTCATAACAGTGGAGCCCTTCTTGGTGTCGATCACCATCACGTCATCTTGAGGCTCTGGCACCACCTGCTCCCCAGCAGCCTCTGGCTGTGCCCTCCTTGGGGGAGATTGTCCGGTTGTTGACCGTTCTGGAGAGAAAGCTAGCTTCCTCCTTGGCCTTGACTGAGGTGCTCCAGTGGATCTTGGCAGATCCGCCATCCTGTCATGAACGTTCCTCCGAGGAGCCGGTGGAGTCTCCGCTGAGCGCTGCCGCCTGGAATCCGCATAGGACTTAGTCCTGACCCTGTACCGCTTGTGAACCTGCTCCACATGCTCTAATGGCACTGACAGCTCTTCCTCAGTTACCTTTCCGGAAGCCAGATCCGCCAAGGTCTTCTTCGCCTTGCCAAAGCGCCTCCTTTCATTCCTGGTGGTAACTGCAGCAAGCTCGATCGCCTTACCGGCACGCTGTGTATACCATCTGTCCGCCTGTGGGTCATTTCTAGAAGCTGGTGGAATGTACACTTTCACAGATGGCTCTGGATTCGCAGCATTGTACGAACCCCCAGCCGTGGCTGACTTCACTCCGGAAGGCCCTAGGTCTTGCCTGGGCCTCGCCTTACTAGCATAACTGTCCTCGGACCCATGGTGATGCTTCACCCGCTTGTGACTCTCCCTTCCTGACCTCTCGGGAGGCGGTGCTCTAACCTAGCCTTCTCAAAGGCCCTCTTCTCGGCCTTCTCCTCTGCCTCCTTCACGGCCGCCTGAAATTCATTGTAGGTGATCGGCTGCCCTGTATTCAACCTACAAGTTAAGCAGAGTTTAGACCGGGGAACTAACACCATATCCTCTTCTTCAATAGCCCCGACCCAGAAATCCGGGCAAGGACTAGTCTTGTGCTCAGCAAACTCTAGTTTTCCATCGTTCAGCCATTTCTGCAGCTGATCCTTCATACCTACACATTGAGAAGTATAATGCTCAGATGAACGATGGAAAATGCATAAGTGTTCGCCATCCCCACTATTGGGATGGCATTGGTAAAACTCCTGAATCTCTGGTGCCCCCTGGTGCACTATAGCGTCCCAGATTTCCGCCGCTTTGCTTGCGTCGTACGTGTACTCCTGAAACCTGGAAACCTGCTTCCCAAGCTGCGTTGGATCCAGACAGACACTGATCTCAATCGCATTGATCCGCGGGCCGGGCTTAGCAGCTGCCCATTGAGGCTCCTTGGGAATATCCAACTGCAAGGTTTTGTCATTGATCCAGGTCTATAGCTGATCCTTTAGCTTCACACAATCCTTGGTATTGTGGTTGGTCATATTGTGAAAGCTACAGTACGTCTTCCCCGCCATGTAGTCAGGTTTGGGAATGAATCCACCATCATGATGCAGACGCCCCTGGTTGAACAACTCCTGCAAGATTTCCGGAGCCTTGTGGGCGTTGTAGGTATACGCCTCAAAAGCTGACTTGGTTGGAAGCGGGGTCAGTATCTTCACAGTTTCCCTGACCAACCTTGCGGTTTTAGACTGTAACGGTCTTTGATCAGTCCGCTCTATAGCCGCCACTTCGTGTTCCAATTCCTCACCATCAACCCATGTCAGGATTGGTCTAGGCACCGCATCCGCCTGGATAGTCGCCACTGTCTTAACAGCGGCCGGAAGTGGAGTCTTGGGCTTTAGAGTTCCCAGATAGTAGGATACCGGAGTCCCCTTCCTTCTTTCGTTCTTTTCCTTGGACCGATCAACATAGTGCTGCTCTTGACCTAGCCGATTGGTCAGATCCACCATAGTGGTCACATGAACCTACCTGAATCCCTGGCGGATCTCATCCACCAAACCATCGATCGCCATCTTGACTGTGTGTTCTTCTGGAATATCCATCTCGCAACGGGTTAACTCCAGCTTAAACCTTCTTAAATAATCAGTGGCGGATTCGTCAGGCCTCTGCTCCATTTCCGCTAGGTCCTTGACCCCAATTTTTGCTTCCACAACCCCAAACATGGTTCAGAAAAGAACTTCCATGGTTTTCCAGTCTGGTATTGATCCGGGCTTCAACCGCTTATACCAAATAGTGGCTTCCCCCGCCAGAGATGTGGGAAAGAGGTTCAACTTCACGACTGGGTCTTCAGCATATTGACCAGACTCATTAGTAAAACGCATAATGTGCGTTTCGGCATCCTCTGATGTCTGGCCGGTGAATGGAGTGAAGCGAATTGGCTTGAATCCAGGAGGGAACGGTATTGCATTGATCTCTCGAGTTAATGGATTCTCGTACGTCTTGTCGACGTCGGGTAACCCATGCAGTTCCCTAAGCTTCTCAGCAAAAACCCTGCCAATATCTTCCATGGTCAGCTGGACCACGACATCCGCCGGTGGCTCTGGCGGATTGTTGCCAACTGGCCCAATAGGAGGGACATTGCCACCTGTCTGATTGTTGGCCGCCCCAGCATTAGGTCCGCCGGTCCCGCCACGACCAGCTGTTCGTCCCCGCCTATCTTTCGGCAGATTTGTACGGTCAGACCCCTCAGACTGGTCGATCCGATCAAAAAGCTGTCCCATCAAGGTGTTCATGTTCTCGAGCGTGGTATTGGTAGCCGCCAACTGCTCCTGTTGCTGTCGCCAGCAAGTATCAGAGTTCCTAACATGGGCAGCCATGTTATCCGCCAGCCGACCCTGCTGTCCGGCGAGATATTTGAAATTGGCAGTGAACCCCGTCTGCTCTGTCTCCATTCGCTTCATGGATTCACTTAGATTAACGACCACATTGTTGGCCTTCTTCAGAATTTCATCTGTATGACAAGATTTGTCGATCAACATCCTCAGAGTGTCCGTCACCTCGGTGGGAGATGCAGTCTCCCCAGTAAACGGTGCAACAGGTGACGCAGGCAGATCCGCGGACTCGTCCGCGAACCCCTCCTCTAAGAAACCAAATGAGGCTGCCCGGTTGGTAAGGCCAAAAGAACCATTATCAACCTAAGAAGCAGCCGTCACCTCGACTATCTCCCCCTCATTCGCGACAACTGGTGCCACGGATGCTGGGGCTTGATTCTTCTTGTCTCGCACGACCTTGAGGGCTGCAGCAATAGTTGCTTCATCCCCCAGGGTCCCGCCAAACACTTCCTTAGCTTCAGCGTCAGTTAATCCCCTACAATCAGCTGTTCCATGCTTGATCAGCTCCTTATGTGAATTCTTCAAACAATTCATGGTTATCCTTTTGTAAGGATCACCCTTCGTAGATCCCGCAATCTTGACACTGGGTCCCACTGGGCGTGCCAAAATGTTCGTGGCGGATTCAACACCTGGCGAACAGTCAACACTTGGGGGCGGAGGGTGCGTGCTCCTCGCGTGTCTTCTGTGTGCTTAGGCGTGCCAGCACCTTTGGAGTGGTGCAACTCGACTGCGGACGACCCCTGGCGCGTCCTCTCGTCTGCGTCCAATAGACTCTGACTTCTTGACCAAGCGATTGTTACACTGGCGCTGACTAAGCCGGCGTACAGGGCTCGAACAAGACCTGAATAGAACTGGCTAACAGGATTTTCTTCTCAACCCCTTACGGATTGAGGATCTTACTTTGATCCGGAGAAGCAAAGCAGAGCTAAACCAAGACCACGGGTGTGTGTTACCGGGGTAACGACTCGATTGCCACCGGAGTAGCGGACTGACTCGATAGGCTCAGCAACCGCTCGACACGAGTGCGAGATGTGATCGATCGCAGGTGGAGGCAAATTGCGTGAGTTGCTCCGGAGAGGCTTTGGCAAGTTAGCGGTGCGCTAGAACTTGTGTGTGTATGTATTTGGTTGAGAACCTTTTTTCAGTTGCAACAGAGTTATATTTATAGGGTTCCCGAAACCCTAGTGCATGAAGATCCAGACTGGCAGATTCCGGGATTGACTAGGATTGTCCTTCCTAAATCAGACTCCAATTAAATCAATTAAGAATAAATTGAAATCAGTATTTCCCTCTACTTAGGGAACTCATGCCACGCCGTATATTGCCCGGATCATCCCTTCATTAAAGCCGAGATAAGCCAAATCGACTCCACAGAGAATCAATCACTGATTTGGCTTAAGATACCTTTCGGAAAAAGATTGCTATCCGAAACAATCCCTAGTTAACCCAATCAGCGTTTACACCTTATTATCCGTTAAGGTAATTCGTATATTTATGTAATTGGATTACTACAAAATAACTCCAATATGATCGGGTAGCAAATCAATGCTTTCGTTCCAAGCAATCTTCCCCCAATGGAAGAGGAAATGCTCATACAGGATTTGGTTCAACTTAAACCCCTCTGGGCCTCGGGGTAAAAGCCCAATTGAAGTAAACTCTAATTGTGGCCCAAACAGGTAGCAAAGTACAAATACCAGTCACTATACATATTAAAGAAGAAAGTTTGATGCCTATGCTGTGCCTGCTAAATCAAAGATGGGATTCCAGGAAATGAATGAATGGGTATCAAAGTATTCGATTAGTCCAGACATTAGATAAGATGGTATTTCTCGATCAGGAAAAGAAAAAAGGGGAAAAAAAAAAACAAAAGACAGGTGGCGCCGTAATGACGTAATACAATTATAGCAATGATGATGAAAGAACCCCCGCCTGTTTCACGTTTAAGCTTTACACGACGACTAGGAGCAGAGATATTAGCCGGAGCGGGGCCAAAAATTCACCGGACCACATTTGATATTTCCTCCTTCTTTAACAGAAAGAAAGCACCAGATACAGTTGTTTACCATGCACGTACAATAATTCTCTGCTTAAATTATTAGAAAAATTTATCTAAATTATTAAAGCATGCAAGCAACTCGCTCGATGTTTGGATAATGAGGACCCACACTACCAGATATGGGAGAATAGCCGACGAAATTTTTTTCGTCAGCTATGCCAATTTTTCGTCGGCTATACCTTCTACCGACGAAATTTTCGTCGGCTATAAGTCGTCGGGAAAACCTGGTAGGTAATACAATAGCCAACGAAAAAATCAAATTCGTCGGCTATAGTAGAGTATGGCCGACGAATTTACCGACGAAAATATTTTTCGTCGGCCAAACCTGGGAGAAATTGCCGACGAATTTCGTCGGGTATTTTCGAGTATGGCCGACGAAATTCAGTAACTATAGCCGACGAAATTCGTCGGCTATTGTGTTTTAACTATTGCCGACGATTTATTAAACTTTCGTCGGCTATTTCCTCGAAATATATTAATATTTTAATAGGCATTAATTAGTTATAGCCGACGAAATACTAGAATTTTCGTCGGCTATACAACTTATAGCCGACGAAAATTGGTAAAATTCGTCGGCTATTCTTAAATTTTAGGGAAAAAAAATTAAATTATGCTTTGGATGGAGGAGGGGAAGGAGGAGGCCGGAGGAGGAGGAGAAGGAGGAGGAGGGGAAGGAGGAGGGAGGAGGGAGGAGGCCGGAGGAGGGGAAGGAGGAGGCCGGAGGAGGAGGAGAAGGAGGAGGAGGAGGAGGGGAAGCAGGAGGAGGAGAAGGAGGAGGAGAAGGAGGAGGAGGAGGAGGGGAAGGAGGAGGAGGAGGAGGGGAAGCAGGAGGAGGAGAAGGAGGAGGAGGAGAAGAAGGAGGAGGAGGAGGAGGAGGCCGGAGGAGGGGAAGGAGGAGGCCGGAGGAGGAGGAGAAGGAGGAGGAGGAGGGGGGGGGGGGGGGAAGGAGGAGAGAAAAAAGGCGGGAGGAAGCGATTTAAAAGATTTAGAAGGAGAATAGCCGACGAAAATAAAAAATTTCGTCGGCTATACTTAGAGAATAGCCGACGATTTAAAAGATTTCGTCGGCTATACTTTGGAAGATCAACAGCCGTCAGATCTTAGCCATCCAACGGCGGACAATAAAAAGGCGCGGATCAAGAGTTTAGCCGACGAAATACAATGTTTCGTCGGCTATACTTAGAGAATAGCCGACGAAATACAATGTTTCGTCGGCTATTCTATGAAAACATACTAAACTACCGTTTTGAGGCCCTAAACGAACCCGAAAGCCCGAAAAAGCCCACACATTGATCAATGATGCATTGATCTCCTTATATAGGTTGAGTGTGTTGTAGGATAGCAGGCAACCAACCAATACAGAAAGGAAAGTTTTTTTACTTTTGTCATTGGCCAAACTCAGCATGTGAGAAGGCATATAGATCTATCATAAGACAAAAGACTTTCTTAACAATGTTTGATTTAAAAACAAAGATAAAAGATTTTGAAAGATTTTTCCAAAAGCATAATAACACCATGGTTTAACAAAACATCTTTTTCTCTGAGATCAAACAAGGACCAGTTGATATATTGGTTTGTGTATCACAAACCTAGTTGGAGTCTATGAGAACCATAGCTATTAGGTCACAGGTTGGATATAAATCACAACAACCAAGACTAACTTTGACTCCAAGACTAGATAACTAGCTTTGCTGACAATTTGAATTTGAAATACGAATTTCAAATACATGTGAATGATCTGCAGGTAAAGCATAGATAAAGAGACCAAACAACAAGACTCATAACTGTATCATAAGATACCCAAAAGAACTAGGACAACAGACGTAACTGATATCCTCTGTGAAAAACTATGAAATGCATATGCATGTTTTACCTGATTACCAAGAGATAATGTTGGTTCTTCAACTTGATCTTCAACTTCAGACTTCACTTGCTTAAACTTGATGAATCATATAGGCTGTGTTTTGTTCCACAGAGGATTGCCAACATCTTTATACTTACACATTTAACTATTTTAATTGTGTTCTTTCACAGTTCGATCTCCATTTGAATTCTGAGCTTGTATCCAACAAACTGTTTTATGTAATTAGCTACCAAGAATTCATCTTACTTATTAATTATGACTATGGCCTATACATTTTATGCGAACTATTTTATGTGCGTAGTTAGCCGTTGCCTTTTGCTACGTCGATTGTCTCTACAACTAGTTTGCATATAACACCCCATTTAATTAGTGCATTACAAAAATGAAAATGTAATCTGTTAACTTTCAAGTAATGGACTCCGGTTTCGCATAGCTAGTCTAATGCTGAACTCTCTTACAATTCGTCATCTCTATCTATATTTTGATGGATTGAAACAACAAATTAAAATACAAAGGGGATCGAAAGTGGGGGGTGGATTAGACTGTTAGACCTATTAAAAGAATAAGGAGTTTTTGCTCAAAAGAAAAAAAGAATGAGTAATATGTTTAATTTTGAAAGTGAGAGTCTGAACTATTTTAAGGAGCCAAGTGCCCTAGTACGTACAGAGAATAGCTAGTTTTAGCCTTCTGGCGGCTTTCTCTTTAGCTTTGTCGTTATGGCATTTACCTTCCTTTCCACGAGTTAAAAAGGTTTGTAAGCTTGCATGGTGGTTGTGATGGTGGTGGCGGTGACTGGCTGTGGATCTTGTTTGTTCTTAAAACCCCAAAAAAAATGTCTTTAACTCCTCATAGCTAGCTAGCTGAGAATCATTATGATAGCTAGATAATATAGATTTTCAAATTTGTTCTTGGAATATATACTATAGCCGCTACCAGGAGGTTTGGAAACTCCAATGTTGTTTCTGCTAAAGGTATCCTACACCTTTTTGAAATCGTCTCCTCTAAACCTGGTATATACTACTGCAGATTAGGACTGAAGCGACGAAGAATCAACAAAGGAAAAAAGTTTCGTCGCTTCAACACATCCAAGCGACGAACATTGGACTCGTCGCTTAAACAAAAAACGAGCGACGAAGATTTGTCAATATTCGTCGCTTCAACACATCCAAGCGACGAACATTGGACTCGTCGCTTAAACAAAAAACGAGCGACGAAGATTTGTCAATATTTGTCGCTTCAATAATTTCCAAGCAACGAATATTGATGTTTCGTCGTCTCAGTTTATAACAGAACCATTTTTTAAAAAAGCTAGCGATAAAATTCAATCTTCGTCGCTTGGAAATTATTGAAGCGACAAAGTTCACTGACTTCGTCGCTCGAATACAAAACCAAGCGACGAATATTTGGCAATCTTCGAAGCTTCGTTTTTTTTCATCTGCTTAAGCACCAAATTATAATTAAAAGAGACACTTGGGTTTTCAATTAGCAAAGTAATCCCTTTAAACTAACTGACTGTTGGATGTCAAATGTTCGTATATTATGGTGTGCGGTTAAAGTTAGGGATGAAACAGGCATTGTTTGATCGTCCGATTGTCGGGATAATCGAAAAAAACGCACTTTGACCACATAAATATTCTTTGACCGCTCCCTCCGAAAACCTTCCTCCACTACAGGCAGGGGAAGGTAGAAGGGCATGACCACGGGGTCGGGAATGTGGCAACCCCGCCCCCGAAAACGCCCCCAGGATGGGGTCCACCCATAGGGCGTATTAGTTGTGTTTTCGGTTTTCCCTTTAATAGGACAACCGAACGTCGCCCGTTTCGGCCCAAATTTTAACCGTGCCCCTTATATTACATACATGTCACATCCAACGGTCAATTTTTCTGATGGAGATCCGCTCCTAATAGCGCCTTCAAGAAGCAGCAACTTCTTTATTAACCTAATATATAGATTAAGCAACATAGGGGGATACTTGAGTTTTCAATTAGCAAAGTAATCCATTTGGACTAACTGACCGTTAGATGTCAAGTGTACATATATTATAGTACGCGGTTAAAATTCGGGACGGAACATACGTCGTTTGGCCGTCCGATTGTCGGAAAAATCGAAGTTTAAAAATTGACCTAATATGAAAGTTAAGCAACATAGGGGGATACTTGAGTTTTCAATTAGCAAAGTAATCCATTTGGATAGGCCTGTCAATTCCGACACGACCCGATAACACGACTCGAAACCCGCACGAAATAAAGCGGGTTGAACCCGCACGATTAAAAAGCGGGTCAGCGGCGGGTCAACCCGCCATGACCCATTTATTAAATGGGTCAACCGCGGGTCAACCCGTCAACTCGAAATTAACCCGCTTAACACGTTTATTAAATGAGTCGGGTTATATTATATATACCATGCATACATGACCCATACATCACGTGTTTATAAGGGTCGATTAAGTCTTTTCTTACAATTAGGGTTACCGTTAACACAATAAATTCTCTTGTTTAAGCCTTGTATCAACACAAAAACCCTAAGTTCCACCGCACATCAACATCAAAACTTCACCTTTTCTCGAGAATGTATTATCGTCAAGCCAATGGTACTTATATATATGAGATATGTTTATCTGATACTTGATTTTGATCAACTCTTGTTCTAGATCTTCCAGTTCAAAACTGGGATGAGATATATGATTATTATATATATGCTATCGTAAGGAACTTAGGGTTTATACATATGAACAAACATATATATATATATATATATATATATATATATATATATGTTCTCGTTTCTATGATTATTAGATAGCATGTTCAAACCCTAATAAGATTATTGTATTCATGTTTGTTCTCGTTTCCATGATCTTGCTTTGTTATAGGTGGTGATTACTTGTTCCTTTTATGCTGAATAAAGTGAAGCAGTGTTTGTAAGTTAGCATTTGATGCTTTACATTCAAACTTAAATTTCAAACTCAGTTTATGGATTATGTATATTTTATTTTATCTGGATGGATGAATTTTTTAATTTTAAACTTATGAGAGTTTTAAATTTTATGAATGGATTTATATATGAATTACAGATAATTGTGGTCTTGTGTAGTTTGTTGTGAATTTAATCAAGTCATTAGTTAAACGGGTCACAATGTTAATAGGTCATTTGTCCAACACGTCACGACCTATTTATTAAATGGGTTAAACGGGTTGGAAACGGGTAACCCGTTAATAAATAGGTTGGGTTTGGGTTTGGGTTTAAATTTTCGACACGATTATTAAATGGGTTGGGTTTGGGTTTGTGTTTTGTGACACGCGAAAAATCTTGACCCGACACGAACCCGACACGACACGACTCATTGACAGCCCTACATTTGGACTAACTGACCGTTAGATGTCAAGTGTACGTATATTATGGTACGCGGTTAAAATTCGGGACGGAACGAACGTCGTTTGGCCGTCCGATTGTCGGAAAAACTGAAGTTTAAAAACTGAAGCGACGAACTTTGCCGATCTTCGTCGCTTCAGATAGTTGAAGCGACCAAGTTTAAAGTCACAAGGTTACCATGTGTGTTTGAACTTCGTCGCTTCAGATCATACGAAGCGACGAATTTTAAACTCACTACGTTACCTGTGGGTTTTCACTTCGTCACTTCAGATAATATGAAGTGACGAAGTTTGACAAAGTCGTCACTGACTTTTGCCAATGTTCGTCGCTAACTTGAATACTGAAGCGACGACTTTGGCCTATGTTTGTCGTTTCATTTCTATTATAAGCCCAGAACTGGGTCTTCTTCCTTAGACGCGAAAAAACTCAGAGACTCTTCTTCCTTCCATTCGAAAACCCAGAAACCCCAAATCAGCTTCCCTTTTTCGATTCTTCAATCAAATTCATCCTTAATCCATTCGAAACCCCCCCCAAATCAGCCCCAATTTGAAACCCTAATCCCTCTTCTTCTTCCTTCCCGAACCGAAAACCCAGAAACCCCAATTGTTCTTCCCCTTTTCGATTGGAAGCTTCAAATTCATCCTTAATCCATTCGAACCCCCCCCCCCCCCCCCCCCCCCCAAAAATCAGCCCCATTTCGAAACCCCTAATCCCTCTCCTTCGATTTCAACCCCGAAACCCTAAATTCAAAACCCCCAAACCCTAAATTCAAAACTTCTAATCCTTAGAACTCATCAATGGCACCAGGTTGTAGTCAGCAAAAGATGAAAAAGGAGCTCGCGGCGATAAGGGAGAGGAGGGCGGCCGAAGCTGAGGAGGCGGCGGCGGAGGTGGAAACTGCTGTTAGAAAAATAGGGTCTTTTTATTTCATTATTATGTATATGCAGCTACTATGCTCTACAACTGGCTTACACGTGTATGGCTCTAGGTGATTCTGTAGTACTATATATTTGGAGGTCTTATCCTTCTTCTGTACATTCATGAATGACCAGCTAGAAATATCTTTTCCTTTTCCTTCTTCTAGTATTGAATACATATATTTTACTTTTATGGTATCAAAGCCAGGTTGATTTTGACCTCCTCTTTATCATCGTTTTCTAGTTAATTTTTCTTTTCTGCAACTCCTGTATTCGATAGTGACTACTCATTCATATGGTAGTTTGAGCTATTATTGCTTTGTCGTCTCTGGAATTAAGATCTTTGTTTTATGTGGTGATATTTACTGAGATCTATAGTCATCTATTTATATCTGAAGCTGGGTGCGTTATTTTCTAGTCTCTTGTTAGTATCTAGATCTCTCTTCACTCATGGATCCTGCAAATCTTTCAAATCTAAACACTCTGATGCAGACCACTGCTTATTTGCCTAACATCTCTCTTGATGAGAACAACTATGCTGCTTGGTTCTTTAGGATGGAATAGTTTCTTCAGGGCCAAAATTTATTTGGTTTTGTTGATGGTTCCGTCAAATCTCCCTCTCAGTACACCTTAGCTGCAGATGGTGTTACTCCTGTGCAAACGAGAGAGTATTTGACATGGAAGACTCAGGACAAGAGTATTGTCAACATGATTGCACAAACATTAAGCCCTGTAGCTACAACTTGTGCAGTTGGAAGTCAATCTGCCTTTGAGCTGCGGCAGAACCTGGAACTCAAATTTGCAGATCCAAATAGGCAAAACATCCTCCAATTGAAGTCCAACCTGTAGAATCTGCGAAAAGGTAATGATGATATCGAAACCTATCTGGATAAAAGTAAGATTGCTAGAGATGCTCTTGCTACTGTTCGGGTTAATGTAGATGATGAGGATATAGTAGTAACTGTGCTAAATGGTTTGCCAAGTGAGTGCAATGCTATTAAAACTGTAATCAGGGCTCATACTGGGACTTTCTCTTTAGCCTCTTTAAAAACGTTACTTAAAGCTGCAGAGGTAGACATAGAAAATGATTCTCAGTGCTCAATTCCTCTCACTGCTATGGTAGCCAGGTCTAACTCTGTATCTAGTTTGTCAAATGGTAGAAATCTCTTAGCTTCGTCTAGCTCTTGTGTGCCATCATCTTTTAGCTCGTCTGCTATTGTGTCTTCTCAATTGACATATCAGGTTGGACAAAATCCTATGCAAACTGTTGTGCAATATCCATCAGGTCAAAGCTACTCTTCTCAAGCTGTAGCTCTTCCATCAAATTCTCCTATGGTTAATCAAGGCTTCTCGGCTATGGTGCCTCAAAGTGTCACATCCATGATGTCTATCCCTGCTCAACAGCCTTATGTTCCCATTTCTTCACTACCTTATGGTTTTTCAGCTTTCTCTCCATTTTCAATGGATGAAAACACTTTTGGAATGTCTGGCTTCTATGCTGGAAGGGGTCTTGCAAGGTTCAATGGTGGAGGTTTCAACAATGGTAGAGGTTTTAACAGTGGTTTTAACAATGGTGGAGGATTCAATGGTGGAGGTTTTAACAGTGGTGGAGGTTTCAACAATGGTGGAGGATTCAATAGTGGTGGAGGTTTTAACAATGGTGCTGGCTTTAACATCTTTGGAAACAATGGCAGTGGTGCTAATAACTTTGGGAACAACTTCAACAACAACTCATATATGTATCAGCTGTGCAATAGACCTGGTCATGGTGCTAGAAACTGCAGTACTCTCTCCAACTATCCAAATGTGCAAACTCCAGTTGATTTCAACCAAGGTGGCTGCCAGTACTGTAACAAGGCAGGACACAAAGCTGACAGATGCTTCTTCATAATTGGCTTTCCAAATCGGCAGAATCAAAACAACAAGCAAGGGAACACTGTTATGTTGGCAGCAGCTCCTAATGCACCACAATTTTGGTTGGCAGATACTGGTGCCACCAATCATATGACCAGCGATCCTAATGTTCTCAACAATCTTGTTCAGTATGCAACAACTGATGGAGTTCAAATTGGTAATGACTCTCAGCTTTCAATAACTCACACTGGTAATGCTAACTTGGGATCATTGAAGCTTCAAAATATCCTTCTTATTCCTGAACTTGCAGCTCACTTGTTATCTATTTATCAGTTATGCAAACAAAATAACTGTTTAGTGTGGTTTGATGAATTTATGTGTGTGATACAGGACAAGGTGTTGGGCAAAGTTCTTTACGAAAGTCTAAGTAATCAAGGGCTATACCACATTTCTTTTGAGTTACCACAAGTGGTTCATCAACCTGCAGAAAGTGAAGATATCAAGACGGCTCAGGGAAATGATCATCAAGCTGCTTTTTTGGGGAAAATGGTGAAGCACTCATTGTGGCATCAAAGGTTTGGGCGTCCCTCTAATGAAATAGTTAGTGCAATGCTCAATAAATGTAATATAAAGAGCAGTTGTGATTCAGATTCTAGTATGTGTGAACCATGCCTTTTAGGAAAATTTCAGAAACTTCATTTTGCTTTATCTAGCTCTAGAAGCTCCAATCCATTTGATCTAGTACACTCAGACGTTTGGGGCCCTGCTTCATATGTCTCTATTGATGGTTTCAAGTACTTTGTACTCTTCATAGATGATTGTACTAGGTACACTTGGATTTTTCCAATGAAAAATAAAAATGAGGTGTTGTCCTATTTTCGATCTCTCTGTGCTTTCATTTCAACTTAATTCTCCTCCAAAGTTAAGTGTATTAGATCTGATGGTGGTGGTGAATATGTGAATAACAAGTGTAATCAGTTTTGCAGACATGTGTTCTTTGAAGAAAATTGTTTTCCTTATGCTGCTGTTAAAGATTTGCAGAATATAGTAACAAGCTCACAGAACAAAGGCTCTCATCAACAAGACGACTCAGTGGGGTATATGCCATTTTTAACTATTACTCAGCTTGTTGATAATAGTGTTTTGCCCATGCCTGTGTCCTCTACATCAGCAAGTACTTCAGGTCAGGTTCACTCTTCTCCCATTACCTCTTCTTTTCCTATTCATGAACAGGTTTCTATGCAAAATAGGGTTGATTTTAGCTCCACTTCACATCAACCTAATCATGCTTGTTCCCAAAAGGAGGACACTCGTCTGTGTCAATTTGTTGACAATGACCCCATTCTCTTTTCACCCACACACTCCTCTCAGTCTCCCAACTCCTCTCTAATTTTTTATCTTGACTCTAATACTGAGATTCACTTTGAAGAAGATAATGGAGCCTTGACTATTGATACACAACCAGGAGGGGGATCAATATCCATTGTGCTAAAGTGTTCTCCTACAAGACCTACTCATCAGATCTCTGAAGCCAATATTTTACACCCTGTTGCTGGACTCAACCCCTTGACTCAGAATGATCATACCATGTTGACTAGAAGTAAAAGAGGAATTCTCAAGAAGAAATGCTTTCTCTCCATCCTTTCTACTTCCATATCTAAACCCTCAGATTTTGAGCCAAGCTCATATAAAGCTGCTCTTCAAATACCAGTATGGAAACAGGCAATGCAAGAGGAGTATGATGCTCTTATGAGAAGCAAACATGGACACTTGTGCCATTACCTCATGACAAGAACCTAGTGTCATGCAAATGGCTTTTTAAAATTAAGAGGAATTCTGATGGAACTGTGGCTCGACACAAAGCTCGCCTTGTAGCTCGAGGGTTCAGTCAAGAACATGGTGTGGACTATGAGGAGACATTCTCTCCAGTTGTTCGTCATACCATAGTGAGACTAATTTTGGCATTTACTGCTCATTCAACATGGACGCTACATCAACTTGATGTTAAAAATGCTTTTCTTCATGGTCAATTAACAGATGAGGTATATATGACTCAACCAAAGGGTTTTGAAAGTGAATTTGCCACAGCTTATGTGTGTAAACTCAACAAGTCATTATATGGGTTAAAGCAAGCTCCTAGGGCATGGAATGAAAGGTTTACCAATTTTCTTCCCACTATTGGTTTTATTCCCTCTCATGTTGATGCAAGTCTCTTTGTCAAAATCACAGGAAGCTCCAAGGCCTATCTCCTACTTTATGTAGATGGTATTATACTCACAGAAAATTGTGATGCATTGATTGATGAGATAAAGCAGTCCTTACAAGCAGAGTTTGAGATGTCTGATCTAGGTCTACTACATTTCTTTCTTGGCCTTGAGATTAAATACTTAAAGAATGGAGGTTTGGACGATTATCATACTCACATCAATACATGTCAATCAGGAGTCAAGTTGATTAAAGACATGGGTAAGCCTCTTGATTAATTCTCTGCATCTCACTTCCGAAGTCTTGTAGGTTGCTTGCAATACCTTACATTCACTCGATTAGACATTGCATATGCTGTTAATTCGGTATGTCAATTTATGCATAATCCTACTGAAGATCATCTTGTGGCTGTCAAAAGAATCTTGCGCTACATCAAAGGAACTCTGGATGTTGGTCTTCTCCTTAAGCAACAGGATTCTCAGTCAACTCCTCTCTCTCTTAATGCATTCTGTGATGCAGATTGGGCTGGAGATCCTAATGATAGAAAGTCCACTACTGGTTGTGTCATTCTCCTCAATAATGTTCCAATTTCTTGGTGTAGCAACAAGCAATCAGCTGTCTCTCGCTCTTCCACTGAGGCAGAATATCGAAGTATGGCAGACAACACCTCTGAAATCCTATGGCTCACTCATCTTCTTCGTGACCTGCATATTGAAATCTACGGGATCCCTACATTACATTGTGATAATGTTTCAGCCATTGCACTTGCAACCAATGTAGTTTATCATTCTAAACTGAAACATATAGAGGTGGATGTACACTTCACTCGAGCACAGGTGAAAGCTGGGTCACTAAAGCTTCAATTTGTGTCATCAAAAGACCAACTTGCAGATCTCTTCACAAAAGGACTCTGCTCTCCACAACATAATGGTTTTTGTGACAGCTTGATGCTTATGACCACACATCAAGCTGAGGGGGGATGTTAGAAAAATAGGCTCTTTTTATTTCATTATTATGTATGTGCAGCTACTATGCTCTACAGCTGACTTACACGTGTATGGCTCTAGGTGATTCTGTAGTACTGTATATTTGGAGGCTTTATCCTTCTTCTATATATTCATGAATGACCAGCTAAAAATATCTTTTCCTTTTCCTTCTTCTAGTATTGAATACATATATTTTACTTTTAACTGCGACGGCGGCAGTGGCTGAGTCGAATGTTTACAATTTACTGGTTGTTTACAATTTACTGGTTGTTTACAATTTACTTTACTCTTCAGATACCGAGAAGTGAAGAAGATATTGTCTTCCAGCAAATGGGATTCTCTCCTAAGGAATTCCTCATCATACCCTCCTCATAAAAGAATCTGGGCCGTTCAATTTTAATCCAACGGCCCAGAATCCTCTGTTACTATTCACACAACCCCCCTGCAAAGCAATCTGAGCCTTCCAATTTTAATCCGACGGCCCAGATTGCATGAGGAGAGTGAGGAGGGTGTTTTATTAGGAGAGAATCCGGGTCCGTCTTCCTGAGTGTAAGTTGATTGCTCCATTAATATCTAATCCATGTATTTTATTTACATCTGTATGATGGCTCCTGTCCAGTTAGCATGCATGCTGATTGTTCATAGGTTCATCTTTCTAAGAGATGCAGGCCCGTGCGTGAGGGGAGGAGTAGGAAGTCACCGCCTCAGGCACCACATTTGTTGGGGACACCAAATGGGCACAATACTCGCAAATCAAATAGGTTTTTTCTCCAAAATCGATTTAGGGTATGCAAAATGGGATATTCTGATTTTGTTTCTCATCAAGAAATCAAAATTGGGAACATATCTTCTAGCCGTTCAGGTAATTATGATGTCCATCAATCATAGAATATTCAGGAAAGAAATAAGTATCAAAAATCTGCTTCATGTTATGAACAGTCTGATAAGAGGAAATTTGAGATTTTCTTTTAATGATGCCCTGTGAGGAGGTTTAATTTTAGGGTTGAGAGATAGAGAGATTAAAAGTTGATTACAAATTTGTGTTTCGCTGTTTGGCTTGTGATTAACAAATCACATAAGTTATTTTTAGATAGTTGTGAGACACAATATTATATGGTTGTCGTTGATTCTTTTTCCCGTATAACTATTAGAGGGCACCATTTTTCAGACCTCGCCTCAGGTCTCTAAATCTCAGGTCCGGCCCTGAAGAGATGTCATTATCAATGTGATTATGATCACTTATAAATCATGAAACTTTGTTGGGTGTTCATCAGATTCTTGAATTGGGAGAACTGATCAAGACAAAGAAAATCACATCTGTGGAGCTTACAAAGATTTTCCTGAATAGACTTAAAAGGTAATGGTGCAAATAGTTTCTTGGTTTTCTCTTTCTGTTAATATCCAGGACCTATAATGTTAATATGCTATTGATGCATTGTTGACATACCAGGTATAATGTTCTTTAGGCGGTGGTGACTTATACTCAAGAATTAGCATACAAGCAAGCAAAAGAGGCTGATAATCTGCTTGCACAAGGAGAGTATTTGGGTACATCTCTTTTCTGATTGATGTCATCAATATTTGTATGTATTATGTATTCTCAACTCCTCATCTTTAGTATATAAAGCTAAATAAATTGTCAGCATTTACATATTGACTTTGTTTTTAGGTCCTCTACATGGGATTCCTTATGGTTTGAAGGATATAATTGCAGTACCCTACTACAGAACAACTTGGGGTTCCAAAAGCTTCAAAAATCAAGTTCTCAATAGTGAAGCTTGGGTTTACAAGAGGTTCTAAACAATTTTTGATTCCTTTACTCTAATCTAAGACTTATTGGGGAATCTGCTCAACCCCAGAGATTTTCATCTAATTTGTTTTGACTTTTGACAAGCTCAGTTTGCATGGTGAAATATGCAAATGTTTACCTCTAGCTAGCCCAATTTTACAGATTTCTTGTTGGTTGGTCTTGTTAATATACAGGTTGAAGTCTGCTGGGGCAGTCCTTGTTGCAAAGCTTGTGTCGGGATCACTGGCATACGATGACATCTGGTTCGGTGGAAGAACAAGGAATCCATGGAATATTGAGGAGTTCACTACCGGTTCATCAGCTGGACCTGCTGCATCTACCTCAGCAGGTATGTAGTAGTCTTCAAGGTTTAAGCCATCAGCCTTTGTTTCAATCTTTGTGGGGGTACCTCTTCTTCCCTACATGCTCATTCCTTCCTAGAGGTTACTTGCTCATTTGATTTCCATTTTCATTACATGAGCTACAGAGGAAGCTGCCAAGAAGAGTGTCAGAATTGGAATCACAACTTTCTCAATTGTAAGAGGGTCTGAAGAGGGCAAATGACCAATTAAACTCATCCGAGTCAGCAAAGAGTTGAAGTGGAAGACTTGATTATGACCATTCCTTTTCCTTATAATTTGACTATTGTACATTGTCGTAATTTGAACAAATTGTAACTTTGGACGAAATCTACGTATTTATAAAATGTAGTGTGTTTGTGTTATGTTGGATGTGTATTTTATGTTATTTGAATGTGTGTTTTGTGTTATTTGGATGCGAATGAATTTGGTTCAAACCAGTCTCAGAAACCTTTTTTTTTCTCTCTGTAATACTGCAAGAAGCGACGAACATTGATCAATATTCGTCGCATGAAAATCTAAGCGACGATCAAACTTCGTCGCTTCAATTTTATCATCCCATGTTTTTTATTTTGTAACATGCACTCTAGCGACGAATTTTGAACCAAACTTCGTCGCTTCATTTTCCCAAGCGACGACTCAAACTTCGTCGCTTCGTTTTCCGAGCGATGAACTTTGGTGTCGTCACTTGGAAAAATGAAGCCACGAAATTTGGTTTAAAATTCGTCGCTTCGGTGCTGAAACGACGAGAATGAAGCGACGACATCCAAGCGATGACTAGTCGTCGCTTCGGTGTTGAAGCGACGAAAATGGTTATGAAGCGACGACAAAAGCTTCGATTCTGATCTGGAGTAGTGGTATAGTATTAGACATTTTTCCAATGGTTGAATGTGGTTCCATGGTTATCTTTCTATTGACGAAAAACATAAATTAGGCGACAAATGATGTAGTCCTCAATTATAAAACATCAAACCCCTTTGGGGTTGTTACAACTTCTGCTGCTTTCCTCAAGAAATTTGTTACTGTTGACATAGGAAGGATGAAAATCAAAACAGCAACCCATCTCCAATTTCGTTGAATTCACCCATCTCCAATTTTGTCAAAATCAATTTCGATGCAATTTTCAGAGACTCATATGCGATCATCCTCGTACGTGATAGTAATGCTAGACCATTGCTCGCTGCAAGGAATGCAGGGAAGACTTCGGTGCATGTTTTTGAAGCTCTTGCACTCGGACATAGTGTGATTTGTGCAAGTGAAAGATGACATGAGAAAACTGAAGTGAGGTTGATTCAAAACTGGTTATTGGAGCAATTTAATAGATGACTAAATTAACCTCCTTGGACAGGATATCAAAGCCATTGCTATAAAATTTGAAGAAGTTGGCTTTAAACATATGTTTAATACAAAGAAGCAAATTGTATTGTTGCTGCCCTTGCAAACTATAGGCATAGATGTTCGAATGAAGTAGTTTGGATACAAATAATGCCATTGTTGTAGGAATATCAGAATTGGTCTACTCATTTCATTGATAATCCCCTTTATATAGGGTGAGTATTACAACGGTAATAGGAAATACATTAATGACAATAATGACTACATAATTATCTATCGTCAGTTACATTGACGAAGGCACATAATACGTTTTTCCTTCAACACTCCCCCTTGTGCCGAGTCAGAGATAAAATGGTGCATGTGATGTTGCCTCATTAAAAACCTTGCCAAGTAACAAAAACCCAATGGGAGAAAATAAAACTTTGGTCGAAGGACAAAAAGAGCGCAACGCACCTATTACATTTGAAAACAACATGTATGTGCTAGACTCCCCCTGATGTCTGCATCTCCCCCTGATTTTTACATTAATCATGAGATTCTCCCTGATTCTTTCATTTGATCAAGGGAGCTTCAGTAACATTAGCATAGTTATGCATTTTCACATGTTTTTCCAAATATGACTTTGAGCAATGATTTAGTAACTAAATCTTGCCACATCTTCCTCAGATCCAACTTGATTTACTTTGATCTTGAGGATAAGGTTGTTCATGAACCGAACACATTGGTTCATATTGAACATCAGGTTCACTCGTGGTATGACCTTCATATAACAAAACAGTCATAACTTTGTCTAGAGTATGGATGAACCATTAAGAGATTTGAAATTGATCTGTGACAACAGATTTTCTTATTTCACCTTTAATGCGTTTTTCTTTACCCATAGTTAGCTGTGACGTGGATAATTTCTTTATCATGTCACATTCTATGTAGAGATTGAATAAGCCCAAATCTTTCATATCTTTAATGAAAGAACGATTTGCGTTGCGTAGGCGCATAGCTAGACATAGCTTTACAAATTTACATCGAATGAGAGGTCGAGTCTTACATATTATGTTTAAGTACAATCATGCGTCATTGCACTTGTATAGGAATTTCATTTCCCAATACTTCTTCGTCATCTTCCTTTAGATGAAAAACGGATCTATTGTTAGAGTAAAGACTTCGACTGATCATGGGAATATCTGTAGGCCTCACTTTATTCTTTAGAGTGCCTAAGCCGATTGATGGATGATCACCATCATTACAGTCCTTGAGTTCCATTTCAAGACTGTGTATTCCCAAAATCTTTTTCATTCTCAACTTAGGATTTATAATACACTGAGTTTCTCTTATTTCATTTAGAGTTCATATATATCCATAATGAAAACGCAAGGGCATAATTCATCAATCCCTTTCCAATCAAGTAGTCACTTTAGTGAACGTTTCAATTTCTTTTGCAAACGTACTCATGTGATCTAGAGTCACTTGATTTGGGTGGATCAAGTCCGTTTAGGATCCTCATGTATATCTCTTAATTTAGATCCCCATAGAGATATATGTTTTGATCACTTTTCGTAAGCTGCATGTTCAGTTTTTCGGAAACTACCAAACTGACAAGGTAGTGGAGTGCAATGACATCCATTACGAGAGTTTGTCTCATCGTAGTCCATTACGAGAGAATATCTCCTCGTAGTCGATTCCAGTGCGTTTTTGAGAGACCTTGCGCCATAAGGTGAGTTTGCATACTCTTATTCTCATTACGCATTCTAACAAAGATATATTTGATAGGGTTTATATTTGCGGTGTCGGCGTCACCTGCCCAAAAGACCTATCTCTTTGTTTATACTGGATCGCTTCTTTCCATTAGGCCAGTTTACTAAGTTGACATTTTTCAACGAAGTATGGTTCGATAGTAGACTCATTATTCCACGTCCTCATGTACACTAGTGTAATGTGTTTGTAGAGATCTCTATACTTTAAGGATTGGTTCTAACATTTGAGGCGTCCCCCAATGATAACCACAATCCATAAATATTCTCATGAGACGGATTTGAGTATCACTGATCAATAGATCAGGTTGTGCCAAACTTGTTTTCTTCCTTTACACAAGTATGTATCGAACCTAGGGTGGCCTCCCCCTCTTCCTTGGAGAGCCACGGCCTGTGACACCATTTATGCCACTTATGGCGTCACCATGCCACCATCCATGGTGGCAGTGCAATACCCAATTCCTCTTGGGTGGTACCATGTCCTTTTGATAAAACACAATCCTTACAGGTATATTGTGCAGCAGGTTTATGTGATCTCGTCACTTTAATGTATAAGATATGTACACACCTTACTTTGTGTGATTTTTGGGGATCAAGATGAGACACAGTGGGGACAAACCACGACAATTCCTGTCGTTCCACTTGAACATGTTTGTTCTTATCTCCCCCTAACGACGGGAAGACTGTCTCATCCAAGTGACACACCGCAAATCTAGCGGTGAGGAGATCGCCTGTCAAGGTTTCGACATAGCGGACTATAGCTGGAAGTTTATATCCAGCATAAATATTTATTCATCTCAAGTAACCCATCATTGTGCGCTGTGGCGGCGCAATTTTGGCACATAAAAACATTTAATGGAGCTCAAGGATTGTAGATCCGTGTCAATCCAAAAGAGCTCAAGGATTACAAGTTCGTTTGAAATCCTTTAAAATACTCACACATAGTCACTAGCTATGGTGTAAATTGGTTCAATGATGATGGCCATAGATGAAAAAGTAACGCTGCATGCAAAAATTGCATAACCCAAAACGGAAGTATTGGTGTGCTTTACCAATATTAAGACTATTACTGTAGTCGTTTTCCGTGAGACCAATTGGGTTTTTATATAGGAATATGATGTCCATTACAAATCCCATATAATAAGCCATAAAATCATCACACCTACGGAAATTAACCCGGCCTAAGTGCTTTGACTTTCTAGCATAAGCAGCATGAATTTTAATTGTGGATGGTGTCATGACACGTGACCAGTGTGTCGACACAACAACCAACACCATAAAATATCTATGGTGTCCGCAAGTTGGTTGAATCGATCCACTGAATCCTCTTTTGATTCAATATAACAACATAATGAGAAACTCATGTGTCCTTTGCATATGATGATCTCAATCATAATTGCTTTAACGAATAGGCTTTGAATGATGTACTTTTATCCATAAAATCATGACGGATAGGAGAAGCATAATAAGGTATAAATGCATATGCTTGTGCATCAAATATATTATAATGCCACATTGGGGGAGCGGCGGAATTTAGGAATTGAACATACGTCTTCAACCCTATATGACAATATTTGAGGATAAAATGTTCATTGATCGTCCTCAGATTCGTGTGTGAACCATATTCTTCTGGTGTTTGCTTCTATTTATCCAAAAATATGGGTGTCCATAGTAGTTTCTTTAATGTATGGATCACCATATCAAAGCCAATCTATGTCAGAATTCCAAAAGAACATTTTCTTATGACGTTGGATTTAATTAGCGGTTACTTAGAACCTACTAAGTTGACATATAATCTTCTCTAATACTCGTTTACATTCGCAGTCATTTAGAGGTAATGCAAAGGAGCTCAAATGAATTCTCACTTGTATCTTTTTCACATGAAAAATCGTGGCGTAAATTTCTTTATAATGTGGAAAACAAAATTCAATTTTCTTTTATCGCATAAATTGTCAATTTGACATATGCTCAATATATACATCGAAACGTAACTCAAGTTCTTTAGAGTAAATCGATGGGGATTGTAATGAAAAGGTATTGTAATCCCAATTAGGCAGGTGTATTATGAATCCCAAAGGAAAATATATACTGATCATTATCACTTTCTTTGATATACTAATCATTATCATATAGTGTTACTGTTCTTCAGTACTATTATTTTAGGGATTACATTGTGCGTTTCTTTACACACGGTTCTTTGTTTCATGCCTATATTATGATATGTTGCTTTACTTTATGCAATACTTTGCAAAGTTAGATGTAGAAAATTGAATCATGTATATTATGAATAAAATTTGAATAATCTCAATTCCTTTAGAGAAATTTCAAAAAAAATTAACATGCCAACGATTACATTTAGTCTTGTCCAATTTAGAGAGAGAAACTTTAAGACAAAAAGTCTAATTTAGGACAAAAAGTCGTATTTAGGCGTAATAGCCTTTATAAGGATATCTTCAAATTTTTAAAGTAGACTAATCAAAGTCTATCTTGGATTGAGCCAGATCCTTTTTGCTCTTTTAATAGCTGCAATGATGAGATTTGTCATTTAACATATTCTTCCCAGATATTATGTTTTTAGTTGTAAACTCATTTTCAATGTTACTGTTGGATATTGAAGATACTTTTCCAAAATCCGCGTACTCATATGATTCTTCATATTTATTGAAAGTCGTAGCTAATTCTTTGCTAGCTTATAATGTACGTATCAATAGTTCATTGAATTACAACAATGGCAGAGTGCTTCACTGCACATGACATATCCCCTATGTCATCTTTTTAATGTTACATTGTTTCCACTTACTTTTGGATGATTATATGAATTTTACGTCCATGGTAATTACCCTTTGTTTTAGGGTCGTTGCATTACTTTGCCCAATTTGTTCAAGAATATATATATATTTTTCTAAGACCTTACATCGTCATTGCCTTTTGATTTAGGGTTGTTGCATTATTTTACAAAATGTGTTCTAGGAAATTTCTTTTTCTCATACCTTACATTGTCATTGCCCTTTGGTTTAGGGTTGTTGCATTACTTTGCATAATTTGTTTCAGGGAATTTCTTTTCAGACCTTACGTTGTCATTCAAGATATTGAAATTATATATTTAGCTATTTACATAAAGCAGTTCGTATAAATATACCATGCTCAAGCCTTTGTTGGCTCAATAGGGGAATTTGGTACTCAAGTTCTTCAGAGCCCAATGTGTCAAAGTCAAACTGTGATGGTTAAACCATCTGTAAAATATAGGAAGAATAAAATATATTAGTTTCGCGGTCTATGACATTCACGACAACTAAAATAAACCAATATACTTTATGGAAACCCGATGCTTTGTGAAATTTCGTTATCACAATAAAATTTTTGATTTTTCCATATTCATTGCATGTAAAGCTAATGAAATTTCATTATCATTGCTTTTTATATAATCAAGAAGATATCCATGATGAAAAATTTTTCAAGAAATTAAAATTGGATCTCAAGACCAAAATTTGTAATGGTCATATTTTTCTTACTTCGTGAATATGCTTTATCACAATAATTGGTTTGTCCATTTTTATATTGTATTGCTCATGAGATTTGCATTATCATGGCAATGCTCAAATTAAATAACATGTTAAATAAAAATAATTATTTAACATAATAAAATAGACATATAATGATGCTCAAATTTCATAAATATATGTCATAATATAATAAGATAAGTTTGAGCATTATATTATTAACGATTTAATGAAAATAATAACGTTAATTAGATCTTACTTGTTAGTTTGCCAAATAAACTGCATATTAAGCCATTGCTCGATCTCCGACTCCAAATAGTCGTCACATATTAATCGTCGTATCGTAATTGTTATGCCACATAAAAACAAATAATATTCATATGATTAGTCACTTTAATCATATATATTTCACATTTATCATATAAATTAAATAATTTCATATGATTTTCACATTTAAACAATATCTATATGAATAGTCACACAGTGAATATAAATTACCATACGATAATTTCAAAAATTACCTTCAAATTTTTATCCCAAAAAGAAAATTTTGTTTTTTTTTTGTGGGTCGGGTCACCCAGATCTGGTCGGGTCGGGTCGAGTGCAAGCTCTGCCGACAAAATTTTCGTCGGGAGAACTTCTAGAGGCAGGCTTTTCCCGACGAGCTGTCGTCGGTAGAAGCTGGATCGGGTTTCACAGATCCGGTTCAGGCATCAAGGGGTTCGTCTTCCGATCTAGATCGAGGCGAGTTGACCGGCGACGGATTCTGGCGATGGAGAGACTGGGTTGTCCAATCGGAGGTCGACGATGGGCCGGGTTAGTCTAGAGTGGATCGCAAGCGGGAGAAGGCTGGATCGGAGCCCGATTGCAGCAGACTGGATCGGGGACGAAGCGGGCTAGGCAGAAGGTGTTGACCGGCGACGAATTCTGGGCTACGTGGTCGTGGTCCGATCTGAAGTCGAGGATCGAGTCGAGGATCGAGTCGAGGCGAGCCGGCATAGGAGGATCGATCAAGGCTGCTGTGCGGAGGAGCAGACGCCGATCGGAGGTGGCCGATCGGAGCGGAATCTGGTTGGTTGGGTGCCCAGAGCAATTTTCTGGGACCCGGGTGAGGCCATGGCGGCCATGCAGCGTCTGTGGCTGGGCTGAGCAGGCTGCGGCGCAAGGCGAGGTTGTCTGATCGGAGCCGCTGGGCAGTGGTGCCGGCTGGAGCTGATGCTAGCAGGGGTAGCGGCGGTGGAGAGAAAAAAAAATTCGTAGGGTTTTTTTTTTTTTTTTTTTTTTCGGCAGATTTTTTTCTGCTTTTTTTTCTTGGTTAAAAACTCTAGGTTAGGCAAAGTGCTGATAACGTGTTGTAGGAATATCAGAATTGGTCTACTCATTTCATTGATAATCCCCTTTATATAGGGTGAGTATTACAACGGTAATAGGAAATACATTAATGACAATAATGACTACATAATTATCTATCGTCAGTTACATTGACGAATGCACATAATACGTTTTTCCTTCAACAATTTTGATATTGTTACTGCATGCTTTGCAAACTATAGGCATAGATGTTTGCATGAAGTAGTTTGGATACAAATAATCTCATTTAATACGAATATAAATTTATCGTTAAATTTGTAAATATGAGTAAGTATCATAAAATTTCTCATCAATTCTTAGCTCATGTCATTATTTATTCACAATATCAAGCACAAGGCCACGAACAACTTATCAACGTACCAGATGAACGTTACTGAAAAGGACAAACCCAAGATTTACAAAACCTTATACGTACCGAATAAACTACTTCTTCATTAAGCTTTATGAAGCTTTTGCTTTTTTATTTCAATTGCACACTATATAACACAATGGGAATAACGATAATGCAATAATTGCAGAAATTCAACGAACAGTACTTCAAGTCTTCAACAAAATATATATGACACCATCACAATTCAAGCAATCAAGCGAGTTGATCGATTAACTAGCTAGCAGCATAAGGAGCTGCCGGAGGAGCTGCTGGAGCAGCATACGCTGCCCTTCTCTTCTTCTTCTTAGCCAAGTAGAACAGACCAAGGGCAATGAATCCGAGGAGGAAAACACCGCCCAGCGAGACGAAGGTGGCAATGTAAACCGTGCGGTGGTTTTTATCGTGACGGGTCGTGATTATTTGGGGTGAAAGTGCCAGCGGATTGTAAGGAGATGGTGCCAGCGGATTGTAAGGAGTAGGTTCCCAATGATATGAAGGCTGCGGTGGATGTGGTGGTCTAGGTTTGTGTCTAGGACTCGGTGCAGGTGCTTGGGAGGATGGCGGTAGAAGTGGTGGTCTAGGTTTGTGAATAGGACTTGGTGCAGGTGCTTGTGAGGATCGGGCCGGGGTGGTAGTGGAGGTGTGACTTCTGGAGTAGTCGGTGATGGTGTGGGTGGTGGTAGTGTAGGAGGCCGGGGATCGTTGGAGTAGTTGGTGACGGTGATGGGGGTGGTGGAGAGTAGTAAGGGTAAGAAGAAGGTGGTGGTGGAGGTGGTGAATAAGATGAAGGTGGTGGTGGGGAGTAGTACGGGTAACCCATAATGTGTGAGAAGATTAGAGTGCTACGTACACTTCCGCCACCGATGAGTGAACGAGATGGTTATGGCGGGGTTCTATTTAAACAGGTGGGTTGGGGATTCAGAAGCAGAGGTCGTAACTAGGGCGATCATAATCCTAGCTGTCTTGACGTATAATGGTGTGCAAGGATGGACAATCATAATATCTCATAGGCAGTGGAATTCTTAAGTCGACGATAGCAATTTCCACTGTTCTTTTAATAGAACAGGCATGTTGATGTATCATAATATATCATATAGGCAGTGGAATTCAAAAGTTAATAATGGAAAATGCTATTGTTCTATTAACAGAACATGCAAATTGATGATCAGCCACGACAGAGCATGCAAGTTCCTATTATAAAAGCATCTTAGTATATAGCTAATTAAGCCATTATTGTCTTTTGCGAATGCAAATGATTTGAGAAATTTCAACAACTTGAAGGATTCTCCCTCAGCAAGATCCGAATTTTCTCAGTTATTTATAAAAATTTAAAATTTAAATAAAAGTTCTACGTATAAACCTCGACACTCGATGTATATATTCCATTCTAAAAAAAAATGGATTATATTCGATAAAAAAATTTCTTTCAGCGCAGCGTGTATTCACAATCATAAAATTCTTTTAATATGAGCGATTTTTAACTACAAATTAATGCTCAATTTGAGCAATTCGATAATTTGCTAATAATTGTAATCGCCCTTCTATTGTGTTTTTTTAAATCTTGTTATAGTCTGGGCATCGCGGCTCGATCATATACACGACTACACGTAAATATATAGCATTATCAACTGCAATTAAATTCTGCCAAGATCGAATAAAACCAGAAAGATTACTGTATGTATAAAACCCTGTACGTATGGACTAAATTAAATTATACCATTAGCTATTAGATAAGTAATGCTAGAGGGATTAATATAAACTATATCCATAGGATAATGCCATTTGCGAATTTATGTAGTACCGAGTAACATGCATTCCAGTTGACATTCGTCGTGATTACTCAGCACACTTCTAAGTCTTTTTTGTTTTTGTTCTTGGTAAGTGGCCGGCCGGTAATTAGTGACTGAGTTTCGATAGAACTACAGATCGAATACTATCAAATATTAGATCAAGAAGCATATATCATTAAGTTTTCTTCTTCTCATCCGGTTCGTCTTCCACCTAAACACCTAGCTTCTTATATCATCCACCAACAAACCTTCAGCACATTAAGATTCTTTTCAAGTCTTTTTTTATACCAGATAAAATTTGTATTTTTCGCAACTCAGCATCAAATTAGTTGACCGTGTAAATGATAATTACACATGCATGCGCGCAGTAGACTTTCCAACTTCCATCCTCGATCAACGTTTTGATTTATAGAGGACTGAGGAATTATATGCTGGTCCGGATCACCAGCTGGCAAGTTGAGATGGTGGTCCGCACCAATAAGAGCTCGATACGTGGACAACTAAAAAATTATAGAAATCTCAATTTTTCTAACTGGAGAAAACGGGAGAAATTACTCTGTTATACTGCTGTTTAGATATCGATATTTCTCAACACACAATTCGTGCAAAATTTTAAAAACATGAAGAACTTGGTGCTCAAGTCATATTTTTTTATTCCATTCATACGGAAGATACAAATGAATATCTAATAGTTAAATTATAAAGATGAATATGAAAAAGATACACAAAAGTTATATACTTTTTCTTTGAATTTGAATGAGTTCAACCCACTTGTCCGTCAACGATCAAAACACCAGCAAGCACCTCTCCATCAAGAACATCCTATCCGGCTATCCCTCCACTTCGACGCCAAGAAGCCCCACCAAATCATCAACGGCACCACCGAATTCAACCTCCCACACCACGACGGTTGCCGTTGCACTTGGCCAACCCTGACGATTCCATGACCTACAACAACGCTGTCGTCGAGATGCAAATCTCAAGTGTTGCACAGAGCTATATTTTGTTCAGATCTGGGGATGTACTGGCGGCTCTCTTCTTTTTTTTGTTTTTTCTTTTATAAAAACGGGTAGAGTTCGATCTCGACTTGTAAAACAAAAACAAAAAGTACAAGAGATTAGCAAAATTTTTTGTTTTTGTTTTTTGGGATCAGTTCTGTAACGAAATAACTTCTCCCGTCTTCTCCCGTTAGAAAAAATTGAGATTTCTCACAATTTTTAAAATGTCCACATGTCGCGCTCTTATTGGTGCGGACCACCATCTCAACTTGCCAGCTGGTGATCCGGACCAGCATATAATTCCTCGGACTGATTTATATATAAACCCTAGCCTAGACTTGCATTGCAGCTCAGAGGAAGCATGCATGGAATAGTACTGGTCGTGTCGCTTCGATCTCTATTTCATTCACATTTGACATTTCACGGTAGGACACTTCTTTCCCTTCTACCTGAATCAATGGTGTAAACTAATCAAGTGAAAGCTTCAGGAAAACAAATAGCGCAATAGAACACAAAAACTAAACACGATAATCAGAAAGATTCAACTTGCTATATATATCTAGTCAGTATTTATCCCAGAAGTATTTACCTAAGAGGAATAAACATGGCAATAAATATATTCATTTGAACACTCATGTAAATATATATATATAAATACGATAATGTGCATGTGTACGTGACACAGTGACAGAGTGATGCAGTTATCTAGACTGGAGATAATGTGCATCCAGCAACTGAAACGACAACTTGAGCTCGATAACCTCTCTAATTAAGGAAACTGGCTAATGAAACTTTGAACCGTTCTACGGTTCATATATAAATATAATCATGTTCATCGCATTGGTTATGTAACTAATTATCTGAATTAGTTTTGCAATTGCATCACCCTCACACAAGTTGGTCGTAGTAATTAGGTATCGTCGATGTTGCATTGTTCCAATTTGCCTAAAAGATTTAGTCAGATTTAATTTAGCTAGCCCAAGTCATTGGTTATATATTATCGTACTCGTTCATCAATGCAACTTGCATTCTAATTCTTTTTTGCTGGTTAGCAAGCATATATTACTTCTATATCGTATTACGTATAGTAAATTCCTTGTTGAGTCATATGTTCTTATTTTAAAGCTTTGAACACGTGAGTATTTTAAAAAATTTATTATTTTGAGCGTTTTGACGAAGATGACATATTTAAACTAATGTAACTTAATTTTCTCACGGTGTTGCATATATGTCCCAATTCTTTGTTTGAATATACGTGCTCCTCTTAAATGAAGAACTTGCCTGTAATCTTAGCATATTAAATTACTAATGACCAAACTCAATTAGTCATTTTCACATCTTAAAAAAAAAAAAAAATAGTTTAGTGAGTTCACATACAAGTCCTCACCCAATGCAATGTCCCAATTGATCCTTTTCACTTTCAAGTGATTCTATTCTCATTTCCAAATTTTGCATTCAAAGCACACGTACATTTTTGTTTTTTATACACCAAAGTCCAGATATTCTAGTGATCTTTAATTTTCCGAAAAATATATATCCCTAGCTTTCAACCTTGAACCATATATTAGGTAAAGAAAATCAATAGACCAGTCGACCACTATGTTCTCATTGTTCTGCTTCCCTTGCATTAGTTACATACATCAGAGCTTCTTGTGAGATAAAGTCCTGTGTTATTTTGATTTTTGAAGTTGAATCAAAAAATTTATATTGGAGAGAATATCTAGAGGCTTTGTAGACCATGGCATAGTTGTCAAGCCAAGTTACAAAAGTAGCAAAATCACTGAAAGCTCAAAACTGGCCCAAAGAGCAAAGGAAATGAGAAACAACAATTGGAGCCAAGCCCATCCACCTCTTCCCTCTTCTCATTTATCAAAAAGAAAAGTAATTTACCAAGAAAGTTTTTATTCATCCTCTAAAATCTATTTGAATTTTTATTTTTATTTTAAAAAAATGATTTTTTCCATTTGAACAACTACTCGTCCTACAAGAAGAACTTGCATATAATCTCAGCACATTAAATGACTAATTGAGCTAGGTCATTAAATTAGTAATGATCTAACTTAATTAGTCATTTCACATGTAAGTGTTGCAATGAGCAACAAGTAGTAGAATATGAGCACTTCCCCTTCTACTTCTCGGTATGATACTACTTCTTCTACAATTAAATGGTGTCCGCCTTCAACCAATACTCTGAAAATGAACGTGGATGCTGCCTGTGATCATGAGATGGGCATGGTTGGTCTTGGTGTAATTGTGAGAGATAGCAATAAGGATTTGAAAGGTGCTTTGATGCATAGTGCGCACTCTAATGAAGCACTGGCACTTCTCTTTCGTCTCAAGTTTTGTCTTATGAAAGGCTTTAGAAATTAAAGATCGTGATAGAGTCGGTGATTAGTGTTTATGAACTGTGTGGAGTATGATCTCAATATGGAGAGACCAATTTTCGACGATGCTAAGCAATTGAAAGAAAAATTTGAAGCACTCTAGTGGAAGAAAATTCTCAGATGCAGTAATAGAGCAGCTCATGAATTGGTTAAGCATGCTGGAATAAAATTATGGAAGGAAGTATGATCTCCATAGTTACATCAAATTATAATAGATAACATGCATGTTTAGTTAATTCAATTCTAGTTCGATTCAGGAGTAAGGTACTCTTTTTCACTTACTTGATCGGATAAGGTTTTTAACAAAGCCACATTAATCCATGGCCGAAATATTTTTACAATAAAAGAAAGAAAAAAAGAAGAAAAAAAACCAATTAGTCAAAAATATGTCTTTTTTTACCGAGTCCAATCACTCTAATGTTTATATCTCAGTCCAATGAATTTTGGCAAAAATACATAACTACCCTATACTAAAACTCTCTCTCTCTCTCTCTCTCTCTCTCGACCACCAAACCCTTCTCCTCTGCCGCCCTCGACCACCATACCCTTCTCCTCTGCCCACTCCCCTCCGCCCCCTCCCTCTCCCAACCTGAATCCATTTCCGAAACATGATGAGGGCCCTAATGAGGGCCCACTCTCCCTCCAACTCCACCACCTCAACTCCCTCTCCTCCAACCAAACCCACTCCCACCTCTTCCACCTCCGCCACCGCCGCGACTCCCTCCTCTTCCACTACCTCTCCTCCCTCTCCTCCTCTAACCGAACTCAGCCACGTCATGGCTCCTCCTCCATCGTCTCCGGCCTCTCCCAAGGCAGCAACGAGTACTTCACCCGCATCAGCGTCAACACTCCCCCAAAATACCTCTACATGGTCCTCGACACCGGCTCCGACGTTGTCTGGCTCCAGTGTGCCCTGTGCAAACGTTGCTACTCCCAATCTGACCCGAATGAAAGTTAGGGTTTTTGATCGAATTGGGAAATTAGGGTTTTTTTTGGGGTTGTGGGTTGAATTGAATTGGGGTCTAAAAACTGGAGTTACTGATGGTCAGTAATTTATTATTAGTGGTTACTGGAGGTCAGTAACTGAGTTACTGATGGTTAGTAATTTATTACTTGATTACTGCGGGCCAGTAACCTGATTACGGAGAGTCAGTAACATGCTTACTGAAAACTGTAAGTTGCTTACTGGGGGTCAGTAACCTGATTACTGAGAGTCAGTAACATGTTTAAAGTCGGAGTCAGTAATTTAATATTGGAAAAATAATATTCTGGCGAAAAAAATTGGTTGACCGGAATCCGGCGACCAGAGTCCGATGACTGGAATCCGGCGAACGACCATCGGACGCCGGCGGAGTTTGGTGACCTTCCGACAAAGTCTTCTCTATCTTCCACTTTCTCAGCAAGTAATAATTTAAAAATCTGTTAAATAAGCAGAAGGGCAAAAAATGAAGAAAAATATTAAAATTGTACTAGGGTTGAAAAGATTTGTTGAAATGGACAATAGAAGTTGTTACCTTATGTTTAATAGAGGAAGAAATTAGGGTGGTTATTAGAATGAATAATGAGAATGCCAAATTTGAACTAAATAGACATTTTCTATAAAAAAAATCAAATCCAATAAATCTTATAAAACGAGTAACCTAAGTTAACCCTGAACGATAGGTGAATTTGAGGGGGGTGTGACCGTGAGAGGATTCTGAATTATCTGACGATTTAAGGAAAAGGGGGTCTGAAGTCTTAAAGAAACGACATTGTAGGTTTAGAAACTCCATCAGAGTCTTGACCACTCGATTCATATCATGGCTTTGAAGACACCTTTTTGGTCTCCACATGGCCATTTTGATTAGTTAACCCGAGGCAGACACGAAAAGAACCAGAGTCGGAACAATGAGGGAACAAGAAGAAGACCCTCTAACTCTGCTAATCCCACACCATCAAGAAGATGCTAATCTGATCGAACGTATATGGTCGGAGTCAAAGAAGCTATGGCACGTAGCTGCCCCATCCATCTTCAGCCGAGTCGCTATGTTCTCCGTCACCGTAGTCACCCAATCCTTCGCCGGCCACCTCAGTGATCTCGACCTCGCCGCCATCTCCATTGCCACCACCGTCATCATCGCCGTCACTTTCGGTTTCATGGTAACTAAAACCTTTACTTAAACCTCACTCTGTTTCACTGCTTCGCACGGTCTCAGTTTCCCGTTCTTTGATGGGTTTGTCTAGCTAGGCATGGCCAGCGCGCTCGAGACTCTGTGCGGTCAGGCCTACGGAGCTAAACAGTACCACATGTTGGGCACGTATATGCAGCGTTCTTGGGTAGTTCTGTTTCTCTGTGCATTGTTGCTCTTACCCTTGTTTGTGTTTGCTACGCCATTGTTGAAGCTGATGGGACAGCCCGATGTTGTGGCCGAGCAGACTGGTTTGGTTTGCCTGTGGTTGATTCCGTTTCACTTGAGTTTCCCATTTCAGCTGACACTGCAGAGATTCTTGCAGAGTCAGCGAAAGACTGGAGTGATTGCCTGGGTTTCTGGAGGGGTTTTGGCCCTCCATGTGTTTGTGAGTTGGGTTATTGTGTATGAGTTGAGGATTGGGATTGTTGGGACTGCTCTTACTATTGGTTTTGCTTGGTGGTTGTCGGTTTTGGGTTTGTTTGTGTACACTGTATGTGGTGGTTGTTCGGAAACATGGACTGGTTTTTCAGCTCAAGCTTTTGTTGGGCTTTGGGATTTCTTTAAGCTTTCTTTGGCTTCTGGGTTCATGCTCCTGTATGTGCCTGCCCTCTGTCTCTCTCCTTTGATAATGTTGTGAACTTTTGATTACATTTGGTTTCAAGATGTGTAATTTTGTTGCAGGTTGGAGAATTTTTATTTTAGAGTTTTGGTGATAGTGTCTGGGTATATGCACAATACTGAGATTTCTGTTGATGCCCTTTCCATCTGGTTAGTGTTACTAATATTCTCTAGTCTGTGTCAGTCTTCGCGCTTTCTTCTAATTGCGCAAATTCTTTGATGGACAATACATGTATGCATTCTGGCATTAGTATCTTTAGATTTTAAAGCTTTGTTTTTGCAGCATGAGTATTTATGCTTGGGAGTCGATGATTCCATTAGGATTTCTGGCAGCAGTTGGGTATGTGGTCACTGGTTGTAAGTCTCTCTGTAAACTTAGGAAATTGTTAAAAGCTACCAATGAATAAGTTGGATCAGAACTACCATTCTTAATTTTTTTTACCACATAAATTCTTGATAAGTACCAAAACTATTCCATGAGTGCTTGAGCTGTGTTCCACTACCAGTTTTCCATTATGTACTGGATTTTACATATTGACAAGGTTGCCACTTTACTTGTGTATTGATATTCTTATGTTAGAGTTGATAAAAGGGACTACCTTTTATGATCAGCAAGAACGGTTCTATAGTATATCAACTGCACAATCAAATGTTTCATTTACAGATGGTGACAGAGTGTAACAGTCGAATTTCTCATCCTCAATTGCTCCTTTGTGATTAGATCATATTATCTTAATCCAGAGTGCGGGTATCAAATGAACTTGGCGCAGGCAACGCGAAAGGTGCAAAATTTGCAACAACAGTTTCAGTCTTGACCTCCCTAGCAGTGGGACTTTTATTTTCATTAATAATAATAGTCTTCCGTAAGAAGCTTGCAATGATTTTTACGTCCAGCATTCCTGTTATTGCTATGGTCAATGATTTATCAGTCTTGTTGGCATTCACCGTTCTCCTCAATTGCATTCAACCAGTGCTCTCAGGTAGGGAATCAGACTGGCAAAATAGATTTTCGCTATAAGAATTGTTTGATCTCATGGAAAAATTTGTGGTCATATTTTGTATGACAGGGGTAGCAATTGGATCCGGTCGGCAAGCAATAGTAGCTATTGTAAATATAGGTAGCTACTACCTGGTTGGCATGCCTTTTGGGGTTGTTTTAGGATGGTTGCTAATATTTGGTATTAAGGTAAGTTCCTATCATTAATTGCGCATCTCCCTCCATATGTTCATATACCATTGCTTGAATATGATGAAAATTACATGACTAAGGTGCAAAGAGATTTCTCTGTTGTTCAAATTGTTACTCTATGCTATAGTCTAATTTCTTGATTATACGCTGGCTGGAACAAATATGTAGGGCTTGTGGGCCGGAATGATCAGTGGAACTGTGGTTCAAACCTTGATACTGATAATTATCACCATGAGATGTGATTGGAAAAAGGAGGTAATAGTTAAAATGGTTATCCTCTGAAAGATGATTGCTTTGTAGTTTTCTGTGATTGCGCATTGACTTTTATGTTGATAATTGTCATAACAGGCAGAGAGAGCTCAAATTCACATAACAAAGGATGCAGCTACACCATTGATCTTTTCGCAATATTGATATGCTCTTGTCTGTGACATTTTCTGTTCAAACTATGCATGATTTATCAAACTGATGCATGCTTATGTTGAATGAAGCTGATAAATGATCATTCCAATGTATTTCGACTGAGGTACTAGTTCAATTCTGGGCAATGCTACATGTTCTGATATGGTATATGGTTTTGTGATGAAATACCAAATCAGCTGTAGCTTTGTCGTCTCTGGTAGTCTATTCTAGCCGGACGCAGATGTGGAAAAAGGGTTTACAAGATGACTCAAATGTGGTGATATGATGCATGAACATGATCTGTTGGAGCCTTGGAGGTGTGTGTTACTTGCTGCAATCTGCTTCTGCTGCCCTTCAGGGAGTTTTTCTTTTGATACGTAGTTTGCTGCCTTTAGGGGTTGGGTTGCTAGAATAGTAAAATTTCTCTTTTGCTTCCTTGTTTGTACGATTGCTGTCTAGCGGGTGATATGGTTGGGCCTTGTTGCCTTCCATTCTCTTCTGGCTGCCATTGCTGCCTTTTTCTTTTTTTTCTTTGCTTCAACTTAAGGTGGAAATTGAACTTTCAATTATATGGGTAGAGGAATTTAAAGGCAAGGGAAAATATACCGACTTGCTGAGCATCCAAACTTGGACTGTATTGGTAAAACCCCTTTAAATTCTTGTAAGTTGTAACATTATACATTGAAGCATACTCTTATTTCTTTGAAATGGGGTTTGAAACTCAATGTTTGGGAGTTTCTTTCCTACATTAATGTTACTTATTATTGATTTGTGGGGAGAGGGTAAGGGGATGGGATACATTATACCTGAACCGTGCGCATGTCTACTAACCTATCCAATTCATTGATAAAGGTTCTCCAAACAAAGTATGTATGAGCCGCACTGCTTGCTTCACCATACTGGTCTCTACAATTATGCCTGTACCGAACAACTGTCTTCACTCATCTTAGTAACCATCAAGGCAGAGTCACTCTGCAGTAGCTGCACATCTGCATAATTAAGAGCCCCAAAAAGACCAGCAGATTTGGGCTTGGGAGTGAAGAGGAAGGTGACCAGATGTAAGTGGCAATTAACATTCACCGCTATCATTCCTCACCAACACCTCCGACAGTAGGTAAAACATTCACTCTTATACCGCTATCTGGTATGCTGATCAACTGTGGTACACTGGTATGCTGATCAAAGCTGCGAATCAAGACACCTCTTTCTTATGAAGAAATAAAGATCCTTCCAAGTTTACAAGTAACAGAAAATGAAAAAGAAGTTGCACATTCACATAGAGAACCTAAACTAATGGACTAAACAAAAATGATCTTCGCATAGAGTTAATAAGAGAGGTTCTTGACAAGGAAGATTCGAACATAAAATCATCTTTTTACCAACGTTTTATTAGAGATAAATTTCTTATTCATTAAATTGGAATTTAATTGAAAATCTTCCTGTAATGGAATTAAACTGCTTCATCTTTTAGCCCTGCCATATATGAAGTGTCGTTCTCTCTGGTTGTCATGATTTTGAATCATATTCCATAGTTGAAAATGACATCTAGAAGCAGAATCAAAATTTTGTAAAGTCAACTTCTTGGTCACTCATAGTCTGTTGCATGCAATCTTATTTTCTGGCAGATATGCACGCACCATTTTGACGAGTAAGAATGGCTCGACTGTAGCTAACCTTCCTGGTCTCTGCCAAATTGTTTGATAGTAAACAAAGGACAAAGGTGAGATCTAACAAGGCCAAAACCAAAGAACTATAAGAAGGACAAGAAAAAATCTAAACGCATGCTGCAGCATTTGACACATATGGAGGCTTCAACAAACATTCAAACTTGTCTGCTAGCCCCTAATGTTTCTAGTAATGAAATTAGAATAGAATCTAGAAAGATTGACTCTCTCTATAAGCAGCTGTGGCTTTGTTTCCTTCCACTAATTCTAGTTTACTGCTGTAATTCGTTTCCGTCTTGCGCCTTCCTTTCATTTTGATCTCTTTTGTTCTTGTTTATTATTAGGCTTCTTACTTACTTTTTGAATTTTTCTTCTTTGAGTTCAATGAGTTGAGACCAACATACTCAAGAAACATGTGAATCGTAAACTGTAAGGGTGGATGAGTGTGAGTCTTACATCTTTATAATTCCTAATGACTAACCCAAACTTATAACTCAACAGGAGATGAGTTTATCTGTTTATGAATAATAGCCTCCGGACTCAAGTTTTTCTACCTAAAATACCCTCATGTAACATGTAATTAATTTGGTATTGGAAAGCTCATGCAAGAAAGAGGTTACAGTAGTATAAGTAAGATTTTGCCCCACACTCCACTAAGCTCTTTTAAAATATGATTCCTCCTAACAATCATCCAAAATCGGATTATTTGATCGTGTTGGATATATGCATGATATCGTACGTGTTTAGTTCTATTTCTATTATTCCATATGATAAATAAATAATTTAACAATTTAACGAAAATAAAATATTCTTATACTAATTCATTCCGTCTCTCAGTTATTTTTAATTAATATTTTTTTTATTAAAAATAAATAAACGTGCCCGTAAAATTTTAAACCTCCAATATATATATTGTTATTTACATGCATAACACCTACGTTATTCATTTTTTTCCCCTCTGTTTTGTTTTTGCTTTATGAGAAAAGCACCCGCGCACTTAATAATCTTCTCTTAATTTTCTGGATATGACAAACAGTGAAAATGAGACCATCAATTTTCTAGGAGCTCTCCTGATGTCACACGTAAATAGCCAACAAGAGTCCTCATTCAACAGCTCACTGCGCTCTGCCAAAACTACAGTTCAGTTTGCCAACAACAACTTGTTATAGAAACATTTGGATCCTTCATTTCCGAGAAATAAATGTTAACAAGATTAAACATTTAATCCCTAATAATGACCACCTCTCAATTCTTGCTTGATCATCATTCTTTTTGGTTTTCTGACCATATATGATCACAAGTACATAATTATATACTTGGCTTTTAGCATGTCAGTCTCTCAGGTTAGAGCCATAAGCCGAGCGAGATAGCCAGCAGGCAAAGCAATACGCAAGTTTCATTTAAAGGCTCTGATGGAACACAGCAGGGATCAAAACGGTGCAGGTTCTGATCTTACCCTGTCCCTGTTACCGGAATCTTCGCTACCGGAAAACGGAAGTTCCGGTTACGACGACAAAGAGGAAGGCAAGCTTTCCCTGAGGGTTTGGGTAGAATCCAAGAAGCTATGGCAGATAGTCGGCCCCGCCATCTTCAGCCGTGTCGCCTCTTACACCATGAATGTCGTTACTCAGGCCTTCGCCGGCCACCTGGGTGAAGTCGAACTGGCTGCCATCTCCATTGCCAACACTGTTATCGTCGGCTTTAATTTCGGGCTCCTGGTACGTGAATACTAATGTTATGTAGTTAGACTGTTGATATGATGTAACCTACAAAATTTTGTTTGAACATAGTTGGATCTCTAATTAGAACTGTTTGAAAATATAGTGTTGGATTGATAGTTTGGCAATTTAAATATGTGTGATTCCATTACCTGCATGTTTGAACTGTTCGAAGTTTTGAATAATGTATTGTTTGGCATTCCATGTTTTTTGTTTTTTTTTTTTGAGAATGAAACATGTTCTTTGTTTATTTGGCAAATGTTAGCTAGGAATGGCAAGCGCACTGGAAACGCTATGTGGGCAAGCCTTTGGCGCCAAAAGATACCACATGCTTGGGATATACCTCCAGAGATCATGGATTGTGTTGTTCCTCTGCTGCTTTGCTCTGCTGCCGGTTTATGTTTTCGCTTCACCGATACTTAAACTCATGGGACAAACCGATGAGGTGGCGGAGCAGTCGGGGCTGGTGGCTGTGTGGCTCATACCCTTGCACTTTAGCTTTGCATTCCAGTTTCCGATGCAGAGATTCTTGCAATGTCAGCTGAAGAACTTCATCATCGCTTGGATTGCGGCAGCGGGATTGGTGGTTAATGTGTTCACAAGTTGGCTTCTAATCTATGTGTTGGATTGTGGGGTTGTTGGTGCTGCTATTGCTCTGGATATTTCTTGGTGGTTTTTGGTATTTGGGATGTACATATATATTGCTTGTGGTTGGTGCCCTCTCACTTGGTCTGGTTTTTCTATGGAAGCCTTTTCTGGGCTATGGCAATTCATCAAACTCTCAGCTGCTTCTGGTGTTATGCTCTGGTATGTTCATTTTCTGCTCTCTGAATACAAATTTTTAATTTCTGGGTTGATATTGATCCTCAATAATTTGTTCCTTCACATCTAATGCAGTTTGGAGAACTGGTATTACAGAATACTGATACTAATGACTGGCTACTTAAGTGATGCAACTATAGCTGTGGATGCCTTATCAGTTTGGTATGTCATTAATATCTAAGTACAAGTCTATCTTAAATTTCTGCAGCCTTTCCTACAGTTTAGTGTAATTGGATTTCAATTTTTGCAGCATGACTATTAATGGTTGGGAGCTCATGATTCCTTTAGCTTTCTTTGCTGGAACAGGGTATAGTTTCTTTTCTCTCTACCTCTTTTGGCTTCTTCTAAAAGCATCCTTTACAATAAAGTGAACAAGTTTTCTTCTTTGTCTGTATTACATTGTAAGTGATACAGAACTTGTCAAAAGTAATTATCCATATTTAAAAGGTTGTCTGGTGTGTGTGTGTGCAATAGATTAGTACTTGGAAAGTGGAAGTAGGATATCTATTGCTTGTGTTAAGACTCTTTCAATTCTCTTGGCTTAATCTTAACAGCCCAGATTCTTTGTTGAATGGTAGATAGGAATCATAGAATATAGAAGAAGTTGGTCATTAAAGTTCCAATCGATCATGTATGTCAGTATGTGTAGATTATATTAAACAAACTAAACATAGATGACAACTTTTAGTCTCTGGGAAAGCACACTATATGTAGCTGGGTGCAGCAAAATAATAAGAAATCATGTAAAAATACTTATTGTCATGAATAAGCAGATTTTTAGCATTTCTAATTTCTTCTAAAGTTAGTGTAAAATTTTGGTGGTGAACTCACAGAGTAAGGGTGGCAAATGAGTTGGGAGCTGGAAACTGGAAAGGGGCAAAATTTGCAACAAAGGTTGCAGTGACAGAGTCCACAGTGATCGGTCTCTTTTTCTGTGTACTTGTGGTGATACTCAAAGACAAGATCGCGCTCATATTCACTACCAGCACCGATGTCCTCGCCGCAGTTGATGATATGACTTACCTCTTGGCCATCACAATATTACTTAACAGCGTTCAACCAGTTTTATCAGGTTTGTTTTTCATTCCATTCTTGTTATTTGAATTACGTACATTTACCGATCATTATACTAATCATCTCACAATAGAATGAGACCCTATTCGGTAATGTGATCTGTATATATGATTCAGAAGTTCAGATAGTCTTATTTATGTTGTGCGTGTGTGAGACATTTTAGATGTACATTACGATGATCTTAGAGAATGAATAATTTTCTAGTAAAGCATTGACATGTTTATGGGTGCTCAATCAACAGGAGTAGCTGTAGGATCAGGATGGCAAGCATGGGTGGCATACATAAATCTCTTCTGCTACTACATTGTTGGGCTACCTCTTGGGTTTGTAATGGGATGGGTCTTCAACTTGAGCATTGCAGTAAGTTTTCTTGACGGATAATTCTCTGTGCACCCACGTTTTTAATCACTACACCAAGTTCTGAATATCTTATATGGCCTTGAAATCAAATTGATGCGAAACAGGGTATTTGGGGTGGAATGATCTTTGGTGGAACCTTTATACAGACCGTGATATTGGCAATCATAACAGCAAGACGAGATTGGAAAAATGAGGTATTTTCAATATAGACTAATATGACTCCACTTCGTTTTATCCATGATTTGCTTTCCAAAAATCAAGTCCCTGCATTTTTACTCGCTGGTGGTTTGAATTTTGCAGGCTGAGGATGCCAGCAAACGTGTATCGAAGTGGTCGACGCCTAATCCAGAAGACCATCAATCAGAACAACACTAGTCCATTAGCTGCAAGTAGAGCCGTAGAGGCGACCTAATGGACACCAAGGTTTTGCTACAATTAGGCCCGACGGATTCTAAACCCCCCCCCGGGTTTTGCTATAATTAAAGAAATTATAGCTCATTATCTCTTTAGTTATTTTAGAAAATATGTTAAAGGACGGACCTAATTAACTATTTAGCTATCTCGCTATACAAAACCGAAAGGCTTTCTATTGTTTTTGTCAGATAACTTCACCATGTGGGCTGGGAGCATGTAAAATAAAATCATTTTTCTATCGTCGGAAATAAAATTAAAATATTTTTAATGATTCAATACATTGGCGTTTTCAGGATCCGAATGTAAGGTCCGAATGTAAGGTGAGGTTATATATTTAATTTATATTTAAAATTAAAAAAAATTAAACAATCTACTTCTATGGCCATGTGAACTCAAGCCATTATTCAAATCTTGCTTACCTGCAGCCAGGCTGCCACACAGTTTGGACTATGGAATGATCTTTCTTGTGTTAAAACTTTGAATTTAAGCCGGCCATTATTCAGAGACTTCTGTGTTTCATTCATTGAATTCCAGGTTCTTAAAAGTATTACAATGATGAACAAGAAAGGGTAAGGCTCATAAAACATGCAAGAGTTTGGGGATCATATTACCTCTCCCTTTTGGGATTTGGGGTACTGATATCGAACAACCAAAAGTTTACATAGAAATTAAAAACAAAATGAATAAAATATATAATTAAGAAGACCTTGGCACTGCCATAGCTATGAGAGGAACTTCTCTATGGATGACAAGACCACCACATTCGGTCATGTTCACATCCTCAGCCCTACCTCCACTAGCCAATTCCCATTCAAACTTGTACACAAGATTTGCTAAAAACAAGTTCATTTGTTGTCATGGCAAATAAGATTCCCGGGCAACCTCTTCTGCCAGCTCCAAATGGGATAAATTGGAAGTCCTGCCCTTTGAAGTCCACAGAAGAATTCATAAATCTATCAGGTTGAAACTCCTCTGATTCATTCCATTGAGAAGGGTCTGTTCCAACTGTCCAGGCATTGATTAGGACCATGGTTCTTGCACTATCTCACATCCCTTTATTTTAGCATCTTGGATCGACTCTGGAGGGCTCAACAACGGTAGCGGAGGATAGAGCCTTAGTGTTTCTTTGATCACAGCTTTCAAGTATGGCATTCTCTCCAAGTCACCTTCTGTAATGTCCTCTCTTCCATTAGCAATTCCCATAACCTCATTTCGCAGTCTCTTCATCACTGTGGGATGCCTTACGAGTTCAGTCATCGCCCGCTCTAGAACCGCTCTACAAACATATCCTGTGAAAAGGCATGAAAGATAACCTAATTAAAACTTGATCAGGGTGAATATTTTGATCCGGTAGCTGATGCGGGAAGCGTGGACACAATAGTAGGAGGCTCCGTTAAGCATCGAAACTCATGCGAAATAATGCTAGAATGCACTAGCTATTACAGCCAGGCCGTAAGAAATATAGAGAAATCTCTCTAAATAATAGGGTTTTTATTGATAACAAAATGATTGATCAAGTACATAGAATGATAATGCTGAGGGCTGGGCATAAATCCGAATTTGGCCCGAATCCGATCCGATCCATCCAAAATTTCCGGGTTAGATAACCGATCTGAAATATTTGGGGTGCGAACAATTATGAACCGATCCGATCCGTTTTAAACCGGGTTGGATTTAGATCAACCTCATAAACCATCCGAAAAAAACCGATCCGATCCGAATTTTTTTAATTTACATTTATATACTTTTTACATACGTATCGCATTATTATTCGTTCATTCCATGTCTTTACCATGTACTCTCCAACACTTAATCTAATGATCTATCCATATAAAATCCCTAACACCCCACTTCATTCTCTCATGTCAACCCTTTACGATAAATTTAAATTTGGTTATGTACTAAGTATGGAATTATAGTTATGATGATGGATTTTATGATTATGGTAATTGATTTTAATCATTTTATGGAATTATGATTATGGATTGTTTGATGCATTTTGAAATTTTAATTCCTAAGAAAGTAGGCTTTTTGAATTCAGATCAAAATTGAATCCGATCCGAACCGATCCGGAAATCCGGATTGGTTTAATATTCGGATTGCTATTTTAAAATTCGGATACGGATGAAGAAAACCTCAACCCGAATAATTCGGATTGGATATGGATTTGCTTCAAATCCGATCTGAAATTCGGATGTCCAGCCCTGATGATGCTTATATAGGCACCCAAACCTAATACAATCACAATCCTAATCAAACAAAAAATCTTAAGAATCCAAATTGAAAAAGAAATAAATAACTCTAAATAAAATAAGATTTTAATGAAAATCAAACTAATTTAAAAAAATTAGAATGTAAATAAGATAATTAATACGATATCTTTTGGCTTCAAATATTGTTCTACAGCATTAAAATTCAATGATCTGACACAAAACCAATTGATACTACTGTGTTTAAGACCTACCATGTATGAAATAAACAAATTTCTTCTCTTTTTATTTTTGGCTTACCAAGATGACAGCTTTTATGCCATCTCTATCAATGGAAGAACCAGGGATATTGTTCTTCTGCACTTCAGGAAGGACCTCCACAAAATCCTTTTTATCTTCACTTTCTTTACCACAGATATCTCCCTCCGTGCTAAGGTTAACCATATGCTCTTCAACTATTGTATCAAGAACAACATCAAATTCTTTAGAAACTCTCTCCACTCTTGCATCGAACCCACTAACACGATCAACCCAAGAAAGCCATGGAACAAAGTCTCCAACAGAGAAACCACCCAACAACCTCATAAATTCCCCAAGCAACTTGTTGAACTTCATTGCACCTTCACTTCTACCACTATACTTCTTCCCAAAAGCCACCCTACAAATCACATCATTAGTAAGCAAAGAAAATAACTCACTTAGATTGACTGGCACTGACAACATAGATGAATGTTTGACATTCTCAATCAGCAAGGCTACTTCTTCTTCTCTAACTCCTCGGAAAGACTGAACCCCTTTTGTGACTCAGAAGCTGGAGCACGCATATGCTTCTTATATGCCTCCAATACTCACCGTAAGGAGCTGCGGCCACATCCTTGCCTTGGTATAGAAGTTTATCATCAGCAACTGTAAATTTAGGTTTGTCACAGAGGATGAGATCATTTGTTTTCATGATCACGCGAGCAGCATCTGCAGATGAAACTATGAGCACAGGTCTGGAACCGAAATGAAGCCTCATGAGTTCACCATAGTGCTGAGCTAGTTTCTGGAGGGATCGGTGAGGGCGTGTGCCGAGTTGGTGGAGGTTTCCTAGTATTGGGAGCCTTGGTAGTGAGGGAGGCAAATGGTTGTGGGTGTTTGTAGTGGAAAACATCATTTGATGAGGAAGATTGTGAACAAGAGCAAGGGAAGAGCAAATACAAACAGATTCAACATAGCTAGTAGTCGATCAAGTATGCCAAATGCTGTATCGAATTTATTTGTAGTTCTATTTGGTGGTTCGACGGTGAACGGTGGATCAGTTCTCCGCAATTTGTTTTTAACGATCCAGTACTATTAATCACTATGAGATCGAGTAAAGTAGTATTATCTTGGAGACTACGTACGTGACTAGTGAAACATAGGGCTGGGCACGGGCCGGGCCGGGCCGAAATTTTCGTGAGCCCGACCCAAAGCCCGAAATTTCGGGCTCGGGCCGGTTCGGGCTTTCTGAGATCTGGGGACCGACCAAAACCCGTTCGGGCCGGTTCGGGCCGGGTTCGGGCTTTTTTCGGGCCCAAAAACATGTTGTCTGCAGATCGGAGGCGAGGCTGAGGCCTTAGGCTGAGAGAGAGAGGCTGAGGGCAGAGGTGAGCGAGAGGTTGAGAGAGAGATCCTGCAGATCGGAGGCGAGATTGAAGACTGAGGCCGGAGGCGACGCGAGGCCTTAGGCTGAGAGAGATCGTGCATATCAGAGGCGAGGTTGAGGGCTGAGGACGGAGGCGGGGCGAGGCTGGGCTGGACGAGGCAAGGCGGATGGGCGCGGCGAGGCTGGGCTGGGCGAGGCGACGCGACGCGTGGTGAGGCCGAGGCTAGGCGGCTGGGCGCGGCGAGGCCGGGCTGGACGAGGCGAGGCGGCTGGGCGCTGCAAGGCTAGGCAAGGCTGGGTTGGACGAGGCAAGGCAGCGAGGCAGGGCGCGGCGAGGCTGAGGCTGGACTGGACGAGGCGTGGCAAGGCTGGGCTGATGGTGATTGATGGTGATTGAGATGGTGAACAGAGGAAGAAGAGGAAGAAGAGGGATGCGGCTGAGGTGAGGTCTAGGGTTGGAAACTTGGAATATATATATATCGGGCCGGGTCGGGCTTTCGGGCCACAGAAAAACAGGGCCCGAGCCCGTTCGGGCCTGCACACTTTCGGTTCGGGCTTTTACGGGTTCGGGCTTTCGAAAATCAAGACCCGGCCCGTTTCGGGCTTTTTCGGGTTTTTCGGGCCGGGCTTTCGGGCCCTCGGGCTAAAACGCCCACCCCTAGTGAAACATGTCGGGATTGCGCAGCCACCCAAAACAAAGACCATGCATTCAGAACGACGTGTGTCTTTACGAGTTAGAAAAAGGGGATTCATGCTAGCTATCAGCCCATTTTTGCTGCCACCGAGAATTTCTACTCTCAGACTTGTTGAAACTTTCCAGCAGCACCTTGTTCCATCAGCATAGTACGGAAGCTGTATCATGAGATCTGTATATAGGACACTAGTTCGAATGTCCAATACGGACACGATTTGATACGTAAACACATCAAAATCAATTTTTGATCGGACACGGACACGGGATAAACACGTTAATTAAATAATATTATATATATATAATTAAAAATAAATAAACATAAGTAAAATAGTTTCTCCATATCTAAATCTAAACAAATGTTCAAACAAAATACATTAGCAAACCCAGTGTTAAATTTAGTACGAAAATAATACACCTTGTGGAGAACAAATGCAGCCCATGCCAGTTTATCTGGAAAGTCAATGCTAGCCATTTTTTTTGTCAAATTTCAACCAAAATAGCTAAAATGTCATTTTGGCAAGTTAGTTTAGAAATATGTCCGTATCAGTTCTCTCTATTTTAACTATTTTGAACTTATATTACTAATTAAATTTTCAAAAAATTACCTTAAATGCAGTATATATATTACATAAAATCATCTAAAAAAAATGTATTAAATTATAGAGAGTCTCATCTCGCTCTCTATATTTAGGAGCGAGATAGCTAAGAGTTAAAATGGCTAGCCACTTAAGAGTCTGATAGAGCTCTTAATTTTGATAAAAAACTAAACAGACTCTCTAAAATAGCTAAAGAGTCAAAATAGAGAGTCTGTTAAAGATGCTCAATGACATAAAAATGACAATTAATTAAAAAGTAATAAGTATTTAATTTCCAGAAAGATCTTGTATGGCCTTCTAATACCTTTTTATTGATCAGTTCAACAACTGAATCCTAACCAAAGTTCAACCTCAAAAGCCCTATAGTTTGTGCTTAACCTCAAAAAGTGCCATTAGGTATTTGATTATAAAACAAGGATCCATAGCTCTGCATAATTACCAAAAAAATTCAGAGAGAGTGTGTGAGGATTCCCTCAAGCTAAAAAGAGGGTATCAATTATTTGTCTTTTACTTGCTTGTAACCTTCCTTATCCACCACTGTAGCTTTAAGTGTAGAATATCAGAAGCATATATCCAAATATCTTCTGTAAAGTGTGAAGATGGGGAAGTCCCAAGTGAAAAACATGGTGGCTTTGAACACAAAATCCCATATAATCCCACCCAACAAATCACCATTTTAATCTCCCACTGATTCTCTCTAGCCCTCCATTCAATAACAACACTAATTGAGAGAAGAAGTGCATCTCATGCATTCATTGTCCATTCAATAACAACACTAATTGAGAGAAGAAGTGCATCTCATGCATTCATTGTGTTAAATTTAGTACGAAAATAATACACTACAGTCCTTTGCAGAACGACAAGGTAATGCATCTAAAAGCAATCTAGAGTTTTGCAAGTGTGACTCCTATAGAAGCTTGAAAACCATAACTTTGCCAATGATTAATGATTTTGCTAAGGAGTGCAATTATGCACCAAAAGAGAAGCCTATCAGATCTTTCATTAAAAGAAGAAGGTGTTTACAGCAAGCTATGAGCACCTGGTTAGAATTTACTAATAATGAAGATCAAAGATGAGCGGTCTAACCTCAGCCAGCTTGGTTCTCAGCTGTTGTGCAATGTCAGATGAGTGAGGAGCGGAGACAAAGACAGGAGGGGATCGAGCTGAAGAATGAAGAATGAAGACAGGAGGGGATCGAAATCCTTAAACCCCAAATCTGAAAAGTAAAAGACATAATTACCCCCGTGTCCAACACCATTTGGCATGTCCATGAAGGACACGCGCGTGTTCAAGCCGTGTCGAAATCTCAGTTCGCGTGTCCACGCGTATTGGGGCGATTTCTGGCGTGTCTGTGTCCAATTCGTGTCGGACATGCGACACGCGACCTGTAGAGCGTGTCCGTGCTACATAGCCGATCAGTACACATATAAACGAATTGATATGTTGTTTTTTTTTTTTTTAAGCGGACTATATTTCTTAATCAACAACTAGACACATCATATGCAGAGTTCTACATAGTGCTTTAACCAGAAGCTAAAAAGCACCATAATTGGTATCTTGATTATTCACAGCTAAGTTTAAAAAAACTAAGAAAGTGACTAAAAAAAGTTCGTAACTTAGTAGATGTCAGAGTGGACAAATAAGTTCACCTAAGGACCTCAATTCAATTGAATAAGCCCAATCAAGTTACAGTATGTGCAATGTTTTTATGGCTTATACTATTTGAACTAGCGGCTCCCCTCTCGCTCGGCCTCCGTCGAAACTAGGGTTCTGTCAAAACCTATCGCCCCTCCGCTCGGACTTTGTCGCCTTTTCGACGTCCAACCTAGGGTTTGCGACAAACCTTCACATTCGAATCATGGATTTAGACCTCCTGAGTTGGAATTGCAGAGGAATCTGCGGGGATGATACAACTAGAGCCCTCAAGGACCTCATCACTCAAAACCGGCCTCAGATGGTTTTCCTGTGTGAAACAAAGACCAGTACTGCTCCGGCTTTTCTCCTTCTCCAGCGTGCGCTCGTATTTTCCAGGGCACAAATGGTGCTAAGCAATGGCAGATCTGGTGGATTGGCTCTGTTCTGGACGGAGGAAGTGCAGGTTCAGATGTTTTCCACTTCGGATCACCACATCGACGTCGAGATTATCAATCAGCCGGGGACTGCTTCTTGGCGTTTGGCAGGCTTCTACGGCTATGCAGCAACTGGGGAAAGGGAGAAATCATGGCAGCTACTGCGCGATTTGGCTGACGTGAATTCGTTACCGTGGCTTGTCATAGGAGACTTCAATGAGATTCTCAATAGCAGCGAGAAAATCGACGGTGCCCCGAGGCCAGAGCGGCAGATGCGAGGTTTCCGGGACGCACTCGGATATGGTGACTTGATCGATCTTGGCTATCAAGGCGTTATGGCAACGTGGGGCAACTCGGAAACACTGTTACGTCTGGATAGGGCAGTCTGCAATATGGCTTGGTTCGATATTTTCTTCCATACTAAGTTATTTCACCTTTCCCCATCAGACAGCGATCACATACCACTTCTGCTAAAAGCTAGTACGGCTCTGATTCTAGCAAGGCCGAAGGTCAATCACTTCAAGTTCGAAGCTTTCTGGCTAGAACATGATGAATGTGACAAGGTCGTGTAGGAGTCATGGCAGGAAGATATTAATGGATGACCTATGTATCAAGTTGTTAAAAAAATGCAGAGGGTCCGAATACGGCTGGATAAATGGCAGCGTGAGGTTTTCAGAGGACGTCAAGTGAAAATGATGGCAATACGTACACGTCTGGGAAGACCTTATGGACCGCTCGATTACACCTGAAGGGCAGAGAGAGAAGTCAGAGCTATTTGGCAATCTCCAGAATTTATTACATCAGGAGGAGATTTTTTGGAAGTAGCGTTCAAAAGTTCGTTGGCTAAAGGAGGGTGATCGTAATACCATCTATTTTCACCAATAATCTAAGGTCACGAAATGAAGAAACTCATTAAAAGGCTTGTTTGATATTAATGGTGTTTGGCATGAGGATGTTCAGGGTATGGAAAAAGTTGTTACACATTATTTTGATAATATGTTTGAAGCATCGGCAATGGATACGGTGTGTTGACAGTAGCCGCAGAGAGGCTACAGCAGGCCCACAGACCCGCAACAAGCGCACCAGGGCCCAGCCCATGGCCCGGGACCGGATCACCAGCACCCAGCCTCGGGGTCCAGCACTCTATCCTGCTTCCAGGGACCCTGGGGCCGGGGGCGCCAGCCTGCCAAAGAGGGCACCAGAATGTACAAACAGAAGGGAACCAGTCCCACATCGAAGGGTGAGGCCAGCCCTCACCCCCAACCACCTATATAAGGGCCCCAACTACCCTCTTTAATAGGTAACTTATCTCTCTCCCTGCTTACATACGTGCCTTGGTTATATATATATTCCAACTATACTAACTTAGGCATCGAAGAGGAGAAGACCGGCCCGCCCGGTATTCCCCTTAGTGAGCAGGATTGCAGGAGATCAAGTTGGATTCATCTGTATCTACCAGGCCCCCGGGTTTAGGCAGAAACACGGTGGCTCTAAATCAAACATTGGAGGCTATAACTCCTTGTGTGTCGGAGGAGATGAATGAACAGCTGTGTAGTGCATATACAAGTGAGGAAATTAAACAGGCGGTGTTTCAGATGTATCCGACTAAAGCTCCAGGGCCTGATGGTATGCCTCCTTTATTTTTTCAGCATTATTGGGAGCTCATTGGACCTGAGGTAGTGAGTGCAGTTCAAGACTTTTTTCAGTCTGGTCAGATTCTTAAACAGATTAATTATACTCATATATGTTTAATTCCCAAAGTTGCACAGCCGGAGAATATGACGGATTTACGCCTTATTGCTTTGTGTAATGTGATTTATAAGATTTGTTCGAAAGCTATGGCAAATCGTCTGAAGTTATTCTCCCTGCTATTATTTCTCCTTTCGATAGTGCTTTTGTTCCAGGAAGATTGATAATAGATAATATTCTGGTGGCGAATGAGATGACACATTTTGTGCATAACAAGAAGTCAGGTAGGGGTTTTATGGCTCTGAAACTTGATCTCAGTAAGGCATATGATCGTATGGAATGGTATTTTCTAGAACGAGTGATGTGCCGTTTTGGTTTCAGTGCTCAGTGGATTCAGCTTGTTATGCAGTGTGTTACTACATTTCGTTATTCCTTTTTAATCCGGGGAAAACCTAGAGGTTACTTGACGCAAACTAGAGGTCTGAGACAAAGAGATCCATTGTCACCCTACTTATTTTTACTTTGTGCAAAAGGTTTCTCAGCTCTTCTGAGACAACATATGCAGACAGGTGAGTTACCTTGACAGGACCCGCCCCGGATAACACACTGTTACCCAGAGTAAATCCTGCGGGGACCATTTCAAGGGAGATTCTACCGAAAAAATTCGACATAATCTCTCTTAAAATGGACAACCCTTATCTGGAAAAGAAACAAACACTTCTAAAATAATCCACCCTGACTCACGGAGCCACCTGCTCCCCCAACAAACAATCAACTTCTCAAAAACCAACAATAGGAAACAACCTTACTAATATGTAAAAGAAATGAAATTTCATATAACAAATTGTCAAGTTACACCCAAAGGTGAACATTTGAGAATTTACAACATCAACAAAGTATCAGAGCGACTAGACAAATGAAAAATGATACAAGTAGGTTAAATAGGTAACCTACAATAACTGACAGCGGAAGATGATCTCTATACCTTGCCTCCTACCAGTACCGAACTCTGCACGCTGGGCAGTTTAAAACGAAAAGCCCAGGGAAAGTAATTTAAAAACATTAGCGTGAGTGGACAAAAAGTTCTACAAATAAATATAATAATTTAACGAACATTTATATTTTACTTTCCACACTTTTCATAATATAAAGAAAATCACGATGCATGTCTTTACCATAAAAATGTCATTTTAAAAATAATCTTTCCATGAAAACATATCCCAGCCCCTCTGGTTCGGGAATCTATCAAAAGTCGAAAACCTCATAGAGAAAATATTCCCGCAACCAGTGGTCATGTAACAGGGGAAAGTCTACCCACCATAAATAACTGGAACCTCGTCAGGCTCCGGATCCGAGAGTCCTATTGACTCCCCCCGTGTCTAAGTCTACCACCTAGACACGTCACCGCCTCAATATATACAATCCTACGTCGACCACCGAGCGTGAATCTGACCTATATGGTCAAGTCGTCACCTCGCGTGGGATGAGGCCTCGCTAGCTAGCATCAATATAATAATACCGTGGACCCTCGTATGGTGAAAATCCGAAAACAAACCAAAAACACGTTTCCCCTTATATATAACAATCCGTACGATCCCCGACCGTACACCCGAGGCTTATTCTCATAAATATAATTAAACACCAATACAGCCTCGTAGAAAATAAATGAAGTCCACATATCTCGAATGTCATAAATATCGAAACCAAGTAAAATCATATCATCCTCGGAAATCTCGTTTCCGATTAAATATCAACATAAATGATAAGTCATAAAATCCGAATAGTTCAAATCATATAATACACGGAAATCCAATTTCCGTCTAAATATCAATAAATATTAGCTTCAGGATATCATGGTACCTTACTTGCTTTAAAATCATTTACAACCATTCGATAGAAATAGTTTATTCATTTAAATCACATGGTTGCTCTTCGATAATCAAAACATTCTCAAAACACTTTTCGAAAAGTCTCAAGGTACTTAGTTTACTTTAAAAGCATTTAAAACAAACCAATAGAAATGAAATATCCGTTTAAATAACATTCTTGCTTTTCAATAATCTCAAAACCTTTCCAAAGTAATAACCAAAAATATATATATATAACTACCATATACTCAAAATATTCATGCATGCATCAAATTTAAAACAAGGTCCACTCACAACAACTAAGCTGATCTCTGACTCGAGTCCTCCTCATGTTGAGTCTCTCCTCGGCCTGCTAAAAGGAAATATTTAGAAAAACCCGAGCTCGGAAATTCAATTATAATTTAAATTCGAAGGCGTCCTCACTCAAACAAAACTCCCAAAATAACCAAACGCAATACTTCCCGAATAAGTATTGCCGGAAATTAGTCAATATATCTCAAATAAGACCCTTAACTCTTTTATTGGTCTTTTTCGTCGAGAATCCCCATTTCTCGCATTTACTGCTCTTAATTGAATGTCCAAAAGTAAAAAGAAAAATCGTCAAAAGTAATTATGTAATTCTGACAGTAAATGGTAATTTCAATTTACTTTTACTGTTTAGCTTTTACCATTTACTAATAACTGAATTACTGTTTACTGTTACTGTTTTACTACTCACTACTCACTATTTACTATTTAACCTTTTTACTTTTACTATTACTGTTTCACCTTTACTGTTTTACTGTTACCGAATTACTGTTTACCACTTACCAATTTACTTTTACTTTTACTGTTACTGTTCCGCCGCCGCCGCCGCTACAGCAGCAGCACCACCGCCGCCGCTGCAGCTCCGCCATAGCCAACCCACTCCAAAATTCACCTAAACTTCTGCTACACCACCCCAGACGTACCTCCTCCTCCCTCCGCCGCCCATCATCGCTGCAGCCGCCGCACATGGCGGCTGTCACGGCGGCCAGACTCTCCCAAATCCCAATTTCACCCAAACTCAACCAATTGAACCTCAACTTACACCAATTCAACTCCCAACAACACCACAAACCCAATTCCAATCTCTAAAAACACAAAATCCATCAATTTCAGCCATCCCCCACCGAAACCTCAAAACCCTAGAAATTTCAATTCTTGAAATTTCCTTACCTGGGTCGATTTGGTCCGATTCCTTGGGTGGAGTTGCTACCCACGTCGAGCTCTTCCTTTCCCCTCTCAAATCAGGCCAAGAAGTGGCCGGTTCGGGGAGTTCCAACCCCCACTGTGGTGGGCCTTTCGGGTGGCGAATCGGCCAAACGGCGGCGAGGTTCGTCGAGCCGCTGCCTCTGGGAAGGAGAGGGAGGTGGCACGAGTCGTCCGGCACCGGTGGGGCGAGAATTGGTGGCCGGATGGAGAAGTTGGGTGGTGGCAGTGGAGGAGGAGGCGTCGGGCAGAAGGAGAGAGAAGAGAGAAAAAAAAAGGGGGAAAGAAAGAAAGAAAGAAAAAGAGAAAAGAATAAGGATTTTCCGGAAATGGAAAATTCTTCACCTATTTATACCCCAATCCAAAATCGGAAATAGGTATTTTACAACACTACCAATTAATATTTTTGCTCCGACAAAACAGAACACGTAACCAAGATTCATTTTAACATGTTCTACCTCCCGAAACAATAGATTTCCGCTCAACCATAAACATAAAACAATTTTTCATGAGCGTAAAAATTTAAATAAAATTTACCCAGAGATTTAACAAGGTTCGGGGCGTATCATACCTGGTATTACCATCTGTGATGTAGCTCCTCCAGTGAACCATTTATTATTTACAGATGATAGCAGTATGCTTTATGCGGAGGCCTCACCTGTGTCTGGGAGAGTTATACAGGAGGTTCTTGACATTTATAGTAGAGCATCGGGTCAGAGAGTGAATTTTGACAAGAGTTCTATGGTTTTCAGGGACAGTGTGGCTGTAAAGATGCAAGGGGCACTTTCGAACTTATTAAATATCCAAGTAGTGGAGGTGCATGAGAAATATCTGGGATTACCAACTTATGTGGGCAGGAAAAAATCAGCTATGTTTCAATACATTAAGGAAAGGTTGGAATCTAAATTTGAAGCATGGCAAGGCAAGTTACTTAGTGGTGCTGGAAAGGACGTTCTAATCAGTGTGGTGGCTCAGGCTCTTCCAAGCTATTCTATGAGTGTGTTCAGACTTACCAAGATTTTTTGTGATGATCTGGAGCAACTCTGTGCAAGATTCTGGTGGGGCAGTACATTGGATAAGAAGAAAATACATTGGAAGCGATGGAATGTCCTCTGTAATCCGAAAGAGTCTGGTGGTCTGGGTTTTCGCAGCCTATCAAATTTTAATCTGGCAATACTCTCCAAACAAACGTGGCGAGGATCTCTTATCCATCTTCTTTGATTGCTTCTATTTATAAGGCTAAATAATATCCAGATTGTTCCTTTTGGGAAGCACAGAATTCCAATTCTCCTTCTTACTCTTGGAGAAGTATATTTGGTGCTCGGGAGGCTCTCAGAGAAAATATTTATTGGCAGGTTGGAGATGGTAAGCAGATTCAAACATTTGTGGATAATTGGATTCCTGGATTAGTTTTGGGTCGTCCAGAGATGGTGATTCCTACTACTGAGGCTGTATCCAGAGTCAGTGATTTTTTATGTGGGCATGGTGTCTGGGATGGTACAAAAGTAAGTAGGTGTTTTTCAGAGTCTGATGCAGCCATGATCCTGAATATTCCTCTTAGCAAAAGACCTAGCCAGGATCGTCTATGTTGGAAATTATCTCAGGATGGCAAGTTCTCAGTAAAGTCAGCCTATAGGTATCTTTTGGTTAACTCTTCCAGTTATCAACCTATCATTCCATTTATTAGAAATACTTTTTGGAAAAAGTTGTGGAAATCTAATATTCCAAATAAGGCAAAGGTGCATGGTTGGAGAGTATGCTTAGATATTCTTCCATCTCTGGAAAGTTTGTTAGCTAAAAGAGTAGTGGTGGAAGGTACTCACTGTGTGCTCTGTGGTTTAGCTGGGGAGTCGACTTTACATTTGAGTCGAGATTGTGATTTTATTAGGAAAATTATTATGTCTCACCCTGATCTCAGAATTGTTTGTTATCGTTGGAGCAATCTGCAAGAGACTGTAGTAGACTAGCTGATTTATTGAGCTGGGGAACTCAGTATGACACATTTTGGGGATCTTCTTTTCATACTCTGGTCAGTGTGGAAAGAGAGAAATGAGAGAGTATGGAATAATAAAGCAATGGGGGCGTTGGATATATGTTCCCAACTTGCTGCTCATCTCAAACACTACAGAGCTCATAACTTGGTAGCAACCAAGCAAGTACTGGGGAGAGACTTTGTGAAATGGAAAGCTCCATCTCTAGGATTATGTAAGGTTAATGTCGATGGAGCTTATGATCCTCTCAGTCGAACTGGGGGCTGGGGTTTTGTTATTCCAGATCATTTGGGAAGTATGCTGGCTTGAGGGCTTGACCGGCAATGGGATTGATCTCAGCAGAGCATGCTGAATTATTGGCTTGTTGCAAGGCAGTGACTTTTGCAGTGACTCGAGATTTTACTCCATCCATATTGGAGACGGATGCCTCAGAAGTGAAACGTCAACTGAAGATGGCGATTTTTAATACTTCAAGATTGGGTATGATATATGATTATTTGAAAGCGCAGATTCAACATCAAGGTAACTGGATGATATCTCATATTCGACGTCAGGGCAACAAAGCGACACATTGTTTGGCAGCCTATGCATGTTCTTTACACAGAGATGAATTTTATTTTTCTCTACCTTCTCTCCTTGGTGCTGTGATTACAGCGGAATATTGTAATGTTTAAACTGTCTCTTTTTTTAATAAATTCTTGACAACTGATTCAAAAAAAAAAAGGACCTCAATTGAATAAGTAATTTATTTATTTATTTAATTTGTAGGAAACCTCATGCCACAAAGGAAAAAAAAAAAAAAAAGAGAGGAATTTCCATGGAATTGCAGCAGCAAACAAAACCCAGCTCCGCCGCTGTCTGAATTATATCTATCGGTGGCCTAAGGGCCCATCTTTGAAGTCGACCCACCGGCCTTCTATCACTCCGAATTATTATCGGTTTGATTGTCTATTTCTTTCTCCGATTAGTAGGATGAATACTTATAGGATGAGTTATTTCATGATATCACTATTGACGCTTGTGACGCCGTTGTTGATATGCAGTGCCATCACTCCAAATTTTCCAGAGGTACGTGGGAGTAGGTCGCTTCAACTCGGTACAGCCTCTAATTTATCTTCTGGAGCGTGTAGTCCATTTGTTCAAAAGAAAATTAAGGTTGCAGAAGTGCCAACACTCGCGTAGTCGCAGTTACCTAATTTTCAACAACAAACAATCTCGGTAACCACCACTCAACGCAAACCAAGATTTCCACTTACATGAATATAGTTCTATGTCACTTCACAATCGAGCTAGCTTGCTGTTAAATATTAACTACCTCAAATCTCCTTGCTGGTCTCACAAGGCCATCGATCGGAAGATAAAGAACCATGGACAGGGAACAAGAAGAACCAGAAGTTCTGGATCTTAACCAACCCTTGTTAACAGAACCGTTAACCGGAAACAGTCCACCTGAAGATCAACAAGGCAAAAGCCTTGCGTCAAGGGTCTGGATAGAAACCAAGAAACTATGGCGCGTCGTGGGGCCCGCAATAGTCGCCCGGCTTGCCGGCTACTCCATGAGCGTCATTACTCAAGCCTTCGCCGGACACCTTGGTGACAATGAGCTCGCTGCAATCTCCATCGTCAACAATGTCATCCTCGGCTTCTCATTTGGTCTCCTGGTACATTTCTCCAACACCTCATTGGCACTAGTAGTATTTGGTAGCTCACTGGGAATAATATGTTTCTTGACGTTTTGAATTTTGGTTTTTGAAAAGTTGGGAATGGCAAGCGCGCTGGAAACTCTATGTGGGCAAGCTTTTGGGGCCAAAAGGTACCCAATGCTTGGGATTTATCTCCAGAGATCGTGGATCGTGTTGTTCATCGGCTGCATTCTGCTGTCGCCGATTTATGTTTTCGCTTCTCCGATTCTGAAACTACTCGGGCAGACTGAAGAAGTGTCGGAGCTTTCCGGGGTGGTGTCTCTTTGGGTTTTGCCATTGCATTTTAGCTATGCATTTATGTTCCCATTGCAAAGGTTCTTGCAGAGTCAGCTCAAGAACTTTGTGACTTTGTGGATGTCCTTGGTGGCTTTGGTGGTTCATGCCCTGATAAGCTGGATTTTTGTGTATGTTCTGGATTTTGGCCTTGTGGGTGCAGCTGTGACTTTGGATATATCATGGTGGCTCTTGTGTATCATGCAACTTGTGTATGTGACTTGCGGATGGTGTCCGCTTAGTTGGCCTGGTCTGTCTATGGAGGCTTTTTCTGGGCTCTGGGAATTTGTTAAACTTTCTGCTGCTTCTGGCGTCATGCTCTGGTAATATTGCCTCTTCCCTTCTATATTTGGTCGTACTTTTTTCTTTATTTCGCTATGTTTTTCTGTACAATAATTGTTAGAATGATTAGGACTTTAGGTAATTTTAGTACCAAAAAAAATAAATCTTAAAGTTGTGATTTTTTTTGTGAAATATATTATGAACGCCAAACGAAATAAACTTATAATAATGTACATTTTTAAGGACGTATCGGTTAGTTTCCAAGAGAACTGAAAACCCTATCCCATCAACCTGATATCACAAACCTTTATGTGGTGTGGTTGGTGCATTGAGTTGACTAGCTTACTAATAAGTGTTAACAACCTCTACTAGCGAAATTAGGACAAATCCTAGCAGCCTACCATGGTCATTATTGCAGCCTTTTCACGAATGTTGGTTAGAGGATAGAGGATGTGCGGCAAGATTAGGTGCCGCCTCTAACAGCGCTTGTACGGCTGAGATTGTTATTTTGTTAGGATGGGGACTGTTGATGTAAATTTAGATGTGCACATGGTAATTAGTTCTCTTGTTAGTGGTGACTTTAGTTGGTTGCATATGACTCGATTATTTTTAAGAATGAAATTCATACTCCTCATTTCACAGTTTAGCAAAAATCATATTTTTTTAAAAAATTTTAAGTAACTTAAATTTCGTCTTAACTCAAATTTTGTCTTTTAATGTGAATTTTGAGTGGATTTCACTTCACTTCTCTTAATTTAGCGGTAGATGTGGAAACCTTGATTAGGATTTTAATGTGGGTTAGGGCCTAGGGTTTAGTGCTGTGCTAGACCTTTGTTGATGGTCCTTGTGTTTTGCTCATTTAGCTACAGAAACCCCTCCTACTCTGGAGAGGGCGGTCTAATGACTTGGAACATCAGCAACAGTAGCAAAAAGAAAAGGCCTAGCCTTTGCACCGTAGTAAAGATGAGGGAACAAGATCATGTACTAATTTTACACAATAGTAACTTCGTTTATGTCCTTTCAACTACGGAAAACATGCATTCTCTAATGATTGTTTTCATTGATCTACGCAGCTTGGAATTCTGGTATTACAGAATTTTGATACTGATGACGGGATACTTACCCGATTCGACTCTTGCTGTTGATGCCTTATCGATCTGGTATGAGACCTCTGTTTTATCGACATTCCTCCATCTATATATCATCAAATTTATCGGACAGCTCTCATTTTAATCATTCCAGTTTTACCACATTAACCTAAACGCGTTGCTTGTTCCTTTCTAATTTCTTGGATTCACATATTGCAGCACGACTATAAATGGGTGGGAGTTCATGATTCATTTGGGTTTCTTGGCCGGAGTCGGGTACCATTTCTTTTGGCCTCTTTTCACTTTTGTAGATTGTAAAGGTAATAATATCTAGCAATTTTCTGAAAGACGTTTTATGGATCTCGCAGAGTAAGGGTAGCGAATGAGCTCGGAGGTGGAAATGGTCAGGCAGCCAAGTTTGCAGCCAAGGTTGCAGTGGCCGAATCGAGCTTCATCTCCCTTTTCTTCTGTGTGCTCATCATAGCATTACATGACAAGTTCGGATACATCTTCACAACAAGCGCTGATGTCCTCTTAGTAGTTGATAACTTGTCTTACCTCTTGGGTATCACCATTTTACTTAACGGGGTTCAACCCGTTTTGTCAGGTTAGTTTTGCACTCCATATATGCATGTCATATAGTTTCCGGCGTGTTTACCTACTTTGAACTTGGAACGGCTCAAACTGATTTTTCAATTTGGCAGGCGTAGCTATAGGCTCAGGATGGCAAGCATGGGTGGCATACGTGAATCTTTTCTGCTACTACATTGTTGGGCTTCCACTTGGAATAGTATTGGGATGGGTTGCTGATTATGGTGTTTTCGTATGGTTTTCTCTTTCGTCTGCCTCCAGAAAATTTTCTTATATACAAAATTATAGAATTCAAAGAAAATCTAGTATGGACTAACTTGTGCAAATTAATGTAATACAGGGTTTATGGACTGGGATGATTCTTGGTGGTACTCTTGTACAAACGGTGATTTTGGCTATCATTACAACACGACGTGATTGGGATAATGAGGTAACAAACTCTTTAAGAATAACTATGCGGTCATCAAATTTATTAACCAAATGATGTCTCTTAACATGCATGCGTTAAATCAATTTAAGCAGCTAAATTAAAATAAACAAACACAATAATTTTAACAATGAAATTAGTTGAGCAGATCTGGTGGCCCTGATTGATATTCATGCTAGAGAATGCCACTTATTTATCATGGTTGACTCAATTTTGCAGGCACTGACTGCTGGCCGGCGGGTAAAGATGTGGTCTACACCAGATAATCAAGCAGAGGGACAAAAATAACCGTAGCAGCTTATGCATTCCATTCAGCTGAAGGAAAATAACATTTAGGAGCATAAAAGTTTTCCATCATACCCATTTTGTAACATTTCGATTATTATGTTTTGTAAAATTAAGGGCCATTGCTTCTGATAGAGAAGTGGTAAGGTCATTCGTTCTGAGTAGAATTCCTGAAGTCAAATAATATAGTCCGGATGTTGGCCAGTGTTCTTATCTCCAATATTTCTATTTTTGTATCTTGATGTTCAATTTGCAAGTAAGTAGAATATAATTATTGAAAGTCTAATGCTTGTTCAAGGTCATCTACATTATTGTGGATCGAAGTAAATTGTAGAACGTCAGGATGATTGTGTGGCCATATATATTGTACGTTTTAGTACCAAAAATGGGGAAGGAAAAAAGAATCAGATCCCTTTTGAGTCTCATATCAGCTTTGATAAACCCAAGCACCAGATCTCTTTGGGTTCTGCTATCAGCTTCAAACACCCAAAGATTTCATTCACAGTTCTTCCCTGCAATACACTGGATTAGTTCAACTGGGCTTCGTTATGCTTTGATCAATCTCAAGTGTCGCATGAATATAATTCTATATGTCACTTGACAGTCGAACTAGCTTGCTGTTCACTGTTAGCTGCCTCCCATCTACCTGCAGGTCATCCGAAAATTAAGGAGCCATGAGTAGGGAAGAAGAAGAGGTTCTGGTTCTTAACCAACCCTTATTAGCAGAACCATTAACCGGAAACAGTCCACCTGAAGATCTACAAGGCAAAAGCCTTGCATCAAGAGTTTGGATAGAAACCAATTAAGAAACTATGGCGCGTCGTGGGGCCCGCTATCGTCGCCCGGCTTGCCGGCTACTCCATGAACGTCATTACTCAGGTCTTCGCCGGCCACCTCGGTGACAATGAGCTTGCAGCAATCTCCATAGTCAACAATGTCATCATCGGCTTCTCAATGGGTCTCCTGGTACATTTCTCCCACACCTCATAGTCACTAGTAGTATTTACTTACTGGGAATGGTTGTTTAGCTTTCTTGACGTTTATGGGATTTGTTTTTGAAAAGTTGGGAATGGCAAGCGCGCTAGAAACTCTATGTGGGCAAGCTTTTGGGGCCAAAAGGTGCCCAATGCTTGGGATTTATCTCCAGAGATCCTGGATCGTGTTGTTCATCAGCTGCATTCTACTTTCGCCGATTTATGTTTTTGCTTCTCCGATTCTGAAACTACCGGGGCAGACAGATGAGGTATCAGAACTTTAAGGGGTGGTATGCTCTGGTAGTATTTCATCTTTCCCTCCTCCCCTTTATATTTGCTTATAGTTGGCAATTCCCCATAGTTTTTCACAAATCACATTACAAGTCCATACTGTTTTGTGAAACTTATGCCCAAGGGTAATGTTTGGGCCTAAATTACATTTATCCAGGGCTTTGGGCTGAGGCCCGTAAGGTTACCCGTTGGCGGGTAATCTGATTTCATTTAAATCAGATTCTGTTTGGGAAAAGCTTTGGAGTCCTTCTTCGAGTCTGACTTGGAGTTGATTTAACAAATACAATTCTATTTGATATCAGAATCTATATACCTGTTGCATACGTATTTGGGGTTTTGAGATCACTATATAAAGAACTCTAGGACAACGTAAAAAGGGTTCAACACCATACAACTACAAGCTTTTGCCCTGCAAATCTTGCAAGCCTCTCCGGAGCATTCTCTCTTGCGAACAGCCTTCCACCAACTGCAATTGACACTCTTCCAACCTAGCCGCAAACCTACGCCCACCACATCTGGTCGCCGTAAATCTGCCGTTGTTGTCGAAAGTGACTTGCGTTCGTGTCGAAGCGTCGCTGAGACAAATCGAGTCCAGTCGTCACACCTTGTGACAAATCGAGTCGTTACCCCGGTAACAGTCTTTCCCAATCTGCTAAAAGGTTGGACGAACGCCATCCGCGGTCTTGATATATAGCTCTGCTTTGCATCTCAGGATCGAAGTAAGATATCTCAATCTACCGAAAGGTTGAGGAAAAATCCTAGTAATTGTTTACTTAGGTCTTGTTCGAGCCCTTACGCCGGTTTGTCAACGCCCGCGTACAGTCGCTTGATCGAGAAGTCAGGTAGCAGGGAGCAGACGAACACGCTCGCCAGAGTCATCCGCTCGCCAAGGGTGATTCGCTCGCCAGAGGTCGTCCGCACCAAGGTTGTACCTAACCCAAAGGTACTGGCACGCTCACGCACAACGCACCAGGACTGAAACCTACGTCCGCCACCCCCACGTGTTGATAGTTCGACAGGTGTAAAAACCGACGCGAACATTTTTGGCACGCCCAGTGGGACCAGTGTCAGGATTGCGCAAACCAATATCTATAAACGACCAATGACGTTCTGTAAGAAACCAGAACATCGGTTGTTGAAACAGCATAACTCAGCTGCATGTAGGGGTCTATCTGAATCCCAACTACAAGCCAAGTTTGGAGATGACAGACCTGAAATTGAGGACCTAACTGAGGGCCTCGAAGGAATTAATCAAGGACCCGAAACCTTGGAAGATGTCACTAATCGCCATCGAGAGGCTGACATCTCAAATGCCGCCGTGGCTCCATTGGATACTGAAGCCCATGAAGGGGACGGAGTGTGTCTGCCTCGGACACCCTCTACTGAAGAAATAATGGAGTCTTTCAGCATTCTAATATCTAAGTCTCAGGATACTGATGTCATCTTAGAAAAGATAGAAGCTACGTTGAAGGAGTTGAAGACTGAACAGATTGGTCATATGACTAACATTAATGCTCTGGCGGATCACGCTCATAGGAATACAGATAATATTAGCTCTCTCTCTAAAAATCTTGACAGATTGGTGAGGGGGCATCAGGATAATTTCAGCGAGCAACTCCAGCAACAGCAGGAGGAGTTCAGAAACTATATGATGCAGCAGCAAGAACAATTGGACAAGACCAATGCCACTGTCGAACGATTGGTGCAGATGGGTTTCGAGACTGAGGCAGCTGAGCCGAACGAACAGGTCCCTCTACTAAAATTTGCGAAGGTAACAGAGAGAGGCCCCAACAAAAATACTAAGCCTAATAACAGGGGATTTGAAACTGTCAATCCGAATAGACAGCAGAGGAGAGGTGGTCGAAACGTGAACCCACCACCTGACAATGAAGGCGAAGCTCAAGAAGAGGATGTTGATGGTGGCATGACTCGCAACGAGATACAACAACTGTTTCAGGAACAGTTGAGGGTCATGCAAGGTTTGCCGGATCCCGGTATGACCTATACCAATCCACTTGCCCTGGCGGTAAATATGACGCCATGGCCCGCAAATTTCAGGCATATAAGGTTTACCCCTTTTTCGGGCGAACATTCTGAAGATGCCGAGACCCACATCACTCGTTTCCATAACGAGTGTGGTCCTTACGCCCAAGATCCCGTTCTTAAGCTGAAGTTGTTCGGAACTTCTCTCACAGGATCAGCTTTGGCTTGGTATAGAGACCTAGCGCCAGGTTCTATTCCAGATTGGCAATCCATGGAGGGTCTCTTTAGGACTATGTTCGGGGTAGTAGAAGCTAAGGTAACCATTAAGTTTCTGGCGGATACTAACCAGGAGTCTGACGAGTCCGCCATCGATTATCTGAGGCGTTTCAAGCTCCTTCGAGCTAAATGCAAGGATAGGCTAACAGAGGAGACCACGGTCGAGCTAGCGATTGCGGGACTCGAACCGGAAATCCAGGCGCACTTCCAGCAAGTATATGTGACGAATATGGCAGACTTAACCAATAGGTTAGCCAGACATCAACACTTCCTCGACCAAACGAGGGCTCAGAACAGTAAGAGGCAGAGCATTCCAGTGTCATATTATCCCGGAACTCTGAAACCTAAGACACCTATCCCTCCTGTTACTAAAACGGTGGCGACTATAGATGCTGATTCAGCACCCATAGTCACTTGGGTTGATGATACCAAGGATGAAGAGGATGTAGCGGTTGTGGAAGTAGTGGGTCGCCAGCCTCTACAACCGAAAAGCGTACGGTTCGCTAAGGATCCTATTAAGATTATGGCCTCCTTACCTCTGAGGTCTGCTTTTGAGAAGTATACCTATAACGCTCATCAAGCACCGGAGATACTCAACGAGCTGTTTAAACAAGGACGGCTCCAGCACGAAGGTGGTTTCATACCCAAGCCAGACTACATGGCGGGTAAGAAGTACTGCAGTTTTCACAATATGACTAATCACTATACTAAGGATTGTGTGAAGCTCAAAGACCAAATTCAGACATGGATTAACGATAAACTCATGGCGATGGACGTTCCTAAGGAGCCTACATGGACAGAGATTAAACCCTTTCCAGACGTAAATATGGTTTCTCTGATTCCTTATCAAGGTGGGGAACTGGAACCTGGTCAACAGGGTTCTAAATTTCGGACCTATACCTACAACGCGAATAAGGCGTTAGAAATTTGGCAAGAATTGAGTCAAAAGGGGATGGCTGTTCCTGCCTTCCTGTTGGCGCAACATCAGCAGGATAGGTCAGGCGGCTCACGTTGTGCTTTTCACCGTTCAAACGATCATAGTACGTCTACATGCATTGGTTTGAAGGATCATATTCAGGACTTGTTGAATAAGGGTTTCCTCCAGTTTGATAACGGCGCGTTTTTACCCTTCCAGCACTTTTGGGTAAATGCAATCGATCAGGGCAAACCCAATGATACCTCGCGAAAGGACAAGCAAGCTAATCCGCCAGTCACGGAAGAACTGATAACCATACCTAGGGCTCAGCTATGCCTTGATTGTAAGATAAATTGCCGAATACCTCTTACCCATGAAGAGCTGATGAGGGCGCTAGAAGAGGCAACGGCAAAGGCTCTTGCAACGGCCAAGAGGAATCCTCCTTGGCCGGTTCGCTCTCGGTTTGATGACCTCAAACGGACAAAATACCATCACCAAGAGACGACGGCATTCGATAGCCCAGCGAGGTCTTGGCCAGATCCTGGACCTTCAGGGACAAAGCCAATCATAGAGGAACCAGCCCCTCCAACCAGGAATGTTCAAAAGCGGTATGGTAAAGCGAGAAGGACTTTAGAGGCTTTGAACAAAGGAAGGGTGACCCCTAACGAACTCTCCATGCCTGTGGAGCACGTACGTGACACCTACAAGCGTTATAAGTCTAAAACCTATATTGATACTCGTAGGATACGAAAGGAGGAAAAACCGCCAACTCAAAGGAAGAATGTTCACGCAAGAATTATGCATTCTACAGCAGTAGATGGTGCACCTCAGAAAACTCCTCGTAGGAAGCTAGCATTATCTCCAGAAAGGCTGCCTCTGCGTTCAGCCGCCGAGGTTCCACCACCTAAATCTGTCAAAACAACCGCTGATAAGATAGAGAAGACAGATTCTGTTATTCTGAAATGGCAGCCTAAGGGGATGACGGCGGTTTCTACATCAACACCTACCAAGGTCCTTGACATACAATTAGAAACTCAAGGATCTACTCCAGTCCTTCGCAGGTCGTCGGCTAAGACGACTCAACTTCTCACGGGTCAGAAGGCTGTCAGTCAACAAGGTGATCAGCCCTTCCCTCAGTTCGTAGCTCAGCAATTGAAGACTGAATTCGCTGTGAAGCAAGCAGAGGCAGCTCTTATACCGTTTCAGACTAAAGCGCCTACGAGTTCATCAGGGGTGGACAGAGACATGCCGGACGCGGATGATGAGATGCTGGACGACGAAGAAGGATTTACAGATGGAGATGAACCGATTCTGGATTGTAATATGGTTTTCATATTATCCTCTAGATACGCTTTGTCTAAACCAATTCCTACGGCGTATTTTATACAGGAAGAGGCGGCGGACAAGCCGGTTTGTCTCATTCCAGCGCCAGGCGAGGATGATCTTCCTGCCAACGAGCATTTGAATTCTTTACCAACTCTTAGCGACCAGGACCGGGTCGCTGATCTGAATAGTTCCCACATGACTTTCACTAAGCCCACATTTACAATGACCCAACATCTCAAACCTCTCTACGTTACGGCAGAGGTGGAGGGTGTCCAGGTCAACCGAATCCTCATCGATAATGGTGCGGCGGTGAGTGTGATTACGCTCAGCACGGTGGAACGACTTCAGATCCCCGCGGCCAAGATCCAGAACTCCTCTATTAAAGTTAGAGGGTTCGCGGGCGCTGTGGCTCAAACGGCTGGTTTCCTCGTACTCCGAATTAACCTTGGACCTTCCAATGCTTGTCAGGGTCTTTTCGTGACGGAGACTACAGTCCCATATTCCATGATTTTGGGACGCGATTGGATACATAAAACATCCTCAGTCCCATCCTCGCTACATCAAGAGATGCTAATGTGGGATCCAGTTTCTGACAAACCTGTTCTAATCAAGGCGGATGAGCGCCCCTTTTCTATAGCAACTAATACTTTGGAGTCGGATTATTACTACAGCACTATGCGTCCTCTCGTGATTGATGGGGTGGATAATAAGGGTCGTCCGCTAGGGGTAACTTCCACTGACTTAACACGGTGGGGATTAGCACAGGCTCAGGCGGACGGTTCTCGGCCTGTTTCCATCGATTTTCAACCAATTGTCAGCATGATTGACAGTTTTACAGTGGCGGAGTCAGAGGCTGTACTCTCTTTATTCCAGCGCCTGGCAATGTTTAGGGCAGAGCAACTAGCTTCAGACACGGTCGCTCTTGTTGAGTGTATCGATGAAGACGACGTCATAACTACGGAAGACGTCGAGCCCATTCCACCAGCACCAGCTGCTTTAGACGATACTCCGCCCAAGGTACGAGACCCAGTAGAGAAGGTTAATCTCGGTACACCTGAGGAACCTTTAGAAGTTGGGATTAGTCAGCAGCTGGATCCGGACCTGAGATTGCAATTAATCAATTTGTTGCAAGAATTCAAGGATTGCTTTGCGGAAAAGTATCAAGATATGCCTGGACTGTCCAAAGATCTAGTATGCCATCGATTGCCCATTAGGGATGGCGCCCGCCCTATTCGACAAGAACAAAGGCGAATGAACGCCGAAACCGCTATGGCGGTCAAGAGGGAAGTTCAGAGCATGATAGATGCAGGAATCATTCGTCCGGCCCAATATACACAATGGCTGGCGAATGTGGTTCCTGTTAAGAAAAAGAACGGCAAAATCAGGGTCTGTGTTGATTACAGAGATCTAAATGCTGCTTCACCAAAGGACATATACCCAATGCCTATTGCGGATCTTTTGGTGGATGCAGTTGCAGGGCATGAAATGTTATCTTTCATGGATGGTACAGCCGGTTACCATCAAATACCAATTTATGAGCCGGACATTCATAAGACTGCGTTTCGTTGCCCAGGCTTTGCTGGAGCCTTTGAATATCTTAGCATGCCATTTGGCCTAACCAATGCAGGAGCTACGTATCAACGCGCTATGAACTTAATCTTTCATGACATTCTCGGCGTCATCCTAGAAGTTTACATTGACGACGTAGTGGTTAAATCTAAATCCAAGGTAGACCATATTGGTCATCTGCGCGCTGTCTTTACGCGGATGAGGAAACATCAGCTTAAAATGAATCCAGCAAAGTGCATTTTTGGGGTTCGTGCTGGTGATTTCCTTGGCTTCGTAGTACATGACAGGGGTATTGAGGTAGCGGGAGACAAGGCACAAGCTGTTTTAAACGCCCCGGCGCCTCGGAACAAGAAGGAGCTTCAAAGCTTGTTGGGCAAAATCAATTTTCTACGACGCTTCATATCTAACTCAGCGGGCAAGATCGCTCCTCTCTCGCCCTTGTTGAAACTCAAGAAGGACGAGCAGTTCGTTTGGGGACCTGACCATCAAGCGGCGTTCGATAGAATCAAACAATATTTGGCCAGTCCGCCAGTTTTACGGCCGCCAAAGCCAGGCATCCCACTCAAGTTATACATCTCTGCATCTATTAGTTCTGTTGCTGGACTGTTGGCTCAGGACGAAACTACTACGGAGGGTAAGAAAGTCGAATATGCGGTATCTTATCTCAGTAGAACCCTTTTAGATGCAGAAACAAGGTACTCTCCCATCGAGCGTCTCTGTTTAGCGTTGTACTTTGCAGCGACCAAGCTCCGCCACTACATGCTTTCCTTTACCACCATAGTGGTAGCTCAAACGGACTTGGTCAAATACATGCTTACTCGCCCTATCTTGAGGGGTAGGATTGGTAAGTGGGTCTTGGCTCTTTCTGAATTTTCTTTACAATATACACCGCTCAAGGCAATGACGGGTCAAGCGGTCACCGATTTCCTACTTCATCATCCTTTAGATGAATCGGTTGAGGAGCCTATCCCTTTCGTCAGCATGGTTGGCACGGTACCATGGATCCTGTACTTTGATGGCAGTAGCACACACTCTTTGGCGGGCGCAGGAATTTGCATCCAAAGTCCATCAGGGGTAAGCCATTCTTATTCCTTTCAGTTGGAATGGACCTGTACAAACAACCAGGCTGAATATGAAGCCCTTATTATTGGTCTGGAACTCTTACTGGATATGGACGCCAAAGAAATCGAAGTATATGGTGATTCTCTATTAATCATCAAACAGCTGTTAGGGGATTACAAATGTGTTTCTTTCCACCTAGTACATTATTGGGAGCGAGCATCAGAGTTGTTGGATCAATTTTCTGATGTGGTGCTTGACTACGTACCTCGTGAAAAGAACTTTGCAGCAAACGAGTTAGCACAGCTCGCCACTGGCATTACCCTAGCTAACGGAGTTCAGGAACGCATCTTGCAAGTTGAACGGAGGACGTTACCATCTTTCGCTGCACGAAGGGAGCAGCGAGGCGACTGGTTGGTTGCTAGCCTTGATACTATTGATGTTGATTGGCGACAACCGATCATTACATATTTACAAGATCCGTCTGCCCCATCCGAAAGGCGAACCAGGTATTTAGCTACAAATTACCTACTTAAGGGTGATGAGTTGCTTCGACGAGGTGAGGAAGGCGTCGACCTCCGATGTGTCTTTGGCGTAGAAGCCAAAAGGTTAATGCGCGAAGTCCATTTGGGAGTTTGTGGTTCGCACCAAAGCGGATCAAAGATGAGGTGGCTAATCCGCCGTTATGGTTATTTTTGGCCATCTATCCTTAAAGACTGCATCAGCTTTGCCAAAGGCTGTGTTGATTGCCAGATTCATGGACCGGTCCAACGGATTCCTAATATCCCAATGCAGCCTATCATCAAACCTTGGCCAGCCAGGGGTTGGGCACTTGATTTTGTTGGGGAAATCCATCCGAACTCGTCTCTCCAACATAAGTACTTACTGATTGGCACAGATTTCTTCACCAAATGGGTGGAAGCCATCCCTGTCCGAAATTGTGACGCAGCGACAGTCATTCGCTTTATATTTCAGAACATTATTTGCCGTTATGGCATTCCTGAATGTATTGTGGCGGACAGGGGGGCAGCGTTCATGGCGGAGAGTACGCAGACATTCATTCGAGAGTATGGCATTCAGTTTTTACACTCTTCGCCGTACTACGCTCAGTCGAATGGTCAAGCTGAGGCTAGCAATAAGGTGATTATTTCTATCATCAAAAGGATGCTGGAGGACAATCCTCGGTCTTGGCACACGGAGTTGGACAATACTCTTTGGGCATATCGTACGTCCAAACGCACTCCTACAGGCACTACTCCGTATGCCTTGATGTTTGGCCATGATGCTGTTCTTCCTTTAGAAATCACTGTCCGTTCCCTCCGAGTTCGCGAGCAGCATCAATTAATCGGAGATGACTACGTTCAGGCAATGTTTCAGGAGCATGAGAACCTCGATGAACAGCGCTTAGATGCTTTACAGAACATCGTATTGGAAAAGAAAAAGATCGCCAGAGCTTACGACAAGCGTACCAAGGGTAAATCTTTTGGTGAAGGCGATTTGGTCTGGAAGGCCATGCTTCCCTTTGGCGAACGAGACACTGGACGTGGCAAATGGTCTCCTAAATGGGAGGGCCCCTTTGTCATTGATCGAATTATTGGCAAAGGTGCTTATCAACTCAGAGATTTGGAGGGTGAGGTCCATCGTAGCCCCATTAATGGACGCCACCTTAAGAAGTACTTCCCTAGCGTATGGGAATATGAAGAGCCACTCGCTACGGTCGAGGCCGGGGGGCAACCTTCAACTTAAAAAACCTTCTTTGGAGACACTAACACTTTACCTTAGTCCCCTTGGCTTTGGCGGTTTACTTCGCCTCAGCCTAAGGTTACCAAGGGGGGGCAATACACGGGATACTGGTCATAGATGATTGGGCGATGAAGTCTGTTAGTGGTTCGCTATCACCAATAATATGAACAGCAATATAGGCTATGAATCTGTTCAAGGTTCATTAGTTTCGTAGTTTGCTTTCTTTAGACTATGAATCTGTTCAAGGTTCATTAGTTTCGTAGTTTGCTTTCTTTAGACTATGAATCTGTTCAAGGTTCATTAGTTTCGTAGTTTGCTTTCTTTTGTTATGAATCTGTTTAGGGTTTGTTTACTTAAGGTCGAATTGAGAATCAATGCTTATGGTTGTCAACAATTTTCGGCTTCAACAATTTCTTGTCCACGGTCTGCAGCGCAATGTGGATCTTCTCACGAACTCCTGCATTTGTGAGATCTTCTTGGTAGAGCCGGCTGAAAAGGTCCCAGGCTTCTTGCAGTTCAGCTCCATCTTGTTGGAGGATTGGTGGCTGCAGTAGCGGATCATCACTCAGCGGTGGAATGGTCTGGGTACCAGTAGTGTTGGCTTGAGGAGAAAGGGGGGCAGAAGACCCTTTTTCTTGGACATCCGGCTGGGGGCAGAACAGGACCATGCTCTGCTCGCCAATACTCTCAGGCTGGATCGGAGTTTCTGTTGCCTGTAAAAGAATGCAGGTGTAAGAAGAATTAACATAATAACAATCTAAAAATGAATGGATTAAAGGTTGTTAGAAAGGTACCTCTAATTCAGAAGAGGTATCGGCCGTGACCCCAGTTATGGGATTGTTGGCCTCAACAGGTTCGCCTTGAGGTGAGGCTGGGGGCATGTCTTGGTAGCGGCTGGCGTCTATCACTACATCCGGGTTTTCTTCCAGATATTCCTCTACAGGTCCCCCGATATCTTCTGGTCCAGGGAATGGGTTTGGGGGTGTCATCCTTGACATGCTTGCCACAGTTGTTAGTGCAGTTGAGGCGCTGGCGGATGAGGTTCCCTCCATGACTTTCTCTGAGGAGAGGACTGAACTGGTCAGTGGAGTATGGGAAGTTGAGAGTGGAGCAGCGGCCAGGGGAGTGCAGATTGTACCTGTTTCAGCAGGAAGCCAGTTTAGCGGAGTTGCATCAATAGGGAGTTTTCGTCTATAGTAATCAAGGCGGATTGTATATTCTCGCCAGGCGGATGAAACTTCGTCCCAAGTCTCTGGAACTCTTATTCCAGGCTCAGGACTACCCGAAGGTGAACTAGTGGAGCTGGAGGACTCACCAGAAGAGATCTCGATCGGTTTCGGCATGGTGGGAGTGGTGCTAGAAGTTGCGCCTCCCCTCCGTCTCAATCTAAGCCCCTGTGGAAGAAAATTCGCCAACTGCGTTAGGGTTATAATCTGATCTAAAAATGTTCGCGTCGGTTTTTACACCTGTCGAACTATCAACACGTGGGGGTGGCGGACGTAGGTTTCAGTCCTGGTGCGTTGTGCGTGAGCGTGCCAGTACCTTTGGGTTAGGTACAACCTTGGTGCGGACGACCTCTGGCGAGCGAATCACCCTTAGCGAGCGGATGACTCTGGCGAGCGAATCACCCTTGGCGAGCGGATGACTCTGGCGAGCGTGTTCGTCTGCTCCCTGCTACCTGACTTCTCGATCAAGCGACTGTACGCGGGCGTTGACAAACCGGCGTAAGGGCTCGAACAAGACCTAAGTAAACAATTACTAGGATTTTTCCTCAACCTTTCGGTAGATTGAGATATCTTACTTCGATCCTGAGATGCAAAGCAGAGCTATATATCAAGACCGCGGATGGCGTTCGTCCAACCTTTTAGCAGATTGGGAAAGACTGTTACCGGGGTAACGACTCGATTTGTCACAAGGTGTGACGACTGGACTCGATTTGTCTCAGCGACGCTTCGACACGAACGCAAGTCACTTTCGACAACAACGGCAGATTTACGGCGACCAGATGTGGTGGGCGTAGGTTTGCGGCTAGGTTGGAAGAGTGTCAATTGCAGTTGGTGGAAGGCTGTTCGCAAGAGAGAATGCTCCGGAGAGGCTTGCAAGATTTGCAGGGCAAAAGCTTGTAGTTGTATGGTGTTGAACCCTTTTTACGTTGTCCTAGAGTTCTTTATATAGTGATCTCAAAACCCCAAATACGTATGCAACAGGTATATAGATTCTGATATCAAATAGAATTGTATTTGTTAAATCAACTCCAAGTCAGACTCGAAGAAGGACTCCAAAGCTTTTCCCAAACAGAATCTGATTTAAATGAAATCAGATTACCCGCCAACGGGTAACCTTACGGGCCTCAGCCCAAAGCCCTGGATAAATGTAATTTAGGCCCAAACATTGCCCCCCAGCTTTCGAAATTGAAAGCCCATTGAGATTGAAGAAGGCTGAGAAAGCCCATTCGGACTTATTTAAAAATCTGACGAACACGTCGTTCCCTCTAACTGATGCAACTTTACCAAATTGAGCTCAAGCGACTGTTCAATAAACCCTAAATCGCTTCAAATCGTACCGATTCAGAAATCCAGAGACCCCTTTTCAGATTCTATAAAGCCACAACCTGAGAATCGTGAGAACCCATCCGAAACCCCAAACCAATCGTCATGGCATTAGAGATCAAACACACCGAAGCGATTCGCGGCAAGGAAAGAATTCAAAGGGCCGTCTTCGAAGTCGGAAGTCCCTGCTGCACCTCCTTAATTTCTCGAGACGATTACAACCGTGCCGGACTGGGCCCAAAGCAACGAGAAGTCACTACCGAAGGCATTTCTTCGATTATGGATTACTGCCGTCCGCCTCCAATAGCCTTCCGCGAACAGGACATCACCCTTCAGAAATGTTCGAACCACTTCGAAACCCCCATCACCACTGGTTGCTGGCCACTACCAACCTCAGAGATGATCAGGTGGTACAAAGCCAGGCAACACCTAGATGCCCTGAGATGGAACCGCGCTGGGATCACAGAAATTCTGGAGCTCTGTTTCAGCTTAAATCAGAAAGGTGGAAATCGATGCGTTTTCTTGCCCCTAGTAAGCTTCTGGAACTCATCCTCCAACACTTTTGACTTTCGCTTTGGTCAAGCTAGCATTACTCTCCTAGACTTATATGCTGGGCTAGGATTTCCTCTGAGTAATAAGCCCTTCGACGCGGATAATTATCCCCAAGACCAGTTCCCATCCTCCGTTATGTACATCACTGGCTCCTACAGCTATCAAGCTTGGATGACTGAATTCAGTCATAGGAATGATGACATTGGAGGAATTTGCTTCCTTGATTTTTGGCTGAACAAGTTCATCTTCTGCTCAACCGCCGCCAAGATGTCAAGAACCTACAGAAGGATGGCAGAGATTATTTACGCCCATCAAGAGATAGGCCTTGGGCAGATAGTTCTAGCCCACCTATATCGGGGACTGCACACCCTCACCATGAATCCCTTCAACTTCACTGTGCCCGGCCCACTTTGGATTTTAGACATCTGGGCGAATATGTATTTTCCGGGACTCGCCGCAGAACCAAGAGACATTGGAGAGAACAGAATCGCAGGCGCAGCATACGTTGGTCAAGAACCAATGTATGGGCAAGGCTACGCTGCGTGCTTCGATATCATCTTCCAGACAGATGCACCCGGCTTCTATTCCGAAGCTCAGATGCTGCTCACTCGCAAGCACCCTCATGCTTTGAAGACCGGCTTCCTCCCCTCAGCGGACCAAAGCAAGGCAGGGAAAGACCTCTTCCTCCAATGCATATCAATGGCAGACCTTCCGCTTCTGACCTCAAACAGAGGTAGTGAAGGCTCAGAGGTGTACGCCCCACATCTGTTTGCTCGCCAATTCGGCTTTACGCAACATGCCCCCTATCCGCCAATCCAAAGCTGTAACATCTTCTCAGCCTGGCGACCAAGCAAGAGTACTCCTGCGACCCCCAACATTCCATGTTCCTCCTGCCTTCGAACGGCCACCTTTCCAACTCCAGACGAATGCATAGAGCTGGTGATCTCCCAAGCAGCCACTGCTGAATATGACAATTGGTGGCACCGGCTTTGTGGGAAGGACTTCCAGATAAAGGAAGGATCAGTCTACTACTTCGGCAAGGTATTCAGAAGACACCGCGATTGTCTTACTGACAATGACAAGGTGGCGCTCGATGGTGGTCCTTTGCACCCTGAATTGCCGACTGAAGAAACTCAGGTAACTACTCGCTACGTTACAACTTACCCTGATTTTGGATAAGTATTAGGAAAACCACTAACTGATTTTTATGTTGCAGATTGTTTCAAAGAAAGTGCTTCCTGATGACAGGAAAAGGAAAACCCTTGCGACTCCTCCAACAGCAACCAGGAGCAAGAAAAGAGTGAAATCGCCTCCTCCTGTGGTCGAAGAAGAAGATGATGATAATATGCCAGTAAGTCTTTAATAAATTGCCTGAATATCTGTCATCCGCCAACTCTATTTTAGATCAGATTATAACCCTAACGCAGTTGGCGAATTTTCTTCCACAGGGGCTTAGATTGAGACGGAGGGGAGGCGCAACTTCTAGCACCACTCCCACCATGCCGAAACCGATCGAGATCTCTTCTGGTGAGTCCTCCAGCTCCACTAGTTCACCTTCGGGTAGTCCTGAGCCTGGAATAAGAGTTCCAGAGACTTGGGACGAAGTTTCATCCGCCTGGCGAGAATATACAATCCGCCTTGATTACTATAGACGAAAACTCCCTATTGATGCAACTCCGCTAAACTGGCTTCCTGCTGAAACAGGTACAATCTGCACTCCCCTGGCCGCTGCTCCACTCTCAACTTCCCATACTCCACTGACCAGTTCAGTCCTCTCCTCAGAGAAAGTCATGGAGGGAACCTCATCCGCCAGCGCCTCAACTGCACTAACAACTGTGGCAAGCATGTCAAGGATGACACCCCCAAACCCATTCCCTGGACCAGAAGATATCGGGGGACCTGTAGAGGAATATCTGGAAGAAAACCCGGATGTAGTGATAGACGCCAGCCGCTACCAAGACATGCCCCCAGCCTCACCTCAAGGCGAACCTGTTGAGGCCAACAATCCCATAACTGGGGTCACGGCCGATACCTCTTCTGAATTAGAGGTACCTTTCTAACAACCTTTAATCCATTCATTTTTAGATTGTTATTATGTTAATTCTTCTTACACCTGCATTCTTTTACAGGCAACAGAAACTCCGATCCAGCCTGAGAGTATTGGCGAGCAGAGCATGGTCCTGTTCTGCCCCCAGCCGGATGTCCAAGAAAAAGGGTCTTCTGCCCCCCTTTCTCCTCAAGCCAACACTACTGGTACCCAGATCATTCCACCGCTGAGTGATGATCCGCTACTGCAGCCACCAATCCTCCAACAAGATGGAGCTGAACTGCAAGAAGCCTGGGACCTTTTCAGCCGGCTCTACCAAGAAGATCTCACAAATGCAGGAGTTCGTGAGAAGATCCACATTGCGCTGCAGACCGTGGAGAGTCAACTTCAGTCCTTGCCTGCCGAGGCTCAAAGTAAGATAAGGGAAGTTCTGGACGTCTTCCCTGGCCTCCTCGCGACCTTCCAAGACAAGGCGAATGAGATTCCCAAGCAGGAAGCTGCTGCCAAGGAAAGAAATTTGCTCCTGTCTCAGGCCGTAGATTCCTACTCCTCGCTGATACATTCCGTGGAACAAGAGGACGAAGTAGAACTCAAGCGCTTGAGACAAGAAAGGGAACACATTGACCGGAAGATAGCTCTGGTAAAGGAGAGACAGCAAAGTCGTCTGGATGCAGCATCCGAACGAAGGACTCAGCTCGCCAAGCTTAAGAACGAATCAGAGCAAGGTCAGAAAAACACCCTGAAATCCAAGTCTGACCTCCAACGCATGAAGGCTAAGCTCGCTAGACTAGGCCTTAAGATATTTGAATTCTCTTCTATGCCCCCCGAGTAACTTGGGCTTTGTTTTGTATCCATTTTTGATAATATTGGATAAGTGTTTAACAAACACAACCCATATGCGAGGCCCAAACCTGACTGGCTCGTTTATCACAGCCTTAATTAGTCTTTATCTGCAACTGTCAATTTCCAAGATACGGTCAACAGTCAAACTGACATTCAAAGCTTGTAATTCCCCGTGCTCGCGAGCGGTTGAAAATCATAAACTTCTTCATTATTTCGACGTGAGTGATGATGTGAAACCCTAATTAATCCCAGCCGTTAGATTTCACTTGCTACTCGCTATAAAATGAAGCCCTTAGCATCAAAACCAAAACTCATCTTCTGCTTACCATTCAACATGTCTATCTTAGTCTTTAGTTTCTCTACTAAGCCTCTATGGCTTCCTGAGTCTTTTCCTCCAGATCATATGGAGATGTTTGTCAAAACACCTTAAGTCGCATAGTCTGGTATTAAATATGTTCTAAGTCGCATAGTCTGGTATTATGCCCCTTAAAGAACATGGAATATGGATAGAATCTCCAAAAGAAGGAGCTCTTCTATTGTTCTCCAGGGTATAATAGCTGCTGGTGACTTAGAACCCATTCGCCATCATGGCTGTCACTCTCCTTCTGCGATCTTTCAGACTCCTGTTAGTGATCAGAGGTGACCGTCGGTTCAACACCATACAACTACAAGCTTTTGCCCTGCAAATCTTGCAAGCCTCTCCGGAGCATTCTCTCTTGCGAACAGCCTTCCACCAACTGCAATTGACACTCTTCCAACCTAGCCGCAAACCTACGCCCACCACATCTGGTCGCCGTAAATCTGCCGTTGTTGTCGAAAGTGACTTGCGTTCGTGTCGAAGCGTCGCTGAGACAAATCGAGTCCAGTCGTCACACCTTGTGACAAATCGAGTCGTTACCCCGGTAACAGTCTTTCCCAATCTGCTAAAAGGTTGGACGAACGCCATCCGCGGTCTTGATATATAGCTCTGCTTTGCATCTCAGGATCGAAGTAAGATATCTCAATCTACCGAAAGGTTGAGGAAAAATCCTAGTAATTGTTTACTTAGGTCTTGTTCGAGCCCTTACGCCGGTTTGTCAACGCCCGCGTACAGTCGCTTGATCGAGAAGTCAGGTAGCAGGGAGCAGACGAACACGCTCGCCAGAGTCATCCGCTCGCCAAGGGTGATTCGCTCGCCAGAGGTCGTCCGCACCAAGGTTGTACCTAACCCAAAGGTACTGGCACGCTCACGCACAACGCACCAGGACTGAAACCTACGTCCGCCACGTGGGGGGAGTGCAGATTGTACCTGTTTCAGCAGGAAGCCAGTTTAGCGGAGTTGCATCAATAGGGAGTTTTCGTCTATAGTAATCAAGGCGGATTGTATATTCTCGCCAGGCGGATGAAACTTCGTCCCAAGTCTCTGGAACTCTTATTCCAGGCTCAGGACTACCCGAAGGTGAACTAGTGGAGCTGGAGGACTCACCAGAAGAGATCTCGATCGGTTTCGGCATGGTGGGAGTGGTGCTAGAAGTTGCGCCTCCCCTCCGTCTCAATCTAAGCCCCTGTGGAAGAAAATTCGCCAACTGCGTTAGGGTTATAATCTGATCTAAAATAGAGTTGGCGGATGACAGATATTCAGGCAATTTATTAAAGACTTACTGGCATATTATCATCATCTTCTTCTTCGACCACAGGAGGAGGCGATTTCACTCTTTTCTTGCTCCTGGTTGCTGTTGGAGGAGTCGCAAGGGTTTTCCTTTTCCTGTCATCAGGAAGCACTTTCTTTGAAACAATCTGCAACATAAAAATCAGTTAGTGGTTTTCCTAATACTTATCCAAAATCAGGGTAAGTTGTAACGTAGCGAGTAGTTACCTGAGTTTCTTCAGTCGGCAATTCAGGGTGCAAAGGACCACCATCGAGCGCCACCTTGTCATTGTCAGTAAGACAATCGCGGTGTCTTCTGAATACCTTGCCGAAGTAGTAGACTGATCCTTCCTTTATCTGGAAGTCCTTCCCACAAAGCCGGTGCCACCAATTGTCATATTCAGCAGTGGCTGCTTGGGAGATCACCAGCTCTATGCATTCGTCTGGAGTTGGAAAGGTGGCCGTTCGAAGGCAGGAGGAACATGGAATGTTGGGGGTCGCAGGAGTACTCTTGCTTGGTCGCCAGGCTGAGAAGATGTTACAGCTTTGGATTGGCGGATAGGGGGCATGTTGCGTAAAGCCGAATTGGCGAGCAAACAGATGTGGGGCGTACACCTCTGAGCCTTCACTACCTCTGTTTGAGGTCAGAAGCGGAAGGTCTGCCATTGATATGCATTGGAGGAAGAGGTCTTTCCCTGCCTTGCTTTGGTCCGCTGAGGGGAGGAAGCCGGTCTTCAAAGCATGAGGGTGCTTGCGAGTGAGCAGCATCTGAGCTTCGGAATAGAAGCCGGGTGCATCTGTCTGGAAGATGATATCGAAGCACGCAGCGTAGCCTTGCCCATACATTGGTTCTTGACCAACGTATGCTGCGCCTGCGATTCTGTTCTCTCCAATGTCTCTTGGTTCTGCGGCGAGTCCCGGAAAATACATATTCGCCCAGATGTCTAAAATCCAAAGTGGGCCGGGCACAGTGAAGTTGAAGGGATTCATGGTGAGGGTGTGCAGTCCCCGATATAGGTGGGCTAGAACTATCTGCCCAAGGCCTATCTCTTGATGGGCGTAAATAATCTCTGCCATCCTTCTGTAGGTTCTTGACATCTTGGCGGCGGTTGAGCAGAAGATGAACTTGTTCAGCCAAAAATCAAGGAAGCAAATTCCTCCAATGTCATCATTCCTATGACTGAATTCAGTCATCCAAGCTTGATAGCTGTAGGAGCCAGTGATGTACATAACGGAGGATGGGAACTGGTCTTGGGGATAATTATCCGCGTCGAAGGGCTTATTACTCAGAGGAAATCCTAGCCCAGCATATAAGTCTAGGAGAGTAATGCTAGCTTGACCAAAGCGAAAGTCAAAAGTGTTGGAGGATGAGTTCCAGAAGCTTACTAGGGGCAAGAAAACGCATCGATTTCCACCTTTCTGATTTAAGCTGAAACAGAGCTCCAGAATTTCTGTGATCCCAGCGCGGTTCCATCTCAGGGCATCTAGGTGTTGCCTGGCTTTGTACCACCTGATCATCTCTGAGGTTGGTAGTGGCCAGCAACCAGTGGTGATGGGGGTTTCGAAGTGGTTCGAACATTTCTGAAGGGTGATGTCCTGTTCGCGGAAGGCTATTGGAGGCGGACGGCAGTAATCCATAATCGAAGAAATGCCTTCGGTAGTGACTTCTCGTTGCTTTGGGCCCAGTCCGGCACGGTTGTAATCGTCTCGAGAAATTAAGGAGGTGCAGCAGGGACTTCCGACTTCGAAGACGGCCCTTTGAATTCTTTCCTTGCCGCGAATCGCTTCGGTGTGTTTGATCTCTAATGCCATGACGATTGGTTTGGGGTTTCGGATGGGTTCTCACGATTCTCAGGTTGTGGCTTTATAGAATCTGAAAAGGGGTCTCTGGATTTCTGAATCGGTACGATTTGAAGCGATTTAGGGTTTATTGAACAGTCGCTTGAGCTCAATTTGGTAAAGTTGCATCAGTTAGAGGGAACGACGTGTTCGTCAGATTTTTAAATAAGTCCGAATGGGCTTTCTCAGCCTTCTTCAATCTCAATGGGCTTTCAATTTCGAAAGCTGGGGGGCAATGTTTGGGCCTAAATTACATTTATCCAGGGCTTTGGGCTGAGGCCCGTAAGGTTACCCGTTGGCGGGTAATCTGATTTCATTTAAATCAGATTCTGTTTGGGAAAAGCTTTGGAGTCCTTCTTCGAGTCTGACTTGGAGTTGATTTAACAAATACAATTCTATTTGATATCAGAATCTATATACCTGTTGCATACGTATTTGGGGTTTTGAGATCACTATATAAAGAACTCTAGGACAACGTAAAAAGGGTTCAACACCATACAACTACAAGCTTTTGCCCTGCAAATCTTGCAAGCCTCTCCGGAGCATTCTCTCTTGCGAACAGCCTTCCACCAACTGCAATTGACACTCTTCCAACCTAGCCGCAAACCTACGCCCACCACATCTGGTCGCCGTAAATCTGCCGTTGTTGTCGAAAGTGACTTGCGTTCGTGTCGAAGCGTCGCTGAGACAAATCGAGTCCAGTCGTCACACCTTGTGACAAATCGAGTCGTTACCCCGGTAACAGTCTTTCCCAATCTGCTAAAAGGTTGGACGAACGCCATCCGCGGTCTTGATATATAGCTCTGCTTTGCATCTCAGGATCGAAGTAAGATATCTCAATCTACCGAAAGGTTGAGGAAAAATCCTAGTAATTGTTTACTTAGGTCTTGTTCGAGCCCTTACGCCGGTTTGTCAACGCCCGCGTACAGTCGCTTGATCGAGAAGTCAGGTAGCAGGGAGCAGACGAACACGCTCGCCAGAGTCATCCGCTCGCCAAGGGTGATTCGCTCGCCAGAGGTCGTCCGCACCAAGGTTGTACCTAACCCAAAGGTACTGGCACGCTCACGCACAACGCACCAGGACTGAAACCTACGTCCGCCACCCCCACGTGTTGATAGTTCGACAGGTGTAAAAACCGACGCGAACAGGTAAATATTACTTGGTCTCGCTCTATTACCAAATACTAATATATATGTTTAAGGGTGAGTTCTGGAAAGAGCCCGAGTTCTGAGAGCCCCGGTGTTTGTCCCATTATGTGTCAATGCTTGATTGACCATTTAATAATTTTTAACTTTCATTAGTCAGTTTTACCCTTACGGCTATATCGGTCGCATCCGCTACTCTGTAAAATTCATGACCCGCCCATCCTCCTCCAACTCCAACAATGATTCAATTTGAGTATCATTATTCTTCGGCAAAATATCATTGCATGAGGACTTTTACCAAAACAATAGAAAAAACAAACTGCACATCAAAATCTCAAATCTCAAATCTGAATATCAAACAAATTTAAAGTACCAGTAAGTAGTTGATTAAAAAATTCGATTAGAACAAAAAAAAAAATCACTTGCTGGCCACCCTCTCCATGGGCGGCTCCTCGTCGCAACCCTCCTCATAGCAATCAAATGGTAGAGCGAGTCGTAATCTGGGTCGGAGTGAAATCGAAGGCAGGCTACAGAAACCGAGTGGGAGAAACAAACCCGGGCGGCCCGTCTTGAAAATTCCATGTGTTCGTGGCGGATTCAGCACGCGGTGAACGGTCAACACGTGGGGTGGCGGACGTCAATTTCAATCCTCTTGTGATGTGCGCGAGTGTGCCAGTACCTTTGAGTTAGGTACAACTTCAAGCGGACGACCTCTGGCGAGCGTATCTGTCTGCTCCCGATACCTGACTTCTTGACCAAGCGACTGTTACACGGGCGTTGACTAGGCCGGTGTAAAGGGCTCGAACAAGACCTAATAAAAATCTACTAGGATTTTCTTCTCAACCTATTGCAGATTGAGTAATCTTACTCCGATCCTGAAATGCAAAACAGAGCTATTATCAAGACCGCGGGGAATCCAACCTATGGTAGATTGGCTTACAGTTTTGTTACCGGAGTAACGACTCGATTTGCTACTGACGTAGCGACTGACACTGGGTGCTTCAGCGAACGCAGACACGATGCAAGTGTGCAGCTCGAGCCAGCGCAAGTGTGCGATTATGGTTGGTGCAGGTATGCTACGATGTGGCGGATGCTGGAAGTGATAGGTCTTAGCGACGCTCTCGACACGAATGCAAGGCACTCTTCGACAACCGCGCAAGTATACAGCGACCGGTGCGGGCGTAAGGTTGCAGCAGGGTTGGATGGTGGTTGTTTGCAGTTTGTGGAGGCAATGCGCGTAAGATGTTCCAGAGAGGTTTTGCAAGATTTGCGATATGCAAAAGCTTGTCTGTTTGTAAGATGGTTGAGAACCCTTTATAAGTTGTATAAGAATTCTTTATATAGAGATCGCAGAACCCTAATACTTGCGTATCAAGCATAATAGATTCGGAGATCAACTTGGATTCAATTACATTCTTCTTAGATTCCCAAAGGAACCCCAATACCTTTTTAAGAAGGAAAAACTAAACATATGTCAGATTATTCTTTAATAAATAACTTCGTGGGGCTCGATCCACAATCTCGGACAAATGTCAATTTGAGCCCAAACACCATGAAGTGGACATAGACTTCACTTTCAAAATGATGAGGATTGATAATCAGATTCGAATCAAGCAAACAAGTGTGGTCAAATAGGGTCGTTGGAGCTCCAGTGTGGTTAGATAGGGTCGTTGGAGCTCCAGTTTACGCCGTGAACAAGGACGGCCGCGGTTGCGATATGACAGAAGACAAACATATGGTGAAGGATGGGAGATGAAGAAGAATCAACAAGAAGATAAACAATAAAACCTTATCTGAGGTGTTGAGGCTCGCGGCCTCAGATCGAGCCACCTCAATCCTTTTCAATGTTTTCATCTTTTACATTTTTTTTTAATATTAGAAGGAGTCAAGGGCAATATAGACATTCTCCTTTTGGGCTCTGGGCGTGTGTGCTCATTCCACACGTTTCCATGTTTAAGCATGTATCAGTTAGTTTCCCAGAACAGAGAACCCTATCCCATCAACCTACATTACAGACATTTATGTCGTGTGGTTGGTGCATTGACTAGACTAGCTTACTCTTAAGCAAGGAGTGAAAAATCGACGATGCCGAAATTTTCGTTTTTCCGTAGGATTGAAATATCGATTCAATTCTTTCAGTTTCTCGTCGAAATTTCCTGATGTTTTCTGATATTTCTGATATTTCGCCGATATTTCTAATATTTCTGCTAAATTTCCGATATTTTCCGATATTTTCTAATATTTTCCACAAAATTTCTAACCTACCTTCAATAGCTAATTTTCAACAATTTAAAACACCTAATTTTCAACACCTAATTTTAATTTCTAACATACCTTCAAGAGTTACTTTTATATCAACTACTTTTTATTTCTAACCTATCTTTCCAAATTTTAGCAATATATGCCGAATTTTAGTTCTCAAAGATTGCCACTTGACCCATATGGTTGGCATGTAAGTCAATATATGTAGAATTTTAGAGGAGATCAATCATTCAACGAATATTCTTCGCAGTTCACCAATGACTCTACACAAGACAATGAAGATGGCAGTGCGAATTTCGAACCTCATCAGTCTTTTGTATGGTTTTAAAAGCTTCATTTATTTGCTTTTGTGAAATATTATGTACAAATAATGTTAAAGAGTGTGATGGTCTAGCCTCGTTTTAGGTTTCAAGCATAAATTATATATATTAAATCATATTTCAATAAATATAAGCTCTATTCACGTAGTAATTCATATAACATTTCAATAAATTAATATCTATTTGAGTTTATTAATATTTTATTATCACATATGATCTATAATATAGTATAAAACAACTTTAGAAAGTTTCAATACAAATTTCCATGTATTTCTTATAGTTTCCGTCGTTTTTGTCAAAATTTCTAATTGATCGATATTTCATCGATATTTCAGTCTAAATATCCGTATTTTGAAACGTCGATATTTCCTCGATATCCGATATTTTACTCTTTGCTCTTAAGTGTTATCTACCTCGATGGAATTTTTTTAGCAGCCTACCATTGTTTGTTGCAGCTGCCTTTCGCCAGTGTTGGTTTGAGCCTTTGAGGATAGAGGGGATGCAGCAAGTTGCCGCCTCGGGTTCTAACCAGGCTTGTACAATTTAGCTCGATTTTGGTGGACTGTTATGTTGATGTGAACCTATATGTGGACATAGTAACTCTGCTTCCCTTGCAGCTACTTATGCATGGCGAGGTTGTTGCACCAGTGGTTGTGCAGGGCTCTCGCTAGTTATTCTAGTGTAGCTGTGTAGGTGGAAACCTGGGTTATGATTAACTTTAATGTGGGCTAGGGCCTAAAGTTGGGTGCTGGCCTCGACCTTGGGGGCGGGAATAATACATAAACTGGTTGTTGATAGTCATTAGTGTTTCGCTCAACTAGCAACATAAACCCCTCCTGCTCTTGAGAAGGCGGTCTACTTGACTTAGAACATCTGCACCGGTAGGCAAAGGAAAAGGCATAGGCTGCCCTTGCACCTTAGTAAAGATGAGGAAAGTTGATGTACTAATTTTACGCCATAGTAATTTCATATCTGTCCATTCAACTTCGTAAAATATGCTTTCCTCTAATGATTGTCTTCATTGATTTACGCAGCTTGGAATTCTGGTATTACAGACTCTTGCTGTGGATGGTTTGAAATGTATAGAAATATGATATGGATCTGAAGCTAAGAAGACAGCAATGGTTTGAAATGTGTTTTCTATATTTTCCAACTGAAGCTTTATAGGTATATATACAAGAAGGTGAAGCTCGGTTTGATCTAAAGGATCAAACAGAGACCAATATAAACTAAAGACCTACTGGACAACACACTAAGCTATTACATTGAAATGAGCAGATTAACCAATACTTGAAACAAGGATTACTTCCATAAAGACACCGATCACTTGTAGAACAAGTAACATTGACAATTTGAGAACAAAACATCAAGAACCAGCATGTGAAGCATTGCTCTGTAATAGCATCGGATAATAAGCAGGAAACAGAGCAACTTCTTTCTTTACTCCCCCTCAAGCGGGATTGAAAGAATCTCTTGATCCTAGCTTGGATAGTAATCGGTCATACTGAGCAGAAGGTAACACCTTGGTGAATACATCAGCTAGTTGGTCTGAGGAACGAACATAAGCAGTTGCTAAGACCTTGGACTGCACTTGATTTTTGACAAAATGGCAATCGACTTCGATATGTTTCGTTCTTTCGTGAAAAACAGGGTTAGCAGCTATGTGCATTGCTGCTTGATTATCACAATGTAAGGTGATGGGTTGAACACGGTGGATTCCAAGATCAGCAAGAAGAGACTTGAGCCAAATTAACTCACACGCAGCGGATGCCATAGCTCGGTATTCTGCCTCAGCACTTGATCGAGCTACTACTAACTGTTTTTTGCTTTTCCAAGTCACTAAATTTCCTCCTACAAATGTGCAAAACCTTGTGGTTGACTTTCTGTCAATGGTGTTGCCTGCCCAATCTGAGTCTGCATATCCCTCCAAGGTGAAATGATCATTCTTCTTCATGAGCACACCTCTTGTTACTGAACCTTTGAGATAACGAAGGATTCTTTTGACAAGCTGAAGATGATAAGAATTTGGGGCGTGCATGAACTGGCTAACCAGGCTAACAGCATAGGTTATGTCTGGACGAGTAATGGTAAGATAAATCAACTTACCAACTAGTCTTTGATACACTCCAATATCAGACAATGGTTCACCTTTTTCTTCAATGTTCAAGTTGCTAGGCAGTGGAGACTTGGCAATGTTGATGTGCTTCATGTTAGCTTCATCAAGTAAATCAACAATGTACTTCCTCTGATTCAAAAATAAACCTGAGGGAGATTGATCCATTTCGATTCCAAGAAAATATCTCAACTCTCCGAGGTCTTTAATTGCAAATGTTGCATAAAGAGACTGCTTGAGAGCTATAATCTCCTGGTCATTATCACCTGTGATAATCAGATCATCTACGTAAACCAGGACAACCAATCTTCCCATTTTTCTAGTCCTCACAAACATAGATGAGTCACCAAAGCTTCTTTTAAAACCAGAGGCAAAGAGAACAGAGCTGAGTTTCTAATACCATGCTCTTGGGGATTGCTTAAGACCATATATAGCTTTATGTAACTTACAAACCATTCCAGGAACCTTTTCTTGAGCATGACCTGGTGGAAGTCGCATGTAAACATCTTCCTCAAGATCTCCATGGAGAAAGGCGTTTTTTACATCTATTTGATATAATCTCCATCCATGATTTACTTCCACAGATAAGAGAACCCTTACTATGTTCATCTTAGCCACAGGAAGAAATGTCTTCTTGTAATCAACTCCGAATGTTTGAGTGAAACCCCTAGCAACGAGCCTTGCCTTGTACCTCTCAATGGTGCCATTGGAATGATATTTGATCTTATATGTCCATCTTGCTCCAACAGCTTTGTGACCTTTAGGGAGTTGTACTACACTCCAAGTGTTGTTATCATGAAGAGCTTAAAGTTCATCATACATAGCCTTTCTCCAAATTGGAGACTGATTTGCTTCCTCAAACGATCTTGGCTCAGAATTTTTACACAACACATTGAGGAACACATAATGAGGTGATGAGACATTATTAAGAGTAGCAGCATTACCAAGAGGGTGCTTAGGAGTGTAAGATTCAAAACCTTCCAGTCGGACTGAAGCTTTCCTATTTCGGCTAGGATATCTTCTTCCTATAACTTGAGGTTGCACTTGTTCCTCTTGGTGTTCAGTCGCAGCTTCTCCTAGTTCGAATTGAGCAGCTTCAGAGGAGTCATGATCAACTTCATTTTCAGGTTCAGTAACATTGTGGTTATGAACCTGATCAACTTGTTCGCCTGTAGAACAGTCTGGAACTATGAGAGATGTGGATGATTCAAACAGTTCCCCTTGAAGCTCCCCCTCAAGACCATTGTCATGAACTTGGTAATATGAGTTTGCTTCATCAAATCGCACATCTCTGGATACATATAGCTTCCGGTTCACAGGATCATAGCATTTATATCCTTTTTTAGATGATGAGTAGCCAAGAAATATGCATTTGATCGCTCTGGGATCAAGCTTATCCCTTCGACTTGCTTGAACATGCACAAAACATATGCAGCCAAATACACGCAAGTGATCAAGCCCGATTTTCCTCTTCCTCAACACTTGAAGGGGAGATTCAAATTTCAAAACACTGCTAGGTAATCTGTTAATGAGATAGGCAGCGCATTGAATTACATACGACCAAAATCTTTTTGGTACATTAGCTTGCAACATCAAAGCTCTTGTTTTCTCAAGAAGATCTCGATTCTTCCTCTCAGATACACCATTCTGTTGAGGGGTTGCTACACAACTTGTTTGATGAAATATTCCTTGCTCACTAAGATAAATTTGCATATTTTTGCATGTGTATTCTGTACCATTGTCAGATCTCAGTGTGCAAATGTTGGAAGAGAAATGGTTCTTAACCAAGTTATGAAAATCTTTAAAGCATTTGAGAACTTCATGTTTTGGATTTAGAAGATACACAAAGGTAGTTCTTGAAAAATCATCAATGAAAGTCACATAATATTTGTAACCATCTACTGCAATCACTCTTGCTGGTCCCCAAACATCTGAGTGAATTAATTCAAAGGCACATGAAGCTCTAGACATTGAATTAGGAAAGAAAAGCCTAGTGGATTTTGACTTGTGACAAGTTTCACATTCATGTGCGCTTTTACAAACATTTGGAAACATAAATGACAAAACATGATTGGAAGCAAGGAGTAAAATATCGGATATCGAGGAAATATCGATGTTTCAAAATACGGATATTTCGACGGAAATATCGATGAAATATCGATCCATTAGAAATTTTAACAAAAACGACGGAAACTATGAGAAATACATGGAAATTTGTATTGAAACTTTCTAAGGTTGTTTTATGCTATGTTATCGATTATATGTGAGAAGAAAATATTAATAAACTCAAATAGATATCAATTTATTAAAATGTTATATGAATTACTACGTGCGATTTATCAATTCAGTGCGATTTATCAATTCAGTAGGAAAGCTGCTTCCAAATAGGGAAAAGTCCACATTCTGAATACGTAAATTTGAACTGCTGTAGGCCTCAGCTGATTGTGCTGGCTTCAACTAAATTAAAGTTCACAAAATTTGGAGTAGCAATTAGCTTACAGAAATGAAACTAGCAGCAGTGCAGCACACATGGTGATAGAAATTTGAAACAGATTCAAGTATTCCACACAGATTCTATATATTCCTAAACGAAGAACTGAATAAACTTATAGAAAGAGGGTGGTCCTTGACTGTCCCTTCCTTGCTTAATTTGCACATGTTTAATTAACTTTATCATCTTCCCCAACCAACAATGGAAACCTGCAGTGATATCTTTGATCACACCATATATATATATATATACTTGGGACAAAGTTCTTCATCTGCTACTTGTGTTGAAGTAGCTTCGATTGAGCTCTGTATATATTCGCTTGACCATTGCCTCAGTACTTATGCATGGTGGTGCTGGGAATGCTGTGGTCCATTTGCATCTCTCCGCACAACCCCCACAAGCCTGCTGCCATAGAATCAGCAAACCACCAAACCACCAAACCAAGTACTAAAATATCGGAAATTTCGGAAATTTCGCCGGAAAATCGGAAAAATCGGTGAAATATCGGAAATATCGGAAAATATCGGGAAATTTCGACGAGAAACTGAAAGAATTGAATCGAAATATCGATCCCACGGAAAAACGAAAATATCGGCGAAATATCGCCGATATTATCGATTTTGAATACCTTGATTGGAAGGGTGTGCAAGACGCATGTGCCACAATAGTTGATGAGAGCTAGACAGATTTGCTTCTGCAAGAAGGCTCTTTGCGAAGCTTGGAGGAAATGAAATAGAGACATAATAAAGACCATTGAGAAAGAAGCCTTCACCAATCTTTCTCTGAGAATTTTGATCCTAAAAAATAACTGTATAGGTTGAAAAGATAACTAGACAATCAAGAAGATGAGTTAATTTCCCTACAGACAGAAGCTTGAAAGGAAAGGATGGCACATGCATAATTTCAGACTATTTCTGATTTGAAAACATTTTTAGTTTTCCTTTTCCTATGATGGGCACTTTCTTTCCATTAGCTACTGAGACATGTGAGGGCTTTTCGAAAGAGTGAAAATCAAGCAAGATAGAGGCATCATTTGACATGTGATCTGATGCACCTGAATCTACTATCCAGAAATCATGTTCTTTACTGAGTTCCAAAGCAGTTGAAATGGCACACACAATACCTGAGATTTCATCATGACTTGCAAGGTCAGAGTCTGCAAGAAAACCTGCGAACTGTCCTAGCATTGCAGTGGTATTGTCACTGGTTTCACCTTGTCGTTGTTGAAGAAACGAGGCAAACTCATTTAAGAGTGAAATGGGATTAGATGAAAAATCTATTGATGAGCTTGTGTTGCTGTAGCTAGCTTGATTTGCTTTAGGAGCATATGCTGGTTTGAGCTGACTTTTAGAACTTTTGTGCTCATCATGAAACTTGGTTTTTAGTTCTGGATGCAGTATCCAGCAAGTTTCTTTGAGGTAACCAACTCCTGATCGGCCTATCTTTTCACAATGACTTCATTTGATGTCTGGTCTCCTTCCACGATATGATCTGCTAGTGCTAGCAAAAGCTCTAGACTCCACCTTTTCTGCTTCATGGCTCACTGCTAGATCAACACTCATTACCTTCTTCCTCACTTCCTCTCTTTGAATGGTTTTACAGACAATGGAAAGTGAGGGAAACTCGGTTGCCATTAAAATATGACTTCTTAGATCTTCATACTCCGAGCTAAGGCTAGTAAGCAACTCAAAGATCTTATCTTCTTCAGCTCTTTCTAAAATTGTGGCTGTGTCAGTGGTGAAGGGCTTGTAGAGTTCCAACTCATTCCATTTGGTAGTGAGATTACCTAAGTGCTCAGTGAAGGAAAGAGTACCTTGTTGAAGTTTAGCCAGATCCTTTTCTATTTGGAAAACTCGATCTGAGTTGTGCAGATCCCCATACAAGCTCTTGATTGCATTCCACATGCTTAGAGCTGAGTCTGAATACTGAAAAATTTACTGCAGTTTTGGCTCCATGGAATTGATCATCCATGCTCGAATCAATTGATCTTGAGCCAGCCACGAGTCGAATTCAGGAGATGAGGTTGCTGGCTTTTTTGTACTTTCATTGATGAAACTGGATTTTTGCCTTCCACCAAGAGCTAGAGTCATGGCGTTAGACCATGAGATGTAGTTGAATTCGTTTAGAAGGGTAGAGGTAAGACGGAGAGAGGTATTTGGATCGGCCATATCTAAAGGTTTGGAACCATAAGTGGTTGGAGAGGTACCACTATTGTTTCCTCCGGTCATGTTTGAATGAGATGAAAAAGAACCAGATCAAGAGCAGAAGCAGGTCTTATGAGGATCACTGCTCTGATACCATATAGAAATATGATATGGATCTGAAGCTAAGAAGACAGCAATGATTTGAAATGTGTTTTCTATATTTTCCAACTGAAGCTTTACAAGTATATATACAAGAAGGTGAAGCTCGGTTTGATCTAAAGGATCAAACAGAGACCAATATAAACTAAAGACCTACTGGACAACACACTAAGGTATTACATTGAAATGAGTAGATTAACCAATCCTTGAAATAAGGATTACTTCCATAAAGACACCGATCACTTGTAGAACAAGTAACATTGACAATTTGAGAACAAAACATCAAGAACCAGCATGTGAAGCATTGCTCTGTAATAGCATCGGATAATAAGCAGGAAACAGAGCAACTTCTTTCTTTACTCTGTTTTATCGACATTCCTCTATCTATATCATCAAATTTATGTATCATTAACTGTATTAACTCTTATTTTGATCATTCCAGTTTTACCACATTAACCCAAATGCGTTGCTTGTTCCTTTCTTATTTCTTGGATTCATATATTGCAGCTTGATTATAAATAGGTGGGAGCTTATGATTCATTTGGCTTTCTTCACTGGAACAGGGTACCATTTCTTTTGGCCTATTTTCACTTTTTATTTTGTAGAATTGAAAAGGTAATGAATTTGAGTCTAGCAATTTTCTAAAAGACATTTTATGGGACTCGCAGAGTAAGGGTAGCAAATGAGTTTGGAGCTGGAAATGGTCAGGCAGCAAAGTTCGCAACAAAAGTTGCAGTGGCAGAATCGAGCTTCATCTCCCTTTTCTTCTGTGTACTAATTATCGCGTTACATGATAAGTTTGCATACATCTTCACATCAAGCACTGATGTCCTCTTAGCAGTTGAACACTTGTCTTACCTCTTGGCTATCACCATTTTACTTAACGGGATTCAACCCGTTTTGTCAGGTCAGTTTAACACTCCATATTTGCTTGTTATATAGTTTTTGGCATGTTTACCTACTTTGAAGTTGGAACAGGGATGAGAATTGGTTTAAGGTATTTGATCAAATAGTCTCGATCTCAATCCAAAATCAATTTACAGTGGGTGGAGTAGCCCGAACCCTTATAAACAACTTGTTAGGTCTCATTATCTCATGTGGGATTCATATCTCATTTTGGTATTATTAATGTGTGAGCAATCAAATTCTCTGTTATTAAATTCTGGTAATTGGTTTCCTAATTGTATGTGGAGTTCATGTGCAAACTGCATACTGGTTCTAAAAGCACAAGTGGAAACTGAAATCATTTACCCCGGAAATATCTCGTACCTTTTATTGTCATTTTAATATGGAAGGATAATATTATGGTGTACAAAAATGGTAATAGTTCAAATAAGCGTAAATGATTGTATAGTTATAGTAACAATAACTATTTATTTGTGAAGATTGGGAGGTACTTAAGTAGTGTATTGACCAACTGTTAACAATCGTTCATGCACATACCATGAAAAAAAAGCTAATTAACCTCTAAATCTATCATTTATTAGTCAGATATGCTGGTTTTTTCCTTTCTGAAAAAATGTTATTCGTTTTGACAGTAGCTGCTGTAGGCTCTGGATGGCAAGCATGGGTGGCATACGTAAATCTTTTCTGCTCCTACATTGTTGGGCTCCCACTTGGAATAGTTTGGGATGGGTTGCTGACTATGGTGTTTTCGTATGGTTTGCTCTTTCATCTGCCTCCAGAAAGTTTCCAAAAAAGACCAAATCATGCATTAAAGATTTTATGGAATGAGAAAGAAGATGGAGATTGAGAAAACTTAAACTCAATTGTATTCTGTTCTGTTTTCCTTTTACAAGATATGAAGATATATATACAATCAACTATATATACTAGCAACAAGTAAGCTGAAAATAAGAAAGACAAATCCTTGGTATAAATGCAAGGATTTGAAATCATGCACCTACGTTCTGCATAAGCCTAACAAACACAGACTAAAACTGATGGACAAAAGTCAACAACAACAGCAAGTTGAAAATAAGGAAGACAAATCCTTGCAATAAATGCAAGGATTTGAAAATCCTGCACATCCTGTAGCTCTGCGTGCATTCCTACTTTCTGCATGAGGCTGCTAGCCAGAGAAGCTGCATCATTGCAACCAAGACGCAAGGACTGATTTAGCTTCCATCTTTCTTCCTTTCAATATGCATAGACTTCAATTACAATCTAATACGGGGTAACTTGTGCAAAATAATGTAAAACCGGGTATTTGGTCTGGGATGATCTTTGGTGGTACTCTTGTACAAACTGTGATTTTGGCTATCATCACAAGACAACGTGATTGGGATAACGAGGTAAGAAACGATCATCATATTTATTAAGCAAATGATGTCAACCAACATGCTTGCGAGTTAACGGGACTTCAGCACCTAAATTAAAATGAACAAACAGAATAATTTTAACAAATGAAAATTATTGATCAGATTTGGTGGCCCTCGATACTCATGCTTGAGAATGTCACTTGTTTATAACATAATTTCTGGTTGACTCAATTGTGCAGGCACTGACGGCTGGCCGGCGGGTAAAGAAGTGGTCTACACCAGATAATCAGGCAGAGAGACATCAATAACCGTAGAGACTTATTATAATTATTTATCTATTTTAGATAACATGTTTAGTTTTTTTTTTTTTTTAAATAACAGATACATCAGACTTTTAAATAACTATTTTCGAGGATTACTCCCAATGATGCTTTTTATAGAAAAATAGATAATTCTATTAATTCATCTTTGTTGCGTCCTGACCCAAGGGACGACAAGCTACCATACAAACTGACAAATACCCCTTACTGCATTCAAATTCGCTCATCTCTTGAGCCTACACAAAGTAAACTCCAACTTCACTATCTAACTCCATTTGAAAGTAAATCTAGCCGTCGGCCCCAAAGAGACACGGCACATACATTGCCTCCATGCCGCATAGACTGCATGAAAGCTACCCACACCGCTTCCAAGTCACGATCTAAGCGACCCTCCGGAAGGATTGTCGGCTCTGCTTAAGAAACCCTAAGGTTTTTGTTAGGATTAGCTCTTCATTATTCTGTTAGTTTTCAGTTTCTGTGTATTTGCTTTGCTGTTAGTGAGCTGTCAGTATTGCCACATGTCTCTTCTCAATTAGCTACTTCATGAGTATATATACTCATTCTGTTATTGTAATAGTAAGTTTGTTAGATCAATTAATACAAGTTTTCTTCTTTCTCTCTAAAGCTTAATTAGCTTTCATGGTATCCAGAGCCTGGTTTCGATTCTGAAACCCTAGCTCATGCTGCTCATGCTCAATTCAGCATGTGTGTGTTGATCTCTAGCTCAATCGAAGCTCCAGAGCTGCAGATAAGTTCATCCTTTCTTCAATTTTGAAGTTCATATTCTCTGTTCTGGATTTGAGAAGAAGCATATGAGATTTTTGATGCAATTTACTCTTGATTCTTTCATTGAAGCATTGGTTTTGTATTCTGAGCATAATCGCTGTGTTAGATTCATAAGAAATCTGTTCAATTCTTCTAGATCTTGAGCTGGCTTTGAAGCACTGTTCATTCTTTCTTGGTGCTCAAGTTTCTTTCGGTTTTCATATAGCTGTTTGATTAGCTTCGTTTCTTTCGGTTTTTCTTCTTGAAATTCCTTAATTGTTGAAAACCAAAAATTCCAGTCAAATCATGACTAGCTCCCAAACCTTTTCTCGTTCATCGTCTCAAACCACAGCTTTTCTTCCAAATGTGCAACTTGATGAATCGAATTATCCTACCTGGCTTTTTCGAATGGAATCTTTTCTCCAAGGTCAGAACCTGTTTGGATTTGTAGATGGATCCATACCTTGTCCATCTCAGTTTGTAGAAGGATCCTCCTCTATCTTTTCTCCTGAGTATATTGCTTGGAAGGCTCAGGATCAATGTATTGTTCATATGATTGGCCAGACCTTGAGTAGTGTTGCAATGAATTGTGCTGTTGGGAGTAAATCTGCTCAAGATTTATGGACTAGATTGAGGTCAAAATTTGCTGATGCTAACAAACAAAATGTCCTTCAGCTGAAAGCTAACTTGCAGAGTATAAAGAAAGGCTCAGATGACATAGAAACATATCTTGATAGAGTTAAGGCAGCCAAGGATGCTTTAGAAACTGTTAATGTCATTGTTGATAATGATGATGTGGTTCTTGCGGTCTTGAATGGCCTTCCATATGAATATTCTGCTATCAAAACTGTTATTCGTGCTCAGTTTACTAATGCTCCTCTAAGTCAACTTAAGACTATGCTAAAGGCAGCATAGATGGATATCAACAATGAGATGCCAGGAATTCAGGGCCTTCTTACTGCTATGATAGCTAAATGCAACTTGAATGCTTCAAGTTCATCAAATGCTCAAGCCTCCACCTCATCTGATTCAGTTACTACTGGCTCCTGTAATTCTGCAACTCCAACTATTCCTCCTGGATTTTCTGCTTCAGCATCATCATCTTATCCTGTCTCCCCTTAGACTCCATATGTCTCTATGCCAACAATGCCAACAATGCCATATGGTTTTTCCCCCATGCCTACTTACACTATGGTCTCACCTACTCAAATGAGTGGTTTCTATGCTGGCAGAGGTAATGGCAACAACTACAATGGAGGAAGAGGTAATGCAGGCAGAGGTAATGGCAACAACAACTATGCTGGAGGAAGAAACAATGGAAATGGAGGCCAGCGATTCTATAACAATAACAACTCTAGGTCATCTGTTACATGTCAATGGTGCAACAAAATTGGACATAGTGCCAAAACTTGCAGGTCTCTCCCAAATGCTAACAACAACACTGCAGCTGATCAAGAAAAATGTCAGTACTGTGAACTATCTGGCCATTCTGCTGATAGATGCTACTTCCTTATTGGCTTTCCTGGTCAACAAAATGGTCAAAGCAGTGGCCAAGCAACAGCAACGGTGGCAACAACCAATATGGCTCCCCAATTTTGGTTAGCTGACACAGGAGCCACAAATCATATGACCAATAACATGCAGATGCTCACAAATGTCACTTCTTATCCTACTTCTGATGGTGTACAAATTGGTAATGGTAAACAGTTACATATATCACATACTGGAGATGCTAATCTGGGAATTCTTAAACTTCATGATATTCTTTTTATTCCAGACTTAGCTACACAGTTGCTCTCTATATATCAATTGTGTAAGCAGAACAATTGTTCTGTTTAGTTTGATGAGTTTATGTGCATAATACAGGACAAGGTGCAGGGCAAGATTCTCTTTCAGGGGTTGAGTAAGCAAGGGTTATATCCAATTCCTTTTGAGCTACCTGTGATATCTCAGAAAAACACAACTGATACTACTTCAGTCTCATCAATTCAAGCTTCTCAGAATAAGACAGAAAATGTTCTTCATCATTCTGCAAACCTTGGTCAGAAGGTCAAGCAATCTCTTTGGCATCAGAGACTAGGGCATGCTACCAATGAAGTCATCAAAGCAATGCTTATACAAAATAGTATATCTTCTTCTATAGATAGTTCATGTTCTGTTTGTGAATCTTGCTTGTCAGGAAAATTTCACAAACTTCCTTTTCCTAAATCTAATTCCAGAAGCAGTAATCCATTTGAACTTGTTCACTCAGATGTATGGGGTGCTTCTCCACATCTATCTCTTGATGGCTACAAGTATTTTGTATTTTTCATTGATGATTGTACAAGGTTTACTTGGATTTTTCCAATGAAGAATAAAAATGAAGTTTTCTCTTACTTCAAATCCCTGCATGCCATTGTGAAAAATCAATTCAACTCTTCTATTAAGTCCTTCAGAAGTGATGGTGGAGGAGAATTTGTTAATAAGCAGTTCAGAGATTTTATGTCTCTTCATGGAATTTTTCATCAACTATCTTGTCCATATACTCCTCAGCAAAATGGAGTCAGTGAGAGAAAGAATAGACACATCAGGGAAACAACAGTCACCTTGTTACAGCATGCATCTTTGCCTAATCAATTCTGGTTTCATGCTTGTGCTACAGCAACATTTCTTATAAACAGGATGTCTACTTCAGTCTTGCAGATGAAATCTCCATATGAGATGTTATATGGTTGCATTCCAAAAGTAGACATGATCAGAGTTTTTGGATGCAGTTGTTATCCTTTACTGACTCACAGAACAGATAAACTTCAGCCAAAAACCATGAGGTGTGTGTTTATTGGTTTTGCAGCTGGATATAAAGGCTTTGTGTGCTACAGTCCTGTCACAAAGAAATATATTATTTCAAGACATGTATTTTTTGATGAATCTTTCTTCCCATACTCTCTAGGAGAGAAAAATGTTCCTCCTAATACAGATTCACTTGTATCAGTCAAAAGGAATTTCTCAAATAATGACCCTTGCTTAAACATCACTCAGCCTCCCTCCTCAATGATCTTGCCTGCTCCTGTTCTTAACACAGCTTCTGCTTCTCATTCTCCAGGTCAGTCTCTCTCTCTCTTATCTGATCAACTGATTGTACCTAGTCCTGCAAATAATGATATCTCAAATAATGATATGGCAAATCCTTTATCATTTCATGAACCTCTTGATGTGAGAAATGCTTGTGACTTTGTTGACAATGAGCCAATCCTTAATGTTGCTGATAACACAATATTTACACCATCTGCTGATACCATAATCCAATTTTCGGATGTCAATGGAGATCTATCTTTATCTTCAACTCCTGGTTCTGGTTCTATCTCCATTGATCTTGCCTCAACTTCTAATTGTATTCCTTCTGCTCAAGTCTCTGAAGCAAACATTCTACATCCAGTGGCTGGAATTACTCATTCTGATCATAATACTCATGTTATGCTTACTCGAGGAAAAAGAGGCATTCAGAAGAAAAAGTGCTATAATGCCATTCTAACTCAGTTAAATCTTGATCCTAGTGCTTCTGAACCTCAAAATTATAAAGAGGCTCTTAAAGTTCCAGAATGGAAGGCTGCAATGCAGGAAGAATACAATGCTCTTATGCAACAGAAAACATGGACTCTTGTTCCTCTTCCTGACAACAAGAATCTTGTGTCATGCAAGTGGTTGTTTAAGATCAAAAGAAATGCAGATGGTTCAATATCAAGACATAAAGCTAGACTGGTTGCAAGAGGTTTTAGTCAAGAATATGGAATTGACTATGAAGAAACATTCTCCCCAGTTGTTAGGCATACAACAGTCAGACTTATCCTATCCCTTGTTGCATTCTACTCATGGAAATTACATCAAATGGACGTTAAGAATGCATTTCTGCACGGCTTATTAAATGAAGAAGTGTATATGACTCAGCCTGGAGGTTTTGCTCATCCCTCTTCATCAAGTCTGGTCTGTAAACTTCACAAATCTCTTTATGGCTTGAAGCAGGCTCCTTATGGCTTGAAGCAGGCTCCTAGAGCCTGGAATGAAAGATTCACTCATTTTCTTCCATCAATTGGCTTTGTTGCTTCATCTGCAGATCCTAGCCTTTTTATCAAGCATGATCAAAAAGAATCTGTCTTCTTACTTTTATATGTGGATGATATCATAATTACTGGTTCATGTGATTCAATGGTAGCTACTGTTAAAAGGGCTCTTCAGGATGAATTTGAAATGAAGGACTTAGGTCTTCTTCACTTCTTTCTAGGCCTGGAAATTCAATATGTTCCTAATGGAATTTTAGTGTCTCAAAAGAAGTATGCAAAGGATCTTCTTCATAAATCTGGTTTAGCTGATTGTCATACTCATCCAACTCCTTGCAAATCTGGTTTGAAGCTTCTCAGGAATGATGGTGAAATGTTGAAATCTCATGACATTTCTCAATACAGGAGCATGGTGGGATGTCTTCAATATCTGACATTCACAAGACCAGATATTTCTTATGCTGTAAATTCTGTTTGTCAATTTTTGAACTCTCCAACTCATGTTCATATGGAAGCAGCTAGGAGAATTCTCAAATATGTTAAAGGAACAGCTGATCAAGGCATTCTGCTCAAGAAAAGATTACATGATAATTGTTCTCTTCAGCTCAATGCCTTTTGTGATGCAGACTGGGCAGGAGACCCTAATGATAGGAAATCCACAACTGGCTTTGTTATTCTGCTAAATGATTGTCCTGTCTCATGGTGCAGCAAGAAACAAACTGCAGTTTCACGATCTTCTACAGAAGCTGAATACAGGAGCATGGCTGATACAACTGCTGAAGTGATGTGGCTGATGCATATGCTTAATGATTTGCACATCTCTCTTGCAGATACTCCTCTTCTTCACTGTGACAACATATCTGCTCTTGCTCTTGCTACTAATCCTGTCTATCATTCCAAACTAAAACATGTTGAAGTGGATGTCCACTTCACAAGAAATCAGGTTAAAGATGGTTCTCTTAAGCTATTTTTTGTCTCCTCAAAAGATCAACTAGCAGACTTGTTTACAAAGGGGTTGTGCTCTCCTCAACATCTTTATCTGTGTTCCAACTTGATGCTGGTTACCCCTCATCAAGCTGAGGGAGGGTGTTAGGATTAGCTCTTCATTATTCTGTTAGTTTTCAGTTTCTGTGTATTTACTTTGCTGTTAGTGAGCTGTCAGTATTGCCACATGTCTCTTCTCAATTAGCTACTTCATGAGTATATATACTCATTCTGTTATTGTAATAGTAAGTTTGTTAGATCAATTAATACAAGTTTTCTTCTTTCTCTCTAAAGCTTAATTAGCTTTCAGTGTTGACCACTCAAAGTCGTTCCGAAAGCTGCAGAGCCTTCGAAAACCTAATCAAATATCAAAGATGCATCTTATACTTGATCTTAATGAATATATGGACATAAATACTATTTGAAGAAGAATATTTTGGATGTGACATTCGATTTCATACGTAATTTTTTGGATGTAACATTTTGTACGTAATATTTTTCCTGTATACATATACTTGTTTCAATTAAATCATGTACTTTTATATTTCATACGAATATACTTATACTACTTACTGTACATCTTTTAACTTTCAATTCGTTTCATAATAGTATAAATATCATCTTTGGATAAACCACAATGTATTCTATTAGAAAAAAAAAATGGACAAGATGGCACAAAATCTATTTTAGGTAATTGACAGATACCGTTTGAGAATTAATTAGCATTATTGATAAAATGGATTTTATGTACTCATGTACCTTTTGTATACTCAAGTACCTATTCTTCTGCTAGAAAAATGGGAAGACCATGCATTTCGAGCAAAACCCATGAAGTCAGACAAATATAGTATGGATGCCAGAGCACTTATGACTTATCTTCTCCTACCTTTGTTTCTTATTGTTTCAAATGCAGATAACAACAATAGAAGATGCAACCAAAAGTTGAAAACTGGAAGTCCAATGCTTATTTGAGTTCATCTACTTGTGTTGGTTGAGTATTCTCTCAAGTCAACATATAACAATACAGTAGTTTAATGTTTTCCCAGCAAATGAAAATTCTAAAAATAGGAATCGCGATATCCCTTCAAGTGTCTCCGTTTCCACCCAACTTTTGCTGGCTTATTCTGTAGGAACCAGTCTCATATATGCTTTGCAGGGATCAATATTCAATTGAACGAAACCAAAATCCTAAAATGAAAGACCAAGCATATACCAAAGCACACTCCCAGGAGTCTTAAAATCTTAATTTCATTATATTTATGTTGGAATTTTAACACACTGTTCTTTCTTTTCCCTCAAGGTATTGGATTATTTTGCGTAAAATACATCAATTTTGATCGACATGAAGCATATTGCAATCCCCAATCCCTCTCTAGACAACATTTCACTTCTGGTGTTTCTCATTGTCGACCTGCATAGTAATGAAGAGGCCATTGTAATAGAAATGCTGCCTTTGCCGAGCTTTCCTTTCGACCACATGGAACGAAATCATATAAAGTTGCCTTACTAGCCGTTAGGAGTGTCTTTGTGAGCTTTTTCTTTTTGTTGTTTCTTTCGTGTGGGTTCAATTATAGATTATAGTGCCTTGACATGATGACAAATTAAAGTAACGAAATCAAGGCTGCAATTCATTTTGTTCAACTCTAATTCTAATTGCTTGAACAACCGCATAAACCAATGTCGACAGATGGAGACAACTATATTCAATACAATCAACATCACAAATTTGAGATATTCAATCAAATCCTATACAAAAAAAGTCAGTAACTAGCAACTATGACCAACCATCCACAAATAAAAACTATACAAATCAAAATAAATTTATCATTCACTGTAACCATAGATAACTAGTAGCAAAATCGTGTAGAAATATTTTGTACATTTAAAATTGTCACTATAATAATTTCAGATATCAAAATTTTATGTACCATATTTACTAATCACATCTTCCACCGCGCTTACTTATTTTTCAGGAGAAATCCTTCGCACTTATTTGACTAAGATCAATAACTACAGCACATACAATTTTTTTTTTTTCGTAAATATACTTATCAGGGAGCTCACGGCCAAAAAAAAACCCCTAATTTCTCAAACCCAAAAACAAATCTGTACCGTCTACCCCGACAAGAGTGACGTCATACTTCTATTTTCAAACGGCTATCGGGCTGGGGCCCATCTCCAGCCACCCTCCTCCTCCTCCTCCGCCACCGGATGGTAACAGAAGCAACTGCCCTGGTTCAAGAAACGGGTTCCAGCACTGAGTCGACTCGCTCTTCTCGTCTCTCCCTCTGTTCCTACTACTCACCGTCCTCACCACCAGCCTCGTCTCCTCTCTCTGTGCCTTCGTCTCTGCCAGCTCCGCCCTCGTTTTCCGAACCGACTCCCACAACCCGTCGTTCCTCTTTCTGTTCACGAACAGCAACACCAGCCTCTCTTTACAATCCTCCAGCCTCCTCAGCGCGTCCACCACCCGAGTCAACTCGGACAGACTCAGTCTCTCCACCCTGTGCTCCATTTCATTCACCCTTACCGATATTTCATACTGAACCGCTCTGTAATCCTCACTCGCCGCCTTGACGATCTCGTAAACTAGATTATTCCTCTGCAGGAGCAACGATTCTGGCGCGTCGGAGATTCTGACCACAAATTCTACGAGCCCTTCAATCTCCGTCACCAAATCTGAATTCAACACCGGCAACTTCTTTATTTGATATCCCGCTTTCTTATTTTCAGACTTGAGATAGTCACCGATCACCCTCGCCGCTGTCAGATTCTGTTCCACCACGGCGGCGTACCACCGCACCCACAACGAGAACTCCCACGTGTCCGAATCCGATTTATCGCTGAACATCGTCATGTTGAGGAAGTTACGTCCTCCGAAGCTGGGATGGTAAGAAATCTGGTCTCTGAAAACCAACGAGCCTCTAGAGACTATGTTATGTACGGTGTAGAGACATTTGAGCGCGACGAAGGCGTTCTGAGTGGCGTGGAGGCGGTCCATGAGGATGTCTATGCATGTGCAAGCAGCGAGCCGTGACGACTGTCCCAGATCAAGGACGTCGGCGATTCTCTCATCCGACGGCGGCGACGACGGGTCGTGGGAGGTGGCGCGGAGGACGGCGACGTGGATGGATGACACTTGGCGATTGATGGAGAGGGTGGCGCGGAGGAGGGAGGCCTTGTCTTTGAGGACGTCGATGAAGTTGATCTTCCGGTCCATTTGGAAAACGGGTTTTGAAGTAAGGAGAGAGAGGAGGTTGGAGTTTGGACCGGGACATATAAATGACAGTTAAACACGGCTCTTTTAGAAGGGGTCGGGGCATGAGTACGACGTCGTATACGTGTGAGAAGCTGCGGGAGTTATGTACAGTTTGTGGCATTTGGAAAGAGGAGAGCGAATAGCGGCAGTCTCTACTATAATTACTTTCAGTCAAAGAGTGAAAAGTAAAAACTGTCCCAGAGAGAAATGGTAATATTGTTAAACTGCAATAGAGAGATATGTGGGGAATTAAGATCTCAGACTTCCAAATAAAGATGGGTTTCTATATTTTTGGTCTGATTTACAGAGATTTTACAACTAGTTTACGATATTGATTTGGCAGTTAAGCTATGTGTATGATTATGTTTTACCAGGAAAGGGTAACTATTACAAAGGAGAAAATTTCCAATATTGTGGATATTTTTCTATGCAGTTTACTAATTAGGCGTGTCGATTGGCGATTTCAAATGAATGTGAAATGGATGTTACAACTATACTCGGCAAAATTAGGCATCAAGGTATTGACTTGTTCAGGTCCCTTTTAGATGCTTCATTCTACTTGGTCAGCCACTTGAAACAAGAAGAGATCGAGTGCATTATTGGCAGGAGGCCCCGAAGGGACGAAGAAATGGAAAACACAAGCATGCTTTGGATAAGAATATAAGATATACCATCGATCACTACTATGAAATAGCTAGAAAGCTAGCCACAAACTTTACTCTCGTCGATCTAGTAAATCCTTTAAGGGGATGAGTTGATGAGTGCTTGTGATTGAGAGGGCGGGCACCCTTAATTGGACTCTATTTATAGGGATTCAGGCTAAGTACCTGTTAGATAGCAAAGGCATTGTTACGTCTAGATCAATCCTTAGTCACTCAAACAACCACCGCATATGGTCGAGTGGGTAAGCACCTAAGTGTACGTGGAACCTTCATATCCAGCTTTGTAACCTGTCGACGCTGATCGGAGCGAGCAGTGCAGCTAGCAAAACACCAAACAATCTTCTTTTTCTTTGATTTTGATTGCAATATTTAATTATTCTTTATTTCTTAACTTCTATATATAGTAGAGTTTGATTTCATAAAACTTTGATTTGTGTTGTGTTCTATTGTTGCATATTCAAGTTCGGATGTCTGTTTAGGTTTCTTGTATTGCAAGCCTGGAGCCAGGAATGCCCACCATCACAAATGTGTTCACGTTAGTTGCTTGAGAAATCAACATCGCATGTTAACAATGTCAAGAACCCCTCAGTGGAAAAATTATAACTTTTGCATATAGGCATACAATGGCATCCATAGAAAGAGTGACTTACAAAGTATAATATATTTATAGGTGTAAGACTTATTCTTTACTAAAACAAAAAATAAATAAACATTTGGCTTTTGTGAAATTTCATTCGGAACTTGCAACACGGATGACTTGCTTGCCAACATTTCTTCCCGAAAACAACCCAACAAATGCAGATGGAGCACTTTCCAAGCCTTCATTCATGTCTTCAATGTAAACAATCTTCCCTTGTTTATAGAGGCTAATAACATCCTCCAAGAAACGCGGGTACAAGTGCAAGTAATCACTTTGCAGAAATCCTTGCATCCTGATGCGCTTTGTTATGAGATTGTATAAGTTTCGGATCCCTCGAGTATTAGAGAGATCTTTTTCCGACACCATCCCACAAACAGCAATTCGACCATGAATTCTCATGTTGACAAGCGCAGCCTCAAGCATTTCCCCACCCACATTGTCAAAGTAAATGTCAATGCCTTGAGGAAAGTACCTGTCAATGTTCAGAAGATTACAATCATCAACTCACTAAGTATCTCATGCAATTCAGAATAATAGAAGGACAAGTACAAATTCACAGAAGCCTGTGTAGGCTTGTAGCTCGAATCATGTAACAAAAGTGGCTCTATAATTATCAGACATAGTTTCAACTCACTAGCTCATCATCACTAACCTTTTCAGAGCTGTATCGAGGTCCAGCTCTTCCTTGTAGTTAAACGCTTCATCAAAACCAAGCTTATTCCTTAGAAGATCAACCTAGAAAATATTCAAATTAAGTTACATGCTATACAATAGTTCGCCTTGTACTAAATAAAACCTATCACTTGTATCAATTATAATGTTCCAATTTATCTATCTATAAATAAAATAGAAGCCTACTGATCCATAATGTGATAAATGTATGTCAAAGGAACTACAGTGAGTCCTTACTTTTTGGCTTGAACCACAACTTCCAACTACGTAACAGCCAAGCAACTTAGCAAGCTGACCAACTAGCTGACCAACGGCTCCAGAAGCAGCAGAAACAAAAACATATTCCCCTTTCTTAGGTGTGCAGACCTCATTGAATCCTGCATATGCAGTAAAACCCGGCATACCTGTAATAGGAACATACATTTTGGTTACTTCTTCAAGAATTGAAAACAGAAATTGTATATAAGCTAAGCACTGTACTGCCACTCCATAGCTGTCCAAGGGAAAAGAAAGGTTAGATGCAATAAGCCAAAAGGTCTAAACCTCTGTCTTGTTTGTGTCCAAAATAAGAACATGAAGAAATGCGGGGAAAGACCACATATAGAATAACATACCAAGAAGACCCAAATGGAATGATAGAGGAATGTCATCTTGCTTAATTTTTCTCAACTGCTCAGTTCTACAAATCAAGGTGTATTCTTCCCATCCGGTTATCCCAGAGACCAAGTCGCCAGGCTTGAAATTCGGATGATCAGAATCCACAACTTCAGAGACACCAAAACCTTCAATTGGCTTCAGAAAGCAAAACCCTTGACGATTAGTGAAACCAAAATGTTAGAGCACTGAGGGCAGAGTTCAAGTGCCAGCATTAACAAAGATGTATAAAAACTACAGAAAATTAAAATTGAAACAAATGGAAGAAAAATGAAATGATCAGGGGAATGACATGAATACCTGGCCAGGAACGTATGGGGGAATATAGGAATCATGAAAATCACGCATACGTCCTCTCATATATGGGTCACAAGAGAGGTAGAGATTCTTGACAAGGAAAGCCCCAGAGCCTTTAGGAGCCTTGAGCTGGATTCTATTTCCAGGCACCACTTGTAAGTCCGTCTCCTTCGGAGTGCCCTCTATGAACCCCTTGAAGATCACTTGTTTGTTCTCTGCTTCCATTGCACACGATCGATCAATTTTGGAAACAATGATTGGTGGGTACTCTAGCTACTACCCTGTGGATGAGAAGCTTCTCTCTTCGATCTTGTGGGGGAGTAGAGAGATGTTGTACAGTTGCAGCAAGCCAGCAATACCCAAAAGGGCGTAGCTAGCACTTACCATTTCGCACGCTGCTGACTCACGTGCGTACCATATTTTCTTGGTGGGTTCAAAACTCACCGAGTTTCGGGCCTTTCTTGTCATCGCAAGCCCACACATACCTGGGGGAGAGAGATAACTGGTGGCGCAAGCCTGGGAGGCATAGCTGAGAACCCTGAGAGAGTCTAGGTTTTGGGGGAAGATGGAGATTTGTGCTCTTTACTGGGGATAGATTTTTTTAATTTTTTTTTGGTGATTAACCGACTCATTTACTTCTCTTCTCTTTTTATGAGAATGACAAAATGGGCTAATATATCAAAGAAAAATAATTTGTCCATTACTTTTTCAATATCTAACTGTATTCGAGAATTAGTGAGCAAAATGGTACCATTATTTATCCTTTGCATAAATTTTCATGTGGATATCTGTAGAAGAGCCTTGTTACTAAAAAAAAAGAATCAGTAACATCAATGTGATTATCCTTGTCTTCTTAGAAGGCATTAAAAGTTGAACACTTACTAGATTTAACTGTGAGTTGAATCTAATAAAAAATTTAAAAATTTTAGATTGATACGTTTTAATTTTCTCATGTCGTATGCATAATCTGAATCAGTTAAATTAATGACTGAAATGCAATTTAGAAACCAACATTTCTGAATTGTAACTTAATTCACCAGCACTTGAGGAGCATTGCAGGAATCGAAGTTTCGTTTTGGAACCCTGCGTCTTACGATCAAGCTACACCAGTGTAACTATAACTCTATAAGAGGGCTCATTTTTCTATTTTATTTTTGGTCTGTGAGGCCTTCTTCAGTTGAAAGCTACATTTTCGCAAACCAGTTGCTAGCTCAAAGGTGAATACTGATCAATTATTCAAGCTTCAAGAGTTGAAGATGAATACTCATTTCAGTCTCCTTAATTAGCAGTACATACAGGCTTATCAATTGGAGTGGCCTTGTTCTTCCGTGCAAGACACCCATATTATAACCACTTCATATGTTTGGAGAACTGACCTGCTGTTATTTATTTGAATTGATGTAACCAAATATGAAGACAAATAGGTCATTGCTTGCACAGAGGGTTTAATACTTTAGTTTTAGGCACGCAACTTGGACTTGACTGAGGTTTGTTTCCATTGTCCTTTTCGTCCTAATTGAATATTTACTTATTGGATAGTTTAACGGATTGGTAATCCTTGACTTTCAAGTCCTTTATATCAACCTGATAAGGCTGCGTTCTTTGTATATAAACCACTACTATACCCTTTGAAGATAGTTGTTGTTTGAGCATAAAATTCAGACTCATTTCTTCCTATATATATATATGACCATAATTGTGCCGGAGTGAAGAAGGCGTTTATAGAGAAATGACTCCAAATGATCGAAAATATGATTTTGTAAAAAGGAAAAAGATCTGAGCATCATAACTTATTAAGTTAACTAACACGCATCAAATCCACATCTAATTCAATTACAATTTATCAATAAAATTTCTTCCATGTATCTTTCTCGTAAACAATTTTTAAAAAATATATTTTTTTTTAAATAAAGCAAAATTGAACATTTAACAAGATATGTACACAAAATCTCTCAACCACCTACAACTCTAACAAATTTCAAACTTGACCTTTCTCTCGTAACGTATTGGTCGACCTTTCTTCTTCGACCACAATTACAACCCTTTCCGGTGATTTATTCGACGACTCCGGCACACCACCCGCTGCTTGAGTCGCCATGTCACTATTGACCCCGGGTTGTTGCCTAACCGACCGAGACAGAAAAGGCGGCATCATTGAGAAACCCCACCGGTTCGACCGCGAACTTCCCTCTAACCTGTCAAAACCATTCTTCTCTCCGCGCACACTTCCACTCCTATAACCTTGCCTCACGCTTCCCGCCCTCGGGAACACGCTAGTACTCTTGGCACGTGTAAGGGCCATGTTCATCAACCTAGCTCGTACCTCCTCTGGTAACCGTAGCGTAAACTTCTCGGTGTTCTCACCGGGCTGTACCAGCAAATTATGGCCCGTGGATTGTGACCTCGGGAATAACATTCCCGCGAATCGCCGCCCAGTGGACCCTGACCTGGGAGGCCCAAAGCCTGTTGAACTGGACCTCGGCCCAAACCCGGTCGACCTCGACCTTGGTGGAAGCCTCTGATTGGCCGGATCATTGACGTTGATCAAATTAATCTTGGGAGTTCCTTCTTCCTCTCTAATCTGATCCTCAACAACACGAACCGACACATCTCGGGGCAGCTTGGGCTCGGCAGCAGCCTCCTCCTCTTCGACTCGAGCCGCTTCCTTATCGATGAGCTCCATAAGAGCGCTGTACGGCTCTTCTCCCTCCTTGGGAACCAGGTAGGCTCGGCAGACCGGGCAGGTCGAGTGAGAAATCAGCCACGTGTCGATGCAGTCCGGGTGAAAAACATGGTCGCACACTGGGATTAAACGCAGCGTTTCGTCGTCCTCGAAGTCGTTCAAGCACACAGCGCATTGGAGGGAGTCTTTTCCGAGGTGGAGCCCCTTCACGTCGGAGAACAGGAAGGCGGGAAAACTCTCGATGACGGCAGGGTCGAGCCCGCGGGCCATCATTCGCTCACGCTCCCGGTCGGCGCGTCCCCCGAGTCGTGTCTGAGCGCATTGGCGGGTGTAGACGGAGAGAAATCCCAAGATGAAGAACACGACCACAAGTACGATCATGACAACCGCCATCTTGATATCAAACTTCGGCGACGATGAAGTTGGTGTTCCGTTCCCGGTTGTGTTCTGGGCGGTGATCTGGTGCGAGAGGAGGAGGGAGATGACCACACAGAGCACCCCATACTTGAAACCTAAGAATCTCATCAAGACAGAGGTTCTGGGTTTTAGTTGGATATTTTTGTTGAGAGCTAAAAGAGAAACCGAAAAGCTAAAAGGGTAGCAGAGGGGCAGTAGGTGAGATGATGAAGAGGGGAGAACGAAAACTTTGAAGGAGTTGCGAGCGTTGACTGTAGCCAGAGGGTGCGGCCAAACTTGAATATTAGAAAATGAAAATGTGGAATCATTTGGATTTATATAATGGGAGTGAGGGCGAAGTAGGGGTTTTCGGGTAGCAATAATTCGATGCGTTATCTGTTGTCTACACATGCGTTATCCGATTATGTGAAGAATATTACTAGGGTTTTAGCGCAGCTGGCGTGATACGAGCAGTAGCTAATTTTATCCGAGAGAATCTTTCGAGAAGATTGGTGTAATGAATTTCAGACAATGCCTTTGTTTATTTTTGTTGTTGTCCTTAAACTATGGGTGGGTTTAGTGTTTGGTGTGTGTATAAAGAATGTACGAGGTCAATTGGTAAGTTGGTAACGCATACTTCATTAGTTTGTGTGATGAGGTCAAATGTGAAGTGAGAATGAATGACACCACCTTGCTATGGTAGTATGGTATGAAGAGACATGTTTGTCATTTCTACCTTCTCTCTTTTCACTTTGAGTGAGAAATGTTATTTCATAAGTAAAATATCCATAGTAATGAAATATTTAAATAACTGTTTATAAATGATGTCTAAATAATAATTTAAAAGACTAAGAAGTTTTATAACTTGTTGATGGTAACAACAGAGAGGGTACTCGGGCCAGGAAAGCAGGCTTGAGTACCCGAGGACCGAGCCTGAATAGTCGGTCGCCCAAGAAAGGCCCAGGAGCCGGTGGGAGAGGCCCAGTAAGAAGGGTCCAGACTGCACCTCTAATTCGCAGAAGAAGCTACTAGTCCCACATTGAGGGATGAGTTCAGTCCGTGCAGCTTGGAGCCCATATATTGGTCCAACCACCCTCGTTAAATGGTAATCACCAATTGTCTACTTCCACTTGTATTGCTTATCTTTCAATCTCAACCGTACTAATTTAAGCATCGGAGTGGAAGCGACCGGCCCCGACCAACCGGTTCTTCCTAGTTAGCAGGAGCTTGCAAGACTGGAGAGCATCTAACCCAGCAGAAGATCAGCCGAGTATCTGTGAGTTCGCGAGATTCATACAGAAAAATAACTAGAGTTACCCAACTACCCGAAACAGTAGTTGCACGGTATACAATTTCTCATTTGCATATTCTTGATGTTATGTTCCATATATTATGAAAGAAAAATTACCTTTCATCATATATTCTAATAGTGAAAACACTAGATCGACTCAGCGTAAATCTAAATATTCACTTTTAACCATAATCGTTAAATCTTTAATAGTAATTGGCAAGTTGATGCAAAAACAAATGCGGTATAAAAGCATTTAGAAATACTACTCGTTTGAATTGTATCCGATCCGATCATTGAAGAAGAAGAAGAAGAAGATCGTTAGAGCTCCACTATATATGAGTTTGACAAGCTGAACTTGATCCTAATAATTCCAATAACTTGCACGAAGAAATCCCTTCCTTCAATTTCCATCTTTTTCAGCTCCATTTCCGTCAAACTTAGAGACAATTCTTGTCAAACTGAAGAAGCTTCTTGATTGAACTCCGGGGCAATATGAAATAGATTTCGCCAAACAAAGGAATAAGAAAAGGGATTAACACGTTGCCGTTTATTTTTAATCTCAACTTGTTCAATATGCGGAGCCTCCAAGCTTGATAACTATATAGTCTGTTTAAGATGGAGATATTCAGCAGGTCAAATTTATAACACATGAAAGAGATAGGTCTAATTAAAGAACCAAAACAATTCATTTAGTTGGACATACCGAGCCACATGTAATCGGCCACCGGCCGACCCACAAAAGCCAGGCCCATTGTAATAAGAGGTCCCCTTCGGTGGTGCGGATACGTTAGCAGGTTCGCCTGCTTCTAGCCATCACACACGTACAGTCATAGAGTGGACAGAGTTTACAATTCAATTATTAAAATTCATTTATATATGTCAGTGAGTTTAGAGTTGTTTCTGCCTAATCCCGGGGGTCTTGGTAGATACTTGATGAATCCAACTCGATCTCCTGCAATCCTGCTTACTAAGGGGAATACCGGGCGGGCCGGCCTTCACCTCTCCGATGCCTAAGTTAGTATAGTTGGAATATATATATAACTTGGGCACGTATGTAAGCAGGGAGAGAGACAAGTTACCTATTTATGGTGGTAGTTGAGGCCCATATATAGGTGGTCGAGGGTGAGGGCTGGCCTTACCCTTCGATGTGGGACTGGTTCCCTTCTGTTTGGATATTCTGGTGTCCTCTTTGGCAGGCGGGCGCCCCTGGTCCCAGGATCCCTGGAGGCAGGATAGACCGCTGGGGCCCGAGGCCTGGTGCTGGTGGTCCGATCCTGGGTCCTGGTCCGGGCTCTGGTGCGCTTGCTGCGGGTCTGTGGGCCCTGGTGTAGCCTCTCTGGCTACTGTCAACAAGTCCCCCAAGTTCCCGGTCAAGTGCAATCTTGAATGGGGACTTAAGATCTGTCTTGCTCTTGGCCTGCAGACCCGCAGGGTTACCAACCTACCGGTGCTCAGTCCCCCAAGTCCGCGTTAAAGATTGGGCGTGACCGAGGTGAGTATCTGGATCTTGAATGGGCGTTCCTAAAGTATCGAAACGAGTCCCGGATGAACCATATTGGTGCGGGGCGGAGTTCACGGGAGCTCGACGGGCGTCCTGCCGTATCGGAACGAGTCCCGGATAGACTTGCAGACTAGCCTTCGGGGAGGCCTGTTGGTGCGTGGAATAGGCCAACAGGTGCCCGAAGGGTGTTATGGCCGCGCTGAGGCGTTGTTTTAACACTTGCTAGCCTTCTCAGCTTTTGTTGTTTAAGCGTTGAGGTAATGTGCAGGTTTGTTAGCCTGCGGGGAGACTTGCTCTGTTTTAGAGAGACAATCTGCCCAGTGGAGTGGCGTTGAGATAACGAGTCTCGCCATGTATCCCCAAGGGTATCACAGTTCAGTGTGATGCAGGGTTTTTATCCTGCTGGACAAGAGTACATTGGTTAGATGTAAGCTCGCCCGGGTTTATAAAGCCCATGCGTTTTGAAGCCTCGCGTTGTTGCTGGCTCGTCCCTGCCCGTAGGCGTAGGGAATGACATCCGGTAGAATATTTTGGAGCTGGTTGAATGTCACATGCCCGGTGGAATGCCATAGTGCTGGGCGGATCTCGACCGGGCGGGCTGCCATATCGGGGTAAGTCCTCCAGTGAACTGGCATTCAGCCGGTGTAAATAACCGTGACACGTCATGGTGTCGGGTTGATTCGAAGGTTGACCTTTGTGAAGCGAGGAGAGGGGACGCCTCGTTGCGTGCTCCTTGCTTACTAACTGTTGCTTGCGGGTGGGACATGTGGCTGACATGCAATGAAGGGGGAGCCCATCAGTTCCATCAGTTATGATGGCATGGGGTCCTTTTATTGATGCCGTGGACACGTGTCGGCAGGGGGCGGACTGAGATGGAGGGGATCGACGGCTGGGGTTGCCTGACCTTTGTTGTTGCCCTATTTATCGTCTCATCTGCTTTCCTCCTGCCGCACTTTGCTTTCTGCTCTCCTCTTCCCTCTTTCGGCAGAACTGAATTTTTGTTTTGAGGTTTAATGGCGTCTGGGAGATCTGCGCATTATGCCAGTGGCGGTCGTGGGCCTAGGAGGCACGAGCTGCGGGATGGTGATGGGACGATTGTCTGCGACGAAGCAATCAGAAGTATGGACGAGAGGGAGATTAGGGAGTTTCGGTCGAGGTGGGATATCAACTCTTCCGTTAAACTTCGAGGCTTGCATCCCGGCGAGCTGGCCTGTAATCCGGAGCCGGGCTGGGTCGCCGTTTTTGATGACCAGTTCCGCAACGGACTATCGCTGCCGTTGCCGGGATTTGTCCAGTACATGCTGAGCTCACTGAATCTTTCCCCAGCCCAGCTTCCGAGCAATCAGTGGAGGCAGTTGCTTGGGCTTGGGTGCCTGTTCTGTTTGAGTTATATGGACTGGCCCACGGTTAATGAATTCCGGGCGCTGTACAGGATTTCTTACTGCAGAAAGGGCCAGTGCCGTGGTTGCGTGAATTTTGCCACGCGGGAGCATGGTGCTGCCATTACGCATCTGCCGGCGACGGTTTTGGATGGCTGGAGGAGGTCGGTGGTGCTGGCCGGTGGTAAGTGGCAGCGTACCTGGAGGGGTTATCAAGTGCCCGGGGCATATCAACCGATCGGGGACCAGACCTATGAATTGGAGAACCTGGAGAAGCAACGGTTATTCCGTTTGTTTTATGGCTGGGACCATGATAGCCGGAGCACCTACAATTTCACTCGGTGGAACGTGCTGGAGGTGCTGGGGATGGGGAGAAAACCTACTAATGGTCCTCGGCCCGCGCTTAAAGTTGAGGAGACTATCGAGCCGGATGAGGAGCTTATAGCAGCGCGGTTGATGGAGATAGGGGAGGAGGCCGCAAAAGTCGTTCTTGACGTGGCTACCCAGAAGCGTACGGAGCATGCAAGGCCGGTGCCGCTAGTGTTCTCGGACGCTCATTATGGGAGGCGGCCGGGCGGTGAGAACAATTCCCCACTCCGCATTCGGGAAGTGCGGGCGGAGGGCCTCCCGGGGCCAGACCCTGTGGCGCGGCAAATGGCAGTGCGTACCTCGCGGGAGAGGGAATCGGTGGTTTTGCCCGAGCACCGTCGAAGCAGCCACAGTGAAAGTCCGGCAAAGAGAGCGAGGGTATTTGATGCGGGGGCGTCAAGCTCAGCCGGGCCGATGGAGCGAGCCATAGTCCCGACTGTGGAGGCGGGTGGTCGAAGGACTCAGGAACCGGAAACCGTTCGTAGCTCTAGTGGTGGATTTAGCAGGCTTGTGGCTGGTATAATCGAAACCTTGGGGCTCGACCGGGAGGGGTCCTGGACCGAAAATCCGGGTGAGAGTATGGCGGAGCCTGTGGGACTGGCTCTACAGGCAAATGTTTTTTCTGTGAGTCCTCTTCCGTGATGTGACATGAGCTGATGCTCCTTTTGCTTTCTTTTGGCAGCTGGCTCAGAGGTTTTATGTCGCCGGCCCCAGAATGGAGGCTGCCGCTGTCCTGGAGAAGCGGGTGGAGGAGCTGGGTGTTAAGGTGGGTGTGGCGGAAGCCGAGCTTGCGAAGGAAAGGGAGGAAGGCGGCCGGCTGAGCGCGGAACTCGTGCGGGAGAGAGAGGAAGCCAGCCGACAGCTTGCCGCCCGTGATGGGAGGATTGTCGAGTTGGAGGCAAAAGTTTTGGAGCTGCAGGCCCAAATGACGGCGGTCGTTCGAGGACGGGAGAGGCTGGTGGAATCCGAACTTGCTGAAGTGGCCGATAAGGCCGTTGACGAGTTTCGGGAGTCGTCAGATTTTGAGGAGATGCTGGAGAAGGCTCGCACGGAGGGTATAAGTGACGCCTATCTGGAGTGGCGGGAGAAAGGGTGGCTCGACGCCGAGCGGATGGAGGCTGACATAGCCCTGATCGTGATGAGGGAGCAGGAGCGGGAGCTAAAAGGTGGCGGGTCGGGGGTTGTGGGTTCCGGGAGCGCTAGCTAGGTGTTTGCTCTGTACATATATCCTGTAATTGGTGGTCTCTTTAATGTCATAACTGCACATTGCAATGCTTGCCAATTACACTTTCGTTCCTTTATGATTGCTACTATCTAGGGTAAAAGCGTAGGTGTTCGATATTCCACGGCCTGGTAGAATAGATGCCCGTAGCGTCTATGATGTGGAATGTTGCCGGGCCTACGGCCGCGGTGATCTGGTAGGGTCCCTCCCATGTTGGCTGCAAGGCCAATGGCTTTTTCTGGACCTTCCTCATGACCCAGTCGCCGACTTGCAGCTTTCTTTCCCGGACCCTTCTATCGTAGTACCGGGCGACCCGCTGCTTGTAGGTTTGGTTTCGCATGTGCGCTCGGTCGCGCCGCTCCTCGATGAGGTCCAGGTTGAGTAGTAAGCCGTCGGCATTTGTGTCGGCGTCGTAATTCTCGACCCTGCCGCTGGGTATCTCAGTCTCCACAGGGAGCACTGCTTCACTCCCGAATGCCAAGCAGAACGGGGTCTCTCCTGTTGCCTCTGCTGCTGTTGTCCGGATGGCCCATAATACCGCGGGGAGTTCCTCGGCCCAGCATCCCTTCTTGGCATCCAGTTTCTTTTTAAGAAGAGTTTTGATAATCTTATTGACCGCTTCTGCCTGGCCGTTGGTCTGCGGGTGTGCTACCGAGGCAAACAGCATCCGGGTCCCCAGGGAGGCTGTGTACTGGATGAGATCCGCGTTGTTGAATTGCGTCCCATTATCCGTGATAATAGTCTGCGGCACCCCAAACCTACAGTAGATGTTTTTCCACAGGAATTTCTTAACCCGTTCCTCAGTGACCTTTATCAACGGTTCTGCCTCGACCCATTTAGTTTGGTAATCCACTGCCACAATGGCGTACTTGTATTGTCCTACTGCCACGGGGAAAGGGCCGATGATGTCTAATCCCCATTGTGCGAAAGGCCAAGGTGCCAACAGGATTGATAATGCGATTGCCGGGGCACGAGGTACCGAGGCATACATGTGGCATTTGTGGCAGCCGCGTGATATTTTCCTCGATGCTGCCGCCATATCGGGCCAGAAATAGCCCGCTCGGAGTGATTTGTGGGATAATGACCTTGCGCCGGAGTGATTACCGCATACCCCCTCGTGGATCTCTCGCATGATTGCTTCTCCTGCCTCCTTAGTCACACACCTCAGCTGGGGGAAGCTGTGGCCCCTTCGGTATAATTGGCCGTTAATGAGGCCATACCGGGCACACCGGAGGTGCAGCCTCCTGGCTTCCACCGCATCCTGGGGGCTGGTTTTGTCGGTCAGATATTTGACTATTGGGTCCATCCAGCTCGGTGGTACCTGTTCTACCGCGAATATTTCGGAGATGGTCTTGCTTATACTTGGCTTTTGGAGGGTCTCGATTTTAGCTCTCCGGTACTCTGGGGGGTAGTTTCCGGTTGCTAGCCTCGCAAGGGCGTCTGCATGCCTATTTGCATCCCGGGGAATATGTTGGATCTTGGTGCCGCGGAAGAACCCGATCAGTGTTTTGGCCAAAGCCTGGTAGGAGGATAGCTGAGGATCTTTAACCTCGAACACCCCGTTCATCTGGTTGACTACCAAGCTGGAGTCGCTGTATATGTCCATGGATGAGATTCCCAGCTCCTTGGCCAGTTGCAGACCGGCTATGAGGGCCTCGTACTCGGCAGCGTTATTGGAGGTGGTAAAAAGGAACCGTAGTGCATACTCGTACGATTGGCCGTCGGGTGAGATTATCAGGACCCCGGCCCCACTCCGTTTGGCGGTTACGGAGCCATCCACGTAAAGTTTCCAGCCGGTTGGCAGGTCTGGTTCGATCTTGGCGGTTTGTTCTGCCCGTGCGTCCTCGAGCCGGGCGGGATGGACTTCTACCGCCATTGGGGTGAGCTCACATATGAAGTCGGCAGCAGCCTGTCCCTTGATGGCTGTTCGTGGGGCATAGGTGATGTCGAATTCCCCTAATTCGACTGCCCATCGTACGAGCCTCCCGCTGGTGTCTGGCTTTTGCAGGATCTGCCGCAGGGGGTGGTTGGTATATAAGGTGATGGAATGAGCCTGGAAATAGTGCCGGAGCTTCCTGGCGCTAACAATCAAGGCTAGAGCCAATCTCTCTATATCGGGGTACCGGCCCTCGGCTCCTGTAAGTCCCTTTCCCGCGTAGTATACCGGAAGTTCGAGCGTGCCCTCCTTTCTGACGAGAGCGGCGGAGACGGCGGCTGCGGATGCGGCTATGTAATGGTACAACATTTCTCCCGGCAGTGGTTTGGATAGGAGAGGAACTGCAGCCAGGTATGCTTTGATGGACTGGAACGCTGCCTCATGCTCCGCAGCCCAGAGTATCTTCCTGGTTTGCTGTGCCTTGAGCAGTTTAAAGAACGGGACGCACTTATCGGTTAAACGGGAGATGAATCTGGCCAGGGCGGCCAACCGGCCGGTCAAGATCTGGACCTGGTTTCTCTCTCCTGGTGTTTCCATATCAAGGATTGCCTGGACCTTCAGCGGGTTGGCTTCTATCCCTCGCTGGCTGATGATGTGCCCTAGAAAAAGACCCTCTGAAATCCCGAAAAGACACTTCTTCGGGTTCAAGCGCATTCCGAATTTGAGCATTTTACCGATGACCACGGCCAAATCCCGGACGTGGGCCCCCGCAGTTAAGCTTTTGACCAACATGTCATCAACGTAAACTTCCACGGTTTTGCCCATCTCTTGTTCCAGCATTTGGTTCACCATCCGTTGGTAGGTGGCGCCGGCGTTCTTTAGACCGTACGGCATCCTCTTATAGCAGTAGGTGCCTCGGTCGGTTGTGAATGACGTGTGTTCTTCATCATCCGGGTGCATCCGTATCTGGTTGTACCCGGCGTAGGCGTCCATGAAGCTGAGCAGCTTGAAGCCGGATGTGGAGTCAATGAGCTGATCAATCCGAGGGAGCGGGAAGCTGTCCTTTGGGCACGCCCGGTTTAGATTAGTGAAGTCCACGCACATACGCCACTGACCGGCCGCCTTCTTCGGTACCATGACCACGTTGGCGAGCCAGCGCGGGTACTGGACTTCCCGGATGAAACCTATGCCCATGAGTTTCTGTACTTCTTCTCTAATCGCCTCATATTTTGCCGGGCTGAAAGACCTCCTCTTTTGCCTCGTCGGGGGGACGCTGGGTAATGAGTTTAGCCGGTGAACGGCTATCTCTGGGGATATGCCCGGCATGTCTTCGTAGGACCATGCGAAGACCGAACTGTGGGCCCGGAGAAAGGCGATGAGTTCTTCCCTGACGACCGGGTCGAGTTGTGTCCCTATCACTACGCTTCGGTCCGGGTGGTCTTTGGAAATACAGATGGCTTCGGTTTCCTCCACGGCCGAAGGTCGCTCTGGTTTCTCGGTGAACGTGAATCGCCTAACTCTACCTGGAGCGATGTCATCACGGGGGTCAAGACTCAGATCCGGCGCTGGTACTTGCTGAGCGGTTGTAAAGACCTCGGCCCGCTTCCTCCCGTGGGTCAGGGCTTCTGCGTAGTACTTACGGGCGATTCTCTGGTCCCCGCGTATAGTTATAACTCCGGCTGGTGAAGGCATCTTCAACATCAGCATATGGCCGGCAATGAACGTTTTGAGCCTCCATAACCCTGGCCGACCGATTATACCATTGTACGACTACAGGCAGTCGACGATGATGAATTCCAAATGCTCTGTTTTCGTTCTGTCTCCCTTGCCGAAAATGATTGGTAGGTAATCGGATCCTAGAGGCTGGACTACCTCACCGGAGAAGCTTATCAGCGGCTCGTTATCCTGGGATAACTTGTTCCTCCCTCTTTGCAGTCCTCGGTACGCGTCTCGGAACATTACGTTGACAGAGGCTCCGGTATCGATCAGCATACGACTGGTTATCCAGTGGTCTATTTGGACCGTGATAAGGAAGGGGTCGGTGTGCGGTTGGATCACATCCTCCGGCTCTTCATCCTCATAGAAAGTGACCGAGTTCCATCCGGTTTTAGCGGCTTGGACGCTTCGTTCTCTGAAGGCGTAAACCTCCCTCCCCCGGATTGATCTCAGGCACCGCTTCTTTGAGCTCCGGGTGAGCTGACCGATATGGTCCCCACCGTGGATCATGTTAATGCTCCCGTGTACCTCGATCCACCCGGGGGTTCGTGTGCATATAGTCCCTATCGGCCGAGCTCGCGGTCGGTCCGCCCTGGGGCTGCCGGGGCGGGCTTGGTCTTGTACGACCGCCTTCTGTGGTTTCCGATCTGGGACCCGAAGGTCCGGTTCATAGGGTTTTCTTGCTGGCGAAGGAACCGGGGCCCGTGGTGTCCGCTCCGCTGACACAGCTACCTGGATCCGAGCTGGGTGCCCAAAAGGTGGTCCTCTTCCTGGTCGGGGATCATTGTCACTGCTTCGCCGGGGTTGCCACTCCTTTCGCGCCTCTATCCCCCTGGCGGCTACAGATACCCGGCTGATACGTAGCCGCCCGGCTTTGCTTTCGTGAGGGGATGGCGGTATGCCATCTGAGATCCGCTTGGGCGCCTCGTTCCCATATGTCTCTTGTTCTGCTTGAGCATGCCTAACGGCCACGGTCATCAGCTCGTCGTACGCCAGCGGCCCCTGCGCTTGTAAGTCGTATGAAAGTTCCCCTGCTCTTAATCCTTGCTTGAAGGCCATCCCCGCAATCCTCTTATCCAAGTTTCTTACCCCGGACGTGGCGACCTGCCACCGGTTAACGAAGGCGCGTAATGGTTCGTGGTTAGCCTGCATGCAATCGAAGAGGACCGTCGATGGCTGGGCTGCCGTGGCTTTAAGGACGAACCGGCCGACAAACCTATCGGCCAACTGTGCGAAAGTTTCGACCGAGTCCATTGGTAGCTCGTAGAACCAACCCAGTGCCTCCCCTGCGAGCGTTTCTCGGAACATGTTGCAGCTCACGGCATCCGAATAGCCCCTAGCGCTCGTCTTCGACTTGAAGCTATCCAAGTGCCGGTACGGGCAGCTTGTTCCCGAGTATGTCAACTTCAGAGGCCTTTGGTCGCCAGATCCCCCCGTTTCCCGGATCCGGCGTGGGAAGGGTCCAGTGCGCTCGGTAAACCGTGCGCCGTCCTGCGGTCGTCCCGCCTTCCGCTCGCTGGTCTCCATGCGGCTCTTTATGTCCGATACCGAAGCGGAAAGTGCCTCGATCGTTCGCGCGGTGGAGCTATCCCGCTCGTCTGATGCCTGATCTGCGCGGTACGGGAGCTTGACTGGGCCGGAATCTTTCAGAGCCTCTGAGAAGAGGGGTACGGGCATATGGACGGTCTTCCTCCTGCCCGTAGGCAGCCCTATCTCGAGATGCGGGAATTCGCTAGCCTTGCTCGCTGTGTGCGAGGCCGCCCGAGGAGTACCCAGCTGGCCTTCTCGCTCCAGGGTTGCTAACAGGGCGGTGGTTACTGCCTTCAGTTCCCGACTTCGGGCCTCTGCTCTTAACCGATCCTGATCGCCCTCCTTTCGCAATCGCTCAATTTCTGCCTTCATCTTTCTTATTTCCCCTGCTCCAACCGGGTCGGGATTCTCTGAGACTTGACGATCGTGGGCCTTGTTTTGAATAGGAGGAAGTGAGAACCTCGCACCGACCTCGGCCTTTATGCTACGGGCCGGGCCGGGGAACTGAATTCGCGCTTCCGGACTTCCTTTGCGGTCGGGGGAAAGAACGAACCTCGCACCGATCGCAGCCCCTGCGCGTGGGGCCCGGTCGGGGAACTGAATTCGTCCTTTCGATCCTTCCGTGCTTGTCTCTATCTTTCTTCCTTCCATGTCTTCCGGACTGCGGTTTTAGCGATCTTTTAAAGGGTCACCAGGGCCCTACTTTCCGGCACAGCGACACTGACTTTTTGAACGATGTTCCCACAGACGGCGCCAATTGTTTCTGCCTAAACCCGGGGGTCTTGGTAGATACTTGATGAATCCAACTCGATCTCCTGCAATCCTGCTTACTAAGGGGAATACCGGGCGGGCCGGCCTTCACCTCTCCGATGCCTAAGTTAGTATAGTTGGAATATATATATAACTTGGGCACGTATGTAAGCAGGGAGAGAGACAAGTTACCTATTTATGGTGGTAGTTGAGGCCCATATATAGGTGGTCGAGGGTGAGGGCTGGCCTTACCCTTCGATGTGGGACTGGTTCCCTTCTGTTTGGATATTCTGGTGTCCTCTTTGGCAGGCGGGCGCCCCTGGTCCCAGGATCCCTGGAGGCAGGATAGACCGCTGGGGCCCGAGGCCTGGTGCTGGTGGTCCGATCCTGGGTCCTGGTCCGGGCTCTGGTGCGCTTGCTGCGGGTCTGTGGGCCCTGGTGTAGCCTCTCTGGCTACTGTCAACAAGAGTTTAGAGTTTAGGGTTTAGAGTGGAGTGTCACTTATATGATACAGCTACTCTAGTCAAGACGTTTTGCACACTACTTATACTGAGAAAATTTAGATTCAAATTGTACTATGTGTAGGAGTTATAGGAGCTGTTCTATGGGGCAGTCGTGAAAATATTAATGTGATGTAAAAAATTTGAATAACAACGAGTCTGATTAGTGAGTCAAACATGTCGTACAATAATTTAAAATTTTCTCTATTTGTACATGTATACTAAAAACATTTTGTATGCAAGTACGTACGTGTGTAGTCGTAAACAAAATTCACTTGCCTAGCTAATAGTACGTGTTCTTTGCAATTAGAGTCCATATTGGATGGCTTCTTCGTCTTTAATGGAAATATAACATTGGATCACACTGTTAGCAAGAAGTTTGGAGGTAATTAGCACGTACAGTGTGAAGGTTTGAGTAACAAAAGTATGAATTAGCAAGAAGTTTTTTTGGAGATAACTACGTACGTACATGCAAGAATATATACTGGCAGAGAAATAATTCAGATGAGTCGATGATGATGGTTTCTAGATGCATTCGGCTACTAACATCATCCCAAAGTGTGTAAATTAAAGAAGTCGTGGAGGATGAAAAATTATCTCTCCGTTTTAACGAAGTTATCCTATCTCACTGCGATGCGTTAACACCGATTCTTAGTTTTCTTTTTTTGTCAAACGACTCTTAATTTTCAGTTGCACTTATTTTCTCCTCCCATTTTCCTTTTCCCTTCCAGAACCGGAAAACCCTCTTGTTATCCTTATCTTTCACTAATTGTCTCTTTGTCGATCTACAAGCTCTAATCCTCTTCGATCATGAAGTGTGGCAGTTTGGTTTTTTTATGTCAACCTAATGATCGATAGGTGTTAAAAAGAGACTCCACCATCTATAAGTGTAAAGAAGAGACCGCGCGGCAATGAATAGCCACCCTAATGTGCCTCAAGTTGGTTGTAGACTGTAGAGTCGACAGTAGAGAAGCGGTGGAGATCGTTGGATTGAGACCCTATTCAATGTAAAAAAAGAAAATTTGCAGATAGCTGCCCGGTGCACTCGCTTAAATTGAACCTCACTACACCACATTTACTCATAGCGCGTCTGAACCTTTAGTTGTGTGGACTTTGATTATTCTTTTACCAATTTGATATGAGCGCTATGTGTGATATTTTTAACATGTTTTTGCCTCCATTTGTATTTTACTTAGTCTTTATTAATGTAATATTAAGGTATTGAGTCAAGTTAAGAGTTTATGGTAGAGTCGGTTGTGTATGGTGCTAAAAACATGAAAATTGCCGAGAGTTTGATTTAGAGTAGGACTCCTTGTGGAATTAAGACTCCTCACTTGTTGACAGTAGCCATAGAAATGCTACCCAGGCCCCCAAACCTGCAACCAGCACTCCTAGACCCGGCCCAGGGCCCGGGACCAGAGCATGAACACTTGCACCCGTGCTCGGGCAGGTCTTAATATGTGCAGAAGGGGGTCAGTCTCACATCGAAGGGTGAGGTCAGTTCTCACACCCGACAGCCTATATAAGGGTCCTGACTGCCATCATTAAGAGGTAATCAATACTCCAACTACTCATTCCCGCTTAAGTTATCAGTTTATCTTAACTATATTGACTTATACATCAGAGCGGAATAGACCGGCCCCGCCCGGTTTTCCCTTAATTAGCAGGGAATCACATCAAGATCCACCGGTATCTGTGAGTCTACGGATTCAGACAGAAACATCACTGAATTAGGAAACCTTATTGAATTAGGACTCCTTATTAAATTGGGAAATCCCTATTGGATTGGGAATCCTTGTGTTCAATAATTCTGCTATAGTATGCGGTTGAAAACCCCGTGACTCATCTTGTAGCGAACTCGAAATTTCCCATCATTAAAAATAGGATGTTCAGACAAATTAGTCTTCGAGCATACCTTTGCCTTGATCTTCCCTTTGTTGAGGTTGGTTTGATGCACAACTTGGAAGCGAACCGCGGCCTCGAGCTTGATTTTCTGCTTCATGGTGACTAGTGAGCAATTGTCGTTGCAATAATGACGCTATTCCTCATCATTTCTTATTCATGTTCTTCTTTAGGATATGTTTCGACAAACTATCTATTGAAGAGAGAATGAGAATTGTAATGTTAGGGATATGAAAAAATGGCTATGAAACTAGGAATTTTTTGTTGTATGGGATGCAGAAAATAGTGAGAGGTATTTATAGAACATTTTTTCTTACCGGTTTCTATTATTCATGTTCAAAATACAAAAGAGCAGTTTTTTTTCTTTTTCTTTTTTTCAATTGAAAACAAAAGAGCCTTAATTAATACCAACAGTTTGATGGAGTCGGGATTACGTCTTTTGGGAGGAGGTACACTTGCTTGGCTCAGGCCTCAATGGTCTGGGTGAGGACTTGGGCTTGTAGGCCTAAGTCTTGGCTCAAGCCTGGTGAGGTTGGAGCTCCTCACAAGTGGGCCTGATATTCTCCTGGGTTGGGCTTTTTGTTGCAGCTGATTTTTGTGAGATGGTTAGCCCTACAGAGGGCTACGTCGAGACGTAGATATCAGGTGCTTTGCCTAAGCATTAGGTTGAATTTTGTTATCAAATTTCTGGTTCTCTAGTGTTATAACAATTGAGGTCTTAGACTGCTAGTTTATCGTATTTAGGGAATTAGGTAGCAAAGATTTTTCCTATTGTTGTAGGTTTTTTTAGCCTCTTTTAAGGCTTTGTTCATGGGCTAATTGGTTACCAATGAGGGTATTGGTTTTAATTTTTGTACCTTTTTATTGTAGATAGATGCTGATATGCTGATGTAAGATGTCATGATTGTCATCTAAACCGTTGTTCCACAATAAGTTTAACTTTTTCAAGATTTTTTTATTTTTTTCAGTCTTTGTTTTCACTTGTAATATTAATTCGACTCAAAAAATTCCAAAACTCATTCCTCAATGGTTGCACAATTATTTTATGTAATATATCATTATTTTTATTGTTTTATAATTGCAAGCGATCATGATGATTGAGGCCCATAGACAGAAGGAGGAGCGGATGGAAGAAAACCCATACCGATTGCTAGATCGATCAGCTCCCTCCTTTGGACTTCCAGTCTCAGGTCAGCATGCTCGAACACGCACTCGGAGAAAGAAGGAAAGAAGTTCATAGCCTTGGATGAGCAGGCGTCCGAGTCACAGGTCAGCCGTTAACCTCTTCCACTTCACGTTCTCGACCGAATGCTATAGCGATGGAGGAGATAGAGACTACACGAGGCTAATAAGAGGGGCCACAAATCCAAGACGATAGCCAAACATGCTAATACAGAGGTTCTGGTTTTGAAGAAGCTACTGAAGATGGTCATGGCTACAACATTTGTGTCTGCTGCCAGTCTCGATCGTCCGAACAACCCCAAGGAAACGTGAACCTGGACATTGTCACCTCCCAGCCTATTCTAGAATTGTCATAGTTTAATTTTTATATATAATATTAATTTTATATTACTATTGTAATTAAATGTATTTTCTATAATTTATTTTCGATAATAAAAACATAATATATTAATAGTTACGTACATAATTAAATACAAAATATAAATCTCATTACCTCTTAGAGGGCGAAAAAATAAACTTTTGCCACCTGAGTGGGATACTATTTCATCATTTACGTTGGAAGAATTTGTCTCCTAAAAACTAAAACAACGAAAGTCGCTTAATGTTAGAGTATTCGTCGCTAAAATCTTGTATTGACTAAAAGTTTGTCGTTTAAGTGTGTTGATCCTTGTCACATAACTTATTTAGAAAAAATCTGCTAGCGTACTACATAAGCGACGAACTTACGACTTACGCCGCTTTGGTACTTTAGTGACCAGGTTTAGGAGACGAATTTTAAGCAACAAAAGTTAGATAGCCTGCTAACCGATGAAAAGTGGTTCTAGGGCGACAAACAAATTATTTATGTCTAAGGATGCATACTAATTGTTATATGTCTTAATTACCATTTCATCAGTTTGTTTCCGACACTGGTACAATAGTAAGCTCGATGTTAAGATGAAATTATTTAGAAATTGCAGTAACAACACAAATATTTACAACATGTCTACACATTCACCATCTCATAGAACATCCAAATTGGTTATTCACTCAGTGATATGAGCATAAAATGCGACGTTCTTAATATGTTTTACTCTCGTTTATACTTTGTTTTAACCCTTATTTTTGTAGAATCGAGTTATTAGATAGAGTCATGAATATTTGGTAGAGTTACATCAAAATCGTGCTAAGTATAGGAAAAATGCAGAAATTTGTCAAAAAGCCGATTTAGAAGTATTAGTAATGTTTTGTTGGATCTGTAAAGCCTCGACTTTGTATTTGATAAATTTCGCTTCTCTTATATGCAGTAGACTTACCAATGATTGAGAAATGGAAGGAGTTTCAACAATTAGAGCAAAACAATTTGCCAAGAATTACAAGAACACATCGGGTGCAAATCCAGTAAGTTCCAGTTATTTCCTAGGCACATCATCCAACTTCCAGAATTTCTCCAAGACGATTTATAAGGAACTAGAAGGCAAACCATATATGCAAGGAAATCTATATGAGTCTAGTTTCTACAGAATTTAGAATCGCATCAAAAGTTGTCTTGAGAAAAGAGTTATGCTAGTTGCAAGGCCAGAAGGTAACTGCCCTGCCGAGAGAACAACCTACTGCCCATTTTTATGATTTTCTGTATTTGTGCACCAAAGTGATTTCTAAATCCATCAAGTGAGAGTTGCTGAGCTACATGGAGCATATGGGAGTCGGCCATATCAAAAAGAGAGAGATAACTAGGAAACAAAAGGTTCCCTAGTCCGACCAGGAAAAGGGAGCATTTTCTGCCAATCCTAGGAGAATTGTTCCTGGCCCAACTAGGGAGGCTTGCAGCTGAGTTCATAGACCTCTATCCATCAAGAAATATTGTTGATCCATTAAGGAGTCCATGCAGCCATGATCCATCAAGAAATCGGCAGAAGAAGAAGTCCTAGAAGAACCAAGAAAGGAAGAAAACCAAATCCGGATGCAACAAGGTTTTCTTGCAGGATTTGAACAAGGTTTCTACCGATTCACTTGCAGCCTCTCCCTTATATATAGAGGCAGTCTCTCTACAGAAAAGATCATCACATCCTACGCACAAGCAAAGCATCAAAGATCTACCAAAATTCAGTCAAAAATCCTACATAGAATAGCAAGCCGAAACACTTCACCACCACCTCTAAATATGTCCATTGTCCGAACCGAATTCTTGCCTCCATTCAAGCATCTTTGAGTCACGTTTGCAGCCTCTCTCAAGGTGTCTACAAAGTGTGATCCACACTTCTCCTTCCCCTTTGTCTAGGCTTGTTTATTGTATGTAGTTATGCTTAGTTTTGTTTATGAAACTTGTATGAATTCTTGGTTTCGAATTACATGCCTATGTATAAAATGATTTGAGTTTTGGTTTTGCAATTTATATTTTCAGTTTGTTTTCTATATGTTTATATGGTTTTTCAAAGATAGAATTCGGATTGCTTGTTAAAGAGTAAAGAAAATATGTAACAACTTAGTAACTAGGAAAATCGGCAAGCATGTAACTTAGTTTAAAATTTGTTCTTGGTTTTTTCTTCAAACTCGTGTGCAATAAAGGTTGCTGTCCTATACAATTGCAATGTACTTAAGGTATCGATCTCATATGCCTAAATAAATATAAGTTGAGTCGAACGTGTCATTGTCTTGATTTGTGTTGTTTCTTAGGGATAGAGTAGTTTAAAGAATTTACATGTCGATGCAAGAAGAGTGACGCCTTACTTGTTAACATGTCTCCAACTAAAAAGACTTTCGTGCTAAATTACTTTTCATGTTTGTTTTCGACGATAAGTGTCCTCAAATATGGCTAGTACAACTTTTAGGATTAAGCTTTAATAGAAAATCTTAAAAGTACTGGTGAAGTCTTAAATCGGTTAGTGAACCTAGAAGGAACTAATTAGGTTGGAACTAAGTCGAGTCTAGAACTTGTTATATTGCTGTCGTGTCTCTTATTTACTATGTGGTTATGTGTTTTGATTGCTTTGTGTGCTAAGCTTGGTGTGAAAGATGTTGATCACATGTATATAGTAGTTTTATGTTTTATTTTTGTGTCTAGGTCTTTAGGGGCAAATTGCTGCTGATCTCTTTTAATCCCCCCATTCGTGTGTTTCAATGTATATATGTGTGAATATGTGTGTTTCTAACATTTTACTTGTCAGGTACTCTTAATCTCCGGATATAACGATCCCTACTTGCTCTATACTAACGATCTTTTGTATGGTTATTATTATGCGTGTTGTTACTCCGGTTATGACACCCGTCACTCAGCTAACAACCACTACCCTTTAATTGCATTAAAAATTTAGGGAGTTACAAGATCGAACTGCAGGCTACAGCATGAGTTCCAACTTGAAATTGCTGATCACCTTTAAATCGATCACCCTGATGAGTAGTCAGTTTTTGAGTTCTAATATGTTATAAGTTTCATTCTGAAGTAAAAAAACAAAGCCAGCATTTCCGCGGAGCATTAGGTCCAACCATGAGTACGTTGTCTATCTTAATAGAATTGCAACACATGCATGTTACTGTTTCTTGGCATGCCTTTCGCAGAAGGCTTTCATCCTCCCCATTGCATCTTCAAGAGTTGAATAGTCACAAGCGATTAATATCCGCAGCCAGTTTTTCAATCCAACAGTCACACCTACAATAAGAAGCATTGAAATATAAATGGTTCCAAATTGGGAAAGCATAATAAGTTGTTATATGGCGGACTCACACCCCAAACATATAACTGGTGACAACGTACATAGTATAAATAGACTTTGAAGTCCATACAGGCCATGCAGTATTGATGAAGATTTTGATGGTTTGGAATTAAGATTGTATGTAATTACCAGGTAGTACTATGACAGATTCTTCTTCGGCAAGTTTGAGGCTGAACTCAACATCATCACTAATGTCATCCAACAATGAGAGATTCAGCTTTACCTGCATGCACATTAAGAATTTTTTTATTAAAGATCTTTTTAGGGCTCAGAAACGCATAAACATGATATTATGCCCTTGATTGATTACCATAATAAACATGGAACCCTCTGGTTTGCTTGGGCACGTAATGCAGGGGATCTCGTTAAGTTCATCAAAACATATGTTCGCAGCACCTCTTAGTATCTCAACTGTTTTCACCAGAAAGAAATCCTCCTTTGCATTCTCTATAATTTGAGGAATTGCTGCCTGCAGATCCAAAAAAGCCGAATGGATTTCAAGGAAACAACAACAGTAGGTTTTCATGGCAATTTTCAATCTGTGTTTTCTTTCTTCCCTGGAAATAACTTCTAAATCTGTTACATTTTACTACTTTCATTACAATACCTGAATGAAGGTCACGGGACCTTCCGATGAGATCTCGAGACACTCTGTAATGGACTTCATAATCTGACGGAAAAAACAAGGAAAGAGCATAATCGATCATGTGAAAATTCATAAAATATATTTAGGGTTTAGGGTTTAGTGATGAGATTATTCTTAAATAGCATTTGTGCAATTAACAACCGATACATACCTCCGAATTTTGAAGAATTGCATTGGGGTCACAGGTGGCTATCCAACCAAGTCTCCAGCCAGGTATAATCCATCTCTTTGACATAGAACCAAGTGTAAGAACTGGGGCAATCGATCCAAAAGTCCCCATTGGCACAAATGGGTTATTTCCGAAAGTAAGATGATCGTACACTTCATCTGAAATTACAAGAATCCCAAGCTTCCTTGCCGTCTCTGCAAACTAGAATTCAACAGACTAGTGATCATACTGGAAAGGTGACGTTGTAATTAACCAGAAATGTACGTATTGAGAATTACGGTAAGTGCAATAAAGTCTGAACTGCAATAAGCAGATTCATATCTGAACCTCCTGATAGCAATCAGCTTCAGAAATTTACAGTAGATTCTTTGAGAGAGAGAGAGAACCAGAAAAGAAGATATTTTCACAAAGAATGTGAATTGATTCAGTTGATCATTACAGAGAGAATGAAAACGAATTACAGCTATATATTCATCCTAACAAACCTAACAAACTCAGCTCAGCTGATTCTAACAATGCCAGCAATTGTACAACTGGCAAAAGTAACAGAAAATTACACGTGTACAGTAGCTGTACTGAAGCTTCTAGATCAAGTAATCAGATATTTTCTGTTTCTGTTATCACCCTCCCTCAAGCTCAGGTAGGGTAACCAACCTGAGATTGACACAATGAGTACGAAAAATGGGAGAAGCCAAGCCTTTGGTCAGAATATCAGCAGTTTGTTCTGTTGTGGAGACATATTCTAGACATAGGTCATTATGCTGTACTTTCTCACGAACAAAGTGAAAATCATTGTCCAAATGTTTAATTTTGGAATGAAAGACAGGATTGGAAGCAAGAGCCAATGCTGACAGATTATCACACTTGAGGAGTGGAGCCTGAGGTATTTGAATTTGCAGATCACACAGAAGATGTCTCAACCAGCTAACTTCAGCAGCAGTATTTGCTAGGCTTCTGTATTCAGACTCAGTTGAGCTACGAGAAACAGACCCTTGTTTCTTAGATTGCCAAGACACAGGACACATTCCAAGATATACCACAAAACCAGTAGTAGAACGTCTCTGGATCACTTCACCTGCCCAATCTGCATCACAGTAAGCTTTAATGTAGACTTTATTAGGCAAAGCACCAGCAGAACTATAGAACAGCCCTTGTTGTAAAGTGCCTTTAAGATAGCGCAGAATTCTCTTAACAGCAGCAAAATGCACATCTGTTGGATTGGTCATGAATTGACACACAGTGTTAACAGAATATGCAATATCAGGTCTTGTAAATGTTAAGTACTGCAGTGCTCCAACAATGCTCCTGTACATAGTAGGATCAGAAAGAGGAATCCCTTGATCTTTTGTCATTTGATAATGAGGAAGACAAGGTGAACTGCATGAATTGATTGTTTCCATTCCTGCCCGCACTAGGAGATCAGTAGCATACTTTGTCTGAGATAAAAATATGCCCTTCTTAAGTCTTGTTACTTCTAATCCAAGAAAGTAAGACAGATCACCAAGATCTTTCATATCAAAAACCATGCTGAGTTTAGAAATAACTTCATGAATTCCTGCAGAATCTGATCCAGTAATGACTATGTCATCAACATACAGAAGTAACACAACAATTCCAGCAGTGGTATGTCTAACAAATAGACTTGGATCAGAATGAGAAAAGGTAAATCCCAAACTAGGCAGAAAATTGGTAAATTTTTCATTCCAAGCTCTTGGAGCTTGCTTTAATCCATATAAGGACTTTTTCAACAGACAAACATAATCAGGATGTTCTGAATCAACAAACCCTCTTGGTTGAGACATAAACACTTCTTCCTTTAGATCACCATGTAAAAAGGCATTTTTAACATCAAGTTGTCTCAATTCCCAATTGTTCATAGCAGCAAGGGCTAGTACAACTCTAACTGTACTATGTCTAACTACAGGACTAAAGGTCTCTTCATAATCTAGACCTTTAGCTTGACTGAACCCTTGAGCAACTAATCTTGCTTTGTATCGAGATATAGAACCATCAGGGTTTTTCTTTATTTTATAGATCCATTTACTGCCAACAATGTTTCTGTTAATAGGAGAGGGAACAAGGGTCCAAGTACCTTGTTTTTGTAAAGCCTCTATTTCCTCCTGCATTGCTTGATCCCATTCTTTTCTTCCTGAAGCTGCTTTAAAAGATTTAGGCTCCACAATATCACTAATATCACACACAGCAGTAAAGCCACTAAAGAATGGATATTCACTGTAAAGTTTTTGTTGAGAAATAGCAGAAAAACAATAAAAGTCTTCAAATGTTTTCTGCTTAATGATTCCATTCTTTGCTCTGGTTATCATGGAATGATCATTATAATTTTGATCTTCAATAAAAGCTAATTCTTGGGGAAGATTATCTAGATCAATATTACCTCCATACTGCAATGCATTAGACTGATCCAAATTAAGACCACCATGAGTCTGATTATCAATAGCTGCATATTGAACATCAGCATTAGGAGACAGATTCTGCTCATTATTTTCTACAACATTAGCAATGTGCATAGAATTGTAATTATCAATAATATGAATCCTGCTAGTAGTAGAGTTTTCATTAGGATTTTCTCTTCCTAAACCTGAACTGTCACTGTTACTGACATCTCCTTCTGGAACTGTTGAATCTGAACAAGAGTGATGCTCACTGATACTGTTACTGTTCCTAACATCTCCTTCTTGATTTTCTTTTCCTAAACCTGGACTGTCACTGTTACTGACATCTCCTTCTGGAACTGTTGAATCTGAACAAGAGTGATTATCTGAACAAAAATTATAATCACTATTTCCACCAAAATTTCTTGGAACAGACATCCTTTGAGAAAGATCAGTTAGTGAAACTGAAGAAGGAAAGAAAGTGACAGGATCCAAAGGAGAGAAAGCACTCTGCTGATTAGATTTAAATGGAAAGATTGTTTCATCATGCACTACATGTCTTGACATCCACAGCTTGTTTTGAGAAATACTGTAACAGAATACACCTTTGTAACCCAAAGCAAAACCTAAGAAGACACATTGAGTAGTCCTTGGATCAAGTTTATCATGATTGTAGGGTCTAATATATGGATAGCAACCAGAACCAAACACCTTCAGCTGACTGAGATCAGGAACTTTATGAAACAGAAGCTCATAAGGAGAGATCATGTTCAATGATCTACAAGGCATTCTATTAATAAGGAAGCAAGCATGAGCAATGCTATGAAACCAGAACTGCTTAGGAATTGAAGCTGTGGACATAAGAGAGATAGCAGTTTCAACAATATGTCTGTTTTTCCTCTCAGCAACACCATTTTGCTGAGGTGTATATGGACATGATATATGATGCACTATTCCTTTAGAAGCCAGAAAATTATCAAACATTTTTCCATTATATTCTCCTCCTCCATCAGTTTGCAAAATTTTGACTTTAGAGTTAAACTGAGTCTCCACAAAAGCACAGAACTTAACAAACTGTGGAAAAACATCAGATTTATTGATAAGAGGAAAAATCCACATGAACCTGGTACAATCATCAATGAAAGTAACATAGAATCTATGTCCTTCAATGGAAAGACAAGGAGCTGGTCCCCATACATCAGAATGTATTTTCTCAAAAGAAATAGTAGTTCTGGATACAGATTCATTAAAAGGCAGTCTATGCATTTTGCCTTCAAGGCAGAAAGAACATATATGACTAGAGACATCTTTAGGAATTTCTATCTTTGAATATGATAACATTTTTGACATGATTGGATGAGAAGGATGACCTAAACGTTGATGCCAAACAGGATATGGAGAAGCTGAGCTGACAAAAGCACTGTGAGACAGCTGAGCAATAGCTGAAACAGGAGCAGACTTGAACAAGAAGAGGCCTTCATCACTACTCTTTCCTTGATAAAGAACTGCCTTGGATACCTTGTCCTGCACAGCAATTTCATTCTCATCAAGGGTTATGAAACAGCAGTTGTCTTTACAAAGTTTTGTAAAGGATAACAGATTCATAGCTATATTAGGAACATGTAGCACATTATCCAATTTAAGAACATGGTCTGCTGGCTTGATTAAACTTGAGCCAATATGAGCAATATTCAGACCTGTCCCATTACCAATGGTAATCTTATTGTCAGAAGCATATGGTTGTGCAATGGACAAGTTCCTGAGATCAGCAGTCATATGATGTGTAGCACCAGAATCTCCAATCCACACCTCATTACTGTTATGATTAGGAACTGATCCAGAAGAAGATGCACCACTGCTAGGATGAAATCCTCCAGGGAAATTGTTTCCAGCAGATGAGACTAAACAACTTCCTTGAGAATATGGATAGCCAGAAGCTTGAGCAGATAAAGCTGTCAGTGAAGAAGGAGGCTCAGAACCCTGATAAGCAAAGTTTGTCCTATGAGAACAATTTAGAGCAACATGTCCCTTCAATCCACATATCTGACATGTAGGTGTAGATAGAGAGGGATGATCAGCAGGAACATCAGATCTATAGAAGCAATTTGCTGCAGTGTGACCTTTCTTAGAACAGATTTGACATTCAGGAGAAGGACCATTTGAAACTTGACTGAATTGTCCTTGAGTTGACTGATGATTCTTGTATTCTGGATTCTGATAGCAAGTGTTTGTCAAATGTCCATGTTTTCCACATATCTGACACTTATGGACACGAAAGCATGTATCCACAGTATGTCCTCTTTTTCCACAGACTTGACATTCAGAAATAGATCCAGTACGTTTTCCTTCTTTTCCTTTCCAAACTCTAGAACTGTCATCTCTTTCATTATTCTTAAATCCATTACCTTGAGCCACCAATGCAGTCATGCTTGACAGCATAGAGAAACTTCCTTCAATGCGCCTTTCAGCAGCTAGGAGTTGAGACCTCAAGTCTCTTAGAGTAATGGGATTTTCTCTTCCTTCTACAACTGTTCTTACTGTAGAGTATTCCTCAGGTAATCCATTCAATATCAGAATGATTATGTCTTCATCAGGAATCACCACTCCAACAGACATAAGCTGATCTTTGACATTTTTTACTCTTTGAAGGTATTTCTCAATTGATTCTGCTCCCTTCCTTATAGTTTGTAATTCTGTTTTGAGTTGCATAATATTTACTCTTGAACCAGCAGAAAAACGTTCTTGAAGAGCCAACCAAGCTTGTCTAGAGGTCTTACAGCCAATGATAACATCAGCAATGTCTTCATCCAGGGTTGCCATAAGAAGACTTATTAGAGCCATATCAGTCTGTTTCCAAGCTTTATAAGCAGCAGTCTCTTCACTAGTGACTTCTCCTTCAGGAGAAAGAGAATAACGAGGAGGAACAGACTGACTGCCATCATAGTGACCAAAAAGACCATTTCCAGCTAAAGTAGCTTGAAATTGAAAACTCCACTTGATAAAATTCCTCTCACCAAGACGCATAGTAATCACACTCAAAAGGGAGTGAACATCTGAGTGAGTAAGTGCAGGAAGACTAGCTTGTGGAGCCATTTAAAAGAGAAACTGAGAAACTGTAGACTTTCACAAGAAAATTTAACAGCTTCAGAAAAATGAAATCCCACACAACTTCAGCAGATGAATCAGAAATATATCTACAAATCTCTGGTCAAGATTTTGCTCTAACACAGCTCAGATTGCTCATTTACTCCTCAATTTTGCTCAAGAAACACTATTCTACTCAGAACTTATTCTAGCACAGCTCAAAATACTCATAAACTTCTCAATTTTGCTCAAAGATCCAAGATTTTGCTCTAACACAGTTCAAATTGCTCATTTGCTTCTCAATTTTGCTCAATATACACAATTCTGCTCAGAACTTCTCTAACACAGCTCAAAAGCACTCATAAGCTCCTCAATTTTGCTTAAAGATCCAAGATTCAGTTATAGATTTGGCTCAACACTAATTACTCATTAACTTCCTCACTTTGATCAGAGAACTTTTCTCTCAATTTTCTACTTAGAAAAGCAGCTTCACTAGTACTTGATTCAAGAAAAAGAGACTCATATCAACACAAATATCATTCTTCAATTAACAGCGAAAGGAGCAGAGAAACCTGGATAAGATCAGAGAACACTCAGAGAGAGATTTTAAGCCTTGAAGAAGAACAATCACCAATCACAGCCTGAAGAATCACCGATCTCTGCTTCGACCTGAAATTTCAATCAAGAGAATCAAAAGGAGTACGGAAGCATGAATAAGGTCCTGGATCTATGAAGGCTCTGATGCCATGATAGCAATCAGCTTCAGAAATTTACAGTAGATTCTTTGAGAGAGAGAGAGAACCAGAAAAGAAGATATTTTCACAAAGAATGTGAATTGATTCAGTTGATCATTACAGAGAGAATGAAAACGAATTACAGCTATATATTCATCCTAACAAACCTAACAAACTCAGCTCAGCTGATTCTAACAATGCCAGCAATTGTACAACTGGCAAAAGTAACAGAAAATTACACGTGTACAGTAGCTGTACTGAAGCTTCTAGATCAAGTAATCAGATATTTTCTGTTTCTGTTATCACCTCCAGCATGAGCATCTAAAAAGAAAAATCCAAAGCAAAAGTCTTCCTGCATGGATCTCTATTAATAGATAGAAACTAAATCTGTTGTTTAAACTATTAGCATGAAAAAGAGATCGGATAGTAGTTCTTTGACCAACCTTCTTCAACTGTTGAGACGTATAAACATTTCCACAAGGATTTCCGGGATTGATCATGACCATGGCAGCAGTATTTTCATCTGCAAGTGCTTCAAGAGCTTCAAGATCAACCTCCCAACCCTGTTCCGGAAGCAGATCATAGTGGCGAACTTCCAGATTGGAAAAGGCTGCCCAAGTGTCATAGACAGGGTAGCCTGGCCTTGGAAGTAGAATGTTGGCAGCAGGATTTGACAGAGATATAGCTGTCAGTACAACTTGAATTGCTTCTGTACATCCAATCGTAAGATAAACATCTTCATGAGATAACTTGTATGGGAGATCATTTGACAGATAATCTGCAATTGCCCTGTTTCATAATCATGTGGAGCATTATCATCTTAAACTGCATATTTTACAAACCTAAATAAACACCAAAGAGAAAAGAACTGAAATAAGCTAGCAGCTGAATTATGAGCTAGGTACACATACCTCCTAGCTGGTAGAATACCAGCTGAGGGAGAATAGCAGTTGAACTTGCCGGACCTAAGAGAATCAACGATGGCATCTTCGGCCGACTGAGTAATCCGAAGGCATGGGAAAACGGAGGGGTCACCGTTGCCTAAAGGAATGATAGTCCTGTGATCATCTTTGTTGAGATTTTTCATTATCTTGGTGGTAATTCCTTGAATAGTGGCTGCGGATGCCCCTTTAAGCTCTCCATTGCCTTCAAAATTCCGCTTGTTTCCCATTTTCTTTTGTGATGTTTCAATATCGACTTTTTCTCCTTGTATATATAGCGCTCGTAGGCAGTGAGATGTCGTGTATATATAATCAAGTATACATGCATATGTCCACTTGACAGAGGCGAGCTAAACAATTGCATGTGATCATAAACAACCTTTAATATTTTACAAAGACTATAGTGTCAGTTGATTATATATTTTACATAGATTATAGTCCTCCTACTTGCACAAAAATATGATCTAGTAAAACTACGTTTGATTATATATTTTACATAGATTATAGTCTTCCTACTTGCACAAAAATATGATATAGTAAAAATACGTTTGATTATATATATATTTTACATAGATTAGTCCTAAAATTAAACATGATCTAGTAAAACTACGTTTGATTATATATTTTACATAGATTATAGTCCTCCTACTTGCACAAAAATTAAACATGATCTAGTAAAACTACGTTTGATTATATATTTTACATAGGTTATAGTCCTCCTAGAACAAAAATTAAACATAATCTAGTAAAACTACGTGGAACCTACGTTCATTTGCACAAAAAAGGTAAAAAATTGCTAATTCCAATGTTTATAGCCTAAATCAATGAATCTTGGCAAAATTATCTAACAAACCTATATTAAAACCACTTCTCTCTCTCACTTTCTCTCTATCTCTATCTTTCTATCTCAACCCCCCCCCCCCCCCCCCCCCCCCCTCCCAAATGAAGAATCCGAACCCGAACCCTTCTCTCAATGTCGATCGATCCCAATCCACACCCACCGCCTTCGGTTTCCACTTCCGCCGCCGACACCAACTCCAACCCCGCCGCCGTGTCGTCTCTGGCTCTAACGCCGCGTCGTCAGCTCCGTAAGATCCCTCTGATTCTGATCCATCGAATCCCTAGGTATTTGGCCGAGGTCGACGAAGAGAGCGGCGAAGAAGACGACGATGACGATGATGATTGATGATTTTAGGGAGCGTAGAGAGACTACGCCAATCCTTTTGGCTGCTTCGCTAGGGCTCAATCACATCAGGACTCGATCGGCGCCGTCGCCGCTTCGATTCTCATCCTCCGCCGGCGCGCCTCTGATTCTCGGGTTTTGATGAGGGCCCACTCTCCCTCTCCTCCAACCAAACCCCCTCCCACCTCTTCCACCTCCGCCTCCGCCGCGACTCCCTCCGCTTCCACTACCTCTCCTCCCTCACCTCCTCCAACCAAACTCAGCCAGGTCCTCGAATTGGGAAATTAAGGTTTTTTTTTTTGGGTTGTCGGTTGATTGAATTGGGGTCTAAAAAATAGAGTTACTGATGATCAATAATAATAATTAGTTGTTATTGGAGGTCAGTAATCGAGTTACTGATGGTTAGTAATTTATTACCTGATTACTGGGGGTCAGTGACCTGATTACTGGGGGTCAGTGACCTGATTACTGGGGGTCAGTAACCTGATTAATGAGAGTCAATAACATGCTTACTGGAATCTGTAAGTACTTACTGGGGGTCAGTAACTAGATTATTGAGGGTCAGTAACATGCTTACTGGAATCTGTAAGTGAATATTGTAAAAAATAAAAATAAAAAAATAAAAATCTGGTGAAAAAATTTGGTGACCGGAATCCGGCGCCGGCCATCAGCACGTAATTCAAAGGAAAATCTATTAAATAGGACAGAAGGGTAAAAAATAAAGACAAAATATTAAAATTGTACTAGGGTTGAAAATATTTGTTGAAATGGGCAATATGAGTGGTTACCGTATGTTTAATAGGGGAAGAAACTAAGATGGTCATTAGAATGGGTAATGAGGGGGCCAAATTAGTACTAAATGGATATTTTCTAATATGTATATATATATATATATATATATATATATATTTAATTACAAATATGACGATAAATTTGTATTTAGAATATTAATATTAAGTTTTTAAATAAATTAAAGGAGTCGATTGAACCCGGCCACAAGTTTAACCACCCTTTTTGTGTCGCAATACCTAACAACTTCAATCACCCACAGAATTCTGCTTCTATTGGTGTGGAACTTGGAAAGGAGCTCATTTCGCTTCTATTATTGACTGGTTTCGAATTACTACACAGCGGGGTGCAATGAGCAATTTGTAGGTGGCTCGGAGTTTTGAATGGGCCAATTAGCCCAAAATGTATATATCTTTGTTTAAATCATAGGCCCGAACTCTCTCTTGATTCTTGTTAACCTCCATCTTAATAATCCATAGTTTTATTTTAAAGGCAAAGTTACTGCTTTGGTCACTGATCTTTGTCAAAAACGACAGTTTGGTCACTATCGAATTTCAAATATCAAAATGGTCACTCAAGTTATGCCAAAGTATATCAAAATGGTCACTCCGTGAACTGAGACGTTAAAATATGTCACGTGCCGTCGATGTTCACTACATGTGCCAAAGTGTTGAGGGTATATATGTCATTTTAAGCCTTGATCGATTTAATCTCTCATAATCTCTCATCTCCCTCCTATTCCCACGAACTTTAGTTTCTTCCTTCACTGTATATGAGAAGGATGTTGCTACTTGGAATGCAATGATATCTGGGTACAACAAGATCAAGAAGTTTGATGCGTCCTGGAAGCTTTTCAGTGACATGGAGAAGAAAGGAGTATTGCCCACTTTAGTTACTCTTGTCTCGGTACTTTCAGCTTGTTCCAAATTGAGGGATTTAGATGCTGGGAAGCAGGTTCACTACTATGTCAAGGAGTGTGTGATTGAACCTAATCTGGTTTTGGAGAATGCTTTGGTAGACATGTATGCTGCTTGTGGGAAGATGGATGTTGCACTTGAGATTTTTGAGAGTATGAAAAGGAGAGATGTAATATCTTGGACGACCATTGTCAAGGGGTTTTGCAATTCAGAACAAGTTGATTTAGCTCAAAACTACTTTGATCAGATGCCAGACAGAGACTACATTTCATGGACTGCAATGATTGATGGGTACGTCAGGGTGAACCGGTTCAAAGAGGTTTTGGAACTCTTCCGTGAGATGCAGACTTCAAATATAAAACCAGATGAGTATACCATAGTAAGCATTCTAACAGCTTGTGCACATCTTGGAGCACTAGAACTCGGAGAATGGATAGAAACTTACATTGACAAAAACAAGATCAAGAATGACACTTTTGTGCGAAATGCTTTAATAGACATGTATTTCATTCTGAGAGTTTCAGTTCTTGTGTTTTCTTGTGCGTCTGTTTTGTCCACTAGCACCTCCTTATCCGACATAATAGCTTCCTGCACAGTTGCAAATGTGAAATCCTGAACTTCCTCCACATTCCCGTTACTCATTCCCATCTTTTTGTAGGTAATTCCACTAAACTTCTTATGCTTGTTATCACCAGACTGTAGAATCGAGATCTTGTTTCCGAAAAGCTCAACTGAATATGTAAGTGGTGTGTTCTTTGGTCCGTCAACTTTGTACTGCCTCTTACTAACAGATGATAATGGGGATCTGTGGTCTTATCTGTAGTGTCAAGATAATATTGTTCAAGTTCTCTTGAACTTCATTACTGATTTCATTCCTTAATCAGACTACAAAAACTGGTATATCTACATTTTACCAGAGCCATATAGTCCAGTCCTTGGAAGTTAGATTTATCACCAGATCCCCATCTCATACCTTCATTTTCTTTGCTATCAACCTCTTTCTTCTCTTTCTTGGGTGACTGGCCTTTTCCTTTTGGACTTTTCTTCTAAGACTTTCCCTTTGAAGCTTGTTTAGATGGAGATTCTTGACCGCTGCCCATTACAGCTGCATCCTCACTATTGCCTTTTGATTGCAGTTGAGACATTTTAAGGTCAGAAGACTTTCCATCATCCTCTCTGGCACTGGGAGGACTGTTTTCAGGATCAGAATCTGATGACAACGCCAAAACCGAATCATTCAGTTCATGTCAAGCATAATAGTTTTCTCGTCATTAGCATCAATAATGATAGCATGTAGATTACACATTGAAGCACAAAATACTGACAAATTCCATACTGCCAAGTGCCAATGCCTATAAACAAAAGACAATAAGTTTTGATTGCGAAAAACTATGGTTATAGATATTAGCAATGATAGCATCATTAGCATGATATTGAAACGATGATCAAAATTCTCATTTATAAGCAATGCAGGGCATCATCTACCAGAAAATAAAAACAACTGTAATCTGACAAATGCTTACACGAGGCTTTGATGGCTTCTCAACAACGGCCCTTGTTTTACCTTCTCTTTTCTTGGATCCATCTGGCTTCTTCTTTTTCTGGGGTACATGTTCTTCAACCTTTTCCCCTTTCTTCGGCGACGTGCCTTTCAATATCTTACCAGATGGAGACCCAACACTTTTCCCAAGAAACTTACCCATAACTACATTATCATCATCTTCATCAACTTCCATTGGTTTAGGCGGAGATGGTTCTCGGCCATCACTGTTATCCTCCCCTGAATGACCTTCTTTCAGTGAAGACTGAGAATCAGAGGACAATGACTGTACTGACTCAGTTGTTGGGACCTCACAAAACAAAGTAAACAAACCCTTAAACATTTGGCATCCAAAATAACTCAACAAGCTTTAATCAAACTCCCCAATAAAAACGCCTAATCTAGCAAGTTATTCCACTCCATCAATCAAATTAGACTTGGAAAAACGGATCGGACAATGAAATGCAGTGAAATTAGAAGAGAAATTACCGAAACGATGCGAAAGGCTCCTGCTTTGCTTGAATTTCTGGGTATCTGAATGTGGGTTTTGCGTCGAATCTCTCTGCTTTGCTCTATTTGTGAAATGGCGCCAATATACCTCAGTGACCATAATACCCCTGGCAAGAAACGGAATATTCGAAGAATATCCTATAATTAACAGTCGTTTGACGTCTAATGACCAAATTGATAATGAAACATTAACTTGAGTGACCATTTTGATATTTGAAATTCGATAGTGACCAAACTGTCGTTATTGACAAAGATCAGTGACCAAAACAGTAATTTTGCCTATTTTAAAAGACACTTTTGCTCTACATGAATCTTTTCATCGTGTAGAGAGAATGGAGTAAATAAGTAAAAGAAAGTTCCATAATTCATGTTGGGACAATATGCATTTAGACCAACGAGACGTCGGTCATGCATACAAGAATTTTTGTTAATTGTCATTTTCCTTTGACACACAAAAATGACAATACTCGTGTTGGAAAAATGGGTTAAAAACCCTTTTTGAAACTAAATTTAAATAGATTAATTAAAGTGTGTTACACTTATAGTTAATGAGAATTGAACTTGGATTTGTATTCTTCATAATGAAGACTACAATATTATGTGTTCATATGACAAATTTGGTTTTGGGATGAATGAAAAATTGTTATCCAAAGTTGGCTATTGAAAAAGGGAAATGGTAAGAGTCAAGTGACTCTTCAGTTGCTACTAGAATTTTTTTTTATATTCTAGTAACATATGATGTAATGTGTATTATGAACATTAGTGGGATGTTCATGACCATTGAGTGAGATGTTCATGACCATTGAGTTCCCTATATTGATGATTGATTTTAATAGCTTTGGCCATTCCTCACACTATAAAAAGGACCTCCTATTCCATAGTTTGAAACACCAACCCCGAAACCAACACACCAACACAACATCGAGAGTATTCAATTTTCTGCTCTTGTGCTCTTGTTTTATTCTGGTGATATATAGAAGGTACTAGCAGTTCGTAGGTGTTCTTGTAGCAGTGCAGCCACAAGAACTCGAAAGGTCGTTGTATCCTGGGAGACGAACGCCAAAAAGGCCTTTTGCACCGATAGAGGCGGCGTAATTGTCTTAAGGAAAGTGTGTGATACACACGACTCGACTTCAACTAATTCGATTTTCCTTATCATTTTAATATCCGTCGGTAGCCGTTGGCATTCTTTATTTATAATTATTATTTTAATTATAAATTATTTTTTGATAGTCATATTTGCAAAATCATAAACCCCTCGTTTGTTTACAACTCGGTCATTCCACTGTCTCCAATAATGAACTCAATCGAAGAAGGGAAAAAAAAAAGAGATACCACGAATCAACATTCCTGGAAATGTGTTTGGTGTACGAGCTCATGCCCAATCGGGGTCTCAGTATTTGCAGAATGACCGCCACGGCCCACGGTGATGTGATGATCAACAATATACGGCTAAAGTCAGATTTTCAAGGTATGAATACAATTTATGATTGGCAAGGAAGAAGATGAGGGAGAGACCAAGAGAAGAAAACAGGGGTGTTGGGTATGAGTAGGAAAACAATGAATCCGATGGGTAGAAGATGAGAAGGAATTCAGTTTTAAAAGAAAGAGAATTTCATTTTGACTCACTGGCATGGTCCCTGAATTAGATCGACTGTGGTTAAAAAAATGATCATGTGGTGAAAACGAAACCATTTTCACTTTAACCCTTCAGTATTAACCGAGACACTAGGTATAAATTTAAATTTCTAGTTGAAGCCATATTTGTCACCAGATTAAGAACGAAAGTGGAAATTATTTGCATGTGATAGCAAATTCTCAGTTTGGAGTATCGACATTGATCTGATGATTATGCTCAGTGTAATCATCAGACATCTTTATAGATTTTGGGGCAGCCATGTATACATGTGGGAGTCATTGAGAATATGTTTGGTCGTTTCGAGTCGGGTTAACACCTAAAGACAAGGCTGATGAGCCATTGGACGGTGGCATTTAGCAAACCCTAAATTGGATTTTATTGCAAACTTATAATTATTCATCTTCATGAGGTTGGGTTGGGGACTGAACTCGACTGGAGAAACAGCGTCTGGTTTTGGTTTTGGTCATGCCCGCGGTTTCGTTGCATGCGCAGAATCCTGTGGCGAAGTGGCAAATCGCAACTACGTACGTATATATGGCTTCCTCTTCTTGTTCTTCCTCTGTCAAATCGGACAAGACGAACTTAGCTGCGGTGCCCGCCTAATCTAATGTATATATCGATCAATGTATATATGTCATATGCACCGCACTCAATATTTTGTAAGATGATAATTAAGGAGAATAGATAATGATCATGCATCCCTTGATCAACGAATAAGGAGAGTATGGTCGACCATATTACATCTCCATTATTTGAGTTATTCATGTACTTAGAAACTCATATAAATGTCTTATGCGTAGGCGTAGACAGTGGCGGACGCAGGAAATTTTATGTATGGGGGCAAGTTTCATGTCACTCATTCATGGACATATTTGCATTAAAGCTACAATAGTACACAAAAGTATGAAACAAATGAGAAACAAATGAGAAACAAGAGAATCTGACAAAAAAACATGCTTGGTGTCATGTAAATAAATAAAAAACATGAACTTGGACATAGAGGCAAAGAAGCAAAATCCAAAATTATCAATTCATACAAGTTGTAAAATATTACAGACTAACATTCTCTGCCCTTCAACTTGTAAAAATAAAGTTCAATATATAGCACAAAACATTCAGCTAAGCAAAACACTAGACTAGTAAGAACAAAAGGTAGTCATTTACTTATAATCATCTACAATTGTCCCCTACGAGGTGCCATCTTTTGAAACCGCTAAATAATAGACTCATTATCAATGGAATTGAATATATCCTTCTCAAGATATACAACTAAACAATCATTCATCCATTAGTCTCCTATACGATTGCGAATTCGATTCTTCACGATATTCATGGCAGAGAAAGCTCTTTCAACAGAAACCGTTGCAACAGGAAGTACTAGTGCCAAAGTAATAAGTAAATAAACATAATGATATGTCTTATGTTTTCTTCTCTCAACAAGTTTCTTTGCAAGATCAGCAATCCCTTGTAATTCTTGAAACTTGTCATTAGATCGCATGTCCTCAATGTAAGTCTCCAACTGACTTTCTAGTAATAACAACTCTGAGGCAGAAAAATCATGAGGATAAAACTGAGCAAGACGCATCAAACTTTGCTTGTCATAGGCTGCAAATGAATAATCAGGACTTAGGCATGTCAAACAAAGAAGAAGTTCAGTACTAGCGTCATTAAAACGATTGTCTAACTCTTGAAGTTGGAAATCAATAACTGCACAAAAGAAGTCAAAACGATAGTAATGCATATTTGTCATTTCTGGAGCTCTACGCCTTGATTTTCCGGGACATACATATTGATCATCCATATTTGAAATACTGACATTCATTTTTCCACAAAAAATAACAACTTCTTCTAACAAAGAAAACCATCCACTTTCCCTCATAGTTTGCAATCTTCTCTTGCATACTTTCACTAATTCCATAGCATTCACTAGGGCTGGGCATCCAGATTTCGGATCGGATTTGAAGCAAATCCATATCCAATCTGAATTATTCGGTTTGAGATTTTCTTCATCCGTATCAGAATTTTAAAATAGCGATCCGAATATTAAACCAATCCGGATTTCCGGATTGGATTCGGTTTTTATCCGAATTCAAAAAGCCTACTTTCTTAGGAATTAAAATTTCAAAATGCATCAAACAATCCATAATCATAATTCCATAAAATGATTAAAATCAATTACCATAATCATAAAATCCATCACCATACCTATAATTCCATACTTAGTACATAACCAAATTTAAATTTATCATAAAGGGTTGACATGAGAGAATGAATTGGGGTGTTAGGGATTTTATATGGATAGATCATTAGATTAAGTGTTGGAGAGTACATGGTAAAGACATGGAACCAACGAATAATAATGTGATACGTATGTAAAAAGTATATAAATGTAAATTAAAAAAATTCGGATCGGATCGGTTTTTTTCCGGATGGTTTATGAGGTTGATCCAAATCCAACCCGGTTTAAAACGGATCGAATCGGTTCATTATTTTTCTCACCCCAAATATTTCGGATCGGTTATCCGACCCGGAAATTTTGGATGGATCGGTTCGGATTCGGGCCAAATTCGGATTTATGCCCAGCCCTAGCATTCACTATGTCCTAATCATCTCTTTGTAGAGCTTGAGACAACTCATGAGTGGTGCCAAGTATGATTCTCATCAAATGCAAACTGAATATAAAATCAAATGATTGTAGCAATTTCAAAGATATATATGCTTCATGCTTCTGATCAAAACTAATTTTATCATATGCTATTTCATCCAACACATCAATTATGGAAGAAAACATGACAGTAAAGTTTATAAGAGTACCATAATATGAGCTCCAACGCGTGTCACTTGCACGCTTGATTTCAGTTTCCTGATTACGTCCTTTTCCACTTGTAAGTTCTCCAATTTTAAGTGCCTCAACAACTTTGAGAGTTTGCTTTTCTCAAAGAATATCCCGACGTTTAGAAGATGCCCCAATAATATTTACAACACTAGCAACTTATGTGAAGAAAGCACCTACGATTTCATGTTTCTTAACCACACCAACAAGAGCTAATTGAAGCTGATGCGCGAAACAATGAACATAAAAAGCACTCGGGTTCTCCTTCAAAATAAGTGTCTTCAAACCATTGAGTTCTCCACTCATATTACTTGCTCCATCGTAACCTTGACCACGTAGCCTAGAGATGCTTAGTCCATGCTTAGAAAGTAATGCATCTATAGTTTTTTTAGTGACATAGCAGTGGTACTTGGAACATGTTCAATGCCTATGAAAGATTCAATGACACACCCATTTTTATCTACATAACGAAAAACAACAGCCATCTGCTCCTTTATGGATACATCCCTAGATTCATCAACAAGAATAGAGAAAAAAGCATCACCCATATTGTTAACAATAGAGTTTGTAGTTTCCACAGAAGCAGCATTTACTATGTCCTTTTGAATCCTAGGTGATGTCAATTTAAGATTCTCAGGAGCACTGCTCTCACTTCCTCATTGTGATCAACAAGAAATTGTAAAAGCTGAAGAAAGTTACTTTGATTGCTTGAGTTCTCCGACTCGTCATGACCATGAAAGGCAAGCCCTTGTCTTCGGAGAAATCGAATGCAATCAACTGATGCTCCTAATCGTACTCGATAATCTGATCGAGATTGATGTATAAATGGACTGATAATATTCCGAATATGCTGTTTTTCATTCATAAGAGCTTCACATTTTTGCACTGCTTGATTGTGGACATTGTTGTGATTCCCTACATGAGCATCCAATCTGTCTTTTTTCTTAAAATTTTGAAAACCAATTTCAGTAAAATCATCACATCCACCTTGCTCACCACTATTTGGTTTGAATAGATAGCAACACAAACAAAATACTACATTTTTAGAGACACTATACTCTAACCAATTTGAGAATTCATCAAACCAAGCACAAACAAACCTCCGTTTGCTTTCTCATTTCTGTGTTTGGACAAATAAATGATCTTTAGGCTGACATGGGCCTCTTAGCAGATATTCCCTTCGTATTTGATCCCTGAGATCAGGATGATACTCTGAAATTTAAATCCTTAGTCCAGGATCAGAAGGAAGATCACCCAAATTAATTTCAATACAACTCTGTTTTGATCTTTCAGAGTGTATTAGTGGTGAAGACAAATCTGATGATTTTCGTTTGAAGAATCTCTGCATCTTCTATGATCTTTCGGATCTGTAATTTTAATAAGGATTAAAGAGAATCATTTAATCTACTCACATATGACATATCAATTATCAAACAGGTTGAAATGTTGAATAACTTGAATTGATCGGAGAATAAAGACAGAAATAATCAAACGGGTTGAATCTCTCCGATCACAACCAACTCAACTACTCAAGTAGGAGTAAAAGAGGTAGGATTACTACCTCCTTGATTTCCAGAAACAAAGATGGTGAATTGGTGAGGTCTCCGGCTAAGATTCGAGCTACAGCTCCTCGCCTCCTCCCAGCACGGCTGTCGCTACTCCAATGGTGAGGTCTCCGGGCTTCCGTTAAGAGCCAAGGTCACGACATCGTCTGGGTAGTGGGTTCGAAGTAGAGAGCACAAATGACTTTTTCAAGAAAGAAGTCTATGTCGAAACAGAGAAGGGAAAAGAGATTAATTAAGGTGGAGTGATTAAGCTGTTGATCTCCACTTTGAATCAGACTGATGGGCTGCTGGGCTGCTGGGCCTATCTATTATTAAAAAAAAAAAAATGATATCAGTATGGTCGACCATATTACATCTCCATTATTTGAGTTATTCATGTACTTAGAAACTCATATAGATGTATTATGCGTAGCAGCGTAGAGTACTTAATACCAAAAACTTTTTGGTACGTGTTGTTAGCGTTGAATCATCCACTATGTTCTAAATTATGAGATATTGTTATGCATGAGATATTGCTATATACATATTGTTGCATATCTTTCGACATTCTTGATTTACAAACGGCCGGCACACAACTCGAAAGAATTACATGCATTTCAACTATGGGGTCGACATATATAGCTACTTGCTCTAAGTCTATTTATGTGCCTTATTCAATAAATTGTTATATATATAAAAAAAAAAAACACAACTTGATTTTCTATTTCTAAAAATGAAATTTGAAAAAATAGAATTCAAGTTATAGAATAAGATTCTAAAATGTACAACTTGATGATCACGAGTTGTACCGCATATATATATGTGACAACCTTGGATTCTGTTGTTATGCACCACAATATTATGGGACACATATATAAAACTGTATGGCTTACATTTGTGTTTTACAAAATCAATTTTAGATATCAGTGTCTTCATGTTAAGGCAGCAGTATTAGACAAAACTGAAAATTTTAGTAGAGTACCTAGCTAAATCATGCCATTTAAATTTAGTAGAGTGTTTGGTTATATAAACTTGATCAAGCTGAAGAACAGATTATAAATGTCTCAATTGTATATAGCTAATTAATAATATCTAATTAATGCTGTATGCCTGTATCTACAATCATTAGCACTCTCTCGATCAGCAAATATATATAGCTCTTTTATATGCTTCTTGTACAACTACTTGTCGGTTTGACCAGGAAATGCAATATTGCAGATCTTCAATGTTCAACTAGAGGCTAGCTAGAATGGGATGTTCTGAACGAATTATCACAACATATTTTGATGAAATTTTTTTGTATATGGTGGGAGTGGGAACTCGTGATATAAGAATGGAATATTTTGCTTGACTAATCGAGGACGTCCATGACTATTTGTTAGATGACCCCAAATCGAATAGAAAGATTTATGTTTAAATTGCAGTCACCAATATATGACTCATACGTGATCAGCTGAATTGTTACGGAAAATTTTATAATGTGTTAATACATGACATGCATTAACTATACCCTAGTCTTCCAGTCCCAAACACATTGTCTAAATCGATTTTAGTATTCATTTTCACAAAACAGTCTATATATTACTTATCATGTCCTTCAAGTATATCATTAATTAATCTTACCTTAGCTTATTTGTTTTCTTTTATTTTATTTTTCCTATTTCTTGTTAGTTTAGAGAAATGTTCAATTCAAAGTTTAGTTCCGCCAAATGGAAGAAAGTGTGTAAAAATGGGACTTGAGGTGCTCCAACAAAGCCCTTTCAGACTGGAAAAGACACCAGCTGATATGATAGGACGATCAATCAACAAATCCGCCTGAGACCGCAAAAGTCAGCACTACCACAGCGATACAACTCAAAGTTCATTTAACCAAACTATAGTATAGACATGAGAAAGTTCCAGATGAAAATCTAACTCGAATGTACCACCTAGCAGATACTGTAAGATCTGAATTAGAAAGCTGTATGCTGCCTAAAAATGAATTGACATGTTACTTCAAATCAAAAGATCTCCTGATCGAGCAATACTATATAGACTGTACTAAGATTGCGAGTCCTCAATCATCCGCACCTAAAACGTTGAATTTAGCACACACAGAAATCTCAAACGTCTTCCTTCAAACCATTAATTAGCAACTATCAAAACCACATATATATATATATATATGTGTGTGTGTGTGTCCTTCTACAGCAAGTAGCTAGTTACCCATGTATGCAACACGCCGTGATCCATCCTCCACCGTACCCCGACTTCCTTCGCAACACCACCACTACCAAAGAAAGTTACTACGTACATCATCCTTGCATTTTTCAAGTTGAGATAAGTTAGATATATATTGTTCAATGTTCATTTTCTCTAGCATTTGTCTTTCTGTTGATTCCTCTACAGACTAGGAAAGTTCTTCAGTATTTTACATTCTTTTTCGTGCATTCGTTAAGAAAGTAAATGATCATTTGTCTAATTCTGAGGGTTTAGGGACTTAGGGTTTAAGGTTTAGTAGGTCCTTTTCTATACCATGGGTTAAAATTCAATTAAGCTTCGTAAAGATATGCCTTACCTAACAATCAGATCAGTAGTTCACATAAATAATTGAGGCATTCTGGTCAGGTAGAATTGTGTAGCAGCCTGGAGCTTCATTACAGAAAATAACAAAATCAGTTTGTTGCCTATAGAATACGCAGCAAAAATCTTTGACGATTTTAATTAAAACTTGTCTCTTTCTATCTCGATCGTCTGCAACTCTTGCGCGCTGGTTTTTATAGTTGTCAGCTGGTTTTGGGTTCATTGCATTTCCAGTGGACTCCGTACAGTTATCTGGTTTCCAATGTCACCATATATATTCTGCAATTCAATGTTTTTTTTTTCTCTTTCTCAAGTAATCGACATTAGTAAGGTCTTGTTTGCTTGATGAGTCTCCATCGATCGTATATATACTTGGGACGTTTTGTTTGAGTTCGATGAAGACAGAACCCACAGCCGTAGCCCTAAGCAGGCTACCCTTTCTGGTCTGACATATTAGATTATTAGGGCATGCGGCCTCAGGTCTTATAATGGCTGAAAGAGAAAAATAAATCTCTGTGCATTGTGTTCTCATTGTCGTCCTTAACTGCTAGCAACAGAATGATACAAACAATTTCTGTCCCACATGAAATCATAACACTAAAATTATTGAGTAGGGATCGATAGTGGCCATTGTATCGGACGTCCGGAGCATGTGCTACTGTTCAGTTCTTCGATCAGTTGGAAAACAAATTTGTAGTTCCAACGATACTTAGCAAAATTCACGTTAAAATCCGAGTGTGTCAACCCGAAATGACATTTTCATTTCAAGTGTAGTCTGAAATAATATAACTTCTAAACTAGGGTTGAACCGTTGAAGTTAAACTCAAATAGACTAATTAAGGAGACACCCTCAACATGAGAAAGCTTTCTAATCTCGGGTTCAAATCTTTTCAGAGACCGTTAGGTATTTATAAACTTAATTGTGCATGTTTTACTGATTTTAAGTTTTTCATTATAACTGTAAGATAGTTTCTTCGTGGTATATATCTAGGGGTGGGATCGGTTCGGATCGGTTCGGTTTTGGGCCGAATCCGAATCCGAATCCGAAATAATATTCGGTACGAGTTCGGTACGGAACTTCGTTTTTTGGCTAGCTAACCCGAATTGACCCGATCCGAATGGGTTCGGATCGGTTCGGCCCATTTCGGTACCAAATGCTACTTTTTCGAAAATATGATTTTCCACTGTTCCAGACTTCCAGCTGATCAAAAGTCCTAATGTGACCAAGTCCCAAACAGTTTTTAAGTGTTCAACATAACAAACAAAGCTGAAATCATTACTCTATTAGACTATTACAGTCCCAAATATTCCAGAGTAGTGAAAAAATATAACAAACAAACTGAAATAACAATTAGTCTGAATCGGAACCATCAACACTGCCTCCATCTTCATCATCACTCTCTTCTTCTTCAAAATCATCGCCATCAACTGATTCATCTCCACTCAATTCCACGGTCCGTGTAGTACTCTCCAATGAACTTGCATGCTCTACGAATTGACAAAAATGAACCAAGTTACACAATACTACAACAACAAGTTCAAAACTAACAGCAAGAGTCAAAACAAGGTACTTGAACCAAAACAAACAGCAAGAAACAAATTAAACAGCAGCAAAAATCCAGAAATTATAGAAGTCATACCTCTTTCAACTTGCTCGTAAAGCTCAGTATCTTTGATGTTAGGAATATCCTCGATTGAGGAAACATCATTGCCCCGTAGCCAACTTTGAAGACAAACCAAAGCTTCCACTGATTTTGGAGTCAAAGAACTACGAAAGTTGTTTACTACCCTCCCACCAGTGCTAAAAGCACTCTCTGAGGCTACTGAGCTCACCTGTATAGCCATCACATCCTTGGCAATTCTTGCCAACACCGGGTACTTTACTGCATTCAGCTTCCACCAATCCAGAATTGGATAATTGTCATCAGTGCTTATCTCCACTGAATCTTGAAGGTACTTATCAACTTCATGAGTAGGGACTGCCACATTGGTGGAGGAGACAAACTGATTCCAGCGACTTATGATTTCAGCCCTACTGCCACTACTGGCTGTACCACTGCTAGTTGTGCTCTGAGATTGACGTAGTTGCTGATTTACAGCAGCCACATCTTCCGGCAGCACATACTCCCCGTACAAGCTCATCATGAACTCCTTCAATAGGTTTGTTCTACTGACCACATCCTCCTCCCCATAACCATCTAAGGTGAACAAATGTGTCAAGTGCACAAGCTTGTACCTTGGATCAAGAATCACACCCACATACATGAACGGATTTAATTGCCTACTGTCATGGTAGTATTTTGCAAACTTCTGCTTCATCTCTTTAGCCATATCTGCCAATATCTTCTTAGTGTTATCTCCAACTTGCAGAGTAGATGGATTAGACAGCTTGCTAATCTCCGCTTCAATTGACAACACATCGTGGAAAGTAGTGTGTATTGTGGCATGTGTGGAGGCACTTACCCTCTTAGTTACATCATAGAACACTTTGAGAAAGAACACAAACACCTCTGCATTTTCCCAATCTTCCTCACTTGGTGGTCCAACCTTGCCACGCTTAGGTTTTAAAGGGACAGAAGTGATCAGATTTCCTTCCTCATCAAATTCTTCATCCGGCTCCTTGAAGTAGGCTCTATAGCACTCTTCATCCTCCCCCATCCTTGCAAAGGCAGCCCTGAATTTCAGGGCTGCTTCTAACATTGAAAATGTCGAGTTCCACCTTGTGGGGACATCCATCACAACTAGCCCTCTACAAGCAATTTTTTCTTTGGCAATGTTGCTCTTAAAAACATCAAGTCTATGGGCAGAGGACCTAACAAACTTAACGGCATTCCTAATCCCCAACACAGCCTTATTAAGCATCTTCAACCCACTTCCTACAATAAGATTACAAATATGTGCAGTGCACCTCATATGCATATATTTCCCCTGAAGTATAGGCTGGGCATTTCTAACCTTGTTTAATCTAGCTGTCACATACTCTAAGGCACACCTATTAGCGGCTGCATTGTCTACCGTAATAGTAAGGACTTTTGTAATACCCCATTTCAGCAAACACTCTTCAATTAATTTTCCTATTGAATTTCCAGAATGATTATGAATAGTGCAGAAGTTGATTACCCTCTTATGCAACACCCAATTATCATCTACAAAGTGCGCAGTGAGCACCATGTAGTTGATATTCTGCGGCCCACTAGTCCAAGTGTCGGTGGTTAGGCAAACCCTATACTTCCGAAGAGTCTTACAAACTTGCTTCCTCTTACTCTCATATAGAGCTAAAAAGCTTGTAACTAGAGTTCTCCTACAAGGTACTTGAAAGTCTGGTGAAGCTACTCGGCAGAATTTCCTAAATCCTAGCTTGTCCACAAAGCTAAAAGGCAGTTCATCAATAACAATCATTTCTACGCAAGCTTGCATTACTTCTTCAGGTTTAAAGATGTGAGCTCTCATTTTGTTCCCACAAGTTTTATCCCCAACTAATGTTTTCTGATTTTTATCAACTAACTTCCTCCCTGGAAAATACCTACAGGTCTTGTTAATGTGTTTGTTCATCCCTCCAGTCCCATTCTTTTCACTCTCAACAGCATAGTCTCCTAACTTTCCCTTGGGACAATATTTGCATTTAGCCCTCCTTTGAGTCACAATTTGATCTGGTTTCCCTTTGCATTTTATTATCTTTTCAGACACATACTCAGTAAAATGCTCCCAAACCCAACTACGCTTTCTAGAAGAAATAGCAGAGATAAGATCTGTACTCACAGTAGAATTAACAACCTCAACTTCAACTAGCTGAACTGGAGTAGTCCCAATAGATGACGCAGCAACAGATGGCTGAAGTTGATTAGTCTCAATGGATGACGTAGCAATAGATGGAACTACCTTGTTCTTCTTCTTTTTGAACTTCTTAAGCTGAGGAAAACATAAGATGCTAATCAATAATTTTAGTACACACTGAAAGTATACTTCATGTTATAGTCAGCAACTATACTCATATGAAAGTCAGCAACTATACTTCATGTTATAGTACACACTCATATGAAATCTAGATACTTACCCCATTAATTTTCACCATGGTTCAAAACAAAACCCAGCTACAGCTTCCGATCTCTAACCAAAACCAACAAGCCAACAATACTAGATATCAATCAAAGCGTAGCTCGAATTAGTACCTAACTGAGAGAGAGAGAGAGAGAGAGAGAGAGTACCTCAAGTCTGTGTTCAAGGGAATCGACGATGGGTTGTTGAGCGGTGATGTCCGTCGGTTGAAGAGTAATTGATGTCCGTCGGTTGAAGAGTAATTGATGTCCGTCGATTACTCTTCAACCGACGAGGTAGAGTGAGGCGAGAGGGAGGCCGAGAGGTAGAGTGATTGATGATTGATCGAGGCTTCAAGCTGGGCAAGAGGTTTCTAATCGATTAATTATAGAGAGAGGCAGCATTTCTAGGGTTCAAAGAGAGAGGCAGCAGAGCGAAGAAGAGGCAGCAGAGCTGTCTGAAAAATTAGGGATTTTAGGTTATATATGATAGAGAATAATACAGTGGGTGCATGTACATGATAGTAAAGCTGTAACCACTTCGGTATTCGGTACCATTTCGGTTCGGATCGGACCTGGAACCGAACCCGTACTGAAAATAGTAATCGGTTCGGTTTCTTTTCGGTTTCGGTTTGCTAGCAAGCCCAAACCGTTCGGTTCGGCCCAATTCGGATTTCGGTTCGGATTTCGGCTCAAACGGTTCGGTTTTTCGGTTTTTAATCCCACCCCTATATATATCTAAACATTGTGTTCACTTGGCAATGAAAAATGAACATAATCATGAGCAAGCTATAATACTGAACATTAATAATGCATCAGCCAGGCCTAGCTAGCTATAAGTGGGAGGTTCTAAAGCTCGGGCTAGGTACTATTTTCCGATAGGCTCGACTGGTCATATATATACAAGCATGGTATATTTGGTACGTCTCTCATGACTATATGTAGCCTTAGTTAGGTAGGGATTTGATCATCAAATTTAGTACCTTATTGTTGCAGACCTCGTACATGACAAAGTTTGTATATATTCCATGCAATCACATGCATGCAAACATCTTTTGAAATTTGGATTAGGGTTAATCAAATGGATCTAGATAATGTGCATGACCGTTCACTCCGGCAAAGAGTAAGAGGAGGAATACGCTACAAAATTTCGAGTAAGAGGAGGAAAAGAAGAGATTGACGTTTGTTATCTCGACATTTTCTTTAATATTAAGCGGGTTGAGCTCTTGCTTTTGATTGAAACTTTGAGAGTGAGGGTAAATTTTGCTTATGCCGGATAAAATAAAATCCAAGAGATTAATTCTCGCTCTTTAGACATAAACCAAAAATTGAGTCAAATTATGAGATACGTTTTGCTGCCATGCATGACTCAAAAGAGTAGTACTATCGGTTTAAGTCTCAGTTTTATTTAAGATCGTCGACAGTACATACAGCATCATCGATCTTTTCAATATATGCCAAAATCTCATATCATTATAGTAAGACAAGCATCCAAGACATTGGTGCAGGTTTTTTTAACAGAACATTAATTGCAAAGCAGCGCGCTAGCTCAGCTTAGCTAGCAACAAAGACCAATTAGCCGCAGGTTCCCAGAATTTGAGGTCCCAATATCCATCGTTTCATGAACAAGTCAACAAACAATACCTACTGGGTTTCAGAAAGCCATTTTAAATACTATACGAATAATTATCAGGTAGTATATATCTGATCAAAAGCAAGTCGTACGTATAAAACACCACGTACAGTCAAATAATATATAAAAGGTTCTGATACATTATATTGTAGCAACTTGGCGAGTTAGCGTAATCTAATTAAAAGGTGATCATCTGGTAAGGCGTAGTTTGCGGTTGAAGCACATGCGATTAGAGAACGAGATGTTGATTAAGGGACAGAATCTGGATTAGTTGCTTGGTGTTTTGTTAGGTGATGAGTTGTATGCAAATAATAATAAGGTCGACCCTCTTCTAGCTAGCTTCCAGCCTTCTACTCTACTCTACAAGTGACCAGAGCTGAATGTAGTTAGACATGGAAAAGCTAGTGAAGGGTGTAGTACTGTTGTGCTGGCAAAACTAGTTTCACACAAACACTGGATAGAATGGATCCATTTCTGAAACCTTTTGATTAACATATATTGGATCAAAGCTAGCTAGGATTAGGAGGTTCAGCCCTTCGTTCGGTTTCATTTATTGTGTGAATAATAAAATTTTGCAATGAGGGGAGACATAAATGATAAATTCCAAGCTACAAAATCTCAACATCATAATCCTTGTAGGTAAATCAAAAACTGCTAAATTTGCTTACATCAAAGAAAGACTAACGAAGAAGTTAATTAATTGGAAAGCAAAAATTCTGAGCAGTGCTGGAAAATCTGTTCTTATCAAGGCAGTGGCTCAAACTATGCCTGCATTGCTATGCATTGCTATCTTCTACCCAAAGGCTTATGTGATGACATACATTAGCTCTGTAATTCTTTTCTATTGGGAGATTCAGATGATAAGAAGAAGATACATTGGCGCAGCTGGGACAAATTATGTCTACACAAACATGAAGGAGGTTTGGGTTTTAAAAACTTATATGCTTATAATTTGGCAACGCTTGCTAAACAGGGATGACACCTGATTACTAACCCTCAGTCTTTACTTGCTCAACTATACAAAGCTCGTTATTATCCCACTTCTACCATATGGGAAGCGGAGCTTGGGGACAAACCTTCATTTTCTTAGCGCAGTATAATGACAGCTCTACCCATTATCAAAGCGGGAAATCAGTGGAAAGTTGGTAATGGTAAGAACATTCATATCTGGCAGGATAAATGGATTCCTATAACCCCCACATATCAAGCTGTTCGACCTCCTCACACTTCAGTTGAGTATGTCTCTGATCTTATTGATGAAGACCGTCACCAGTGGAAAATTGAGACGGTTCAACAGTTATTTCCTGAGAATGTAGCCACTAAAATTTTATGCATCTCTATTGCTCGAAACAATACTGAAGACAGACTTATTTGGTTACCTGAGAAGCGTAGTTTTGTCTCTGTTAAAACTGCATATTAGATTGCTAGAGCTGATCTCCTGCAAAATGTGCTTGCTTCTAGTTCAACATGTAATTCCTTTCAACCACTCTGGAAGGCTTTATGGAAAGCTAATATTCGTGGAAAGGTGCTAATGTGTGTATGGCGTGCTTGTCAGAATTTGCTTGCTACCAGAGATTGTTTACTTACAAAAGGTTATGATGGTGATGTATATTGTATGCTCTACTCTCATAATTATGAAGATGTGAGTCATCTATTTTGTGAGTACCCTATAGCCTACAATATTCTTATCAGTGCTCATTTTCATCTCAAAGACACTTTACTGCCTTACATAAATTTTAAGGAATGGATACTCGAAAGTGCTACTTCTATGGCTACACAGAGTTTTGCCGAACTGCTTATGATCATCTGGTCCTTATGGAAGAACAAGAACAAAAAGTTTTGGTCTAATTCCCAACAGACCTCTATTGATATCACTCTCAGTAGCTTTGCTCGGCTTGGTGAATTTCAGAGAGCTCGTTCTAAACCTACTAAGAGAACTACAAGAATGTCAAAGCATTGGCAACCTACTCATGCTGGGACACTAAAACTCAATGTTGATGCAGCGTTCCTTCCTACTCTTAATCAAGGAGGTACTGGTGGAGTTTTACGTGATCATACTAGAAAATTTATTGCTGCTTTTGCCAACCCGATCACTCATTCAGCGTCAGCTAAACAGACTGAATTGATAGCTCTTCGGGATGGACTTGACCTTATTTATTCCCTACAAGTATCAAATGTGATTATTGAAAGTGATTGCACTGCAACCATCAGTGAGGCTAACATTACAGATCACCTGCTCCTACCCAATAGTGCTCTGATTGATGATATTCAACATACCTTGAAGTCTCTACATCAAATCTCCATTAGTTATGCTCCTCGTGAATGTAACAGAGTAGCTCATAGACTTGCTAGCATTGGTTTTGAATCTCCTGATGGAAATACTCAGCTTGACCATATTTCATCTTGTATTACTGATGTCATCCAGTATGACTGTAATTGTCTCTCTTGAGACTTTCCCCTTTTATAAAGTTCTTTCTTGATTAAAAAAAAAATAAAAAAAATAATAATAATAGGAGTAAATAAAATAAAATAAATATAATAATAATAATAGGAGTCTCATCTAATCACAACTCATCCAAATGAATAGTACTATCTAATTAAGTGTGCAAGCCTATAAAGAAAACAGAAAAAAGATAAACCTAATCAATATGGCAATATTTTCAACTAATACTTAAAAACCCTACTGTTTTCTCCGCCGCCCTCTCGTCTAGGGCTCCGGCATAGCAAATTTTTCCAAAATCTTCCAAATCTCTCCATCTCTTCTCGACGACGATGGCTAGAAGAGGTCCAAGCGCTTTGCAGTCGCAGGGTGTGACTTCCGGGAGGGCCGATTCGGCTCAGGTTTCTCTGGGTACGGCAGGGAAGGTAGCTCTTGTCGACCGACATGTGTATCTCGTGGGTCGATTGCTTGGTCCACATCAAAGCTATCCGGGTTTCATGGGAACCATTCCAACAATCTGGAGAATGAAGAGAGGGCTCTCCATTCATGCAGCCGAATATCGATTTGTTTTCCAATTTGACCATGTGGCCGATCGGAATCGAGCCTTCAGGGGAGGACCACGGTTTTACAGGAACACTATGCTGGTATTGAATGAGTACGATGGGGAGGGATCGGTGGAAGAAATTCTCCTTTTTTGCTCTGGAAGCTTGGGTGGCGATCTGGGGTCTCGCTCTGAAGATCCGGAACAAACCGGCTCTGCTGGGTATTGGAGGGGCGCTTGGCCAGTTACTGGATTTGGATTATACTGCGTTAAATCTCAGGGAACCGATTCAACGAGTTAAGGTCGAGTTTGACGTCCGGCGGAGAGTTCGATCTTGGATGCAATTTGACTTTTCATCCACTGTTTCCATTGAGGTTAATCTTTTTTATGAAAAAGTTCATGGGGTATGTGGTGATTGTGGTTTGTTTATGCATGATGCTATGGGGTGTGATAAATTCTTGGTGCATGAACGAGAGGAATTGTTTGATGATGTGGGTTTTGCTGGCTTGAGTATTCATGAGGAGAGAGAGCAGAATATGCTGGCTGGAAATGGGTTGGGGAACCTTATAAGGGACCCTATGATGATGTCGGAGTCTGAAGAGGGGGTGGAGAGCATGGCTATAGAGGGTGCCAAGGGTGAGACCCCGCACCCGATACCGGTAAAGGAGGAGATGATACTACAGGAGTTGATCCCTGTGTCAAGTGGGGGAGGGCAGCTGGTTGTGCATGAACAATCTGATGGGGTGATTGTAGGGGATGAGATGATGATGGTTCAGGGGCCATTCTCTGGACCAGATGTAAACAGTATGCTAATCCTCTCTGAACAGCCGGCTTTGGTCGGACCTAAGCCACTTGAAGCTTTAGCTAGTTTGCTAGCTGAGCCTGTCTTGCTGGGACTAGGTAATAAAGGGAGATCCTCTTTTATCTTCGACTCCTCAGCAAAGGAGGAACTACTAATTAACCTTCTCAAGAGAAAGACGAGTACTGTGTGGAAACGTCATTGGAAAAAGTATGTCCAATCCTCTGACTCACAGGAGAAAAAAATGACTTTGGTGGTGAAGCATAAGAATGGCAGTTTGCTGATCTCTCCAAAAAAGAAGAAGGGGCTGGGTCGCCCAAAAGGGAGTAAGAACAGACCTAAGGACTCTACGGATTCAGAGATAGCAATTAGTTCTGGATCTAAGAAGAGATTGTTCAAGAAGAAACCTCCGGTGAAGGAGCTAATGATGGGGGAATCATCTAATGGGAAAGGTGGGCATGAAGGTGCTCAGTTGGATGCTATGCAGGATGTTTTGGTAGCAGCCAAACAGGTCATGAGGGAGGAGGATTCTCCTCGTATTGCTAGTTTAGACTAGTTTTTTGAATCTGGTCATAATGTCTTAAGGTAGTTGGTTGTTTCATTTTAATCCTCGCTTCTAACTACTTTAAGTTCTGGTGTTTGTGCTTCAGTGCCCCGATGAAAAGGTGGGTGTATTCGTGATCTATTAGCCTAGTTCTTAGGTTGGTGTGTCACAAGAGATAGCTCTTATTGGTTGGCTTTCATGGGTGTGTTATCTTTATACTGCCTACTGAATAAAATTGTTGGACTATCGATTCAAAAAAAAAAAAAAAAAATGTGCAAGCCTATGTGCTACGTACGCCACTAGCTTCATGGAAAATATGACGAACTTCACATGAATAAAAACTATAAAAACATTAAACCACAAAATAATAACTGCAATTTGCTCAAATTTTTTAATTATTTATATATTGAACATATTTTTCTCATAGTTATGCACCTTAATTATGCTGTCAGTTTTGATTATTATGCATGAACCGAGTGTGAGTAATGTGATACTTGAAACAGTAACTTGTTATTTGACAACAGCCCTTGCCGCTTTACTCATAATTTAGTAGATATTAGATCAACATTCAACAATATTCCAGAGTAGCTAGGACGCTACTAGCTAGGTCTTGCTTGTGAAAGAGATCTTATTAATCAAGGCAGAGAAGCCGGATCGGGGGGATGCATGGAGGGAGACCTAGTCGTCGTCGGAGATGATTATCACACACAGAGAAACAGAGCTGGCTGTTTGTGAGGTCACATGGATTCCTCTGACACCTGAAACGACGCTGGTTGGTGTTGTTGTTTTGCTCCTCTTTTCTCTCTGGTGTTGTAGATCTTCATCATCAGAATCTCTATGTCTCTGGATTATCACCAGCTTTTCGTCATCATTCTCTTTTCGACGTCCAAGTGTCCGACTATATTATTACGAACTGAAACTACAGTCACATCTGTATTCCCAGAAAATTATTCTACTAAAGCTTCAAAGAGCCATGCCATCTCAAACTTGATAGTTCTGCCTAATTAGAACATATGCACCGCAACTCCATAATTAAGCATTATAGCAGCCAAATTATAATTTTATGGAAAAAAAAAGTATTTAGCAAACTATTTGTTGATGGTGAAGGGAGGTGAGGCCACGATCAGACCATCACAAATTGCTTGCCTATGTGATGACTAGCAATTGCTGGAACTCACGTCCCAGCTGGCTTTTTCTTTTGTTCTCTTCATACGTGTAACAATTTGATTGTTCTTTTCACAAAAGTTTTATTTTCTTCACAAACGTTAAGTATTAAGGTCAGCCAAAAAAAAAAAAAAGTTAAGCAATAAGGGCCATTTTTTCCAGAAGGACTTTTTCCCACTTAAACAGTAGGATTACCACAACGTGTAACAATTTGATTGTTCTTTTCACAAAAGTTTTATTTTCTTCACAAACGTTAAGTATTAAGGTCAGCCAAAAAAAAAAAAAAGTTAAGCAATAAGGGCCATTTTTTCCAGAAGGACTTTTTCCCACTTAAACAGTAGGATTACCATATCTCTAATTATTTTTTTATGATTATTTAATTATAGCTAATCCACGAGTATGTACGTGTTTTGAAGATTATCTCAAGACGTTAATATTTAATAAGAGTAACATTTGTATATAAAATTCTTTAATCTCAGCGCATATAACACATGTGTCACATTTTAATTGGTCGAAAATCATATCGGACGTCCTATATAGGTGATAAGAACATTTGACACCGCCACGTACCGTTTGGCGATTGATTGCAAATCTTATATGAAATCTAGAAAATGAAATAATAAATCAATGAATAGTAATTGCTAAATTGATGGAGCTGCACCGCTGCATAAAAACATGCACAGAAAAGCAATATACAGTGAATAATAACTGATAAAAGTAATTTAATTGATGGATTGATGATTTGATGGAGTGCGAGGGTTGCATATGCTCTTAGGGTTTGAGGAGTGAAGGAAAACAGAAGCTTAGGGTTGAATGGGGAGAAGACTGTCCTCGCGGGTTAAAATGGTGTACTGTGCATGACATAAGGATATATGCCTTTTGGCCCACCCCCCAACAAAATGTCTAATTTAGGGTCCCCATGATTTGTATTATATATATACCTAGAGCATAATAATTAGTTATGAAATACAGTAGAGTTGTTTAGGTTGTTATACAAAATATGAGGTCCTCATTGAAAGAATATTACTCTTGAAGAAATCATTTTAGTGTTGAAATTACGGCAGCAAGTATATGTCTATTCGATCTCTAAGCTTTTGTTTTGTTGATCGACTCAATAATTGTGAATCTCATGATTCAAATGGAGTCTTTTAGTTTTAATGATGGTGCAGGCGTACTTTGCTATATTGTTAGAGATGATCAAGCTAATGGTCTTTCAAGGAATGATGAAATATCATAACCCCATAACTAGTAAATTTTAATATATGATGATCTCTTTTATCGCACTGAAATATGATGGTCTTTCCTACCCTTACATAATCTTAATATATGATACGGCATATTAATTGCGAGATTTTTTTAAAAACATTCTCAATTGTGGCTATTAATGTTGCTAGATGTTAAATGAAAATTCTTTTATCTCGGGTGAAAGACAACAACAATTCTACCTTATAATTCTCTGAAACATTTTTTTTTTTTTTTGACAAAAATATTCTCTGAAACATTCTAATGTACATGTTTTATTGGATTTACACATACTTTTAGAGAAACTAATTTTGTGACTGATGTTATAGCTAATAACTTTGGTCTCTCCTCCCCTACTTGGTGCATTTGGTGCTTGTTTTTATTTTATCTTATAATTGATATGCTGCCTCTAATAGCTACGTCGTCACTAATAATATGATCAATGTTGAATTACATGAATCACATTTATCAATTTCACGTCGTAGCCATAAAAATTATAAGTACAAACTATATATGAAATGCTAATTAGTCTAACATGCACTATCATATATCTATTTGTTTAATTGAGATGTAGAGGTCGACTGTCAATCGATAAGCATTGTATTTCACTATTTTGCCATGTCTTGGTGGAGAACGTCCAATAAGAGAATCTCTCTCTAGTGTTTGATCGAGGGACTGGTCTACATGAAGTCTCACGTGCAACACAATGTAGCTTTCTGTTTGTTTTAAAAGGATGCTGGCTTTCTCAGTTAGAGTTGATAAAAGGGTGAGTTTGTTTGCTCTTTTGGTTCCTTAGTGCTTTAGCCTCCTCCCTCATTCTTCAATCCCAAATTTCTTATTCATCATAGACCCAAAAAGCTTCTCATCATCTCTTGCAACCTTCAATTCCCTTCACCAGAGCCACTCAAAAGCCCCTCTCATACACTTCTATCATCTTCTTTCATACTTATTGCTTGTAAGAAAAGTGATTCTAGCTAGTGTAAAGTGATGGCATTAGAAGCTGTGGTTTATCCAAAAGACTACAACCCATTTAGCTATGTGTCCAGAGACTTCTGCTCCCTTCCTAACTGGGGCTATGATTTCAGCTTACAAGAGGATGTTCAAGACAAAGCCTTTGTTGAACTTCTTGATCATCAGAATCACAACCTACACCACCACCAACAAGGCAGTCTCGATGAGAATTGGGACTATAACTGCTCATCATCTGCTCCTTCACTTCTGCAAAATGTGAAGGAATGGTATCCTCACTCCTCACCCGAGGCCTTGGAAACACCACCACCGCCACCGCCACAAGCGACGACAGGTAGACGCAAACGCCGTCGTACCAGAAGCAGCAAGAACAAAGAAGAAATGGAGAACCAACGCATGACCCACATTGTAGTAGAGCGCAACCGCCGCAAGCAAATGAACGAGTACCTCGCCGTCCTCCGCTCTTTGATGCCTACTTCTTATGTTCAAAGGGTAAGCTTACCTCGGTGTCTCACAATATTTAAGTAATCCTCAATTCTTGCATTATAATTTTTGGGATTTGCACCATGATTAACAGTAACAGTGTGTTATAGGGGGATCAAGCATCAATTATTGGGGGAGCAATTAACTTTGTGAAGGAGCTAGAGCAACTGTTGCAGTCCATGGACGGCAGCCATAAGAGGAGTACTAATCCAGAACAAGTACCTTTGGCCGAGTTCTTCACCTACCCACAGTTCTCCACACCTGCAACGACACAGTGTAACAGCAACTCTGCTTCATCATCGTCGTCATCATCTGGGGGTATCCAACTAAACGACGAGCCGTCCATGGCTCCACGGAGAAACAACAACAACAACCAGTGGCCGGCTGCAGACATAGAAGTGACCATGGTGGATAGCCATGCAAATCTTAAGATATTATCCAAGAAGAGGCCGGGGCAGTTGTTGAAGATGGTGGCCGGGTTTCAAAGTCTTAGGCTCACTGTCCTTCACCTCAACGTCACCACTGTTGATGAAATGGTCCTATACTCTGTCAGTGTTAAGGTAATTAATCTCAAAAGTACTCTCATCTTCCCATTTACTTGATTAGGGCCAATCCCCAGATTTTACCCTAATTTTTTTTTACTACATGCGAAAAACACCGATAATTGTAAACATTCTCGGCGCTGTTCTCGCCTCATCAATATTATCATTGAGGAAGCACCGAGAATGACTACAGTTCATTTTTCCGGCACTGTGGTAACAACTCTCTTTAATTTTGGGCAATTTAAGTGAAGGATTATCGGAAAATAGTGAAAGAGTAAAAGGAGAAGTTGAAATAGTTTCAATTATCTTTAATAAAGATTAGATTTTATCTCATACTTTTCACTATTCTAGGCCGACACCAGACTTTATCAACTAATCAGTTTATACCCTCTTATTTTTTTTATGATTTGACACGACATGCATTATTTGTCATATGCTTTTACACTGCTTCTGCATAAAGTGAATATGGTGAATGATCCAAATCATGCATGCATGTTAAAAAATTCTGCATAATTTAAAAATAGTTCTAATTATAAGCATCAATTTGTTGTTTTGCTAAATTTGGTGAAAAATTATTTTAGAAAATTAACCAACTTTGTTTCATCTTTGGTGGTGGTTAATTTGGGACAGATTGAAGAAGGATGCCTGCTAAACACTGTGGATGAAATTGCAGCTGCTGTTAATGAAATGCTTCGCAGAATTCAAGAAGCTAGTTTTAGCTGAACTTATTTTCGAGACTTGAAAATCCTCTTTTTTTTTTTTTTTCCCATGAGTGGATTCCATTTTTTTCTTTTTATTTAACTTTTTTTTGTAAGGTCCTTTACTGATCATATACTGTACAATGTGTGTATGGTGTATGTTTGCCTATTGGGAAAGGACTAATCTGATTTCTCAACTGTGAAACCATGACCATGATCATCATCCACTGCAACTGAAGCACCTTGGTTTAAATTGCTTACTTTGTTTCAATTTTTCATGTATCTAATATGTTATGTATGCCGTTAACTCAAAATGACGTTTTTTCAAACAATAGGAACATGTTAAACTAAAAGTACGAGAACATCTATAATTGAAGCTTAGTTTGTTTAGTATGGTAGATAGAATTTGATCATTAATAATTTCTTTAGTTTATACACAAATTAGCCGCGGAGTATTAGTATATGATTCCTTAAGAATTGAATATGTGGAGTATGTTCTGACTTGTGGTGGACAAAAACATCCCAAATGCAATAGGAATATACACAAAGTACTTGAATAATATGTGGATGTAACCATAAGTACAGTATTCTCTACTCATTACATTGTTTCACCAAATTAAATTGTTCCTTTTCTGATTGCGTAAATCTTCTATTTTGCAAGCTTTAATTAGCATATTCGGATAAGAGGTTTCAGAATCATATAATAAGAGAGATCGAGAACATTATTGACAGATTCTAGAAACACAAAATTGTCAATATTCAAAAGCTACTTTGATTCTTTAAAATGCATAGTGTGTTGAAAGTTCTGAGCAAGAACGAAGAAGTTTCAGTTACCAGAAAATTACGAAGAAAGACGATGTTTCGTACAGAAATGATGGCAATATATATATTCCTTGTACCAGAAAAGAATGATGGGAATGTTCAAATTAAAGTTATTCTGTTTTCAGAATAAGTGTAAAGGAGAAGCGAATATGGGACCAATAAAAAGATAAAAAGATCGAGTTGATCAAATTTTACTATTACAAGCTTTTGATCGTATGACAGTGATTCACTATCAAAAACTAAAGTAATGGATGATCATAATGATTCTGAAGCTCACATGTATGAAGGTGATCAAGGACATGCTCCTACGTACTCCCTGGAATGGGATATAGGCCTGCTGCTACTGCAGAGCGTATATTTCAGATAAATCATCATGTTACTACTTTCAATCTTTCTGTTTAAAGATCTTCATTTGGATCTTGTTCTAGAGAACTCATGATGATTTCCGGAAATACATAAACGAAATAATCACCTAATATAATGAGGATATGGCCGCGCCGGTACGCAACTATGCATAGAAAATTCTCTGATGATTCAGGAATATTAAAGCGAAAATTTAGAGCCAAGAACAGTTAGATTACAAATTGTTTGCAGTGTGCCCTATTCTATGATCTAATTTAACAGCTCGATCCACACTCGATCTATAGTTTTAATATTCCATACAGGTATAGATGTACACAACCGCTCCAGCAACCCCTACAAAGTAATTACTGCATTGCTGGGAATGCAGTGAGTATTTGGAAACTCATTCTCTCGCAATTTACTATATGCTAAAAGTCAGTCATTGCTAATGAACGGTGCCGAGCCGAGCCTACAATGTAATGACTATTTTGTAGTGAACTATGTGACAGTGGATGCTTACATAACTGTTGGTTAGTTTTTGTATTTTGGTTACTTTAGAGCTTTTTGTTGGCTTTGAATCTTTAGGATCATAGCAATTCCAAAGCCAACTCATTCAAAGAGCCAAATCGGGCTAGGCGGATCAGGCAAAGAGTTAGGTGGGCTAGACAACGGGCTAGGCGGGTCAGACGAGGGGTTAGGCGGGAGCTAGGTAGGCTAGACCAAAAGGCTAGGCGTGAGTTAGGCGGACTAAATGGGGTGCTAGGCGTCTTAGGTGAGAAGGCGGGCTAGACGAAGGGCTAGGCGGGTTGCTAGGCGGTCTAGACGGAATGCTAGCCCATCTAGGTAGGCACGCTTGGTGGAGCTCAAGGCAGGTTAGGCGGAGGGCTAGGTGGGCTTGATGAAAGGCCAGGCGGGGTGTTAGGCGGCCTAGGTGGGATGCTAGGCGGTCTGTGGGGGTGCTAGGTGAAGGACTAGGCTGTCTAGGCCGAGCTCTAGGTGGGCGCTATACAAGTCGATTTCCATTCAAAAAGACTTTTAATGGGCTCTATATGACCGGGATTCTCAAAGCCAACCTCTCCCTACATAAAGATGATGAGATCATTTTAACTATTAACGAAATTGGCCCATTTGTTTGATTCAATCAGATGACCAATAGCCATGCTTCAATTGATTTTCTTGCGTGATTCTGAGTCTATTTCATATACAGGCGAAATTTATTTGGGGATTTGGTCTTACATTATCTAACAGTCAACCGTTCGATGGAGAAGATGAAGAATTGAGATCCTTGAAATATAGACAATGTTGGAGTATCAGTTATTCTCTTATTTTCTGAGGAGGTAACTGTCTAATTTTCATCGATGAATAACAAGATTGTATTGTAAGATGTATGAATTGATGTATTCTTATAGATAATGCAAATTGTGCTAGTAAATCATGGAAGTAAATCATAAGGTCTTATTTGTTACACTATCCAGCACCAAACAAGTTTCAAACGGTAGGTGTAACTTTCTCAACATGAAGTTCCATTATGTTTTCTTATATTTATCGTATCATTCATGATCATTGAATGACAAGAGGCGGGGATTTTAAATTTTGGAAATAAAAAGGATAGAAATCCACGATCATGCAAGGCTAGCTGCTGCCAATGGCGGATTCCAAATCTTGGGATAGATGAAATAGGAGAACAAATGTTGGTAGAAAAATTGTAAATTTACCAATTAATGATCACATTACGAACCAATCTCTAATTATATGAAGATAGAATTCATCGCTCTGTTAGAGGATGTACCAAGAGCTTACTATCACCATGCAGACACCAATTGAGTATTGCATGTCACATCGTGCAGAAGAAAAGCCTTATTCTAGGTCTGCTTCAAGACCATTGCTGCCGACCATACAAAACTTGAAGTTCATCTGAAGCGGATTTACCCTAGCTAGAACGCATCACATATTCTTGACCCTCAGCTTATTGGGGGTACATGCATGATTACAAATCTCTATATTACAGCACAAACATAGATGACCATAAACTTCAGAGGGGAACAACTGAATTCATCCCCCATTTATGTCTCAAAGACAACAATCTCGACCTTGCACCACAAGAAAAAGACCTTTTCATCAAAACAGGACTTATATGAAGGCACTGCTCAATTGAAGACTGACGATTTCGAGCAACATCTGGCAGTAGCTTGGTTTGAGAAGATGAAGAATCCATCGAAATAGACCTTCTCAATGGAACTTCATTGAAAGTTGTTACCTCCTTTGATGTATTTCCATGACCAACTTGGGGTTCTTCACCTACATACTCTGTTCCAGCTCTGTTTTCACAAACCTGATTGTCATGTCCCACTTGATTATTCACATCTAGTTCACTTTCAATCTCAGAAATCTCCATCAAGGTACCTCCATTTGTGTCTACCCCATCTCCATTTTGTTCCCCGGAACCCAAATCAAGCCTCACAAAGTTCGAATTGCCGTGCGCTTCAGAGGTAATATGGGCACGGCATAGAGGGCAATTGGTGTGAGACCTCAACCAAGTATCAATACAATTTATATGAAAAGCATGACTGCATTTAGGCAATAATCTAAGCATCTCATCTTCATGAAATTCATTTAAACAAACAGAGCACTCTGTCCCTTCAATCAAGCCCTCACATTTCTTGTACTTACATACCGTGATCGAGTTTATGATAGATTGCTGCAAGCCAACAGTGGTGATAAACCATATTGGGTGATCAACTTGATTCTCTGCAAGAAATTCCTCATCTCCGCTAGTTGATTCGGTCTGTGGAGATCCATTGTTTCTATTAGGACTGCACAAACCTGCACATGACTTTACTATAATGACATAGTAGGCAATGAGAAGGAAAAGGCCAGCTAGCAGAGAAAGGAACAGAACCACATAAGGTGAGATATGGTTGTTTTGGTCACTTTGATCAATAGCAGGAAATGGTGGTGGTGGGGGGATATAGAAATCTGTATAAGGGTAACAATCATACGTGCAATCTGGGCAGTCTGGACAGTCAGTTTGATTTGAGGAAAATGGTGCTGGGAAGAGCTTCCTGTGTTTGATCAGCGCCATATGAAAGTGGGTGTGTGAAGAAATTCATGAAGCACGGATAGAATTTCGTTAAAGAAGATGAAATTAAGGAAATAGAGAGTGGAGTAAGGTAAAATGTCTCTTTTTGTGTGGATTAGAAGAGAAGAAACCAATAAACCTGGTTAAGAAATTAACACATCCTTTTCAAGGTTGAGTGGGAGGTAATGTAGTGTTGGTTGTGTTTGGTATTTGTGCTATGTCAGTAAAGTTCTTGCCCACAAACTCATGCATAGTTGAGTGATAGGTATGTTGTTACTATTGTAGTGTCTTGCCTACATTTTCGTATACGGCTTGTGCCCGAAAGTTGACACAAATGTGCTCTAGTCTTATTAGTTGGGTCACTTGAGTGGAAACGTTTCTGACTAAAGAATTGGATCAACCAACAGTTGAGAGACCTTTGAGGACGGGTGGTTGATGGACTGATGGGTTAACTCTGTCGAAAACCGGTACTGTACGTTGGATTTGACTGTTTGAGTTTAAACTTTTGTTAAAATTATTAAATCGGTTGATTTAGGTATATCTCATGTGACATGATAAACTTGGATCCGAAACGACCTATTGAGAGCCCTACTCTTTGGTTTAAATGTTTAATGATATAAGTTTCCGTTAGTCATTGAGAGACTGGGAGGTCGTAAGTTTGACTTACGCAAACAAGTTCGCTCACCCTGGTACAGAATCCAGAAGCCCTCTCATGAGACCATCCGCAAACCGCGCCCTCACCACAGTGCACCATCATCCTAAAGCAGTCAACCACCAAGCAAAGACGAAGCCAAAACCCAGAACCACTCCAAAACCAGCCATGAGAACTTACAGCCAGACCATCTTCTCAAAATTCTCCATGTGCGTAATTATGAATGCAATAGAAAAAATAATAACAAACTACAACAATTTATTTTACAAATAACTCACTTACACATTCAATTGAGCAAATAAAGACAATATTTTACAAATTAGTACCAAAGGGCTGTAAAACTGCCACATGTCAACTAACAATTTGACACTTTTACCCCTCTCTATTCCCCTTTATCTGCTGGATTCAAGTTCATTCTTTCTCTGATCGAATTTCGTCTTCATTGTAACCCAGACTTCGCACGCTGGAGCTTAGCCATGATCGACGGCGGTGCTTAGCCCTAACCTAGTCGGAGCTTAGCCCTAACCTCGCCGGAGCTTAGCCCTAACCTCGCCGGAGCTTAGCCCTAACCTCACTGGAGTTTACTTCTAATCCTAATCTCGTCGGATTTTACAAGTTCATCTTCTCAATTGAATTTCAGGTTTGTTTGAATCTTCTAGCTCTATTTTTCATTGCGAAAATTGTGCTAAATCTCATTCAATTTCATGCTTCCTACCTAGATTCGTTAACGCAGTAGTATGTTGTTTTTGTTTTTGTATCGTTTGGATCAACCTAGTTGCAATATCATTGTTTTGATTCGATTTTCATGCTTCTAGTCTAGATTCATTAACGCAGTAGCAATTTGTATTTTGTTTTTGTATCGTTTGGTTCAACCTAGTTGCATTATCAGTTGTTTTGAGTCGATTTTCATGCATCTTGTGTAGATTCATTAACGCAGTAGCATGTTGTATTTTTTTGTTGTTGACACAGTAGCAGGTCTATTTGTTTTTGTTTAACGCAATAGTAGGTTGTATTTTTTATTGTTAAAGCAGTAGCAGGTTTATTTGTTTTTGTTAATGCAGTAGCAGATTTATTTGTTTTTGTGTTTTGGATAGTTGATTGAACGTAGTAGCATTTATCATTTGTTTACATAGCAGTCCAGGATGTGTACATAGTACTTTGGTAATAGGTTGGTTCTCCGCGGTGCAGCGGCACACTGCTTGTTCAATAACACATTTTATTGAACACAGTAGCATGTTTATTTGGCTTGTTTAATAACACATTTTATTGACACAGTAGCAGATTTATTTGTTTTTGTGTTTTGGATTGTTGATTGAACGTAGTAGCATTGTTCATTTGTTTACATAGCAGTCCAGGTTGTGTACGTAGTACTTTGGTTATAGGTTGGTTCTCCGCGATGCAGCGGCACGCTGCTTGTTCAATAACACATTTTATTAAACACAGTAGCAGGTTTATTTGGCTTGTTTAATAACACATTTTATTGACACAGAAGCAGGTTTATTTGTTTTTGTGTTTTGGATTGTTGATTGAACGTAGTAGCATTTATCATTTGTTTACATAGCAGTCCAGGTTGTGTACGTAGTACTTTGGTTATACGTTGGTTCTCCGCGGTGCTTGCGGCACGCTGCTTGTTTAATAACACATTTTGTTGAACACAGTAGCAGGTTTTTGTGTTGATTTTCATTTTTGGCCTTTGATTTTACGATGACCAGGATTTCTCCAGGTTGTGGTTGTATTTGTATCGTTTGAATCAACCTTGTTACAGTATCATTTGTTTTGAGTCGATTTTATGCTTTTTATCTAGATTCATTAACGCAGTAGCAGGTTATTCTTGTTTGTATTGACACAGTAGTAGGTTCATTATCTAGATTCGTTAACGCAGTAACAGGTTGTAGTTGTTTTTGTATCGTTTGAATCAACCTAGTTACAGTATCATTTGTTTTGAGTCGATTTTATGCTTTTTATCTAGATTCACTAACGCAGTAGCAGGTTATTCTTTTTTGTATTGACACAGTAGCAGGTTCATTATCTATATTCGTTAACGCAGTAGCAGGTTGTAGTTGTTTTTGTATCGTTTGAATCAACCTAGTTACAGTATCATTTGTTTTTGAGTCGATTTCATGCTTCTTATCTAGATTCATTAACGCAGTAGCATGTTATTCTTTGTTTGTATTGACACAGTAGCAGGTTCATTATCTTTTGTGTGTTTTGAATTATTGACTTTAGTGTAGTAGTGTTATCAGTTGTTTATATAATAGTCCAGGTTGTGTAGTATTATGGTTACAGGTTAGTTTTTCGCAGTGCAGCGACACGCTGCTTGTTCAATAACACATTTTATTGAACACAGTAGCAGGTTTATTTGGCTTGTTCAATAACACATTTTATTGACACATTAGCAGATTTATGTAGTTTGTGTTTTTGAATGGTTGACTGAACGTAATAGCATTCATCTATTGTTTACATAGTAGTCCAGGTTGTGTACTACTTTGGTTATAGGTTGGTTCTCCGCGGTGTAGCGGCACGCTGCTTGTTAAATAATGCATTGTATTGAACACAGTAGCAGGTTTATTTGGCTTGTTCAATAACACATTTTATTGACACATTAGCAGATTTATGTAGTTTGTGTTTTTGAATGGTTGACTGAACGTAATAGCATTCATCTATTGTTTACATAGTAGTCCAGGTTGTGTACTACTTTGGTTATAGGTTGGTTCTCCGCGGTGTAGCGGCACGCTGCTTGTTAAATAATGCATTGTATTGAACACAGTAGCAGGTTTATTTGGCTTGTTGAATAGCACATTTTATTGACACAGTAGCAAGTTTATGTGGTTTGTGTTTTTGAATGGTTGACTGAATGTAATAGCATTTATCTATTGTTTACATAGTAGTCCAAGTTGTGTTGTACTTTGGTTATAGGTTGGTACTCCGCGGTGCAGCGGCACGCTGCTTGTTTAATAACACATTTTATTGACACAGTAGCAGACTCAGCCAGTAGCAGTAGTAGACTCAGCCAGTAGCAATAGCAGATGTTAGCAAATCACATTACATCGATTTTCTAACTTTTTTTTGAGCTGTTAAGATGTCTTGGATGAGTGATTTTACATTTTAAGCAGTAGCACATTCATCATTAGCAGATGACATTGATTTGTCGTCGCAGTCATTACAGATTTGCAAAATTTACATTAACTTCACTTTTTTCAGATATTGACATGTAATAGCACCTATCTACTGTTGTTTTTCATGATGTTAGTAGCAGAGATTGTGCGCGTAGTCTACTATTTATGTTCAATCTTTATGTTTTTCATTTTTTCATTTGTCTTTTTTCCCTTTTTGTTTCCGAATTTTGTTTTGGTTAATGAAGCTTGACACCTTGAAAGATCTTCTACACATTTCACAAGTCAATAACTCAACTCGACTTCAAAAATGAAAATAGTGAACGAGTCAGTAGCATTACGCAAGGATTACAACAATATGCAAGCACAACTTAATTTAAGCATAATTACTCATATCAAATTCAAATTAACAAGTTCATTTTAAAATAAAACACAAAATAACGCAGTAGCAGGTGGTGCAATTAAACCCCTCACATCCAATTACAAGCTTTATGTTCCAAAATGTGGTAGCACGCTACTCAATCTCACAAGGTTTTGTCCCAAATTGAAAAATATACCCAACTGCAGTACCACTTTTCAATCACCTTTTTCCCTTTGCTTTCTTCACAACTTAGTTCACCTCGAAGCCCTCCATCTCTTTCTCTTTTCGATCTTCTACTGCCTGAAAATACGGTAACATAATTATAATCCACATACTAGCTATATATTCTACTACTGCCTAAAACCACAGTAGCATAATCAATATAGTAATCAACATAGTAACACAAACACAGTAGCAGAACACATCATAATTTATCCTACAGTAGCATAATCAACATAGTAGTTAACATAGTAACACAAACACAGTAGCTAAACACATCACAATTTACCCTACAGTCGCATAATCAACATAGTAACACAAACACAGTAGCAGAACACATCACAATTTATCCTCACCTTATACTTATTCCTCTCCTTCTAATTTATCCAAGTACTGCAATTTATCCTCACCTTATAATTATAAACCTTGTCCCCTTTCCCTACTAAAAAAACCCCTAATAGTTGTTCATAGGCTAGATCAAAGCATCACGCAATAAAATTAAATCAACTGATCCATCTCATAGTCAAACCATTCCTTTTAATCCCCAATCCCCAATCCCAATTCCATTGCTAGAATCTTGACAAGAAATACAATCATGGAAATTCATCTTTTGGGGACCATATACTGATATTCCCCATCCATGTGCCCTCCCATAACCTCACCTCCTTCCATTCCTAACTTTCATTATGCAGTTACGAATCCCTTATACCATTGGGCCTTTCACGGGAATTTACTCAACTCTCTACAGCCCTATTCGTATCTACCCATTTTCCATTACCCCTAATTTTCTTTTTGTCACTATATGGTGAATACTATACAACTGGGAATCACCATAACCATTTTGACCATTTTGTCTTTCATAACAAGACAATTTGTCCTAGCAGCCACGTTAGTAACTCTTAGACCTCCTCATTCTTTGGGCTGCCTCCCATCTTATTATATGCCCTCTCCCATCTTAAACACAGTAGCACCACAATAGCATCAAACCACAGTAGCACCTCACATAGTAGCACAATAATTTCCATAAAGCTTAGGATTTTTAAACGAATTCACAGTAGCATAGATCGAAAACAACATAATGAAGGTTTTAGACTAACCTTCCATTGAACTTCTTCAACTGAATTGTTGGCTGCTACTGCTTGAAACCTAACGATTAGGGAGCTTCAGTAGAACAAATCGAAGTGAAGAGTGATCGGCGGTGGTGGTGCTATTGTCTCGGTCGGCGGCAGTGGAGTCGCTGTGGCCGAGGTTGACGCAATCGGAGGAGGATCGGACGCCGGCGACGGAGGAGACTGAGTCAGTGCTGTTGCTGCTACTGTATCGATCGGCGGTGATGGAGTCGTCGGAGACGATCGACGTTGCTGCTGCAACTGTATAGATCGACGATGTTGGAGTCGTCGGAGAAAATCGGCGTTGCCGCTGCTGCTACTCTATCGATCAACGGTGGTGGAGTCGTCGGAGACGATCGGCGTTGCTGCTGCTACTGTCTCAGTTGGCGACGGTGGAAATTTCAGGGTACGACTGAGATTTGGGGGGGGGAAGCCGACTTTAAATATCAGTGGCATACTAGTAATTTTCTGAAATCTGGTGGCATTTTTGTCATTTGGTTTTTCGGGTCAGAGACGGGCCTGCTGTTTGGGACTGACTGCTGTCCTGATTTGTATAAGAAATTTGATAAGTGAGTTTTCTGTATTGTTAAATTTGGTCATGTGCTATTGTGTAATTAACTAAAAAAATAAAAGTCATAAATCATTTAGTGGTGAATTTATGTATTGTTTTCAATTATTTTAAATGAATTAATTTATGATATGTAAATGAGTTAGATCTTAGACGGGTTAAATTATTTATTATGGTCTACCATAGGCCGGGTTTAAATTTTCATGAGTTCATCTATTATGAGACATTCAATACCTTGATACGCACGAATGTGTTGGGTACCCCTTTGGCCCTTTCACTACAAGCCCATGTGATATCTGCACTCTCTCTAAAATTGCTCTCTGCACCCAACTTCGGCGTTTCAGCTCTTCGGACTCAGCAGGTTGTTGTCAGCTGCACCTTCGGCATTTAGCTAAGGTATTTGTATGGACACAGTGGTCCTTTATATGTGTGTGGTTTCGCTCTGTTTTGGGGCATCAATGAATATAATCCAATTGCTAGTTTTATCTTTTCCCCTTTCCATATACACATTCAATACCTTGCTACGCAAGAACCTGGCAACACCCGATCCATTGACAGCCCTAATACCATATATTCAGCTTTATTCAGAACCTGGCAATACACAATCTGTAGGGAAAATCTGTATCTTATTGCACCTAGGACGATCGAAACTCTATCAATGGAAAACCAATATTGAAATCATTTTGATAGATTACTATCCTTATTGCATGTCAATGGTTATATCCCCTATACCAATCCATCCGATTTGCTCTTCGCATCTCCAACAAGCAGGCAAGTTCAGCGTTCTGTTTTTTCTATGTATTTTTATTTTTCTCATTTTATGCCAATTTTACTATGGGACGAGTTTTGGAAATGCTGCAACATCTGCATTTGGTATTCATGAAGATGTATATGGACCGAATCGAATCACAATCATCTCTAGCAAGAAACATGCTTTACTATTAATGAGATTATCCTGGGTTTTGTCACCTTTGCCAAGAAAGATCACAAATTCTGAACAGCATGCATCTGACCCAATTTTGGTTTTCTTACCAAACAGGTCCAATAGTTCTGCTCATCATTGTCCATATAATTGAAAGATGAAAGACAGACGGCAATGTGTGACATGAAAGGATGGACTGATGAGGGGTAAAAGTTGAGGACAAAGGATATTTTTCTGGTAAAAGTTGAGAATAAGTAAAGTATATGAACAATGAACGTAGAAGAAGAAAGATGTGATCTTGAATCACCCTTGATTCCTAATTCTCAAGAACATGCTATTGAATCGAGAAAGGGATTCCTGAACAAGGAGGACATTTTTGAGGAAGTGAAGAAGCAGCTGATTTTAATATGGCCGCTTGTGTCATCAAATTTCTTGCTATTTGGTGAACAAGTTATTTCAGTCATGTATGTTGGTCACCTTGGAGAGCTACCGCTCGCTGGTGCTTCAATGGCCACTTCGTTCGCTTCAGTCACTGGCATGAGCTTGATAGTAAGATGGCTTCAACTCTTTTAAGTTATTTGCAGCTCATTGTGTACCTTGTTGCATATGGTGATACTGTATCTTGATTTCGTCTCAACTTGTTAAATAGCTGGGAATGTGTAGCGCCTTGGACACTTTCTGTGGTCAGTCCTTTGGAGCGAAACAGTATTGGATGCTTGGTATACATTTGCAGAGGGCAATGCTTGTTCTTTTTCTCGTCTGCATTCCTCTTGCAATTATATGGGCTAATGCAGGCAAAATTCTTCAGTTCTTAGGCCAAGATCCAGAAATATCCTCTTATGCAGGAGATTATGCTCGTTTAATGATACCCTGCATTTTTGCATATGCAATCACACAATCTCATGCTAGATTCTTGCAAACTCAAAACAATGTGATTCCAATGATTGCTAGCACAGGAATTGCAACACTACTACACTTGCTTACATGTTGGATTCTGGTATACAAGACCAGCCTCGAATACAGAGGCGCTGCTGTGGCAAACGCCATCACCTATTGGATCAATGCATTGTTATTACTAATTTATGTCAGGGTTTCTCCCTCTTGCAAGAACACATGGACTGGATTCTCAAAGGAGGCCTTCCATGGAATTCCCACTTTCCTAAAACTATCTATCCCTTCGGCTTTAATGACCAGGTGATCCTTACTTACTTGGTATACTGACTTTGGAGAGTTACCTAACAGTTGCAAAATAGAAAATGCTTTTCAATGGTAACTAGCTTGCACTTAGTACGGTTTGTTGCTTTCATGTGCTTGAACAGCTTAGAAATGTGGTGTTTTGAAATGATGGTCCTCGTATCTGGTTTGCTTCCAAATCCAAAGCTTGAAACATCAGTCCTGTCAATCAGGTTTGCATTTGATGCTTAATAGTTACTTGGGAGCAATACAAAAGTCCTTATTGGTAATTGAACTTGAAATTGCAGCTAGAAAAACTATGATACGTACTAACCGATTATCACTTACCTCAGCCTCAATACATGTGCAATCGCATACATGATCCCCCTTGCATTTAGTGCAGCTGCAAGGTGAGTCTAAAATCTCTAAATCTACATTAAGTGGTTCATATACGTATACCATTATTGTTTCACCAGTTTCGTTTTCTTAAATTCATCCAATCATTCATATAATGTCTTATAGCACAAGAGTTTCAAATCAATTGGGAGCTAGGAAACCGCAACTAGCGTGTCTAGCAGGATGTGTTGCATTTTTCCTTGTTGTAATTGAAGGCATTGTTGTTGGTTCTGCCATGATATTCGGTCGAAAAATTTGGGGCTATTGTTACAGCAGTGAAACAGAAGTTCTGAACTATGTTGCAGACATATTGATTTTAGTTGCTACATCCCACTTTTTTGATGGACCTCAATCTGTTCTTTCAGGTTTCTCCTATAGATTCTTCTCCATAACTGCATCTAACTAATTCAGAAAGAAAAGAAAACACAAACACAAAAGATGGTTTTACAGTTTTACTGCAAAATTTCTCAATTTAAGAATAGATTTTATAACAGATGCATTGATAATAAGATACTTCACTTCATGATTTCAGGTATCATTAGAGGAAGTGGGCAGCAGAAGATTGGTGCATACGTTAATCTCGGAGCTTATTATCTTATCGGCATTCCTACTGGAGTATTATTTGCTTTTGGTCTCCACATTGGAGGGAAGGTAATGGCATGCATGGTATCCTTATAGTTTCCTAACCTTTCATGGAAATCTGATAAGAACATGTTCTTAACAGGGGCTTTGGCTAGGAATTATCGTGGCGCTATGTGTGCAGTCAGTATTTCTAGCAATAATAGTCATGCGGACTAATTGGGATACAGAAGTAAAGTAGCTCGTTATGTAATTAGTGTTTCAAATAGAAACCCTTTGTTGGATTGCTAAGCTAGATTTCATTTTTCATTTTGCTTCCTTTTGTAGGTGAAGAAAGCATCTGATAGGGTGCACAACACAATCAGTACAGGCGAATTAAGCTGATGTATAGGTGAAGAAAATGATTGTTACGAAATAGAGAATCTTTTTCTTGATCATGTAATCATGTATAGAGAGTAATTTCATCTTTGCATAACATTTCATCTTATGCCAGTTTCATCATATGATCCTGACATGAGAAATTTAGAACTTGTTCATATGAAAGCATGAATAACTGAAAATCTCCTTTAAAAATGAGTCCTTGTATTCAGTAAACCGAGCAAGACTAGGTTGTGTAATTTTGGATAAACTGTTGAAGTATGTTATGCCTTAACATATTATAGAATTTTCCTTATAAACCAACGTTTATGTGTTCTTAAACCATGCGTGTTCTATAAGGACTAAACTTACCACAACACTAAATACCCGAAACAACATGTCTTAACAGCCCAGACCAAGACCCAAATTCAAGCAAGAACAAAATTCGCAAGAAGCAGGGAACTGCCCCTCTTGCCAAAGGTCGCCGCCACTGTCCGGTGACCAACCCTTCCAGTCCACCATCTTTTTATTAGATAATAAATAATAAAACAAAAACGACAGGAAATTTAACAAAATATATATATATATATATATATATATTATGTGGTAGATAACAAAAAATTATTCTTAAAAAATGACTACAGCCACTAGTCTTCTTGACATCGATCTGGACCAATGCCCTTGTGGATATTAACACGGTTTGAAATTTATTCATTGAGAACCAGGATCTCAGTTTTTTTATGTCAATGCAACTAAAATGGACTATTATTATAGACACACCCTCGCTGATAACTACAGAAGAAAGTTCCCCCCCAGCATGTTGAAAAACTTAAAGCCCAAGAAGAAAGAGATGACCATTGACTCTGTAACCCTATATATAAGTCATTAACTTCACGCCTAATCCTCATAACTAGCGTGTCAACCAAACCTTTTCTCCAACAGATTCCTTATATATTCTTTCGTAAACAAACTCTCCATTGTATATTCAGTTCATCTTTCCTTATTCTTTCGTAAACAAACTCTCCATTGCATTCAGTTCATCTTCGGTTCCCCAGTCGTTTTCTCAATCTTCGGATCCATTTATTTATCTGCTATTCAACCCAGAACTTTGCCGCCATGGCCATGTCGATCAGAACAATCACAACAACAACAGCACTTACTCCTAGCAGTTCTAGACCATCAGTACTTCATCATCATCTCAGATTAAACCAGAGGGATTCATGTCATTTTCTCGGAAGTCGGAGCTTGCGATCCTCCGGTACGAGCCTTCAGAGAGTTCAGATAGGCAGCAAGATCCTGCTAATGGTGGTCAACAGCGTTGACCCCGGCACCCCTCCTCTTCCTTCTGATCCTTCCGGTGGTTCTTGGTAAGTTCATCTATTCATGGTTTATCTATTCTTCGTTGTTTTATGTCATTGATTAATCGTATATGTGCTTATTAATTTGTATTTATATCTGCAGGAAAATGTGGCTTTTTGGTATCCTTTTCTCAGTGATTATACCCTTTACGAAGAACAAATGGTACCCATTACTCAAGTTGAAAGGTATAAGCTATATTATTCACAATGTTATGATTATTATTGGTCAATCCCTAGTTACTAATTAGCATGATTAATGAGTCAAGTAGAGATTATAAATCAGGCTACGTATTAATCTATTGTATGTGGTTATATATGTATAGATCAAGTGGAGACGGCGTTGGATGCCGCAGAAGAAGTGGCGGAGCTCGTGGAGAAGGTTTCGGAGAAGGTGGAGGAGGTCGCCGACGAGATCGGTAATCATCTACCGGAAGGTAGAGCTCGACATGCTGCCATGCTTGTGGAGGAATTAGCTGACAAAACAGGCAAGGCTGCGGCCTTGGCGGATGATATCATTGAAAAGGTGACAATTTCTCTAACCATTATCTTACCAAATACCTCGGTTAATTTCATCTTACATACAACATTATTATACCCTACTTAGATTAGTACTAACTCATTTTTAAGATATCTTATCCAGGATTAACGCTCGAGTGTCGCATGTTAAGCTCGTGTTATTAATTAAACTAATATGTGCTTAGGTTGAATGATAGTTGCTCTATATTAATCAAAGAAATATGTCTCTGTCATAAGGTGATGAATAACAATAAAGAATATACGTTAGAAAATGAAACCACTAGTTGGTTGTTTTACTAATAATCCAATAACAATACGAATATGATCTGGAATATTTGACATTTTGTATTGAGGCGGCTCCATGCTTCCCACCTGCTACACGTACTATCGTTTTCAAATCAATATGTGCACGTTTCAAACATCTAGCTCTTTGTTTTTCTTGAAGCAATTCTATGTTTTGCACCTAACTTGCTCAACAAATCCCCTAAATTCATGATGGGATTCATACTTTTCTTGCTTGTTATTTTGTCGAGGAAAACAAATAGAACCGAATTAAGATGACAAATGTGTATATATGTCTTTTTCATATATGTAACCTTGGTTGTTTTGTGAAAAAAAAAATGCAGACTGAGGAAGTGGAAAGAGAGCTAGACGCTATCGTCGAAAAGACCAATGAGAAAAAGAAGGAACACAAAATTAAAGAAGCGAGTGCCAAGCAAGCTGATAGTATAGAAAATGAGACAGCTGCGAAATGAGGCAGCTAGTGGCTAGCTCAATACAAACATTTGAATCTTGTATATATATGGATTTTTAATGTTGTCATGACTCAATATATTTTTTATTTTTATAAATAATAGAACTTTTTTTAATTATATGCACAAGTTTATTACTACAAATTTCTATTTCAGATAAATGTACACATATAGCAATAACCTATATCATGATGAAATGAGATAGCTGGCAAAAACACCATAACTTAAGAAGTATGGTATTAGGTCGTAGGTTCATAAGGGATAAAGTGTGAAACCCTTATATCTTTTATTTTTATTTTTTTTATAACCCTAATTCCTTAATGTAGAAATACAGTTGAACCTCAATAAATTAATAGTCTCGGGACCAGTGAAATTTATTAATTTAGTGAGTTATTAATTAATCGAACAACGTTAAATCAATAAAAACCTTTATAAATGAACAAAATTATAGTTACACAACACATCATACACTTAACAGTAACTTTTCATCTCAAAATGCGTAAAAAATCGATAATAACGGATAAAATTCATAAAACATTATACATTTGCACACAAAGAAGTCATCATAAATGAGTAAATAATTACAAATAGTATGTCAATAAGTTCTCATAAACGTAAAAATAATTTCATATATTAAGAATTATTAATTTATATATATACTTGATGGGGTCTATGTAAATCCTCAACTTAGTATTATTTTATAAATTTAGCGAAACATTAACTTAGCATGTTGTCCCTAAGTCGGGACCGATAAAAAATATTAATTTAGCGATGTTATTAATTCATTAAGTATTAATTTAACGAGATTCTACTTGAGGCATAAGTTGTACCCAAATTTAGATCTTGCTCTCTTTGGAGTATTCAAATACCTAACACACTAGAAGTTCATATGGCTCACAAGCCCAATTATACAACCCTAGTGCAAAAAAGCCCAGCAAAACCTTTGTATAGTCTCCTGAGAACATTAGGTGGCGTTTCTTGATGAAGCAACAATTTTAGAAGACAAATCTTTGCGAAGAAATCAATCTTTGGCCAGAACTTTGCTTCTACAAATCTAAGACAAAACTTTGCGTCCAAAAAGAGGTTCTTTCTCTGATCATTCCCTTCAAACCCAAATGACACTATTTCTGGAATTACATATACGATTACATTCTTTTCTCTTTTATTTCTATTGTATGTTCAACTGTTTATCTGTTCAACACCCTCCAATTATAGGTTACTTGACAGTTGACACGGTATATAGAAGGCAATTTATCTGTGTTGTTACATTTGCCTATTTGATTACTATTGGCTTGGTGATTGAGTTATCTTTCCGTTTGATACATGTTGGTAATGGGTCAAACCTAGCTAGAAAAGACATGAACTGAAACTCCAGAGTAGTGCTAAACTTTAATTTTTCTGAAAAACACTATATATGTGGAAAGCTCGAATGAAAACGTTGCAAATCCTAATGATTTGTTCAAGTTTTTCAATCGGGACGATAAGAAACCATCTATAGGTTTTCATTTCTTGAAGGAGATGAAAATGAAGAGATGATTGAATCACCCTTATAGCACCATAAAACAGAACAATCACATCTGAAAAAGCCAAAGAAATTTCTGTCTGATTTTGTCTTTCAACACAATTATACAAGCAAATCTTAGTTATATTCATACTTAGAAGGAAACATAATTGGAAGGAAAAACATGCAGTCTAGCTAGACACCACTATCATAAAATAGTAACCACAGAACACAAATTGACAGGAAATAGTAGCTTTTAACGGCCTGGATCGGACATTGACTGGATGGGGGACTCAGAGAATCTCTGGTTCTCAAGTAATGTAGTCTAAGCATTGAGAGCAAGCAATTCACCACATGTTATCATACGTAATGGCTTGGACAAATGCAGGCTTTGAGTTGAAAGGAGTTGAGAAACTTGTTTCATTGTTGGACGAGATTCTGGTCTGGAATTCAAGCAGGCAAATGCTATCTTAAAATGAGAAAGCACTTCCCCTGCAACTTGATGTGAAGGAGGAGAAATGCGCTGGTCCAGAAACTCCATGATCAGCATTTGAAGGGCAGGTAATGCAGATGATGGTGATGAAAACGATGTTGACTGTGATGATAAAGATGAGAAGATATCTCCTGGATGCCTTCCCATAATTACTTCCAATGTTAACACTCCAAAGCTATAGACATCACATTTCTCATTAACTTCCATTGTATAAGCGAGCTCTGCGGATGAAAAAAGCTCATAAATTGGAGCTATCAGTAGGCAAAACTACGTCCATTAAACAAGACAATGCAGAGGTGGAGATCATAATTCTCATTTAAAAAAGACATCACATATCTCATTTAAAGAAATCAATGCAGATTACATATTCAAGGTGTTTAGTTGTTAACCATATTTACTTATTTAGTCACTATACAAACAAAAAATATTAGGCAACTACTGTATAAGTGGTGGAAAATGAAACCTTAGTAAGGCATAAAAGTAGTTATTGGCCTAAAATAAAAGCATGAGATAGTTATATAGTTAAAGTAGTATAGGGGAAACAATATTTACCTGGTGCCATATAACCATATGTGCCTGCAAGGGAAGTCCAATTAGCTGAGCCTGGGTTTAAGAACTTAGCAGTGCCAAAATCTGAAACATAGGGTATTCAGAATCCAGCAAAATGTTTTTGCTCGATATATCCCGATGTACAACTGGCGGCAAGCAATCGTGGTGCATATAGCACAGAGCAGTAGCCACATCTTTCACAATATTCACCCTCTTATTCCATCCCAATTCTTGAGCTTCATGTTCACTGCTCAGCATAGTAGCCATGCTACCCCTTTCATGATACTCATACACCAAAAATGAGTGTCGCTTATGTGAACAGAAACCATAAAGCTTCACAATGTTTCGGTGTCGTATCTCAGTGAGTGCCCTGATTTCATTCAAGAATTCCTTCTGAAAATTATTATCTTCACTGCACAGCAGATGAAGTTTCTTCACAGCAACTGTATTGGCAGATGACAAACTTGCTCTGTATACTCTCCCATGTCCTCCCGTTCCGATGCAGTATATGTCATCAAAATCTTGCGTTGCCTTTATAATTTCCTCATACATCATCTTTCCATCATAATCTAATATGGAAAAAGAAATTTCTTCATGCATGTTGGTTTCTTGTTGATGCTGGTGCCTCTTCTTTCTTTTAATCAAAAAGACTGTTGCCAAGAGAGCAGCTAGAACCGCAAGTGCTGCTATAAGAGAGAATGTGATTAGAAATTTCTGTTTCTTTTGCTTTCTGGAGCTCTGTATAGTGCAGAGTGGCAAAGCTCTAACCTCGCCGCACAAGCCCTTGTTCCCTTGCAATGCTTCCAGGGGAGCATCTTGAAATGCTGTGTTCTCGGGAAGTGGACCTTCCAGGTCATTGTAGGAAATGTCGACTGACAACAAGCTGTGCATGCCATCAAAACTTTCCGGAATGAAACCAAAGAGATTATTGTGGGACAGATTCAGCATCTCCAAACTGCCCATATTACTAATCTCTGATGGTATCTTACCAGTAAGTGAGTTATCACTTAAGTCTAGTTCAGAAGCATGATTTAACTTTCCCAAATGAACTGGAATTTCTTCTCTGAAATTGTTGTTGCTCAAATTCAGGTGGATTAATTTGAGGAAGTCACCTACAAAGCTTGGAATGGACTCATGGAATAAGTTTGTGGATAGATCAAGATACTCAAGATTAGCCAGTGATCCAAATTCGGAAGGTATAGGACCAGAAAGTTGATTTCCATTCAACATCAACTTCACCAAAGAAGTCAGCCTCCCAATTTCCTTTGGAATAGTCCCATCCAAATTATTAGAAGAAAGATCGAGTACATGAATTTTGGTTGCATTGCCAATCTCAGGCGGTATGCCACCAGTAAGATTGTTTTCTGCAATCAATAGGGACCTCAACAGTGGACATTGTCCCCAATTGTGTGAGATTTCACCATAGAAGTTATTCTTGCTCAAATCTATATAATCAAGATTAGGATAAACTCCAAAGTCCTCTGATATATTGCCTGCCAATTGGTTCCCATCAAGACGGAGTCGGAATAAGCTCGTACAAGTTTTCAGGCTTTTGGGGATTGGACCAATCAAATAGTTATTGGTTGCAGAAAAATTGCTGAGTGATCCCCCTTGGCAAAGGTCTTGGGGTAAGTGACCAAAAAACTGATTATCACCCAGTTGCAGTTCACTCAAGTTCTTGAGAATTCCTATTTCTTGAGGGATTGAGCCAGAAAGTTGGTTTCCCAAGAGGTTTAAGATTTCCAAGTTACTCAAGTTACCCAATGAAGTTGGAATGAAACCTCCAAGTTGATTGAAGTTTAATTCCAAGCTTACAAGGGATTTCAAGTGGCCTAACTCCTTTGGAATAATGCCAGAAAGCTTATTGGTAGATAGGTGGAGAGTGGTAAGATTTCTTAAATCACCGAAGGAAGTTGGGATAGAGCCATTTAGTTGATTATGGCTCAAGTCTAGACTTGCAATAGATTTCAGGTTCCCCAACTCTTTAGGAATAGTGCCAGAAAGCTTATTTGCCGAGAGATCGAGAAGGGTCAGATTTGTCAGATCACCAAATGATCTTGGAATTGAACCATGCAGTTGATGATCGGACAAATCTAGGGTTACTCGAGATTTTAAGTTCCCCAACTCTCTGGGAATTGTTCCTGACAGCTTATCTATAGAGTTAAAGTCTCTCATTTTACCATTTAATTGTAGTTGCACATTGTCTTTAACATTAGGATTAATACCAAAAAGCTTATCTGTATAGAGATATAGAAGATTGTTACTTGAACTGCGTAATATCTCTAGAGACTTCATAGTTCCTATTTCTGAGGGGATAGAACCAGAAAGTTGATTGTTGAATAAGAACAGGACGACCAGGTTTCTAAGGTTTCCGAAACTTGGAGGGATGGGACCTGTTAAATGGTTGTCGGATAAGTACAGTTGAATCAAATTAGATAGGTTTCCTATTTCTGAGGGGATAGAACCAGAAAGTTGATTCTTGAATAAGGACAGGACGACCAGGTTTCTAAGGTTTCCGATACTTGGAGGTATTGGACCTGTTAAAGAGTTGCCACTCAATTGCAGATCCTGAAGAGATTTCATATTCCCAATCTCCTTAGGAATCGAACCAGAAACTTTATTACTATAGAGATAGAGAAGTGTAAGTTTCGTCAGGTCACCAAATGATGTTGGAATTGAATCACATAGTTGATTATCCTGCAAACTTAACTGCACAAGGGATTTCAAATTTCCCATTTCTGAAGGGATAGAACCAGAAAGGTTGTTGTAGGCCAAGTACAACACAGTTAGGTTTTTCAAGTTTCCAAAACTTGGAGGGATGGGACCTATTAAAAGGTTGTCATCCAAGTACAGTTCAATCAGATTAGATAGGTTTCCTATTTCTGGAGGAATGGCACCAGAAAGCTGATTTTGAAACAGATAAAAGTAGGTCATGTTGGTCAAAGTACCCAGAGAAGCCGGAATAGACCCCTTGTAGATTGTTGGTACTCAGAGCAAGCTCATAAAGAGATTTGAGTTGACCTATTTGTTTCGGAATTGAGCCATTTAACAGATTTCCATTTAGGTGCAGGACTTGAAGATTTGACACAATGCCAATTTCTAGTGGGATTGTCTCAGTCAACTGATTATAAGAGAGATCAAGATAGATGGGTTTGGAGAGGGAACTGATCTGAGGTGGGATGGTATCAAAGAGTTCATTGGCGCTGAGATCAACATATACAAGATGAGGGAAGGACGAGAATGGAAATTCATGTAGTGTACCTTGAATACCAGAATTGGTAAGGTTTACCCTGTTCACCCTTCCATATCTGTTGCATGAAACACCAGTCCACACATTGCATGGGGTTGATGAATTGGTGGCTACACCGCCAGGAAGGTAAATCCACGAGGTGAGATTGTTATACCCTCTTTGGATCTGAAAGCTGGCTTTCCATCTAAGAAGAGCTTCTGCTTCAGTTGAATCAGCAGATGCAACAGCAAGGTTCGGTAATAGTGAAACCAGCTGAACATGCAAGGCAAAGCAAGCTAGAAAGTATACTCTATAATCATAAGCTGAAGGTCTCATGATTTTTTGTTTTTTCTTGGTGTGTGTACAAGCTGTTGCAGATCACGGCCTTATTTATAATTCGAGTTGCGAGTTTTCTCCTTTGCAATAGGTCACTGTTAGAGTTGCACTTGCTTATTTTCGCCATAACTAATAGTCTAATACGGTGTTCTTTGAATGCAAATTTTTTCCAAGTCCAGACACTACGACAAGGAATTTTTTTTTTTTTTTTCCAAGTTTAGTATTTTGGAATTTGGAGTATGCGGATGACTTGAAACACTTGACTCTCCCATTTCTACACGAACAATGTATGGTTCATTTTTGTTTTTGTTTAATGGAATGCATTTTTTTGCAGGAAATAAATGGAAATACAGACCCACAGGGCGCGCGAAGGTCACATCTTATGACGGCCATTCTTTACATAACTGAGTAATTTCTATAGCAAGGTAACTACAGCTCAGGAAGGCTAAAAAGGCATCCCATTAATCTTACGGTACAAGGTAATAATTTGAACGTAACAGTCAATTAGCTATGTTCGCAATGCAATTATATATCAAGTATCAGAGTAACCCATAGAATGGTAATTAGTTACAGATCAAGTAAAGGTTCAAAAAGCATCCCATTCATGTAAAGTTACTAAGGTAATTTCAATGCACGTAACTGTTAATTAGCTAAGTTGACAATGTAGCTATATCAAGTTTCATATCTATATTGTTGTGCTTTGTTGAAGACGATCAGGACAATGAACTACGTACGAGCTTTTCTATGTTCCAGACTTGTCCAGTTTCAAAACTAATTATGTGAATTGTGGGAATCAAGGGTTACACATGTCGAATAGATGGGTTGAGAGGTAAACATAATTCTGACCCATCAGAGTAAGCGGTGTGAAGTGCATTTCTTTGATTAGTTGAGTGACTTGAGAAGAGTCTCAACCGACATTCACTTGTTGGTTCTCACATCTCTTCATTAATCTCTCTAAGGAAATTTGACTACAATTTCGCTAAAGAATGGCTAGCCATTACTTATCCTCTAAGTAAGCGTATAAGCCTTATGAATAAAGTTGCAAAATTTCATATGTCAATTATTTTGTTTAAAACTAAACTTTGGTAAATCTCAAACTCCCAACAACTCTCGAGCTCCAGCGAGTGTAGTTTTCTTTTAAAGTCCATTAAGTAGGGAGATTTTGTTTTAGACCCATTTTTTAAGACGCGTTTTAAACAACACTCACTAAATATTTCTATACAATAGATACCTAAACTCTGTCAACTCTACTATATATTATATCCTATTTTTTTGTAAACTTACACAAATAAATAAACTTAATTGACTCTTTGTATTAAATGCCTAAATTATGGGGTTTTCTTTAAAACTAACCATGCATTTTGTTTTCAATCAATTTCATAATTATATATTGAGAGAATTATGGAATTTTTCTATATTTTAATGATCGATTATGAAACAAAAATGTGCCTCAAGAGACGTGCATATACACGATACAATATGAGCAATCTACATATTTTAACCACCATGTATTTATGTGGAATTTATCCAATTCGTCCATCCACAAGGGGTTGTGAGATCTTCTGTTCATATTTGTCTTTTCATATTGCCTCATGAATGAATCATGTCCATCCAATTGTAATCATGTGGACATGTTTTTTCCTGCATTTAAACCATGTAATGTGGAGGTCACACTAATGTAATGAAATCTGACCATAAAATTAATATTGGATGACCTACATGCAGCATGAGACAATATGAGGAGATAAATATGAGCAAATGATCTAAATCCGTGCATCTACACGTTGTGCACTGAAGTCTCTCCATCAAGAAAGAAGTGAAATTTTATTTACTTGTGTGAAAACTTTAATCAAACCTTGAAAATGCCATTTTTATCATTTTTAAAATCTAATAACACTGTTTTATAACACGAACGACCTTTAATACACCACATGTTCTTGATGAAAATGATATTTGTTTCTGCCCAAATCCGTAGGCCTGACAGAAGCACAATAATAAAGATAGAACATGAACACAACGATATATAGTGGTTCACCGTGCCATCGGAGGGCACGGCTACATCCACTTGGAATCTACTACGACCGGCCAATAGGCCATCGGGTTACAAGGGTGGAATGCCTTGGATCCAAGATCCCTAACTCTAAGGGGGAATAGCCTTCTATTTATAAGGAAGGAAGGCTCACTCCTTTACAATGTTTCCAATGTGGGATGCTTATTACACTATTACATAATTCCCTACTCATGAAGCTACTTTAGGCGCCCGGTGGCACGCCCTCAGGGTGCGGCACCGGTGATCTCTGACATTGGGAATGTAGCCGGGGTTGCGGTCTACCCGCTGGATGCCGGAAGTAGGACCTATGACACCGGTTGCACGGTCCACGAGGTCGCCGGATGTGCTTGGCGGTGCACCATATATACTGTCAACAAGTCCCCCAAGTTCCCGAGTAAGAGTGCAATCTTACTTGGGGAGTTAATCATCATGTGCCGCCAAGCGTAGCTGGTGACCGAGTCACCCCTACTATCACCAGTCCCCCAAATCCCTAAGTGAGATTGGGCTCTTACCGGGCATTCGAATGTCGAGTCCCACCCTTCCGCTCGAGTGCTACTGACTTGCCCCTAGTAGCAGTCCCCCAGGTCCGTGTTGGCGATTTGACTTGGCCGGGAGTGATGAGGTGCCGGGCGAGATGAGGTGCCGGGTTCTGATCCTCACCGTCTGTGCCGGGTTCTGGAGCGGCGGTGGGTGCCCAAGGAGGATCCGGGTTTGACCGGTCCTGACTCGTTGAAGCCTGATCGGGCAGAGTTGGCGGAGCCGCTGCTGAACAGGACCGGGCCTGCTGAATCCGGGGTGACCCGCTGGCTGGGGCGACCCGCCGGATAGGACCGGGCCTGCTGAATCCGGGGTGACCCGCTGGATGGGGTAACCCGCTGGCTGGGGTGACCCGCCGGATAGGACCGGGCCGTGAGCGGTCGAGGCTCTGGCGCATCGGTGTGGAACTGGGGTGCCCATGCAATAAATGTGGAGCGGGGTGAAACCCGGAGAATGTATGGGATCTCGTCCGGGCGTTCTGCCATATCAGAACGAGTCGGAGAATGTATGGGACCTCGACCGGGCGTTCTGCCATATCGGAACGAGTCGGAGAATGCTAGCCTGCGGGAAGGCCTGTTGGAGCGTGGAATAAGCCAACAGGTGCCCCCGGTGTTGCGGTCATATTGAAGCACCGGTCAACACTTGCTAGTTCTCAGCTTGTGTTGGAATAAGCATGAGATAATATGCAGGTTTGTTAGCATGCGGGGAGACTTGTTCTGTGTTAGAGAAACAATCTGCCCGGTGGGGTGGCGTTGAGATAACGAGTCTCGCCATGTATCCCCAAATGTGATGCAGGGTTTTTATCCTGCTGGACAAGAGTACATGTGTTAGATGTAAACTCGCCCGGGTGTATAAAGCCCATGCGTTTCGAAGCCTTGAGTTGTTGCTGGCTCGTCCCTGCCCTCAGGCGAAGGAAAGTGACTAAACCGGTGGAATACCTTGGAGCCGGTTGAATGTCACGTAACCGGTGGAATGCCATGGAACCGGTTGAATATTGCATAACCGGTGAGAGCCACGGAGCCGGTTGGATATTACATAACCGGTGAGATAGCGCTGCTATGATGCGATGCGATGCATAATGATATGTGCAGCACTGATAAGCGCATAATGATATGCGTGCAATGATGCATACTGATATGCGATGCATTGCAATGCTGAGATGATCAACCGATGCATAATGATATGTGCAGCACTGATAAGCGCATAATGATATGCATGCAATGATGCATACTGATATGCGATGCATTGCAATGCTGAGATGATCAACCGATGCATAATGATATGCGCAGCACTGATAAGCGCATAATGATATGCGTGCAATGATGCATACTGATATGCGATGCATTGCAATGCTGAGATGATCAACCGATGCATAATGATATGCGCAACACTGATAAGCATATAATGATATGCGTGCAATGATGCATACTGATATGCGACGCATTGCAATGCTGAGATGATCAACCGATGCATAATGATATGCGCAGCACTGATAAGCGCATAATGATATGCGTGCAATGATGCATATTGATATGCGATGCATTGCAATGCTGAGATGATCAACCGATGCATAATGATATGCGCAGCACTGATAAGCGCATAATGATATGCGTGCAATGATGCATACTGATATGCGATGCATTGCAATGCTGAGATGATCAACCGATGCATAATGATATGATGCTCGTGCTTTTATCACATGTCTATTTATCTATATTCCCCAACAGATTATGCACAGGTGAAGCATGCGTTGAGTAATAATAAATAAGTTAGAATACTTAGATTTGGAGAAAGCTGCCGGGTGTTTGGAATAGCATGCGGGAATGATTCCCGGGTTGCCCGGTGAATGTCTACGGGTGTAGAGAGCAGCTTGGGTGTCCAAAGAAATCTAGTGGGTGGCCAAAGGAAATTGCTGCAGCCCAATCCGGTCTAGGCCCAGCATTTGATCCGTTGCTGCAGCCCAACCCAAACGTTGACCGGTCCTGACTATTTTGAATCTGCTGCTTTTCGCGCCCTTTTCTCTTCTGCTTTCTTCTTCTGGTTCGACTTCTCTCTCGGCCGGCATCTCTCTCGGCCGGGGTTCTCTCTCCCTTCCTTCTCGTCGTAGCCGCATCGCTCTGCATCGGAGGAGGGAGACGATCCGCACCGGACCTTGTTGCACCGGAGACGAGCTGCACCGGAGGAGTAGACGAACCGCTCTGGACCCTGCTGCACCAGGAGGGAGGAAGCCGCACCGGGGAGGAGAGGGTGACCGGCACCGGAGAGGACGAAGCTGCCCGAGCCGCTGGAGGCTACATCCGCTCGTCCGTACAGAGATGGAGGCCCATTGGCCTGAGAGGAGAGCCAGCGGGAGGATGTGCCCGACGCTCGTGCCCTGCTAGCCTGTTGGACCAGACGAAGAGAAGGATGATCTGCACCGGAGGGGAGGAAGCCGCACCTCACCCATACCCGGGGTCTTCGGCACTGGACCCGTACCCGGTGAGGAAAGGAACACCGGAGAGGGAGACGACGGGCGGCGGGGAGCACGGCTGCAACAAGGGGAGGAGCGGAGACCAAGGTCTGGTTGACCGGGCTGCTGGGCCGCTGACTTTCCTGGCCTGCTGACTCGGCCCGCTGATTGGTTGATATGGCTGGGCTGCAGACCGGTTTGACCGGGCGGTTGACTCATGCTGGGCAGTTTAGCTGGCCAGGTTGCTGGCCTGGTTGAGCAAGATTGGTGGCCTGCTGATTATTTGGGACCTGTTGTCCGGGCAGCAGCTTGCTGGCAGAGCAACACAGCTTTTTGTAACCCTTCCCACAGACGGCGCCAATTGTTTCTGCACAAACCCGTAGGCTTGACAGAAGCACAATAATAAAGATAGAACATGAACACAACGATATATAGTGGTTCACCGTGCCATCGGAGGGCACGGCTACGTCCACTTGGAATCTACTACGACCGGCCAATAGGCCATCGGGTTACAAGGGTGGAATGCCTTGGATCCAAGATCCCTAACTCTAAGGGGGAAGCCTTCTATTTATAAGGAAGGAAGGCTCACTCCTTTACAATGTTTCCAATGTGGGATGCTTATTACACTATTACATAATTCTCTACTCACGAAGCTACTTCAGCCGCCCGGTGGCACGCCCTCCGGGTGCGGCACCGGTGATCTCTGACATTGGGAATGTAGCCGGGGTTGCGGTCTACCCGCTGGATGCCGGAAGTAGGACCTATGACACCAGTTGCACGGTCCACGAGGTCGCCGGATGTGCTTGGCGGTGCACCATATATACTGTCAACAATATTAAATAGATTTTAATTTCTAAATGATATTTACTCGAAAAAAGAAAGAAAATAAAAAAATTCAGGCAAACCACACACTTTTCTTTTCTTCTCCTCCTCTGTATAACGGCTAGAGTTTCAAAATTTGAAATACCCCCCAGCAAAATTAAATTCACTCTTTTTCCTTTTAAAACATTTGGCCGACTCTGAAAAAGAAGAGCGAAAAAGTTTTCAGTCCCAAACAGACCCAACCTTTCGATTCCCATCACACCCAAAAACCCCCAATTCTTCTTCCTCCCCCATTCTCTAGGGTTTCAATTTCTCTCTCAGACTCTCCCCAATCACCGATCGAGCCCTGGCCTTTCAATTCCTCTCAGCCTTTCTCTCAATTTCAACCTCCTCCGCCGGTCTAGGGTTTCCGAAATCAAGAACCGGCAAGAATGGATCTCCCTCAAGAAGTCGACGACTACATCAAAGAGTCCATCGACCACGCTCTCGGCCTCCCCGTCTCCGCCCAAACCCTCGAGTTGAAGCTCCGGTGCTCAGAAGAAGCCCGGCGGCGACTCCGCGACCAGTACAGCCTTCTATTGGCCAAGTTGAAGGAGAAGGATCAAGCTCTGGAGCGATCTAGGGTTCGTAGTTTCACTTTTCGTTTTCAATTTCGATTGTTTTGGTTTGAATTGAGGTTTTTGATTGTGTTTTGGTTTTTCAGGCGGAGGCGTGTATGAATGCTCAGGCGATTAGGAAGTTTGTGGAGGAGAATCGGAGACTTGCGGCGGAGTGTGAGCATCTGGTGGGGCAATGTAACAAGCTGGAGAAGGAGTGTGCGCTGTATGATCATGATCGGGAGGCGTTGATGGATTTCGGGAACGAGGCGGACCAGAGGGCTAAGGAGGCGGAGTTTCGAGTCGAGGAGTTGGAGGATGAACTGGCTGAGTTGAGAGAAGAGTTGAGGTTGTTCAAGAATGAGAAGCAATTGGTAATTCTTGCAAACTATCTTGATTTTGTCAAGTGATTAGTTTCTCATTGCATTTTGTTAGCATTGTGTTTTTAAATTGTGTACTGCTGGTTGAAATGGAGTTTGAATTTTGAGTCTTTTGGGTTGCAAGAATACACATTGTACTAAAGTTCCTAATCCATGCAGTAACTGCTGAATCACTTAAGCTACCTTGGATTTAGATATGCACTGTAATGTATAAATGAATTAGGAGTTGCATAAATTCAGATTGTTGTGCAGACAGAACATGAAATGGTTGACTAATGTAGTGATTTCGCAAAAGAAAATAACAAATGACACAAATTTTACTGAAAACCTTCTCCTTATATATCCCTGTTGCAATATAAGATTATTCATTTGTGAATTAGCTGTCTGGTTGGAGGGGAAAATACCTCTTCTTCCCTAGGGGACGTACTGGTTTCATTCGTATCATTGGTCAGAAATCTGTAACTGTTAAGTAATGTTGCCTCGGTAGAATGGTATACTTAGATTCTGGAAGAATTTTGCTTGCCAGCATAGTTGAAAGTTTCATTCCTGGACTTTCCTCTCTTATCCTGCAGTAGATGTCAGAACAGAAAGAAAAGAAAAAATGAATCGCAAACACTAAATCTTTTTTCACCTTTTGGTTTGACATGCATTTACCAAGTTGGGTTATATTATAAAACATGTGAACTAGAAGATTTGCTTGTTTTGAATCATTGGAAAACTAAATGCATGAACCATCCATGAATGTTTATGCAGCATGGCTCCAATTATGTATATCACTGCATTTGAAGGCTGATTAGTGTTTCTATGTTGAAGGTTGATTCATCTATTGAAGGCTCACATGTCGAAGACAAACTAGTGGAGTCTGTTTTAGCAACATTAACCAAAGATGAGCCTGGGGCGGCATGTGCATTTTTGGAGGCCAATAGTGGAAATGAGGCATGTCAAAGCTTGCTAAATATGTGGAGTAGGTGAGTTTATTTACCACTGTGTATAGTTTGTTTTTTAAGTTGTTCTTTTTCTTTTCTGCAAAGTATTGTTTTACTGCTGACACTTTGAATTGAGTTTTATATATATGGTCTTTTGAAATGGGTCATGTCAATGATGTCATTTATTTGCCCAGTCTACTTTCAGAACTCTGCTGCTGATATATGTGTGTCAATATCTAAATTCTGAAGTCAAAGGATGCTTAAAATCTCTTTTTGTTGATGTGGCAGCTTGAGGCCTTCATCTCAAAAAGTTCTATCGATAGTTGCTGAGTTGAAAAATCTTCAAAACGATAAAGAACATCTAAGAATGAATCTGCTTTCTGCTGAAGAGGAGGTGAGAGAGCAGGATGTTTTTATATATTAATTTCCACTTGCATGTCAGAGTTGATCTAGTGTGATGATTTCCCTTTTTCTTATGATATATGCAGGTCAAATTGCTTTTTGAAGAGAACAAAGTGTTAAATGAAGCTAATAAAAGATTACTGAAGCAGTACCGGAAGGAGAGACACAGTTGTGGTTCTGATGGAAAGCATACTGATAGTGTATCAGCAAAGGTAAGAGAAAGGCAGAACAACAGATATGATATCTTGTTATACTGTGCTGAGTGTGCTCTAATAATTCCCTTCTCAAGTTGATCTGATTACTGGGCTTCCTTATTAGTCGGCTAATGTTACTTTTCTCCCCTTTGCAGTCAAACAAGCGAAAATCTAGCTCTAAGATGAGCAACAGCCCGATTCAGGGGAAGATTGATTTCAGTGACCAAGAATCAGCAAGACAGCCTCTCTCACCCTTGCGTTGTAACTCCCCTAACTCAAGACTGCATAAGAAGCAATAGGAAAACTTTTGAAATACTCTTAATGTAAATCTCACCTCTCATTTTGTACCTTTATTTGTATTGAGCATATGGGTTAATCGGGCTGAAGGTTGCAGATCTTCAAAGGACTAACAGAAATGTTTTGCAACTTGTAAGAATCATTTTCTGTGTCTTCTCACATAGATTTACAATATCATGCAGGAGTTCATTTTCTGTTGCCAGAGTATGAAAGAGAAACTTGCATTACATGGTTAGAATGCATATATGGTAACAGACTAACAGATATACTTCATTCAGTGTCCGTTCTCCAACTCTACACCTCTATGTTGAAGGGTTTGGAGTAAGATATATCCCTCTCGTAATTCTGTGTGAATAAATATAACTGATAGTTAAACGTTGTATCTACATAAAGTTGAAAGTGAAATCCTTTAGTCGAGAGCTTATTCAGTGCTTGAGTAAAAAAAATAAGGTAACGTTGCTAAAAAAAAAAGGTGACGTGGTTGTTAAAACGGCAAGGGTGGAAACTACGCGTTGTTAGTGCAAGGCTTCTTTCTCTTCCTTTCTTCTCTCTCATCTCTCTCTAATCCAGATGAGTCGACGCGGCGAGGGACAACGACTGGAACAAGAAGATCATCGTCGACGAAGGCGGAGTTACGCCGTTGCTGAACCCTAAACACTTAAACCCCAAACTCTAAATCTATTTCAGAAAAATTGCCGTAGCCTTCTTTACCAATTTCGACTCTTGAACCTCTCGGCCCCTTCTTCCTAATTTCGGCTCTTCCCTCACCAAACCCCACATACTCTAACCCCTCAAATCGCCACCGCCACCTCTTCCTCTTCCACTGACAATAATTGCCAATACATGAGCCTCGCAGATCTCCGATTACGCGTGATGGTGTACTTCGGGGGAGGAAAAGCTCCGGCGAGATTTGGAAGAGCGGCGACGTGACGGTGGAGAGTTATTGAGGCCGTGAGAGAGATGAGGTGGCTGGTGGGGTTCCGCTGGGAGCGGGGCGCAGCGGGAAGAAGGACGCAAAGCTTGGTTTGTCTTTAGTTGTCGTCAAAATCTACCTCATCTTACAAGACATTCTGAAATAGGACAGATTTTGTTTCCTACAAGATTTTTTTTTTGTCACTTCTGATTAGTGGGCTTGAAAACTGGTTAGCCATGGAGGGTTTGGGCCTTGTGTACTTATACCCACGAGCCGGCTCCCTTTGAATTCACCCAGCTCCACGTGGCAAATAATCAAGGTAACGTGCCGTAGGCCTCATCATTAAACCCGCGGATCAAGTGGGCCGATAGAGGCCCGCAGGTCCGATGGACTTCAAGCCCGGCCCGGCCCGTCTAAAAGCCCGCTTAAGCCCGAGCAGGTGGGTAGAGGGCCGGGCTTAGTTTAGGGGTTAGAAACTCGGCCCGGCCCGTAGGCCCGGCCCGTTAAGAGCCCGTCAAGCCCGCTCCATCAAAAGCCCGTAAAAGCCCGACCGTAAAGCCTGTTAAAATCCATACCTCAATAATTAAAGAATAAGTTACCCCTGTTGACAGTAGCCACAGAGGGGGCTACAACAGGACCACAGACCCGGGGTCCAGCATGCCTACAGACCCGCAGCCAGTGTACCCGGGGCCGGCCTAGGGCCCAGGACCGGATCACCAGCACCTGGACCCGGGGTCCAGCAGCCTACCTTGCGACCAGGGGCCCGGGGACCAGGGGCGCCAGCCTGCCAAAGAGGTCACCAGAGCTACCCTTTGGTGTGCGAACAGAAGGAAACCAGTCCCACATCGAAGAGTGAGGCCAGACCTCACGTCCGGCCACCTATATAAGGGCCTCAACTACCCTCATTAATAGGTAACTGATCTTTCCTACTGCCTATCATACGTGCTTAAGTTAACTATTCATCCCAACTGTACTAACTTAGGCATCAGAGAGGAGAAGACCGGCTCGCCCGGTATTCCCCTTAGTAAGCAGGTTTAGAGGAGATCACACTTGGATTCATCTGTCTCTACCAGGCCTACGGGTTTTAGGTACGAACAATTGGCGCCGTCTGTGGGAAGAGAAGGATAAAAACCACGTAAGCATTACCAATTACAGAAAGCTCAGAGGCAGGCCAGGAAAGAAATGCCACCGAGGAGCAGCGTGTTGTGCCAGGGCAAGCGCTCATCTCCACCCCGGTCAACGCGCGAGAGCAGCGCAGCGACCAGGGCAACCAGGAAGACGGGAGCTGTGGGAGGCCGACCGGCACGCCGGGGCCATACCTTGATAGCTCGCGCGGGAAAGGCCCAGTGAAGGGCGACCAACCAGCGCACCGGGGCTTTTCGCTGACGTTCTCGGACGATTCGAGCGACAGGGAGGAGAGCCCGCTCGGTGACAGTGACCGGGACACCACGTACAGCCCCGACCGGCGCAATATAGCGGGGGAGATACAGGCAATGGCAGCGGAAGTCGGTCGCCTGCGCGAGGAGGACGACCGGGATAGAGCAAGATCCAATGCCCGGTATGAGGAAATGGAGGCAGTGAATGCTGCTCTGGCAGCCGCCCTGGAGAGAGGACAGCAGCGCAACGACGCTATGACCAGAGCACATGCACCCGCGCCAGGCCGATCTCAGCGGTTTGAAGCGGGACAGTCATCGGGCGGAAGGCCCCCCGACCCCGAGCGAACGGAGTCCCCAGCCAGCACGGCCCCACCAAAGAGCAAGCTGATGCCCCGGCAACCACACACTTCATTCGAGGATGAAGTCATGACCCCGACTGCACGGGCATTGCAGATACTCACCGACACTGTGTCGGATCTGAAGGCCCAAGTGGAGGCCAACGAGAGAAGGGCGGCGCGGCCGATGGAAGGGGCGCGATTCAACGAGCGCATGGGCCCTTTCTCATACCGGGTTCTAGAATCAGGGAGGTCTAGTAACCAAAAATCCCTAAAGCTCACATACTCAGGATCCAGCTGCCCGTACCAACATCTGGACAGTTTCCGGTCCCAGACGTGCGCCAAGAGCTATTTCGATGCGGCATGCTGCAACATTTTCCAGGAAACCCTGTCTGGAGAGGCGCTCAGCTGGTTCTATGAGCTTCCGGCAAACTCCATTGAGGCGTTCGAGCAGCTGGCTGACCGGTTCGTAGGCTGCTTCATCCTCCGGGTCGAGGGAGCCCGGACATCGACCATCCTCTTCAACTGCATGCAGGCACCCGGCGAGGAGCTGAGGACCTTTGTCAACCGCTGGCAGACGGCGACGGCCGGGGTTCGGAACCTCGACAAGGGTATCGTCGAGATGGCGTTCAAACAAGGGCTCCGGCCAGGAAAATTTTCCTACGCCGTACGGGTGGAACTCCCGCAAGGGTATGACGAGCTGATGGCGATGGCCATCAGGCATGCTCAGACCAACCATGAAACGTACGGGCAGCACCTACTGAAAAGAAAACGGGACGAGCAGCAGGAGGAGCACCCCCGGGAGGAGCACCCCCCTCCCGGCCAAGAAGACAAGGCCAACCAGCGAAGCGAGAACCGAGGTGCCCGACCGAGCCGACCCAGCAGATATTGGGGGCAACGGCAGCAGAGGCCCTATCATGACAAACCCCAGGGCGAGCACAAGCCGGCGCGGTACCGGCAAGAACGCCCCCTGGCAATCATGCCAGCAGAACGTCAAGAGGTCTTCACCACCCTAACCTCTTCTTACGAGGACACCTTGCACGAGAACGGGAACATCATTCCCCCACCGCCCAGGAGAAAGTACCCAAAGGGGAAGCTTACCCCGGCGCAAACGGGCAAGTACGGCTCCTATCACGATGAAGCTACTCATCGAACGAACAAGTGTTTCGCTCTCAAGACAGCGGTGGAGGGTTTGATTAGCAACGGCCAGCTCCAGCGGTATATAGGGGAAAGGAGAGCAGATCCCGACCGGGAGCAGAGCCAGGCCTGGTAGGCACGCCCAAACCTCCAAGCGGTTAGTTTGGCATATCATCGGTTCAATCGCTGTAACATCATGAGATGTATGCCAACTATTTTGAGAAAAATTCCACCGGTTCCACCAGTGCAAGTGTATTTATATCCAAGGAGTAATACAAACAAAAACCGTTCCGGGGGGTTTACAAAAAAAGAGAGCAAAGCAAAAATCTTAAGGAGCCGCGCTTCCCCCTTCAGCGGGCATTCCACCAGCTTCTCCAGATGAAGCCGCCGCACCTTCTCCAGCAGTTTGAGGCCCGCCTTCCCCTTCCGGTTGCTCCTCGCCTACCGACTGCTCATGGATATTCTCATCAGCTCCGGCCTTCGGCATTCGAGAGGTATCCAGGTACCCCATCTCTTCCCACTCCACGTAGCCTTCCGCGATACCCGATTCCCTGGCCTTTTCTAGGAACTTAAGGAACTGATCGCTCTCATGATACTTGAGGACAACCCGTTGGTAAAGCTCTGGGTCCTCTACTCCAGCCGCAGCGGCGGCGGCGGGGCGCACAGCGGCAGCTCCCACCTGGAGCTCATCCACTTTTGCCTCCAGCTCGGCCCTCTCCTCTTCGGCCAGCTCCTTCTCCTCCTCGAGGCTCCGGACCCGCTCTTCCAGCTTGGCCACCTGCTTCTTGGCCCTCTCCTCTAGTCTGACCTTCTCCCGCTCCAGCCTGGACTTCTCTACTTCCAGACTCTCTCGGGCTTCTGTCAGAGCGGCCACCTGCCTCTTCAACCCCGGCAACTCCTCGCTAGGATCCGGCTGGTACAGATTGTACAACAACTACACAACAACAGGGAGCCAATTAGACAAGCAGCAAAGGTAACGAGTTACGAGCGGTGCCACAGCACCAAGCAATTCTTACCCGGAGGACCGACTACTTGCACTTTTGGCGGTTCCCCCCCGCCAAGGCTCCGGTGACCCCAGGCCTGTCCAGGCCAAGGTCAGCCACATCTGCCGCCACCTTCAAGACGAATGGACTCTCCAGACCCCCCCACCCCCCCCCCCCCCCCCCCCTCTGTTCCTCCGCAGGAGCGGGGCTACTCTGCTGACCGGCAGAGTTTGGAGCAGCGGCAGCCTTGTTCCCAGCGGAACACTGGCCACCTTGAGCCGCTTTGCCAAGTTCTCACCTGACGACCGGCCGGTCAGCGTCACCAGCGTGGAGGGAGGAACGTCCATGACCCTCCGCCTCTTCTCACCCTGGCCGTCCGGTGAAGAAGATTGTGCGCCCAACCGGATGACCCTGGTGACTAGCGGGACTGATCCCGGCCGGTACGGAATCCGGTTCACCCCACCAGGAACCTTTGGTGGCCCCCCGGTGGTCTTGCCCTTTCCAGGTCCCGCCTTGGGCGCAGCAGGGTGACTCTTCACACGCCTCAGAATATAGGCGTCGTCCTCAACGTCCATGGCCCTCGGTTCGGCATGAACGGTAAGCCGACCAGACTCCTCATCCACCGAGGTCCACGAAACGGCCTCCCTTTTCTCCTTTAGACTTGAGAGAAGATCTTCACCGTCCATGTATAAGGTATTGTCGGGTTTAATGACCGCCCGGGAAGATGCACCTGCAGGACAAGCAAAAGGTTAGTGTTTAAAACTCGGTCAGCAGAAATGCCACCGCTAAACCTTGCTACGCACCATGATCTCGCCCGAGACCGCAGTACTCCAACACCTCCCGCCAAATGAAGTTGTAAGAGCTTCGCTCGAGATCGTCCCAGCATCCGAGTATAGTCATAATCCTTTCCCGCTCCAACTCGGACAGTTCGAACGATTGGTCGCCAAGAGGCTGGAAGGCACCAGGAACCTGGTACATTTTACTCCTCTTCTGCCACTTTCCCCCCGCCATCACCACATTTTTTCCTCCAGCTATTGTCTACCTAGGAAGGCAGGTGGGTGATGATAGGCTGGAACTGTAGGGCGCTAAAGGTCAGACAACCCCGGGACCCCCTCTTCTTCGAGAAGGATATTCTGTACAGTGCCCGGAACTCGTTCACCGTCGGCATGCTCATCCCGGACAACTCGTACAGGCAACCGAGGCCCAGCAGCCGCCTCCACTGGTTCCCGGGAAGCTGCGCGGGAGACACTTGCAGGGCACTGAGCGTGTACTGCACGAAATCTGGCAGCGGGAGGGAAAACCCGTGGCGAAATTGGTCTAAGTGCACGGCAACCCAACCTGCCTCCAGGTTACATGCCGATTCTCCTGGATTCAGCGGCCGTAACGCCACCTCATCGGGGATACTCCACGTCTCCTGGAAGGCGGCAATCTCTTCGGGGTTCATACTACCCTCCGGCTCATCACACACCACGACCTCTTCCCCACTCCCGATGGTGTAGCTCACGGGCGGAGTGCCAGAAAAGCGCGCCCCGTGCGGGATTTCCTCAGATCTCGAGGACCCGAAAGACGAAACCTCGCCCCGGGAGCGGTCAGCGGCTTCGGCCTCCGGGAATTCCGAACCGAGCCAATCCTCCAGTCTCTCCTCATCGTCCACGACGGGACGTCTGTCGACCGATTCGGAAGCCCCATCAGAACTTGCAGAAGCCATTTAACCTAAGGGGAAGAAAACAAAACCCCACCGCTGGTCAGCAACAGGCTAGAACAGCGCCCTCTGCGGCTCCTCCCCAAGATTACCGCAGCCGCCCCACTTAAAACAACTCACTGTCGGCGACTGAGGCCCCCCCCCCCCCCCCCTGGCCGCAAAACGGCAAAAAGAAAAAGAAAAACACCAGGCAAAGAAAGAAAGACTTACCGATTACTATGCACAACCGAGGAAAGTCCGTCTTACGAAAACACCGAGCAATGGTAGGCAAAGAACAAGAACGCTTGAGGCAACTGATGTCGCGGGGCACCTCCACAGAGCTTTCGCCAGATTCCTCTCCAACCTTCTCTTCTTCCCTCTGGGCCAAAGAGCAAAACAGAACTTATGAAGGCAGAGGAGGCCTTGTTATAGATGGGTCTGATGCCCTAGGAGCTTGTAATCCCCCTAAAACACGCAATCAGGGCAACTCAAACGCCTGCGAATCCAGACCCTCCATCTCAAATCGCTCCCTACCGGCACGTGTCCCAGTATTGGTAAACTTCCCACGCCATCATAACTGACGGGACTGATGGGCTTCCTCCTTAAATGCATGTCAGCCACTTGTCCCGCCTACGAGCGACAAGTAAGGGGGATAGGAGCAAGAACCGAGGCGTCAAGCCCCCCCACTTCCCCAAGTGCCATGGCAGTTCACCGGTTAGGTATCATTCAACCGGCTGCATGGCATCTCCACGACAGCTCACCGGTTATGATTTTTCAACCGGCTCGAAGGCTTCTCACCGGTTATGATCTTTCAACCGGAGCCATGGCAGTTCACCGGTTAGGTATCATTCAACCGGTTGCATGGCTCCATGGCAGTTGACCAGTTAGGTATCATTCAACCGGCTGCATGGCATCTCCACGACAGTTCACCGGTTAGGTATCATTCAACCGGCTGCATGGCTCCATGGCAGTTCACCGGTTAGGTATCATTCAACCGGCTGCATAGCTCCATGGCAGTTCACCGGTTAGGTATAATCCAACCGGCTCCATGGCATCTCACCGGTTACGAGACATCCAACCGGATCCATGGCATCTCACCGGTTACGAGGCATCCAACCGGCTCCATGGCATCTCACCGGTTACGAGATATCCAACCGGCTTCATGGCATGACACCGGTTATGAGAACATTCAACCGGCATGGGCTTTATACACCCGGGCGAGTTTACATCTAACACATGTACTCTTGTCCAGCAGGATAAAACCCTGCATCGCACGGAACTGCGATCAAAATGGGGATTCAAGGCGAGACTTGTCATCTCAACGCCTCCCCACCGGGTAAATTGTTTCTCTGATCCAGAACTCTCCCCGCAGGCACGTTGCCCCACGCTCATTCCAACACAAGCTGGGCCGAGCCACCGGGCTACATCCGGCCTGCCGTTTATACAATTTCATTTTGGGGGACTCGTTCCGATATGGCAGAACGCCTGGTCGAGATCCCATGCACTCTCCGACTCGTTCCGATATGGCAGAACGCCCGGGCGAGATCCCATGCACTCTCCGACTCGTTCCGATATGGCAGAACGCCCGGTCGAGATCCCATGCACTCTCCGGGTTTCATCCCGCTCCATATCTATTGCATGGCGGATTTCAACGTCCCATTATCATCCCATGCACTCTCCGGGTTTCACCCCGCTCCATGCTCATGGCACGACAACACTTGAGCACAGTACCATTTGTATTGCAAACATACTCATAACTGTCGCACATCATCATTAACAGGTACTCACCGCGCCTCCTCTGACCGAACGCCCAGTCACGCCCAATCTTCAATACGGACTTGGGGGACTGGGCACCGTTGGGTTGGTAACTGCAGGTCTGCGGGACAGAAGCAAGACATATTAAGTCCCCATTCAAGATTGCACTTGACCGGGAACTTGGGGGACTTGTTGACAGTAGCCACAGAGGGGGCTACAACAGGCCCACAGACCCGCAGCCAGTGTACCTGGGGCCGGCCTAGGGCCCGGGACCGGATCACCAGCACCTGGACCCGGGGTCCAGCAGCCTACCTTGCGACCAGGGGCCCAGGGACCGGGGGCGCCAGCCTGCCAAAGAGGTCACCAGAGCTGCCATTTGGTGTGCGAACAGAAGGAAACCAGTCCCACATCGAAGAGTGAGGCCAGACCTCACGCCCGGCCACCTATATAAGGGCCTCAACTACCCTCATTAATAGGTAACTGATCTTTCCTACTGCCTATCATACGTGCTTAAGTTAACTATTCATCACAACTGTACTAACTTAGGTATCAGAGAGGAGAAGACCGGCCCGCCCGGTATTCCCCTTAGTAAGCAGGTTTACAGGAAATCACACTTGGATTCATCTCTCTCTACCAGGCCTACGGGTTTTAGGTACGAACAACCCCCATATAGAGTTATTTTATATTTTTGACACATTAATGTATTAATTAGATCTTCATTTTCACACACTTTAATGGATATTCACACTTCACTAGCACAATATGGATCATCTTTTCTCTTAAACTTATCTATTTTATCATTTAAGTTCGTTAAAAATAATTATTATATTAATATCTTTAAGAATTTTAAATTATAGTCTAAAAATCACGAAGTAAACATATCATCGATCGAGGATTTAATTTTGTCGGATTTAAGTGATTTTTTTACCATCACTGTATTTCATCATAACGATCAAATGCTATCTCATAGCATTTTTCAAAACTTGACTTCTTTTATATAGTTGTTTCGAAAAGTTGTACACTTGAGTATAATCTAGTAATCAAGTTATACCGCATTAATAAGCATGTTGTCACTATAAAGGCTAAATTCGCAAAATGAAAATTTTGACCATATGATGTGATCGTTATAGTTAAATATGAGTAGAGGAGAAAAATCAACTCGTTTCGTGAACGTTCGATGCTCGATCGAAACGATCAACCATATTTTCATAAAACTTATCACACGAAAACGCTATTAGGTACTTTTAGATGACCTTGTTTCGTCGACTCTTCCAAACATTAAACTCTCAAATAAATGAGACGTAATCAGCCATGTAAAAATTTGAGAACGTTTACCTCCCGATACTATGGCTCCCTGATAGAGAGAGATAAGTTTAAATAAGGTTGACCGCACCGATCGGGGTTCTAACTTTGTCGGATTTAAGTGATTTTTTTACCATCACCGTATTTCATCATAACGATCAAATTATATTTCATAGCATTTTTCAAAATTTGACTTATTTTATATAGTTGTTTCGAAAAGTTATACACTTGAGTATAATCTACTAATCAAGTTATACCGCACTAGTAAGCATGTTGTCATTATAATGGCTAAATTCACAAAATGAAAATTTTGACCGTCTGATGTGATCGTTATAGTTAAATATGAGTAGAGGAGAAAAATCAACTCGTTTCGTGAACGTTCGATGCTCGATCGAAACGGTCAACCATATTTTCATAAAACTTATCACACGAAAACGCTATTAGGTACCTTTAGATGACCTTGTTTCGTCGACTCTTCCAAACATTAAACTCTCAAATAAATGAGACGTAATCAGCCATGTAAAAATTTGGGAACGTTTACCTCCCGATACTATGGCTCCCCGATAGAGAGAGATAAGTTTAAATAAGGTTGACCGCACCGATCGGGGTTCTAACTTTGTCGGATTTAAGTGATTTTTTTACCATCACCGTATTTCATCATAACTATCAAATTATATATCATAGCATTTTTCAAAATTTGACTTCTTTTATATAGTTGTTTCAAAAAGTTGTACACTTGAGTATAATCTACTAATCAAGTTATACCGCATTAGTAAGCATGTTGTCATTATAATGGCTAAATTCACAAAATGAAAATTTTGACCGTCTGATGTGATCGTTATAGTTAAATATGAGTAGAGGATAAAAATCAACTCGTTTCGTGAACGTTCGATGCTCGATCGAAACGGTCAACCATATTTTCATAAAACTTATCACACGAAAACGTTATTAGGTACTTTTAGATGACCTTGTTTCGTCGACTCTTTCAAACATTAAACTCTCAAATAAATGAGACGTAATCAGCCATGTAAAAATTTGAGAACGTTTACCTCCTGATACTATGGCTCCCCATAGAGAGATATAAGTTTAAATAAGGTTGACCGCACCGATCGGGGTTTTAACTTTGTCGGATTTAAGTGATTTTTTGACCATCACCGTATTTCATCATAAATCAAATTATATTTCATAGCATTTTTCAAAATTTGACTTATTTTATATAGTTGCTTCGAAAAGTTGTACACTTGATTATAATCTTCTCATCAAGTTATACCGCATTAGTATGCATATTGTCATTATAATGGCTAAATTTATAAAATGAAAATTCCATAAGCCACATATTTATTGGGTATATTTATAATTGAAAATCAATTTGAATTTAGAGTTTAGGGTTTAGAGTTTCCAAAGCCTTTTTAAAAAAATAATCTCTAATATTTATTTATTTTAATTAAAGCCCAGCCCTGCCTCAACCCGCCAAGGGCTATTCGACCCGGCCCGCAAAAGCCCGTCAAGTCCGACTTATATGGTTGGACTTGGATCCTAGAATTTTTAAAGAAGCCCGGCCCGGCCCGGCCCGCCATTTTTAAAATACATTGTAAAGCCCGGCCCGGCCCGCTCCAAGCCCGCTATGACCGGCCCGGCCCGGCCGGTTGATGAGGCCTAACGTGCCGTCCTATCCAGTCCAATGCTCGGACTTTGATGATTGATTCGAATAACAACAGAACAGTCGGAGTGGTACGTACGTCATCCGGCGATGAATTTCATGACCTCATCCACGGAATAGGATCCTCTACTCATATTTGTCTGTTCATATTGCGTCATAAATGAATCGTATCCATCCAATTGTAATCATGTGGACAAGTTTCTCCCTGCATTTAAACCATGTAATGTGGAGCCCACACCAATGTAAGGAAATCTGACCACATGATTATAATTGAATGGCCTAGATGCAGTATGAGGCAATATGAACAGACAAATATGAGCAGAGGATCTGAATCCCATCCACGGAATATGATTCTCATGACGGTCTTGTGGAGCTCGTCACTCACTGATTAAATCTCATTAATTTACTCACCAAACTGTCTTGTGGGCGTTAAATCAATTAAATCTCATTAATTTACTCACCCAACTGTCTTGTGGGCATTAACTCAATTAATCTCGTTAATTTATTTTCTATCCACGTGTTAAACTGTAGTAGTGTAGATTTTGATATTTTGGACTCAAGCACCCAAGAACTGAATATTTTTCGTCTTTAGTCATCGATCCCGTTCACCTGGTCACCAAGTGACCAGGAAGATATGGTCAACAAACCATTAAATTAAACCCATTAAAATCCAATGGCTGATAATTAATGAACCTCTGAATTTGTAGCCGTCGGATTTTACTTGGTTTGATCTGATGATTATTGACCATATTTTCCCTGGTCACCAAGTGACCAGACGAACGGGACTGCTTTAGTCATATCTGAATTCATATGTTGCAAATTCAGTAGTTAAAATAAAGAGCAGATATATGGTACTGGTGAGAGTACATTGTCCCTCTATGAAATCTCAATGCAAGGAGTATGAAGTTGAAACTAATACAGGAAGAAAACTTAGTTGAGCATAAAAATAATTTGGATAAACTTGAGTTGCCAGATGTGATCTTGAATTAGTTAGACGATGATCTTTTTTTTTCAGATTTGGATAAAATCGAATCACCCGCGCATCCGCATGAGTAGTTATATTTAAATTTTTTAAATGAAGTCATATTTTAGTCTGATAATCAAAATAGATCCATTGACTTACATATTTCACATGGCACGGTCAATATTGGTTGATTCTTAAATGATTTTAAAAATAAAATGATTATAGAATAACTACACGTTAAACAAATGTGGCCACAGTACACGGTAAACAAGCGCAATTTCAGGGACAACTTGATTATATTTTTGTTTATATTAGTTTAACGTGGAAATCCAATAATTCGAGTTGTATGTGCGTGGGTATAAATCTGAAGTTTCGCCAAATGCCTACTCTCAGAGAAGAGGAAGAGAAGACAACTTTGAGAAAGAAAAGGGGAACTAACCAAGGTATAGCTGAAGCTACATCAGAAAGCAAGATATGTTGCAACGAGAGAAGTGAGTGCATTGAATTCTTTCTAATTACTTTCTTAATTCTACTGCTCTTATTTCATATATGCTAATTGACATAGATCTGATTCATATATCTTGAACCGGATAAATTGACAGATTGATAGCTAGCACCAGAAGTATTCAAGATGGCTCTAATGCAGTTATTCTGGAAGTTCTTAACCGCAATAACTATGAGAAGTGGAGATTGCGGGTAAAAACATATTTGTTGTCTGAAGATATATGGGACGTCGTCGAAGCAACCGCGAAACCTCCAGAACCAGAAAAGGATGAAGCTGGTTATAAGGCATGGACCCAAAAGAATGCCAAGGCTTTATATGCAATCCAGAATTGGTGCGGACCAGAGATGTTTCCTTTTATAAGTGATACTGAATCGGCCAAGAAGGCCTGGGAGGCTTTGGAACAAGAGTGCAAGGTGTTGCAAGGTACGTCTTTCGTCAATGATAGTTTTTTTTCAGAGTGCATGTAATGTGTAGTTACTTGACTTATCGACATATTCCGTTGTTTTGATTCTTGTTGTATCAATAAACAAAGGTAACAAGTTTGACAAAAACAATTGGCATGCAGGATATGATGAGAACAATGCCGACCACTCGGTGCGCTTTAAATCGTTCATCAAATCTGTGAAAAGTGGTGATTGGGATAAGGCAAAGAAGTGTCTTGGAGATGTTGATGTCCGCAGCGTAACAAGAGCAATAGATACAACAGATGACTTTGGAGACGTAGCTCTTAGTGTAGCAGCCAGAGAAGGGCACGGGCATATAGTGAAAGAGTTGGTGCATTTGATGTCGCAAGAAGATTTGAAAACAAAAACCAGTCATGGTCACACAGCTCTTCACCTAGCAGCAGGAAAGGGGCATGTACATGTTGTGAAAGAGTTACCTGTGCAGTTGATGGGAGAAGTGAAAGACAAGGATGGTGACACAGCTCTTCATATAGCAGTCCAGGAAGAGAAGGTCGCTGTTGTGAAAGAGTTGGTGATGTTGATGAGAGAAGAAGACTTGAAAATAAAAAACCATGATGGTTACACAGCTCTTCACCTAGCAGTCAATAAGGGGGATATGCCTATGCTCAAAGAGTTTGTGGAAAAAGGAAAAGGTAACCACCCACCCATCTTTAAATTACAGTAAGAAGACTCTTCTCTCAGTATTCAATTTATTTTCGTTTCTCTTGTTATCTAATCCGTCCTCATCCATGTCAACTAAATTAACTACCCAAGCGGAAAATTATGCTGGATATATGATTTCCTTAATATAGTTCAAGTAAAACAAAACAAGTATGAGTTGCTTGTGTTGTGTTGTATACAGAACTCCAACGATCACTCTACGGACACAAAAAATAGAGAGCAGCAAACTCATAAAAACGGCAAATTCATGCCACAAAATAAATTGATTTTATTCATAAAACATAAGTTCTGTAACAACGATTACAATACCCATATTTATATGGTTTATAATACTTTGAGAATAAATTGACTAAATCTAATATTAAAAAGTAATTCTAAGTAAATTCTAAATAATTATAAAATTATTTTCTAAAAATATCTAAATAATAAAATTTAAAAATTATAAATATATAATTAAACAACTAAATAATAACTTGATGTTGTGTGCCTTCATGAATGTTCTTCATCATTGCATGTGATGGGTGTGGCGTGGTACATACAATTGTGTACATGACTTAACTAAATACTAATTACAAACTTTTATTCTTTTGCAGATGAGACTAATATTGGCGAGGACGATTTTGAGCGTTATGTACCGTTCATGACCTGTGTGAAAGATGGTGATTGGGGTAAGGCAAATGAGTGTCTTAAAGAACAACAACAACAATAGATCCAAGAGACGACTTCGGAGACACTGCTCTGCACGTAGCAGCCCGGCAAGGGCATTTGGATGTTACCAAAGGATTGGTGTTGTTGTTGAAGACCAGAGAAGAAGGACTAGAAATGAAAGATGCCGATGGAGACACAGCTCTTCATATTGCAGTCTGAAACGGGATTAAGGATACTGTGAAGGAATTGATGGCATTAACGAGACCAGAGGCTTTGGAAGAAAAAGACGGTCGAGGTAATACAATTTTAAATTGGGCTATTCAACAGTTTAAGGATGGAGACGTTTGCGAAATAGCTAAATATATGGCTGAAAAAAATGATAAAGTATTTGGCATTTCCTCGGCTCCCGATGATGTGATTCCAGTTGTCTATGCTCTGGCTTGGAGCAAATGGGAAGCGGCTCGCTATTTCTATTCCGTCACTCCACTTGAACTTATCGACGAACGCAATGGCAGTTTATTTATTTGCTATTGTTTAGATACTAGCACTCAGATCGGTAAGACTGTGTTAACATCGTTAGTTTTACTTCAATTGATTCTTGCGTAACTAATCCATTTTTACTCTATTTCAGATCTGGCGTGGGACTTGCTTCACCGTTACCCAAAATTGGCTATTACTGCAAATGAAAGAATTGTAAAATCTCCTATGTTGCAATTGTCTCGTACGAGTTACGCATTCTTAAGTGGAGCACAACTAACACACTGGCAAAGATGGATTTATAATCGTGAGTATAACTAACTGCATCTTCTTTTATCTAAATTAAAATTTTTTTTTTCAATCAGTTTGAACTTGATATAGTTTTAGTTTTGTATCTACGTCATTGCATTTAAATACGTGCTCTGATGATTAAACTAGGCCTGAAAATCTCATGACGCCAATGCAAAGGGTCTCGGGAATAGCGCCCTAGTAATTTCAAATTGTTTTATTACAACTAATTAAACCTGTTGAGAAATTAGTTCTCCACCATGAAGTAAAGAAACCAAGAAGGCAATAAGATATATTGTTCTACCACAAGAATTTTTCATAAGTTTTTGGGCCAGTTTTCACCTTCACTGATTGAAAAATTGTGTACAATAATACATGATGATAAACGTCACTCAAATTTATGCCGAACTTAATATTGTTCTAAAAGGATACCCTTGTACATGGCATCTTAACCTAGCTAGAAATAACTAAATTTGCAATGACATATTTATGTAATACTGCGTAAAAAAAGGTTTTATTTTCAATCCCGGACAGGGCTTCAAAAATTTTAAGATCGCTTTTTTATTTTATATTCAAGTAAAGTTGATTTCAGGTGACTAAAAAGTTTGAGCACATCATAAGGAATTGTTAATAGTTATATATAAAAGATTGCCTTATGGCAATGAAATTTGTCCATAAAACAAAATTTATTTAATGGAATTTTAACTGTGCTTCTATGCCCTTTTATGTAACAGGTATACACATAGGAGCACTTGCTCAAGTGAACATTCATGATATTTCTTTAAGTATTGCCCCATCAGAAGAAGATCATGAAAATAAAAGGGACTTCCTTTCCTCAGGTACGTTGAACGCATGAGTACGTGTCTATATTTTTCTTCAAATATCTTTCATCAACACTTTTAAATTTATAATGCAGTTATCAATTTGTTTAGAAGATATGCTCAAGTTCTTCGTAAACTTTGCGGTATGGTATACCCACACTTCTTATTATTATTTTTTCATATATGATGTAAATGACGGTGTTTAAAAATGAACACATGTAATATTGTCTTCAATGCCAACCCAGGAATCCACCGTATATATGAGATGAAATCAACACATAAACGGATATTTGAAATCCTGCGATGTATGGGTGAAGCGACAAAAACTGATCTCTCACAAGATCAACTTGACATGATAAAGACGTCATTCATTAAAGCTATACAACACGGGTATTTTGAGTTCGTCATACATATTTGTAAAGCAAATCCACAACTCATGGGCCGACTAAATGAGGATACAGGAGTCAAAGGCATCTTTCATACTGCCATCGAGTGTCGTCAAAAGGAAGTTTGTAGTCTTATCTATGAGATTGAGGAAAAACAAATGCGTCGGCTTAGACTTTCTACAATTGACAATGGCGATACTCTGCTACATTATGCGGCGAACTTATCCTCGCTTCCACAATTTGATCATATTCAAGATGCAGGTCTACAAATGCAAAGAGAACTTCAGTGGTTTAAGGTCAGAACTTCTATCGCACACGCATACACACATTGTACAAGTATTTGATATGTTATCTGCTCAATTGTTTGTTAATGTTTAATCAATTGAGTAACTATGAAACTCTTTTGCCCCTTACCTTAGTTTTTCAACAAATAGAAGTGCATAGCAAGTGTTTGATAATGAATTGAAAATATACAAAAAAGTAGGAAATTGCTTTATGATACTCTTTGAAATAGCTTTTTGTAGTGAAATTTTGCTTTGGTATTGTAGGAATTGGAGAAGAAAATTAGCCATGTAACAAAATTAAAATAAACTAAAACAAAACTGAAAACATAAAGGACTTGCAACACACTGTTGAATTTTTAAAATTTTTTTTTTATGATTAAGTAAAATTTCATTCAGTAAAACTGTAATTACAAAGCAATCACAGCACCCACCACCCACCACCCACCACCCACCAACAGGTCACAACTACAAGCAATCAACTCAAACTTCAAAATACTTATCATCACTCCGAAGAGGAGGGACTGACATATCAATTAATCTAACGAACATTGAATTGGGCAACCGATCGCGTTTTTGACCAAAGTATGTAGTAATTACTGGAACAAGATCTAGCCACAATAGAAACCATTGGGTGGGCCATCCAAGAATCTCCTAGAATCCTCTAACGCAATGATAATATAACGCATGGCCAAAAGCCGGCAAAAACTGGGTTCTTTTGACAACGAACCATCTACCCAAATCCAGCCACCCATCAAAGTCCAAGACGACAACCCTAACTCGAAAGAGTAAGGACTTATTTGAGATGTGATAAGCATATCCAAACACTAAACTCAACTGAAAATAAAGAACTACACCAAAATAAAAGACTATCCAACTTATCCCAAGACCCCAAAGATAGAGCCAAAATAAAAGGCCTAGCCAAACATCTACTTTCCCAGAAAACCCTCAGCGCCGCCGCCCATTCCTCCTGCTGCCGATGCACATCAGCATCACCTACATCTCTGCCTCGTCATCGAAGAATGCATCTCCCCGTCGTGATATGTCCCTTGGCTTGGGTAACAATTAGAATCCGACCCCAACCGCTTCGGCCACCTACATCTCTGCCTAGTCACGGTGTCTTCAACCGTATTTGTTGTAACCTTTGCAACTATGACAAGTTCAAGGCAACATGAATATCTAGATTGTGTGTTTTATTATTAATTTGTGTCTTTGTTTGAAAATTTCGAATAATTGTAATTATATTTTTCAAATCTAGGCTTGGCCTGTCAATTAAATGTCATGAAATAAAAAAATTAATTTCAATATGTTATATTGTTTATGTAATTATTATTTATTTACTTAGAAAATTATTGTTTTCACTTAAAAAACGTAACATAATATTTAAAAAACACCTAAAAATGTAATATAAAATTTAATAAACAGACACTGCCACGTGGTGACCCAGGTCAAATTCCAAACGGGTGGAAACTACTGCCCAGTGGTAGTGACCCAGGTCACTTATTTGACCTAGGTCACTTCCTAATTCAACCCAACGGGTGAACTTGCTCTTAAGGAAGAATGTTGCACATCAACTCAAAATTAGAGTTCACGTTGAAAATCAAATTCACTTGCAGCATGACCTTCGTGTACTTAAACAGTCATAACTTCTTCGTTACAATAGGTGTGAACGAACCACGGATTGTTCTGGAAACTAGACACACGTAGATTTCTAGTGATATAAGGTACTGTTGACAGTAGCCGCAGAGGGGCTACAGCAAGCCCACAGACCCGCGGCAAGTACACCAGGGCCCGGCCCAGGACTCAGGATCGGAGCACCAGCACCAGGCCTCGGGGCCCAGCGGTCTATCCTGCCTCCAAGGGTCCTGGGACCAGGGGCGCCTGCCTGCCAAAGAGGGCACCAGAATATCCAAACAGAAGGGAACCAGTCCCACATCGAAGGGCAAGGCCAGCCCTCACCCTCAACCACCTATATATGGGCCTCGACTACCACCATAAATAGGTAACTTGTCTCCCTCCCTGCTTACATACGTGCCCAGGTTATATATATTCCAACTATACTAACTTAGGCATCGGAGAGGTGAAGGCCGGCCCGCCCGGTATTCCCCTTAGTAAGCAGGATTGCAGGAGATCGAGTTGGATTCATCAAGTATCTACCAAGACCCCCGGGTTTAGGCAGAAACAATTGGCGCCGTCTGTGGGAACTCTGAACAAGAAGCCGTGCAAGCAACACCGCTGGCTGAGATTGTGGGAATGAGTCAAGAGAAAGGAACTACTGAGGAAGGGCGTATTGCAGCTGTGCAAACGCTCGCCTCCACCCCTGTCGTCACGCGGGAGATGCGTGGCGAGCAGGGCAGCGATTTGGGAAGGAGCCGTGGAGGGCCCTCCGGGGATCCAGAGCCCCGCCACGAGAGCTCGCACGGGAAAGACCCGATAGAGGACGAAGGCAGCCCAGTGCTTCGTGGCCTATCCCTGACGTTCTCGGATGATCCGAGTGATCAGTCTGAGAGCCAGGATCAAGACCCCACGTACAGCCCCGACCATGATGGCTTGGCGGGAAAGGTACGGGCAATGGCCGCGGAAGTTAGTCGTCTCAGAGAGGAGAACGACCGGGACCGAGCCAAGTCCCAGGCCCGATACGAAGAGATAGAGGCAGTAAACACCGCCCTGGTAGCCGCCCTAGAGAGGGGGCAGCAGCGCAGTGCTGCCATGGCCGAGGCACAAGCCGCACCCCTGCTATTCCAACCCCGGCGGCTAGAGGCTGGACAATCTTCGGGCGCCCGATCCAGCGAGCCTATGCGGGAGAAGTCACGAGCCGGCGAGGACCTGCCGAAGAGCACGCCCGCCTCCCACCAGCCGCACACTTCGTCCGTGGGTGAAGTGGATACTCCAACCGCCCGGGCGCTGCAACTGCTAGCCAGCACCGTGTCGGATCTGAAAGCCCAGATGGAGGCAAACGAGAGGAGAGCGGCCCGGCCATTGGAAGGCGCCCGGTTCAACGAGCGCATGGGCCCCTTTTCACACCGAGTCATAGAGTCGGGGAGATCTGGCAACCAGAAGTCCCTCAAGCTCACCTATTCCGGGTCCGGTTGCCCGTATCAGCATCTGGACAGCTTCCGATCCCAGACCTGCGCCAAGGGTTACTCCGATGCAATCTGTTGCAACATCTTCCAGGAGACCCTGTCCGGAGAAGCGCTCAGTTGGTTCTACGAGCTTCCTGCGAATTCAATCGAGGCATTCGAACAGCTGGCTGACCGGTTCGTAGGCCGCTTCATCCTCCGAGTCGAGGGAGCGCGGACGTCCACCGTCCTCTTCAACTGCATCCAAGCCCCCGGGGAAGAGTTGAGAACCTTTGTCAACCGGTGGCAGACGGCCACGGCCGGAGTTCGGAACTTGGACAAAGGCATCGCCGAGATGGCATTCAAGCAGGGGCTTCGGGCAGGGAAGTTTTCCTACGCCGTCAGGGTAGAACTCCCTCAGGGCTACGACGAGTTGATGGCTATGGCCATCCGGCATGCCCAGGCTGATCATGAGACCTACGGGAACCACCTGCTGAAGAGGAAGCGGGATGAGCAGTCTTTGGACCATCCCCGGGTAGAGGATCCCCCGCGCAGTCACGAGAACAAACCCGGCCAGCGAGCCGAGCACGGGAGTCGCCGACCCGGCCGGAACAACAACAACAACGGCAAGACCTGGCCGCAGCGACAGCAGAGACCCTTCTCTGACAGGCCCCAGCCTCGGACCGAGAACAAACCTGCACCGTACCACCAAGAGCGCCCCCTGGCAATTATGCCAGCACCCCCGGCTAATCAAGAAGTCTTCTCCACTCTCACCGCATCATATGAGGACATCCTGCTGGAGAATGCGGACGTCATTGCCCCACCGCCCCAGAGAAGGTACCCCAAGGGGAAGCTCACGACGGCGCAGACAGGCAAGTACTGCTCGTACCACGATGAGGCAACTCATCGGACGAACCAGTGCTTCGCCCTCAAGACTGCAGTGCAGGGCTTGATTGACAGCGGCCAGCTCCAGAGATATGTAGGGGAGAGAGGAGCAGGCCCCGACCGGGAGGGTAACCCGGCCTGGTAAACCCGCTGGGTCCAGGCGGCTAGTTTGGCATATCGCCGGTTCAACCGATTGTAAAGATCAAATATATGCAAACTACTTTTGAAAACTCTGGCCCCGCAAGCTCAGATATATATATTCATAGTTAAAGTATCCAAAAAGTAAACCGCTCCGGAGAGTTTCTTTTACAAGCAAAAGCGAGAAAAACATCCTATGGAGCCGCATCTCCAGCGGTGGCTTCGTCGTCGACCTCAGCTCCGGCAGGTTCGGCACTGTTGGTAAAAGAATCCAAGTGCGAGCGATGTTCTGCTCCTGACTGTTTCTCCACCGCCAGCTGCTGGATGACCGGCTCCACAGGAGCATTTCCTTCGGCAGAGGTACCAAGCATCAGGGAAGTATTTAACCACCCCTTCGCCGCCCATTCCGTGTAGGCATCCGAGATGCCTTCCTCCCGGGCCTTCTCCAGGCAGTCCAGGAACCGATTGCTCTCCTCGTATTGAAGAACGAACCGGTCGAACTGTCCCGGATCATCTCCGCCAGCAGCAGCAGCGGCGGCACGCGCCTGGAGCTCGTCTATCTTGGCCTCCAGCTCGGCCCTCTCAGCGTCAGCCCGCTCCCGCTCCCTCTCCATGCTCCGGTTCTGCTCCTCCAGATCCCGGGCCCTCTCCTCCATCTTCCTGGCCTTTTCCTCCATCTTCTTGGCTCTCTCCTCCGCCCTGGCCTTCTCCCGATCCGAGCGGGACTTCTCCACCTCCAGAAGCTTCTGAGACCTGGATAGCGCAGCTATCTGCCTCTTCAGCACCGGGAGCTCCTCACTTGCATCCGACTGGTACAGGTGGTAGAGCAGCTGCAGGACAGTAAAGGCAGTCAAGTGGCAAAAAAAAAAAAAAAAAAAAATAAAAAAAGAAGGCAGGATATAAGCAATACGGTGGTACCATGCGGTACTTACCCGGAAGATGGATTCCTTGCATTTTGGCCGGTTGCCACCCGCCAGCACGCCATCAACCCCGGGCCTGTCCAGGCCGAAGTTGGCCAGGTCCGCCATCATCTGCCGAACGAGAGTATTGTCCGGACTTCCCATACCCACCTCCGCAGGCGCAGGACTGCTCTGGCGGGCCGCTCCGGCTCCCTCCCCAGCATGGGATGTTACGCTGCTGGTTGTCCTGACCCGCTTCGCCAGGACCTCCCGGGATGATCCGCCAGTTAGCGTCACCAGCAAAGGGGACGGACCCTCCGGCCCTTTCCGCTTCTCTCCCCGCCCTTCGGGAGCGGCGGCACGTGCGCTTGCACGAGGAACAAAAGCAGCGATACCCAGGCTCGCCGCACGGTTGGGGACCCTGTTTTCTCCCCCAGGAACCCGCACCGGTCCCCCGGTGCTCTTGCCCTTCCCTGGCACCGCTGCTGCCACAGAGTGATGGGTCTTCACTCGCTCCGGCACGTAGGACGATTCGTCCAGATCCCGGGCCTGGGGCTCCGCATGCAACGTAACCCGCCCGTCCGCTTCCACCGAGGACCGGGCCACGCTCGCACCTTTCTCCGTAAGATGCTTCAGGAGATCTTCCCCGTCCATCGAAAGAGTGTTTTCGGGCTTGATCACCGCCCGGGTTGACGCACCTGCAGGACAAAGGAAACGTTAAATTGTTGAGCAAAACCTAGCACAAGTCCCACCGCTAGGGTTTGTTACCCACCGGGATCCCGCCCAAGCCCACAGTGTTCCAGCACTTCTCGCCGGATGAAGTTGTACGAACTTCGCTCCAGGTGGTCCCAGCAGCCGAGAATAGTCAAGACCCTCTCCTGCTCCAACTCGGACAGCTGGAACGACTGGTCGCCTATGGGCTGGAAGGCGCCAGGCACCCGGTACCTCCTCCTCTTCACCTGCCAAGCCCCGCCAGCCATCACCACCTTCTTTCTCCAGCTGTTGTCTACCCATGAAGGCATAGTGGTGATAACCGCTTGATTGTTGCGGGAGTTGAAGGATAAGCAGCCTTTGGACCCCGTTTTCCTCGAGTAGGACAACCTATACAGCGCCCGGAATTCATTGATCGTAGGCATACTCATTCCGGACAAGTCGTATAGGCAGCCTAGGCTTAGTAGCCGCCTCCATTGAAGACCGGGCAGCTGCGCGGGCGACGCTGGCAGGGCACTCAGAATATACTGCACAAAGTCAGGCAGCGGTAGCGACATCCCGTGCCGGAACTGGTCCGGATGCACGGCAACCCAACCCTCCTCCGGGTTACAGGCCGACTCTCCAGGGTTCAGTGGACGCAAAAAGATATCGTCCGGGATACCCCACGTTTCCCGAAACACAGCGATCTCCGCGGGAGTCAGGCTCTCCTCCGGTTCGTCACACACCACGGCAGTTCTTCCCCTGCCAAGCGTGTAGCTTTCAGCGTGCGCACCGGCCACTCGCACCCCGTGCGGTATCTCAGCTTCCGAGGAATCTGACCCGGAATCCGAGGACGTGGACGAGGCACCGCTCCCGGAGCGGTCCGCGGCTTCTTGCTCCGGGGCTTCAGAATCGAGCCAGTCCTGCATCCTCTCCACATCATCCACCACAGGACCTCTTGCGGCAGATTCAGAAGCCTCCTCCGAACTCGAAGTGTACATCTTAATCTAGGGGCAGAAAAGCAAAACCCTAACGCTCGTCAGCAACAGACTACAACACCACCTTCAACGGCCTCCCCCCCAAAAGTTTGCCGCTGAGCAACCCAGTCAGCGACAAAGATCCCTCCCCCCCCCCCCGCCGCAAAACAACAAATCAAAAAAAACCAAGACACACCGGGGCAAAGAACACAACTTACCGATTAGTATGCTCAGCCGAGGACAATCCGCCCAGCGAAAGCAACGAGCAATGGTAAAAGGAGGCTTGGGAGCGCTTCAAACAACGGATCTCTTGGGGCAAGGAACTTAGGGTTTTCTTCTCGCCGGACCACCTCCTTTTTTTTTTCTCTCTCGGTCTCTTAAAAACGTACAAGAAGCAAAGGTAGAAAGAAGAGCAGAAGAGACCTATTTATAGAGGAGACCGGTGCCCTAGGCATTTAGGAATCCCTCCAAAAAACACAATCAGAACAAATCAAACGCCTGCGAATCCAGGCCCTCCATCACAAAACCGTCCCCTGACGGCACGTGTCCCAGCATTGGTAAAACTGCCCACGCCATCATAACTGACGGGACTGATGGACTCCCTCCTTAAATGCATGTCAGCCACCTGTCCCACACGCTGGCGACAGGAAGGTAGGAGCAGGAGCCAGGGAGTCACGCTCCCCTACGCTTCCCCAGATTCCACGGTTGCACGCCATCATCATTGCAATTCAAACCGCTTAGGAAGACCTCTCACCAGTTATGCTGATCCAACCGCTTCAAGAGCATCTATCCGGGTTTGAGCAGGACCTCGCACCGATATGGCATGTTACCCGCGCGAGTCCCGCCCGGTACCATGGTAGTCCGCGGTTATGATTATTCAACCGGCTCCATGGCATCTTCCCCCGCATTTACACCAACGACCTCGTTTCGATATGGCAGAACGCCCGGGCGAGGCCCACCTCATCGATTCCGTCATGTCCCACCAGGTTGAGAGTACTTTCCGGAAACATAAACATCCGGACCCATGGCTTTTTCACAGGGGGACTCGTTTCGATAGGCATGTCACCCGTCGAGTCCGCCCGCCTCCATGGCAAACGCATGGGCTTTACAAACCGGGCGAGTCTACATCTAACACATGTACCCTTGTCCAGCAGGATAAAAACCCTGCGTCGCATTGAACCGCGATACTGTCCAGCAAGATAAAAACCCTGCATCGCACTGAACTGCGATACCTTTGGGAACACATGGGGGAGACTCGTTATCTCTACACCATCCCACCGGGCAGATTGTATCTCTAACACAGAACAAGTCTCCCCGCAGGCTAACAAACCTGCACATCTACCTCATCGCTTATTTAAACACAAAGCTGAGAAGAACTAGCAAATGTTTGCACCGCTCCGTTCTGATTTGGCAGAACAACCGGTTCTGGCCCAGTTTGCACCGCTCCGTTCTGATTTGGCAGGATGCCCAGTTCGGGACCAGTGAGCTCCGAAGGGCAGCAGACCCAATCAGAATTCCGTGCATTAATCTCTTGCATGGCGGATTTCAACGCCTCATCACCATCATTCCATGCATTAATCTCTCGCATGGCGGATTTCAACGCCTCATCATCATCATTCCATGCACCATCTATCGCATGGCATCATCTCATACACTCTTCGGGTTTCCACCCCGTTCCATGCTCTACCACTCGAGCACAATCCTATTTTACATTACCCAACATGCTTATAAATTATTTCTTGCCATCAGTAACAGGTACTCACCTCGGTCACGCCCAATCTTTAACGCGGACTTGGGGGACTGGGGACCTATAGGTTGGTAACCCCGCGGGTCTGCGGGACAAGAGCAAGACAGATAAGTCCCCATTCAAGATTGCACTTGACCGGGAACTTGGGGGACTTGTTGACAGTAGCCGCAGAGGGGCTACAGCAAGCCCACAGACCCGCGGCAAGTACACCAGGGCCCGGCCCAGGACTCAGGATCGGAGCACCAGCACCAGGCCTCGGGGCCCAGCGGTCTATCCTGCCTCCAAGGGTCCTGGGACCAGGGGCGCCTGCCTGCCAAAGAGGGCACCAGAATATCCAAACAGAAGGGAACCAGTCCCACATCGAAGGGCAAGGCCAGCCCTCACCCTCAACCACCTATATATGGGCCTCGACTACCACCATAAATAGGTAACTTGTCTCCCTCCCTGCTTACATACGTGCCCAGGTTATATATATTCCAACTATACTAACTTAGGCATCGGAGAGGTGAAGGCCGGCCCGCCCGGTATTCCCCTTAGTAAGCAGGATTGCAGGAGATCGAGTTGGATTCATCAAGTATCTACCAAGACCCCCGGGTTTAGGCAGAAACAGGTACACAACCTAGTTCATTTGGAGCTGATCACAAAACTCTGTCGAAATTGACTGATATGCAAATTATCAGACAGATCTGTCATACTTTGCCAAAACAGCCACAGCTCACTCAATATGATAGCTATGATTGAATTGTTGGTATCCCTGGAACGTATACGCATGCGTATAGACCTTTCTAATGAGACTAAATTCACAATTTTTCAATCAGTGGACTGTCCTGTAGGTCCTGTGGAACTTGACCTATGAAATTAGGCAGATTCTAATTTTGCCTTTAGTGTGTCTTTCATGTTGGGATGGAATATACCATGGCGTTGCACGGACTCATCTAGCCATTACGTTGGCTTTACAAGATTATAACGAATGAGATGTCAAGTCGAACATATTGTAACAAGTACATAATTGCGCACACCGTACTTAGATGAAGAGTTTCATCTCTCAAGACTTCTAGTTATATGGAAGAAACAAGTCTTCTCAAGACAAGACATCGACTGATCATGAGATACATATAGGCATTAGTTTAACATCCTTTAGGTTACCATAAGCCGATTAATGATAAGCATCATCAATAACGGTTCTTATTTTCGAGACCACTCGGTCATAACTTCTGAGACCTACATGTCTCACATTTGAGACCAAAGTATTCGCAAGATCCTTTCATTCTTAACGTCAGATCAGTAATATCTCAATCACAATTCATCCGTATTTTACACGCAAAGAGGCATAATTCTTCATATCTCAAGTAGATGTTTAATGAGCATTTCAAATACCATTACAAACGTGCTCCATGTTCTGGACCCACTTGATTTGGGTGAAAACCGTTCCATTCAGGATATTTATGTACATCTCTTTATTTAGTCCCAATAAAGATGATTTATGACTACCAAGCTGTATGTTTAGTTTTTCAGAAACTACCAAATTGACAAGGTAGTGAAGTGTAATGACATTCATTACGAGGACATATCTCATCGTAGTCGATTCATGACGTTTGTGTGAAACATTACGCCGTAAGGTGAGACTAAGCTCTTTTTCTCACTACGCTTTCCAACAAAGATGTAATTGACTGGGTTTACACTAGTGGTGTCGGCATCACCTAACTAAAGACCTATCTCTTTGTTCAAATTAGATGGCATCTTTCCCATTAGGCCAATTCACAACGTTGGTATACTCTTCAATGAAGTATATGTTCAATATCAAACTCATAAACTGCATCCTCATGTACACTAGTGTAATACATATTTGTAGAGATCTCTATATGGATTAGATTTGCATTGAGGCGTCCCCCAATGATGACAATAATACAAAAAATTCATGAGACGAATGAGTGTCATTGATCAAATGATCAAGTAGTGCTAAAACTCGCATCCAGCGAGTATATATCAAACCAATGGCATCTCTACACTTGTATGAGAGTCACGACCTAGTGACACCATCTACCACTTTTGTGGCGTCACCAGCCACCATCTACGGGTGACGACATGTCCACTTATTCGGATATCAATCCTTATAGGCATGTTTAAAACAAAAGCAATATTCTGATCATTTTACTGAAAGACCACTAATTTGCTCGTTGCAGCATGTATATTCAATCTCGTCACTTTAATTTATAGAACTTTGGGGAACATGATAAGACACATTGGGGTCAAACATGACAATGTCAGGTTGTTCTACTAGAACATACTTTTTCTTATCTCCCCCTTACGATAGGAAGACTGGCTCATCAAAGGTGACATAAACGAGATCACATTTTAATGTTTCCATATAACGGACTATAGGTGGAAAAACATGTCTTGTTCAAAGACAATATTCATCATCAAATAACCCATCATTAAACGCTTGTGGTAGCGCAATTTTGCACTTAAACCACGTAGAAGATAAATGGTATTGGTCGTTAACACTTATCTGTTAACAAAGATGCATACTATTACAAACCGTAACATGCATATACACTTCCTTAAACGTTTCACTAAGTTCTGGGATTCCAAACACTACCAAATTTTAACAGTTGGTAAACACGGGTGTTACGATTCCAATGTCACCGGTCTCATTATCGGAACCGGCCGAACACATGCCGAACTGGATGGAAAAACCGGGATGTGAAAGATTTTCAGTCGATCCCATTGATCTGTGGAAGATAGTTCTTAGTTAAGGGCATATATGAAATTTCCAGAAATCAACTAATATATAATTGTAGTGAGTGTCTGGATTACAAGTGTGGGAGGATAGATTCAGCTCTCTTATTATTTATTTTGTTAATCAAATTATTACGTTGTAAAGACAAAATTCGAAGGTGTATAATTTCATTTTTGAAGAATTAATAAGGAGTGTAGATTGTTAAAGTGGGTAAATTTCACTCTCCAATACACTTTGTGCTCGTTATTTTCTATTGAGATATGAATCCCACATCAGGAATATGAGACTTTGCCTGTGCATTTATAAATGTTTGATCCTCTCCATCTATTGCCAATTAGCTTTGGATGTGAAGCGCGTACTACTTTATTTTGGTATCAGAGTGGGTTACCCACGTATGTGTGCATTCTCTCTATCTATCCTCCTATGTCTGGGCCTCTCTATCTACATGTCTCTCTCTCCCTCTTCCACATGGACTCGACGTCACCCAAGTAGTTGTGTCCACGTGTTTGGCTTGAAAGTTTGCCACACGTGTGGGAGCGTGTTGAGATATGAATCCCACATTAGAAATATGAGACTTTGCCTGTGGAATTTTAAAGGTTTGAGTCTCTCCATTTATTGTCAATTGGTTTTGGATGTGAAGCCCAAACTACTTTATCTATCCCAATGTCAATGATAATTAAACCTTTTACCTCAGTATTATTAGTCATTTTTAATAATTAAAAGACTATAACCCATTATATGTATACCAAATTTTAAAATAGAGTTTTTTTATTGTTTTTTGTTGGGAGCTTCTATTCATACCTCCAAAAACAGTACTTGGACCTCCCTATTTTTTCAAATTGGTATGGATTATGTCAACGCATGTGAATTTACTAAAAAATCATCTTACCAAATAACTCTGACCTTACAAAAAAAAATATCCATCTAACTAAAAAAATCTCACATTTCCAAAAAAAAATCGCACCTTACAAAAAAAAAAAAATTATTCCACATTGCCAAAATAAATCTCACTATACAAAAATAAATTAATTAATTAATATCTCATCTTACTGTTGTCCAAGAACGATAAATTCATAATCATCCGCAATCGACGGTGAAGTAATATTTTGTGTAAATTTTGAAATATGATGCAATTTGTATTAGTTTTAGTTTTTTTTTTTCGGTTAGATTATATTTGGGTTTCACTTGCTTGAATGCATTTGTTATAATCAACGATTAGTGTAAAGAACATATAAATAATTGTGATGTGATTATGAATAAACAAGCTTCACAGTCTCAACAAAGTTAATAATGGATGAGAAAATATGATTATTAAATGTTCAAAAATTGAAAAAGAACTAATTACAAATTTCCTTTAGAATCTTTTAAAAAGAAAATTTTTATTAATTTTTTGGAGTTTCGGGTATTTTGGGAAAATAAGAGAGGTCTAAATAGCATTTTATTTCGTTGAAAAAGTAAATTGGTGGTCTATAAAGCAAAGAGGTCCAAGTGCTGTTTTTAGAGGTATGAATAAAACCTCTCTTTTTGTTTTACTGTTTTTGGAGGTATGAATAAAACCTCTCTTTTTGTTTTACTATAGTACATTCATTTAGTTACTTAAATACTTGTTTGTAGTCGATAAAACAAACTGCACATATTTTTTAGGTCGTGCGAATAAGTCTATATATTTATCTAATGTAGGAGGTGGAGAGTATTGTGCCTCCTGAAGTGTATGAATCTCGAAATCGTTCAAGCGATCTGACAGCACGAGAACTATTTACCAAGAATCACAAGAAATTGATGGACGATGCAGAGATTTCTATAAAAGGGACGGCTACTTCTTGTACAGTAGTAGGCGCTCTAATTGTTACGATGATGTTTGCTGCAGCATTCACAATTCCAGGTGGAAATGATGGTAACACAGGTCGTCCCTTGTTTCAAGATAAGAAGTTATTCACGATTTATATAGTTTCGATTACTATATCACTTGTTTCGTCCACAAGTTCAGTAATTACATTCTTAGGAATACTCACCTCCCGTTATGCAGAAAATGATTTCCTCAAATCTTTACCCACGAAGATAATGATCGGCCTATTCACTCTTTTCTCCTCTGTTGTTAGCATGATGATAGCGTTTTCGTGTGCACTTATCTTTTTGCTAGACGGAAAAACATCGACTATCAGGCTATGTATTTTGTTTACTAGTGTTCCGGTCATATTATTTGTATGGTTGTTGTTCCCCCTCCTTATCAAGACTTTAATATCTACTTATGGACCAGGAATATTTGTCAACAGAAAAAACATGTAATTTAAGAATACAATGCTAAACATGATATTTTTTCTTTCTTTTTGTTATTGTAATTTTTTTGTGGTCTCGAACTACCATGTACCATTTCATTTATTGAATGGTTCAATAAAATTATGGCATTTGGCATCTACAGGCCAAAAATAATGTACGTCCTCAGAGGACGGTGATTGTAGATCCACTGAACGAGAAGAAGTTCACAACTAAAGAACAATTTGGTTCTTCTTTCCTCACAAGTCACAACTAAATACTCAACAGGTAACTCTCCAAATTACTCAATTTCTTAAAGCTTGCAACTCTTTAAATATAAGAACTCTCAATTTATCTACACCTAAAACTATGTCTCTATTCCCTATTTATAGACTGACAACTAGACTTACAATAAGATTTAGAATCATAGAAGGAATCCTAAACATTCACTTTTAAAGACAAGAAAAAAAAAATTCCTAGATACACTTTAATAACTTACCGAAAGTCTTAAGTAAAAAATTCAAAACAGACAAAGGAATTAATTTTTAACAGCAATCTCAAGAAAATCATGTTTTGAAAATTTGATTTCTTATATGTAGAAGGTAACATAAAATTATCAAGTAGCTTATATATCAATCCCATATTACATATAAATCCAATTTTATGCATGTTAGCTAGTACTTAATCTTATTATAATGACCAGTGACCAGTGAAGTCATACTTTATCTGATAATCGAAGTCCTGTGGTTCGAATGAATCCGTTTCACGTACTTCATATTAGAAATGGGGATTAATACAACGACATCCGGCTGTCATTATGTCAGTTAGCAGTATTATGATCAATTGATATTTTAAAAGCCTGCATGCTAAAATATGAGTAAGACAATGGCAGATACAACCAGTCAGCCATCCTAATCAAACCTCTGTTTCTATACTCTCAAAACCTAATTTTCCCAAAGAGAAAAATCCTCACTTGAACTATTGTCTTTTGGTAAAAATTTTCTACTATTTTAACTTTTTAATTATTTAGATAACAAACTTCTTACCCTAATTACGTAATGCTCTTGTTAACAAGGAATGTCTTTTGGTCGCAAACTCGCAAACATTGCCTGCTCTATTACAGTTTATATGTATACAACCTCAACATGTGATGGAGTTGGTAAAAGTCTCTTCAGTTTAAGAATCTGGCTTCTCTGCTTGGAGAAGTTGTGCTTGGATCTACTTGAATCTGCTGTGACTCCTCTTTGGTTGACACATTGTACAAAAGCAATCCAATGGACGACAATTAAAGAACTCGAAAACACAAATCTTACACCCACACATAGTACATATATATCTCTCTCCCGTACGTTGTTTCTGTGAGTGACTGTGACCGTACAACGCCGGTGGTGGTAGTCGTCTATCTCGCGTTGTCTCAGTTCACCCCGTGGCGGTGGTAGTCGTACGACGCCCGTATGAGGGTAGATTGAGCAAGTCTCCGATTTTGACCTCAGCTCTGGCGTAAGGGATTTGAGCTGAGGTCACCGCCGCGGGAAAATATTCGAGATCTTTGCGATACCGGATGGCTGGGTTTCATTCTGATTATCTGATTTGGGTTTAATTGAAATGGGTGGTTGTTGCTTAATTCGAATGGGACCCTGAAGCTCAAAAACAAAATGATGATGCTTTGATTATGATAATTAACATTTCTAGATCTTGCATAAACATGCAAATCATGCATCTGGAACTGGAGAAGACAGCAAGAGAATTGTTTTGCCTATGGCTGATTTGGTGTGTCAGTGCAAGAATTGTGTTTTAGAGTCTTATGATTATAGTCTCTTTGATTGCTTTTAGATGACGTGTCGGTCTACGAGTGATGACCAACCAGATCCAAGCAGAGCTTCCCAAACAGACCCATGCGCTCTTAAACTCAATGCCGGCCTTCCGGCTATGCGAGCTAGGCACAGGCCTAGAGCTTCCGATTGATAGGGGCCTCACGATATTACGTTTTTCGTCAATAGTTAACAATGTGATGGTTTGTTATAGTGGAATGTAGTTGGCATACCTCTTCAATAACCCGAGTTCAATTCCTAGCTAGCATAGTTAATCAAACAACGTTAATTGTGCCCTACCTTGGGGAGGGACTAAGAGAATGTTGTCTGCATGTACGGGTGACATGGGAGGAGTCGATCGGGTGAAGGTAGTCAAAAATAACATCGAATACGAAGGTAAAGTGAACTCGGTTATCAAAGCGTTGTGAGGTGATGTGTGCCAGTGTGCGTGAACAACGAATTACATTGACCTAATCCGGACCAGTCGAAAAAGATTAACGGGCAAAACTTCTAAGTTATGAACTACTTCTATGTGCAAAAAATAAAGTGCATGATAGTAAACAAGTTAAAACGAAAGAGACTAATAGAGCTGAAATGAAAGTAAAATACCTATAAGGTAAAGAGAGATAAGTTTGTATGAAAACTTGTATATTGATTTGTGTGTTTGGTGCATGACCTTTTACAAAGAATTACAAAGTCATATATATACAGATCAAAACCCTAGCTAGCTTGTTCTCCACGTCCTGTAATCTGTAGAATATCCAACTTCCTATTTTGGTTTGATTTGTACATGAATGCGCGCTCTGATTCGGCTGATCTTTGAAATCTTCATGGTTGAAAATTTTCCAATAGCTTGTTTCTGTTTCCTACAAAGGTCTCTTTCCTAAATGCGTTCGGCCGAGGTTTCATCTTGAGTTCGGCCGAAGGAATTGGACTAATTGTAGACTCGTCACGGCCCAAATTCGTACTTCGGCCATTTCTCACTGACATTACACAAATAGACATTATTGAGCTTATTTTGTCCTACGTAAGGCATGTAGCTCGGTCATACATTACCTTCACTTCGGTCATCTTACCTAACAATCAAAATTGTCTTATCTTGACCAAATGAACAAGTGCTTCCTTATCTCGGCCAAGTGAACCAGTATTTCTGACTTTGTGTGATGACCTGACCTGAACTGGCTACGGAAGCTAGCATTTAAGTAGGTCACGCATCCCACATCACCCAGGAGAGAGTGGACGCTGTGCTTATATATGCATAGTCAACTTCATACATTGAGACGCGTTTCATGGGGAAGACCCTAGGAACGAACCCATGCGGACTTATGGGGTGCTAGTTTGGCATGTGGGCCCAGAGGGGACAAAGCTCATCCAAGCCCGGCCTTATGGGCATAAGGCAGAGTATGAGCGGAAGGTTCAAAGTCTAGGCCCCAAAACCCTGCTTGTTCAAAGCCCGGTCAGGCCCGCCCCACCCGGCCTCATGATCCCTGCCCAAGAGCCCATCATATCGTAGTATAATAACATTTTTTTAGCCATAAATGGAATGATTGGAATCATTTCTTTTCATCATAACTCAGTCCTTTCATCTATCATCTACAACCCTCTTATATATATATCACTCATCGTATCAATATCAAGGCAGTATTCCAATCTGGTTACTTTTTCATGGTGCATCAATCTCTTAATCAAGATCTAATATGAGTAATATCACATGTGTGATGGACTATGAAGCACGGACACGGACATGAGTGTCCAATACGGACACGATTCGATACGCGAACACGAGAAAATAATTTTTTTCGGACACAGACACGTGGTGGACACGTTAATTAAATATAATTTTTAATATATATATATATATATATATATTTTTCCCAGCCGACTCCTTCCTCTATCTCTTTCTCTTTCTCCTTCCTCTTTCTTTCTCTCTCTTTCTCTTCCTCTTTCCCCGATTCTCCTTCCCAAGGTTTAAAATCTCTACGATATATCCGATATATCTCCCGATATCTTCTTTTTTCGGCCAACCGATATATCTTTGAGGTAAATATTTTCTTTTTCCGTATCTACGATATATCTCCGATAACTTAAAATATCTTCGATATTTAAGATATTTGCGATATATCTCCGATATTTTAACGAAATATCTATAAAATTTTCATATATTTTTTTTTTAGATTCAAGAATGTTTATGAGAAAAGTAATTGAATAAGTAATCAGTGATCAACTCGAGGAATATAAAAAAAAATGAGTACTCCGGATTCCCCTCAAAGGATATCTGGATGAGAGAAGTGCTAAACAGTCTTGATAAATATTGGTGAGGAGTGTTCTCCTCGAGAAATATGTAAGAAAGTAAGAAAAAAGTAATCACCTCGATTGCTCAAATAAGTAATCCCCTCGAGTTCTCGAATAAGTAATCGCATCGATTACTCGAATAAGCAATCGCCTCGATTACTCGAATAAGTAATCTCCTCGAGTTCTCGAATAAGTAATCGCCTCGAGTGCTCGAATAAGTAATCTCATCGAGTTCACAAAAAAGTAATCGTCTCATGGACTCATAATTAGTAATCGCTTCGAGTTCTCGAAAAAATAATCGCCTCGAGTTTTCGAATTAGTAATCACATCGAGCTCAATAACCATGATCAATAATCGATAGTGGACGCAACTCATGCAATGAATATTAAATGAATGTAGTAACTAGTAACTAGTAAGAAGAGGCTAAAAATGTAAAACGTAGGCTTGTTTTTAGCCCAAAAAAATAAAGCTGTGTATTATCATTGAATTCATTCAACAACATGTTTGAAGACACATGGAAAGTAGTCAACTAGTGTTTTCATTTTTTTTTCTTCAATTATAAGAAGATCCCAAAAATGCAAAAAGTATCATTATTTTTTGCCTGACCAAAACAAAGCACACGTATTAATGTCATTGAATTCATTCAACAACATGTTTGAAGAGTTGTTGAAGACACATGGAAAGTTGTCAAGTAGTGTTTTCATCTTTTCTTCAATTATAAGAAGAGCCCAAAAATGCAAAAAGTATACTTGTTTTTAGCCCGACCAAAATAAAACAAACGTATTGTCATTCAATTTATTCAACAAAACAATGAAGGCACATGGAAAAGTATTGAAATACTGATGACCCAAGACTGGTGATGAATCTATATAAGAGCGCGCATGCATATGTACTTCAACATGCAAGCATATTTGCATTCTTCTTCTCCTTACGAAAAGTAGTTGTAGAAATCAGGTAACTAAATATCCTTATAAGAATAGTTTTCTCTTTATGAAAGTATGCAACTGCTATTGAAGGAAATAAAAGTGGCATAATCTGCAAATTTTGGTTTAGCAAATTTCAAAGTGGGGGAATTACAAGATTGAAGAGTCATTTATCAGGTTATGATCCACACAGGAGTGTTAAAAATGTGATAAGGTGGCCCACCAGATGTGAAGCAAGAGGTGATATCATGGATCAAGAGAAAAAATGCTATCAAACAAGGAAAGGCAGCTATGGAAGAAGATATCAGAGAAGAACTCTGAAATGAATATCTTAGGAATGAACAAAATCCCAATGAAGATGATGGGAGTGATGGCGATGATGGATATCAATATCCTCAAGACATGCGTCGTTCTGAACAAGGAGATTATTGGGAAGTAGTAAGACAATATACTGTAGATCGTGATAACTCTCAATTTACAAGGAGTGCAAATTTGAGATTTCCAACAAGATCGAAGGGTGGTAGTAGCAATCGTCAAACTCAACAATTTGATCGATCAAAATATCATAGTCATCGGTATCAATTTCCTGAACCTCCAGTAGAAATATCATACAAGGATAGTCGATCAAAGCAAAACACATTTAAAGGAATATTTAAAAGTGTGAGAGAAAGTTTACTAAAATCGACTGCAAGATTTTTCATATATACTGGTATTGCTGCAAATAAGGCAAACTCCCCACATTTCAAGGAGATGCTTTCTGTCGCAGGAAATTGTGGTAAATATTTTATACTTTAATGCACTTTTTATGTAGTATATACATACTGACCAATCTTATTAAATATATCGTTTCTTGTTTATAGGTCCTAGCATATATAAAGTCTCCAACCCCATATGAAATTCAAGGTCTTTGTCTGGAGGCAGAGTACACAGAAATGCAAAAGTATGTGGATAAGCATAGAGAATGTTGGAAAGTATTTGGATGCACTATTATGTGTGATGGATGGATTGGGCCAACGAAACTATCTATTATAAATTTTATGGTGTATTCGAAAGGTGCAACTGTGTTTCTGAAATCTGTAGATGCTTCCCATGTAAAAAAAAACTGCTCAGTACATATATGGTCTGTTAGATGAGATTATCCAAGATATTGGACCAGAAAATGTTGTTCAAATTGTCACTAACAATGCATCAGCATCTGAACTATCCGGAGTTGCAGTGCCCCCCCCCCCCCCCCCCCCCCCCCATGCAGCATCATTGTCATATGCTGCTCACTGCATTGATTTGATATTTGAAGATATTGGGAAGAGAAAACCAGTGTGCAGTGCAATTAAAATGGCTCAAACTGTAACTAACTACATCTAAAATCATAGTTGGGTACTTACAGAAATGAGGAGCATCACTCATGGGAATTTAATTCGACCTGGAAAAACTCGATTTGCAACAAATCACATCGCCATCGATAGCATACCGAAAAATAAAGCAAATTTGAGAAGATTGTTTACAAGCAGCTCATGGACTCATAATGCAGCAAGCCGAACTAGAGAAGGCAACAAGGTAGAAAAAATAATCTTAGACTCCAGTTTTTGGGATGGCATGGAAACAGTCCATGAAATTTACAAGCCACTATATGAGATTCTTCGAATTGTTGATACAGAAATTCAACCGACCATCACTACCAGAAAAGGGGTTATAGCCGACGATATGGGAAAAAACGGCCGACGAAATAGTATCTCGTCGGCTATAACCCCTTATAGCCGACGAATTACTATTTCGTCGGCCACATCGTCGGCTATAATATTATAGCCGACGACGGCCGACAACTCGTCGGCTATAACTATAGCCGACGAAACGTTTTTGGTTATAGCCGACGAGAATGGTATTCGTCGGCTATAAGAGTTATAGCCGACGAAAAGTTTTTGGTTATAGCCGACGAGGAGGGTATTCGTCGGCTATAACTCTTATATCAGATCGACCTTCTGCATCAGGGAGCTCATTCGTCGATGAAATCGTCCAAAACGCTCTGAAATCGTCCAAAACCTCGGCCATAAGCTTGAAAGGTACGTATATTGCTGTGTGTGTTGATTTAGTTGGTTATATGCAGAGGTGTGTTAATTTAGAGTTTAATTAGAATAAATGTGTGATTAATTTGATATATATATATATATATATATATATGTGTTGAGATGAGATTATTAATGGGTTGATATATATGTTGTATTGGTTAGATAGAATTGAAGTTTTGTTGAAGATTAGTGATTGATTGTTGATTTATAGGTGATTTTAGATGAATTTGATGAAAAAATGTATATATATATTAATTAATTTAATTGTAATTAAAAATATATTGTTGGTATATATAAAAAATACATTGTGTTTAATTAATTAGGGAGATTGACGATGTTTTAATTAATTTAGGGATGCATGTGTATATATATATATATATGTGTGTGTGTGTAATGATGAATTTTTTAATTAATTAGTACGTGCGTACGTACGTAGTACGTGCATATATACATATCTATATATAGCTATATTTATTTCTTGAATTTACAGGATGGACAAGAGTTGGATTACCCTTGGAAGATGGGATCAGACGTATCATGATGGAGTTAGGAGTTTCCTGGATTTTGTGATGGCTAACTGTGGAGACACTACACTTCATTATTGTCCGTGTAAAAAGTGCAAGTGTGCCACCCCACGACACCGGTTTTCCATAGAGACAGTGGAGCAACACCTGGCTAGATATGGATTTTGGGTCCTATACACTAATTGGATTTATCACGGTGAACCAGAGTTTGCGGGTCGTCATGATCATGGACAATTTACCGAGAGAGGGAGTTCCTCCAATGATCCGACAACGAACTGGATCAACGATATGTTTCCTCGTGAGAGCGGTGTCTTTGAGGAAGCACCAGATGTGCAACTCCCACCTCCGGAGATAGAGTGTTTCCCTGATATTGAGCCACTCGAGCCATTACCCCGATCTCCGGTCAACACAAGTGGTATGGAAAAGTACAACAACCTGATCGCATTGCAACAGACTCCGTTGTACCCCGGATGCAGTAAGACTGTCCTTGAATCTGTCATGGGAGTGATGAAGATCAAAACGGAGAACAAAGGCACTGTCAAATCGGTTGATGATTGGCTTCGGCTATGGGGTGGGGCGATGCCCCCCGGACATCGGCTTCCTACCAGTCATCATAAGGTGCGACATATCCTTAAAGATCTCGGCCTTTCCTACATCAAGATTCATGCATGCAGATACGATTGCGTTCTGTTTTACGGGGAAGGACTTGCAGATCTTGAATACTGCCCATTATGCAATACAGAGCGGTATAAGTTCACTCCTAAAGGGAACAAGAAAGCTGTGAAGATACTTCGGTACTTCCCGCTGATTGATAGGCTTGAGCGGTTGTTCATGTGTGCTTTCACGGCCGAAGCTATGAGATGGTGGGCTGAGAGGAATGTGCCTGACGATGACACCCTTAGACATCCCGCCGACGGAGAGGCTTGGAAGAAGAACGTGTTGGAGTTTCCTGAATTTGCATCAGAGGTTCGAAATGTTTGGCTAGGGCTATCATCCGACGGTTTCAACCCTTTTGGCAAGAAAGAGCTTCAGTACAGTGTGTGGCCAGTTATTTTGATTCCGTACAACTTTCCACCGTGGATGTGCATGAAGAAGGAATATAACATGCTCACATTGTTGATTCCAGGCCCAGGTTATCCGGGAAAGTGTCTCGATGTGTATTTGAGACCCGTAATTGAGGAGCTTCGGTACTTGAGTCTGAACGGCCACCTGGTCTACGACCGGTTCAAAAATGAGATGTTCCGGATGCATGCCATGCTTGTTGGCACGATCAGTGACTTTCCTGGGAGGGGTATGTTGTCGGGCAGCGTCACCAGGGGTTACAGGGCTTGTTCAGAGTGCATGACTGTTGATTGCTCCAGTCCTCATTGCAGCAAGATTGTCCAGATGCGTCACCGTCGTTGGCTTCCGCATGACCATCCATTTAGGGACGATGCACAGGCTTTTGATGGGACTGAAGAAAGGGGCTGGGCACCCGAGCAATGGACAGGGGAGGAAATATTGGCAGTGTTGAATGAGTATGACTTTGGTCCGCTTAGCAATCATCCCGATGTGTTGCGCACGATTCCAGAGAGGCCGGATCGGTATAGGTTCTGGTCACACAAGAGCATCTTATGGGAACTTCCTTATTGGGCCAGGTTGGCTACCAGATACTACCTGGATGTCATGCATATAGAGAAGAACGTGGGTGAAGCCGTGGTTGGCACAGTTTTGAATTGGGAGAAGAAAACAAAAGACACCCCCAAGGCACGCGTTGATCTGAGAAATATGGGACTGCGGGACCATTTGTGGTTGAGAGAGGGCAGGAGCAAAATGCCCCAAGCTCCTTACACAGTCACCAGGGACCAGAAACATGAAATCTTTGGATGGCTGAGTAATGTCAGGTAACTTTTTATTAGGCATGTATTCCCTAAAGAATCCATCTGTTGTTGGACGACTATATATGCATGAAATCTAATTGTTGTTAATGGCTATGCAGGTATCCTTATGGCTATGCGGGTAACATAAGCAAGTGTGTTAACTACCGAGACAACAAGATGTACGGATTGAAGAGTCACGACTGCCATGTACTGCTTCAACGCCTCTTCCCTATTTTCATTCGAGCGTACTTGGAGGATGAAGTGGTTGAGCCGTTGGTGGCGTTGTCAAGATTCTTCCAGAAGTTATGCGCTAGAGAAGTTAGAAAATCAGACCTCATGAGAATGCATGAGGAAATCGTTTTTATCTTGTGCAAGTTCGAGAGGATATTTCCCCCAAACTTCTTTGACATCATGCCTCACCTGATGATCCATCTTCCCCAACAATTGTTGCTTACCGGTCCCGTACACTACACTTGGATGTATCCCATCGAAAGGTACATGTTATTCATAAATTTGATTTATACATGTTTTTAAATAAAAGTTGCATGCTCTTAACATGCACTTGTTAACCTTGCAGACAACTTGGAGACTACAAGAAATATGTGCACAATAAATCTGCGCCTGAGGGGTGTATTGCTGAAGCTTACATTGCGCATGAGTGTGTAACGTACGCCAAGTTGTACTTGGGAGCGATGGAGGACCCCCCACAACATCCAAGTCGAGATGACCCCGAGTTCAACCTATCTATCGTCGCCAACTCTGTTGTACCATACGGAAGCTTCAAGAAAAAGGGTGTGGACAAGTTGCCTGACCATGAGGTAGGGATTGCCCACTGGTGGGTTCTAATAAACTGTCCGGAGGTACAATATTGGAAACGTCACCATCTTCACTGCAAGGAAGTTCGCGGTGATGTCGACTACCACAACACGACGTTTGCAGACTATTTTCCACAATGGGTAAGTGTATAAATATATATATTAGATGGCTTTCTTTTACAGTTCCCTGTTCTTTAATCATAAACACACCGAGTGATTTGAGTTATATTTTTCAGCTGATGCAAGTGGCTGCGAGTGGTGGTCATACAAATTACTCAGAGGAATTGAGGCTGTTGTCGATGAAGCCGATATCTTCCACAGTCCGCCCAATGTGTGATGTCAACGGCGTTAAGTATATATGTGAAGCTAGAGACGGGGAACGCAAAACACAGAATTGTGGGGTGATGGTGGATGGTGCAGAGGGGGGCGTGGATTTTTACGGTGTCCTACAGTCAGTTGTTGAACTCATTTATGGGAACCGCATGAAAGTCCACTTGTTCAAGTGTCGATGGTTTGATACTAGGCCGCACCGCATACGGATCGATCAGTACGGCATACTTTCGGTGAATACCGCCACTAGTGTGTATGAAGACGACCCCTTTGTTTTCGCCACAGCGGCCAAAAAGGTCTTTTATCTTGACGATCCTTTGAACAAAGGCACGTGGAAGGTAGTTAACCATGTGTCTCAGCGAGACATATACAGTGCTACCACACTTGGTGTGAGCACAGAGTGTCAAGAAGCGACCGCATACCAAGAGCCGGACGCCGGCGACATTCCGGAATCCTCCACCATCCGCGATAATAATGTGACGCCGGGCAGAGTGGTTCGACTTCCTAGGGGTCAGGTGCCCATGTATGATGTTAATCCGAATCGTCTATATCAGGCAGACGATGACTCAGACGACGAGTACGAGCACCGGTTGCCAGATATTAACTACTATACTACGTCTGACTCAAGTGATGAGGATGATTCTGATTATCATCCTTAGTATACTATTTATGTATGTATTTGTGTACAAAGGTGCATGCATGTATGAAAAAAAATTTTGTCCTTAATTACCGTTTTCCGAATTTTTGGGAAATTGTATTGAATTGTTTGTGCGATATTCAGGAATTTATCAGGTGAAATAGGCAATTTTCAGGCCCTAAATGGCAAATTTTCAGAAACATCAGCATTATAGCCGACGAAATGGACCATAATTCGTCGGCTATAATGCCCATACTGTAGCCGACGACTTATAATTCGTCGGCTATACTGTAGCCGACGACTTGCAAGTCGTCGGCTAAAGTATATTGACCGAAACCATACGTAGACCGTTCAAATGCAAAAGTGTCGTGAAATAAGATACGACCGAAATATTGAAATACGACTACGGTTGAAAAATGGGAAGATTCCGACAAAATCTGTGTGCCGAATGTTGCGGTTAGGTGTTTTTTACTTCCGTTTTCCTATGGGTAGCCTGACGGTCGGTAAATATTTGGAGGAAAATTTGTATACGTTTAGTTGCGTCGCATCGATTTGAAACTATTCTCTGTTGAAGGTCAGGCCAAAACACGTCATTTAGACGGGCCAATTGCCGTTTTAAAGCGTTTAGAGGTTTGACCAAAAGTTTGACCGTCCCGATCGAGCCTTTAACGTTGTCAGATGTAGTTGGATTTTTTTTCATACATGTATTTAATCTTAACGGTGATATCTGACGGTTGGAATAGATTTTCCAAACTTTTAGATTCGAAATCGGAACATATGCACTAATGTTCCTTAACTTATTTACTAAGTGTTTAAGTGAATGTATAGTTTCAAATAGTTACCATACGTAGACCGTTCAAATGCAAAAGTGTCGTGAAATAAGATACGACCGAAATATTGAAACACGACTACGGTTGAAAAATGGGAATATTCCGACAAAATCTGTGTGCCGAATGTTGCGGTTAGGTGTTTTTTACTTCCGTTTTCCTATGGGTAGCCTGACGGTCGGTAAATATTTGGAGGAAAATTTTTATACGGTTAGTTGCGTCGCATCGATTTGAAACTATTCTCTGTTGAAGGTCAGGCCAAAACACGTCATTTAGACGGGCCAATTGCCGTTTTAAAGCGTTTAGAGGTTTGACCAAAAGTTTGACCGTCCCGATCGAGCCTTTAACGTTGTCAGATGTAGTTGGATTTTTTTTCATACATGTATTTAATCTTAACGGTGATATCTGACGGTTGGAATAGATTTTCCAAACTTTTAGATTCGAAATCGGAACATATGCACTAATGTTCCTTAACTTATTTACTAAGTGTTTAAGTGAATGTATAGTTTCAAATAGTTACCATACATAGACCGTTCAAATGCAAAAGTGTCGTGAAATAAGATACGACCGAAATATTGAAACACGACTACGGTTGAAAAATGGGAATATTCCGACAAAATCTGTGTGCCGAATGTTGCGGTTATGTGTTTTTTACTTCCGTTTTCCTATGGGTAGCCTGACGGTCGGTAAATATTTGGAGGAAAATTTTTATATGGTTAGTTGCGTCGCATCGATTTGAAACTATTCTCTGTTGAAGGTCAGGCCAAAAAAACGTCATTTAGATGGGTCAATTGCCGTTTTAAAGCGTTTAGAGGTTTGACCAAAAGTTGACCAGGGAATAGCCGACGAAATACTTAACCTCGTCGGCTAAACTCTTGCGATCCGCGCCGTTTCATTGTCCGCCGTTGGATGGGCGAGATCTGACGGCTGCTGAGAGCGTAAAGTATAGCCGACGAGATTCATATTATAGCCGACGACATGCATATTATAGCCGACGATATACCTAACTTCGTCGGCTATAACCGGCTCGCAAAGCCCAACTTCGGCCCGGCCCGGATTTTGGCCCGGCCCGTAAGAGTATAGCCGACGAATTTCGTCGGCTATGACTATAGCCGACGAATTAAAATTAAATCGTCGGCTATAATCCGTCGATTTAAACCAAGCCCTAGGCGCCTCTCCCTCATTTTTTGCTTAGAACCAAAATTGCCCAATCGTTCCCCACCCCTCCCCGACGCCGACCGACCACGACGGAGCCTCCCCGACGCCGATCGACCCTCCCCGGCCCCACCCGATTCCTCCCCGCCCCGGCCCCCTCCTTCCCGAGCCCTCCCCGACCCGAAAGCCCCTGTCGGAGCCGCCCGAGCCGCCCTGCCGCAGCCTCCCCTACCCGCCCCTGCGGCAGCCGCCCCTGCCCGCCCCTGCCGCCCCTGCTGCAGCCGCCCCTAGCCGCAGCCGCCCCTGCCGCAGCCGCCCCTGCCGCCGTCGCACCGCACCACCGGTCCTCGTCCAGACTGCACCACCATGTCAGGTAGTCCCGATCGAGCCTCATTTAGGGTTTTTATTAATTTTGTCGAATTTTGTGAATTTTAGGGTTTTTGTGAATTTTTTGTGGAATTTAGGGTTTTTGTGAAATTTATGGAATTGTGTGGATTTTTTTGTTAAATTTGTTAATTTTGTGGAATTTATATACTAATATTGTGGATTTTTTGTTAAATTTACGGTTTTTATATACTAATTGTGGAATTTTGTTGAATTTATATACTAGTATACTAATTTATATACTAATTTATATATAATTAGGTATAAATATTTTTTTAATTTTTAGGACGATATATATATATATATATTTTTCGGAATATATATATATATATATAATTAGGTATAAATATAGTTATGTATATATATAATTAGGTGTATATATATATAATTAGGTATAAATATATTTAGGTACGTATATATATAATTAGGTATATATACATTGAATGAAGTTTTTAATTTTTTTGTGGAATTTTTGTGCAATTTATGGAATTTATATACTAATTGTGCAGGAAACCGGCGCTTTGTAGACCGATGGCTTGGCAGACGGACCGAGAGCGACCCCGACGCTCAGGCAGGATCCAGCCGTGGGGGGAGCGGATCCAGCGGTCGTCGGGGCCTAGGCCGGCCTATGAGTCGACGAGAGGAGACGTTGATGGGATTGACTCCGAGCGATCCACGTGGGGGCTCCTCGTATGAGTCGACGGGAGCGGGCCCTGACTCGAGTGTCGGAGGAGGACGCAGAGCCACCAGACCCCAGTGCACTTCAGCACTGTTCCAGGATCGGCAGCCGACCCCACCGCGCGCCGATCTGGACCCTCTAGAGATGCTCCCTGTCCCCCCACAGCGACAGCGTCCACAGCTACGGGGCCCACCGTCAGGGGGAGCAGGCCCCTCAGGGTCCACGCCCCGTATGTCTCCGCCATCGGGGATGTACATGGTCCAGTTCCTCCCTGCCATCCCTGAGTACGACGCCAGGGGGAGGCAGATTTGGAGGCACGACCGGCCCCATGAGATTCCCTGGGAGGAGGCCTACTTCTACAGTCCTTTCGACTCAGAGGACTGCCGCGGCCTGTGGGCCGTTCGTGAGAAGGACAAGCAGTACAACGACGCAGGTAATTGGTTAGTTTAATTAATTATTTAGATTGTTTAATTAATTATTTAATTAGTTAGTTTAAATAATTATTTAACTATGTATTCATTTTAATTATGAAACAGGCGTCCTCGTCAATAAACCCGCGGGGACGAGACGGACTAGAGGGCCAGCGAACATGTCGACCCTGGAGAGGGAGCTGGCCGGTGGGATCAGAGAGATCCTGCCCGGTCCCGGTGAGGATGGACGCCCGATTGAGCGGAGAGACACCACCACCAAGTACATCAACGCGACGGGCATGCTCGTGCGGGACAGGGTCCCACTGTTGTGGCCCGACTGGGGCTCTGTGCCCGATGAGATCAAGGCGCGAGTGTACAATGCACTGTCGGTGAGTTAAATATGATTTTTATTATAGAAAATAAATATTTATGAATTCAGTCCTTATAACTATATAAAAATATTTTCTAATTAATTTATAATATTGCAGCAATGGTTTAGAGTCCATCCTACCTTGGACTGGTGGAGAAACGAGCAGCTGAAGAACAGGTTATTAGTTGATTAATTTAGGGAAGTACATGGGTGTAGCTGATGAAATCAAAAGTACATGGACTGAAATGATGATTGAGCTAAAGTTCAAGTAGGTAAACTGAAATTAATTCTTATAGTCTCTTTGATTGCTTTTAGATGACGTGTCGGTGTACGAGTGATGACCAACCAGATCCAAGCAGAGCTTCCCAAACAGACCCATGCGCTCTTAAACTCAATGCCGGCCTTCCGGCTATGCAAGCTAGGCACAGGCCTAGAGCTTCCGATTGATAGGGGCCTCACGATATTACGTTTTTCGTCAATAGTTAACAATGTGATGGTTTGTTATAGTGGTATGTAGTTGGCATGCCTCTTAAATAACTTGAGTTCAATTCCTAGCTAGCATAGTTAATCAAAGAACGTTAATTGTGCCCTACCTTGGGGACTAAGAGAACGTTGTCTGCATGTACGGGTGACATGCGAGGAGTCGATCGGGTGAAGGTAGTCAAAAATAACATCGAATACGAAGGTAAAGTGAACTCGGTTATCAAAGCGTTGTGAGGTGATGTGTGCGTGAACAACGAATTACATTGACCTAATCCGGACCAGTCGAAAGAGATTAACGGGCAAAACTTCTAAGTTATGAACTACTTCTATGTGCAAAAAATAAAGTGCATGATAGTAAACAAGTTAAAACGAAAGAGACTAATAGAGCTGAAATGAAAGTAAAATACCTATAAGGTAAAGAGAGATAAGTTTGTATGAAAACTTGTATATTGATTTGTGTGTTTGGTGCATGACCTTTTACAAAGAATTACAAAGTGATATATATACAGATCAAAACCCTAGCTAGCTTGTTCTCCACGTCCTGTAATCTGTAGAATATCGGACTTCCTATTTTGGTTTGATTTGTACATGAATGCGCGCTCTGATTCGGCTGATCTTTCAAATCTTCATGGTTGAAAATTTTCCAATAGCTTGTTTCTTTTTCCTACAAAGGTCTCTTTCCTAAATGCGTTCGGCCGAGGTTTCATCTTGAGTTCGGCCGAAGGAATTAGACTAATTGTAGACTCGTCACGGCCCAAATTCGTACTTCGGCCATTTCTCACTGACATTACACAAATAGACATTATTGAGCTTATTTTGTCCTACGTAAGGCATGTAGCTCGGTCATACATTACCTTCACTTCGGTCATCTTACCTAACAATCAAAATTGTCTTATCTTGACCAAATGAACAAGTGCTTCCTTATCTAGGCCAAGTGAACCAGTATTTCTGACTTTGTGTGATGACCTGACCTGAGCTGGCTACGGAAGCTAGCATTTAGGTAGGTCACGCATCCCACATCACCCAAGAGAGAGTGGACGCTGTGCTTATATATGCATAGTCAACTTCATACATTGAGACGCGTTTCATGGGGAAGACCCTAGGAACGAACCCATGCGGACCTATGGGGTGCTAGTTTGGCATGTGGGCCCAGAGCGGACAAAGCTCATCCAAGCCCGGCCTTATGGGCATAAGGCAGAGTATGAGCGGAAGGTTCAAAGTCTAGGCCCGGCCCAAAACCCTGCCTGTTCAAAGCCCGGTCAGGCCCGCCCCACCCGGCCTCATGATCCCTGCCCAAGAGCCCATCATATCGTAGTATAATAACAATTTTTAGCCATTTATGGAATGATTGGAATCATTTCTTTTCATCATAACTCAGTCCTTTCATCTATCATCTACAACCCTCTTATATATATATATATCACTCATCGTATCAATATCAAGGCAGTATTTCAATCTGGTTACTTTTTCATGGTGCATCAATCTCTTAATCAAGATCTAATATGAGTAATATCACATGTGTGATGGACTATGAAGCACGGACACGGACACGAGTGTCCAATACGGACACGATTCGATACGCGAACACGAGAAAATGAAATTTTTTCGGACACAGACACGTGGTGGACACGTTAATTAAATATTATTTTTAATATATATATATATATATATATTTTTTTTTTCCCAGCCGACTCCTTCCTCTATCTCTCTCTTTCTCCTTCCTCTTTCTTTCTCTCTCTTTCTCTTCCTCTTTCCCCGACTCTCCTTCCCAAGGTTTAAAATCTCTACGATATATCCGATATATCTCTCGATATCTTCTTTTTTCGGCCAACCGATATATCTTTGAGGTAAATATTTTCTTTTCCCGTATCTACGATATATCTCCGATAACTTAAAATATCTCCGATATTTAAGATATTTGCGATATATCTCCGATATTTTAACGAAATATCTATAAAATTTTCATTTTTTTTTCTCGAGATTCAAGAATGTTTATGAGAAAAGTAATTGAATAAGTAATCAGTGATCAACTCGAGGAATATAAAAAAAAAAAAAGAGTACTCCGGACTCCCTTAAAAGGATATCTGGATGAGAGAAGTGCTAAACAGTCTTGATAAATATTGGTGAGGAGTGTTCTCCTCGAGAAATATGTAAGAAAGTAAGAAAAAAGTAATCACCTCGATTGCTCGAATAAGTAATCCCCTCGAGTTCTCGAATAAGTAATCGCATCGATTACTCGAATAAGCAATCGCCTCGATTACTCGAATAAGTAATCTCCTCGAGTTCTCGAATAAGTAATCGCCTCGAGTGCTCGAATAAGTAATCTCATCGAGTTCACAAAAAAGTAATCGTCTCATGGACTCATAATTAGTAATCGCTTCGAGTTCTCGAAAAAGTAATCGCCTCGAGTTTTCGAATTAGTAATCACATCGAGCTCAATAACCATGATCAATAATCGATAGTGGACGCAACTCATGCAATGAATATTAAATGAATGTAGTAACTAGTAACTAGTAAGAAGAGGCTAAGAATGCAAAATGTAGGCTTGTTTTTAGCACAAAAAAACAAAGCTGTGTATTATCATTGAATTCATTCAACAACATGTTTGAAGACACATGGAAAGTAGTCAACTAGTGTTTTCATTTTTTTTCTTCAATTATAAGATCCTAAAAATGCAAAAAGTATCATTATTTTTTGCCCGACCAAAACAAAGCACACGTATTAATGTCATTGAATTCATTCAACAACATGTTTGAAGAGTTGTTGAAGACACATGGAAAGTTGTCAAGTAGTGTTTTCATCTTTTCTTCAATTATAAGAAGAGCTCAAAAATGCAAAAAGTATACTTGTTTTTAGCTCGACCAAAATAAAACAAACGTATTGTCATTCAATTTATTCAACAAAACAATGAAGGCACATGTAAAAGTATTGAACTACTGATGACCCAAAACTGGTGATGAATCTATATAAGAGCGCGCATGCGTATGTACTTCAACATGCAAGCATATTTGCATTCTTCTTATCCTTACGAAAAGTAGTTGTAGAAATCAGGTAACTAAATATCCTTATAAGAATAGTTTTCTCTTTAATTTTATAGTTATTACTTATTACCTACTATACTTACACTAAATGTTTAAGTTAACTGATGTTGAGTATTGTTATGTGCTAGATCAATAATGGCAAGTGGTAGTGGACGTGGAAATGATCCAGCATAGAAGTATGCAACTGCTATTGAATGAAATAAAAGTGACATAATCTGCAAATTTTGTTTTAGCAAATTTCAAAGTGGGGGAATTCCAAGATTGAAGAGTCATTTATCAGGTTATGATCCACACAGGAGTGTTAAATGTGATAAGGTGGCCCACCAGATGTGAAGCAATAGGTGATATCATGGATCAAGAGAAAAGATGCTATCAAACAAGAAAAGGCAGCTATGGAAGAAGATATCAGAGAAGAACTCTGAAATGAATATCTTGGGAATGAACAAAATCCCAATGAAGATGATGGGAGTGATGGCGATGATGGATATCAATATTCTCAAGACATGCATCGTTCTAAACAAGGAGATTATTGGGAAGTAGTAAGACAATCTACTGTAGATCGTGATAACTCTCAATTTACAAGGAGTGCAAATTTGAGATTTCCAACAAGATCGAAGGGTGGTAGTAGCAATCGTCAAACTCAACAATTTGATCGATCAAAATATCATAGTCATCGATATCAATTTCCTGAACCTCCAGTAGAAATGTCATACAAGGATAGTCGATCAAAGCAAAACACATTTAAAGGAATATTTAAAGGTGCGAGAGAAAGTTTACTAAAATCGACTGCAAGATTTTTCATATATACTGGTATTGCTGCAAACAAGGCAAACTCCCCACATTTTAAGAAGATGCTTTCTGTCGCAGGAGATTGTGGTAAATATTTTATACTTTAATGCACTTTTTATGTAGTATATACATACTGACCAATCTTATTAAATATATCATTTCTTGTTTATAGGTCCTAACATAAAGTCTCCAACCCCATATGAAATTCAAGGTCTTTTTCTGGAGGCAGAGTACACAGAAATGCAAAAGCATGTGGATAAGCATAGAGAATCTTGGAAAGTATTTGGATGCACTATTATGTGTGATGGATGGATTGGGCCAACGAAACTATCTATTATAAATTTTATGGTGTATTCGAAAGGTGCAACTGTGTTTCTGAAATCTGTATATGCTTCCCATGTAAAAAAAAACCTGCTCAGTACATATATGGTCTGTTAGATGAGATTATCCAAGATATTGGACCAGAAAATGTTGTTCAAATTGTCACTAACAATGCATCAGCATTTAAAAAGGCTGGAAGAGACTTGCAGAAAAAATACCCCCTGTTTTGGATTCCATGTGCTGCTCACTGCATTGATTTGATATTTGAAGATATTGGGAAGAGAAAACCAGTGTCCAGTGCAATTAAAATGGCTCAAACGGTAACTAACTACATCTACAATCATAGTTGGGTACTTGCAGAAATGAGGAGCATCACTCATGGGAATTTAGTTCGACCTGGAAAAACTCGATTTGCAACAAATCACATCGCCATCGATAACATACTGAAAAATAAAGCAAATTTGAGAAGATTGTTTACAAGCAGCGCATAGACTCATAATGCAGCAAACCGAACTAGAGAAGGCAACAAGGTACACTACAAGAAAAAAAGGCTTTGCCGACGAAAAAAAAAAAACGGCCGACGAAACACTTTTTTCGTCGGCTATTCCCAAGAATGGCCGACGAAAATTTTTGTCGTCGGCAAAAAAAAAATTTCGTCGGCCATTCCCATAGAATGGCCGACGATTTTTTTTTTCGTCGGTAAAAATGAAAAATCGTCGGCTATACTCCTATAATGGCCGACGATTTAAAGTTTTCGTCGGCTATAAACTTTTGGAAGAATGGCCGACGAAACTTTTTTATTTCGTCGGCCATAAGTTTTTTTAAAAATAATTATTTTACGAATAATGGCCGACGAAAATTAATTATTTCGTCGGCCATAAATTATTTAAAAATAATTATTTTACGAACAATGGCCGACGAAAATTAATTATTTCGTCGGCCATACTTTTTTTAAAAATAATTATTTACGAACAATGGCCGACGAAAATTAAGTATTTCGTCGGCCATAAGTTTTAAAAAAAATAATTATACGATTATTTTTGACAGAAAACGACAAAAGAATAGCATAGCCGACGAATACTAGGTTTGATTTCGTCGGCTATGATTAAAAAAAATACAAAAAAAGAGCAGTTTCCATTTTCTATCACTATCGACAAACCATTGCTTCATCCTTCAAATGCAAATGTGTCGTGAAATAAGACATGACCAAAATATTGAAATACGGCTACGGTTGAAAAATGGGAAGATTCCGACAAAATCTGTGTGCCGAATGTTGCGGTTAACTGTTTTTTACTCCCGTTTTCCTATGGGTAGCCTGACGGTCGGTAAATATTTTGAGGAAAATTTTTATACGATTAGTCGCGTCTCATCAATCTGAAACTATTCTCTATTGAAGATCAGGCCAAAAAACGTCATTTAGACGGGCCAATTTCCGTTTTAAAGCGTTTAGAGGTTTGACTCACCCGGTTGACCGTCCCGATCGAGCCTTTAACGTTGTCAGATGTAGTTGGATTTTTTTTCATACATGTATTTAATCTTAACGGTGATATCTGACGGTTGGAATAGATTTTCCAAACTTTTAGATTCAAAATCGGAACATATGCACTAATGTTCCTTAACTTGTTTACTAAGTGTTTAAGTGAATGTATAGTTTCAAATAGTTACTATACGTACACTCTTCAAATGCAAATATGTCGTCAAATAAGATATGACCGAAATAATGAAATACGTCTACGGTTGAAAAATGACAAGATTCCGATAAAATCCGTGTGCCGAAATAATGAAATCAGTCAAAACCCGGTTTACTGCAGATTTGGCATCCGGCGTCCGAATGACGATTGTGATACCATTCCGGAAAGGGAACGACGCCAGGAACAAAACTCGTAGCTTTGCCACGACGTGTGGGCTTTTTCGGGCTTTCGAGTTCGTTTAGGGCCTCAAAACGGCATTTTAGTATGTTTTCATAGAATAGCCGACGAAACATTCAAATTTCGTCGGCTATTCTCTAAGTATAGCCGACGAATTCAAATATTTCGTCGGCTAAACTCTTGATCCGCGCCTTTTTATTGTCCGCCGTTGGATGGCTCAGATCCGACGGCTGTTGATTTTCCAAAGTATAGCCGACGAAATAAAAGATTTCGTCGGCTATACTTAGAGAATAGCCGACGAAATAAAAGATTTCGTCGGCTATACTTAGAGAATAGCCGACGAAATCTTTTATTTCGTCGGCTATACTCCTTCTAAATCTTTTAAATCCTCCCGCCTTTTTTCTCTCCTCCTTCCCCCCCTCCTCCGGCCTCCTCTTCCTCCTTCCCCTCCTCCGGCCTCCTCCTCTTCCTCCTTCCCCTCCTCCTCCTCCTCCTCCCCCTCCTTCCCCTCCTCCTCCTCCTCCTCCTCCTCCTCCTTCCCCTCCTCCGGCCTCCTCCTCCTTCCCCTCCTCCTCCTCCTCCTCCTCCTCCTCCTCCTCCTCCTTCTCCTCCTCCTCCTCCTCCGGCCTCCTCCTTCCCCTCCTCCGGCCTCCTCCTTCCCCTCCTCCGGCCTCCTCCTCTTCCTCCTTCCCCTCCTCCTCCTCCTCCTCCTCCTCCTCCTCCTTCCCCTCCTCCGGCCTCCTCCTCCTTCCCCTCCTTCCCCTCCTCCGGCCTCCTCCTCCGGCCTCCTCCTCCTCCTCCTCCTTCTCCTTCTCCTCCTTCCCCTCCTCCGGCCTCCTCCTCCGGCCTCCTCCTCCTCCTCCTCCTTCCCCTCCTTCCCCTCCTTCTCCTCCTCCTTCCCCTCCTCCGGCCTCCTCCTCCTTCTCCTCCTCCTCCGGCCTCCTCCTCCTCCTCCTCCTCCTCCTTCTCCTCCTCCTCCGGCCTCCTCCTTCCCCTCCTTCCCCTCCTCCTTCCCCTCCTCCGGCCTCCTCCTCCTTCCCCTCCTCCTCCTCCGGCCTCCTCCTCCTCCGGCCTCCTCCTTCCCCTCCTCCGGCCTCCTCCTTCCCCTCCTCCTTCTCCTCCTCCTCCGACCTCCTCCTTCCCCTCCTCCTCCGGCCTCCTCCTCCGGCCTCCTCCTTCCCCTCCTCCGGCCTCCTCCTTCCCCTCCTTCCCCTCCTCCTCCTCCTCCTTCTCCTTCTCCTCCTCCTCCGGCCTCCTCCTTCCCCTCCTTCCCCTCCTCCTTCCCCTCCTCCGGCCTCCTCCTCCTTCCCCTCCTCCTCCTCCGGCCTCCTCCTCCTCCTCCTCCTCCTCCTCCTCCTCCTCCTTCTCCTTCTCCTCCTCCTCCGGCCTCCTCCTTCCCCTCCTCCGGCCTCCTCCTTCCCCTCCTCCTTCTCCTCCTCCTCCGACCTCCTCCTTCCCCTCCTCCTTCTCCTCCTCCTCCGACCTCCTCCTTCCCCTCCTCCTCCGGCCTCCTCCTCCTCCTTCCCCTCCTCCTCCTTCCCCTCCTCCTTCCCCTCCTCCATCCAAAGCATAATTTAATTTTTTTTTTGCCTAAAATTTAAGAATAGCCGACGAATTTTACCAATTTTCGTCGGCTATAAGTTGTATAGCCGACGAAAATTCTAGTATTTCGTCGGCTATAACTAATTATGCCTATTAAAATATTAATATATTTCGAGGAAATAGCCGACGAAATTTTATTAAATCGTCGGCTATAGTTAAAACACAATAGCCGACGAAATTCGTCGGCCATACTTAATGGATTTCGTCGGCCATACTCAAAAATACCCGACGAAATTCGTCGGCTATTTCTCCCACGTTTGCCCGACGAATTTTTGGATTCGTCGGCCATATTTAACTATAGCCGACGAAATTTTTTTTTTCGTCGGCCATTGGTATTACCGACGGCGTATTACCGACGACTTATGGCCGACGAAATTTTCGTCGGCAGAGGGTATAGCCGACGAAAAAATGGAATGGCCGACGAAAAAATTTTCGTCGGCTATTCCCCCGTATCTGGTAGTGGTAGAAAGAATAATCTTAGACTCCAGTTTTTGGGATGGCATGAAAACAGTCCATGAAATTTACAATCCACTATATGAGATTCTTCGAATTGTTGATACAGAAATTCAACCGACCATGCCCATATTATATGATATGTTTCAAAGAATGAAACAACAAGTATCACAGATGAATGGAAAGAAATGGGTGCTTGATATCATCAATGATCGATATGACAAAACACTAAGTCAACCATTGCATGCAGCAGGTTTGTACTATTCCTATATCTCTACAAATATTTATATTGTCCAATACTCCAATTATTGAGTTGGTATATTAGTATATAATTTGTTGGTTTTTTGTTTGAAGCATATTTCTTAAACCCGAATTTTCAATATCGACCTGGGGTTGGTCATAACAAAAAAAAAATCCACAAGCAATTGGACTAGTGTTCGAACAATTCAACACAACTGATGGAAGCATTGCTGATGTGGATACTTTTGTAGATGAGGTAAATTGATGACATATTTTTTTTAGAATGTTTGGCATTATATACTATTAATATTCAAACGGTTCATTCAGATCGTATGCTTTAGAGAAGCAAAAGGATCATTCGGCTCGAGCCTTGCAAAGCAAACAAGAGAAACTAGAAGTTCAGGTTTGTAGTTTATATGAACCTTCATTATTAGACACGGTTGATGAGCTACAAAACTAACTCTTTTAGTTTATTTACAACTGATTGGTGGGTACAATGGGGCTTTTCTGCACCAAACATATCAAAAATTGCAATGCGTATTTTAGCACAGACGGCCTCTTCTTCAGCTTGTGAAAGAAACTGGAGTACATTTGTTCTTATTCATACGAAGCAAATAAATCGTCTTGCATATAAGAAGTTGGAAAAGCTTGTATATTGCTACTACAATATGAAGTTACGACTACGTGATAAACAAGCAGAGAGTGTGATAAATGAAAACAACTACATCGATCTTCTTCATATTGCTAGTAAACCACTTGAAAATGGCATTGATCCACTTCATGATTAGATTATGCCTGCACACCTCGATGATGAAGATGACAACCCTTGTCCACAAAGGTAGAAACTGCGACTGACAGTGGAATTAATGTGAATAAAGTATTATATGAAGATGTTGGAAACCAAGAAGATAATTCTGACAATGATGCTGCATATGGGGGGGGCACTGCAACTCCGGATAGTTCAGATGATGATGGTGGTGAAAGCGGAAAAAATGGTGGAGATACAAGGTTCCAATATGGACAATCTTATGTGGGTGGAGACATAAACCAATTTACATATGAAAGTAATTTTGATCATGTCACCCAAGATGAAGACCACGGATCTAGAGAAGCTCGTCATGGTGCACAAAAGAAGAATCGGCATGGCACCAGTACTAGATGTGCAATTGATGATCAAAGTACCCCATCAGATGTTGCTTCAGTTGCCTTAAGTTTTGATTCTATCAGTTTAGGCACAGAGCGTAGTGGGACGTCAAATTAATCTCATGAAGACAACAATCAATTTAGTTATAATATTTTTGAATATAGTCAATATGGCGAAGTGCATGACCAATCATATAGTTGGATTCATCCTTACTATCCCATTATAGGGGATACCGTCGGCAGTTCCAAAGAGATATATGATTATCATATTAATCACTACAATTCATACCATATGAGTCAAATGTCTTGATCAGATTATTGTACTTTCGTGGATTAGCGTGGGGAATTTGAAGCACCTAAAGTCTCTTTCTGGCAAGGAGTAAAATATCGGATATCGATGAAATATCGGTGTTTCAAAATACGGATATTTCGATGGAAATATCGATAAAATATTGATCCATTAGAAATTTTGACAAAAACGACGGAAACTATAAGAAATATAAATGGAAATTTGTATTGAAACTTTCTAATGTTGTTTTATGCTATGTTATCGATCATATGTGAGAAGAAAATATTAATAAACTCAAATACATATCAATTTATTGAAATGTTATATGAATTACTATGTGAATAGAGCTGATATTTATTGAAATATGATTTAATATATATAATTTATGCTTGAAACCTAAAATGAGGCTAGATTATCACACCCTTTAACATTATTTGTACATAATATTTCACAAAAGCAACTACATGAAGTTTTTTTTTTAAAACCATACAGAAATTGATATTATATAGTCGTTGACCCGTTGCCACTAGCCATTATATAGTCGTTGAATCGTTACATAAAAAAAAAACTAGCTTATTAGAACATCATAGAAAAATCATGTCAATAAAATTGTAATTACATACATTATCATGTAAAATGATTACACATTACTATTTTAATTATATGTTACAAAAATATACATTATAGTAAAATATATAGTGTAAGACACATTACTATTAAGCAGGCATGAGTAAGAAACTTATTAGGAAATCAAAACATATATAAGTATGATAAAATTTGCTTTTGAAGGTAACTTAGAATTAAAATTAAGTGTTGAAAATTATGTGTTTTAAATTGTTGAAAATTAGTTTTTGAAGGTAAGATAAAAAATTTCTGGAAAATATCAGAAATTTCGCTGAAATATTGAAAATATCGGCGAAATATCGGAAATATCGGAAAATATCGGGAAATTTCGACGAGAAACTGAAAGGATTGAATCAAAATATTGATTCAACGGAAAAACGAAAATATCGGCGATATTTTCGCCGATAATATCGATTTTTAATTCCTTGCTTTCTGGTACTAAATGAAGCTATCATTTGTATGTATTTAAGATTTTATGTATAGAATGAATAAATTTCATTTTTAAATAAAAACAAAATATCTTTTCTAATATCTCCGATATATGTCCGATATCTCCAATATCTTTTTTTTGGCCAACCGATATCTCTATCGACATCGACATTTTAATCCTTGCTCCTTCCTCTCTCTTTCTCCTTCCTCTTTCTTTCTCTCTCTCTCTCTCTCTCTCTCTCTCTTTCTCTCTCTCTCTCTCTCTCTTCATGGGTTTGTAGTTGCTTGAATACTCGTTTCCTCTGGCATAATTAGCAGTGGTGGATACAACTGATGAGTCCCTCTTACCTGGTTTGGCTTGATAATTGTTAGGAACTTGGATTGCCTCACAAGGGCCACATGAGCTGCATCTTCCTTCACACCTTGGAGGCCTTGAACCAATCTGTGCTCTCAATCTTGCCTTGTTATCTTCATTTACTGTCTGGGTACTGAATTCACTTCTTCTTCCTCTTTCTCTTTCTCCTTCCTCTTTCTCTTCCCGACTCAGCCAGCCCCTTTCTGAAATGTCAAAAGACAGAATTACCACCCATCTCGCGTGTCCAACCTGGACATGCGCGTGTCCGAACTGCAGTTCGCGTGTCCTACCGTGTTTGAGTGTATCCCTATCCGATATGTGTCCGATACGTATCCGACACGTGACACGCAAGTGCAGAAACGTGTCCGTGCTTTATAGGTGATCTATATATTTGTGAGAGAAAGGAAGAGATGGAAAGTGGTAGATCATTCCTTCATCTTCGGAATGACAGCAGGAGGAAGAAATTCAGGAAAAAAAAAAAAAAGGCCTCCCCGTCTCCACTCAACCCTTGAGTTGAAGCTCCGGTGCTCCGAAGAAGCCCGGCGACGGCTGCGAGACCAGTACACCCTCCTACTCGCCAAGTTGAAGGAGATGGATCAAGCTCTGGAGCGATCTAGGGTTCGTAATCTCACTTTCCCTTTTCAATTTCGGTTGATTTTGGTTGGTTTGGTTCTTATGTGTTTTGGTTTTTCAGGCGGAGGCGTGTATGAATGCTCAGGCGATTAGGAAGTTTGTGGAGGAGAATCGGAGACTTGCGGCGGAGTGTGAGCATCTGGTGGGGCAATGTAACAAGCTGGAGAAGGAGTGTGCGCTGTATGATCATGATCGGGAGGCGTTGATGGATTTCGGGAACGAGGCGGACCAGAGGGCCAAGGAAGCGGAGTTTCGAGTCGAGGAGTTGGAGGATGAACTGGCTGAGTTGAGAGAAGAGTTGAGGTTGTTCAAGAATGAGAAGCAATTGGTAATTCTTGCAAACTATCTTGATTTTGTCAAGTGGTTAGTTTCTCATTGCATTTTGTTAGCATTGTGTTTTTAAATTGTGTACTGCTGGTTGAAATGGAGTTTGAATTTTGAGTCTTTTGGGTTGGAAGAATACACATTGTACTAAAGTTCCTAATCCATGCAGTACCTGCTGAATCACTTAAGCTATCTTGGATTTAGATATGCACTGTAATGTATAAATGAATAAGGAGTTGCATAAATTCAGATTGTTGTGCGGACAGAACATGAAATGGTTGACTAATATAGTGATTTCCCAAAAGAAAATAACAAATGACACAAATTTTACTGAAAACCTTCTCCTTATATATCCCCGTTACAATATAATATTATTCATTTGTGTATTAGCTGTCTGGTTGGAGGGGGAAATACCTCTTCTTCCCTAGGGGACTTACTGGTTTCGTTCGTATCACTGGTCAGAAATCTGTAACTGTTGAGTAATGTTGCCTCGGTTACTACATGAATTTAATGTATACTTAGATTCTGGAAGAATTTTGCTTGCCAGCATAGTTGAAAGTTTCATTCCTGGACTTTCCTCTCTTATCCTGCAGTAGATGTCAGAACAGAAAGAAAAGAAAAAATGAATCGCAAACACTAAATCTTTTTTCACCTTTTGGTTTGACATGCCTTTACCAAGTTGGGTTATATTATAAAACATGTGAACTAGAAGATTTGCTTGTTTTGAATCATTGGAAAACTAAATGCATGAACCATCCATGAATGTTTATGCAGCATGGCTCCAATTATGTATATCACTGCATTTGAAGGCTGATTAGTGTTTCTATGTTGAAGGTTGATTCATCTATTGAAGGCTCACATGTTGAAGACAAACTAGTGGAGTCTGTTTTAGCAACATTAACCAAAGATGAGCCTGGGGCGGCGTGTGCATTTTTGGAGGCCAATAGTGGAAATGAGGCATGTCAAAGCTTGCTAAATATGTGGAGTAGGTGAGTTTATTTACCACTGTGTATAGTTTGTTTTTTAAGTTGTTCTTTTTCTTTTCTGCAAAGTATTGTTTTACTGCTGACACTTTGAATTGAGTTTTATATATATGGTCTTTTGAAATGGGTCGTGTCAATGATGTCATTTATTTGCCCAGTCTACTTTCAGAACTCTGCTGCTGATATATGTGTGTCAATATCTAAATTCTGAAGTCAAAGGATGCTTAAAATCTCTTTTTGTTGATGTGGCAGCTTGAGGCCTTCATCTCAATATCGATAGTTGCTGAGTTGAAAAATCTTCAAAACGATAAAGAACATCTAAGAATGAATCTGCTTTCTGCTGAAGAGGAGGTGAAAGAGCAGGATGTTTTTATATATTAATTTCCACTTGCATGTCAGAGTTGATCTAGTGTGATGATTTCCCTTTTTCTTATGATATATGCAGGTCAAATTGCTTTTTGAAGAGAACAAAGTGTTAGATGAAGCTAATAAAAGATTACTGAAGCAGTACCGGAAGGAGAGACACAGTTGTGGTTCTGATGGAAAGCATACTGATAGTGTGTCAGCAAAGGTAAGAGAAAGCCAGAACAACAGATATGATATCTTGTTATACTGTGCTGAGTGTGCTCTAATAATTCCCTTCTCAAGTTGATCTGATTACTGGGCATTTCATGTTCCTTATTAGTCGGCTAATGTTATACTTGTCTCCCCTTTGCAGTCAAACAAGCGAAAATCTAGCTCTAAGATGAGCAACAGCCCGATTCAGGGGAAGATTGATTTCAGTGACCAAGAATCAGCAAGACTGCCTCTCTCACCCTTGCGTTGTAACTCCCCTAACTCAAGACTGCATAAGAAGCAATAGGAAAACTTTTGAAATACTCTTAATGTAAATCTCACCTCTCATTTTGTACCTTTATTTGTATTGAGCATATGGGTTAATCGGGCTGAAGGTTGCAGATCTTCAAAGGACTAACAGAAATGTTTTGCAACTTGTAAGAATCATTTTCTGTGTCTTCTCACATAGATTTACAATATCATGCAGGAGTTCATTTTCTGTTGCCAGAGTATGAAAGAGAAACTTGCATTACATGGTTGCAATGCATATATGGTAACAGACTAACAGATATACTTCATTCAGTGTCCGTTCTCCAACTCTACACCTCTATGTTAACTCAACGTTGAAGAGTTTGGAGTAAGATATATCCCTCTCGCAATTCTGTGTGAATAGATATAACTGATAGTTAAATGTTGTATCTACATAAAGTTGAAAGTGGAATCCTCTAGTCATATCTGAATTCATGTATTGCAAATTCAGTAGTTAAAATAAAGAGCAGATGGTACTGGTGAGAGTACATTGTTGCTCTATGAAATCTCAATGCAAGGAGTATGAAGTTGAAACTAATAAAGGAAGAAAACTTAGTTGAGCAGAAAAATAATCTGGATAACTTGAGTTGCAAGATGTAATCTTGAATTAGTCAGAAGATGATCTTTCTTTTCAGTCTCAACCTTAAATCGAATCACCAACATCCGCATGAGAAGTTATATTAATTTTTTTTTAAATAAAGTCATATTTTAGTCTGATAATCAAAATAGATCCCACGTTAAACAAATGCGGTTACAGTTTTCATATTGCAGGTCAATATTGGTTGATTCTTAAATGATTTTAAAAATAAAATGATTATCGGATGACTCAAAAGGCAGCACACTTCAGTTAAACAAATGTGGGCACAGTACACGTTAAACAAATGTGGGCACAGTACACGTTAAACAAGCGCAATTTCAGGGACAACTTGATAATATTTTTGTTTCTATTACTTTAACGTGGAAATCCAAGTAATTCGAGTTGTATGTGTGTGTATAAATCTGAAGTTTCGCCAAATGCCTACTTTCAGAGAAGAGGAAGTCTGCCAACATTAAGAAGGAAAAGGGGAACTAGCCAAGGTATAGCTGAAGCTACATCAGAAAGCAGGATATGTTGCAACGAGGGAGGCGGTTGCGCAACCGACGTATAGACAAGTGAGTTAACTTCATAGACTGTGTCTTCTTTTATATTCACATATGCGTATGCTCAGACAGAGATATGATTAGTCTCGATCTTAAACCGGATAATTAAATTGACAGATTAATAGCAAGCATAAAAAGTATTCAAGTTAGCTCCAATGCACCTGTTCTGGAAGTTCTTAACCGCAATAACTATGAGAAGTGGAAATTACGGGTAAAACAGTATTTGTTGGCTGAAGATCTATGGGAGGTTGTCGAAGCAATCAGTGAACCCGCTCCAAATCGTGAAGATGATGATCCCGAATACAAGTCATGGAAAAGAAAGGATGCCAAGGCTTTATATGCAATTCAGAATTCATGTGGACCAGAGATGTTTCCTTTTATAAGTGAAACTGAATCGGCCAAGAAGGCCTGGGAGGCTTTGGAACAAGAGTTCAAGGTGTTCCAAGGTATAACCGTCGGTCAACGACAGTACTTTCATGAGTGATCATTTGTGTTTTTCTTTTTCATGGGTGATAATTTGTTATTAATTGATTTTGAGTTGTCAATATACATCCTTTATCCAAATTACTGTTGTCTAAACTTTGTTATAAAAATAGATTAAGATGACAAGTTTGGCAAAATAATTGGCATGCAGGATATGATGAGAACAATGCCGACCACTTGGTGCGCTTTGAATCGTTCATCAAATCTGTGAAAAGTGGTGATTGGGATAAGGCAAAGAAGTGTCTTGGAGATGTTGATGTCCGCAGTGTAGTACTGAGAGCAGTAGACGGGTGGTGGGACGGAACAACTACTGTTCATGTAGCAGCTTGGGAAGGGCACGGGCATATAGTGAAAGAGTTGGTGCATTTGATGTCGCAAGAAGATTTGAAAACAAAAACCAGTTTTGGTCACACAGCTCTTCACCTAGCAGCAGGGAAGGGGCACGTGCAAATAGTGAAGGAGTTGCCGGTTTTGTTCATGGGAGAAGTAAAAGACAAGGATGGTGGCACAGCTCTTCATATAGCAGTCCAGGAAGGGAAGGTCGATGTTGTGAAAGAGTTGGTAATGTTGATGAGAGAAGAGGACTTGAAAATAAAAAATGATGCTGGTTACACTGGTCTTCACCTAGTAGTAAAAAACTGGGATATGCCTATGATCAGAGAGTTTGTGGGAAAACGAAAAGGTAACCACCCACCCATCTTTAAATTACAGTAAGAAGACTCTTCTCTCAGTATTCAATTTATTTTCGTTTTTCTTGTTATCTAATCGGTCCTCATCCATGTCAACTAAGTTAACTACCCAACCGGAAAATAATGCTGGATATATGATTTCCTTAATATAGTTCAAGTAAAACAAAACAAGTATGAAAAGGGGACCTCCAATTATCACTCTACAGACACTATAAAGAAATAGGAGAGCAACAAACTCATAAAGAGGGAAAATTCATGTCACAAAATAAACTGATTTTATTCATAAAACATAAGTCTTCTAACGATTACAATTCCCATATTTATATAGTTATAGAATAAGTTGGCTAAATATAATATAAAAAGTAATTATAAGTAAATCATAAATATTTATAAAACTATTCTCTAAAACTATCCAAATAATGAAATTCAAAAGATTATGAATTGATGTTGCGCGCTTCATGAATGCTCTACATCATTGCATGTAGTGGGAGTGGCGTGGGACAGACAATTGTGTACATGACTTAACTAAATACTAATTACAATTTTTTTTTTTTTTTGCAGATGAGACTAATATTGACGAGGACGATTTTGAGCGTTATATACCGTTCACGACCTGTGTGACAGATGGTGATTGGGGTAAGGTAAATGAGTGTCTTAAAGAACTAGACAATCCTTGTGGTGCAGCAACAACAATAGATCCAAGAGGCGACTTCGGAGACACTGCTCTGCACGTAGCAGCCCGGGAAGGGCATTTGGATGTTACCAAAGGATTGGTATTGTTGTTCAAGACGAGAGAAAAAGAATTGGAATTGAAGACCGCGGAAGATTTCACAACTTTCGGTTCTAATATAACTTCAAAAGAAGTCGGTAAAGAGTTCCTCTTGGAAAAGGCCAAATATATGGTTGACCAGTACGAGAAAACACTCTGTTATATTCTGGAGATGCAAAACGGTAAAAGTTCCACAGTGCTTCATATTGCAGCCAAACATCAGAAAGTCGATATTGTGAAAGAGTTGGCTCCTTTGATGAGAGAAGAAGGACTAGAAATGAAAAATGCGTATGGAGAAACAGCTCTTCATATTGCAGTCTCAGAGGGGAATAAGGATATTGTGAAGGAATTGATGCTAATAATGAGACAAGAAGGACTAGAAATGAAAAATGCGTATGGACAAACAGCTCTTCATATTGCAGTCTCAAAGGGGAATAAGGATATTGTGAAGGAATTGATGCCATTAACGAGACCAGAGGCTTTGGAATTAAAAGACGGTGGAGGTTATACAATTTTAAGTTGGGCTATTCGACAGTTAAAGGATGGAGACGTTTGCGAAATAGCTAAATATATGGCTGAAAAAAATGATAAAGTATTTGGCATTTCCTCGGCTTCCAATTATGTGATTCCAGTTGTCGAAGCTCTGGCTTGGAGCAAATGGGAAGTGGCTCGCTATTTCTATTCCGTCACTCCACTTGAACTTATCGACGAACGCAGTGGCAGTTTTTTTATTTGCTTTTGTTTAGCTACTAGCACTCAGATCGGTAAGACTGTGTTAGATTGTTTAATAGTACACACTAAGAACAGGACGATCAAGCCATGAAAATCTTAATAAAAAAAAATATTTATTTTTAGATATAGTTAATCTAGTTTATTTAGCAAATCAATTACTAGTGTGTCGTTAGTTTTACTTCAATTGATTCTTGCGTAACTAATCCATTTTTACTCTATTTCAGATCTGGCGTGGGACTTGCTTCACCGCTACCCAAAATTGGCTATTACTGCAAATGAAAATATTGTAAAATCTCCTATGTTGCAATTGTCTCGTACGAGTTACGCATTCTTAAGTGGAGCACAACTAACACACTGGCAAAGATGGATTTATAATTGTAAGTATAACTAACTGCATCTTCTTTTATCTAAATTTTAATTTTTTTTTTCAATCAGTTTGAACTTGATATAGTTTTAGTTTTGTATCTACGTCATTGCATTTAAATACGTGCTCTGATGATTAAACTAGGCCTGAAAATCTCATGACGCCAATGCAAAGGGTCTCGGGAATAGCGCCCTAGTAATTTCAAATTGTTTTATTACAACTAATTAAACCTGTTGAGAAATTAGTTCTCCACCATGAAGTAAAGAAACCAAGAAGGCAATAAGATATATTGTTCTACCACAAGAATTTTTCATAAGTTTTTGGGCCAGTTTTCACCTTCACTGATTGAAAAATTACGTACAATAATACATGATGATAAACGTCACTCAAATTTATGCCCAACTTAATATTGTTCTAAAAGGATACCCTTGTACATGGCATCTTAACCTAGCTAGAAATAACTAAATTTGCAATGGCATATTTATGTAATACTGCGTAAAAAAGGTTTTATTTTCAATCCCGTACAGGGCATCAAAAATTTTAAGATCGCTTTTTTATTTTATATTCAAGTAAAGTTGATTTCAGGTGACTAAAAAGTTTGAGCACATCATAAGGAATTGTTAATAGTTATATATAAAAGACTGCCTTATGAGTTATGACAATGAAATTTGTCCATAAAACAAAATTTATTTAATGGAATTTTAGCTGTGCTTCTATGCCCTTTTATGTAACAGGTATACACATAGGAGCACTTCCTCAAGTGAACATTCATGATATTTCTTTAAGTAGTGCCCCATCAGAAGATGATCATGAAAATAAAAGGGTCTTCCTTTCCTCAGGTACGTTGAACGCATGAGTACGTGTCTATGTTTTTCTTCAGATATCTTTCATCAACACTTTTAAATTTATAATGCAGTTATCAATTTGTTTAGAAGATATGCTCAAGTTCTTCGTCAACTTTGCGGTATGGTACACCCACAACTTCTTATTTTTTAAATTTTCATATATGATATAAATGACAGTGTTTAAAAATGAACACATGTAATATTGTCTTCAATGCCAATCCAGGAATCCACCGTATATATGAGATGAAATCAACACATATAAAAATATTTGAAATCCTGCGATGTATGGGTGAAGCGACAAAAAATGATCTCTCACAAGATCAACTTGACATGATAAAGACGTCATTCATTAAAGCTATCCAACACGGGCATTTTGAGTTCGTCGTACATATTTGTAAAGCAAATCCACGACTCATGGGCCAACTAAATGCTGATAAAAGAGTCAAAGGCATATTTCATACTGCCATCGAGTCTCGTCAAAAGGAAGTTTATAGTCTTATCTATGAGATTGAGGAAAAAGAAAGACGTAATATTGGAATGTATAAAGTTAAGGGCGATACTCTGCTACATCATGCGGCGAACTTATCCTCGCTTCCACAATTTGATCATATTCAAGATGCAGGTCTACAAATGCAAAGAGAACTTCAGTGGTTTAAGGTCAGAACTTCTATCGCACACGCATACACACATTGTACAAGTATTTGATATGTTATCTGCTCAATTGTTTGTTAATGTTTAATCAATTGAGTAACTATGAAAGTCTTTTGCTCCTTATCTTAGTTTTTCAACAAATAGAAGTGCATAGCAAGTGTTTGATAATGAATTGAAAATATACAAAAAAGTAGGAAATTGCTTTATGATGCTCTTTGATATAGCTTTTTGTAGTGAATTTTTTTTTGTAAATCGCACCTTACAAAAAAAAAATATTCCACATTACCAAAATAAATCTCACTATACAAAAATAAATAAATTAATTAATATCTCATCTTACTGTTGTCCAAGAACGATAAATTCATAATCATCCGCAATCGACGGTGAAGTAAAATTTTCTGTAAATTTTTTAAATATGATGCAATTTGTATTAGTTTTAGTTTTTTTTTTGTTAGATTATATTTGGGTTTCACTTGCTTGAATGCATTTGTTATAATCAACGATTAGTGTAAAGAACATGTAAATAATTGTGTTGTGATTATGAATAAACAAGCTTCACAGTCTCAACAAAGTTAATAATGGATGAGAAAATATGATTATTAAATGTTCAAAAATTGAAAAATAACTAATTACAAATTTCCTTTAGAATCTTCTAAAAAGAAATTTTTTATTAATTTTTTAGAGTTTCGGGTATTTTGGAAAAATAAGGGAGGTCTAAATAGCATTTTATTTCGTTGAAAAAGTAAATTAGAGGTCTATAAAGCAAAGAGGTTCAAGTGCTGTTTTTGGAGGTATGAATAAAACCTCTCTTTTTGTTTTACTATAGTACATTCATTTAGTTACTTAAATACTTGTTTGTAGTCGATAAAACAAACTGCACATATTTTTTAGGTCGTGTGAATAAGTCTATATATTTATCTAATGTAGGAGGTGGAGAGTATTGTACCTCCTGAAATGTATGAATATCGAAATCGTTCAAGCGATATGACAGCACGAGAACTATTTACCAAGAATCACAAACAATTGATGGACGATGCAGAGAAATCTATAAAAGGGACGGCTACTTCTTGTACAGTAGTAGGCGCTCTAATTATTACAATGATGTTTGCTGCAACATTTACAATTCCAGGTGGAAATGATGGTAACACAGGTCGTCCCTTATTGCAAGATAAGAAGTTATTCACAGTTTATATAGTTTCGACTACTATATCACTTGTTTCTTCCACAAGTTCAGTAATTACATTCTTAGGAATACTGACCTCCCGTTATGCAGAAAATGATTTCCTCAAATCTTTACCCACGAAGATAATGATCGGCCTAATCACTCTTTTCTCCTCTGTCGTTAGCACGATGATAGCGTTTTCATGTGCGCTTATCTTTTTGCTTGACGGAAAAACATTGACTATGAGGCTATGCATTTTGTTTACTAGTGTTCCAGTCATATTATTTGTATGGTTGTTGTTCCCCCTCCTTATCAAGACTTTAACATCTACTTATGGACCAGGAATATTTGTCAAAAGAAAAAACATGTAATTTAAGAATACAATGCTAAACATGATATTTTTTCTTTCTTTTTGTTATTGTAATTTTATTTGGTCTGGAACTACCATGTACCATTTCATTTATTGAATGGCTCAATAAAATTAGAGTTATTTTATTTACATCTCTATAATTACTATTTGTACCTCTTACGATATTTTTAACCATTAGATTTCCATAAATGCCCCTTCTCTTTTTTCTCTCCACAACTCCCTCCTCCCTACTTCTCTGAGTTCTCTCTAAGACGGAAGTGAAAAAAAAAAAAAGGAGGGATCAACTGACATAGATGCAAGTGCTGAAAACCCAATTGTCATGAATTGTGTTTATCCCTCAAGCAGTAAGGTAACGAAGAGTTGCTTATTTGAAATTGAATTGATAGCACAAGTTTTTTTTTTTTATTTATAGCAACATATAAAGTACTATGATAAACACCTAATCTCAAACTTCTTTCGCCAATCTCTTGCTCATAATTTATAATTTTACTCTAATGTGAATATGGAGGTGAATAAAGTTAAGAAATCAAACCCACGATTGCACTTTTCTTCAATTTGATTTAAATTTGATAAAGAGAAAAGAGATGGAAGAACTGGGCTAATGGGGAGAAAGGCGATCAACTAGATTTTTTTTTCTTATAGGTTTGCAAGGAGTAAAATAGGATTTTAAAATATACAAAAATAAATGGAGGTTGGAATAGCAATTTGAGAGGTGCAAATAGAGTCTCCCATAAAATTATGACATTTGGCATGTATACAACATGCCAAAAACAATATATGTCCTCAGATGATGGTGATTGTAGATCCACTAAACGAGAAGAAGTTCACAACTAAACAACAATTTGGTTCTTCTTTCCTCACAACTAAATACTCAACAGATAACTCTCTAAATCACTCAATCTCTTAAAGCTTGCAACTCTCTTAATATCAGAACTCTTAATTGATGCACACCTAGAACTATGTCTCTATTCCCTATTTATAGACTCACAACTAGACTTACAATAAGATTTATAATCATAGCAGGATTCCTAAACATTCACTTCCAAAGACAAACTCAAAGAGTCCTAGATACACTATAATAACTTACCCAAAGCCTTAAGAAGTAAAAAATTCAAAACAGACAATAAATTAGTTTTTAGCAGCAATCTCAAGAAAATCATGTTTTGAAAATTTGATTCCTTATGTGTAGGTAACATAAAATTATCAAGTAGCTTATACATCAATCCCAAATTGCATATAAATCCAATTTTATGCATGTTAGCTAGTACTTAATCTTATTACAATGACTAGTGACCAGTGAAGTCATACTTTATCTGATAATCAAGTCCTGTAGTTCGAATGAATCCATTTCACGTACTTCATATTAGAAGGGGGATTAATACAACGACATCCGGCTGTCATTATGTCAGCTAGCAGTATCATGATCAATTGGTATCTTAAAAGCCTGTATGCTAAAATATGAGCAAGACAATGGCAGATACAACCAGTCAACCAACCTAATCAAACTTCTGTTTCTAAACTCTGAAACCGGAAAACTTCTTACTAATTACGTAATGCTCTTGTTAACGAGGAATATATGTCTGAAGGTATATTGGCCTCCATGAGTTGATGGAGATCAAACGCTAATTGCATGGCAAATTGCATGGAGTTTTGGAAGGAAGCTTTGGAGAAATTTAACCATAATTATTGTATGGTGTCTTGATCAATCCGACGGTTCGGATGTGTGCGGCTTGTGCAAAACCTAGACCTAATATTGATGCGGCAGCCCTTGCTAGGGTTTGTTGTCTTGAAGAGTTTCCTAGCCGACTAGGAAGAAAGTGAAGCCATGAAGATTTAATACCTAATTGGTATTGGTTTGCATTGAAGACAAAATGAAGGACTTTCCTAGTGCAACTAGGAAAGTATTGATTGCAAGGATTCTTTATGCTTGGTTGGTGCGGCCGGTCTTATTGTTGAAGAGTAAGTGATTACTTAACCTAGTTGCTAGGTTTAATTGTTAAGGCATATGACATGTTTTATATTCAAATTGAATTAAAATATGGAATGTACCTTTTATGCATGTGATGTAAAAGGTAGTTGGCTTATTTGATTAAGTGTGTAATCAAATGTTGTAACCCTATTTATAAAAGGAGATTCGGCAATGGTTTGTTGTCGACATTGAAAAAGAAAAAGAGAGAAATATTTGTGAGAGAAGGAGACCTTAGTGGCTCCTAGTGTGAAGACCTGCGTGGCTTCAAGATTTAAGACCTTAGTGGCTCCTAGTGAGGAGACCTTAGTGGCTCCAAGAGAGAAGACCTGTGTGGCTTCAGTATTCAAGACCTTAGTGGCTTGAAGGAGATGACCTTAGTGGCATCTCAGAGACGACCTGTGTCGCATCTCTCAAGAAGTATTGATCGACCTTTGTGGCGACATCGACCTGTGTGGCGACCGTTTATGAGTAACTTTGTATCGAATTAAATTATAATCATTTGTAATATTGGTTGTGATTTACATTCAATAAAAGTTACGAAGTTTATCTATTTATTCCGCTGCGTACTTTATTATTGTTCCGTCTAATATTTTCAATTGGCATCAGAGCAGGTTCTGGATTTATCCGATAGATCATATGAAAGATGGAACGAAATGCAATGAATCAACCTCCACAGCTTGTAGGAATGGATTTTGCACAATGGAAGATTCAAATGAAATCTTTTCTATATGGAATAGATTTTCATGCATGGATGAGCGTTGAACGTGGATGGTTTCCTCCGACAAAAGACGAAAAATTAAAAGATCCAAATGCTCCAGAATGTTCTTCAATTTTGAAACCCATAGAGGAGTGGGATGCAAATGATATCAAACTCAGTGTGGCAAATCATAAAGCTCTAACGGTACTTTATTCCGCCCTCACCAAAGATGAGAAGAAAAAGGTACAGAACTGTACGACTGCGAAACATGTATGGGATAAGCTTTGTGTATTGCATGAAGGTAATGATTTAGTAAAATAACAAAGAATTCAACAAGCTTATGCTGAAATTGATACGTTATTACAACATGATGAAGAAACTATTGATGCATTCTATATTTGTTTTACTGATCTAACAAGTTTGGTTGAAAGTCTTGCTAGACCTATGTCCGAATCTGATATTGTTAGAAAAATCCTGAGATCTCTTTCGGAAAGATACTTGATGAAGAAGACCACAATTTAAGAAAATCACAATTTGGATGACTATCCCGTGGATCTACTCATTGGAAATATCAAAGCTTGGGAAAATGAACTTAAAGATAAAAATAAACCAAAAGGTATGGGATCTAAAAATCTTGCTTTAAATAGTTCGGATGATTATGGTAGTAGTTCTGATAGAACTAAGGATGATGATGAGATGTTGTTATTAGCAAAACAGTTTAAACGTAATATTAATCAAAGAAATTCAAATACAAAAAATTTTCAAAATTTTCAGAATACAAAACGAATTCAGAATAATAAGAGTTTTTAAAATCAAAATGGTTTTTCTTCTCAAAGGAGATTCGGTTCACAAAATAACAGTAATAAACCTCGTTGTTACAACTGTGATGAATATGGTCATATATCTACTAACTGTACTAAAAAATCTCCTAATACTGAGAAGAAAGCTTATAGATCCTCTTGGAGTGATGAAGATAATGAAAACGAGGTAAGGAAAAACAAAGGCCTTGCACTTGTTTCGTCTTTTTCTTTATCTGTTTCAGTCTGAAGAAGAACTGGATGAAGAAGATGACGAAATTTTGGCTTTTCAGAAGAGAATTTTTAAAGTTGTCGAATCTTTGTCTGAGAAAAATAAAGTTCTGCAATCACAGGTATGTCAACTACTAAATGAGAAACAAAGTTGGTTAAATAGGGAAGGTACTTCGTCTACTAGCGATAATGAGTTTAATTCAGAAAAGAAACGTCTGCTTACAAAAATCAATTTTCTCAAAAATGAATTGATCGAAAAAGATAATCATATTAGCATGTTAAACACCAAAATTGATATGTTACAGGATACCTTGGAGAAAACAGAAGATAAATTTGGTCAATTTAAAATGAGTTCTAATGCTTTATCTGAAATAATTAATTCAAGTAGATCTTATAATGACAAATCTGGTCTTGGCTATGATAAATGATCAAATCATAATCTTGTTGGTAATTGTGATTTGACAAAAGTTACAAAAATGAAGGAAGGAAAAGTGTTCGGTTTTGTTTCTTCTTCAGATTCTAGAATCGATGCTCTTAGTCCAAATGTTGAAAAATATTTTAATGACATTAACTCCAAACTTGATCAACATAACTCTTTATTGCATGATATATCTCATTTTGTTGGTCTAACTAAATCTCTTTCAGAAACAAAGAAACTCGGAAAAAGGTAAGATGGTGTGGAAAAGAAAGGACGATTCTAAATCCTCCAACATCTATTGTAACTTGTCTATTGTGGATATTGACTATGAGACTGAATATATTGAAACTACTTGTAATGTTGCTTTTACTGCTCTATCTGCTAAGAAAAAAGATATTTGGTATATTGACACTGGTTGTTCACGACACATGTGTGGAAATAAATCATTCTTTTCTAATTTCCATGAAACAGGTACTTCTGATTCAGTCACTTTTGGTAAGGGACGTAAAGCTAAAATTAAAGGAAAAAGAACTATTAATTGTCAAAATCTAACATGTTTAAACAATGTTCTTTATGTTGAGGGACTTTCTACTAATCTTATTAGTGTAAGTCAATTAGCTGATGAATTTGAAGATATCTGGTTTAACAAACAAAAATGTGTAGTTTATGATTTAAATGGTGATCTAATCTTGAGTGGATTTAGATCTGATGATAATTGTTATCATATTTCTGCTGATGTTCCTACTAATGGTTCGTTTCCGTGTTTGAGAATGAGTTCTGCAGAAGAAACTATGGAGCTATGGCATAAGAGACTTGGTCACATGAACTTTCAGGATTTGTTAAAATTATCTACACAAAAATTGGTAAGAGGTTTACCTGCTTTGAACGGACGTACTGATATCATTTGTGGAGGATGTAAGACAGGTAAACTAACTAAAACAAGTCATAAAGTAGTAAATTCATCTCCTTCAAATAAACCTCTTGAGCTTCTGCATATGGATTTGATGGGACCATCTGCCACAACTAGTCTGGCTGGTAAGAAGTATATTTTTGTTGTGGTTGATGATTACTCTCGTTTTACTTGTGTTGACTTTTTGGCTGACAAAGGTGAAACTTTTAATTCATTTTATATCTTAAGTAAACGTCTTTTAAATGAAAAATATAGTGAAAAATTAAAATTACTAAGATTAGATCTGACAATGGAACTGAATTAAAAATTCAAAGTTTGATAATTATTGTCAAGATCATGGTATTTTTCATGAGTTTTCAGCTCCTATTACTCCACAACAGAATGAAATTGTTGAACGTAAGAACATGTCTCTTCTTGATATGGCAAGAGTCATGATTCATTCTTCTGGCCTCAGCGAAAACTTCTGGGCCGAAGCTGTTAACACTGCTTGTTATGTTGGAAATCGTACTCTTCTTCGTTCAGGTACAAAAATTACCCCATATGAGCTATGGAAAGGTAAGAAGCCCAATGTAAGTTATTTCCATGTCTTTGGTAATCCTTGTTATGTTTTAAAAGATCGTGAAAGACTTGCAAAGTTTGAGGCTAGAGCGGATGAGGGAATTTTTCTTGGTTACTCTCTGGATAGTAGAGCACATAGGATATATAATAAAGAAACTAGATCTGTTATGGAATCTATAAACGTTTCAGTTGATGATAATTATGATGCTTCTATTTCTGTTCCATCTGATATTTCAAAATCCAAAATTAATGATATTTTTGTGCAGATTGAAACTAGTGAAAAAGATCAGAATATTGAACTTGATAATAATTTGCGACCTGTCCCAAAGTATAGAACTGGTTTTAAACAGGTGCATAAAGATCATTCAGCTGATGATGTGATCGGTGATATTAGGGAAGGAATGAAGACCATAGGTCGAATTGCTCAATATCAGAACAACAGAAACGGCATTGAGGAAGAAGAAAATTTAGATTCTGAATTTATTGAATTAAATAAAGCTTTGCATTGTTTTGTTAAAACAAAAATTAAAGAAACTAATGAACTAACTTGTTTTGGATTTGTTTCTTTAATAGAGCCAAAAAATGTCAAGGAGGCACTCGCAGATAACGAATGGATTATTGTTATGCAAGAATAGCTAAATCAGTTTGAAAAAAATGACGTATGGTTACTTGTTCCTAGACCAGAAAATACAAATGTCATTGGAACTAGGTGGATTTTTCGTAACAAGATTGATGAGCACGGTATGATTACCATAAACAAAGCAAGGTTAGTGGTTCAAGGTTATTCACAAATTCAAGGCCTTGATTTTGAGGAATCATTTGCTCCTGTTGCACGTTTAGAGACTATCAGAATATTACTTGCTATTGCTTGTTTTCGTCGCTTCAAGTTATATCAAATGGATGTAAAGACTGCGTTTTTAAATGGTGATGTGCATGAGGAGGTTTATGTTGAACAACCCCCTGGATTTAAAGACATACATCATCCAGAATATGTATGGAAACTAAAGAAAGCTGTTTATGGTCTTAAACAAGCTCCACGTGCTTGGTATGAGAAACTCTCTACTTATCTTATTTCTCAAGGATATACACAAGGTATTGTTGATAAAACTCTTTTTGTGAAGCATGCCGGTAATCACTTTATTGTAGCCCAAGTTTACGTTGATGATATTGTTTTTGGGTCTACATCTGATTTTCTAATTAAAGAATTTACTAAGGTCATGTCTAGTAAATTTGAGATGAGCATGTGTGGTGAATTGTCATATTTTCTAGGATTGCAGGTAAAACAGGAAGAAAAACGTATATTTCTTTATCAAACAAAATATGCTGAAAATATAGTTAAGAAATTTGATATGACTAGTTTAAAATCTGTCAAGACTCCTATGAGTACTACTACTAAATTATGTCATGATTTAACTGGTAAATCTGTTGATCAGACTATGTATCGTAGTATGATTGGTAGTCTACTTTATTTAACTGCTAGTTGTCCAGATATCGCTTACAGTGTTGGTGTGTGTGCAAGGTTTCAAGCAAATCCGAAAGAGTCACACTTAGAAGCTGTTAAAAGAATTTTTTGTTATATATCTGGAAGCATTAATTGTGGAGTTTATTATACATATGCTACAAATGCTGAAATTGCAGGATATTCAGATGCTGATTGGGGTGGTGGAAATTTACAGGATCAAAAAAGTACTAGTGGTGGTTGTTTCTTTATTGGTAAGAATTTAGTTGCATGGCATAGTAAGAAACAAAACTGTACTTCTTTGTCTACGGCAGAGGCTGAATATGTGGCTGCAGGTAGTTGTTGTACTCAAATGCTTTGGATGAAAAACATGCTAAGGGATTATGATATTCCACAAGGAAAACTTGTCATATTTTGTGATAATACAAGTGCAATAAATATATCTAAAAATCCTGTTCAACATACTAGAACTAAACACATTGACATAAGATATCACTTTATACGTGAGCTAGTTGATAAAAATATTCTTGCACTTGAATATGTGTCTACTGAATTACAATGGGCCGATTTGTTTACTAAACCGTTGGACACGGAACGCTTCATGACCTTGCGAAATGCCATTGGCATTTGTTCTCAATATTGAAGATGTGATTTTTGGGAACTCACACAAGGTACGGTTTCATAGTTCTTGATCGAAAATTGCCTTGAGTTGTGTGTGTGTGTGTATTTTTTCTTGAATCACTATATGTCGTGTGTTATGTTGGTGTCACTTGGGTTTATTCATTTTGACCTTTTGATGCAATTCACTTATATTAGCCTTTGTGTCTAAATCACACTTTACACATACTTCTGTGTGGGGAATTACTTTTTGAGTTGAGTCACCTAATCAGGAGCAGGTGTAGTTGAATAAAGTATTTATAATGTGTGGACTGCATACCCCTTAAAAGAATCATATTGTCATATGCAGTCCTTGGCCAGGTTGGTTCTCCTCTCCAGATGTTGACTAACTACTCGATGTCTGGTGGAATGGACTGATTTGGTCACCCCGGTGAAAATCTATAAAATTCTGTGTCGTTAAAGTAGACCTTGGAACATCCTTGTTATGTCTAGCACCCTAAAGTCATCTGACTTGGGAGTTGTTGTCCCTTTTTCGTTCACGTATCAATGATGGCTAGATGTTAAGCCAAGAAAAAGAAGCAAATGTGCTCATATCAAAAGTTGTTATAAGGGGGAGAGTCGAAAAATAATTGCTTGCGAATTTAATTACTCCTCAAAATTCTTTCCCATATTGAAGTATAAATTTTGCACTTCACGTTACCACTTTGGCTAATATTTTTGCATATTGCTCTATTTGTCAAAATGGATTGATTCAAGTTCCACCGATGTCATCGCTTACTTTGATTCATGTGATATACACATGACACCTTCTTGGCTAAATGTTTTGCTTGAACTATGCTATCTTTATTTTGTGGTGTGGTCTCTTAATTTATCTTCGGTAGTTTGAACAAATATTTCATGCATCGTTAGTTAAATTTGGTATTGATCTTTCTCTTGGTACCTTATCAATCATGCAAATATTGAAGTTGATTTCGTCCGATTTGGTATCATTACACTTTTGGCTAATTAGGATCTTATTCCTTGCATGATTCTCTCTAAATTCTGTAGTCTTGTTCTGTCGTGTCTAAATCTCTCTAGGTAAGAGCAATATTCCTACTCATACATGTTTTGATAGATTGCATTTTTCGGTTTCCTAGATGTATGCCTTTATGTAATTGATATGCTATGTTATCTCTTGCCGTGTGTCTCTTGTGCATCGGTTGAACATGCATTTTTTTTGGCAAGACAATCTCTCTTTCTCATCATATCTTGCATGAAATCTTTGATAAGTTCAAGAATAGATGACTTGTTTGGTAATCGGCTCAACACCTATAATTATATACTTTGATTTTGGTTGTCTTGTCTAAAATTGAAGACAATCTTTCCTCTTGAGAAGAGATCGTATTCACTGCTAATTTGGTAAGATTTGGAATTACTTCATTGAATAATTGCTTGCATCATTCCTTATTCACTCAAGACTCTCTCATTATTCAATTCGACTAATTTTCCACTTATTGCATGCATCCTTGTGAACCCTTGCTCTATATATTACCACAAAGACTAACTCTAAATCTCATCTTTGTTATTCCATCTTTGTGCTACTTACGATTTGTTCTAGTGTGGAGCTCCTCATCATGTCTGGAAGTCGTTCACGTCGTCAAGTACAGAATATTCGGCAAGCTGAAATACTTGCTCGTGAGCAAGAGGCACGAAGGTCGGCTGATCGGAATGATCTCTCACTCGAGTTCTCTCGTCTCGGTATTCATATTCAACATCAAATTGATCGCATGCAAGCCTCGCATTCTTTGGACTCTCAAGAGATGTTTCAACAACTCTCTCGCATTGAATCGGACATTCATGTCATTCTTGCAAATCAAAGGCCTCCTCACTCTCAACTTCCTCCACCGGTAGTTCATCCCAGACGTTCTTTATGGGATCTTCTTGTCCAAGAACATGAGCGGCGTGAAGAGTTGGCTCGACAAGCTTCAAATGATGCATGGACCTTGGCTCATGTTCGTGCTAGACGTCCGAACTCTCCTCTCCCTAATGGTCACATGTCAAACGGTGGGAACCGCAGTGGCTAGGAAGGGTTCTTGGTGTTTGTCCTTCTCCTTTGCCCTCCATCAACTTAGGGGGAGAATCATCAAGCATGGTCAAAGGGGGAGTTGAAGTTGCATGACCTAGTTTTTATTACGTCTTTTATTTGATATGTTTGGTGTGCTTAAGACAATTTTATTTGGTTGTGTAATAAGTGCATAAGCACTAGACTATGTTTATGTTTATGTGTTCATGTTTGAACAATTTTTATTGCTTATTGTGTTTATGAACTTGTCCCTTGATATCTTGAAAGTGATGAATGTTGATTCTTGATATCAAGTGACACTTGTTGGTTTGTCAAAAATTATTTAAATTTTTTTTTTCATTCTCTTGATATATGCTACATGCTATATGTGATCATACATGCTACTAACCTTTTCATATAGGTGCTTGATGAATGGAAAGTTGCATGGAAGGCCAAAGGGGGAGATTGAAGGTATATTGGCCTCCATGAGTTGATGGAGATCAAAGGCTAATTGCATGGCAAATTGCATGGAGTTTTGGAAGGAAGCTTTGGAGAAATTTAACCATAATTATTGTATGGTGTCTTGATCAATCCGACGGTTTGGATGTGTGCGGCTTGTGCAAAACCTAGACCTAATATTGATGCGGCAGCCCTTGCTAGGGTTTGTTGTCTTGAAGAGTTTCCTAGCCGACTAGGAAGAAAGTGAAGCCATGAAGATTTAATACCTAATTGGTATTGGTTTGCATTGAAGACAAAATGAAGAACTTTCCTAGTGCAACTAGGAAAGTATTGATTGCAAGGATTCTTTATGCTTGGTTGGTGCGGCCGGTCTTATTGTTGAAGAGTAAGTGATTACTTAACCTAGTTGCTAGGTTTAATTGTTAAGGCATATGACATGTTTTATATTCAAATTGAATTAAAATATGGAATGTACCTTTTATGCATGTGATGTAAAAGGTAGTTGGCTTATTTGATTAAGTGTGTAATCAAATGTTGTAACCCTATTTATAAAGGGAGATTCGGCAATGGTTTGTTGTCGACATTGAAAAAGAAAAAGAGAGAAATATTTGTGAGAGAAGGAGACCTTAGTGGCTCCTAGTGTGAAGACCTGCGTGGCTTCAAGATTCAAGACCTTAGTGGCTCCTAGTGAGGAGACCTTAGTGGCTCCTAGAGAGAAGACATGTGTGGCTTCAGTATTCAAGACCTTAGTGGCTTGAAGGAGACGACCTTAGTGGCATCTCAGAGACGACCTGTGTCGCATCTCTCAAGAAGTATTGATCGACCTTTGTGGCGACATCGACCTGTGTGGCGACTGTTTATGAGTAACTTTGTATCGAATTAAATTATAATCATTTGTAATATTGGTTGTGATTTACATTCAATAAAAGTTACGAAGTTTATCTATTTATTCCGCTGCGTACTTTATTATTGTTCCGTCTAATATTTTCAATGTCTTCTGGTCGCAAACTCGCAAACATTGCCAGCTCTATTACAGTTTATATGTATACAACCAGGGACGGAAGATAGTATAAGCTTCTATGGGCTACAGCCCAATACTTTTTTTGCTTTTTTTTTCTTCAAATATAATAGGTTATGTACTTATATATATATATATATATATATATATATATATATATATATATATATGAAATAAGTAGGTTTTTTTGTGTGATACTTATGCCCCATATAAAAAATGGTAGCTTGAGGCTCTCACATGCAACATTAATTAAGGTTTTTAGAATCTTTAAGTCCACGCTAGTACCATTATCTTCCGGAGACCATGGCATTTATCAATTTCCTGAAAAAATCCAACATTTGCTACATTGGTCACTTAAATATTGGCTACATTCATCAATTATTTAATAATAATTTTGAAATTTTTTTATAAAAGTAAAATCTAGCCCAGAGTATTTTAGAACTCTGGCTCTGTCCCTTTATACAACAATAACATGTGATGGAGTTAGTAAATGTCTATTCAATTTAAGAATCTGGCTTCTCTGCTTGGAGAAGCTGTGCTTGAATCTACTTGAATCTGCTGTGACTCCTTTTTGGTTGACAGATTGTACAAAAGTAATCCAATGGACGACAATTAAAGAACTCGAAAACACAAATCTTACACCCACACATAGTACATATATATCTATCTCTCATACGTTGTTTCTGGGGAGTGACTGACCGTACAACGCCGGTGGTGGTAGTCGTCTATCTCGCGTTGTCTCAGTTCATCCTGTGGCGGTGGTAGTCGTACGACGCCCGCCTGAGGGTAGATTGAGCAAGTCTCCGATTTTGTTGACGAGAGAAATCCCAACGCTCGAGCTCTGGCGTAAAGGATTTGAGCTGAGGTCAGTTTATTATGACAATTCAATATTTATTGTGACAATTTCCATCACATATCAATGTTACAGCGGCAATTTCCGTCGTACATCATGAGTTTGTCCATTTTTTATATAATGCGACTCCCTTAGGATCGTCACAAGCATCGACAATATTCTGTCGGAATCGTGATAAAATAGTCAAGAATAGTTGTGGTTCACAGTGACATCACAACCACAAGCACAACTTTAGACGGTAACATCATAGTTAATCCTTAGTGATACGCAGGGGTGGGTAGGGCCCCTTTGTATAGTCCCGAGAAGCAGAAGAATCGGGATGATGTAGCAGAGAGTTTGAAAGTCCCGGAAAAAATAAAAGTCCCAACAATTTAAATTGCAGAAAGCAGGAACTTTAATAAAAGCTTACTTACTAATTCACTAAGTGAACTACGTTATAGATTACGCTTGAGGACTTGGTTCTGATCCTTATGCAAATTGCAATAATCGTTTCGATTCTTGAACGAAATGCAAAAAATTGCTTCTCTTCATCGCGTGCATATTGTCATAATATGTTGACGAATGACAATTTTTCGCCCGAAAGGGCTGCTGGGCTCTACAAGCGGCCTAAAACAGACACGGGTCGGGTTTTTGCTGCAGGTCCGGGTCGGATCCGATTTGGTCGAATCCGAGTCGGGTCTACAAATAGGGTCGAGCACTGCTGCTCCGGTTTGGATCTTAGAATCTAGGTCGAGGGAAGACACTGAGGGCGGCAGCATCATTGAGGAGGCTGGGGCGCGCTAGGGCTTCGTCAAGGAGGGCCGCCAAAGAGTTGCAGCGACGCTGGGCAGGCGTCGTCGCTAGAGCGGCATAGGGCTAGCGACTCAAAGCTTCTGGGTACGGTAGAATGGGCAGGCGTCGTAGCTGAATTGAAGATCGGCTCAAGGCCGCGGCGGCGGCGCTGGCTTTAGGTCCGAGCTTAGATTGGAGGAGGAGATGGGTACCCAGAGAAAAGGTCGGGGTGCCCTGAGCAGTAAATCTTCATTTACTGCCGACAAAGATGTCGTCGCCAGGAGTAGTTTGGTCTTTTTCCCAAAAAAGAAGTTGTCGGCAAAAGAATATCTGGGGGGGGGGTTTCTCTTCAGACAAACTGTTGCCGACAGAAAATAGTTTTTAGGGTTTTGTTTTGTTTTGTTTTTTTTTTTTTTTTTAGGGACAAAACCTAGGATTTTTTTTTCCAGGGCTATTAGACGAACGCTAGAGCCACGTGCTGATAGCGTGTTCTAGGAAAAACAAATAATAAACAAAGCGTAGTTTTATTCATTGATAAGGAAGCTTTTATATAGGCATTACATCAAGTATATATCCTGAATAATCAAGAATTTCCTATCAACTAAATCTACTAGGAATCTAGTATAATTAAGTCAAGACACACATACGAAGTTACATAATTATCATTCCTTAAACAATTCCTTATATGTAGGTAACATAAAATTATCAAGTAGCTTATATATGAATCCCAAATTGCATATAAATTCAATTTTATGCATGTTAGGTAGTAGTTAATCTTATTATAATGACCAGTGACCAGTGAATCCAGTGCATGTAGTTTAAGAACACAATGCTAAACATGATATTTTTTCTTTCTTTTTGTTATCATATACTTTATCTGATGATCAAGTCCTGTGGTTCGAATGAATCTGTTTCACGTACTTCATACTAGAAGGGGGATTAATACAACGACATCCGTCTATCAATTATGTCAGCTAGCAGTATTATGATCAATTGATATCTTAAAAGCCTGTATGCTAAAATATGAGTAAGACAATGGCAGATACAACCAGTCAGCCAACCTAATCAAACTTCTGTTTCTAAACTCTGAAAACTTAATGTTCCCAAAGAGAAAAATCCTCACTTGAACTATTGTCTTTTGGTCAAAATTTCTACTATTTTAACTTTTTAATTATTAAGATAACAAACTTCTTACCTAATTACGTAATGCTGTTGTTAACAAGGAATGTATTCTAGTCGCAAACTCGCAAACATTGCCAGCTCTATTGCAGTTTATATGTATACAACAATAACATGTGATGGAGTTAGTAAAAGTCTATTCAATTTAAGAATCTGGCTTCTCTGCTTGGAGAAGCTGTGCTTGGATCTACTTGAATCTGCTGTGACTCCTTTTGGGTTGACACATTGTACAAAAGCAATCCAATGGACGTGTTTGGGCCAAAACTGACATTTGGCCGAGACTGTGGATCGAGGCCCAAAAGGTTATTCAGTAAAGGATAATCTGATATACATTTAATCTTTTCCTTCTTGGAAAGGAATTGAGGTTCCTTTAGGAATCCGAAAAGGAGGTGGTTTAAGGTAATTGAATCCTGATTGATCTCCAAATCTATTATGCTACTTGATACGCAAGTATTGGGGTTTGACATCCTCTATATAAAGAGCTCTTGCATAACGTAAAAAAGGTTCACAACCATCAAACAAACACACAAGCTTTTGCACATCGCAATCCTTGCAAAGTCTCCCCGGAGCATCTTACGCGCACAACCTCCACAAACTGCAAAATTCCACCATCCAACCTCACTGCAACCTTACGCCTGCCACCGGTCGCTGTATCCTTGCATTGTTGTCAAAGTGTGCCTTGCATTAGTGTCGAGAGTCGCTGAGACCTATCGCTTCCAGCATACCGCACATCGTAGCCGCAACTTGCCACCATACGTACAGAGCCGCACCTCGCCGCCATACGTACAGAGTCGCTCGCTCGCCTCGTGTTCGCGTTCGTGTTCGCTGAAGCACCCAGTGTCAGTCGCTACGCTAGTAGCAAATCGAGTCGTTACTCCGGTAACAAAATGTGAACCAATTTGCTATAGGTTGGAGGAGGAATATTCCTCGTGATCTTGAATTATTGCTCTGCTTTGCATCACAGGATCGAAGTAAGATTATTCAACCTGCCGTAGGTTGAAAGAAAATCCTAATATACTTTTGTTAGGTCTCGTTCGAGCCTCTTACGCCGGCCTTGTCAACGCCCGCGTAACAGTAGCTTGGTCAGGAAGTCAGGAATTGAGAGCAGACAGACGCGCTAGCCAGAGAAGTACGCTCGCCATAAGTACGCTTGCATCGAAGTTGTACCTAACTCAAAGATACTGGCACGCTCGCACACATCACAACAGGACTGAAATTGACGTCCGCCACCCCACGTGTTGACCGTTCGCCGGATGCAAAATCCACCACGAACATTTTGGCACGCCTAGTGGGACAAGCGTCAAGATTGCGGGATCTAATCCTTATCGGCGAATCATGCCTTCTTGCAATAAACTAGAACACAGGTTGTTCACTAGGCACAACTCTTTTGACTGTAGAGATTTATCAGAGACAGAAGTAGGCCTCAAGTATGGAGGTGTGGCGGCCAGCATTGAGGATCTTTCAGAGGTCGCCAAGGTTGGCCAAGGGGTTCTTGAAATTACAATGGCTGCTGACAGCCAGGGTGAACCCGCCAGCATCCTAACTAAGAATACGGCTGATGCCTTAGAATCTTTAGAGGTTTCTGAGAAAGATAGCAATGCGATCCTTACCGTTCCATCTTCTGAGGATGTAATGGAATCTTTGAAACTATGTTGGTCAAAAAAATACAAGGAAAGGGTTCTTCCAACACGATAAAGCCTCATGTTCAGCCTCGCACAAATGGAGGTTTGAATTCTTCTGAAGCTGCAAAACGGAGAAGAGGAGGTGGAGGAAAGTTTACTGTCCTTCCATCTAATGACGAAGAAACCGACGAGCCAGAAAAGGAGGAAGGCTTGGTTCTAACTGTAGATGATGTGCATAAGCTGTTTGAAGAAAGAATGAGGGTTATGCATGGTTTGCCAGACACCAACCGAACTTATGCAAATCCGTTTCCCTCGGAGGTGAATGCGCTTCCATGGCCGCAGAATTTTAAGTACGTCCGGTTCACCCAATTCTCTGGGATTCCTCAGAAGATGCTGAGACTCATATTACTCGCTTTAACAACGAGTGTGGTCCCTATGTGAACAATCTCATACTCAAGCTACGAGTGCTCGGTACATCGTTAACAGGGTCGGCATTGGCATGGTATAAGGATTTAGCTCCAGGTTCGGTTCCAGACTGGAGGACTATGGAAATCCTGTTTAACACTATGTTTGGGGTTGTTGAGGCCAAGGTTACTGTGAAAATCTTGGCTGAGACAGAACAACAACCCGGCGAGTCAGCCATGGATTTTCTGAAACGCTTCAAGCTGCAGATAACCAAATGCAAAGATAAGCTCCCAGAGGATACTATAGTGGACTTAGCTATTGCTAGGTTAGAGGAGGAAGTCCAGGCTAGCTTTCAGCAGGTTTATGTTGCCAATATGGCTGATCTGACCAATAGGTTGGCCAATCAGCAACATTGGGTTGATAGAATGAAGGAGAAGAGGGAAAGAAAAAAGGGCGTCCCTATGTCTTATTATCCTGGCTCTCTGAAGCCTAAAACAGGTGTCCCTTCTGGCTCAAAGACAGTTGCAACTGTACATACCGAGTCATCTCCAAACCTAGCTTGGGTTGAGGAGGAAAACGACGGAGGAATCGCGGTTGTAGAAGTGGTTGGTCGCCAGTAACTACAATCAAAGAATTTGAGAATGGCCAAGGAGCCAATCAAGATTACGACTTCTGTGCCGACTAAGTCTGCCTTTGAGACATATACTTATAACGCACACAAGGCTCCAGAGATCTTGCAAGAACTATTCAACCTAGGCCGACTTAAACATGACGGAGGTTTCATTCCCAAGTCTAAAAACATGGCGGGTAAGAAATATTACAGCTTCCATAACATGAAATACCATTATACTAAAGATTGTGTCAAGCTCAAGGATCAGATCCAAATATGGATTAACGATAATGTCATGAGGATAGACGCTCCTAAGGAACTTACTTGAACAGAAACTAAGTCGTTCCACCAGGTGAACACGATAGATTTTGTCTCCAATTCATGTCAACAATTGGAACCTGGCGAGTGCGTTTCTAAGTTTGCACATTACACATATGATGCAAATAGGGCCCCAGAGATTTGGGAGGTCTTGATCCAAGAAGGGATGGTCAAGCCTGCTAGTGTTCGCCTACGACAAAAGGAGACAGGGCCGGGTGAATCTTACTGTGCCTTTCATCATTCTAACAACCATTGTACCTTCGGTTGTGTTGCGTTAATGGACCGAATTCAAGAATGGTTGAATGATGGAACTTTGAGGTTTGGTGAAGAGGCGGTGGCTTCCATACCTGAATTTTGGGTAAATGCCATCGACGAGAATAAAGAAGCGAATCAGCAAACTGATAACAATGGGCATCCGCCAGAAAAGGAAGAGATGGTGCTGGTACCACGATCTAAGTTATGCCTTAATTGTAAGGTAGGCTGTCATCTACCTATCACATATGAGGAGCTGCAGCTGGCACTAAAGGAGGCAGAACAGAGAGCCTTAGAGAAGGCCAAGAGCACCCATACAGTTCCTGACCGATCCAGGCCCGACGCTTACAGGCCAACGAAATATCATCCTTATGAACGAGAAACTTATGCTAGCAAGCTGAGGTCTCGGCCAGAGCCAGGACTTAGTGGGATCAAGGTTGTACCGGTTTATGGTCCTTCCAAGGTAACAGATCCTGAGGTTACAGCTAAACCTTACATTCCACCAGCATCAAGTTCAGAACTCAAGACTGATAGGTGGTATCAACAGCAAAATGGTAAGGATGTGGAGATACCTCCTAATCCAACATGCAGAAGCGGTATGACAGGGCAAAAAGAACCCTGGATGCTTTGGCCACAGGGGAGTTGATCCCATCAGAGCTTTCGGCCCCGATTAGACATATACAGGACACCTGTAAGCGGTATAGGGCCAAAACATATGTTGATACTTGCCGAGCACGAAGTAGTCAAGCTTCGCCGCCTCGCAGAAGAAATGCTCATGAGAGGCTTTCGGAGCCGGATCAAGCAGCGGGTGCACCAAGGAAGTCACCAAGGAGGAAGCTGGACTACTCCCCAGAAGGATATCGTATTAGGTCAGTCGTATCTGACAAAGCGGATCCCCAATCTAGAGAATACCCCAGAGGTTGGAGGAAAGAAAAACACCAATATCCTGAAGTGGAAACCGAAGGAGGCGAGTGTTACTCAAGCTACTAAGGTAGCAAGGGTTCCAGAGGGGCAATCAATTGCTAAGGAATCCAGGCTCACGAAAGCAGAACCGACCAAGCCTATTATGATATTGGCTCGGTCAAAATCATCGGGTATTCCTCCCGGCATATCTTTGCCTCAATACGTAACACAAAAGCTAGGTGCTGACCCACCTTCGAGAAAAGCGGAGAGTGAGTCCAGATTCTTACCTTCGAGCTTAGTGGCGGATGAAGAGTTCCCAGAAGCGGACGAAGATCTACCAGAAGAAGATGATGACGAGCAGATGGATGAAGATGACGCTATCGTGGATTGCAACATGGTCTCATTGGATCCAGAGGTGTTGGATTGTCACATGGCTTTTATTTTATCTTCTAATTACGCCTTACCAACACCTATTCCTACTTCTCAATTTATCCAAAAGGAGGGGAAGGACAGGTTAGTATACCTTATACAGGAACCTCAAGATGAGGCAGTGGCGAGCGCGGAAAGAGAAGGACCTCAATCCACCAATGAATCTCCAAAGAGGTTGGCTGAGCCTTTGCGGCTAAATGTGGTGTTCCCAAAGCCTACATTTGCCATGTCTCAACACCTCAAGCCGTTTTATGTGTCAGCAGAGGTGGCGGGCCTCAAAGTTAACAAGATTCTCATCGACACAGGAGCCGCGGTGAGCGTTATCACACTTAGCACTATGGAGAAGCTTCAGATTCCTGAAGAGAAGATTATAGGTACCACTATGAAGATTAGAGGTTTCGCTGGTGCGGTCACGCTAACCAGTGGTATCTTAATACTCAAAGTAAAACTTGGGCCCTCTGATGCTTTTCAAGGGTTCATTGTCACGGAAACCGCCAGTGCCCCATATAGTATGATCTTGGGGAGAGACTGGATTCACAAGACACTTTCTGTCCCATCATCATTACATCAAGAGATGGTCATGTGGGATCCAGTAGCCGACATTCCGGTACTAATCAAGGCGGATGACCGCCCTTACACAATAGCAGCCTATTCGCTTGAGGCAGACTACTATTATAGTTCTATTAAACCTCTCAGGGTTGAGGGTGTAGATGACACAGGACATCTAATTGGGGTGACCTCGAATGATCTAGCTCGATGGGGTTTGACACAAGCCAAGTCAGACGGTTCTAGGCCCACCTCCATCGATTTCTTATCAAATAATATCAATGAGTGACCACCTCACAGTTGAGGAAACAGAAGCCCTTGCTTCTATGATGCAGCGTTGTGCTGTTTTTAGAGAGGAGCAATTGGTTGGGAGGCGGTCGCTCTAGTTGAGTGTATCGATGAAGACAAAACAACAATTATAGACGAGATGGAGGCTATACAACCAGCCCCAACAGCATTAGATGATACTCCACCTAAAGTACACGATCCGGTGGAAAAAGTTAACCTTGGCACCATTAAAGAACCTATGGAGGTTGGGATTAGTCAGTACTTAGAACTAGAATTGAGGCAGCAACTAATTGAGTTGCTACAAGAGTTTAAAGACTGTTTTGCCGAAAAGTATCAAGATATGCCAGGACTATCAAAAGAATTGGTTTGCCATCGGTTGCCTATCAAAGAAGGATTCAGACCAGTCAAGCAAGCGCAGAGGCGAATGAATGCTGAAACTGTCCTGGCGGTTAAGAAGGAGGTTCAGAGCATGCTTGACGCGGGCATTGTCAGGCCAGCACAATATTCACAATGGCTGGCGAACGTTGTTCCTGTCAAGAAAAAGAATGGCAAAATCAGAGTCTGCGTGGATTATAGAGATCTCAATACTGCTTCACCAAAGGATATGTACCCAATGCCTATTGCAGATATCTTGGTTGATGTAGTGGCAGGACACGAGATGTTGTCTTTCATGGATGAGACGGCTGGATATCATCAAATTCCAATTTATGAGCCTGACATCGCCAAGACTGCTTTTCGATGTCCTGGTTTTACAAGAGCTTTTAAGTATCTCAGTATGCCATTTGGTCTTACCAATACAGGGGCAACCTATCAACGTGCTATGAATCTCATATTCCATGATATCTTAGGGGGTATTTTGGAAGTGTACATTGATGATGTGGTGGTAAAATCAAAGCAGAAGAAAGATCACATTACTCACCTTCGAGATGTTTTCACTAGAATGCGAAGGCACCAACTTAGAATGAATCCAGCTAAATGTATATTTGGGGTTCGTGTAGGAGACTTCCTGGGGTTTGTGGTGCATGCACAGGGTATTGAGGTATATGGAGATAAGGCACAAGCTGTCTTAGAGGCGCCAACACCTAGAAATAAGATGGAGCTTCAGAGCTTGCTCGGCAAGATTAATTTCCTTAGAAGATTCATATCCAACTCAGCTGGAAAGATTGCTCCGTTTTCATCTCTTTTGAAACTCAAAGACGGGGAGCACTTCACATGGGGACCTGAGCATCAAGCTGCATTCGATAAGATTAAGGAGTGTCTGGCGAGCCCGCCAGTATTGCAACCTCCTTTACCAGGGATCCCATTTAAATTATACATTTCTGCTTCCAGCAATTTGCAGGGTTGTTAACTCAGAATGAAACAACCGGGGAAGGAAAGAGAATGGAGTATGCGGTTTATTATCTTAGCAGGACCTTGTTAGATGCAGAAACTCGGTACTCGCCAATAGAGAGGTTATGCTTAGCACTGTATTTTGCCGGTATCAAACTTCGTCATTATATGCTTTCTTTCACCACCATTGTGGTTGCTCAGACTGACTTGGTAAAATATATGCTTACTAGACCTATTATGAGATGTAGGGTTGGCAAGTGGATCTTGCCCCTATCTGAATTTTCATTACAATATGCACCTTTGAAGGCAATGACTGGACAGGCGATTGCTGATTTCTTGCTCCATCATCCTCTTGAGGAGGAGATTCCTGAACAAAGTTAGTATGTCGCCATGATCAGGACTCAACCTTGGGTACTATACTTTGATGGGAGTAGTACTGACTCTTTGGCAGGTGCAGGTATTTGTATCCAAGGTCCAACTGGGATCATACACTCATATTCTTTTCAATTAGAATAGAGTTGTACCAACAACCAAGCAGAATATGAGGCGTTAATTATTGGTTTGGAGTTATTGTTGGATATGGACGCTAAGGAGATCGAGGTCTATGGTGATTCTTTATTGGTCATCAATCAGCTTTCTGGAGCTTACAAATGTCTTTCTTTCCACCTAGTACATTATTGGGAACGAGCATCAGAATTGCTTGAGCAATTTGCTGATGTGGTGCTTGATTATGTCCCTTGCGAGAAGAACTTTGCGGCTAATGAGTTAGCACAATTGGCGACACGCATTCGTCTGACTTATGGTGCTACGGAAAGAATCTTGAAGGTGGAGCGCAGAACTTTACCATCTTTTGCCGTTCGGTGAGAAGAACGTGGTGAGTGGTTGGTTGCTACAGTAGAGCCAATTGATACAGATTGGCGACAACCAATCATCCAATATTTACAAAATCCCTCTGCACCGTCTGAAAGACGGATTAGGTACTTGGCCACTAATTATTTACTTAAGGGTAGCGAGTTACTTCGCAGAGGTGAAGATGGCGTTAACCTTCAATGTGTCTATAGGGCAGAAGCCAAGAGGCTTATGCGAGAGGTACACCTTGGCGTTTGTGGTTCGCATAAGAGCGGACCAAAGATGAGGTGGCTTATTCATAGATACGAATATTATTGGCCATATATTCTTAAAGACTGTATCAGTTTTGCACAAGGTTGCATTGATTGCCAAGTTCATGGGCCAGTTCAGAGAATTCCCAATATTCCTATGCAACCTATTATCAAGCCTTAGCCCGCCAGAGGCTGGGCACTGGATTTTGTTGGAGAGATACACCCTAATTCTTCCCTCCAACATAAGTATCTGTTAATTGGTACAGATTTCTTTACTAAATGGGTTGAAGCAGTGCCTGTCCGAAATTGTGACACCGCAACAGTCATCCGATTTGTCTTTCAGAATATCATTTGTAGATACGGTATTCCTGAATGTCCAGTGGCGGACAGGGGGCAGCTTTTATGGCAGAGAAGACTCAATAGTTTTTGCAAGGATATGGAATTCAATTCCTTCATTCTTCCCCATATTATGCTCAATCCAGGCAGAGGCTAACAACAAGGTAATTATCTCTATTATCAAGCGCATGCTAGAAGATAATCCGAGAACATGGCATGCTGAATTAGACAATACTCTGTAGGCATATCGTACATCCAAAAGAACTCCTACAGGGACTACACCATACGCGTTAATGTATGGCCATGATGTAGTCTTGCCTTTGGAGATCAATGTACAATCTCTTCGCGTCCAAGTGCAGCATCAGTTAATTGGTGATGACTACGTTCAAGCTATGTTCCAGGAGCATGAAGACCTTGATGATAGACGTTTGGAAGCTCTGGATAATATAATCATAAAAAAGAAGAAGGTCGTGAGAGCTAATGATAAACGAACTAAGGGCAAGTCTTATGGCGAGGGCGATCTAGTCTGGAAAGTCATACTTCCCTTTGGCGAGCGCGATACAGGTCGTGGTAAGTGGTCTCCCAAATGGGAGGGTCCTTTTGTCATTAACCGGATTATTGGCAAGGGCGCTTATCAACTTAGAGACATCGATGGCGAGGTTCACACAAATCCTATTAATGACCGCCATCTCAAGAAGTATTTTCCTAGCGTCTGGGAGTACGAGGAACCGCTAGCCATGGTTGAGGCTAGGGGAATTCTTTTCAGTAACTTTACTCGCTTGGGAGGCAACCAAACTTAATTTTCTTGGCTTCCCTTCATTTCACATTTCCGTACCCGCTTCAGCCAATGAAAACTGGGGGGCAACATAGGGCAACATCAGTGCAGGCCGTCCGCCAGAAGCCAGAAGCCAGAAGTAATTCAACCACCCAAGAATTTTTGAATTTTGGGAAACTGCAAGAGTTTCATTAGGGTTTATTAATCTTAAAATTCAACCCTTGGACCAATACCTGTGGTCCTATTTTTATTTTTGTATTTTCATTAATGCAATAAAAGCTAAATTCATGAAGGAAGACAGTACATATGTTTTTCTGAAATTAATTTTATTCAAAGACTTTGCGGTCAAAGCTTTTACAAAGCATAAAAGTTACAATATGAAGAGCTATTAACTAGCTCTGAAACCATGTCTATGCTAAAGGACTTTGATCGATCACAAGGAACGGTTGAATTTTGTTTCAGAATTCCTCCGACAAAAAGGCGGACTTCAGTTAAGTTCATCTCCTTGACTTGGCGAACGTAGAATTCCCTTCTTGGATCGTCCTTCATGTCAGCCACTTTGTTCTTTTGGGAACCAACAGACAGCAGTGCTCATCCGCCAATTTTCAAATTGACCCTTGACGAATGAGTAAGCCATCTGATTGAGGTTTAGAACTTCTTGGTTGGCACAAGAACAGAAGACATGGACCCTCCATCCGCCAGATCAGAGCAATTGATGTGTTTCCATCTTTCATGCCAGATCTTTCACGGAGGAGGGCCGTGAGGCTGACAGATGACGCCTAAGTCGATAGCCCAGTATTATACCAAGGGAGGATGTGAAGAACCTAGCCAAAATCTGACCAACCATCTTATATCACGACATCCAAGGGCATAATACCAGATTATGCGACTTAGGATTTTGCTAATACCAGATTACACGACTTAGAGGTGTTCATGAAAACATCTGGGTACAATCTGGAGGAAAAGATTTTGGAAGCCATAAGGGCTTTGAAGCAAACAGAAAGAAAAGAATAGCAGTCATGGCAAGAGTGAAGGACTGAACAATCTCAGGGGAGGGGTTCCTTTATATAGTAGAATCCGTAAGCAATCCAACAGTTGGGATGAGTTAGGGTTTCCATACGAACTGCCGAAATTTATTGGGTAGTTATCACATTCAACCGTTTGAGTTGAGAGCGTTGGAGGGGTTTGAATACAGAATCCTCAAAAGTTGATACTTGCAATTGTTGAGCATTTAATCGAAGTGTTGACTTGCTAAGTTAACAAAGTGGTTTGAAAAATGGGTTGAATTGCCATCAGTGGTCTTGCATGATCAGGACAAATATTACAAACTCATAAGCCCAAGTTACTTGGGGGGCATTGTCTTAATTTCAATCAGGTTCATCCCTATCCTCCGGATTTTAGCTTGTAAGTAAACAATGGAGTCCATAAGATCCTCTTCTTCGGCTTGGCTTCTTTGAGTGTCGTCGTGGAGAGTGGTTCGAAACGTTCTCTGATCATTCGCTTGCTGGAGGCATTCTGCTTGCCTTGCCCGGGCACTAGCTATTTTCAAATCAAGAATGGCCCTTTCTTGCTCCAGGCGAGTGATCTTGTCCTCCCATTCGTTGTTTGCAGTAGATACAAGGACTGAGTATGCATTCGTGGCACTGGAGAGGGCTGCGGTTGCATCTTGAGTCTTGCTTCGCTGAGATGGAACCTTTCCTAGGGTATCATGGAAAGAATTTAGAAGAAGGAAGGCTCGCCAGGAGGTTCTTGAAGTCTGCTTCAACCGTGGGCGGCAGGCGATCAACATGACTCTTCAGGGTTTGAACAGAAGAATGAAGTTGGGTCGCCACTGCCGCATCTTTCAGATCCAAGCCTCCCAGGTGTTGCACGAAGCTCCATGCTTCTCTCAGTTCAGGGGGATCTCGCTTGGGGGTTGGGAACTTAAGAAGTGGATCCTCCCCTAGTGGAGGTGTTGACAGTAGCCGCAGAGGGGCTACAGCAAGCCCACAGACCCGCGGCAAGTGCACCAGGCCCGGCCCAAGACCCAGGATCGGATCACCAGCACCAGGCCTCGGGGCCCAGCACTCTATCCTGCCTCCAGGGATCCTGGGACCGGGAGCGCCTGCCTGCCAAAGAGGGCACCAGAATGTACAAACAGAAGGGAGCCAGTCCCACATCGAAGGGTGAGGCCAGCCCTCACCCCCAACCACCTATATATGGGTCACAACTACCCTCATAAATAGGTAACTGATCTCACTCACCGCTTACATACGTGCTCAGGTTATATATTCCAACTATACTAACTTAGGCATCGGAGAGGAGAAGACCGGCCCGCCCGGTATTCCCCTTAGTAAGCAGGTTGGCAGGAGATCACACGAGGATTCACCTGTATCTACCAGGCCCCAGGGTTTGAGCAGAAACAGGAGGTAAGACCAATCTTGTCTGGAGAGGTTGAGGAGTTGAAATCTGGATAGGAGATGCCTCAATCTGCACATCTTGGCGGGGCAAAGTTGCAATTGGAGTTTGCTCGCCAGAGGCCTCATCACTCCTAATCGCATAAGGGACTTCACTTATGTTTCTACACAAACCCGAAGGCCTGGTAGAGACAGATGAATCCAAGCGTGAACTCCTGTAAACCTGCTTACTAATGGGAATACCGGGCGGGCCGGTCTTCTCCTCTCCGATGCCTAAGTTAGTACAGTTGGAATGAATATAACTTAAGCACGTATATAAGCGATAGGAAAGATCAGTTACCTATTAATGAGGGTAGTTGAGGCCCTTATATAGGTGACCGGTAGTGAGGTCTGGCCTCACCCTTCGATGTGGGACTGGTTTCCTTCTGTTTGCACACCAAAGGGCAGCTCTGGTGACCTCTTTGGCAGGCTGGCGCCCCCGGTCCCCGGGCCCCTGGTCGTAAGGTAGACTGCTGGACCCCGGGTCCGGGTGCTGGTGATCCGGTCCCGGTCCTCGGACCGGCCCCTGGTGCAATAGCTGCGGGTCTGTGGGCCTGCTGTAGCCCCTCTGTGGCTACTGGCAACAAGTCCCCCAAGTTCCCGGTCAAGTGCAATCTTGAATGGGGACTTAATCTGTCTTGCTCTTGTCCCGCAGACCCGCAGGGTTACCAACCCAACGGTGCCCAGTCCCCCAAGTCCATATTGAAGATTGGGCGTGACTGGGCGTGTGATCAGAGGAGGCGTGGTGAGTACCTGTTACCGATGATGTGCAACAGTTATGAGTATGTTTGCAATACAAGTAGTACTATGCTCAAGTATTGTGGTGCCATGAGCATGGAGCGGGGTGAAACCCGGAGAGTGCATGAGATGATAGTGGGACGTTGAAATCCGCCATGCAATAGATGTGTGCATGGGATGATAATGGGGCGTTGAAATCCGCCATGCCATAGATGTGCATGGAATCTGGACCCCGCGTTCTGCCATATCAGAGCGAGCCGGAGAGCATGGGATCTCGACCGGGCGTTCTACCATATAGGAACAAGTCGGAGAGTATGGGACCTCGACCAGGCGTTCTGCCAAATCGGTACGAGGCGGAGTTCACGGGACCTCGACCGGGCGTTCTGCCAAATCAGTACGAGTCCATATTGCTAGGCTGCGGGGAGTTGGCCCAAGTGTTGCGGTCTGTTGAAGCACCGGTCAACACTTGCTAGTTCTTCTCAGCTTGTGTTGGAATAAGCGTTGAGGGATGGGGTGGCGTTGAGGTGACAAGTCTCGCCGTGGAACCCCACATTGATCGCAGTTCAGTGCGATGCAGGGTTTTTATCATGCTGGACAAGAGTACATGTGTTAGATGTAAACTCACCCGGGTGTATAAAGCCCATGCCGGTCGAATGTTCTCATAACCGGTGTCATGCCATGGAGCCGGTTGTCTGATACCTAATCGGTGAGATGCCATGGGGCCGGGTGGATGTCTGGTACCCGGAAAAATACTCTCGAGCCGGTTGAATGATACCTAACCGGTGAGATGGTCTCGAGCCAGTTGAATGTTACCTAACCGGTGAGATGCCATGCAGCCGGTTGAATGATACCTAACCGGTGAATTGCCATGGTGCCGGTTGAAAGATCATAACCGGTGACTTGTAGTGGAGATGCCATGCAGCCGGTTGAATGATACCTAACCGGTGAACTGCAGTGGAGCCGGATGGATGGCTCATACCCGGAACAGTGCTCTCGAGCCGGTTGAAAGATCATAACCGGTGAGATGCTGTGCAGCCGGTTGAATGATACCTAACTGGTGAACTGCAGTGGAGCCGGATGGATGGCTCATACCTGGAACAATGCTCTCGAGCCGGTTGAAAGATCATAACCGGTGAGATGCCGTGCAGCTGGTTGAATGATACCTAACCGGTGAACTGCAGTGGAGCCGGATGGATGGCTCATACCCGGAACAATGCTCTCGAGCCGGTTGAAAGATCATAACCGGTGAGATGCCGTGAAGCCGGTTGAATGATACCTAACCGGTGAACTGCCATGGTGCCTGGGGAAGTGGGAGGGGGCCTGACGCCTTGGTTCCCGCTCCTAACTCCCTTACCTGTCGCCAGCAGGCGGGACAAGTGGCTGACATGCATTTAAGGAGGAAGTCCATCAGTCCCGTCAGTTATGATGGCGTGGGAAGTTTACCAATGCTGGGACACGTGCCAGTAGGGAGCGATCTGAGATGGAGGGTCTGGATTCGCAGGCATTTGAGTTGCTCTGATTATGTGTTTTGGGGGGGTTACAAGCGCCTAGGGCACCAGACCTCTCTATAAAAAGGCCTCGTCTGCCTTCTTAGGTTCTGTTTTGCTCCTTGCTTAGAGAGAATAAGAGAAAGAGAGAAATCTAGCGAAAGCTCTGTGGAGGTGCCCCGCGATATCCGTTGCCTCAAGCGTTCTTGCTCTTTGCCTACCATTGCTCGCTGCTTTCGCAGGGCGGACTTTCCTCGGTTGAGCATACTAATCGGTAAGTCTTGCTTTCCTTGCCCGGTGTTGTTCTTCTTTTTCTTTTTGGTGTTTTGCGGCGCGGGGGGGGGGGGGGGGGGGGGGGGGTCTCTGTCGCCGACTGTTGTTTTAAGCGGGGCGTCTGCGGCAAACTTGGGGAGGGGCCGCAGAGGGCGCTGTTCTAGCCTGTTGCTGACCAATGCTAGGGTTTTGTTTTCTTCCCCTTAGGTTAAAATGTCTTCTGCAAGTTCTGATGGGGCTTCCGAATCGGCCGTCAGGCGTCCCGTCGTGGACGATGAGGAGAGACTGGAGGACTGGCTCGGTTCGGAATCCCCGGAGTCTGAAGCCGCTGACCGCTCCCGGAGCGGGGCTTCGTCTTCCGGGTCCTCGGGATCTGAGGAAATCCCGCACGGGGTGCGCCTCGCTGGCACTCCGCCCGGGAGCTATACCATCGAGAGGGGGAAAGGTGCCGTGGTGTGCAATGAGCCGGAGGGTAGCATGAACCCCGGAGAGATTGCTGCATTCCGGGAGACGTGGAGTATTCCCGATGAAGTGGCGCTACGGCCGCTGAATCCCGGAGAGTCGGCCTGTAACCCGGAGGCGGGTTGGGTTGCCGTGCATCTAGACCAATTTCGCCACGGGTTTTCGCTCCCGCTGCCGGATTTCATGCAGTACACACTCAGTGCTCTGTAAGTGTCTCCCGCGCAGCTTCCTGGGCTTCAGTGGAGGCGACTGCTGAGCCTCGGCTGCCTGTACGAGTTGTCCGGGATGAGTATGCCAACGGTAAACGAATTCCTGGCACTGTACAGGTTATCCTACTCGAAGAAGCGAGGATCCCGGGGTTGTCTGACCTTTAGCGCCCGGTGCTTCCAACCTATCATCACCCATGTGCCTTCTTGGGTGGATAATAGCTGGAGGAAGAAGGTGGTGATGGCGGGCGGGAAGTGGCAGAAGAGGAGGAAGATGTACCAGGTTCCTGGCGCCTTCCAGCCCCTTGGCGATCAGTCGTTCGAGTTATCCGAGTTGGAGCAGGAGAAGATCATGACTATACTCGGATGCTGGGACAATCTTGAACGGAGCTCTTACAACTTCATCCGGCGGGAGGTGTTGGAGTATTGCTGTCTCGGGCGAGATCCCGGTGCGTAGCAAGCTTTAGCGGTGGCACTTCTGCTAACCGAGTTTTAAATACTAACTTTTTGCTTGTCCTGCAGGTGCATCTTCCCGGGCGGTCATCAAACTCGACACCACCTTATCCATGGACGGTGAAGACCTTCTCGCGAGGCTGAAGGAGAAAGGGGAGGCCGTTTCGCGGACCTCGGTGGACGAGGAGTCCGGTCGGCTTACGGTTCATCCCGAACCGAGGGCCATGGATGTTGAGGACGACGCCTACATCATGAGGCGCGTGAAAAGTCACCATGCTGCGCCCATGGCGGGACCCGGCAAGGGCAAGACTATCGGGGGGCCACCAAAGGTTCCCGGTGGGGTGAGCCGGATCCCGTACCGGTCGGGGTCAGTCCCTCTCGTCACCCGGGTCACCCGGGTAGGCGAACAATCTTCTTTGCCGGAAGGCCAGGGGGAGAAGAGGCGGAGGGTCATGGACATTCCTCCCTCCACGCTGGTGACGCTGACTGGCGGGTCGTCCAGTGAGAACTTGGCCAAGCGGCTCAAGGTGATCAGCGGTGCATCAAGTTCTGCCGGAGAAAAGACTACTGCTGCTTCAGACTCTGCCGGGCAGCGAAGTAGCCCCGCGCCTGCGGAGGCACAGCGGGGGAGCCCAGAGAGTGCGTTCGTCCGGCAGCTGGCGGCGGACTTGGCTGACCTTGGTCTGGACAGGCCTAGGGTCACCGGAGCCTTGGCGGGCGGGAACCGCCAAAAGTGCAAGGAGTCGGTCCTCCGAGTAAGAATTGCTTGGTGCCATTACACCGCTCGTAACTCATTACCCTTGCTGCTTGCCTAACTGACTCTCTGTTGTTATGCAGTTGCTGTACAGTCTGTACCAGCCGGATCCGAGCGAGGAGCTGCCGGAGCTGAAGAGGCAGGTGACCGCTCTGACAGAGGCCCGAGAGCGCCTGGAAGTAGAGAAGTCCCGGCTGGAGCGGGAGAAGGCCAGATTTGAGGAGAGGGCCAAGAAGCAGGTGGCCAAGCTGGAAGAGCAGGTCCGGAGCCTGGAGAAGGAGAAAGAGCTGGCTGAAGAGGAGAGGGCCGAGCTGGAGGCCAAGGTGGACGAGCTCCAGGTGGGAGCTGCTGCTCTGCGCGCCGCCACTGCCGCTGCGGCCGGGGAAGAGGACCCGGAACTCTACGAGCGGGTTGTTCTCAAATACCATGAGAGCGATCAATTCCTTAGGTTCCTGGAGAAGGCCAGGGAATCGGGTATCGCGGACGCGTACACGGAGTGGGAGGAGAAGGGATACCTGGATACCTCCCGAATGCCGAAGGCCGGAGCTGATGAGGATATCCATGAGCAGTCGGCGGAGGAGCAACCGGAAGGGGAGGGCGGGCCTCAAATTGCTGGAGAAGACGCGGCGGCTTCATCTGGAGAAGCTGGTGGATTTCCCGCAGAGGGGGGAGGCGTGGCTGCCTAAGATTTTTCCTTTGCTCTTTTTGTAAACCTGCCGGAATGGTTTCTGCTTGTATTATTCCTTGAATATAAATATACTTGAACTGGTGGAACCGGTGGAATTTTTCTCAAAAGTAGTTTGCATATATGTCTCGTGATGTTACAGCGGTTGAACCGATAATATGCCAAACTAATTGCTTGGAGGCTTGGGCGAGCGTACCAGCCCTGGCCTTGCTCCCGGTCGGGATCTGCTCTCATTTCCCCTATATACCGCTGGAGCTGGCCGTTACTAATCAAACCCTCCACCGCTCTCTTGAGAGCAAAACACTTGCTCGTTCGATGAGTAGCTTCATCATGATAGGAGCAGTACTTGCCTATTTGCGCCGTGGTAAGTTTCCCCTTCGGGTACTTTCTCCTGGGCGGTGGGGGAATGATGCTCCTGTTCTCGTGCAAAATGTCCTCGTATGAAGAGGTGAGAGCGGTGAAGACCTCTTGACCTGCCGATTCTGCCGGCATGATTGCCAGGGGGCGCTCTTGCCGGTACTGCGCCGGCTTGTGCTCGCCTTGGGGTTTATCATGATAGGGCCTCTGCTGTCGTTGCCCCCAATTTCTGTAAGGCCGGCTCGATCGGGCGGCTCGGTTCTCGGTCCGCTGGCTGGCCTTGTCTTCTTGGCTGGGCAGGGGGTGCTCCTCCCGGGGGTGGTCTGCCTGCTGCTCGTCCCGCTTCCTCTTGAGCAGGTGCTGCCCGTACGTTTCGTGGTCGGCCTGAGCATGCCTGATGGCCATTGCCATTAACTCGTCATACCCCTGCGGGAGTTCCACCCGTACGGCGTAGGAAAATTTTTCTGGCCGGAGCCCTTGTTTGAATGCCATCTCGGCGATACCTTTGTCGAGGTTCCGAACCCCTCCCGTCGCTGTCTGCCAGCGGTTGACGAATGTCCTCAGCTCCTCGCCGGGCGCTTGCATGCAGTTGAAGAGGATGGTTGATGTCTGGGCTCCCTCGACCCGGAGGATGAAGCGGCCTACAAACCGGTCGGCCAACTGTTCGAATGCCTCGATTGAGTTCGCCGGAAGCTCATAGAACCAGCTGAGCGCCTCTCCAGACAGAGTTTCCTGGAAAATATTGCAGCATACTGCATCAGAGTAGCCCTTGGCGCACGTCTGGGATCGGAAACTGTCCAGGTGCTGGTACGGGCAGCCGGACCCTGAGTAGGTGAGCTTTAGGGATTTCTGGTTACCAGACCTCCCCGATTCCAGAATCCGGTGCGAGAAAGGGCCCATGCGCTCGTTGAATTGCGCGCCTTCCATCGGCCGAGCCGCTCTTCTCTCATTGGCCTCCATTTGGGCCTTCAGATCCGACACAGTGTCGGCGAGTATCTGCAATGCCCGTGCAGTCGGGGTCACAACTTCATCCTCGAACGAAGTGTGTGGTTGGCGAAGCGTCTACGTGTTCTTTGGCGGGGCCGTGCCGGTCGGTGACTCCGCTCACTCGGGATCACTGGGCCTCCTGTCTGATGATTGCCCCGCCTCAAACCGTTGAGATTGGCTTGGCGGGGGTGCCTGTGCCCTGGCCATAGCGTCGTTGCGCTGATGTCCTCTCTCCAGGGCGGCTACCAGGGCAGCGTTCACCGCCTCCATTTCCTCGTACCGGGTATTGGACTTGGCTCTATCCCGGTCGCCTTCCTCACGCAGGCGACCGACTTCTGCTGCCATCGCCCGTATCTCCCCCGCCATATCGTGCCGGTCGGGGTTGTACGTGGTGTCCCGGTCACTGTTACAGTGCGGGCTCTCCTCTCGGTCGCTCGGATCATCCGAGAACGTCAGCGAAAAGCCCCGGTGTGTTGGATGGTCGTCTTCCGCCGGGCCTTTCCCGCGCGAGCTGTCATGGTGTGGCCCCGGCGTGCCGGTCGGCCTCCCACAGCTCCCGCCTTCCTGATCGCCCTGGTCACCGCGCTGCTCCCGCACAACGACCGGGGTGGAGATGAGCGTTTGCACTGGTGCAACACGCTACTCCTCAGTGGTATTTCTTTCCTGGCCTGCTTCCGAATTTTCTGCCATTGATAGTGCTTACGTGGTTTTTCGTTCAAAGCTTCCCACAGACGGCGCCAATTGTTTCTGCACAAACCCGAAGGCCTGGTAGAGACAGATGAATCCAAGCGTGAACTCCTGTAAACCTGCTTACTAAGGGGAATACCAGGCGGGCCGGTCTTCTCCTCTCCGATGCCTAAGTTAGGTTAGTTGGAATGAATATAACTTAAGCACGTATATACGCGATAGGAAAGATCAGTTACCTATTAATGAGGGTAGTTGAGGCCCTTATATAGGTGGCCGGTCGTGAGGTCTGGCCTCACCTTTCGATGTGGGACTGGTTTCCTTCTGTTTGCACACCAAAGGGCAGCTCTGGTGATCTCTTTGGCAAGCTGGCGCCCCCGGTCCCCGGGCCCCTGGTCGTATGGTAGACTGCTGGACCCCGGGTCCGGGTGCTGGTGATCCGGTCCCGGTCCTCGGACCGGCCCTGGTGCACTAGCTGCGGGTCTGTGGGCCTGCTGTAGCCCCTCTGTGGCTACTGTCAACAACTTACCTATACAAATATAATGGTGGTAAGGCTTAGTAAAAGATATCATCAAAAAACAACTTATAAAGAATCAAGAGAGCTTAAGAGGTACCTTGGCCATTTGGGGGGGGGGGGGGGGGGGGGGGCATCTGTCCGAGGTTCAGCTTGGGGTTTCTCTTGAGGCTCTGGAGATTTGGACAATCTACTTGAGCTCGCTCCAGCATCTGTATAGCTTTTAGGTGGCGAGAGAGGAGCTATATTCGGGTCTTCCAAGATGACCACCTCAGGAGACAAAGATGTGTCCTCCTCGCCAGCAGCCGCTTGGGGCATTGCCACGCTTTCAGATTCTGTCCAAGTGAGGGCAGGAACTGGTTCAGCCTCTACCACAACTTCACAGATTTGAATATCCACCTCTCCAATCAATAATGGTTGGCTAGCAGTGGGTCTGAAACGAATAAGTAAAGTTGCATGTAATATTGCATAACCCCAAGCAGATATAGGCATGTTGGTGCGCATAACCAGTGCCCTAGCCACCATCTGTAGCCTTTTGATGGTGGCCTCTGCGAGACCATTTTGTGTATGCACATGGGGTACAGGATGCTCTACATCGATCCCAATTGACATGCAATAATCATCAAATACTTTTGATGTGAACTCTCCAGCGTTATCAAGCCTTATAGACTTAATAGGGTAATCAGGGTGGTGAGCCCTTAAACGTATAATTTGTGCTAAGAGTTTTGCAAATGCAGCATTTCTTGTGGACAATAATGCGACATGTGACCAGCGTGTCGAAGCATCTACCAGAACCATAAAGTACTTGAATGGCCCGCATTCTGGATGGATAGGTCCACATATATCACCTTGTATCCTTTGTAAGAATGGAATGTTTTGTTTCATGTCTTTAGCATAGGAAGGTCTCGATCCTGTTTTTGCTAAAGAGCAGGCTTTACAAAATGAGTTATGTGCCTTTGAAATAGTCAATGAGGCAGAGGGACACAGCGCTTCTGGTGCTTCAGAAGATAATGGGTGTGTTGAAATAGTACTACGACCGGCACTTTGCATTGTGTCGGATCTGTGTCCCATTTTATTTCTTCCTCGGAAGAATGGATGTCCGTGTGAGTTCTTTAAAACACGAACCATCATGTCCCGACCAGGGTGTCCCAATCGGTCATGCCAAAGCCTGTATGCGTCAGTGTCCCAAATTTCTTTGTTGGTGACAGCATAAGATTCGATAATCCGGATGGTAGTTAAATACAATCCATTATCTTGACGCATTAGTTTCTCTAAAATGCGTTTTCTTCCGCATTCATAAGAAGTAATATTCAAATATTCAATTCCATTCTCACAGTAAGTTTGCAAATGATAATTGTTGGCACGAATATCTTTGAAACTTAATAAGGTTCGATTGCCTCTAGGTGCATATAGGGCGTTTGTGACTTTTATCATTGTGCCATTAGGCATCAAAAAGGAGGCCTTTCCTCGCCCCTGTATTACTTGGGATGATCCCTCTAACATAGTCACAGATGTGTTATAAGGAATTAATTCAACAAATAATTGTCGATTCCTTAAGATAGTGTGAGTAGTCCCACTATCAGCTAAGCACTCTATTTCTCCTCGATACATTCCTACAATTAAATGGGATGGGATTATATAAAGTCGAAAAATATATCTCATATTCTTTAGAGTATGATATTCTTTTCATTCTCATAATATTTTCTTTTATTTGCTAGATGTAGTACTTCACATCGTAATAGTGCTATTTTCGAACCATGTATACATATAGGGGACAAAAATCGAATAAAATTCAATACTTTAGAATAAAATCCGAAATTTATTAATAAGCCAACAATAATCAAATCAAAGTCTTGGACATCAAAAACCAATTCAACAGGCCATTATTCAAATAAACTTTAAGACCAAAAAATCATAGTCTAATTAAAATTAAGCAGATCAATCAAAGTCTGGAACATCCATAGACTGAGCAGGGTTCATGTTGCCATTGAAGTCTGCAATTGTGAGGTTGACATCAGCGTCATCACCTCCATCTTCCATATAGTGAGTCTCTTGTTCTCTAGACTCCCTATACCTCTTGTAATTGGCTGCTACTTTGTTGCTTGCCTGGCAGTTCTTATACCAATGCTCAGTAGCTCCACACCTATAGCAAGGTCCATTTCCAACTCTATCCCTTCTGACTGCAGGGTTCTTGGGTGCCTTTTGCACCTTTGCCCTAGGACCACCATGGCTACTAGGACCAGCACCACCCTCTCTGTGCCATACGTTAGGAGGGCCTCCATGGCCCATCCTATGGCCCATACCACGGCCTATGGGTGCCTTGCCACGTGGTGTATTGTGCCCACGTGGGTAGGGCTCAGCACGTCCAACCCCCTTTTCTCTGGGGTTCTTTCCACCTTTTATCTTGCCATAGTTGACCTCAGGAATTTTCTTTGTCCCAACAGGTCTGGCATTATTATTCAGAAGAACTTGATCATGTCGCTCTGCCACTTGCAACATATTGATCAGTTTGTTGAAAGTTGTGATATTTTTCTTGTCATACTCCAACCTATACTGGTTCGCTAGTATAAGAGCTGAAGTAGGAAAGGTGGAAAGAGTCTTCTAGATCATATCATCTTCTGTGAGTTCCTTGCCACAGAAATTAAGGCGTGCTTTAAGGCGCAATATTTCTTTGTTAAATTCATTAACCCTTTTGTAGTCAAGCAAACGGATTTCATTCCATTGAGCAGTCAGTTCTGGGAGTAAAGTGTCATGAATATTCCCAAAACGTCCCTTCAGGGCATCCCACAGTTCTTTGGGTGATTTTAACTGAAGGTACTCCCAGCGTAAGCTGGAGTCAATATGTCGCCTCAGAAACATTAAGGCATTTGCTTTGACTTTTGCAGACGGTTCTTCGTCTTTAGGGTCGGTGGAGGGGTGGATAGTGAAAGTATAGTCTTTTGCAATAAATGCAGTTTCCACATCCGAAACCCATCGGTGGTACTCAATTCCTTCTGAGTCCAGTATTTCAAATTCGGGTCGAGTTGGATCAGCCATCTACATAAACAAGAGTGAAGAATATATTAATTATGTAGTCGTAAGACATCCATAATAATTAATTGCCAATAATGTGAATTGGATTTTGAGACCAGAATTCATAGTGGTCACACATTTTCGATGCTTTGTGAAAGTACTTTATCACATGGTAAATTTGTGCTTATTTTGTAATGCACATGAAATTTCTTTATCATGGCATTATACTAAACATAATATATGCGGAATAATTCAACATTTAACAAAATACATATAGCATGCGTGATAATTAACAAAAAATAGCATACAATATTCGCATATAAAAACGATGTCATATTAATTTCGAGATATATAAATGAAAAATATTGCATAAAATCTACCACTTATAAATTTTAATGCTTAATTTACCACACATATATATATATACATTTATGTAGGCAGTAAAAAAAAATACCAAATATACAATCAAATTTCGCATTTACAATTAATTGCATTAAATAGTAATAGTAAACAGTAATTATTTATTTTATACTTCAGTGAGTTTTCAGAAAACTAACCTTAATTTACCAGAAATGGTAAATATTTGTTTTCTGTTCGCGGGTCGGGTCGGGTCGGGTCGAGGGAAACAACCGGGTCGGGTCGCACAATCTCTGCCGACGAATTTGTTGTCGGCAGAATCTTCTGGAGCAGCCTTTCCCGACGAGTTATCGTCGGTAGAGACTGGATCTGATTTTTTTTTTTTTCGGGTTGTGCTGGAGAATGGGGGAACCGGATCGGGATCGGGGCTGCCGATCGAAGCCGAGATCGGAAACGGAGCGTGAGGTGGTGGCGAGGCCGATGCTGGGTCGGGGATCCGGTTTGGAATGGGAGACGCCGATCGAGGCAGTGGCTTCGGATCGGGAGGGGGGGGCCGATCGGAGGGGATCGGATCGGGGGGGCCGGGATCGGATCGGAGGGGCCGGGACCGGATCGGGGCGGGCGGCTGCTGCGGCTAATTGAAGGGGACCCCGGGTCGGGATCGGGGCTGCTGCTTGGAGAAAAGAGGAGCAGCGGCGGCGACGGCCTGGTGGAGGGCTAGGGCGGCGGAGGCAGAAAAACGGGAAGGAAGAAAAAAAATTAGGGTTTTTTTTTTTTCTGTGTAGTTTTTTTTTTTCTCTTTTTTTCTCTAAAAACTCATGGTTAGGCAAAGTGCTGATAGCGTGTAAAAGTAAATCGCAATGTGTCTACTCATTTCATTAGAGAATCTCTTTATATAGGGTGACGATTACAATGGTAATAACAATTACATTGATGATCATAATCACTGATTGAAACGTTACAACTTATTGATAACTAATTGCCTAATTTACTATCGTCATTACTTTGACGAAGGCACACAAAATGTATTTTCCTTTAACATATATTAATTAATAGTTGATATATAGTGTAACTTAAATAATGGTTGTTAATTAATGGTATATATATATGAGTTGATGTTGATAATATTAATATATATTGTAATATAAATGTGTTAATTAATTTCTTATTAATTAAAGTTATACATATATATTATTATCAGGCTATATATGGATCGGGATAAGAGTTGGATTTCGCTTCCAAGGCATGACTGACGATACACTACAGGAGTTGTGGATTTTTTGCAGTTCGTCGAGGAAAATGCACAGGGCCGGGATTACCATTATTGCCCGTGCAAGAAATGTAAGTGTCGCAGTGATATGTTTCGATTTCCGATTAGGACAGTATGGGAGCACCTAAAGAGTAATGGGTTTTGGCCGAAGTACACACGTTGGATATATCACGGTGAGCCATCATTAGATGGATCGCATGATCATGGGCAGTATTTTGAGGCGGGCAGTAGTAGTGCATTCAACGATCCAACAATGGCATTCGTCAACGACGTGTTTCCTTTTGAAAGCGGTGTACGTGGGGAACAATATATGCAGGACCCGGTGCAGCCCTTCCCACAAGTTGTCAACACTGCCGCCTTTGACAAGTACAACAAACTGATTGCATTGCAACAGACCCCTGTGTCTTCAAGCTCTGAGAAGACAGTTCTTGAAAGTGTGATGGAGGTAATGAGGATTAAAGTCGAGACAAAAGGGAGCATCAGGCAAGTGGATGAATATCTACAGTACACTTCTTCGTTGTTGGAGGAGGGTCATCGTAATCCTACCAATCACCGTAAGGTCCGAAGTATCCTCAAAGATCTAGGGCTGTCCTACATTAAGATTCATGCATGCGCATTTGACTGCGTTCTCTTCTGGGGTAAAGATGCAGAAGGGAATGACCTTGCTAGCCTTGACGCATGTCCGATATGTCAGTCTGACCGATATAAGTTGACCGGAGCAGGCAATAGGAAACCTGTGAAAGTGCTTCGGTATTTTTCGTTGAGAGATAGGCTCGAGCGGTTGTACATGTCAGAAACCACCGCAAAAGCTATGAGATGGCACGGTGAGCGGGACGCGGGAGACGCAGATATCATGACACACATCTCTGACGGAGCGGCTTGGAAGCATATAAACAATGGGTTTCCTCATTTTGCGTCAGATGTCAGAAACGTCAGGCTCGGGCTCTCAACCGACGGGTTCAACCCTTTCGGCACCATGAGTCTTTCATACAGTATATGGCCGGTGGTTTTGGTACCTTACAACCTTCCTCCGTGGATGTGCATGAAGAAGGAATATAATATGTTGACGTTGTTGATTCCGGGGCCTGGTTACCCAGGTAAATATCTCGATGTGTACATGAGACCATTGATTGAAGAGCTTAAGGTGTTGTGAGACGTCGGTCATCCCACTTTTGACAAGTACAAGAAGGAGACGTTCCAGATGCATGCCATGGTTATTGGTACCATCAGTGATTTTCCTGCTTATGGGATGTTGTCGGGCAGCGTTGTTAGGGGATACAAGGCCTGTCCAGAGTGCCTCAGCGATTATGGGAGCACCCCTCATTGCAACAAGATATGCAGAATGGGTCATCGTGGGTTCCTTCCGGCGGATCACCACTGGCGTAACGAGTCCGCCGCATTTGATGGAACCGAAGAACACGGTGGTCCTCCCAGAAGATGGACGGGAAGAGAAATTTTAGCAAAGCTTAATGAGTACGATTTTGGGCCCCTCAGCAATCATCCCGATATTGTAGCTGAAATACCCGAAAGGCCTGAGGAGTACAAATTCTGGACACATAAGAGCATATTGTGGGAACTCCCGTACTGGTGTGAGTTGCTCATCCGTCACTTCCTAGACGTTATGCACATAGAAAAAAATGTTTCTGAAAGTGTCGTGGGCACAACGCTGAACTTGGAGGGGAAGACGAAAGACGGTCCTAAGGCTCGCCTTGATCTGCAAAACATGAATATCAGAAAACCACTATGGTTGAAACAAGGGAAGAGAAAAATGCCTCAAGCTCCTTACACCGTCAGGCCTGAGCATAAATCAGAAATTTTCCATTGGATAAGTCGGGCCAAGTATCCTTCAGGCTTTGCTGGAAATATAGCCAAGTGTGTGAACAGACAATTCAACAATCTTTACGGGTTGAAAAGTCATGACAACCATATCCTGCTACAACGTCTCTTCCCTGTTTTCATTCGACCGTTCCTTCCCTGTCAAGTTGTGGAGCCGTTAGTAGCGTTGGCAAGATTTTTCCAGAAGGTATGCACACGGGAAGTGAGAAAATCTGCCCTCCGGGAAATGCAACAAGACATCGTTCATATCATGTGTAAATTTGAGATGATATTTCCTCCAAATTTTTTCGACATCATGCCTCACCTCATGATCCATCTTCCTCGGCAGTTGTTGCTTACCGGTCTTGTGCACTTCACTTGGATGTATCCGATGGAAAGGTACGTCTTTTACACCGTTTGTTAATTTCCTCATCAATATATGTGATTTACTATTAATGTACTATCATAACACTTTGAAAACTTGATTTATAGGCAACTTGGACAATACGGTGGTTTTGTCCAAAACAGATCCGCACCTGAAGGATGTATAGCTGAAGCGTATATTGCGCACGAGTGCGTCACCTACACGAAGATGTATTTAGGAGGGTTACAGGAGAGCATACCGGAAGATGTACCTTCACAGTTCAATCTTTCCATACTATCCGACGATGTTGTAGTCGGTGGAAACCTGCCAGTTTCCTACAAGTTGAAAGATTATGAGGTAGCCCTTGCACATTGGTGGGTACTAATCAACTGTCCAGAAGTTCAGTTTTGGAAGGACATACATCTACGCTGTGAAGGAGTAGCAGGTGATCGCGATTACCACAACCAGACATTCGCAGAGTATTTCGGCCGCTGGGTACGTAACTTCACCACTATTCTATACGTGTTTATATATTATTGTGTATAATTATTCATATTTACAATTGATATATTCTGATGGTTGCAGATGGACCTTATTTAAAATGATAATCACCCTAAGTGGTCGCACGAACTCAGACTTCTGGCGATGAAGCCGGTCTATGCCAAAGTTTATGCGACGTGCAAGGTGAATGGTGTGTTATTTCGATGTGAAGAGAGAGACCGCAGACTGAAAACACAAAATTCAGGGGTTATGGCACATGGTGGGGATGATGGAGTTGACTATTACGGTGTTCTCCATTCAGTTGTGGAACTGCATTATGGGGAAGGCATGAAAGTGCACCTTTTCAAGTGTAGATGGTGTGACACACGGCCGCAGAGCATGAAAACCGATCAGTACGGCATCACTTCTGTGAACACTAGTACATCATGGTATGAGGACGACCCGTTCGTTTTAGCCACATGGGTGAAACAAGTGTTTTATCTTGATGATCTCGCCAAGGGCGACCCGTGGAAAGTAGTCAACACTATCAACCATCGCAACATTTACCGGGCGTCTACACTTTGAGTGGCTGAAGAGAACGAGGAAGGGGGCGCCGCGTATCAAGAGCCCAAGTCAAACGGTATTCCTGACTCCGATTTTATTCGCCTAGACAGGCCGGTGCGAATTCGACGTGAAGAGCCACTGCTTGTTGATGTTGATCCAAATGAAGAAACTAACGAGGACTCTAGTGGTGAGGAAAGACATAGATTACCCCTATCGAGCAATTCAGAAACCGAAGAAGACTCATCCGATGATTCCGATTACAATCCGACGGATTAAGTAATTTAGATGATTTTGAGTTTTAGTTGAGTTGATTTTGAGTTTTAGTTTAATTATGTGTTTTAATTTGATGTTATTTTAATTAGTGTTAAAAAAAATAATGATGATGTTAGTGACACTTCGGCTAGCATAAGTCCTCTTTCTCGTGCTTCGATAAAAGGAAAACAGAATATCTGACGGTTTCTGGAGCTTTTATCAAAACAAAATGATGATCAGAAGGTGATGCAGGCTACTAAATTGTTCATACCGAAAGATTCTTTTTTCTCAGTTATCTTGCAACCATTCAACTTCATTAACTGCTATCTGGTGAGGATTAAGTAGTTAATGAAGTTGAATGGTTGCAAGATAACTGAGAAAAAAATATCTTTCGGTTTGAACAATTTAGTAGCCTGGATCACCTTCTGATCATCATTCTGTTTTGATAAAAACTCCAGAGAGCTTGGCATTCTGTTTTCCTTTCATCGAAGCACGAGAAAGAGGACTTATGCTAGCCGAAGTGTCACTAACATCATCATTATTTTTTTAATTTTTTCATAGAATAGCCGACGAAAAATTCATTATTTCGTTGGCCATACTTGTATTGAAAAAAAAAATTTATTTTTTTGACAGAAAACGACAAAAGCATAGCCGACGAATACGTTTGATTTCGTCGGCTATGATTAAAAAAAAACAGTTTCCATTTTCTATCACATTGAAAAAAAAACCATTACTTCATCCTTCAAATGCAAATGTGTCATGATATAAGATATGACCGAAATACTGAAAGTCGTCTACGGTTGAAAAATTGGAAGATTCCGACAAAATCTGTGTGCCGAATGTTGCGGTTTGCTGTTTTTTACTTCCGTTTTCCTATGGGTAGCCTGACGGTCGGTAAATAGTTTGAGGGAAATTTTTATACGATTAGATGCGTCGCATCGATCTGAAACTATTCTCTGTTGAAGGTCAGGCAAAAAAACGTCATTTAGACGGGCCAATTTCAGTTTTAAAGCGTTTAGAGGTTTGACTTTGCGGTTTGACCGTCCCGATCGAGCCTTTAACGTTGTCAGATGTAGTTGGATTTTTTTTCATACATGTATTTCATCTTACCGGTGATATCTGACGGTTGGAATAGATTTTCCAAACTTTTAGATTCAAAATCGTAACATATGCACTAATGTTCCTTAACTTGTTTACTAAGTGTTTAAGTGAATGTATAGTTTCAAATACTTACTATACGTAGACCCTTCAAATGCAAATGTGTCGTGAAATAAGATATGACCAAAATATTGAAATACGGCTACGGTTGAAAAATGGGAAGATTCCGACAAAATCTGTGTGCCGAATGTTGTTGTTTGCTGTTTTTTACTTCCGTTTTCCTATGGGTAGCCTGACGGTCGGTAAATATTTTGAGGGAAATTTTTATACGATTGGTTGCGTCTCATCGATCTGAAACTATTCTCTGTTGAAGGTCAGGCCAAAAAACGTCATTTAGACGGGCCAATTTCCGTTTTAAAGCGTTTAGAGGTTTGACTATGTAGTTTGACCAAAAGTTTAGCCGACGAAATTATATTTCGTTGGCTAAACTCTGGTGATCCGCGCCTTTTCAGTATCCACCGTTGGATGGGGGAGATCGGACGGATGCTGAGCGACGAAAACTATAGCCGACGAATTATGAAATTTCGTCGGCTATGCTTTAGTATAGGCGACAAATTAAAGCATTTCGTCGGCTATACTTAAGTATGGCCGACGAAATCTCTTTATTTCGTCGGCTATACTATCGGGTATAAGTAAAATGCAGCCGAACCCTAGCCTCCATTTGCCCGATTTTTCCAAAACTCCCTCTTCCTCCTCGAATCCGGCCCTCCTCCCTCCTCCTCCTCCATATTCCGTCAGCCCGGCGCCTCCTCCTCCTCCTCCCTTGGTTCGGCAGCCCGGCGCCTCCTCCTCCTCCTCCTTGGTTCGGCAGCCCCGGCCCTCCTCCTCCTCCTCCCTGTTCCGGCAGCCCCGGCCGGCCCCTCCTCCTCCTCCTCCCGATTCCGGCCCCTCCTCCTCCTCCTCCCTATTCCGGTAACGACATGCACCCGTACCCCTCTTTTTTTTTTTTTTTTTGTTATTTAGGTATAATTAATTGTTAATTTATATATAATTGTTAATTTAGATATAATTGTTAATTTAGGTATAATTTATGTATTTATATGTTAATTTGTGTATAATTTATGTATTTATGTTAATTTATGTATTTATGTTAATTTAGGTATAATTTATGTATTTATATTAATTTAGATATAATTTATGTATTTATGTTAATTTAGTTATAATTTATGTATTTATCTTAATTTAGGTATAATTTATGTATTTATGTTAATTTAGGTATAATTTATGTATTTATGTTAATTTAGGTATAATTTAGGTATTTATGTTAATGTAGGTAATTTTTAGGTTTTTATGTTAATTTAGGTAATTTTTGTAAAATTTATTTTAATTATATAATTTAGGTGTAATTGTATAATTTATATGTATAAATTGGTTATTATATAAATCGGTAAATATTAAAATATGTTAGTATTATTCGTTATTATATTAATTACAATTTGTTATTTAATATAATATAATTTAATATTAATTAATGTATTAATGCGTCGGGCTTTAGATGGCTGATGCATTTAGGCAGTTTTTCGGAGGTCGTCGTGGCAGATCTAGAGGTTCTGGAAGTGCTGCGGGTTCCGCAGACTCCGACAGGACCCCTAGCCAGCCTGAGAGGACCACCAGCCAGCCGCGGAGGAGTGCAGCTTCATCCCAGCCGCAGAGGACTGTGGATGCAGGCCAGCCGCGGCGGAGTGTGAGTGCTCGGCACCAGACTCTTCTCCAGGCGGGGCGGCCGTCGAGCACTTCACTTCCGCGTGTCGGTACCTCTGTGGCTCCGATGTTTAGTCGACAGCAATTTCACCAGGAGATAGCTGCCGAGGAGATAGCTGCCGACGTTCCTCAGGTTCGTATGCCTGAGTTTCATCGGGAGCCGATGCCGAGTCCGACTCAGTCTGCTGCTGACTCGACTGAGGGGCCTACTCTCCCAAATCAGCTCTTCCTCCCGTACAACATTCCTGCGATACCCGAGGTCGACTATCAGGGTCGGCCCCAGTGGCCTGATATGCCTCAGTTCGTGAGTGCTGCGGAGGCATACCAGCAGCAGCCATGGGAGAGCCCTGACCTCCTGATTTCGGCGAGGAGAAAAGGAAAGTCGACGGCCGAATCATCGGGTTCAGGTAACATTCGATTTTATTAATTAAATATTTTATTAAAATTAACGCACTAATATTTAATTTTATTAACCAATCGTCGTTTATGTGATAGGGACAGCCGCTAGCAGTTCAACCCAGAGGAATATCAGAGGTGTCATCAGTTTTGACACGCTCAGTAGAACGGTTGAACGGAGCGGGAGGATCCAGATCAACGAAGCTCCTAATCAGGAGGTTGGGGCGAAAAAGAAACGCGACTACTCGGGTTGCGTGGGTGCACTGATTAGGGACAGAGTCCCTATGTTGTCGACTCGGTGGGCTGATGTGCCCGAAGAAATTAAGAGCGAGTTGAACAACGCCACGTCGGTGAGTAAATAAAAAAATTTAATTTATTTATCATAATATTTAAAAATTTTCGGTATTGTTATAATTGTAAAACTAATAAAATATTATCTTTCAGACATACTTTGTGGTTGCGGAACACAAGCGGGATTGGGCGGACTCCCAACAGAGCTCGAGGTACGTTGGGAATGTATTATTTGATAATTTGAAATATTTTATGATATTAATCATATTTCTAATGCACTTTTGTTTTTTTCGTAGGTTCAAAGAGTGGAAGAACGAGCTCCGTTCCCACTATAACGAGTACGGCAACCGTGGTCGCATGGGTACTCCCAGAGAGTTCATGTTCAGGGAGTACGAGTGGCGTTGGTTGAAGACCGTAGTCTTCGACAACCCGGCTATGCTGGTAAATACTAAACTAATGTTTATTTTATTAAAATTTTAATTATTAGTTTAAATATTTTATAATTATTTCAGTTATATTTTTTTATGCATTTTTCAAATATTTTGTTATTTGTTTGAAGGAACGGTCTCGGATAAATTCGGAGAACCGCCGCCGTAACACAATCCCCCATCACGGCGGTTCAAGGCCGTTTGCACAATATCAGGAGGAGGCGCTTAGAGATCATCCTGCTTGCAACCCGTACGTGGAGACGTTCAAGATCGCTTATCCACAAGCGACAGAAGATCTCGTAAGTCGTTCATTACGATTTTAAAATTTAAATTATTATTTTTACTTAACTATCGATTTGTTAGAATATTAAGTTTTTTTCCCCGTCCAATTAGGAGCGGGTGACCCAGGCCGAACAAGAGGTGCTCCAGCAAATAGTTCGGGAGACACAACCGGACATCTCAGAGGCAGATATGGAAGAAGCCGTGCGCCAGGTCGACCGCACCAATGTCCAAACGGCGGCGAGGATGTTCAACGCAGCCTTCCCACAGCGGTCCAACGAGTACTACTGCCGGGGTTTGGGAGGTTCTGGACTAGGGCTCCTGAAGACCACTAAGGGAGGTCAAAAGAAGGGAGGCGGGGAGACCCAACATATGAGGGGGGAAGTGTAGCGATTGGCCGCAGAATTGGCGACCTCGTCCCAGACAGTAGAGGAGCTGCGCCGCAGACAACAGCAGTACCAGCAGTATCAGTTGGATATGGTCCGTTGGAATGCTGAGTGAAACAGAATTCGGCAATACAACTACGACGGCCATCAAAAATGGGTTTATGAGATGTTCGCGGCACAACAAGAAGGCCGTCCACCCCCGCCCCCGTTTCAGCGGTTATTGGAGCCTCCAATACCTCAACCTCTCGAGTTCGGTCAGCAGGATGACGAGCCTAATGGAGCGCAAGATGCTGGAGATGACTTTATAGACTTTAGTGGTTTAGGGGATGATTAGGGTTATATTTTATGTATATTGGAACGAATTTAATAAAAATGGTATTTAGACGTGTTTCTTGTTGGTGCAAATGAAACGACCCGAACCTTAAAATACCCCATGAGTTTAAATTAATTGTTGACGTTCAGAAAGTTATTTTTATTACTATTTGGAGGTTTCAAATGTTGATTTTTTATAAGTTGACCCGATCGAGAATTTTATTTCTCGATGGAATAAAGGGCGACGATACGAGTTCGTAGACACGCGGCACGCGTGAAACGGATGTCGTAAGAAAAAGTTATGACGTAAAATCGGGGAGAGATTTCGGAAATTTCCAGAAACGAGAGGATAATTCCGGAAACGGAATATTCTAAGATTATGAGGGAATATTCCTCCTCTTTTTTTTTTTTTCTCTTTTTTCTTTCTCTCCCCCTCTTTTCTTTTTTGGCCCCGTTCGGCTCGAGCCCGAGCACCCCACCGAGAGGCCGATTTCGGTCCTCCTCCGTCCGGCCTCCGTTCGGCCCGCCGTCGTTTGGGTTCGGACGGTCTCGATGCCCTCGTCACGTCTGTAGTGGCGTGGTGGCTCGGGTTGCCACCGTTTTCCCGGTTTTAGGCCGAGGGGGGTGCGACTGGGTCGAACCGAAAGTGCCTCCTCCGGTCGCCGATCAGTCCGATTTCCAGGGGCAAAAGGAGCGCATCGTCCTGCACGTCATCTCCATGGGAGGATTTGACTCGATGTAGAACCGGTAAGTAGAAATTCAGTTTTGAATTTCTAGGGTTTATGGAACCCAAATTGGGATTTTGTGATTTTGGTTGATTTTAGTGTTGTTGATGAAATTAGAGGTTGGATTTGGATTTTTGGTGTTGTTTTGAGTCGAATAGGTGTTGGTTGGTGTTGGATTGGTTGATTTTTATTGAAATTTGATTTTGGGGGTTTCCGGCCGCCGTACGCGGCGGCTGCGTGGGTTTTTGGCGGCGGAGAGGCCGGGGATGAATTCCCGAGGCTGTGACGAGGCTGGGGTGAAATTTTGGTCCGGTTTGGAGGTGATTTGAGCCTCCGGCGGTGGCGCTGCGGCGGCGGTGGCGGCGGCGCTGCTGCTGCCGGCGGCGAAGGGTAAGTGGGTAAATCGGAAAGGTAAAAAGGTGAAATGGTAAATGGTAAGTTGGTAAATCGGTAAATAGTAAAACGGTAAATCAGTAATTAGTAATTAGTAAACGGTAAAAAGGTAAATAGTAACAGTAAAAAGGTTAAACAGTAAAATGAATAGTAACTTTGACTCTGACCGTTGACCAGTCAACGTTGACCGTTGACCAGAGACTGCGTTGACCGGCGTTGACCACCGTTGACCGGCGTTGACCGATGCCCGGATTTGACCGATTCCAGAACTGCGGCGATTCGGTCGAACTTTGTTCCCAGTGGGTGGGTGATGGCGGTTTGGGAACAAAGAAAATTTTATTTAGTTTTTTGGATTAATTAGGACCTGTTTTCGAATTTTCCGAGGGAATTTTCGGGACGGGTCCTCTCAAATGGTATCAGAGCCGGTTCAACTCTCGGACCATGACTCTGATTGGTTCCTTGAATTTCGAGTACTCTAATAGTTGTGTTGAAATTACTTTATTTTAAATTCTGTTATATGCATGCTTTATCTATAATCGGTATATTGTGCTTTGATCGGGGATATGTTTCTTTGGGGTTAAGGAAATAATAATAAATCCTTAGTGACTTATATGTTAGAGATTGTGTGTGTCTGATAGCAGTGATTAGATCTGTTTCATTTTAAAATGAATACATGCACAATTATTTTAATGAAATTGAGTTTCTTTTAAATGAAGGATTTGTAAAGCATAAGAATTCTGGTTGTTAAATGAGAAAGTATTTTGTTGAATACTTTTTGAAAGTTATATGAGGAATTTTTTTAAATTTTTCTGAGATATTTGGAGAAATATCTAGTTTTGATTTGATTTTGACAGCAGTACTGTATTATTTGGATTTTGATATTTCTCTGGAAAATGAGTTTTCCCATGAGATTTCATAATTTCAAAATATTTGAGTATTTACTCGGTAGACCGGAACTGAAGTTTCCGGGGATTTTGTTGAGTTTATTAATTGGAATTTCTCGACATGCCGATTTTGATTATCTATTTCGATATTATTTTGGGGATTTACGTATTTCCGATTTGACGGCATGGTGATTGCCGGTTATCTGTGATTTGACGGCATGGTGATTGCCGGTATCTGTGATTTGACGGCATGGTGATTGCCGGTATCTTTGATTTGACGGCATAGTGATTTGCCGGGTATTGTTGATTTTCGGCATGTCGATTTATCAGGGAAATGTATTTCGAGATTTGTTTTACACCACACGATGGTCCACGTGATTATGATATTAATATGGATGCTAGCTAGCGGTGCCTCATCCCACGCGAGGTAACGACTTGACCTGATGGGTCAGATTCACGCTCGGTGGTCGACGTAGGGTTGTGCATATTGAGGCGATCACGTGTCTAGGTAGTAGACTTAGACACGGGGGGAGTCATTAGGGCTCTCGGGCCATAGCCTGACGAGGCTTTGGCTGACATCACTATATTGAGATTTTTATATTATAGTGATTGCTAGCTAGCGAGGCCTCATCCCACGCGAGGTGACGACTTGACCATATAGGTCAGATTCACGCTCGGTGGTCGACGTAGGGTTGTGCATATTGAGGCGGTGACGTGTCTAGGTAGTAGACTTAGACACGGGGGGAGTCATTAGGGCTCTCGGACCGGAGTCTGACGAGGCTCCAGTGGTGGATAGACATTTCCCTGTTGCATGGCCAATGGGATTTGGTCATGATGATGTTTTTCACTGTGATGGCGGGAATATTTCGTTTGTGAAGCTTTCAGTTTTAATAAATTTCCGCATCAGTTGATTGAGATTTTTATATTATTATATGACATGATTGAGAATTTTGTACGTTTATATGATGTGGCTTCGGGAATATTTCAGTTATGAGATTTTCAGCTTTTGATAGATTCCCGAAGCAGTGGATTAAGATTGATATATTTTTATATTATGATCTAGTTTCAAGAATATTTCCTCTATGAGGCTTTCGGGTTTTAATGGATTCCCGAACCAGTGGGTTTGCGATTTTTATATGACCAATGAGAATGGTCAAGAGATTTTATGATTTGATTTCAAAGAAATATGATTTTGAGTATATATTTGATTTCAAACGTATATGATTTTGAGTATTAATTTCAAACAAAGAAATATTTGTTTATTTGAGTTATCAGCGAGGCTGATGTGTTTCAAATGAGATTTTCATAAAACGTACTTATGTTTTATGTATAAAAATGTATGTATTGTGGTTTTTAAACAAGAATGTTTTGGATCCGTGAATATTATGAAAATGTTTATAATTTAATAATTTCTTGAACCCGTGGAAATATTTGAGAAGAGACTAATAGGGCTGACCAGTGATAGTTATTTGGATTAATTATTTGGATTATTTATCTTTAATTGATTGTTTACACCTACAAATAAATTTGGTGAAATTGTGTTTTTGTATGTGATGGTCGGTGATGAGGATTTGTATTAAGGAGTGTTTTATTGAAACTTATGCAGGTAGGGCTATCCAAATTTAAGGGGAGATTATGTAAAAAAATTTAGACATAGTATCTCCTTAAGATGTAGCCCACGAGATCAATAAGAATTTGGATTCGGTTTAGTAACTTGAAATTAGTAAACATTGGTTGATTTGTTAAGTGACTTACAACTGGGTTGGTTATCTCTTTGTAATTAGAAATGTTGAGTTGTTTAAATTTTACAACGTTGGGCAAGTTGTGTGCCAGTTTAGAAAGGGGCAATGAGAAAATTGTACCCTACCTTTGAGTTTAGTGGCCTCGTAAATTTCGTGGACGAAATTTCTTTAAGGGGGGTAGATTGAAACGACCCGAACCTTAAAATACCCCATGAGTTTAAATTAATTGTTGACGTTCAGAAAGTTATTTTTATTACTATTTGGAGGTTTCAAATGTTGATTTTTTATAAGTTGACCCGATCGAGAATTTTATTTCTCGATGGAATAAAGGGCGACGATACGAGTTCGTAGACACGCGGCACGCGTGAAACGGACGTCGTAAGAAAAAGTTATGACGTAAAATCGGGGAGAGATTTCGGAAATTTCCAGATTCGAGAGGATAATTCCGGAAACGGAATATTCTAAGATTATGAGGGAATATTCCTCCTCTTTTTTTTTTTCTCTTTTTTCTTTCTCTCCCCCTCTTTTCTTTTTTGGCCCCGTTCGGCTCGAGCCCGAGCACCCCACCGAGAGGCCGATTTCGGTCCTCCTCCGTCCGGCCTCCGTTCGGCCCGCCGTCGTTTGGGTTCGGACGGTCTCGATGCCCTCGTCACGTCTGTAATGGCGTGGTGGCTCGGGTTGCCACCGTTTTCCCGGTTTTAGGCCGAGGGGGGTGCGACTGGGTCGAACCGAAAGTGCCTCCTCCGGTCGCCGATCAGTCCGATTTCCAGGGGCAAAAGGAGCGCATCGTCCTGCACGTCATCTCCATGGGAGGATTTGACTCGATGTAGAACCGGTAAGTAGAAATTCAGTTTTGAATTTCTAGGGTTTATGGAACCCGAATTGGGATTTTGTGATTTTGGTTGATTTTAGTGTTGTTGATGAAATTAGATTTGGATTTTTGGTGTTGTTTTGAGTCGAATAGGTGTTGGTTGGTGTTGGATTGGTTGATTTTTATTGAAATTTGATTTTGGGGGTTTCCGGCCGCCGTACGCGGCGGCTGCGTGGGTTTTTGGCGGCGGAGAGGCCGGGGATGAATTCCCGAGGCTGTGACGAGGCTGGGGTGAAATTTTGGTCCGGTTTGGAGGTGATTTGAGCCTCCGGCGGTGGCGCTGCGGCGGCGGTGGCGGCGGCGCTGCTGCTGCCGGCGGCGAAGGGTAAGTGGGTAAATCGGAAAGGTAAAAAGGTGAAATGGTAAATGGTAAGTTGGTAAATCGGTAAATAGTAAAACGGTAAATCAGTAATTAGTAATTAGTAAACGGTAAAAAGGTAAATAGTAACAGTAAAAAGATTAAACAGTAAAATGAATAGTAACTTTGACTCTGACCGTTGACCAGTCAACGTTGACCGTTGACTGTGTTGACCAGAGACTGCGTTGACCACCGTTGACCGGCGTTGACCGATGCCCGGATTTGACCGATTCCAGAACTGCGGCGATTCGGTCGAACTTTGTTTCCAGTGGGTGGGTGATGGCGGTTTGGGAACAAAGAAAATTTTATTTAGTTTTTTGGATTAATTAGGACCTGTTTTCGAATTTTCCGAGGGAATTTTCGGGACGGGTCCTCTCAGCAAATGCATGGACTGTTTTTGTGATTTGCAGCTTGCTTGGAATGGTAATTTAGAAAATAATTTTTTTTTTTTTTTCCCAAATGCAAGAATAGCCGACGATTTTTGCATTATTTCGTCGGCTATAACAAGTATAGCCGACGAATTTTGCCAATTTTCGTCGGCCATAAGTTGTATAGCCGACGAAAATTGCCTTATTTCGTCGGCTATAACTAATTAATGTCTATTAAAATATTAATATATTTCGAGGAAATAGCCGACGAAATTTTATTAAATCGTCGGCTATAGTTGAAACACAATAGCCGAGGAATTTCGTCGGCTATAGTTAATGAATTTCGTCGGCTATAGTTAATGAATTTCGTCGGCTATACTCGAAAATACCCGACGAAATTCGTCGGCAATTTATCTCAGGTTTGGCCGACGAAAAATTTTGTTCGTCGGCCATACTCTACTATAGCCGACGAAATGGATTTTTTCGTCGGCTAATGGTATTACCGACGGCGTATTTCCGACGACTTATAGCCGACGAAATTTTCGTCGGTAGAGGGTATAGCCGACGAAAAAAAGGCATAGCCGACGAAATTTTTTTCGTCGGCTATTCGCCCGTATCTGGTAGTGAACCGTACACTTACGACTAGTAAACCGCTTGACAATTTCCGTCGACATACTGAAGAAGAATTTGAACTCAGGAAAAATGGATTGAACAGTGTTTCACCTTTTTTATTTTCTAACTTTCGGTATCTCACGTTTCTAAAACTTCAAAATGGTGTCTCACCTTTTAACCTTGACTTAACCTTAATACCTAGAGCTGTTAAATCCCTAACAGAGTTTGTTATGTTTCAATTTCTGACCAATATACCCTTTTTCCTAAATAATACTGAATTTTTTTTTAAATTCTTTTTTTACTTACTTACTTACTTGCTTGCTTACTAAAACTTAATTACTTACAAATTCTAAGATCTAGCCTTCAACATGCCAATTTTTGTTGTCAAAGATGTATTTGTTTAAGATCTGCAATCTGCTTTTCTAGAATATAGATACTTTTTGTAAATCTAAAAATTAAATTCCAATAACCTATCCTATTTTTATTAAGCTTTTCCCTAAAGTTTTTTAATATTCTTAATTTTTATCGCGTTTCTTTTAAGTTTTGTTCAGTTTCTCTAATATTTAATAAATAAATTAATCTTTGAGAGAAAATAATTAATGACTAAATTAATTGTTTACCTTCGAGTGTAGAGAATAGATTATATATTTGTAGTATGCTAAATAAACAAATTCATGGGGCCACCACGCTCCGTCAAAATGTAAAATAAAGAAAATTTAAGAAAAACATAAAATAAGGATATTTAGGTCTTTTTCACAGTATTAACATAATAATCTTACGGAATATTCTTTACTAACGTCTCCAGACACCAATCTTCTATCTGAGTAAGAATTTAAGACCCTGTTTTGATATTTTACAAAGTTGAGACACTAAAAGTTAGAATGGCTAAAAGATCAGACAGTATTTGGTCAATTAACCCTTAAAAAAATGGCTAAGGGAGAGATGCGGTTATAGAAGCTGATAAATTGTAGGCTTCCAATTCCCCCCCCCCCCCCCTCTCTCAACTCACACCCCCTTTTAAATTTTTATTATATGAAAAGACCAAACTGCCATTTCTCTCTAATTTAACAAATTTTATGTTATTTTTCGATTTTTACTTTTTAACGGAGCGTGGTGGGCTCATGAGTTTGTTTATTTAGCATACTGCATATATATAATTTATCCTCTATACTCGAAGGTAAACAATTAATTTTCATTAAATTTTTCTTCTCAGCGTTTGATTTACTTAGAAAATATTAGAATAACTGAAAAATAATTAAAAAAAATAAGAAGGTTGAAAATATTAGAAAATTATAGAGAAAAACTTCCTAGAAATAGGCTAGGTTATTGGGATTTAATATATAGAGCTACATAAGGTATCCATATTCAGATATTCTAGAAAAACATATTGCAGATCTTAAAGAAGCACTCCATAAAGAACAAGAACCTCTTGAAATTTTGAGCATATGTTAGATCCGCCCTGGTTGGTATCAGAGCTTGTTTTGCTCAAAAACAGGTATAAGAAAAAGTTTATGCTACAAAGTTGGCTTCTCTTGACTAACAAAAGAGAACCAAAGCTTAAGAACTTTCAAACCTATTGCATAGAAAAAGAAAGTGAAAAGTGGAATTTGTTTTCCTACTCAAGACACATCCAAGAAAACCAATACTCTATTGAATACGCATGTAGAGTTCTAAATACGCTATACGACGAGCATATTCATCTCCAGAAAGACATAGGAGTAGAAGAACTTGATCCGTCCAGACCAAGCATAGTTGAATTTCTAGATCATTTATCTAGAAATAAAATTTCTGAGAAAGCAACAGAACAACTCGAGAGAGTTAATCTTAAGATTAATCAACTCGGAGAAATACCAGCAAAGTTATCAAATCTTGAAGTCAAGCTAGATTACCTTAAAGAAAAATAATATCTTTCGGATATTGAAAAGAAATTAGTAAGAACCGAGATTCTTGCTAACAACATCCATCAGCAAGTAGCTGAATTAAGAGAAACTCAAAAAAATCGGAAAAAAAAACTTTTAGAAACTCTTATATCCAGAATGTGATGAAGCAAAGAGTAGAGCAAAAAGTAAAACAAGAAGACATAAAAGCTATAAGTCTTTATCTTCCCACAGAAAAACTCATTGAAAACGTAGAAGCAATAATATACCAGCAAAATTACAGCAATACATTTCTACAAGAAATTGGAAAAGATTTAGAAGAACTGTTTCAAGAAATAAATGCAAGAATCTCAAATCTACAAAAAAGTGCAGAAAAAATGAAAGAAGATCATAACATTGAAAGAATCAACGAAGAAACACTAGCACAGATCGTAGCTAGTAAAATTATAATACCTTCACCAAAGGTAGAAAGCGATTTCAAATTTAGTGAACCTAAATTACTCGAATGGAAAGTATCCAAAACTCCCAAAAGAGACATAAAAATGCTGAATAGAGTACTCAGTAAAAAACATGTTGTACTAGTACACCTCATAAACGCTTAAGAATTTGAGTATAATGAAATTGAATCTAGCGTGAGAGAAGCATCCGCTCCGAAATTTAGATTCAATGAGATCTACAAGAAATGATCTTTTATCTTGGATTCCCATAGATTCAAGATATTAGAACTAACCATTCCAGTAAATGGTGGAGAAACAGATATTAGATTAATTACCTCCAAAGAAGTGAGTGAAGCCTTCCAAAAGAAATTTTCCTACATGCATATTGGTGTTGTTCAAGTATCAATAAAACTCTTAGCAAGAGACGGGATAGATTGTTCAGTTCTGTGCATCTTACAAAATGACAGAATAACATATTTTAAGAAAAGTCTGTTAGGAATAGTTGAAGCCTCATTATGCAACCATGTTGCATATTTCAATGTTTTCCCAAACTTCACCACTCATATGAGTGATGCAGCTCACTGTTTGAGATTAAGAATCAAAACAGATGGAATTTCTATGAAGCAAGGCATGATGGAACTAGTTGTTGATTACAATATTTATTACAAGTTAATGAGTTTCAGCGTAACCCCAAACACCAGATTCCTTAATAGCCCTGACATTACTACATCTGTCCTCACAAATCCGAGAAACAAGTCTCAGCAAAAACATATCACCAAATGGGATGAAGTAACATTCCCAAGGGAATGGAACTTAGAACCTCCTGAGTAACAAATACAGAGTTCGAATGCATCTATCTATGAAAACATGGGAGGAAAAATAAGTCTTCAGTTCAATATGCATTCTTTTGCTAATTATGAGCAAGCAAACACTTTAGGAGCAGTTCCTGAAGAATCCTTTGAAGAAGAAGATTCAAAAAGGTCTATAAGAATGCATAAGATAGAAGGATTAAAAGAGCTATATGCACAAGCAGAGACTTGGGATTCCCTAGAAGGGCTAGAAGAAATCATAAATAAAATCTCTTTAGTCCAAACAGGAAGAGATAAAAGAAAAATATTGCCGTATCAGGAAGCTAAAGATGAACCAGGAACATCGTCCATGAATGTAGAAACAAGTAATAACCAATCAGTACTTTGGTGAGCTTGACATATGGGGTATATATAGTAATGTATGAGATGGAATAATCATAACAGCATAAAGGTTTGTAAATGACGGCATTCAAATCATGCAACTAAGAAGAATAACAAACAAATAAAAATAGTTGAATGAAAGAATTCAAATGGTAACATACCACTTTGTTATAAACGCATGTAATTGAAAAGTTTAATGGCAAGGAGTTCAATGAATAGTAAATTGTTCCTAATTCGATTGATTTCTCTCTATTTATAGCGAGAAGAGAAGAGCTACCTACTTAGAATTGTAGAGGATGAAGAATGCTTCGTCTGGATACCAAGAACACCACCATTGGTGGCTCGACGGCGGCGCGGTGACGAAAAAAGAACCGAAGGGGAAGAAGAAGAACTCGGGTCGGGGAGAGAGAGAAAGAAAAAATGGAAATTTTCTGATTTTTTTGAAATTGTTACCAACTTACCCTTACCTATTTTCTTTTATACTCGCGACTAAAATGGAAACTACCGTCTTTACGTCACAAATTTTGCGTTCTAACTCCGAATTAAACGTGTTACATGTCCATGAACTCGTTTTAACATGTTCTATCTCAAAGTAACAAGAAAATTCTCGACCGAGTAAAGCTTTAAAAAGTCAACTATTAGGACATCCGTAACATTAAAACAACTCTCGAAAACGTGAAAGTAAAATAAAAATCAACGAGAAGTTAAAAAATGATTCGGGACGTATCACCAGTCCTACTTCTTACTACTAATTTGTAATCGAATGGTAAAAGTAATGAAAGCATCTTTGTTAAGGTTTCCCAGGCAACCTTGGTTTTTTGGCCGGAAAACTGGGGTCTTCTTCTCTCACTGTTGGAATTTTTTAGATGATATTTCAAAATAATAGCCGTTAGTTTATTAATCCAATTAAATTCACTTGTTACGTACTCATGTCGGATTTTAAATGATTATTCATGTCGATTATCTCTCCTCAGCTTGAATTAGAATGATTTCTTGGTGTTAGATCGAAGCTTACGCCGTCGTGAACAACCCCTCAAAAGGATTCGGCTCAATTTGCAGTAAGTAAGGAGAAATCAAAGAATTTAATTTCTAGGGTTCTTGATGAATAGTGTCAAATTGGGGGTTTTTGTAAATTTATCCCTTTAGGCTTGAAATTGGTGTTTGTTGTAGAAGGGAAAGATGTTAGAAATATTGAGATGAAGCTTCTGTCAAATTTTAGTAATTTTTGGGGGCGGTGGCAGCCGTTGACCGCCGCTGCCGGCAGCGGTGCAGCCACAGTGAGTGGTTTCTGAAGTTAAATTTCGAATAGTTTTGAGGAATGGAGTATTTTTGTATATATTTTGGAATTTTGAGAGGAGTTTAACAAGGATTAGGTTAATTGTTTAAATATAGATTAAATGTTTTGTGGAGGATTAAAGGCTTAAGGACTGAATTTAGAATAATGGTGTTGTTCTTGAAGATTGGAGAAGGATGGTTGGGAATTTAAGGTATAAGGACTGATTTAAGGGAAACGAATATAAAGGTTAAGGGGCAAGGTTTTGACATGCGAGAGGATTACTTGAATAAGTTATTATTTTTGAATATTATGAGCATTTAAGGAAAGGGGAATTAATTGTGTAATTTATACAGGACGCGCATATTGAAGAGACTACCGAGATGCGTCGTGCGTAGCCAGTTATAGTGAGTGGAATTTTAATTTAAATTGATGCATGTATGAATATTTTAAATACTGTGGGGTTTATATTCAATGCTTTTATTTCGATAATGATATGGATTATCGAGGGTTGATAATCTGTTTTTTTTTTGATGATTTCTTTTCTAATCGATTTTTAAATGGTTTACAAAATAAGTCAATTAATTTGACTTATTTATATATATATATATATATATATATATATTGATGTTAAACCGGAAATGAGATTTCCGAGGATTGTACGATTCCGCTTTGTTTTGAATATTATGACATGTGGGACATGTTGATTTCATTTATGTTCTAAGAGGCTATGATTGTGTTTAATTATATTTATAAGCCTCAGAAGTGCAGTCGGGGACCGTACTGAGTTATGATTTGTTAAGGGAAATGTACTTTGTTTTCGTTTTCGGATTTTTCAACATTCGAGGGTCCATATATGTTTATTGTTAGCTAGCTTAGTCACCTGAGCCCATGCGAGGTGACGACTTGACCATATATGTCAAATTCACCTCGGTGGTCGACGTGTACAAGTTTAGCGTGGGACGCTATAGAGTCTTGGAGGCTCATTATTATATGGTGGTTGATATTCCCCTATTTTTATTCGATTTCACTAAATGGCCAATGGAATTGGCCCAATTATATATATATATATACACATACTTGGTATTCGGGAATGTTTTTCCTATAAGAATTTCGGTTATTTTTATAATTCCCGAACCAGCGGGGCTGGAGTTTTTATATTAAGAGTATATGGAATTAAATGCTTTATTAATGCAGGCATCATGGTTTTATTCATGAAACAAATGAAGAAAGTGATATAAACTACTTTTCATTAAAATGATAATACTTATTTATTTATTTATTTTTGTCCACTCACGCTAACATTTTAAATTACTTTATGTGGGCTCTTCGTTTTCAACTGCCCAGTTTGCAGAGTTGTTCGGTTCTAGTAGGAGGCAAGTCTTATAGTTCACCTTCCGCTGTCAGAAATCATAGGTTACTTGATTAACCTACTAGTAATATATTTTCTTTCTTTGTATAGTCGCTCTGATGCCTTTGAGTGTTGTTGTAAACTAGAACTGTTTACTTATGGGTTGTAACCCTAAGTTGTTAATTGTTATGTTGTTTGTTTTACTTCCACTGTATCTAATAGAATTTAAGTTCTTGTTCTGGTGGTGGAAGTTGTTTGTTTTTTGGCGAGCAGGTGGCTCCTGAAGTCAGGGTGATATAGTGGAAGTGTTTTATAGTTGGTTCACAGGCTCCTGGAGAAAAATCAACTTGTTTCGTGAACGTTCGATGCTCGATCGAACGGTCAACCATTTTTCATAAAACTTATCACACGAAAACGCTATTAGGTACCTTTAGATGACCTTGTTTCGTTGACTCTTTCAAACATTAAACTCTCAAATAAATGAGACGTAATCAGCCATGAAAAAATTTGGGAATGTTTACCTCCCGATACTATGGCTCCCCATAAAGAGATATAAGTTTAAATAAGGTTGACCGCACCGATCAGGGTTCTAACTTTGTCGGATTTAGGTGATTTTTTTACCATCACCGTATTTCATCATAACGATCAAATTATATTTCATAGCATTTTTCAAAATTTGACTTCTTTTATATAGTTGTTTTGAAAAGTTGTACACTTGAGTATAATCTACTAATCAAATTATACCGCATTAGTAAACATGTTATCATTATAATAGCTAAATTCACAAAATGAAAATTGTTACCGTCTGATGTGATCGTTATAGTTAAATATGAGTAGAGGAGAAAATCAACTCGTTTCGTGAACGTTCGATGCTTGATCGAAACGGTCAACCATATTTTCATAAAACTTATCACACGAAAACGCAATTAGATACCTTTAGATGACCTTGTTTCGTCGACTCTTCCAAACATTAAACTCTCAAATAAATAAGACGTAATCAGGCATGTAAAAATTTGAGAACGTTTACCTCCCGATACTATGGCTCTCCATAGAGAGAGATAAGTTTAAATAAGGTTGACCGCACCGATCGGGGTTCTAACTTTGTCGGATTTAAGTGATTTTTTTACCATCACCGTATTTCATCATAACGATCAAATTCTATTGCATAGCATTTTTCAAAATTGACTTCTTTTATATTGTTGTTTCGAAAAGTTGTACACTTGATTATAATTTTCTAATCAAGTTATACCGCATTAGTATGCATATTGTCATTATAATGGCTAAATTTATAAAATGAAAATTCCATAAGCCACATATTTATAGGGTATATTTATAATTGAAAATCAATTTGAATTTAGAGTTTAGGGTTTAGAGTTTAGAGTTTGGAGTTTGGCGTTTAGAGTTTCCAAACCCCTTTTTAAAAAATAATCTCTAATATTTATTTATTTAAATTAAAGCCCAGCCCGGCCTCAACCGCCAAGGGCTATTCGGCCCGGCCCGCAAAAACCCGTCAAGCCCGCCTTATATGGTTGGGCTTGGATCCTAAAATTTTGAAAGAAGCCCGGCCCGCCATTTCTAAAATACATTGTAAAGCCCGGCCCGTTGATGAGGCCTGTTGACAGTAGCCGCAGAGAGGCTACAGCAGGCCCGCAGACCCGCAGCAAGTGCACCAAGGCCCAGGACCGGATCACCAGCACCCGGCCTCGGGGTCCAGCGCTCTACCCTGCCACCAGGGACCGGGGGCGCCTGCCTGCCAAAGAGGGTACCAGAATGTACAAACAGAAGGGAGCCAGTCCCACATCGAAGGGTGAGGCCAGCCCTCACCCCCAACCACCTATATAAGGGCCCCAACTACCTTCCTTAAGAGGTAACTGATCTCACTCACCGCTTACATACGTGCTTAAGTTATATACATTCCAACTATACTGACTTAGGCATCGGAGAGGAGAAGACCGGCCCGCCCGGTATTCCCCTTAGTGAGCAGGTTGGCAAGAGATCACACGAGGATTCACCTGTATCTACTAGACCCCCGGGTTTAGGCAGAAACAAGGCCTACTTTCAAGCTCTCCCAATCCACCTTCATCGAGCTCTCATTCGGCACCAACCACAACACCATCTCCCATCTGTAGTAAAATCTACACCCGAACAATCAAATCAAACTCTAATTTACAAATTAAACCAAAGATACTACAATTTCGATTAATTTGATTTTATTATTTATATTACCTCCTTTGCTAATGCAGAGCCCGAATTGAAGCACGACTCTGCAAAGGTTGCAGCCAAGTCTGGGCTCGTCGGGACAATTGACAGTCACAACGGTCGGGTCGCCGGACGCCGGGGTTCTTCCCTTGTTGGATTAGGCAAGCAGAGGGGAAACCCAAAGGTAGAGCAGTCAGGTAGAGAGGAAACCCAAAGGTAGAGGCAGTCAGGCAGAGAGGAAACCCAAAGATAGAGGCAATCAGGCTGAGAGACTTAGGCAGAGGGCAGAGGCGATAGAGGAATAAAGAGTGTATGGAGAAGGAGAGGAGGAAGAAGGAGTGTGTGGAGACGCGCAGTGCGGCTGAGGACAGAGGCGCAGACGCGCAGTGCGTATAGGGTTTAGGTTTTTTTTTTTAATTAATTATGGACCAATCAAGTGGTGACACATGACATTAGATATGAATATCGGGCCGAGTCGGGCTTTCGGTCCAAGGAAAAAGAGGGCCCGGGGCCGACCCGTTTTAGGCATAATCGGTTCGGGCCTTAATCGGTTCGGTCTTTCAGAAATCAAAGCCCGGCCCGTTTCGGGCTTTTTTGGGTTTTTTCGGTCCCTCGGGCCAAAATGCCCAGCCCGAGTAAGAAGTAACCTACTAAGGAGTCGGCCTGAGAAAGGAAGAAAACAACTTCACACTTATTCGTCATCAAAATTATTATGCATTATTTAAAAAAGTAACAAATAAATACTAGCTACAAAACACGTAGATAAATACTAGCTACAAACACACCCTACGTGTGTGGGGAGAAAGTAGGAGTGATGGGAAGAATTTTCAGATAAGATAGTTACTGCAAAGTGGAAGGTTATTTGAAAGTGGGAGGTTACTGCAAAGTGGTAGTTATAGTTTGAAATTTTATTTAATTTTCATTTTATTTAATTTTCTTATTTTCACATTTACTATATAACCTCTTAATTATTAAAATTTATTTAAAATTAATATAAGATCTCGGAGTGCTGTTGTAATTTCACAGACCTTTTGGCTAACAAAACTCGTTTCTTTAATAATAATATAGATTATTATGTAAAGGTCAATAAAAGGCTGGTGAAACTGTCCTCAAGCATTCCATCATAACTCAGTCCTTTCATCTATCATCTACAACCCTCTTATATATATCACTCATCGTATCAATATCAAGGCAGTATTCCAATCTGGTTACTTTTTCATGGTGTGATATCTCTTAATCAAGATCTAATATGAGTAATATCACATGTGTGATGGATCTATATATTTGTGAGAGAAAGGAAGAGATGGAAAGTGGTAGATCATTCCTTCATCTTCGGAATGACAGGAGAGGAAGAAATTCAGGAAAAAAAAGAAAAAGGCAATGCCCGGCCCATGGGTGGCCTTAAGGTTTTTAAATTCTACTAATGTTTGGCCCTAAAATTAGAAAATAAAAATTAAAGTCCGGTCCGGCCCGACCCATTGCCGACTCCTAAGGATTCGACCCCTATTTATTTATTGAGAACTAAATTTTTTTTCGTGCCACAATTGCGTGTTTTTGACTGATGAAATTCTAATATATGATTTTACTCCAGAGGGCATGTAATTTAGTATTTGTTTTAGGTTTGCTTTATAACAAGCATATTATGTTATAATGAGGGCACAATGCTTAGATATGATTTTGTTCTCCTTATCTTTAAATGTTTGTAGTCTTTGGCTGTGTTTAGGTTGTTTATCTAATATAATGAATTTACTACACTCTCCATTTTACAATTCACATTTTTTTTTTATAGTTAAAGCATAGAAAACACAAGTTACTAAAAACAGAATTTAAGTTGCTAATTATTCAACTAAAAAAAAAAGTTGCCTACTAGAAGCTTCAAACGACACCGTTTACTGTTCTATGATATCATATATCCCACTTTGTCTTTCACCCCAAAACTAGCTTATCCAAACTCCTCACTGTCCAAAAAAAAAAACACCCCTCTTCAAGCTCTGAAAACACACACAGAGCCAGAGCTATGGCTTTGCTTCGTCAACCTCGAGCACCTCTACCTTGTCTTCAAAACCCACTGCACCTCTCCAAACACAGATCCACAAACCTCTCTGTTTCCGGACCTCACTTTTCACTCTCTCTTTCTTTGTCTCACACCCACCACACTCCCACCACCTCTTCAATCAGTTCCCAAAAAAAATCCGCAAATTTCGTGCTCCAATTCTCCACCACAGCCCAGGAAGAAGCCATTGAAGGCAACCCAGTCCTTGTGGAGCCTGAAACTGAAGAGTTCTCTGATACAAGATTGCTTGCCCAGAATGTGCCTTGGACTTGTACCCCTGAAGACATTAGGACCATGTTCGAGAAGTACGGCACCGTCGTCGACGTTGAGGTTTGCCATCTCTCTAAGATTTTGGTTATTGAGTTATTGGTGGTTTTTCTGTAATGGGTTTTGGTTTCTTTCTTTTTGGGGTTTACTGATCGGTGAATGTGTTTGTGTTGGTTAAGCTTGCTATGTATAGCAAGAGCAGAAACAGGGGATTGGCGTTTGTGACTATGGCTTCACCAGAGGAGGCTCGAGTGGCTCTCAATGGTCTTGAAGCGAGTGTAAGCATAATGGGTTGTGTTATCTTCTGTGATACTTGTTTATGTTTGAATTGGTTGATAAGGAAGATTATACTGACTAGGAAAGCAATTAAGTTTAGAACTTTTCGATATATGAGACATGGCGACTATGCTAAAAATAAGTATAAAAGTTACTAATCACTCTAATGATACTTTTTTTTTGGGTCGAGTGTCTCAGTTTTAAAGTTTAAGAATCAATGTAAAGCATGAGTTAATGTTTTAGGAGGTGTTACTGGGTTTGTGTTGGTTTATTAGACAAAGAAAACAAATGTTCTACAAGCGAATCTGTACTTATTCAACTATATCTTGAGCAACTAAATATATGATTAGACATCTTGCCCTTTTTCTGTATTGTTTAGTAAAAGATTCTCCATTTTGTGGAATGTGATATAGGAGATGGATGGACGTATAATAAGGATGGCATATGCCAAGCCAAAAAAGAAAAAAATTCCCCCTCCTACGCCATCCAAGGAGATAACATTTAATTTGTATGTGGAGAATTTGTCGTACGAAGTAAGGGCTAAAGATCTCAAGGAGTTTTTTACTTCAGAGGGTACTGATATTGTTAGTGCAGAAGTAGTATTTGAAGGTAATCCAAGAAGGTCTGCTGGATATGCATTTGTGAGCTTCAAGTCTAAGAAAGAGGCTGAGGCAGCCCTTGCTACTTTCCACGGGAAGGTATATTTTTGCTTGAAATATGTGCTGAATCATTTGAATCTGTGTTTTTTTTTTTGTCAGGGAATACCTTTATGAGTTTTTAGAATTCTCAAGTGGGCTTTTTATTGGATCTGCGGATGGCTATTTTGAACTGAAAAAATCACTCAAAAGTTTTTGTTTTGCAGTTGTTTATGGGAAGAAAAATTCGAGTGGCACGTAGCAAACAATTTGTTAAAGTGCCAACAGTTAAAGAACCAGCAGTAGCGAGTTCACCAATGGGTGATTATGCTACTGAACTGAGTTCTACTTCTGAGCAAGTGATAGCAGATGACAGTGAAAAGAAGTGATCTTTGGGGGAATCGAACACCTGCATTTTCTTCAAATCGTGTTTTTGAAGGTAATCCCTCTCTTTGAGTTATATCCTGCTGGTTGAAAATGATTTGGGTAGTTATAGTTTGTGACAGTAAGCCAGTTTTAGCTGTGCGATATACAATTTTTCAATCAATATTCAGAATAAGTCATTGGTTGTTAGGTCATTAGTAAAATGGCAATACGTTGCAAATAACTCGTATACCCACAATTGACAAGAGGTCACATTTAACCCAATGTTTTCAAATGCGAAAGCGAAGGCGAAGGCGAAGGCGATTTGATGAAGCCTCGTGAGGTGGAACCATCAAGGCGTTGAGGCGACCGCCTTTCCAACAATATTAAATAATTATATTACATTTACAAATAATGTGCATATACTACAAAATATAAAAAGTTGTAATAAGCATAAAATTTAACCTTAGTTCTCCATAAGCTTCCAAAATACTGTTCTAATGACATCAATGAGTTAAAAACATAGACTCATAACAACTCTCTGGTATAACGTTAGCTTCCCAGACACCTAAATCTCTATAATTTATGGGACGTTAGCTTCCACAGATGTTCTATACAATATATATATATATATATATATATATATTTATATATAGGCCTCTTGGCTAAGGACCTCCGCACCAATCCTTGTGGTGCATATTTTATATTTTGACTAACTTTTCGATTGAATTTTTACATCTCCACAGTCTAGTCTTTATGTACTCATGTATATATCATCTCTGTAAATTTTCAGCCAATTTGATAACCATTAGCATATCAATGGGAGCGCTAAAAAACGTATTGTATACTGTTGACGTCAACCGCAGCGTTGCATTAAGTTTATAATAAGCCAAAACGGTGTTGTTAGAAAAAAGAAAAAAGAAACATATCGTCTTCTTCAATCATCAGTGCGCCGCCTCCGCCGCTTTACTCGCTCCAGCGCCCTGGGCGGTCGCCTTTCCAGCAGCGGGTCGACGTGCTAGCCGGCGGGGCTTTTTCCTTCCGGCCCGCACCGAAGCGCACACCAGCGACGCCTCTAGAAAACACTGATTTAAACTTTCTTGATGCCTTTAATTGTTATCAACCTCTCTCATGCTCTCATGTTGGCTGGCAGTGATTTTGATTTGTAGCCTACCTCTTTCTCTCTCATCTATGCCAATTTATGCATTTAAAAGCTTATTATGTGAGAATTTCTCTCTGCTTTGAGTTCCAAACTAAATACAATTCCTATCAGGAAAGCTGGCATATGATGATGGCTCTGGTAAATGGTTTAAAATACAGCCAAGAAGGCAAGAACTAGGAGTCGTTTTGAGCTTCTAGAAGAATTTTGTGTCCAAGCATAATTGACGTTTTCTTTCCTGCATTTTCCTCTCTTATTGCAGAATAAATGTCAGAACTCAGAAAAATCCCTTACACCATTCTCAATTTGTTTTTTCTCACAATGCATTCTGGTAAGTCCTTTCTTGTGATAGCCACATGGTTTGACATGCATTTACCAAGTGATTTTTCTTGTTTCCATAATTGTAAACTAGCATGATATAAGAAGGGTGAACAGTAAATTTCAGAACTTTGTTGAATTATCTTATTTGTTACTTACGAGGCATGATATATGCAAGCACCTGTTTGCTAAATCAAGCATTTGTATCGGTGATTATTACTGTTTTGAAAGACCATACTGATCATTTGTGTATACTCACTTCTACCTTTTCATGCCTAGTTCAGTGTAATACTCACTTCTTGTTTTCAATTGCAATTTTCCAGGGCACTTCCATTACTTTGATGCTTATGCAAGGTTGCTTGTGAACCAGGCTGATATTGCTTGCCATGTAGGGAAGATGACCCTTAAGGCCTTAAGTGGTAAACCACAATTTTGATAATTTGAGCTGCATAAACTGGAAAAAGCAGAATACCGCTTTGAGAGCTGAAGAAAAGAGAATACAAAGTTACCAGATGGTATTTGTAATATAAGTATCAAACAATCTTTCAAACGAAATGATGATATGTTATATCATCATATGTATCTTTCCAGTTTCCACCTAACGATTGAAGTGTTAGCTAGATGTTTATTTTAAATGCATTCAACGTACCAGAGTCGAGTTTCTGCTTTTTTTTAGATGAGCGGATTACCAATTTTCAACTACTCAGCCGCCCAGAAAATTAGGTAAAGCCTTTGGTCAAGAACTTTGTAATTTTGGCCTACATCAATTACGAAATTAAAAAATGACCCCTCTATCTGAAAGACCAGACAGATTTACTGGAGCATAAAACAGTGCAACTAAAATGCTTTTGATGTTGATATGTGAACTAAGAGGTTGTCCATTATGGCGATGGAGACTTTCAGGTCGTTTGTATAGGAAATTGCCTTCACAAAGTACATGTCCAACCATTTTCCAAAACAGAGGGATGTTTGAAGTTTGGCTTTCTGAAAGTTTGTGTTGCTTACAAGGTCTGAGGTTTAACTTTGAAAACTTAGGGGCAGCAGGGTCTGATTGCTTACAAGGAAATCGCGTTTGATCCAGATATTAGCTGGGTTCCTGCGGGCCACAGGCAGTTCATAATGTTACCTTTGTCCCAGAAAAAAATATCTAAATTTGTACGTTTATAAAAGTGAACTGAGACTTGTTGTACGCCGTGAAAATTCGAATCCGAAACATCTCATAAACATAAAATCAAGGTAACCATTTTTGGATTACAGGGTTTAGGCCCTTGATCTGTTTTTAACTAAATTAGCAACCTTTTGGTTGAATAATGGAGGTTTCCAGATCAGAAGCTCTGCCTTTCAAAAGGTGAGCTGACCCCAACAGCCAATACCAAACTCAAAGTCTTATCAAACCTTTGAAAAGGTTCGGCAGGTTTGAGACCTACATGTTTTAATACACAAACTCATGGCCATGAGGCCTTGGATTCACTTGGTAGGTGAACCATTTTACTCACTGAATGTGACTTCCCATCTCCATTGCCACTTTTAACCTATCAAGGCAATCAAATGTGCCCCAAGTATAGGCATGGTCATTTTTCTCTTAACATCTCCAATGGTCTCCCCATCTCTTTCTTCCTACCATTTTAGAGAATTTTACTTTGGACTTTTGGCTATCTGAAGTTTGGTATAGAGAGGGAGAAATATCTTCCAGTGAGAATTCTATACCTGCTTGTAATGTAGTTCTCCTTCAGTTTGTATATATTTTGTTCCAACATTGTGGATCTAAATATGATTATTATCTCTACTTAGGATTCCCTTTGGCATCAATTCAGGAAAAAGTTTTGACATTGTTGAAACAAAGTATACAATAACAATGACATCTAACAAGAGCATGCTAACTGAAAAGTAAATCAGTTAGAGTTTTGACCCAAAACTCTCTTATGAGCATTTCCTCCTTTTCTTCATTCCCAATTCATCACTAGAAAGATTAAAGGTCTACTATCAAGACCACATATTTAATCCTTCTTTAATTTGTTGGTCTCTTTCTATACACCTGTCTAAACAAATGAGTTGTTTTGAAAGAGAGCAACATTATCAGAACTACTTTCATTATATATATCAAATTTCTTATATGTGAAGCTAAGTAGTTGTTAAATTATCAAGGAAAAGAAAAAAAAGGGAGACATTATCAGAAGCATTAGGTATGAAGTCTAACTAAAGTCATCTGCATGCAATGAGTTGCTTACAGAATTTTGCATTGAAATAGAATTAAGTGGACCAAACCTCACTTACTCCTACCACTTTACACCATTATATAAGGGAAATTCCACTGCTCTAGAATTATTATCACAGAAAGGCTTTGTAGTTCTTCTCTATTTTCTTTCTCTCTAAATTCTCTCATAGCTACAAGCTCAAAAAATGGCAGGAATAGGAGCCAGAATTGTGGGTTTGGTCCTTGTTTTTGGCATGGTCATGATGCCAAGCTTGGCCAAAGACTACATTGTTGGAGACACCTCTGGCTGGGCTACTGGTGTTGATTACACCACTTGGACTAGTGACAAGACCTTCGCAGTCGGCGATAAACTAGGTGATTTGAGTCCCTTTCTATCTAATTGTGTTATGATGTTACTCTATTGCTTTAGATTCAATGCTTGCTTGATCGGAAATTGGAGGTGTTCTTGTCATCTGGCATGTTATGGTTCATTTGTCGAACTAAGCCACGAAGATAAGTGGCGTTTATGTGATATTTTATCGAACATCTGCCCAAAACGGCGACAAAGCTGCATCTTGACTAAGTTTAATGAGTAATTACTTTGAGTTAGATCAAAGATATGTTAGTGTGTACTAATTGAGTATTTACATGGCAGTGTTCAACTATGGAAGTGGGCACACAGTGGATGAAGTGAGTGGTACTGACTACAAGAGTTGCACAACAGGCAACTCAATCACTAGTGACAGCACTGGCGCCACCACCATTCCTCTCAAGACTGCTGGGACACATAACTTCATTTGTGGCAGTGTTGGGCACTGTGGGATGGGCATGAAGCTCTCTGTGACCGTTGGATCAGGATCAACCGCCACCACTCCAGCTGCCAAGGGTGCAACAACACCGCCTTCCACAGACGGTACCACGACTACAACTCCGGCAGTGACCACACCTACAGCCACATCCACATCCACAGGTCAAAGAACTAGTCTCTCTAGCTCTCCTATTATGGCCTTGATGACAACTGCAGGGGTTGTTTTGAGTGTGTTGATGCTTTCTTAAGTTTGGTAGTTGAGCCATAGTGGTCTTGCCAGGATAGAGGCAGTGCTTTGTAATTTCTTCTTTGTTCAATTTGCATTACCTTCTGAGTTTGTTTAAATTCCATTGAATCTGTATGAGTAGTAGGTTTAATTCAGATGACAAAAGTGTTGGACCTAATATTTATGGAGCATGATTGAGTTTCATATCTTCTTTTAGGCGTTTGAAAGGGGTTTAAACTTATAATTGATTCTCCTAACTCTATACAACCTATGCAACACTCATTTTTGACTCTCAAGTAGGAGAAAATCTACGATATTGTAAATATATGTTCCACACTTCCACCCTAATCCCTATATTGATTTCACAAATATAATTATGATGATATTAATGCCCAGACTACTTGAGCTACAGTTTTTGGTGGCATCGTGAAAATCACTTGCAGCTCAGAATAGTACAATGGTACAATATACGTGTCGTCGGTGTCGATTTATATAATAATTAGGTGTAAGATGCGCCTCTTCTAGTCCCCAAGCCCAAGAGCTTGAGTTGTCAAATTCAATATCCTCGATCTCCACATAGATCAGATTTCACGCACTAAACTGCACTTGCACTAATAGCATATAAATTATGGGGAGAAGATCTTCTCCTAGCTTTTCTCGGGAGTTGGATCCTCTCGTGGCTCATCCAACAGCTCACAACAGTCCAGACCCCACCTCACAACAACCCCACCCCCTGCAAGGCCTCTCCACCGTCGGATTGAGGTCAGGTAAAGTCAGGCAAAAATAAAAGATAGGAGAGGATCCTTGCCCCAAATTATATGCCTTGTTAGTTTGTTAGTTCTTCAACGGAGTTAGTACTGTTTATTAAATCCTCAGTGGCTAGCTCTTGTAGACACAGCTTTTTTTGGCATTGTGATCTTGCGGTTTCTAGTGTTGCTATCATGTTAAAATTGTGATTCCTTTCCATTATGCTATTTTTCTCTTCGATTATACTATTTTACAACTTATTTTTCACCCACCTCTCGAATATTAGTATCATGTGAATAATTAGTGATTAAATAAATGGCTGAGAGTGAAGATTGACCTCAGTTCATAGAGTAATTTTCCGTTTTGATTATCTTTATTTTTGTTTTGTTTTTTCTTAGTTCAACTCTTATTTGTGAAGCTTCACGTGTTTTGTTCTACTACCTTGGTTTTACACTTTTACCCATGATACAAATTCTGAGTACTTTGCTTGAAACTCGCTCCACAATTCGGTGAAAAAAGATTCAGCCAATTAAGAATTTGATCAAAACTTCGGTCAACTGGGTTTATTCTAAAAGGACATATATAGCAAGTAAAGAAATTGTAATTGTCACATTTGCAACGGGGCTATTCATAATAATCATAATTACGATTACCTGATAAAAAAAAAACTACATGGTCCGAGATTAGATTAAATGAAACATTACTGTTCATCAGTTATTCTACAAAATAAATACTAGGTAAAACAATTTTAATTTTCCCATTCAAACATTCTAAACTAAAACTACGACAACCCAGTACGAACTTTTGACCATTCAAGCTAAAACATTCATATTGAACATAGGAGAAGTCTGCAATACACCACAAAACCTTTCCACAGCCAAACTCTGTCAAGCCGCCATTCGGCTTGAACGTAAAAGGAAATTCTGAATAATACTGATAAGTTGTTGCTTGTTTGAAGGAATTCAGTTGCAGTAGGATTGTTTATTAAAATATAAGGATTTATGTCGGGGTATTAGAGGCTTAGTGTGACAGTTTTTTTTTTTGCTCTCACCACGATGCTTTTAGTTGAGAATTTGTGGGTCTCTCTTCTGTTGGTTTGTAAAGGCTAGTAAAGTTGAGTTCATTTGTTGAGTAAGATAAGTCATTTAGGCTAGTTTAGTATTGTTGCTATTTAAAAAAAAATAAAAATATTGTTGCTCCTATGTTGTTAATTGAATCAACTGTGAATTTAAACAGTTTCGTATTTGGTAACTATATACTTTTAAAAACTGGTTTCATACCATAGTGTTTTCTATGACAGCAGCTTCTAAAAACAACCATGAGGATGCTTCTATAATATGTATTTAATAACCTGTAATTTTGGGGGGGAAAATTGCTTTTATTTTATTTAGTAAACAAAATAAAATTTAGAAGTTTGCAAAGCTTGAGTGCGGCTATTGCCACCCCACAGTCTACTCTGTTTACCCCACATTCTCTATACACCCCAATTTTACTTTTTCTCTTTCAGATTTACTTTGTTCACCCCATTTCAAATACCATACATAATTTTTTTCAACTTGAAACTTATTTTTTTCACCAATTTGCTACTTTTTTATTTCATGTTTATTTTAATAATCTCTCCTAAGAAAATATTGTTACAAGTAACTATGATTTGTAAACACAAAATGGGGTCATTGACAGTATATTAATGAGGTTAATTTCATTAAGTAAAAATCTTCCTTAAAAAAATAAATTTGATCACATTGCACTACCAGATGCGGATGAATAGCCGACGAAAAAAATTTCGTCGGCTATGGTTATATTTCGTCGGCTATACCATCTGCCGACGAAATTTTCGTCGGCTATACGTCGTCGGAACAACCCCGTCGGCTATACTAATGGCCGACGAAAAAAAAGAATTCGTCGGCTATAGTAGAGTATGGCCGACGACTGTACCGACGAAAATATTTTTCATCGGCCAAACCTGGGACAAATTGCCGACGAACTTCGTCGGGTATTTTCGAGTATGGCCGACGAAATTCATTAAGTATAGCCGACGAAAATTATGTATTTCGTCGGCTATTTCCTCAAAATATATTAATATTTAATAGGCATTAATTAGTTATAGCCGACGAAATAATGTAATTTTCGTCGGCTATAAGTTGTATAGCCGACGAAAATTGGTAAAATTCGTCGGCTATAGTTATTATAGCCGACGAAATAATACCAAAATCGTCGGCTTTTCTTACATTTGGGAAAAAAAAATTAAATTATTTTCTAAATTACCATTCCAAGCAACCTGCAAATCACAAAAACATTCCATGCATTTGCACCAACAAGAAACACGTCTAAATACCATTTTTATTAAATTCGTTCTAATATACATAAACCCTAAACCCTAATCATCACCTAAACTACTAAAGTCTAGCAGGTCATCCCCAGCATCCTGCTCTCCATCAGGCTCGTCATCCTGCTGACCGAACACGGGAGGTTGAGGCATTGGAGGTTCCGCTAACCGCTGAAACGGGGGCGGGGGTGGAAGGCCTTGTTGTTGTGCCGCGAACAGCTCATAGCACCAGTTTTGTTAACACATATATATTACAATATATATTATTATCAACATCAACTCATATATATATACCATTAATTAACAACCATTATTTAAGTTCATTACACTATCAATAACCATTAATTAACATATTAATTTATATATATTTTAACACTAATTAAAATAACATTATTAAATTAAAACACATAATTATACTCTAACTGAAAATCAACTCAACTACAACTCAAAATCAACATATATACATACATTCTAACACTAAAACAACAACAAAACAAAAAATCACTTACTATATCAAAATCACTAAAACTCAAAATCAACTCAACTAAAACTCAAAATCAACATATATACACATATACGTACCTATATATAGCTCCACAATGTAAGAGAGGACGGATTTCAACAATACCCACAGATTTTTCACTCTTTCTCCCGTTTTTTTTCAAATGAGCAGCTTCTGTCCAGATCTGAAAATATAAAGACTTATAGCCGACGAAATTGCCAACTTCGTCGGCCATTCTTCCAAAATTTGTATAGCCGACGAAAACTTTAATTCGTCGGCCATTATAGGAGTATAGCCGACGAGACATTTTTTTTAGGGACGACGGAAAAAATCGTCGGCCATTCTTGCAGAATAGCCGACGATTTTTCATTTTTACCGACGAAATTTTTTTTTTTGCGACGACAACAATTTTCGTCGGCCATTCTTGGAAATAGCCGACGAAAAAAGTGTTTCGTCGGCCGTTTTTTTTTTTTTCGTCGGCAAAGCCATATTTTCTTGTAGTGTTGAATTCCCAATCCTAACAAAAAGTACAAGAACACTCTTAGACCTTCCCGAATCAGACCTCGAAACAAAAAAAGGGCATGTGACACATGTTGAAGATGAACTAATTAACATTAGACTTACTAATTATACGTATATGGTTGCGAAAAAAAAGTGGTTACCTCATCGTCTGGTTCCGCTTTCAAACTCCATTACTGATACTGGTAGAAGATTCTTTATTTATTTTAATTTTTTTTTTAGAAATGTAGAAGATGAATGAAATTAGGTTTAAGTGCGTGTTATGGTAGAGTAAAAAGACATTGTAAATAAATAAATTGTAATTTTTAACAACTTATTTTCCTTTAGTATAATTTTATATCAGGGTATTTTGGTATTTCAATAATTCAATAGTTTATGTGGTGAGTAAAGTAGACTGTGAGATGGTAAATAAAGTGGACTGTGGGGTGACAACAGCCACACTTATTTTTTTTAATTATTATTTTTAAAAAAAAAATACCAAATTAGGCCTCGATCAATCTAGTTTGTTGCGTTCTTATTCATTGCATTCGTTTGAACATAGTAACTAACAAATACTAACCCATAATGATCCTAGTTCCTAACAAATACTAACCCAGAATCAAGTTGCAAGTTGCTTATTGAGAGATCAAATCAAGCAGGCTTGGACCAGGCATTCAAGAAACAAAGCAGCCTGGTACTTACTTGCGACAATCTCCTGATGAAAGTAGCCGGCTGATCTTCCTTACCTATGAAAATACCATATGCTTTTACCCGACGTTGACAAATTTACAGTTGACGACAAAGTGACGGATTTCTTGTTCGACTCGAGTTTGTGATGGAGGATGAGCCACGTCACTCAGCTCAATTCGGTGTAGATTGTTGTGCTGAGATTTCCAATGCATGCACTACACACTTGATGAAACACCACTTACAATACTAACGATCCAACTGGGTGCTTTGCCAAATTATAAATTCAGTGCAAAAAAAGAAAAAAAAAAAAAAAAGAGAATAAAGAAGAGTGTTGTTATTGGAACTTCCACATTTGCTCACTTGACCTCTTTGTGTACAATGACTATTAAGGACAATAATTATCAAAGACATATTATATTTATATTTATTTTCTCTAAATTTCTAATTCTATAAAATAATAAATTGCAGTATTGTTATTTTGCTTATCTATTTTTATTTTCTAATTTTACTACATATACATTTAATTATGATTTACTACATTCATATTTATTTCCTTATGTATTTGTATATATTTTCCTACAGCTTAATTCTATATATTTAAAGAACTAGCTTGTGACATAAAACATATTTTATATAAATATATACTATATAGGTTGAACTCATATATAAATTAATTAAACAAATATAATATATATTCTTTAATTTTAAAATAAATTAAATAACTATTAAAAAAATCATGAGGTATACATTCAGATAACCAAAAGAACAGATGATGAAAGTTTTCTTGTAAAAAGAAAAAAAGTGAAAAAAATTCAAACAATAGAGGGTTAATAAGTGAATAAAAGGTAAAATAAATAATTTATTGTAATTTAAATCACTTAATATTCATGGCTATTTTGGGTATTTAAGAGGAGGTCTAATAAGCAAATGTGTAAATTTAAAAGCCTAAAGGAGGTGTATAGAGCATGAGAGGTAAGATGAGCAAATTGAGAGGTCCTAATAACAACACTCTTACAAAAATCACCATGGTCGTTCACTCGCTCTTTCTAACCTCACTACACTTTAAAAATGACCAAACCAAAATCCTCAATCTCAAGTAGATTAGAATTATTTTACCTTTTCACTCCCCAATTCAACTATCCCCAAGTCAAAATTTACTCTTGCACAAAGTCACAAACCACATCAATCTTGATTAAATCATCATTAAAATTAAACAAATCATTTAAATCCATAAATTCGCAGTAATATTAATAATTAATAATAATCAAATCATCCTCCATCGTCCAAACCAGCGCACAGCCAAATCACCACCGTCCATATTGCTCTATCACCCGGAATTATAAATCTCTAAATCCACTAAAATAAACCTTTCAGGAATAAAATAAACAATATTTAATACGTTATTCTAAAACCCTAGACCCATGCGAGGAGATCCGCGACCGTCTCTGAAGAGTGCGTCCAAAAAATATAAACCGCGACGTCATCACCCTCTCACTCATAAATTAGTACAAGAGCCATGCAGCGATAGCGATGGCAGTGAGAGATCCAGCGGCGTAGACTCTAGTGGCGGCGGAGGCTGGTGCGGGAGCGGTGGCAGTGTCGGTGGGGGCACCTGCTGGGGTGGTGGCGGTGGTGTCAGTTGGTGGAGCAGGTGGGGATAAGCTGGTGGGGGATGAGGAGGGAGAGTCAGTTGAGGTTGAGCTTGATGGGGAGGAGGAGGGGGAGGATGAAGGGGAGGAAGAGGAGGAGGTTGGTGGGGAGGAGGTGTGGGACTTGGATGGGGACTGAGACTGCTTTGGTGACTGAGACTTCTGTGGAGACTGAGATGATTGCTGGGGTGGTGGAGATTGAGACTGCTGGGGAGACTGAGATTTCTGTGGAGATTGAGACTGCTGGGGTGACTGAGGAGCCTGACCCTGCTGGCTCTGACCCTGACCTTGGCCCTGGGGTGACTGAGCCTGGCCCTGACCCTTTGGTGACTGAGCCTGACCCTGCTGACCCTGCTGGCCCTGGGGTGATTGAGCCTGACCCTGACCCTGGGGTGATTGAGCCTGACCTTGACCTTTGTTACCTTGATTCTGGTCCTGACCTTGGTTCTGGTTCTGACCCTGATTCTGGTTTTGGCCCTGGTTCTGACCCTGACCCTGACCTTTGTTGGGATCGGCGGAGGCAGCGTGGGCGAGAGGTGAGGCGAAGGCGGCGAACGCCAACATCATGAGCAGGACAACAGCAGAGGAGCGAGCCATTGTTGGAGAGGAACAATGTGGGTGTTTGAGGAGACTCTTTGTTTTCTCAAACAGACACAAAACGATGAAATGTGAGATTTGATTATTTGGAGAAGAGAAGAGGGGTATAAATAGCATTCATCTTGGGGTCTAAACTTAGTTGACGAGGTAAACGCGTGGGATGTGATTGTGTTCGAAATTAGTGAGCGTGAGTCTTTGCTTTGACAGCGCAGGAAGAAACGGGGATCAAACAGAGTCTGTAAGTTTCCCTTTTTGGGTTAATTTCACGGCTGTAATCAGTAAAACAAATTTGTTTGGGTGTGAAGGAATCATTGGCAGCGAGTAATTTTGGGGTTTTCCATTTACAGTTCACCATATCCTAATCCTAATTACGTTCTGGCAGAGAGTAATGTTTGTTAATTACATCAAAGAGGAGATAATTTACGTACAAATTAAGGGAAGGACAGTAGGAAATGGGGTAATTTTAGGCTGTAATGTGAGCGGTGAAGCGCGGGGGGAGCTATAATAAGAGAGCGCAAGTAGCGTGTTCATTGTTAGTGGACATTGTTTTTCAAGTTAACTAAAAGACTCTAAAAATGTAAATTAGATCTAGCCATGAATTAGCTTAATCTAGATATGTATAATGAACAACATATATATTAATGATTCATGTGTTTCTTTGGATTTTTTCCCCTCAGTTATTTGAGAATGTACATATTTTTGGGATTTTTTTTCTATTATGATTGAAAATAAAGAATACGATATAGTTAAGACGATTGTGCAATTATATATACACACACGATTATACATTCATGTTATGAGACGATTGCGCATTTAAATCGAGTAATCTTTTAAATTTCAACATTTAGTATGAAAACATCCTTTTAATTTTTACTCTTTACACTTTCATAGCTTAGCTAGCTTGAGTGGCTTAGGTAAGAAAAGCATGAAAACAAGAACAAGTCCCTCTTGGTAACACCAAATTGGCATCTCTGACAACATATTCTGATTTTGGTTGCCCCTATATACTCAAACACACCATGTTGTGGCCACCATGTATGCAGGCTCATATGCAATGCTCCTATTAGATCATCATCCCCGCACAAAATTGTCTTGTTCATTTGAGATTGGGGTTTACGGGGCATGCTCTTGTACCCTCCAAAAAGAATTCAAACTGACCCGAACCGGTTCCGACCGTCGACGAGACCGGACCTCCCCGTGCTCTATTTCTACGTAGGGTGTGGCATAGATATGACTCATTTGAGGGGATTGGCCTACAGAGCTGTTCGGAATGTGGTAGTAAGTAGTAGTTGTCAAAAGCAAGGGAGACAAAAGTCGCGCCGCAGAGGTCTGCGCAACTGCTTTTTCCATTCCAAATCAGAAAACGAGAAAACCCTTCGCAATTTTCGCTTTTGCTTGTGGAAATGGTAATGACTCGTTTCGAAAAAGTCACACATCTCACCATGCCTTCAAAACACTAGCTAGCTCTAGGTGGTGGTGGTGAAACGATTGCAAGTGCACAAAGATACCTAAGTGGGTGAGTTTAGAATTCAGAAATCATACCACAGCATATAATCACGTACAACGTCATCATGCATGATCGATCAGTCGATCACGAGGAGATCGTTTGATGACATGCTACATTGTAAATAGCTTACATACAATACGTAAGATTCCTAGAGTAGGCGAAAGTGTGACAAATGAAATACTACTGAAAAATAAGGCACATTGACAAACTGGAATTGGCCTCCAAAAATGGAAATTAAGCTTCATATACTAATCGATATTAATCTGTCATATGACATTTGGTGGCTGAGGTTCCCTATTCATGCTTCTGGTATTATTGTGGTAACTGTAGGTACTTCCCATGATTGACTGTGTGATTATTAAAAGTACTTACAAGCATTAGCAACCTCTTCATATACAAGGTGGAGGACGACGGTTCCTTATTGGCAATCTGAAGTTCTGAACTACTCCAACATAAAAGCTACTTTATAATGTTCCAGTGATATGAATGTGAATTTCTGAGTTTAAGGACTACAAAGTAAATCAGTTATCAATGTTCCAGATAGAAATCAGCAGTTCTTCAACCAGCTGTCGCATGATTATGATCAGCATCAGCAAGCAGCTTCCGAGTCGTGTAATCATTTTGCTTCAAGAAGAATTGAGGAATAAGGGGCCATGTTGTAAGTGCCTCCAATGCCAGGGACGCCTTCAAGCACAATGTCATTGGGAGACTCGAGATTAGTGTCAACCGGCAATTCAACAAGACTCGTTATTAGAGGAAATTTATTGAAACAACATGGTCCCAAAAATAAACAAATAAATAAAGTGATAGGATATTGCAGGATGCTAATATTAAAATGAAGAACCGGAAGTGAAGATGATGCAGTAGAGCAGTGGCAGCAGCTAGAAAGCTAGACATATATACTAAGGTGGAAGATAAGTAGCTAGAAAGCTAGACATATATACTAAGGTGGAAGATAAGTAAATAACTAACCACACGAAACCACTTCCTCTTTTCTGGGGGCGAGGGAATTGGAACTTCAATAAAAAAATCATGAGCGTTGAATGCTATGTAGATGTCTCCTCCTTTATTGTCATGAAACCTGCATAAGAGTATTTCCATACACATGCATCCAGTAAACAGAGTGAGCTGTTGTAGTACAATTTATGTATAAGACCGCAGCTAATCTCATGTATCCTCTCGATTTCCAGTGCAAGTGCTCTCAAGAGTTATCGGGATCAAAGGATCCAATTGAAAGAAAAGAGAGTATCATATTGACTTTAGAAAATCCATAAACCATTTCTCTAAAACAGAAAAATCATTCAGTAAGATCATGGTACCAAGGTGCTGCCCAATAACACAAACAAGTGTGCGACACTACCCTCATACAATATCTAGTCCAGATTAGTGTATCAGACATCTATAATACAAAAGATGGTGGTAGTGATTTCTTACGTAAATGCAAGAAACTTGCTCTCATAGTTGTCCCAATTGCCTTCATGCCATGTTACATCACTCTGCACAAATCAAAGTTTAATGACTCTAAAAAAAAAGAGGATGCTTATCATTGAATGAGTCAAAAATAAGCTAACAAGGATAACAAAGAGATTACTTTCTCAAGAAATGTATCACGACCAAATACGCGATGTGTTTTTCGATAGTTTATAACTTCCTTGAAAAACCTGAAGTGATTATTCTTCCGTGATTCCAACTGCCAAGCCAAGAGATTAGTCCATGCCATTCATTTATGTTAAAGCTGAAAAGAAACCCAAAACTTAACAAACTTACCAGTCCCCACTGGAAGTGGTTAATAGCAGTATCATGTCCATAACTGTTGTTATTTCCATATCGAGTATGCCCATATTCATCTCCCATCAGCATCATTGGTGTGCCCTGGACAAATGGAGTCAAAATAGTGAATCTATACTAGATGTCTGATACTTGATAGTGGCATAACAATTCAAATTCTTTGCTGAAATCAAATCCGAGAAAGATTGTTTTAGATGATTGGGATAAGAGGAGAATTATAAATCAACTGAGTGCCAATTAGCAGACAGGAAGAAGACTGTTGAGAGGACTAGGAGGCATAACAATTTTTAATGCTGCCAAAATCAGAAATCACAGGTAAAATCTGAATTTTTGGGAACATATATCTGAGCTTCAAATTTTTGTATGTAATGTCTTAACAATACCAACAGAAATAAAAAGTAAAATATCGCTTGAATGTGACATACACAATTGGTTTTCAGCATGTTTACCTGAGAGATCATTAACGCCAGATGAAAGTTTTTCATTTGCCGGGAGCGTATAGCTTTAATAGTAGAATCATCAGTTTCTCCTGGAAAATAAAAACAGCTAAAGTTAAAAGACTTCACCATATGGAAGATATGAAATTATAAAATGAAAAATATGACTACAAATTAATGTTAAACCAATAATTGTGGAAATAAATGCATACACAATCTACCAAGGCCTTAACAAATAGAGAAAGACAATGGAATATGAAAGTTAGACTTGTAAATAATACATCACTCCACAAAAGGTTTATTCCACAGACTCGAGAACAATATTTCCTATGGACTTGTTGGCAAGATAAGAGGTTCCCACGCATAGACCTGCCTATGGACTTCTAATCACATAGACTTGACAACAAGATTTCAGTCCTCAACAGTTCTAACACAGCTAAGCTAAGATCGGTTCAGAATATATGAAAAAGCAAGCATCGGATTTTAGTCATACCTTCATATCCACAATTCCAGCTCAGATTGTCATTACTTCCATCATTTCCTCCTTCTCCATTAGCATCATTGTGCTACAAAATCAGCAATCATGAGAAGACTGCATCGCTAGACTTTCTTAAATGGCAAACTCTGATAGCTTAGGATAGTACCTTGAAATTGTATGAAACGAGATCATATAGTGTGAACCCATCATGAGCAATTATAAAATTAATACTGTGATAAGGCTTGCGCTTGTTCGTCTGTGGAACGAGTGAAAACTATTAGAACATATAAATAAAGCATGCAATCATTGTAGCAGTAACACAGATTGCTCAAAACAAGACCCTGGTGCACTAAGAGAATAAATACAAAAAACAGATGGACTTTGAGCTAAATGAATTCTGAAGTAATTAAGAATGAGATGCAAACAAGATGTTCATTACAAGGCGGTAGTATGTTCTCAGGAAAACCAGAAACATATCACTAATTTTGATCAAGAAGCAAGTAGAATAATCCAACATTGGCATAATGAACAAGTAGAAGAGAATTTCGACATTATGAAACTGACGTTAAGATGATAGTAATTATATTTCTACTACCGGGTTGAAATATCAGGTACCTACAACTTTCAATTAGACAAGCTTGTCTATCAAAAAATTTTAAACATTTTCAGATCCTTCAAAAAGTAGAAGAGAAAAATACACATCAATTTTCAATAATGTAAAGCATGACGGTACTTGCGTTGCATCTCTATATAAGCATCCCTAAAAAAGGAGGTCATCTGGTGTTTTTCCAGTTTTAGTCATGATAGCTTGTATCCAAAAGGAACTTGTGGGAAAGAAATGTGCAGCTACATTAACATAAACTCTTAAGGCATCTGTTCCTTTTTTAAGTAACTGGGGAACTTGGGCATCTCTTTCCAACATCAAGCCAAGATAATAGAACTATAAGCCCTACTTCTTAATACCCTTGATGATCCCATCTCCATGTTCAGTGTTGTTAAATTTTTTAATTTTGGACCAATGATCCGGTGGGAATATAAAATTCAGATTAGAGAGCTCGCTTAACATGTTTTGACATTCATAAAATGACAAACTAATCGAAAGGTAATAGACACTGTTCAACAATAATTTATGAAAAAACCCAGGCTTACTTTGTAAAGGTCAGCAGATCCAGAAACACGAGTGGCAAAGCTTCCTTTCATACCTGAGTCTCCCTGTATAAACAAAACTTAATAAAACGTCTGAAAACAGGATATATATATATGTGTGTGTGTGTGTGTGTGTGTGTGTGTGTGTGTACGTATGCAATTTATAAATGTGCTTACGCTTCCGTAACGCAGACCTAGATTCAGAAAAGTGGTCTTTGAAGGTCTAACAAATGATAATAAATAAATGGTTAAAAAAAACGGTGGAACAAGTGTAAATTGAATACTGCAAGGAAGTTCACAGTTGTTGAAAGAAAAAACAAATTAATAAGAACCATATACTATAATACAACCAAAACTTGAACATTAACTGTCATTGCATTTATACTAATTCTTTAATCAGCATCCACTTATCTAAAACTGAAAACTTATCCAAACACATCCAAACTCTTTTATCAGATTTAGCTCATATTTCTTAATTCAATTGAGAGGAGACCTTCCACTCAGAATGTCTCTGTATTTTCGATATCCATTTCTCAGTGCTTGCATATCTTACTTTAGTTAACAATGAATGAGTTATAGACCCATCTGAGTTGGATCATTGTCATGTATCGGAGATACCTTTATAAATCTCCTCAAGTCATCACGATATATTCCATTCCATTCAGCCCACCTGCATTTAACATATCACTTAACGAAGGTGAGCCATCCAAACACAATTCTATATGGAGAGACTCTATTATAACTAATTTCAATACTACTAAGTTTGTTATAGACTACTCAGATTTGTTAATGAACATCAGTTTTAGATAGAATAGTGACAATCATTAATATTGAAATGCTTGCTTCTCTGAAGGTTAAGTGCCTTGATAAGCTCCTATGTGGTTTCTATGAGGGAACTAATTGTTGTTTAATCAATGCGTTTACTATTGATTAATAAATGTAACGTTCAGCTAAAACAATTCAATGTCATTTCCATAAATTATATACATTATATTTTAGTAATAAGAAGAATTTGTAACACGATTACCTATCCCAGTTTGGAAATCTTCCAACAAGATAAAGGCCTCCACAATCCCAAGGCTCAGAAATAATTTTACATCTCGATAGAATGGAATCTTTTGCGATAGCCTGATCCCAAAAACAAAGAAAAAAAAAATAAAAAAACCAAGTGAATCCTCCCAGGCTCCCAGCTGCACTTTTGGAATCTCAATGCAATAAATCGAAGGCAACTCACGTGCTAGTGAACATAAATCATAATGCACTATGTAATGTGTTCATAACAATGAGAAAAACTTATGACTATACAACTCCGCAACTATGATCTCCAAGTTTATGTTTCATTCCACATGATCGACTCTATAGTGGTGGGAAGAGATTCACAAGTGGAGAAGTGTTGGAATATAAAACAGCAAATTCTATCAATCTCCAACAATAGTATACATGCACATGTGGATGACTGCATCCGACTTCTGCAAATAACTTACCCTGATAACTGGTGGTGCATCAAGTGGAGCTCCATTTGTTCCCCGACAAAGAACACTAGCAAGGTCAAATCTAAATCCATCCACATGATATTCAGTGACCCTGAAAATGTTTAACAAGAGGATGTGTGAACTTGATATTGGCTAGCGATTAATAAACAAAATCAACAAACAAAGACTACAGATTTAGTAGTGAAATTTTATCATTTTAGACATTCTTTGGCCAAGATATTAACTACATACGTTTTAGGCATATAATTCTGAAACAATAACAAAAATAAAAGGCCAGGGTGAATGAAAGGTCCACTCAAGTAATAGACTTCTATAGTTCTATGTCCAGTAAGTTTCTCAAGGATAATGAAAGAATTCAGTGGGGTACTTACCAGTGTCTTAAGCTCTCGAGAACGAGCTCCATGACAACAGGATGGTTACAGTTTAATGTGTTACCTGGAGACCCAAAAGAATAGACATTCTGAGAATTACATAGCTTATGAGAAGGCAATCCTTTTTTGCTTTCACAAATTAGCATGTCATATCAATATCATTGATATGAAGTACATGTTCTCTTAGGTAATGCTAAAAGGACAATACCAACTGTGAAAGACAAAACATATATAATTGTTAACAAAAAAAAAAGCAACATCAGAATTTTTACAGTAAACAGAAAATTGATAACAAAGCAGAAACTTGATAATATATCTGCAGGGTAGGACACTATTTAGGGGTACGAAGAAAGACAGAAAAGACAATTGAATTACCACAGCCCGAGAAGTTCAGTAATTGGCCATTGTTTGGGTCCAGCATGTAATAAACCTATAGAGGAAGGATGCATCATCAAACAAGCAAAATATGATCGGATATGTTAAAACTCCTTGAAAAATATTGTTCGAGTAGAATTGTCAACTGAGTTCAGCCTTAACGTCTTTTGGCATGGAGGAAAATAATCGAACCACATAAGAATAATAAATCTAGCACTCTCAGAATAGAAGTGAAACATCACCTTGTTATCGATGCCACGAAATGAAGTGGTATAAGGGTAAGCGTCATCAGCTTCATTTGTATGGTTATAGACGACATCCAAAATGACCTGCACAAAGGAAGGGGTTTTACTACTGCAATTACAGGCACTTTGCTTTTATTAAAAATATATATAAATAAATAAATAAATAAATAAATAAATAAAGACGTTACCTCTATCCCAGCACCATGCAAGGCTTTAACCATTTCTTTAAATTCATGGGAAGCTTTAAGGGGTCCTCCACCAGCACTCGCATAACGGCTCATAGGGGCAAAGAAGTTTATTGTTGAGTAGCCCCATGTATTAATCTTGAGCAAAAGAAACCATCGGGAAAATAAATTAGATCACTTAATTATAACAAAGATTATTGAAACTTGTAAGCATTCCATTTTAATTAAATAGTGACTATAATACATGCAAGAGCATGACAAAATGATTTCCTTACCATGTGATCTCTAGGATTTGAACGCCTCTGAAACTCAAATTCATCAAATTCAAAGACAGGCAGCAACTCCACAGCATTGATGCCAAGCTCTAGAAGGTGCGGAATCTTAGAATTCAAATGAAGGGGAAAAGTCAGAGGAATGCAACACACCAAAGCAAATAAACAGATATTCTAAGCAAATCATAGCAACCAAAGATGAAGGACAGATGATTAGACGGTAAAACATTCAAGTCTTGTCTTCAACATGCCACTTCATCACATGAAAGAAAGAACTACTTGTATTTCACAATGTAAATAATTTCTTTCATAACATTCAGAATCTACAAACTAGGTCCCCTTGGATCATTTCATTTGTAAGGATAGATGTTCACTAGCTTCTCTCATGACATTCGTGTCCGACCATAACCATTTAGCAAGAAATGAAATTCTATGACCAAGATATACAGGCATTACTTTATAAATAGATTGGGAACTTCAACACTGCTTTAGTAACTTGAGCATATTCTCATTTCTATCTATTTAAACCGAGTGCTCATTTTGACTATTAATAGACCGGTGAAAGGCAACATGACTGAACTCCAAACACAATCAACATTTTCAGCAGTAGCTCGTTACCATCAACTGATCATACTCTTTTGTAGAAAAAAATGAAAGTATTGAAATTGCTTAAAAAACGTCTAAGGTAAAGAAGGACTACGCCTAGAAAAAAAAATAAAGAGGTTCAGTATATGAATATGTAGAATACCTTGTCAATCAGACCACGGTAGCTACCACGAACATCTGGATCTAAACCACTGGATTCATCAGCTGTAAATGCACGAACATTCATCTCATATATAACAAGATCATTCTGCAAAAAAGTAGCAAACAAGCAGGTTGTGGTTCAATAAATGCTTTTGAAGTCTGCATTCAACTCAGAAACACGAGAGAAAATCAATTATTCATTCGGCCAACATAAACTATAAATAGAATATTACTTCATAAGACCTGTGTTTAGAATAAGGGCTTTATTAAAATAAAAATGGGTTTGGCCAACAAAGAATACGATATGATGCTGAGGTGAGGGAGTTTGGAAGAACAAAAGAGGACCTATCAATTTCCAACTGATTAAACCAGTTTATCAACAGAACTGTTTACTTGTCTAGTGAATGTCAACCACATGGGGAAATGTCCTTACCTCAGGAATATTTGGAAGCTTGTAGTTGTCTCCCCAATCAAAAGGTGAGCTATCAAAATCGTAAGTCCCAAGAAACCCAGATAACTTGTCTTTGGAATCTCCAAAATATCGGCGTCCTTCAACTAGCTTCGCATAAGGATCTATTAGTACATTGCTGCTGTCAAATCGATGCCCTTGATCCCAACCATGAGGCCCATCAATTCGGTAACCATAGAGCACATTGCTGCGGGGAAGATCCTGTAAATAAAGAACTTTTATCATCATGACAACTGAGACAAAGATAGATATATATATATATATATATATAGAATTTTTTTCTGGTGCGGACATCCGCACCGTGTGGATTCGGCGTTTCCGGCCACCGGCGAGGCGGCGACGGCGTATCCGGCCACTGGGCTTTGCTCCCCCCACGCCGGCGACCCCGTCTGTGCCGGCCCGAGCTCCATCGCCGGCCGGCAGCCGCCGGAATCTGCAAAAATGCTGAAAAATGACAAGTACTGTTCATTTTTCTGCATTTTTGCAGATTCCGGCCGGCGATGGAGCTCGGGCCGGCACAGACGGGGTCGCCGGCGTGGGGCGAGCAAAGCCCAGTGGCCGGATACGCCGTCGCCGCCTCGCCGGTCGCCGGAAACGCCGCATCCGCACCATGAACAGTGCGTGCGGACGTCCGCACCAGAAAAGCCCTGTATATATATATATATATATATATATATATATATATATATATATATATATATAAACTTCCACTTTCAATAAGAAAAAAAAAAAAAAAAAAAAGAGGGACCGGGAGACGGAGAAAAATAATAATGTGTGTTCAAGGAAAACACCATGTGAAACGCAGAACACCAGAAAGAAACATGATAGTCTAGCAATTAAAGTCAAACGTTTACCTTTATACATATGTGCCAAATGTCACCTGTCTTATTCTCATTAGGATCCAAAGCCAGCTCAGTCATTGCACCATCTGACCCTCCAAACTGTCCCCTGACAAAAGTTATAATTGTTAAAACAGATCAGGAAAGAGCGATGGGAAGGATAAGTAGCAATGGACTTCTAAACCAAAATATCAGTTTCTATAGGTATAAAAGAATTTTCGAGCGTCATTGGAAAAGCTAGAAACAACAGACAATAAACGATATCCAAAAGACATAAAAATCTACAGATATAAATTAGGAAAGCAGACTTTTGATATGAAAATAACTTCTTGTTAGAAACAAAGAATCAGTGAAACTATAGTCTGAACTGAAGGGAAAAAATAAACAATATAGTCCTACAAATCCATACTAAAATTACAATCTGAACTGACAATAATTAAACCGCACTCAGGTCAAGCTTCATTCAATCAAACATAAAGACTCTATGAAGGATTGAAACTCTATATTTTGTTCGAACAAAGACCACTGTCATATCTATCCAACATTGAAAATTCCACATTAAAGGTTTGAATTAAGTATACAGGATAATTGCCCATCTACTAGCCCCAGTGTGCAATAACTAACACCAGCAAGGACCACCAATTTCCGAACCCAAATTGTAATTTGAAGACAACTCCCCTCTGGTCTGTTAAACTAAACAAACCATTTAGAGATAAACTCAGTTTTAAGTGTCACAAGTATTAATTTCTCATGAACCATCAATCGTTTATCATTTGAATTCAGGATATTCTGTCAACTAAGGGTGAAAGCTTATACACAAAAATGTCCCCAAAGCACGAGCAGACCGATTCTTGTAACCTACTGGCCTTGACAAATTCTAGGAGACTTATCTGAAAGGTGACAGGAATTTTTTCCTCAGTCATGTTCCTTAAAAGGTGAAGTATGAGGAGATGACAGGAAGAATCAAAAGGAAGCTATGGAAGAAAATGGGAGCATTACTGATCTAGAGTTTAACAAATTCAAATAAGAGACACAGACGGAAATGATTATTCACAATCCTCGTAAAAAAAAATGAAAGATGATTCAGCGATTGGGAGGACTATCAAGCAGGAAGTCAGGAACGGCCAAAGAAAACCTCTCTACAATCTGATCCAACCCATTAATTGAACGTGAAACTTATTTGCACCTAATTATCTAAGACCGCAATTGGACATATACGATTTCATCATAATTGATATCATTATCTAGATATGAATAAAACCAAACCAGAATGAAATTGAAATAGAATGCACCTCTCAGCAACTGTTATGCAAAGTGTGACAACGGTTGCGTGCTGTGAGAAAATGGCAAAATTGACCCCACGATCAACTTCTGATACACCCAGAGGAAAAGCCTGACCTGGAGAAGTTTCCCATGACTGGCTGGTCTCTGGGAGTTGCACTTCTTCCTATAAATACAAGCAGTGAAAACATGACTGTGGATTATCCATCCAAACATGGTGAAAACATAGGGGAATAGAAGAAAAAAACTGGAAATGGGGGGAAAGGTACAAGTTCTTTTCAATCTGGGATTCTGCATTTTCTAGCACACCAAACGACCACTGCGAAGGCTTGGAATTCCCTATGTGGGATTCCATATTCTCAAAAACATGATTATAATAGATGTCTTATAAACTACTTTCAGATATGTATCCGTCTTTATGTCATGTTAATTTATCACACACTCTGAAAGCTCTAGTACCTCCAGCACACTTCCCTGAGCACCCTGGCCGTAAGCATTAGCCGTGCCATGCTTGACATGATCCCGGGTCTAACCTATGCCAAAAGTCCAGCCATATAATCAATAAAAGCGCAAAACCCAAATAACTATTACAGAAAGATAGAACATGCCTTTCTCACAAGCCCTTGCTGATTGCTCCCCGTCGCTTGTTTACTCAACTTCAACCTAATAAAACCATATAAAACCAACACCAAACGCAATTAACTCTTACATCATTCCATCTTATAACACACACAATTCATAACAAGACTCATCACTACTCTACTAAAACCGAGGCTTAGACACTTGATTAAATTTTATTAATTTTCTATAACATTAAAGCTGAATATTCTAATTCATTAAAGAAATTATAAAAGAACTGGAACCTTAAGTCAATAAAAGAAATATTACTTACAGTACACAGACTCATCACTACTCTACTAAAAACCAAAACTTACGACCCTCCAAAACAATACACTTAAGTGACTTAACTATTAACCTTGAAGCTGGTATTCTAATTCATTAAATCAATACTACGAAAGCTTATAAAACCAACAAAACTGGAACTACAGGCCAATGAAATACACATTATACAAAACTCAAAGCCAAAAAAAGAAAGCAGAAAAGTGTTACAAAAATCACTACCCAATATCAAGAACAGGGGAAGCTACGACACACGATGAAGCAGCACCCTGAGCCGAATATAGTGATGATGAACCAAAGAGCGGGAATCTCGAGACATTTGAATCGTACAAATGTGATGTACGGAGCAGCATCTTCGATCTTTCTCGAATACTACTCTGATTCTGATGATGACAAAGTTTCATATAAGTAGAGATTGGCCTGCAAGAATGAGTAGGATTGAGGCAAAAGAAGAGCCAAAAGGGTATCCAAATATACCAAAAAGGAGCTACCTTTACGATTCAACCATGGAGATTGGGAATTGGGAGCCAACAAGTTTCGATCTCTGGTTGTTTTAAAAATGGGGGCAGTTCCCAATGCCTGGGATTAGAGTACGATTGAGGCAAAAGGGTATCTGAATTTAGAGAAAAGGAAGAAGCTTTGTGATTGAATCAGTAGAATTCATAATCAGAATTAGAAGAGTGGGAATGAAGTGAGTGATAGTTTTTCTGGGGAAGTGAAGTAGCTGCTTATTCATGTCTGCCACGTGAACGGATACGGGAGGAGATGGGGTCAATTCTCGACACGTATCTCTTTCTTCTCTGAAGAAATATCAGCAGAGGCTTTCCTTGGATCTTCTCTGCCTTTTTCATTTTTTGTATTGTTTTGCTTTGGATCTTCTTCTCCTCCTTTGTTTTCTATTTTGTTTGCTTGGATCTCTCTTTGGTTTGATATACTATCTTCGTTCGCGTTGGACTCATACTTGCGTTATTGAAGACCTTTAATTTTGAGACCGTTGGTTCATTTCTTAGGCTACTCTATGATGTTACTCGCATCAATTAGTTCATAACTTGATATGGAAGTAAACTAATATACAAGTTCAAAGTTCTATGTTCTATGACTTTAGAAACTTGTTCAATGATTCATTTGTATTGTTCATTGTTAGAGTACGATTGATTGCAAGGAGCTGATCTATATACCTTCATTATATTGTATAGCATTGACATTGGGGATCACACACTCCCATGACAATGTCACATAATAATTCAGGACCATAAATAGTTAATAGTTGCTCCAACATCAAGAGAGTTTATGATATGTTCATGTACGTCTACCTATTATTACTCACCGGTCGCATCATGTGATTTGTTAAAGGTAACATCTAGAAAAATACTTTCAGATGTGACAAAGCCCATCTGATCAAGTCACATGAATGGTTTGGGAGAGGAACCTTCTCTTCATGTTAGAAGAGTATAGAAAAGTGGCAGGACACACCATGTTATGAACACGACTAATACCGACTCACTCTCACTTGAGCTTGTAGTTAAATCTCTTTTAGTTGAGGCAGCCTTCAATTCAGGCACTCTGATCCCCTAAAGAAAAGGCTTCACAGATTCACAGTGCTGATACTTAACATTGTTTTTTTTTTCATTCATATGTTTCAATTATGACATAAGATACTCCTTCAAATTCACTGACCTCAAGCATTTCGAATCTTGAATGTTGCAAACTACATTTGCCAACGAAATAATTATACGAATTTTTCCTGCTTCATTGGTATCTTTACCAAACAAAGGTAAAATCGCCTGGGTGCTCATCAAATACAAATAATATAATATTGCAAACGAATAAAATATACATTTTGTCCAATATAATTTAGCCATCAATAATTTACCTCTTTCACTACCCTTGAAGAAGAGGTCCCATCAAATAGGATTTGTTTCTTTGATCTAGAGGAAAAAATGTGAGCGGAAAATTTCTTCAAAATGAGGGAGGAAAAAAAAGGGTGAAAACTACCACCTAACCATTTGAAAGCAGTTTTGCTGCAGAATACCTTTTCTCGAATTCTTCCTGCCCAAGATTTGCTTTCACGAAGTAATCAATCAGAATTGTTCAACATCACATAAGCATGATATCTATCTATCACTCCCCACCCCAAAGAGTAAAAATTACAAAAACGGTGGACATAAGTCACCAACAGCTCAGCAGAATGTATGATTACCGTGTACATAACAGAAACGGTGTTCAGTCTTTTCATTATAGTTACAAACGGGGGATGTATCCGTGATCAGACAAAGTTTTGTACCAAATCACCAACCTGCATTAATGTAAAAGGTATCAAACAAGTGAAATATAAATAGGCAAAACAATATTCATAATTGGAAACAAAGCTTTAGGATAAATGTAATGAGAGATGAAAGGGAAAACTAGCATTGCCTGGTCAGTTTTAAAATGACATGTTACGGCAGTACTACTTCAGACATAAATTAATGTTTCACTCATATCAAGATCTTTCCACCAAATAGGGAAAAGAAGTATTAGAATCACTCTTTTCAAATGAGGTTGCATGAATATTCCCCCATATGAACGTAATGTAGAAATTAAACATAGAATCATAACTGTAACTGTGAGGTCATTTGTAGCAGTTGTGTCGGGCACAATCAATATAAAAAAGAGTTCAAAAATCACTAGGGAAGGATGAACAGAAACAAAAAACAACGACGACTTTGTTTACCTCGGAACTAAGCTGGAGCAGACGCACAACTTACCAGCCTCAAAGATGATCAGACGAGCCAAATAATAAGCATGAAGGATGTGGCAGTTACTTGTTACATCTTAGTAACACGATGAGTACAAATGCCACCAAACAGCATTTCTAGGATGAAGGTCTATTATGTTGCAGAGATGCAGAAGCAGCCGCTGCCTCTGCTATTAATGAGACTGGTTGCCGAGCCTGTAGACAAGCACCTATCTCAAAGGGGTGCAACTCTGAGCCATCAAAAAGAAGATTAACACCAGGAAGGACAACATCTCTGTTGTCAGCTTCTTCTGGCTCAATTTTTGGAGTGCTGACTGAAGGGGATTCTTCTACTGGCCTCGTTGCAGCCTCATAAACAGGAGATAGAGCATATGATCTGTATAGAAGTGAATAATATGGAAGTTAGAGAAAATGATACACATATCATCACAACACTGATCTGAATGATATCCATAACCAACTGGATCATCAGTTATTCCTCATCCATAATTCATAAACATAATGGGAGAAATACAAATAAAAAGGTGTATACACCAGTGACGCCTAAGTTTTACCACCAATGTTCATCAGTTTTTTCATATTACTAAAAGACAAGCAGAATTTTCGAGGTAGTATCCAATTTATCACGTGAGTTCTAAATGGAGGTGTCTATGCGACCAAATTATATAGAAAAATTAAAAACTCATCACAATGAAAGCTACAAATAGGAGCAAAATAGAACAGCTAGAGACAAACCTTAGAATGCTTCCATCAAAGCTTAAAACTTCAGTTCGGGAACGATGTCGACTAACCAGTTTTAGCCTCTGATGCTCACTTGAAGCTCCTGAAATCGGAGAAGAGGGGTCTATAAGAGGATTCCACCTTCCACTCGCGTAATTCATGAGATGGCGTGAGAAGTCCTTTGGTTGCTCTTTCTGGTAAAGAAGTTTTGCGGCAGCACCTGTTGCTTGGTACTCTGTACAAACATCACGCAGCCTCTTTCGTAAGCCTTGCATTGCATCATGATGCTCGGTAAATAAATCCTTTTGAAGTAATTGTGATGATACCACTCTTTTGCAAATATTATTGCACAATTTTGGATTAAACAGTGGCATCCCAAATTCCACACTTAACGGGACCCATTCATACTTCTCCTCATCAGGCGCAAAGTGGTCTGAATCTCTTTCTTTGAAAAGTTTCAATAAACGAATATAGCCAACTGTCCACAATTCTATCTTGTTTGCCAAATCAGTAATCACAGAATCCAGTTTTGATGTTTCTTTTTCACACAGTTCCAATTCCTTCCCCATACAACCAATTGAACCATCAGAGTTCTTCAGCGGTAATGGAATGTCCATAGTAACCATTCTTCCTGATTCATCAAGGTCATACCTACTGAGGGGCTGCACTAGTACAGCAGAGTACTTGAGAATTGAATTCAAGCAATGTAGAAGTATACTTCCCTTTACTAGATTTCCTTCAAATTTGCCTCCCAACCCTCCAACTGTGGAACCATCCCAAGACCATAGAAGGGCTTTCTCACAACCAGCTAGTGGTGCAGGAAGCAAGCGTAAGCACTGTCCCTTCATCAGAATAACCGATAGAGGTCCGCAGCCAACAGCTGAGTACAAGACTATTTTCATCCAAGGAGTCATGGATGAATAAGAGGGAGGACCAAAATTAATAGGACCTGTAGGTCCAGGAAGTACTGACGAAGGCGGAAGAGGAACCATAGACACAACTATATCATAGTCACGACGAAGTAACCGATCTAGAGTGGCTGGTGCAAGGGACGCCAAGCTTTCACAACGAAGGATATCCACTCGGAATTTCTTTTTCCTCTTAAACAACTCTCCGCCAACATCTGAACTTTCATCAGGCATCAGTTTCTCACTGCTTTGAAGATTAGATTCTGATTTAGAGACTTCATTTAAGCAAGTGCTATCTTCAGATGAAGTACCAATCATTCCATCCTCACTTGTAATATTATTCACATGTTCGACCAAAACAGAACCATCCCCGGGCATCCCTGATTTCTCAGAACCATCATCATCAATTGCAACTTCATGCGTACTGAGGTCTCCTGATTGGTTAGTCATAGGGATGTCAGGTATAAGAGTAGTCTGATCATCAGTGGAATTTATCATATCCATCTTATTGTAAACTTCATCAGCTCTCTCGTCAGTTCCAACTCCTCCTGATTGAAGACATTCCAAAACACAACGGAGGCTAAAAGCATGATTTGCAAATTCCTGCAGTTCTCCTTCGAATTTGGTCCCCTCTAGTGTACTAAGATCCTTGCAAAGATCTGTAATGCTAGCATGACCCAACTTTCCCGCCTCGTATAGTGTCACAGCATGAGATTTCAGGCCTGAAACAAATTTCGATTAATTTAAAAAAAAAATTACTATTAAAGCCTAAGACACATTTAAAACAAGGCAACCACTTTTATTTGCTGGCACAAATGGCTTGGGCCGCCTGTACAAAAAATACAGAAAGAATGCATGTTCCCTCATATAACTTTAACACTCAGAAATGAAGGGTACAGAAGTCGGTTGAATAAAATGAAGGGTGGAGTTTCAGAAAGCCTGTCTCTGCTTTTAGAGCCATGTTTCTAGCAAACGAGAATAACCTTCACCTTGTTTGCCTAAACCCACCCTTTTCTTACAGTTTATTTGAATTATACAAGATTTAAGTGAATAGCACGGTGCTAGTCAGAAAATTTCTGAAGCAAATAGTGAAAGAAGATTTCGTGAAATTAATGCCACCTAATGGGGAGCTCACAGAGACTCACAGAGAAATAGAGAGCTCACAGAGATCAGGTTGAGCAGCTATAAAGTAATCACAGGCAAATCAAATACCAAGTGTTATATGAATTTGTGGTCTAGTGCATCTAATAGTGCTAGTACCTCTTCCAGACATATGGATTAGATTATGTATTGAGGGAAGTTTACAGCTCTAATTTTGATCACTCAAGGACAACTGCAGATACACCCTCATTATCTATAGGCTCAGTATTAATCAGATTATATTAACACTTGTTAATATTCAATGTCATAAACAAATCTGGTATTCAGAAGATGGTACAAACCTGGTGAAACAGATCCCATCATAAGATAGGATGTTATGTTAGCATCAACAACAAATGCAACACGATCCTGTGAAGAGAATGGCCCGTAATTTTCTCTCCCTGAAGCATCACCTTGAAGAGTAGCATCACTATCAGCAAGCATATTCCTTGAGCCCATACTACGACGAGATGGATCTTCATCACTAACACTGTTTCTAGGAGATCCCAATAAACCTGTATCTTGAAGTACAGATGCTGGATCAAATACTTTTAAGGCCCATCCCAGTCGACATGCAAAAGATGCAGCGGCCTGCAGTTGGGCAAGGTCAGCCTGTAGTGTTGATGCCAGCTCAGCAACAGTCGCATTCTCACTTGAAACAACAAATACTGCATATAGAATCCTGAATAATAAAATATACAGTATTGTTATCCTGGTTCCACTGCATCTAAAGAATAATTGAAAGGAATAGCAAACCATATCTGAACTAAAACAAGTTCCTTACTCCTCTATAGGATCTTCATAAGATTGCTCTCTGTTCGAAACAAATCCTTCAAGCCTGGAAACTGTACCACAATATCTATTAATAATCCATGGCTACATTCCACAACAAAATAGAAGTCTGATTCCTTAACAAGTAATAGTATATTAATAATCAATTACAAAACATGGAAAAACGAATTATTCCTGATGATCACAGGTTTGCGGTCAAACAGCAGGAAAGCCTAGGTAAGGAAATTGTCCTGATATATAGCATACTGTTTAGAAAGGAGTAGATGATATCACCGGATCCATTGTGAACACAAAAAATCACAAGCTCTGAGCTGGGCTAACTGATTGCTAGCTTTTAGGTTGGGAAAAAACAAAAGTACTTATCGGCCAGAACACATTTTAGTTTCAGAGCATCTTCTTTCCTTTGATTAAAACAGACTATTATCAAATAAACAAAAAACTGCTGAATATATAGAATGGGTACCAAAGAACAAGATTACTTTGGTAATATAAAATCCTTAAGAAGTTTGTTTAGGCTATCAGAATCTCATTTTAGTCTAGCCTAAAACTAATTCAATCAGGCAGTAAACAGAGATGTAGCCGAAAGTCTATGTAGTCAACATAATTGGTAAAATAAAGACCACTGGATACTACTTTGTGCTCAGGAAGCTCAGCAACCTCACAACAATCATGCTAACTGATAAGCCATACAACTCACCTTTAAAACGATCATCGGGATACACAGGAACGTCAAAGTATATTAATCCTCGTTGGTAAAGACCCTTAATAATATCAGGATCGAACAGAATATAAGAATTTGCTTCCTCTTTACATACTTTATCTATCGTAGCCATTTCTTCCTCGGAAAGTTTCTACATGGGAAGGTAACTTTTATGAGTTTGGCCAAAAGGACCATACTATCTCATGATTCCACTGAATTTTCCAAATAATAAAGTCACAGAGTGATTTTATTTTTAGCTCTCACCTTAAATTCTTCCAGTGTAAAATTCACTAGACAAATACCCCACCACGGTTCAATAGCAAAATCCACAGGTTGTGTAGGTAAAAGTTCTTTTGCAATCGACTTGTTCAGCTTCCACATAATTTTCTGTATAGCTCAAAATAAGATAAACAGGTAAGACAACACGCAGCCTTTCCAAATTTTAATCTCAATAAATTTTGAACCGTCTCTTATATTATTTATTGACAGATGAAGACATTAGAATGAAATTAGAGATATTTTAATTCATGAAATTTAACCTCCTTAGCTAAAGTCTACGCTAGTCACATTTCAAAGATATAACAGTCTACCAATGTTTTGTTAAACAAGTAAAAATGATGTGATGGTACTCAATTTTTTTAGTTAGCGACGCAAAGGCAATTACTTTTTTCTACAGGATGTCATCAAGCAGATAACAATTGAAGTGAAATAATGATCTTAAGACCAGGTGCAGTAGCTCTAAAACCTGCCAAAATATTCTCAACTTTTGATCTGAGCAAAATGTTTGTTCAACCATGCGATACTGTATCAACAAACAAATATGTATGCACCACAATGTACCACATAAAGAAACAAGCAAATTTGATTAACTAATACCTTAGATCTGCACTTGTTCATAATATCAATAAATTCATTTCTTCCTATCCCTGTAAGTCGCAAGGCATCTGCAGCACTAAAGTTGGGGATGCTGTCATACGGTTGCTCTGCAAGTAATATGACATGCATGAGAAGGAGATTAAAAGGTTATAAAGCCTTGATAGACAATTATTTACAGAAAACAATTACAAAAACAGTTCTCAGAGCATTGCGCAACTTGGCTAAGCCCAGTCAGCTATCTGATTTTCTTTTCTTCTATCCTTTATTCTCAATTAAACACCATTAAAGGGCATATTCTTTGCTAAATCTTGGACCTCCAATGAGAAATGTAGAAACTTGGGCCAATCTAATCAGATAAAGACATGATCTGCTATCAATACATATTTCAAGATTTTGCCCGACCCTTTTAATCTAGTCCATAATCCCAATTCATCATGTAACAACTTTGCTTCTTAAAACTCGGGGTGTCCAAAACGGCAAGATGATCAGTGTGAAGTTTCTGGAATATCCAATTCCTCACTGGTCACAATATTAAGTTTTTATCTGGTACAATTGTAGCACACTGAGCTTTCACGACTACTCCTAGTTTCATCGTGACCCTTCTATGAAATATACTTCAGTAGTTAATAAGGATCAATTCATGAAGCAGAATAAGATTCATATGATAGCAGCAAACTTGCATTCAACTTTCTGGCCAGATCATCCTCTTCAATGGGTGTTACGATATGTACTTTTTATCCTTTCAATTACCTATATGAATAAGCAGACAGACACTTGCAGTTTACTGTTCATCAACCAACTCCATTTCTATAAGCCAGACACAGAAACAACTGCAGTACTTGTTTGACTGAAATAGTAGACTTCATTCGATAGCCCTATGATATAGATCATAACTTTGATCATTAGGATCAGGAAAAATATTTCTATCTACCATACGAAGGGAGATTGATAAGAGATTAATAGTTGTATGTATTTTTAATTTCTAACTGAGGATCCTACTACACATTTAAGCAGCATTTTTCAACCAAATTCACAAACTAATGACAAGTTTCTGCTCAAATTACAAATTATATCCAAATTTTAAACGTATTGCACTTGTCTTAAGGTTGAAACTTATGTCTTGAGTTATTTTAACTGAGCCTGCATAAGCAGGATGCGGAAACATAAAAAACCCAACTAGGCAACAAACTGTACTCTAAAAGCAAAGTATATGCATTAGTCTCCCCGTGTTTACTTTCTCAGACAAACTATCTACTATCTACAAAATGACAGTAAGAATGGTAAAATAACAGTAGTTCACAAAGGAATTGTTAAAAGCACGTAAATCATTACCATTTTTCATAACTTCGAAAATCATATCACAGTAGTATCTGAAAGGTGATACCCTCATTACACGGCAAACATACTCTGCAAGGTGATAGGGAAACAGCTGCAAATAAAAGACCAACATGTAACTGCAGAAACCTATAACTGAAGGAAAAGAAAACATAATACTACATTTAAGTCAAACAGAGTTGTGTCCCATAGTAGAGTTTCATTTCATATATGAAAATTGAAAGACGAAGCTATGCAGTAATGTCATTTTGTTATTAAATTCAGTATCACAATCAGATGGAAAAGAAAAGACTCTACATACTGGAAGTGCTATATCTCACGGTTTCTTAAATGTAAGGCAGCTCAGATAATTCAACAAAATAACTTCTAATGAACTTTCCAATGTAAAGAACGAACCGCCAGATTCCTTCTCAAGTACCGCATCATGTCCTCATAATATTCACTTTCTTTGCACATTCTTCGTGCAAAACAACTGCTCCATTGCAGTCTTTTCTTTATGCAGTGCTCAATGACCCTGCACACAGTTCACAACTCTAAGCCGGTGCCGAAAACAAAGTATATCCACAACTCTAAACTCCTAATATCATGATACATCCATCCAACTATACAATGAAGCGCGAATCTAAGTACCATCTATAAGCATTTCTTCAAAATTGAAAGTACATTATAGCTTTATTGGCTACTCTAACCTTCTGTGCCATTCTTCTTTCGAAGACAACGTGGCTTGGAGCCGTTTCGGCAGACTCTCCCAGGGACATTCCTCCTTGATTGCTTTCAGCAACAGCTGCTCCTCCACCGTCGCCGAAGCGTGACGCATTTCCACTCAATCTCCTGATCAACTCAAATTCCATCACTAAATTACTCTAAATTACCAACCACACGCAAACAAATTCAAAATCTTCAATTCAACTCACTCTAATTCCTTATCAAAATCAATGCCTACTATATAAAACCACTATAATCAACAGAAAATTATAACCGATCCAGGAAAAAAAATCACAACTACGTTGATTTTGTAAACAAATTAATAATCTTGTGGTGTTGAAATCAGATAATGATGAAGGAAGTAGAACAATCTGGAATTTGGAGAAGAGAAAAGGTAATACATTTTAGGAGGTTCGGATCAGAGAATGAGAATTTAGTGATGGCTTAGTTTATTATAGGAGTGAAATGAAGGGAGAGATAGAGAGTTAAAGAGAGGTACCTGAAGAAGACGACTATGGTGGACTGAGTAGAAATCTAGGGCTTCAGATTCTGAGCTTTTCAGCAGCGAAGATCTGAGGAACTTGCAACGTCTAATTATTTTTGTGTGAAATTTTCAATCTGTGAAATTTTCGTTGTAGCAGGCGTGAGCTGTTATTTGGTATTCGGGTTGATCCGGGTTTGAAACCGTTGACCCGGCTCGCTAGAAATCAAAGTTGGGAATATCCGGGTCGGGTCGTAGATTCATCGGTGGAGAATGGACTTTTCTTTTTCAAAATGAAATTGGAACTGGCCGGAGATTCCGGCATGAAAAAAGAAGAGAGATTCTTATAGAGGACAAACATAACACATGTCGGTAGGATAGATTAATTAATACACAATTACACGTATTACATATTTTTTTGAGTAATTCATACATCGATTGGACAGCTCACCGTCACGTGATATATTTGTCTAATATAAGAATAACATAAAGTGCATGAGATATAAAAGATTGCTACACGCCTAATTTACATGTGCTAGCTCATGAGGTGGATCTATTGTCGAAAGGAAAAGAGGAATTATCATGTTATGAGTACTCACCATGTTTCTGTCTGAATCTGTAGACTCACAGAGACCGGTGGATATTGATGTGATTCCTTCCTGCAAATCCTCCTAACTAAAGGAATACCAGGCGGGCCGGTCTATTCCGCTTCGATGCTTAAGTCAGTATAGATGGGGTAAATTAATAACTTAGGCGGGAATGAGTATTTGAAGTATTGATTACCTATTAATGAGGGTAGTTGGGACTCATATATAGGCTGCCGGGCATGAAGACTGACCTCACCCTTCGATGTGAGACTGACCCCCTTCTGCACATATTGCTGGACTGTTCCGGCCCCTGCTTGGGGAGCTGCCATCCCCGGTCCCCGGGCCCCAGGCCACAATCGTAAGTAAGATATGTCCGGGCGCGGGACCAGGTGTCCATGCCTTGTTCCCGGGCCCTGGCCCGGGTTCGGGAGTGCTGGCTGCGGGTCTGGGGGCCTGGGTAGCCTCTCTATGGCTACTGTCAACAAGTCCCCCAAGTTTCCGGTCAAGTGTCATCTTGAATGGGGACTTAAATCTGTCTTGTTTTACAGGCCCGCAAACCCGCAGGGATACGAACTCAACGGTGCCCTAGCCCCCCAAGTCCACGTTTAAGATTGGGCTTGGTCGGACGTTCGGATAAACCTGTTATGATGGTTCATAATGTGATGAGTGCATGATTATGATGTTCATGGTGACAGTGGCATACGGGTGCAAGATGTAGTACATGAAATGATGATAATGTGGCGTTGAAATTCGTTGTGCCATGCTATATCCCAGGGAAACCGGGTGAATATAGCGCACGGGTGGAATGAGTCCCCCAAGTGAGAAAGGTAGCCGCAAAGGTCAGCGGTCGATGGGTGCCTTAAATGGAGTTGTCTTGATAAGGGGCATGGTACTAGCGGGAAACGTGCCCTGTGTTAGAGGAGTACCCGGTGGGGTGTTGTAGGACTGCCTTTGTTCCTGCAGACGTGAACTTTGTGCAGGGTTGTTAGCCTGCGGGAAGAGTTGTCCTGTATGAGAGGAGCAAGTCTCCCTGTGGGGTGAGGCGGCCCTGTGTTCGTATTGGCCGGCATCCCCGATCGCTTCTCAGCCCGTGTGTTACAAGCGTGAGGTATGTGCAGGGTTTTTAGCCTGCGGAAAGAGTTGTCATGTATGAGAGGATCAAGTCTCCAGGGTTTATAAAGCCCGGTGGTACATGGAGCCCGTAGGTCATACAAGGTTGTCGGTAGGAATGTCTCGGTTCGTACAACCGGTTATTCCGTAGGAGTGAGCGTTTAAGCAAGTGTGGACCTGGCCGGTGGAATGCCGCAGCCAATGGGTCAAGTTGGGTGTACCGGCGAATAGGATATTGTTTAGGTGGAGCATGTACTATAGTTGGAATAGCGTAGCCTGTACATAATATTCCTGCAGGGTTTTTAGCCTGCGGGAAGAAGTCTCCTGTGTTAGAGGAAGAATTCTCCCAGTGGGATACCTAGTCGTTGTTTCTTGGCTGTAGTCAGTGATGGATGACCCGGATCCGCGGGCGTTTTACTTGCCCTACTGAGTAGTTTGGGGGGGAATTCAAAGGGCACTCAGGATGCTGGACCTATATATAAATCTCTACCGCTTCGTGCATTTTACTTTTGGCTGAGAACTGTTCCCCTGTTTAGCATGCAAACACACAATTGCTCGGTGTTTTCCAACTGTTGAGTTTCCGTCCTCGTGCATATCAATCGGTGAGTTCTGCCCTTGTGATTCTGAAACTTCCTTTTGTCTTGTTCGTGGGTTGATCCGATTGGCACCTGGTTGTATCTTGGTTTGCCCGTTGGATGGGACCCCGCTGGTCCCCAATCTCAGCGAGATCTGACAGTTTTCGGTTGATAAGCCCAGTGGTCACTGTGGGGCTGCGCTGAGGCATTACATGCTTCGTGCTGCCCCACGGCCGTTGTTTAGGTTGTACTGCTGACCGGCCATAGGGTAATTTTTTTTTTCTTTCCCCTAGGTTACATGGATTCTATGAGCTCCAATGAAACCTCCACACCGGCCGCCAGGCGACCGTTGACGGACGACCAAGAGAGGATGGAGTGTCCTTGGGCACAATCCACCTAGCAGGCGGCCCGCGCTACACATTTGTAGACGGGAATAGGACCATAGTCTGTGATGAGCCTGAGCGCCCTTTAAGTCCTGGGGAGATTGCCGCTTTTCGGGCAAGGTGGAGTATTTCCGGAGAGGTAGATCTCCGACCTCTGTATACCGGGGAGTCCGCCTGTAACCCAGAGGACGGCTGAGTTGCTATTCATGAGGACCAGTTCCGTCATGGGTTTTCTCTCCCGCTGCCAAACTTTGTGCAGTACGTGCTAAGTGTCATTCAGATATCACCGGCGCAGCTCCCTAGTAACCAGTGGAGGCAACTACTAAGTCTAGGCTGTCTCTACTGGCTGTGTGATATGAGCTTCCCAACGGTGCACGAGTTCTGGGCCCTGTACAGGCTGACGTACTTGAAGAAGAGTAAAGCTCGGGGGTGTGTGAGTTTTTCCGCCCGGGACTATAAACCAGTGATAACCCGCCTGCCCTCCTGGCAGAAGAGGAGTAGGAATTACCGCGTTCCCTGGGCCTTTCAGCCGATAGGCGATCAATCGTACGAGCTGTCTGGCCTGGAGCGGAATAGAATCACCCGGGTTTTTGAGTGCTGGTCCTACCTGGAGCGGAGTTCATACAACTTCATCCAGCGAGAGGTGTTGGAACTGTGTTGCCTGGGGGGGGGGGGGAGTTCCGGTCGGTGGTGGGATGTAGATTGGTTGTTCCTTTTTCCCGTTGAGTAAGTTGGTGTTTTATCTAACCCCTTTGGTTGTTCTGCAGGTGTATCTTCCCGGACGGCTATTAAACCCTAGGAGACGCTGTCCATGGACAATCAGGATCTTGTCTCCAAACTGAAGGACAAAGGAGACGTCGCAGCGCGGGCCACGGTTAACCGGGAAACCGATGAGTTAACCATACACGAGGAACCCGTGGTCATGGATGTTGCGGACGAGGATTATACCTTAAGAAGTGTAAAGACTCCTGCTGCGGGACGCCTGGAGGCATCTGGATCGGGGAAGACTCCTAGTGGGCCGTCCAAGCCCCCGGGTGGTGCTGGAAAGATTTCCCGGCGACTGGGACCAGTGCCTATTGTCGCCAGGCCCCTTTTGTCTGCCGCCCGATCTTCTTCCTTACATGTTGATCTGGGTGAAAAGAGGAAGAAGTTTCGGGAACTGCCGGCCTCCGCTCTTGTTACGTTTACCGACTGGTCGGTTGGTGAGAGCTTAGCCAAGCGGCTAAAGCTGACGAGTGGTGGCGCGACTACTACCCAGAGCAAGCTTCCCGTGGCCTCTAGCTCTTCCACTCCGGGCATAGGCGCGTCGGTGGTGGAGAAGAGTCCTGCTACGGAGCTGGGACCGGAGAGCTGTTATCCTGACTACCCGTTCGTCCGGAGGCTGCTTATGGATATGAGGGGCATAGAGCTGGATAAGGCTGGGGCTCCGGAAGGCCTGCCGGAGGAGCACCGGCGGAAAAGCAAGGAGATGGCCATCCAGGTAAGGATAGTCTGCCACTGGTATTCGTCCAACATTACTTTGTACTTCATTGCTTTCTAACCGGTGCCTATCGAACTATAGTTGCTTTACAACATGTATCAGTCAGATGCAAGTGAAGAGTTGCCCGAGCTGAAGAAGCAGGTGGCGGCGTTGACAAGCGCTCGGGACCTCCTGGAGGTGGAGAAATCCAACCTCCAACGGGAGAAAACCCGGTTAGAGGAGAGGGCCAAGAAGCAGGTGGCCAAGCTGGAGCCCAAGTCGAGGCTCTTGAAGATGAGAAGAAGGGCCTGGAGGAGGAGAGGGCCGAGCTGGAGACCAAGGTCGAGGAGCTCCAGCGGCAGGTGGCGACGGCCTCCGCTTCTGCGGGCGGGGCGGTCGATGAGAATGACCCGGAGCTGTACCAGCGGGCTGTTAAGAAGTATAAGCAAAGTGATGAGCTTCTTGATCTGCTGGAACGGGCCCGGGAGGCGGGGATAGCTGACACCTTTGACGATTGGAAGGCTAAGGGCTATCTTGACACCTCGAAAATACTGCCGCCTCAAATGGATGCGGAAGAGTACCCGGAGGGAGAAACCGATCCGGCCTTGGATGACGCAGCGAGTAGGGGTGGACACGGGTCACTTCGGTTCGGGTTTGGACAAAATCCATGACCCAACCCAAATTTAAAATTCGGTTCGGTTCAGTTCGGTTTTTTAATTTTTGAGTCAATGACCCATAACCCGACCCAACCCGCACGGTTCGATTCGGTTCGGTTTTTTTTTTTTTCTGTTTTACCCACTTTTCAAGTTCGAATAAAAAATATAAATTTCATAGTTTATAATTCAAAAATTTTAAAGTACAAAGTTCAGCTTGAGTCCATACTCCATAATTCAACAATTTCAAGTCCATCAAAATAAAGTCAAAGTCCAAAGTTTAATATTTAAACATAACTAAATAAGGAAGAGAAAAAATAGAACAATATGAGAGTCCATGACATGATTGGCAATTTGGCATCATCACAATTCTCAACTCTCCCTCAAGCTCGCATGAATGAGTTTGATCTTGGAAGTAGCATACCACTTGATCCACTCTCGGCACGATCGTCTCTAATGCCATGCTGCAAGCTCTTCACCAACTCATCTACATGCATAGTTGCATACAATTAGAAAAATAGAAATAAAATATAATCATGCATAACACAAAACCAAATCACATTAAGCAATTCAAATATTCAATAAGAAATAAACAAAACTATTACCTATTTCCGCATCTTCACAAATCTCCATCTCCTCAATAGTAGGCACATGGTGCAAAGCAATATGTTCACTCCCTAAGCCAACTTTGAGTACATATCAATGCTTCCACCATTTTAGGACTTAAAGAGCTACGATGTGGATTAATTACTCTCTCACTAGTGCTAAAACAAGACTCGGAAGATATAGTTGAAACCGGAATAGCTAGAATGTCTCTTGCAATGCGGGCCAATGTAGGGTATTTAGACATCCCAAACACTCTCCACCAAGTCAACAATTCAAACATTCCATGAGTTCCATCATCTCCTTCAACGGGATCACTAATATATCTATCCACATCATTATAAATCACCTCGGCCTTCTTTGCCTTTCTCTTCAACTTCCTTTGAAACTCGGTAAGGCCTTTTTCCAAAGGGACCACTTCAATAGTTTGATTAGAATCTTGAGAAACACTAACACTTTGCCCCAAATTTGCCTCTTCCACATACACCTTAAAGAGATCATACAATAAAACGACGTCGTTTTGAATTCGGGTCAGTTTGGGTCAGTTCGGTTTGGTTCGGGTTTTGCCAGACTGAAACCGAAACCCAACCCGAACTACTTCGGTTCGGTTCGGTTTTTTTTTTTCGGTTCGGTTTTTTTCGGTTTTCAGTTTTTTCGGTTACGGTTCGGTTTCGGGCTCGGTTTTTTTCAGTTTTCGGGTCCACGTGTCCACCCCTAGCAGCGGGTGGAACGGCTGCTGAAGGAGCGGTTTCTGAAGAGGGGGAGCAGGCGGAAGTGCCTTAGCAGACTCCATACTCCACACTTTTTTTTTAGAAGCTTTACAGAATCAACGAAACATATAATGATTTCGATTTTCAGCATTTTGTCAATTTTTTGTAAACTTCCGACTTTTAAGAACATTTTTATTTAAACTCTACCAAACCTCATAACTCTAAATTAAGACTCGATTCTAAACAAATAAGGGTAAAATCAAAGTACAAACGAGAGTAAATCATATTAAGAATGTCGCATTTTATGCTCCTATCAACTACCCCACACTTATTTTTGCTAGTCCCTTAGCAAAACTAATTTAAACTAAGACTCAAAACAAACTATTGCCCCTAAATATTTGTCTCAGGCTCGTATGACACATAACTTTCAAGTTGATGCATGAGAATGTTAAGCATGAAAATTTCAAGTTTCATGAACATGCGACATCAATATGAACATGTAAGAGTAAAATATTGACAAGTAGGCATGTTTAAGCTAATCTGAATCTCCTCACTAGGCATACTCTCTTATTTTCACTCGAAACATGGCATTCACTTATGAGTATATGCAAGCGAACGATAATGAATTACAAAGAGTAACTTGCATATGTCATGAAAATCGAAACCACTTTGTGAAATTTTAAGGAAAAATCTCATTTAACAACTATGTGCACCAATGAACCAAAATTATATGCTTACTCTTGAGATAGACTCCACAAATCAAAGTTCACATATTTTAACAATCATGAATAATATCAATAAAGACATGTAATGGGGTTAGGTTAAGAGGTATTCGATATTTTGGATAAGGAGGCTCAAAACGTAACTATGACATCTAGCAAAGCTTGATTCTCCTTATGTCTTCTCACCAAGGGCCGGATTTCTTCTTGTTGGACCCTTCCTTCATTCTTAACTCCCCATAACATTGTGAAAACGAACAAAGGTAAAAAATTAAACAATACTAGACCTTCACATGCGTACAAAACTCCAATTTCACAACACTTTTAAAGACTAGACTTAGCAAAATTTAAAATTGAACCGTACCTATGCCTTTTTCTTTACTCTCGAACTACCATTTTTTTCTTTTCTTTTTAGTCCGATCATATATTTTCTGTTTTTTTTTCTTTTGCTAGGCACGGCATAGATACAATTTTCATACATATCCATGACTAAGTCTACCCCACACTTGTTTTTCTTCATCATTTCACGCGAAAACTCTTTCATAAATATCAAGCTTTGCCAAAACTTTGATCAAGGGTAAATGCATAACTATACTAAGCTCATGGAAAGTGTTTAAAGGTGATGAGAGAAAAGGCTCAATGTTGGCTCAAAGGGGTTTTACTAAGGTGTCCCACGACGGGTTCAAATAGGGCGCCTGTTTTATTTGGCTATGGTGGTAAACCTATAAGATCTTTATTCAATCACTTTCAAAATCAAGGTATTTTATGATGAAAACGTTTTGAAAATCAACAAGAGTAAGTTCTAGCATTCTAGAGTTCATTAAAAGCTATGGCACATAATTGATGAATCTGCAAAGAATAATGAGATTCATATAGTAGCATGCTCGAAATTTTCAGAAATTCACTCAAGAAGAAAGCAACTTGGCTCTAAAGGTCACAAGGTTAATCGAAACAAACTAGCTAAAACTTGCATGCTTCAATAATCAACAAGTCCTACATGCTCCTACCAATGCACATTATCCATGAAACTCACAATTTTTTTAAAGTATGCACAACCATCATCTATGTATGCAAAGAGGAGAAAAACATCATTGACAATCTAGGGGCATCCTAAGACTCGCAACAAATAATTTAAACATTCTATTTTTGTGGAACGATTTTCTGAAATTTTCTAAACTAAGCACACAAAACATAAAGGAAATATGTAAACCCACCCCACACTTAGAAAATTACATTGTCCTCAATGTGAGCATAAAACTATAGCATGCAATTTCCTAAGTATTTGACGAGCTAACAAATTCCAAACATATCATCACAAACCAATGAAAAAGAGAAGGGTTTAGAAATTTCAAACTCGCGGTGATGGCTCCTTCGTTTTTCTTGGTCGTATGGGGTTGCCTTCCCATTAGCGCTTAAATTTTATAGTCTGTAGCCTAGACTTTTCACCGTGTGTATTGCATGTGTTCATCGTTGTCCAAAAGTTTGGAGTTCGGTAGCCAAAATGGCGAGGAGGTGTTGTCGGCATGATTCCTCTATATCAGCAGCATTGTTGGTGCTACCGGCAGCATGCAAGGTGGGAAGCTGCCTCTCGGCAGAAACTGTGGTTGTATCATTATGTCGCAACGTGTTCGTATCGGCAGGAGGTGCAACAAGGCTCTCGGCAGTGCTATGGCACGAGTCTGCCTCTCGGCAGTTTGGAATTTCATCCGGAAGAGGCTGCAGCAATGGCGATGGCTCAACATGCAGTACCGGCAGGTGGTGGTGGCCGATAGACTGAGCAGGGGTAGGCTGCTCGGCAGTGGGAGACTCGGCAGAGGCAAGTCGTGCATCGTGGACAAAGATTTCCTCATTTAGCTCATTGAACGGCTCATGATAATGCTTAAGGCGATGTCCATTGACTTTAAAAGTGCTACCCGTAACTTCGTTTTGTATCTCAATGGCTCCATGAGAGAAAACTTGAGTGATAATGAAAGGGCGAACCCATCGAGATCGTAGCTTACCCGGAAAGAGTCGAAGTCGGGTGTTGAATAAGAGAACTTTTTTACCAACTTCAAACTTCTTTCCGCGAATCATCTATTCATGATAAGCTTGAGTCTTCTCCTTATATATCCATGCGGCATCATAGGCTTCATTACGTATTTCTTCAAGTTCGTTGAGTTGAAGCTTTCTATGAAGGCCGGCATCGTCTATGCTCATGTTGAACTCCTTAACCGCCCACCATGCTCTATACTCTAACTCAACCGGTAAGTGACATGCTTTGCCATAAGTTAACCGAAAAGGTGACATACCTATCGGTGTCTTGTATGCAGTCCTATAAGCCCACAAAGCATCATCGAGATGATCACTCCAATCCTTCCTTGAAAGTCCAACGGTTTTCTCAAGAATTTGCTTGATCTCTCGATTGCTTACCTCGGCCATGCCGTTAGTTTGGGGGTGATAAGGCGTAGACACTTTGTGTGTGACGCCATACTTCCTTAACAACACTTCTATGGTGCGTTTGCAAAAGTGGGTACCTCCATCGCTTATCAAGACTCTTGGAACTCCAAAACGAGAAAAGATGTTAGTCTTGAGGAATTCGGCAACCACCTTGGCATCATTGGTGTGTGTAGCATTGGCTTCTATCCACTTACACACATAATCAACCGCTAGCAAGATGTAGAGGAAGCCTTTTCTAAAAGGAAACGGCCCCATGAAGTCTATCCCCCATAAATCATGAATTTCGATGGAGTTGATGGGAGTTAGAGGCATTTGATCACGCTTACCGATATTTCCCATTCGTTGGCATCTATCACATGTGGTACAAGTTGCATAGGCGTCTTTGAATAATGTTGGCCAAAAGAATCCACACTCAAGTACCTTCAATGCCGTCCTCTTTGGTCCAAAGTGACCTCCACAAGCTTCATAATGACAAAATGCAAGGATGGCTCGATGCTCATCTTCCGGAACACATCGTCGTATGATTTGGTCGCTACATTGCTTCCACAAATATGGCTCATCCCATAGATAGTGCCGTGCCGCTTTCTTTATCTTGTTCTTGACGTGACTCGGTGTATCTTTGGGAAAGTACCGAGTTGCTAAGTAATTGGCAATGTCGGCATACCATGGCTCTTGTGTAGCATTGATCCGAAAAATTTGTTCATCCGAGAAACTCTCAAGAAGTTATAGCTCGTCCCCTTCTCTTATAATTCGGCTCAAGCGATCGGCTACAACATTCTCACTTCCTTTCTTGTCTTTGATATCAATATCGAATTCTTGAAGTAAGAGAATCCATCGAATGAGTCTTGGCTTTGCATCCTTCTTTGTCATAAGATATCTCAAGGCGGCATGATCACTATAGACAATGACTTTGGAATTCAAAAGATATGATCAAAACTTTTTCAAAACAAAAATTATCGCCAAGAGTTCTTTCTCCGTTGTGGTGTAGTTGAGTTGAGCATCATTGAGGGTTCTTGAAGCATAGTAAATGGAGTGTGGCTTCTTCTCCTTCCTTTGGCCGAGCACAACCCCTAAGATAGGTGCCGAACATAGGCACTTTTTTAGCCGAGCAAAGGCATGCTCACACTCATCACTCCATGCGAAAGGTACCTCCTTTTGAAGCAAATTGCTTAATGGCTTTGCAATTGATGAGAAGTCCTTGATGAATCGTCGATAGAAACCAGCATGTCCGAGGAAGCTTCTCACATCACGCACACTCCTAGGGCTCGGCAAGTGTTGGATCAACTCCACCTTGGCCTTGTCGACTTCAATGCCTTGCTCGGATATGATATGGCCGAGCACTATGCCTTGATTCACCATTAAGTGACATTTTTCCCAATTAAGTACAAGGTTTGTCTCTACACACCTCTCTAGTATCTCCTCCAAGTTCTCAAACATGTGTCGAAGTAGCGTCCATATACGCTAAAGTCATCCATGAATACTTCGATCTTGCTTTCAATAAAGTTGGAGAAGATGTTATACATGCATCTTTGAAATGTATCGGGTGCGTTGCATAAGCCGAATGACATATTTCTATAAGCAAAAGTGCCGAATGGACAAGTGAAAGTAGTCTTCTCTTGATCATTAGGGTGTATGGCGATTTGATTGTATCCACTATAGCCATCAAGAAAGCAATAAAACCTATGGTCAGCCAACCTCTCAAGCATTTGATCCTGAAAGGTAAAGGCATGTGATCCTTCCTCATTGTTGCATTGAGCTTTCTATAGTCGATACACATGTGGTGGCCGGTCACTAGCCTTTGTGGTACAAGTTCATTCTTCTCATTCTTCACAACTATTACACCACTCTTCTTTGGCACTACTTGCACCGGTGAGACCCACTTGCTATCCGAAATAGGGTAGATGACTCCACAATCGAGTAGCTTGATGATCTCATCCTTGACAACCTTCATCATTGGAGGGTGAAGCCGACGTTGGCCTTCCCTTGTTGGTTTTGCTCCTTCTTCAAGCAATATGCGATGAACACATGTTGTAGGGCTTATTCCCTTGATATCCGCCAAGGTCCAACCTATAGCGGTTTTATGCTTCTTAAGTACTCGAATTAAATCAAATTCTTGCTTCTCATTAAGCGATGAAGACACAATAACCAGTAAAGTATTTTCTTCTCCAAGATAAACATATTTCAAGTGACTAGGGAGCTCTTTTAATTCTAACTTCGGGGCGTCTTCCACACTTGGACGAAATTTGTTTGTGGTACTTGGAATTGACAAGAACGAACTATATTTAGATGGAGGGACTGCATCAAGCTCGGCAGCAACCTCCCTTAGGTTCGGCTCAAACCTATCTTCGTCGTCTTTGCTCGTTCGCTCTCCCTTCTTGTCAAAACCGACCCCTTGCTCTATGGCTCGTTGCTATGAATCAAGCGAGGCCGCCATGACTTGCTCAACCTCCTCAATAATCTCCACAGCTCGGCACTCCTCCTCTTTGACAATCAGATACTTCATGGCATCAAAAACATTGAACTTGATCACCTCACCATCGAATTCCATTGTCAAGTTGCCTTCGGCAACATCAATCTTGGTGCGTGCCGTTCTCATGAATGGCCGGCCAAGTAGCAATTGAGTGCTATTAACCGGTGACTCCTCCATCTCTACAACATAGAAATTAGCCGGAAAGATAAGGTGATTGACTTGCACAAGCACGTCCTCGACATAGCCTTTCAGATATTTGCTTGAACGATCCGCAAGTTGGATAATGACATTATCCTTCTTGAGAGATCCTATGCTCAACGTTTGATAAACATTCAGAGGCATGACATTGATCGACGCTCCCAAGTCCAACATAACATCATCAAAATGAGTGTTGCCGATCATACAAGGAACATTGAAACTTCCCGGATCCTTCATCTTTTGTGGTAACCTCCTTTGAATAACGGCCGACACCGTCTCGCTCATAGTTACCACAAGAGTCTCCCTTGTATGTCTTCTTGCCGTGCAAAGCTCCTTGAGAAAATTTGCATACTTAGGCACTTGCCTTATACAATCAATCAAAGGGATATTGACTTGAACTTTTCGGAAAATCTCCAATACTTCTTCATCGGACTTGTCCTTCTTTGATTTTGTAAAACGAGAAGGGAAATGTATGCATGAACTTGGCACCCCTCCCTTGCTTGCTTGGTTCGGCACATACTCCTTTTTAGAGGTCGCAGGATCCTTCTCAAGCTTGTTCCTCAACCCCTCCTTCTCGGCAGCAGCCTTCTCGGTGGCGGTTTTCTCGGCAGCATGTGCAGGCGTGTCGGATACGAGCACACCTTGCTCGGCAGTTCTCTCGGTGGCATTGCTGCCGGCAATTGCAGGTCCGGCAGCAGCCTTGTTTCTTGCTTGCTTGGCTCGTGGTTCCTCCAAGACTCGTCCACTACAAGTTGTAATCACTTTGGCATGCTTATGTCCCGGATTTTTGATAACTCCCCCCGGTAACTTCCCTTGCTCGGTGAACTTTCCCATAAAGTCTACGACTTGACCCATTTGAGTCTTTAGTTCTCCAATATCCTTCGAGTGAGTTTGTTGACTTGCGAGCAATGCTTGAGTAGCACTTGAAAGAGATTGAATCACCGCATCATAATTAGTTGGACCTTGCACATTTTGAGCTTGGAAGGGCATGGCTTGAACTTAAGGTTGGTACTGCTGCATAGGTGCTTGAGGACGGTATTGAGCAGCCGACCTTGCTTGGTAAGGCACGGCTGCATTTGGCTGAGTCGGTGGCTTCAAAACATTGTCGTTATTTACCCACCGAAAGTTAGGATGATCACGATACCTCGGATTGAAATTGTTAGCATAGCCTCCTCCTTGATAACCGATGGCATTGACCTCCTCGACTCCCTCACTTGCACCGAATTGAGGACATAACTCGGTTGCATGCTCCTCGGTGCAAATTCCACACACTTGAGCTCGCTTCATGCTCTTTGCAAGATTGGCAACCATATTTGTGAGCTTGTCCATCCTTGAATTCACTTCATCAATAGCCGAATTGGTACTAGTTTCATGCACTTTTTCATTCCTCACGACATTGTCGCGTGGCATACCAAATTGTTGGTTATTCAAGGCACGAAGTTCCAACAGATTTCTTGCTGGTCCCGGCTACATCTCCAAGAAACTCCCATTAGCGGCTGAATCTAAGAACTCTCTCTCCATGTCACGCAAGCCCTCATAGAAATATTGTAACAAAAGTCCCTCGCTAATGTCATGCGAAGGACACAAACTAATAAGGGACTTGAACCTCTTGTAGTAGTTAGAGAAAGTTTCATCTCCGGCTTGCTTCACACTTGTAATTTGCTTCACACTTGAATATTCTTGAATCTTCTGTTCGATTTCTCTCCTTGGGCCGGCTGCATTGCTTCATGGTATTCTTGTGTGTATTTGCAGCCCGTGCTTGATGGATAAAAAGTCCACAGATCGGTTGTAACTTTCCCTAGTTCACCCGGAAATATCATTCCTTGCTTTGATAGGATTCATTGTCTCTCTAGGCTTGTTTGTGGCTGCGTGGCTTTTCCATGGTCTTCATATGCTTTTTGTCCTTCCTAGATGTCCTAGGATTGATTGCAGCCATGTGCAACCATAAAGAAATACAAAGAAAAGCTTGGAAATTTCTCGGAAAGACTATCGGCAGAAGCTCCGTCTTGGGTGCAGGCAGCTTGCTGGTGCGCGCGCATGAGCTTGATGGGCTGGCGGAAAGCTGGCGAGGCTAATGTGGGGCTTCTCGGCAGTATCGGTAACAAGGCAGCAGGCTTGTGCTGCGCTAGGCATGTGTCGAAGTAGGTGCCAGTATCTGATACGTGATGCCCGTATCCGATACATCATGAAATAGGTGTGAGCCTCACCGGATACGTCTTGGATACGCCTGGTTCAGTCTGGGATACGAACCGGACACGCCATGCCCGTGTCTGATACGTCTCGGCGGCATAGGTGCTCTTGCTGAGCGTGCTGCGTTGCGGCAGAGGCTGCAAATCGCCAAAGCTGGCATTGCAGCCTATCAACAGGAACTAAGCTGAAAATTCTGATTTCCTTGGCAGATTTGACCATTGTGTCTTCAATCGAGTATAACTTCCTCTACAAAATAGCTATTGATGTGATTTCAAATTTTGTGGAAACTAGACTCAGAGATCTTTCCATGTATATATGGCATGCCATCTACTTCCAAATGAGCTCCCCCAACTCCTAGGCTTTCTGTCGGACGAAGCTCCTCGGTCGTGGCCCTGCTGGTAGTGTCTGACTTCATACCGGGCAGGTATCGGCTCCCCTGGCGACTCCCATAGGTTTCGTGGTCCGCCTGGGCGTGCCTAATAGCCATCGCCATCAGTTCATCGTAACCCTGCGGGAGCTCCACCCGCACAGCATACAAAAACTTCTCGGGCCGGAGATCCTGCTTGAAAGCTGATTCGGCAATCCCCTTGTCTAGGTGCCTGACCCCGACCGTGGTTGTTTGCCAACGATTAACGAAAGCTCGCAACTCTTCATCGTCTGCTTGCCTACAGTTAAAGAGGACTGTCGCGGTCGGGGCCCTTTCGACCCTTAATATGAACCGGCCTACGAATCTGTCGGCTAACTGCTCGAATGCCTCTATAGAGTTCACCGGTAACTCGAAAAATCAGTTGAGTGCCTCCCCGGACAGGGTTTCTTGGAATATGTTATAGCAGACGGCGTCGGAGTAACCCTTAGCACACGTTTGGGATCGGAAGCTGTCTAGGTGCTGGTATGGACAACCGGCGCCAGAGTATGTCAGCTTTAGCAATTTTTGGGTGCCTGATCTTCTGGATTCCAGAACCCTGGGTGAGAAGGGCCCGGCTCGCTCATTGAACCGCGCGCTCTCCGGTGGTCTCGCAGCCTTCCTCTCGTTGGCCTCCATCTGGGCCTTCATCTCTGACACCTAGTCAGATAGTATTCTGAAGTCCCGTGCGGTCAGGCTTAGGGTATCATACTCGAATGAACCGCTTCCCCGTTGAGGGGTCGGGACGATTTTTCGGTGGTGCCGTGTCTGTCGAGAGCTCCTCTCCCGTCACGCCTGTGTCCTTCTCTCTCCCTGATGACTGTCCCACCTCCTGGTGTGGGGACGCTTTTGACGGCGGCGTGAATGCTTTTGTCAGAGTGGCATTGCGCTGCTGTCCTCTTTCCAAGACAGCCACCAGTGCGGCATTTACCGCTTCCATGTCTTGATACCGGGTATTGGCTTCTGCCCTGTCTCGGTTGCTCTCTGCTCTCAAGCGGTTGGCTTCCGCTCTCATCTCCTCAATCTCTCCCGCCATATCGTACTGGCCGGGACTGGAAACATTGTCCTGGCTGTTTCTGGTGACCAGCCTATCTTCATCTCTGCTCGGGGCACTGGTGGACGCCGGTGCGGGTTCCATGCCCAAGATTTGGTGGGTTTCCGCCGGCCCCTTTCCGCGCGCATCTCTGTTATACTCACCGACCGTACTGCCCAGAGTACGGTTGGTGGCAGCGTTCTGACTGCAACCGCCAGCAGGCTGCTCCTGCCCCGCCCCCGGGATCTCGGCCAGCACCGGCTCCAGAACCCGCCGGTCCTCCTCTGGATTTCTTTCTCCCCTTTCTTCTGTACTTCCAGACATACTTGCCACGTAACCTTTTTTTTTTTTTTTTTTTTTTTTTTCCGATCCGTAGACTGATCGATTCCCTTCCCGCTGGTTGGAAAACACAACTTTTTGGACTCTTCCCACAGACGGCACCATTTGTTTCTGTCTGAATCCGTAGACTCACAGAGACCGGTGTATCTTGATGTGATTCAATCCTGCAAATCCTGCTAACTAAGTGAATATCGGGCCGGCCGATCTATTCCGCTCCGATGCTTAAGTTAGTATAGATGGGGTAAATTAATAACTTAGGCGGGAATGAGTATTTAAAGTATTGATTACCTATTAATGAGAGTAGTTGCGACTCATATATAGGCTGCCGGACATAAAGACTGGCATCACCCTTCGATGTGGGACCTGCCCCCTTCTGCACATATTGCTAGACTATTCTGGCCCCTGCTTGGGGAGCTGCCATCCCCGATCCCCGGGCCCCGATCGTAAGTAAGATAGGCCCGGGCGCGGGACCAGGTGTCCATGCCTTGTTCCCGGGCCCTGAGCCGGGTCCGAGAGTGCTAGCTACGGGTCCGGGGGCCTGGGTAGCCTCTATATGGCTACTGTCAACACACCATCAACTCATCAAGGAGATAATGGAAGCCTTGAGGCTGGATGGCAAGCTGTTGTGGCCTTGTGGGTACTCGCTTCTCCTGGTACTCACTTCTTTGTTTGATTACCATACCCGAATTCCTTTCAAGGACTACCCATTGTAATAAGTCATCCATAATTTTTGAAGGTGCCAACTATTTTGATGTAAAAGAGGTTTGGTCTTAGTGTAACACCATTGGACGAATTCTAGATCAGCGTCATTGTAGCTCTTGTTGGGCTATTGCTGCTGTTAACACGTACATCTGTTCATGTGGAGGTCAAATGTCGCCATTGTGAATTTGTGATGCCTAATCTATTGGAAGATTACAGTGCCTGATTTTAGGCTATGCTACATTTGTGAATTACAAGTTAGATAATAATTTACATTTGAGTCGGTACTAGTCTTTGTCATAACACATTAACATGGTGTCTCCTGCTATACTCGTCCAACATGAAGAGAAGATACCCAAATATTTTTTTTATTTTTTTTTTGAAACTAGAAAATCATTAAATAAATAAAACCAAGATCCCCAAATAATTATATATGTGACTTAATCAGAAGATATTTGTCATTGCTAAAAATACTTTTCAAGAAAGTTCCTTATAACAAAACTCCTGGTGAGTAATAAGTAAACATACATTAACAAAAGGAGCAATTAATCAATCGATGATTATTCTAGATTTGACATGATTATTCTAGATTATTATGAGCTCAATAAGTCGATTAATAAACATTGTTCTGGGATCGATCTTATGATTCTCTAACCTCGATCTCTTTTATTCATATAAATTCAATATGTTACATACTTTAATTTCTTTGTGAAGTCATGAGAGAACTACAACTTATTGATTGAGTTCTACATACATCGTGCAAATGGAGTGCATGGTCTAGGGACACTAATTTTTCATTTGTCGTAGTGTACTGATATATGGATACCTGTATGACACTGTGTTGTTGGCTGATTAAATCTCTCTATATTGTGACCCTGTTCCTAACTTTTATTTCTATATATGACACAGGGTAGGCATTTCATTTTCTGATGATCGAGCTTCGACTGTGGTGAACTGACTAGAAATTAATCCAGGGCTTCAAGTTTTGTGCTTTTCACTCTTTCAGCAGCTGAAGATTGTATCTGAGGAATTTGCAACGTCCACTTCTTTCTGAACTTTGTATCTGTGTTTTCAACTTTTCATTGTAGCAGGCCTTTATTATTTGGGTTGCCCCGATCCGAAATCGTTGACCCAGGTTTTCATTTCATCTCAGCTCGCTAGAACTGAAAGTTGGGTTAATCCGGGTTGGGTCGTATATCCAAGCTTCAGAAACATAAGAGCTAACGAAGTCGTTAATGAAGAAGAGAATTGTAGGATGCAAGTACGCATAATTGGCATAATACCCTTCACCCCTAATCAATTCTCCCCAAAAACATTCTGAATTGTAGTGAGGTTGCGTCTCATCAAACCAATTAACAGCCTTGTTGACAGTATATATGGTGCACCGCCAAGCACATCCGGTGACCTCGTGGACCGTGCAACCGGCATCAGGGGTCCTACTTCCGGCATCTAGCGAGTAGACCAGCACCCCGGCTACATCTTCATTGTTCCACATCACCGGTGCCGCACTCGGAAGCAGTGCCACCGGGCGCCTGAAGTAGCTTCGTGAGGAGGGAATTATGTAATAGTATAATAAGTATCCCACATTGGAAACATTGTAAAGGAGGGAGCCTTCCTTCCCTATAAATAGGAGGCTTCCCCCTTAGTATTCAGGATCTTGGATCCAAGGCACTCCATCCTTGTAACCCGATGGTTTATTGGCTATTCCTACTGGATTCCAAGTGGACGTAGCCGTGCCCTCCAATGGCACGGTGAACCACTATACTCGCTGTGTTCTATCTTTACTATTGTGGTTCTGCCAGGCCTACGGGTTTGTGCAGAAACAATTGGCGCCGTCTGTGGGAAAGCTTACAAAAAGCTGTGTTGCTCTGCCGGCAAGCTACTGCCCGGACAACAGGTCCCAAATAATCGGCAGGCCATCAATCCTGTCCAGCTAGCCTACTCGGCACCAGCAGCCCAACCCAGCTGGTCTGCAAGGAGCAACCGGCCAGTGGCCCAGCAGCGGCCCAGTCAGGACCGGTCAACGTCGGTCAACTCGGACAAGCACCCTCCCGCCACCGCCATCTCCAGCCATCTCCCTCCGCCTCGCACCGCAGCAGGCCACGGTCGGCGAAGCCAGCATCTCACCCGCGTCGGCCCGGTCGGCAGTCTGGCGAATCACCTGCGACGCCTCCGGTGACCCGCAGCTTCGACCCCGGCACCCATGGCACCGCCCGGAACTAGCACCCCGGATCGGCCCCAGTACCTCCGGTAGCTTCCTCTCCGGGCTCCGATGCGCAGTCTCCTCCGGTTCGACCAGCGGCCAGTCACCAGACTCCTCTTCCGGTTCTGGCCCTTTGCGTCATCCTCCTCCGGTTCGGCTCCTCGCCGTTGGGTCACCCTCCCCGGCCGATGAATCTCCTCACCGATGGCAGCATCTCCCGGGCGGTGCAGTTTCGTCTCCAGATGACCGGCTCCTCCCTTCCGGTGCGACGTCTCCGGTGCGGTGCAGTTTCGTCAACCCCGGTCGTCTGACCACCTCCGGTACGACACTCCTCTCCGGGACCAGAGCGGCTCGTCTCCCTCCCCCCGGGCGGAACGATGCGGTGGTCTACATCACCGGGCGGGAAAGGCCGGATGAGGGTCCTCGGCCGAGAGAGAGGCCGGACGCGAAAGAAGCAGAAGAAAAAGAAAATTGGCGGGAAAGGCAGATTCGAATTGGTCGGACCCGGTCAAGGGGCTGAGATGGGCCGGGTCGCATCACTGCACGGGGTCAGCATCTTGGGCCGGGTTTGGGCAGCATCAACTCTGGGGCATTCCAACGGGTCATGTTTCAGCAGCTTGGCACCCAGAAACCTTCTCTGGACACCCACCGCCCCAGACAGCAAAATCAAGCTGCTCTCTACACCCGTAGACATTCACTGGGCAACCCGGGAATCATTCTCGGATGCTATTCCGACACCCGGCAGCTTTCTCCAAAGCTAAGTATTCTAACTTATGTATTATTACTCAACGCATGCTTCACCTGTGCATAATCTGTTGGGAAATATTGATAATTAGACATGTGATAAAGCACGATCGCTATCATTATGCATCAGTTGATCATCTCAGCATTGCAATGCATCGCATATCAGTATGCATCGTTGCACGCATGTCGTTATGCGCTTATCAGTGCTGCTCACATCATTATGCATCAGTTGATCATCTCAGCATTGCAATGCATCGCATATCAGTATGCATCGTTGCACGCATGTCGTTATGCGCTTATCAGTGCTGCTCACATCATTATGCATCAGTTGATCATCTCAGCATTGCAATGCATCGCATATCAGTATGCATCGTTGCACGCATGTCATTATGCCCTTATCAGTGCTGCCCATATCATTATGCATCGCATTACAGCAGCGCTATCTCACCGGTTATGTAATATCCAACCGGCTCCATGGCTCTCACCGGTTGTGTAATATCCAACCGGCTCCATGGCATTCCACCGGTTATGTAACATTCAACCGGGGACGAGTCAGCAACAACTTAAGACTTCGAAACGCATGGACTTTATAAACCCGGGTGAGTTTACATCTAACACATGTACTCTTGTCCAGCAGGATAAAAACCCTGCATCACACTGAACTGTGATACATTTAGGGATACATGGCGAGACTCGTTATCTCAACACCACTCCACCGGGCAGATTGTTTCTCTAACACAGAACAAGTCTCCCCGCAGGCTAATAAACATGCACATTACCTCAACGCTTATTCAACACAAGCTGAGAAGAACTAGCAAGTGTTAACCGGCTCTTCAACATAGCCGCAACACTCTCCGGGGTACCTGTTGGTTTGTTCCACGCACCAACAGGTCTCCCCGCAGGCTAGCAGACTTACCCCACGCTTATTCCAGCACAAGCTGGGCCGAGTCACCGGGCTACTACTAGCCTGCCGTTGGCAGCAACTGTACTGGGGGACTCGTTCCGACATGGCAGTCCACCGGTCGAGTCCTCACATCATCACATGCATTCATCCGGGTTTCAACCCGCTCCACATTCATGATCGTATCAGAATGCATCGCATCAATGCATCGCCATCATTATGCATCGCACTACGGTGCACGCATTCCAATGCATCGCATCAATGCATCGCCATCATTATGCATCGCATTACAATGCATCGCACTACGGTGCACACATTCCAATGCATCGCATCTCAGTGCGCGCATCAGTATGCATCGCGTTACGGTAACGCCCAGCTCTCCGATCCGTCCGATGGCAGAACGCCCGGACGGAATCGCCCAGCTCTCCAATCCGTCCGATGGCAGAACGCCCGGACGGAATCGCCGTGCTCTCCGATCCGTCCGATGGCAGAACGCCCGGACGGAATCGCCGTGCTCTCCGATCCGTCCGATGGCAGAACACCCGGACGGAATCGCCGTGCTCTCCGATCCGTCCGATGGCAGAACGCCCGGACGGAATCGCCCAGCTCTCCGATCCGTCAGATGGCAGAACGCCCGGACGGAATCGCCGTGCTCTCCGATCCGTCCGATGGCAGAACGCCCGGACGGAATCGCCCAGCTCTCCGATCCGTCCGATGGCAGAACGCCCGGACGGAATCGCCGTGCTCTCCGATCCGTCCAATGGCAGAACGCCCGGACGGAATCGCCCAGCTCTCCGATCCGTCCAATGGCAGAACGACCGGACGGAATCGCCGTGCTCTCCGATCCGTCCGATGGCAGAACGCCCGGACGGAATAGCCGTGTTCTCCGATCCGTCCGATGGCAGAACGCCCGGACGGAATCGCCCAGCTCTCCGATCCGTCCGATGGCAGAACGCCCGGACGGAATCGCCCAGCTCTCCGATCCGTCCGATGGCAGAACGCCCGGACGGAATCGCCGAGCTCTCCGATCCTTCCGATGGCAGAACACCCGGACGGAATCGCCCTGCTCTCCGATCCGTCCGATGGCAGAACGCCCGGACTGAATCGCCGTGCTCTCCGATCCGTCCGATGGCAGAACGCCCGGACGGAATCGCTTTGCCCTCCGATCCGTCCGATGGCAGAACGCCCGAACGGAATCGTCGTGCTCTCCGATCCGTCCGATGGCAGAACGCCCGGACGGAATCGCCCAGCTCTCCGATCCGTCCAATGGCAGAACGCCGGGACGGAATCGCCGTGCTCTCTGATCCGTCCGATGGCAGAACGCCCGGACGGAATCGCCCAGCTCTCTGATCCGTCCGATGGCAGAACGCCTGGACTGAATCGCCGTGCTCTCCGATCCGTCCGATGGCAGAACCCCCAGACGGAATCGCCCAGCTCTCCGATCCGTCCAATGGCAGAACGCCCGGACGGAATCGCCGTGCTCTCCGATCCGTCCGATGGCAGAACGCCCGGATGGAATCACCGTGCTCTCCGATCCGTCCGATGGCAGAACGCCCGAACGGAATCGCCCAGCTCTCTGATCCGTCCGATGGCAGAACGCCCGGACGGAATCGCCCAGCACTCCGATCCGTCCGATGGCAGAACGCCCGGACGGAATCGCCGTGCTCTCCGACAGGTCCTATCCGGCGGGTCACCCCCTCCAGCGGGTCACCCCGGATTCAGCCGACCGGTCCTATCCGGCGGGTCACCCCCTGCAGCGGGTCACCCCGGATTCAGCCGACCGGTCCTATCCGGCGGGTCACCCCACCCAGCGGGTCACCCCGGATTCAGCAGGCCCGGTCCTGTTCAGCAGCGGCTCATCTCGCCCAGCATATCATCTCGCCCGGCACCTCATCACACCCTGCACCTCATCACTCCCGCCCAAGTCACATCTCCAGCACAAACTTGGGGGACTCGACATTCGAACGCCCGGCAAGAGCCCAATATCACTTAGTTACTTGGGGGACTGGTGGTAGTAGGGGTGACTCGGTCACCACCTACGCTTGGCGGCACATGATGGTTAACTCCCAAAGTAAGATTGCACTCTTACTCGGGAACTTGGGGGACTTGTTGACAGTATATATAGTGCACCGCCAAGCACATCCGGTGACCTCGTGGACCGTGCAACCGGCATCAGGGGTCCTACTTCCGGCATCTAGCGAGTAGACCAGCACTCTGGCTACATCTCCATTGTTCCACATCACCGGTGCCGCACTCGGAAGCAGTGCCACCGGGCGCTTGAAGTAGCTTCGTGAGTAGGGAATTATGTAATAGTATAATAAGTATCCCACATTGGAAACATTGTAAAGGAGGGAGCCTTCCTTCCCTATAAATAGGAGGCTTCCCCCTTAGTATTCAGGATCTTGGATCCAAGGCACTCCATCCTTGTAACCCGATGGCTTATTTGTCACATCCCGAACCCAATTTAGCTGAATTATGAGTATTGGAATTTCGTACGCTTTATTTTAATTGTCACGCGATGTCGGAAGTATTTTCGGAGGTTAAATTTGAAAAATGTTTTAAGTTTTAATGGGGGAAAAGTCGGCTTTGTGATCCTTCGTAATTTTGGAAAAGTTTTCTTCACGAAAGTTGTGGAGCGTGACGATACGAGTTCGTGGACACGCGGCACGCGTGAAACGGACATCGTATGAGGAAGTTATGACCTGAGGAAGTTATTTACTGTTCATGAAAATTTACTATAAAAAGGGAAATTATTTTGGGAAAGGGGGTAACTTTCCATTTCGGGATTTTACTAATCACTGTTCAAAATTACTGTAGCATTTACTGTTCATTGTTTCTCTCTCCCCGATCCGGATCGCCGCCGGCCCGATCTCCGTCGTCCGGCCACCCCAGCTCGCGCGCCACCCAGCAATCGGCGCGTCTCCCTCTCCTCTTCTTGTTGAACCCAGGAGCAGCACCGGAGGAGCACGGAGGAAGGAGAGGCGGCGATTCGAAGATCGGCCACCGTGAGTGGCGGCGCTGCAGGCGACGTCCGAGGGTGCGCCACCCACCGATCGGTAGGGTTTTCCCTGGCGGTCCGATCTGGCGTCGTGGCGACGGCCAATTCAGGCTGAGGCGACCGGATCGAAGCCGGGAAAAATCCACCCCGATCGGGTCGATTCGACCCGTTTCCAGTGGCTTCGACCCGGCCCAGCATGTTTCGACCCGGCCCGGCCCGAACCCAGCCCGGCCCAGTCAACGTTGACCAGACCGTTGACCAGTCAACGTTGACCAAACCGTTGACCAGTCAACGTTGACCTCTGACCAGCGTTGACCGGTGTTGACCGTTGACCGGTCTTTGACGTTGACGGTTGACCTGGTGTTGACCGGGAGTTGACCTGATTTTGGAACCTCGGTGTTTCGATCCGACGCGATCCGGCGGAAATCCGACTCGATCTCGAATGGATATTTACCATTTCTGGTAAATTAAGGTGAGTAAATCTCCTGGTATTATTATAAATTATGAGTGCAAATATTAGTATAATTATCGTTATATTTAGAATGATTTATATGGAAAATTTGGTATTTAGCGAGTAGAATTTATTAACAAAATTAGCGATCAAAGAATTGATCGAACTTTGTTCCCAGTGGGTGGGTGTTGGCGGTTTGGGAGCAAAGTGATTTTTATTTTGTTTTGGGTTACTTAGGAGCTGTTTCGGAAGTTTCCGAGGGGAATTTCCGGGACGGGTCCTCTCATTATTGGCTATTCGTACTGGATTCCAAGTGGATGTAGCCGTGCCCTCTAATGGCACGGTGAACCACTATACTCGCTGTGTTCTATCTTTACTATTGTGGTTCTGCCAGGCCTACGGGTTTGTGCAGAAACAAGCCTTAATTTATAAGAATCTGCAGTAGTAACTAATAATTAAGGTAAGTAGTAATCTATGAGCTACATACATTATTTGCTTCACAATAACATGTTTAGTGATCTAAGAATTTATATGACTTAAGTCGTATTTTCTATAAAAGAAGAAATTTTATTCATATATCTAGATCGCAACAGGATATGGGAAAAAAATTCTGACGCATGAGAGACTTACTACTTAGATTGAATATCGTAATCAAAATCATGACCGGTCAACATGCGTGTTGTATTATAAACTAAACAAGTGGAGGTTATCCCAAATTTTTAGGAGTTATCATTTGTTGTTTTTTTTTACCTGACAAGGTTTTGGTCTAATCGATCTCTAACCCTGATCAGTGATGATGTTCAAATCTGCTAATTACCACCATTGGTCCATTGCAGCTCCCAGAGACAGAGCATAGAAGAGGGCTAAGAGGGCTGTAGCCCAAAGGACTTCCTCCATTTTGTCTAATTTTATAAACATAATAACTTGAACTTCACTTAATTGTATTATATTAGCCCAGTGTATATGATTAGTCCAGCCTAAAATCTAATCTAAGCTCCGCTCCTAGCAGCTCCACTACATAAAGCATGGTCACATTGAATAATATATGAGGCCCCTATCAAATGGAGGCTTTAGGCCTTGGCCTATCTTGTCTTGCTCAAGGCCCGGCTCAATATGGTGTGTCATCTATACCTCATCTATTAGAAGAAGAAATTTAGTTCATACGTACCGTATATGTATCGATTTGTATAGAGTGTGCAGATTAAACTGTGGAGCATGAGAGATTGAATATCGTAATCAAAATAACAACTGGTCAATATGTCACTCAATCTATTGAATCAAACGAGTGGAGGTCCGAAGTAGTATTTTGATGTACTCAACTAAGCTACCCAAATTAGAATAATCATCGTCCTCGAGCTAATTTCCTCCACTCCACTCCACATTAGATAGTTTGCAGTGGATAAGGCTGAGGCAGTCCACAAGAACACCAGAAAATTAACGTGCAAACGTGTAAAGTTTACTTACAGACAAATTCTTGAACCCATTCTTTGCAGCAAAAATGGCACCGACAAAAAGTTCAATAACGTGTTTCTCAAGCATTTGTGCAAAAGATGCAATTTAATTAATTAATTAGTTGTGGTATTAGGGAGAATTACTTAGTAGTACCTGACCACATTTGAATTAACTAAAAACTCACTTTCCATATTTCTTATACAAATTAGGACATAAGCCCAAGCCCAAAAAATAAGTGGACCAAAATTGATTAAGTAATTAATGTAAAAATATCTAAAATACCCTTATTTTCGTGAAAATTACCAACTGCCACCCAGATCTAACAAGTTTCTCTCTCCTTATTTTTTTAGTTTTTTTTTCAAGCAAATTTAAATTTTCCGGCTAAACTACCAGTAATTTGGAGGTGAGCCAATATATAAAGTTGTTCCTTATGTCATGGGCTTTCATTTAAGTACCATATTGCATATGTTTTGAGAAATTTTAAAATTTCGAATTTTGCTCACCAAAAACCACAGTAGCAGTTAGTATCTCAGTCGACAGTAGCAGCTAGATTTATAGTCAATAGTAGCAAGTGTCTTCCCACAGTAGCAGTTAGATACATAATTGACAGTAGCAGGGACCTTCCCAGCCAACAGTAGCACCTTTCAAATCGACAGTAGCAGCTACTTTCATGCTCGACAGTAGCAGCTAGATTTATAGTCAATAGTAGCAAGTGCCTTCCCACAGTAGCAGTTAGATACATAATCGACAGTAGCAGAGACCTTCCCAGCCAACAGTAGCACCTTTCAAATCGACAGTAGCAGCTACTTTCATGCTCGACAGTAGCAGGTACATTCCAAGTCGACAGTAGCAGGTGTCTTCCAAGTCGACAGTAGCAGTTAGTTTACTAGTCGACAGTAGCAGCTAGTTTTGCAATAGACAGTAGCAGCTAGATTTGTAATAGACAGTAGCAGCTAGTTTTGTAATAGACAGTAGCAGCAATTAGGACTAAATACATGCTTGTAAATATTAAGGACAAAAGAGTAAATTAGTTAATAACATGTGACAGCTTGTTATGCATATGGTATTTATTTGTAAATTTTTGTCCTAATTTGTTCAATTAAATATGTAAGTGAGTTATTTGTAAAACAAATTGTTGTCATGTACTAATTTGTAGTTTGTCCTAGTTAAAAACGTGTTCCTCCTTTTCTAATAAATAAAATGGAGGTCACTAAACCCGGAGGAGATGTGTAATGGTGTATAATTCCGGTCTTTATATATAATCTCTTGGCGGGTCACGTAGCTTAATTACTACACTAAAACTACAACCTATAGCTCAACACGATGACTGAGGCAGAACCAGTACCACTGCAGAAGCTCCACGGCAAGGTGGCCATCGTCACCGGCGCCGCCAGCGGCATCGGAGCATTCACCGCGCGTCAATTTGCAGACCACGGCGCTCTCGCTGTTGTGATAGCTGACGTCCAAGACGCCAAGGGAAAAGCATTGGCCGCATCGATCGGCTCTCACCGCTGCAAGTACGTTCACTGCGACGTCACTGACGAGGAACAGGTCAAGTCTCTAGTCGACACCACCGTCGAACAATACGGCCAACTTGACGTGATGTATAGCAACGCGGGGATAACCGGCGCGTCGGTGCAGACGGTGCTGGAGCTCGACCTGTCCGAGTACGATAAGGTGATGGCTGTTAACGCGCGAGGGATGGCGGCGTGTGTGAAGCATGCGGCGCGTGCGATGGTGGAGATGGGGGTGAAGGGGAGCATAGTGTGCACGGCGAGCTTTGTGGCGGACTGTGGGACGGAGAGCTTGACGGACTACACAATGTCGAAGCACGCGGTGCTGGGACTGGTGAGGTCAGCGAGCGTGCAGCTGGCACCGCATGGTGTGCGCGTGAACTGTGTGTCGCCGGGCATGGTGGCGACGCAGCTGATGTGCGACATATTGAAGATTAGTGCGGAAGAGCTGCGGGAGACGATGGCAGCGGTTTATTCAGGAAGGGATGAACCGTTGTCGGAGAAGCACGTGGCGGACGCGGTAGTGTTTTTGGCATCGGGGGACTCGGCGTTCGTCACCGGGCATAATTTGGTGGTTGATGGTGGACTCGGCACCAAGTCCATCGCTGTATTGAAACAATGATAGACATATTGATACAGGACTAGCTACTCTTATTTGCAACAAACGTAACGGTTGTTAAATATATCGATAATATGCGGTACAGCTGTAATGTGCAGTATAACTGTAATCTTTGAGTTGATGTTTTTTGCTGATGTGGCAATCAGCGTGATATTTTGATGTAATAATTCTCAGTTTTTGTTTTCTTCTGTTGCTTTAAATAGTAGTCTTGTGGATTTTTATAATTATTAAAAATAAGAGAAAATTGCTCCACATGTCCTCTCTCTTTCTCTATGGTTTTCTTCGTCTTCTTCATTATTGTAAATGCCTAAGCTTCTAAAGTTTTCATGTGGATTTCATGTTATCATGGTATCAGAGCTTCGGCTCTTGATCTTGAGACTGGTTTTGATCTTATATATAGTAGTTGTTTATGTATTTGCTTCTGCCCTATGATCTCCAATTTGCTATATCGTCAATGAAACCCTAAATTTGTTCTTTTTCTTTTTGAGATTCATGTTATCGTAGCCAATGATTTAATTGATTTAGCTCATTTGTTTTGTTAATCCTTAATACCATTTTCAGAGAGTTGGTTTTGCTATAGTTTTTCACAATCGTGTTGAATATTCACTGTGATAACCTCTTGAGATATGAAATTGCTCATATTTTGAGTAGTACTGCTTTGATTTTGATTGAGTATATGTTATGCTGATATTTTATATCATTTCATCGAAGTATGAAGTAGATCTTGTGGATGTAAAGGTGGTTGTGGAGCCTTTAGTGTATTGTGGGGCCTTGAGTAGATATTATGGAGTCTGAGTAGATTGTGGAGCCTTGAGTCTCAAGATATTGAATTTTATTTATTCAAAATTTGGGGCGTGACATGATATTTGGGATATGGAATGAACCACTTTTCCTCTTTATTTTCTATTCCTTCATAAAATGATCCATGTCTTTTTCCAATGAGTATAAGGGGGTGTTTGTTTTATGGGATTGTGGTAGATGGGACTAATTCTTAAATAAGAGCTGGACTCCTCTAGCTTGGCTTATTCTAAACTAATGCCTAACCCATGTTTGGTACTACTTGTGACTAAAATGCAAAATAATGACAACAAATGATATCCCACGTTTGGTTCTACTTGGGACTGGACTGAATTAATTGCAAACCTAGGCTATACCTGGGTTATACCTAAATATAGTTTGCAGGTAACAACTATACTTCATTTCAATAACTTTTCTATCTTCAAAAGTTTGGTTAATATGGAATGCAGTAATCTTAACAAGTAGTCTGTTATGTATAATGCAGTACTTTTGGAATGGCAAAACGAAGCTATCAACGGTTTGATTGAGGAAGCTACTCTTGAAGCTGAGGAAAAAGGGTGTCAAAGTTCTGAGTTTAGGTCTCTTGAATCAGACAAGTCGATCTCTACGTACTATTCTTGATTGTGAATAATATATGAAGCAAACAAGTAAACATCTAAATTAATTAGGAACAATTGATTCAACATTAATGGTCCCTAAATTTATTAATAGTGCCGACCAGGCATATGTATTGCAACTAAGTACAATCAGCAGAACCTGAACCTACAGAATAATAAGATTAGAGCAATTACAGTCAGCAGAACCTGCATAATCTCATAAATAAAACCACCACAATCCAAAAATAGTTTTTACACATTAACAAGTCTACCACCTAATACAACAATGAGATATGAACTCTCAATAAGCATTCCACATGGTAATTAATAAAGTTTATATAAGAACATGAATGCTAATTAGCAATTACAAAATGAGAGTTCATCTAGCAAAAGGAGCTTGTCCAACATGCATGAGGCAACAAAGGAGAGGGTGGAAGCTAGGTAGAACCTCTAGCAATGCCAGCGAGCAGATTTTCAACATATACTTTTCTCACTTCATCATCTAAGGACATGAACACAGAAATATTTTGGGGTTTTTCCAAAATGATTTTCAATGCCTCAATTTGGTCTAGAACAGAAAGTCTCATATTCTTAAGTTCCTTAGCAATATCAGATCGATTTTCATTACCTTTCACTATGGCTTCAGTCACCAATTGCATCCTTTTTCCAGATTCTTCAAACATCTTATCCAATGCAGTAATGATCTTATCTTCATCACTTCTTTTCCTCTTTTTTTGACTAGCTTGAGATTGATGGCTGTCACTATTCCTTGTTGACATGGGGCTTGTATCATTCTCCCCTTGTATATCTTCTTCATTGTCGCTATGCTCTTCCACCATGTCAGCTGGGACCTCTGCCGCATTTCCATTAGCACCATCATTTCCAAATATGTTAGCTAGCCTCTCATACAATGGATAGGGTTTGTTTCTCCAACCTTTTGCTTTAATGTTGTGCTACGATAGAAGGGAAAAATAAAAATCAGCCATGCAACTCCCATACTAGCTCACTTGTAAAATAACTACTAGCTCAGATGTAAAGGGATAGATTAATTACCTGCTCATACATATCCCATACTTCATTGCTGTCAACTTCAACACACTTCTTTATGTCATTCCATGCAAATCCACTTTTGTTCAGCATGTCATAGATAATGCTATAATCTTTTTTCAGCTTCTTCAATTTTGACCCAATATGTGGATTTGCTTTCAAATTAGAGTTAGGACATAAACGGGTCAAAGCATTCTCTATTTTCAGCATTGTACCGGGTTTAAAACTTCCAGTGTCGCAGCGTTGTCCACCAGCAACAATACCATCAAGAACATTTAACAAAGCTTCTTCTTCGAAACTGGTCCAAATACGCCTTTTCCCTTGTTCTGAGTTTTCATCACCCCCTTCCATTTCCTAACAGCCTGATAAGAAAGCATAATAATACAGTATATCAGTAACTCTATATTCTATGTGCCTTGAGATTCAAAGTACATATACACAAACATATACCTTACAATAGCTTACATGTTAGATGATGATGAACACACACAATAGCTTACAGTAGATTAATGAGGTAAAAAAAAAAAAAAGATAAACTTTTATATCAGAAATTCAAAATCAATAAAACTGATGCGGATCAGCAGATCTAGAAGCACTGAACCAACAGTATGCGGATCAGCAGATTTAGAACCAGCTCAGACTGATATTTCTGATAAAGTAAATCATATAAAAAAAGGTACCACATATAAAGAAAAATTTAATTAATAATCATGAATATCAACATGAGCCAGAAAGAAAATACAGATTTCAAGGGTCAGATTTCAAGAGACATATGCTTCCCTGCGAAACAATTCTGTTCACAAACACAGCCATTTGTTCACAACATTTTTCAAAACAAACACATGTCCAAGATCAGCAAACATAATAAAAACCCAAAAGACAAACATGTATCAACATATTTCAGGTAAGAGTTATCATAAAGTGAAAGTTTAACATACAATCAGAGTTTAATAAAATCATAATACAAATCCAACCAAATATTGATAACAAATACAAACCCAAAAGACATACAAATTCAAATCCAAACTGAAAGCAAGACAAAGATTTTCTAAACCAAATTCGATAATAATGTAGAAACTACAATCTATGTCCTTCCATTTGTTTCGTCTCTTGCGTCGCTTGCGGCTCTTGCATCCCTGGCAGCCCTTGCATCTCTTCCATCTCTTCCAACTAGTTCCACAACAGCTGCAGCTCTTGCATCCCTTGCAAGCCTTCTTCCCCTCCACTCAGTATACATTTGTAAAGCTAAGTCAGTCCTCCAAGCACTCCATTGATTAGAAGATTCAACAGTACCAACTACATCAACTTCTTCCCCATTTTGTAAATCTAATGGAAATACTACATTCTCCATCGGATCAATCATCTCTCTCCTAATCAAATTATGTAACAGACAACAAGCCGTAATTATGCGGCATTGTGTCTTTATTGGATAAAATGATGGACTCCTTAGTATTCCCCACCTTCCTTTCAGCATTCCAAAACAACGTTCTATGACATTTCTTGCCTTAGAATGCTTCATGTTAAAATATTCCACATGATCCCTAGGCATATTTCCATCATCCCATTCTAATAAGTGATATCTTGTTCCTCTATATGGTGCGAGAAATCCCTCACTATTTGTGTAACCACCATCTACAAGGTAATAGTAACCTAATAACCAAAAATATATAAAAAAATCCTATTAGTGTGTGTGGAGGCACATAAACAGTAATGATCTTATCTAAATGTTGTTGGCTAATAGCCTTACCAGTAGGTACTCTTAATCCATTAGGCCTAGTGACTGCATCGTGAAGAACTCTAGAGTCAGATGATGATCCCTCCCAACCCGGCAAAACAAATATAAATTGCAAGTCACGAGAGCAAACAGCTAATACATTTGTAGCAACTTCACCCTTTCTTGTTCGATATCTTGGCTTGTCACTTGCAGGCACACGTACTTTAATGTAAGTTCCATCAAGTGCCCCTAAGCAATTCTATTAAAAGAAAAAATTAAATTAAATTTATTAATTGTGTAGAAAGAAAGCAGCCTTACACAATTAATAATAATAATAAAAAAGGAGTCCTATAAACTAACCTTAAAACATTTCCATCTACGATCCGTGCAGTCAGCAAGTACTGGATCGGGTACTCTCAACAAACTACCTTGCAATCGTAAAATACCTTGTAGTATTGAATGGAAGTACCTACTAATAGTTTCTCCGGATCGGAAAAATCTACCTCTAATAGTACGATTTTTCACATGATGCGCAAGAATATGTAAAAACATACATACTTGCTCCTCCACAGACACCGAACCATCACTCTTTACCCTACCATCCGTGCGCAACAGTTCACATAATAAGCTGAAAGTTCTTCTATCCATTCTTAATTCGTTTACACATTCGGTGTCACTATTGCCTATGATACTGTCTAAATAAAACAAACGAGTTTCATGTCTAATAAATGAACGATTATTCAAGACATGTGCTTCAGCACGTCTACGTCTCAAATTCAAGAGTAGCAGCACAAGCATAGTGCAAGCACACATTGTCTCTAGATGCCACAATTCCACCAATAAGAGCAACATAATTTGTCTTCGATCCATATCTAATTTCCAAGTAAACATTCAAATCAATAAACAATTAGGGGAAGCAAAATGACTACAAACATTTTAACAAGAAGGAACCCCTGTAAAGTTACTCATGTATAGCAGTAATATATCTACCATTCAATCTACTATTGCAGTATTCCTTGTATCAATTCAAGCATAGAATACTTTCAGTCAATACTCTACTGCTGTACGTGCAGCAGTTGACTGATTTCAGGCAACTAGCTTCAAAGAATATGTATGTTTATCACAGTAGATAAAATACAAAGCCATATCGTGGAAATCACTATATCAACAGGTAAATCTCACACAATATACATTTGCAAGTTGCAACAAAGTAGGGCTGAGTTAAAGGCCATAAGATATGCTAGTCTCTAGAAATCTCATTTGTTTGACAGGACAGTAGCTAAAAAAAGCACAAACATGAGTGTAAGTAGAATGTAATACTTGAGGTCTGAAAACATGAATATGATACAAAGTAAACCACATTTTCCATTCCGTTGAAAAAGCATCAACCTTTTGATTCAGTAAGGCTAAGTAGGCAACCCCATAAACATTCATCAATAAGAATGTTTTCAAATCAAACAAAAAAAAAAGGAAAAAAAGAGAGTCACAAAACGTGTTCAGAAGAAGATCAACCCACAAGGGTTCAATTCAATGAAATATCAAAGAAAAACAAAAACTACCCAACCATGATACGCTTACAGGAGAACCCACACATGAAACTGAAAAAATTCTGGTTAGATCAAGCTACCCATACATCAAATCCTCAATCAATCCATAGAAAATCTACTACCCATAAAAAAATTTCAATCCATAATCAATCCTTGGTCGATTTTCAGATCCAATATATATGAAAAAGAAGCCAAAGAGGGTTGTAGATGAGAGATTTCATGATTAATGCGAGAGAGAGAGAGAGAGAGAGAGAGAGAGAGAGAGAGAGAGAGAGAGAGATAGAGAGTATGTACCTTGTGAGAAGAGCAGCAGCGAGCAACAAGACTATGCGGGAGGGGAGGGTGTTAGAGAGAGCAGCGGCTGTCTTCGATAAGGATGGTGTTAGAGAGACCCATGAGTTTTGGGGTCTCTGTGTAAGACCACGGGAGAGGCTGAATTGGGCTTACACAGTCCATTAAAAATAGTCTATGGTTGTGCCAAACATGGGACAAGTCTTATTTTCTTAAGGAAGACAGTCCAATCCAGTCCAATCCCATGAAACAAACATCCCCTAAGTGTATATAGGGCTGGGCATTTGGGCTCGAATGACCAAAGCCCGAAAAAACCCCGAAACGAACCGAGCCGAGGCCGAAATTTTTTAAGGCTCGGCCTGAAAATCTAAAAAACGAGTTGAGTTCGGGTTTTATTTTTTTTAGGACCGAAAGTCCGGTTCGGCCCGAATTTGTTGAATAGAATGAGAAGACAGTGAAGCAAACCAAAGGGCCCGAGCTTATCTTCATCCCTCTCCCCAAATCTCAGAGAACCCAGAATCACCAGAAAAGCAACAATATCAACAAAACCCACTAGCAGTCATCTCTTTTTCTTCATCATCTGTACCGTTCGCTACAGCTTCACTCCCACTCTCCCTCTCCTCAATCATCCCCACCCACCACTTCTTCCACCAACCCAAAACCACCGCCCTCTTCACCTCCTCCTCCTCCTCCGCCAAAATCCCAGCCCAAGCCTCCTCTCTCTCCCACCTCTCCCTCTCCACAATAAGAAGAAATATTACAATCTGTGTCATTGTTGGACATACGAGTTGAATTGGAGTTTCATAATCTTGTGAATAGGCTCTGTTTCTGCCTAAACCCGGGGGCCTGGTAGATACTGGTGAATCCAACTTGATCTCCTGCAATCCTGCTCACTAAGGGGAATACCGGGCGGGCCGGTCTTCTCCTCTCCGATGCCTAAGTTAGTATAGTTGGAATATATATAACCAAGGCACGTATGCAAGCGGGGAGAGAGATAAGTTACCTATTAAAGAGGGTAGTTGGGGCCCTTATATAGGTGGTTGGGGGTGAGGGATGGCCTTACCCTTCGATGTGGGACTGGTTCCCTTCTGTTTGTACATTCTGGTGCTCTCTTTGGCAGGCAGGCGCCCCCAGCCCCAGGGTCCCTGACGGCAGGATAGAGTGCTGGGCCCCGAGGCCGGGTGCTGGTGAGCCGGTCCCGGGCCTTGGGCCGGGCCCTGGTGCACTTGCTTCGGGTCCGTGGGCCTGCTGTAGCCTCTCTGCGGCTACTGTCAACAAGTCCCCCAAGTTCCCGGTCAAGTGCAATCTTGAATGGGGACTTAAATCTGTCTTGCTCTTGTCCCGCAGACCCGCAGGGTTACCGACCTACCGGTGCCCAGTCCCCCAAGTCCGCGTTAAAGATTGGGCGTGACCGAGGTGAGTACCTGTTACCGATGGGAAGCAATAGTTTATAAGTACGTTTGTAATATAAGTAGTACTGTGGTGCTATGAGCATGGAGTGGGGTGGAACCCGAAGAGTGTATGAGATGATGTCATGATGCCATGCAATAGATGTGTGCATGGAATGATAATGGGGCGTTGAAATCCGCCATGCAAGAGATTTGTGCATGGGATGATAATGGGGCGTTGAAATCCGCCATGCAAGAGATGTGCATGGAATTTCGGCCGGGCACTCTGCCCTATCGGTACGAGGCGGAGCTTCACTGGGTCACAACTGGGCGATCTGCCAAATCGAAACGGAGCGGAGTTCCCTGAGGCTATACCGAGCGATCTGCCAAAGCGGAGTTCACTGAGCCTCTACCGGGCGATCTGCCAAAGCGGACGGGGTGAAGTTCATGGGACCTCGACCGGGCGTTCTGCCATATCGAGACGAGTCCCAGGTGATCTTCAGTACCGGACCTCGACCGGGCGTTCTGCCATATCGAGACGAGTCCCATATTACTAGGCTGCGGGGAGATTACCCCGGTGTTGCGGGCTGTTTGAAGCGCCGGTGAACACTTGCTAGTTCTTCTCAGCTTGTGTTGAATAAGCGTTGAGGTAAGCGGGGTGGCGTTGAGGTGACAAGGCTCGCCGTGTAGCCCCAGGTTGATCGCGGTTCAATGCGATGCAGGGTTTTTATCCTGCTGGACAAGAGTACATGGGTTAGATGTAAACTCACCCGGGTGTATAAAGCCCATGCCGGTCGAATGTTCTCATGACCGGGGTCAAGCCATGGTACTGGGCGGAACTCGACTGGGCGTCCTGCCATATCGAGACGAGTCCCCCAGTGAAATGCCATGGGGCCGGGTGGATCCTGTTCCCGGTAGGGGGTGGCGTTGAGGTGACAAGGCTCGCCGTGCAGCCCCCGTTTGCCGCAGCTGGTGCGATGCAGGGTTTTTATCCTGCTGGACAAGCGTACATGGGTTAGATGTAAACTCACCCGGGTGTATAAAGCCCTATGCCGGTCGAATGTTCTCATGACCGGGGTCAAGCCATGGTACTGGGCGGAACTCGACCGGGCGTCCTGCCATATCGAGACGAGTCCCCCAGTGAAATGCCATGGGGCCGGGTGGATCCTGTTCTCGGTATATGCTCGAGCCGGTTGGATGCGTCGTAACCGGTGGGCGGATCTCGACCGGGCGTTCTCCCATATCGAGACGAGTCCCCCAAGAGAGATGCAGCTGGGTGGACCTCGACCGGGCGACATGTCATATCGAGACGAGGTCTCCAGTAGGATGGCGTGCAGTCGGTTGAATGATACCTAACCGTGAACTGCTATGGACCGGGCGGATCTCGACCGGGCGACATGCCATATCGAGACGAGTCCTCCGGTGATATGCAACGAAGATGGTGTTGGGCAGATGGCTCATACTCGAATAGATGCTCTCGAAGCGGTTGGATGATCACCACCGGTGAGAGGTCTTCGAGATATGCAGCGAAGAAGCCATGCAGCCGGTTGAATGATCATAACCGAGAACTGCCATGGTGCCGGGCGGACCTCGACCGGGCGTCCTGCCATATCGAGACGGGTCCTCATACCCGGATGGATGCTCTCGGAGCGGTTGGATGATCAGCACCGGTGAGAGGTCCTCGAGCCCGGATGGATGCTCTCGGAGCGGTTGGATGATCAGCACCGGTGAGAGGTCCTCGAGCCCGGATGGATGCTCTCGGAGCGGTTAGATGATCAGCACCGGTGAGAGGTCTTCGAGCCGGTTGAGAAATCATGACCGGTTGACTTGCAGCAAAGATGGCGTGCAACCGTGGAACCTGGGGAAGTGTGGGAGGGTCTGATGCCTCGGTTCCCGCTCCTACCTTCCTGTCGCCAGCGTGTGGGACAAGTGGCTGACATGCATTTAAGGAGGAAGTCCATCAGTCCCGTCAGTTATGATGGCATGGGCAGTTTACCAATGCTGGGACACGTGCCAGCAGGGGGCGGTCTTGAGATGGAGGGCCTGGATTCGCAGGCGTTTGAGTTGCTCTGTTTACTTGTTTTTGGAGGGATTTCAATCGCCTAGGGCACCGGTCCCCTCTATAAAAAGGCCTCTTCTGCTCTTCTTTCTGCTGTTGCTTCTTGCTTTGGAGAAACTAAGAGAAAGAGAGAAATCCGGCGAAAGCTCTGAGCCCTTTTGCCCCACGAGATCCGTTTTCTCGAGCGCTCCCTACTCTCCTCCTACCATTGCTCGCTGTTTTTGCAGGGCGGACTGTCCTCGGTTGAGCATATTAATTGGTAAGTTTGTTGATTTCTTTGCCCCAGTGTTGTTCTTGTTTTGGTTTTGTTGTTTTGCGGTGGGGGGGAGGGATCTCTGTTGCTGACTGAACTGCTCTGCGGCAAACTTGGGGAGAGGCCGTAAAAGGCGCTGTTGTAGCTTGTTGCTGACGAGCGCTAGGGTTTTGTTTTCTTCCCCTAGGCTAAGATGACTTCTTCAAATTCTGACCGGGCTTCCGAATCGGCTGCCAGGGGTCCCCTCGTGGATGATGCAGAGAGGCTAGATGACTGGCTCGGTTCGGAATCCCCGGAGACCGAAGTCGCCGACTGCTCCGGGAGCAGGGCTTCGTCTCCGTCCTCGTCTTCGTCTTCCGGGGCTGAATCCTCGGAGACTGAAATACCGCACGGGGTGCGCCTTGCGGGTGCTCCGGCCGTAAGCTACACTATTGGCAGAGGGAAGTATGCTGTGGTGTGTGATGAACCGGAGGGTAGCATGACCCCTGGAGAGATTGCAGCGTTCCGGGAAACGTGGGGTATCCCGGATGAAGTTCTGCTGCGGCCCCTGAATCCTGGAGAGTCGGCCTGCAACCCGGAGGCGGGTTGGGTTGCCGTGCATCAGGACCAGTTCCGGCATGGGCTTTCGCTCCCACTGCCAAACTTCGTGCAGTATATGCTTAGTGCGCTGCAAGTGTCGCCCGCACAGCTTCCTGAGCTCCAGTGGAGGCGACTACTGAGCCTCGGCTGCCTGTACGAGTTTTCCGGGATGAATATACTTACGGTAAACGAGTTCCGGTCCTTGTATAGGCTGTCGTACTCCAGGAAGCAGGGGTCCCGGGGTTGCCTATCCTTCAACGCCCGGAAACCTCCACCGATCGTCACCAATATGCCTACATGGGTAGACAACAGCTGGAGAAAGAAGGTGGTGATGGTGGGCGGGAGGTGGCAGGCGAGGAGTAAAATGTACTGGGTTCCTGGCGCCTTCCAACCCATTGGCGACCAGTCGTTCGAGCTATCCGATCTGGAGCATGAGAGGATCTCGACCATACTCGGATGCTGGGACGACCTGGAACGGAGTTCTTTCAACTTCATCCGGTGAGAAGTGCTGGAATATTGCCAACTCGGGCGGGGTCCTGGTGCGTAGCAGGCCCTTTAGCGGTGATACCTTGTGCTAGTTTTGCAAAATGCTAACTGTTTGCCTTCCTTGCAGGTGCATCTTCCCGGGCGGTTATCAAGCTCGAAACCACTCTTTCAATAGACGGGGAAGACCTCCTCAACAAGCTTAAGGAGAAAGGCGAGACCGTCTCGCGGACGTCGGTGGAAGAGGAGTCCAGCCGGCTCACGACTCATCCGGAGCCGAGGGCCATGGATGTTGATGATGGCACCTATGTCCTGAAGCGGGTGAAGACCCATCATACCGCGCCCCATGCGGTGCCTGGAAGGGGCAAGGCTACCGGAAGGCCAGTGAGGATTCCCGGTGGAGTGAACAGGATCCCCAACCGGCCGGTGTCTGTGCCGCACGTGGCTCGCGTCGCCCCGGTAAGCGCATGATCTTCTTCTCCGGAAGGCCGGGGAGAGAAACGGAAGGGCGGGGACATTCCTTCCTCCGCGCTGGTGACTCTTACCGGTGGGTCGGCATGTGAGAACCTGGCCAAACGGTTCAGGATAACCAGCGGCGCACAAACTAACCCTGCCGGGGAGAAGGCCGCTGCTGCTGCCCGGCAGAGTAGTCCCGCGCCTGCGGAGGCACCAAGGGGAAGCCCGGACAGTGCCCTTGTCCGGCAAGTGGCGGCGGATTTGGCCGGCCTTGGTCTGGACAGACCCGGGGTTGCTGGAGCCCTGGCGGGCGGGAATCACCCAAAATGCAAGGAATCCGTCCTTCGGGTAAATACCGCACGGTACCACTACACTGCTTGTAGCTTGTTTTCTTTTGCTGCTTGACTAACTGTCTTTGGTGTTGCGCAGTTGCTGTACAGTCTGTACCAACCGGACGCGAGCGAGGAGCTGTCGGAGCTGAAGAGACAGATAGCTGCTTTATCGGAGGCCCGACAGCGCCTGGAGGTGGAGAAGTCCCGCTCGGATCGGGAGAAGGCTAGATCGGAGGAGAGGTCCAAGAAGCTGGAGGAGCAGAACCGGAGCCTGGAGAAGGAGAGGGTCGAACTGGAAGCCAAGGTGGACGAGCTCCAAGTGGGAGCTGCCGCTCTGCGCGCCACCTCTGCTGCTTCGACCGGGGAAGATGACCCGGAACTCTTCGAGCGGGTCGTTCTCAAATACCGCGAGAGCGATCAGTTCCTGGAGTTTCTGGTGAAGGCGAGGGAAGAGGGCATCTCGGATGCGTACACGGAATGGGCGGGGAAGGGATGGTTTGACACTTCCCTGATGCCGATTGCTGCTGAAGGAGATATCCATGAGCAGTCGGACATCCATTAGGAGGCGATGGAGGGGCAGCCGGAAGAAGCGCTTCGCTCGGACTTGGATTCTTCTACCAACGGTGCCGAGTTTCCCCGAGCCGGAGTCAACACCGGAACTGAGGTCTATGACGAGGGTACCGCAGGAGAGGCTGGCGGATTGCCTGCTGAAGGCGGAGTCGTGGCTCCTTAGGATTTTCCTTGTTCTTCTCCTTTCCGGAACGGTTACCGCTTGTATTCTCGCTTGATTATGAATATAATTGAACTGGCGGAGCCGGTGAAATTTTCTCAAAAGTAGTTTGTAGTTTGCATATATCTGTTTTTACAACGGTTGAACCGGAGACATATCAAACTAACCGCTCGGAGCTAGCGGGTTTACCAAGCCTGGTCACGTTCCCGGTCGGGGTCTGTTCTTCTTTCCCCTATGTACCGCTGGAGCTGACCGTTATCGATCAAATCCTGCACTGCTGTCTTGAGAGCGCAGCACTGATTTGTTCGATGAGTAGCCTCATCATGATAAGAGCAGTACTTGCCCGTCTGTGCCGTCGTAAGTTTCCCCTTCGGGTACTTTCTCTTGGGCGGTGGGGGAATGACGCTCCCGTTCTCAAGTAAAATATCCTCCTAGGAAGTGGTGAGAGCGGTGAAGACTTCTTGACCGGCCGGTGGCGCTGGCATGATCGCCAGGGGGCGCTCTTGGCGGTACGGCGCCGGCTTGTGCTCAGCCTGGGGTCTATCAGAATAGGGCCTCTGCTGCCGCTGTGGCCAGTTTCTGTTGGCGTTCCGGCTGGGTCGAGCGGTGCGGTTCTCGGTCCGCTGACTGGGCTTGGCTTCCTGGCCGGGCGGAGGGTTCTCTTCCCGGGGATGGTCCTCCTGCTGCTCATCCCGCTTCCTCTTTAGTAGGTGGTGCCCGTAGGTCTCATGATCGGCCTGGGCATGCCGGATGGCCATAGCCATCAATTCGTCGTACCCCTGCGGGAGCTCTACCCGGACGGCGTAGGAAAACTTGCCCGCTCGGAGCCCTTGCTTGAACGCCATCTCGGCGATGCCTTTGTCCAGGTTCCGAACTCCGGCCGTGGCCGTCTGCCAGCGGTTGACAAAGGTTCTCAGTTCCTCTCCGGGGGCTTGTATGCAGTTGAAGAAGATGGTCGACATCCGGGCTCCCTTGACTCGGAGAATGAAGCGGCCTACGAACCGGTCGGCTAACTGCTCGAACGCCTCAATCGAGTTCGCCGGAAGCTCGTAGAACCAGCTAAGCGCTTCCCCAGACAAAGTCTCCTGGAAGATGTTGCAGCAGACTGCATCGGAGTAGCCCTTGGCGCAGGTATGGGACCGGAAACTGTCCAGGTGCTGATACGGGCAACCGGACCCTGAATAGGTGAGCTTGAGGGACTTCTGGTTGCCAGATCTCCCCGACTCTATGACCCGGTGCGAGAAAGGGCCCATGCGCTCATTAAACCGGGCGCCCTCCATCGGCCGCGCGGCTCTTCACTCGTTGGCCTCCATTTGGGCCTTCAAGTCCGACACAGTGTTGGCTAACATTTGCAGCGCTCGTGCGGTCGGAGTCTCAACTTCATTGATAGACGAAGCGCGGAGCTGGAGGGTGGTTGGCGGGCTCTTCGGCTGGCCTGCACCTGCGGGCGACTTTTCTCACACGGGATCACCGGGTCGACCGCCCGAAGACTGCCCTGCCTCGGTGTGTCGGGGTTGAACCGGTAGGAGTACTGCCTGTGCCTCGGTCATGGCGTCACTACGCTGCCGTCCCCTCTCCAGGGCGGCTACTAGGGTAGCATTCACCGCTTCCATCTCTTCGTACTGGGCGGTGGACTTAGCTCTGTCCCTGTCGCTCTCCTCTCTTAGACGATTGACCTCTGCTGCCATTGCTCGTATCTCTCCCGCCATACTGCTATGGCCGGGGCTGTACGTAGGGTCCCGGTCCGGGCTCTCAGATCGATCGCTTGGATCATCTGAGAACGTCAAGGAGAAGCCCCGTTGCTCTGGACTGTCTTCATCCTCTGCCAGGCCTTTCCCGCGTGAGCTGTCGTGGTGGGGATCCGGCATGCCGGATGGTCCCCCACAGCTCCCTCCTTCCTGACCGTTGCCCCGGTCGCCGCGCGGCTCTCGCGTGACGGCCGGGGTGGAGGTGAGCGTCTGCACTAATGCAACACGTCCCTCCTCGGTGGTACCTTTCTCTTGACTCATTTCCGAAGTCTCTTTCGACGCTGTTGCTTACACGGCTTTTTGTTCAAGGTTCCCACAGACGGCGCCAATTGTTTCTGCCTAAACCCGGGGGCCTGGTAGATACTGGTGAATCTAACTTGATCTCCTGCAATCCTGCTCACTAAAGGGAATACCGGGCGGGCCAGTCTTCTCCTATCCGATGCCTAAGTTAGTATAGTTGGAATATATATAACCAAGGCACGTATGTAAGCGGGGAGAGAGATAAGTTACCTATTAAAGATGGTAGTTGGGGCCCTTATATAGGTGGTTGGGGGTGAGGACTGGCCTTACCCTTCGATGTGGGACTGGTTCCCTTCTGTTTGTACATTCTGGTGCCCTCTTTGGTAGGCAGGCGCCCCCGGCCCCAGGGTCCCTGACGACAGGATAGAGTGCTGGGTCCCAAGGCCGGGTGCTGGTGAGCCGGTCCCGGGCCTTGGGCCGGGCCCTGGTGCACTTGCTGCGGGTCTGTGGGCCTGTTGTAGCCTCTCTGCGGCTACTGTCAACAGGCTCTTTATATAACCTATGCGCTTGCCTACTAAAGTACTAAACATACACTCATGCATCTTGCCTTAAAAAGAAAAAAGAAAGGCCCATATGACCTAACTTTCAAACTATTGTTTTGAATGTTGGATCATGCAGAGGTTTGTCCCACAATTTAATTAGAGCGAGGGAGAGCTCTTATGTCATCTCAATTACTTCCCATCAACCGCTTCAAAACATAGTCGAGTATTAATTTCCAGTTGCGCTTGCGTAGCTATTCGATCGGCTATTCTACTATAAGTGGCAAAGCATAGCAGCACGTACTGCATGCATCGATCATTTGTGTGCTCTTTCAGCATCATAGTCGACCCTCTCTATCGATTGATTTCAGTAAGATTAAATGGAAGTCTCTTATTTTATCTTGTTTAAATTATTTTTAAAAAGATATTAAGAAAACATTTGAGGTTAATTAAAAAGAAATTTTCTACGGTACTGGGCAGTTTTCGTACTGTGGAATTTTTAAATATTTATAACCATTAGAGCATATTATATCTAATGGTCATAAATATTCAAAAATAGGTTTTTTTTTTCTATTAAACTTTTTCTTAAACAATAATTTTCTTTTCTTTATCAATATCAAGTTTCAAAGGAGAAAAAAGGTCAACTGATCGATCTAAAATTACCCCAGCTACACCTAATCTAAAACTTCTCAAAGGTGTACATCAATGTCATCTCAGTACATATATATGTAGGAGATGACTTTATACTCATATGGTGTACATCAATATCATTGTCTCGTCTCACTACTTTTTATAAGGTGTACATGAATATATATCGTTTCAGTTTTATATATACAGTGTGTACATATATTCATATCGTCTCACTATTTTAGGGTTACGGGGTAAATACGGTTTAGGTAGTAAAGGGTTAAGACTTTCAGGTTGTGTACGTGTGCCATGGGATTATTTTGAGTTATCACTTTTTCGAATTTAAATTTTATTTATTCAAAATTCGAGGCGTGACATGAATATTTGGGGTATATGGAATGAACCACTTTTCCTCTTTATTTTCTATTCCTTCATAAAATGATCAATGTATTTTCCCAATGAGTATAAGTGTATAACCGTTTGGACGCTAGGGATGGGAAAAAGACCACTTGAACAAAAACAAAACACAAGAGAAAGTAAAAGAAATTTAAAAGAACCACTGATTTGGTTGTTTGCCATTCAAGAAGATGGAAGTTGACTTTTTTACAAATATGAAGAGAGCCTAATGTCACGACCCGCGAGGCCAGGGGCCTTGGGCAGCGACATGCCAAGCCAAGCAGGGTGTCCAAAGGCATGCGAGGGCAGTGCGAGGACACGGGCCGGTAATATCGCGAGGACGGGACTAGGGCGTCGCAAGTATAGCCGCGGGAGTATGTCACGACCCGCGAGGCTCCTTGAGCAGCATAGGGGAGATGCAAGGCTCAAGGATGATTCCGGAAAGGGACAGAGGGTCCTTGGGCAGTCTAGAGTGTCGCAGAGGTCTCCGGGAGACTCTAGAAGCTTCCAGACGTGTCTAGGCAGCTTCGGAGCACTGTGCAGCACAGTGCAAGGCAGTGCCAGGCACTGCTTGGCGGCACAGGGTGTCGCAGCGCTGTGCAGGGCACAGCGAGGCGCAGGGCTGTGGAGCACACAGCAGCCTAGCGCACAGCAGCATGGCAGGGCTGTGCAAAGCAGAGTAGCGCGGAGGCGTAATGATGCGTGGGGAAGCGCAGCGCGTCGCAGGGCGACGCAGCGTGCTGTAGGGCAGCACAGCATGCCGCAAGGCGGCGAGACACAAAGATGTGCAGGGCGGCATAGCGCAGCGCTGGGCTGCGCGGAGCAGCTCACCATAAAGGAGCAGGGCTGCGCGGGGCAGCGCAACATGCCGCAGGATGTGGAGCAGCGTGTCGGAGGGCGACACAGCAAGGCGCAGGGTGCCGCGGCCAAGCGCAGGGTGGCGCAGCATGGTGCAGGGCCATGCGAGGCGACGCAGGGCGGCGTCGCAAAATCGGGAAGGTTCTAGAGAGAACCTCGGTGTATCTAGAACTCTCTAGGATACGTTTGTATAGTCTTAGGAGTCTCTAGGTGTGTATAGAAAGATCTAGAGATCACTTGTTTCTAGCTAGGTCTAGAAGTTTCTCGGGCAGATTAGCTGCCTATATATAGGCTGTCGGGGCGACATTCGCCAGGCACGAGGGAAATATCAATTTTAGGAATTTTACATTTTTGTAAACTTTCTTTAAAACTTAATACAAGTTGATATTCCTCATCGACTTGGTTCCCTCTACCATTTTTGTTCTAGCCAAGGGGTTGTTCGACCAAGGGAAAGGCTGACTTAGCATAGGGGTTGCTAAGGCCGCACGAGTGATCGGGGGATCGAAAATACGCTCGTGGCACTAAGCTCTGACACTCAAGGAACTAGCATAAGAGCCCGCATAAGTCTTCTTTGAATGATTGAATCATCTTGCAGTCCTCACCTAAAACAATGAGAAATTAGAGTTGGGCACAAAGTGTTATAGGAACCACCAATTCACAATCACAACGCAAAGAAAGAAATCCAAGATCTGATGCAGAATCGGTTGAGGTATTCCATCTCTCTTTTTATCGTTCTCTTTCTCACAGAGATCAATTTATCTATTGTCGGCGATGAACGACGCCGAAGCTGATTAAGAGGATAATCATGGCTAACGATTCTGATGCGGCTTCATGGCCCAACCACTTTTGGATCTTACAGGCTTCGGTGGCAATGAGTTTGTCCAGAGAGAGAGAGGCGGCAGCGTACGAGAGAGGAGCAAGAGAGAGAGCGGGTTAACAAAATTAGGGTTTTTTTTTTTAAAACCGTTAAACTCTTATCAGTGGGTGTTTATAAAGGACACAATTAGTGTAGGTATTTCAGACTTTTTCCAAAGATTCATTGGAACGGGTAATCAACATTGGAATGGGTAAAAAAAAGCCTGTTTTTGTTCAAGTGGACTTTTTCCCAAGAAATATTCCACTTCATAGTCCCACCTTATAAGTACTAGAAAAATAGATTCGACCATTTGATGCAACAAAGTTATACTGTACGTGTACAGTATGTGTACAGACGTACTTATACATGTTTGCACACACAGAGAGGCTAGTTGTATTGGATTAATGGTCTGCCTCTCTGTATATACACATGCTCTTCGTTTCACATGACCTGATAAAATTGTGCTCCCTGACCTAATTAATTAGTTGAAGTTCACGAACAAGCATAGAATTAGTGCACACAAGCTAATGCAACATTTTTTTTTTCATCTAGATAGAATCTGGAACGACAATCTTTTCCCCCCTGAGTGTCAAGATATATCAGCTTTCATGAGATTACAGACGGATTGGTCCGGTAGCTTATCGGTTAGAGCTACCTTCGAAGTTATCTAAGAAACATGATGTTTTTCCATGTGTCTATACTCCATGAGTAATTGTCGATCCTCCGCATATCTTGGAAACTCAACCTATCAACTCGAAGAAGGATTTGAATGTCAAGGAGCAGTTAGTTGAAAGTCTTGATCATGAGTACTAAATTGTTTGAGGTAAATTATGAGGTAAAAGGAACTAACTGAGAAACTGGAGAAGTAGTGGGATGTCAGTGCTCACTACCAGAAAAAACAGTATTACCGACGAAAAAAAAAAGGCCGACGACATACTTTTTTCGTCGCTAAAAATAAAAAATCGTCGGCTATTCCCCAAGAATGGCCGACGATTTTTTCTTTCGTCACTAAAAAATATTTTTCGTCGGCTATATCCCAAGAATGGCCGACGATTTGAATTTTCGTCGGCCTTTCTCTTAAAAAGTTTGGCCGACGAAAACTTTAGAAAGTTTGGCCGACGAAATTGGAATTTTCATCGGCTATAAGTCTTTATATTTTCAGATCTGGACAGAAGCTGCTCATTTAAAAAAAAAACTGAAAAAAACGGGAGAAAGAGTGAAAAATATGTGGGTATTGTTGAAATCCGTCCTCTCTTACATTGTGGAGCTATATATAGGTACGTATATGTGTATATATGTTGATTTTGAGTTTTAGTTGAGTTGATTTTGAGTTTTAGTGATTTTGATATAGTAAGTGATTTTTTATTTTGTTGTTGTTTTAGTGTTAGAATGTATGTATATATGTTGATTTTGAGTTGTAGTTGAGTTGATTTTCAGTTAGAGTATAATTATGTGTTTTAATTTAATGTTATTTTAATTAGTGTTAAAATATATATAAATATGTTAATTAATGGTTGTTGATAGTGTAATGAACTTAAATAATGGTTGTTAATTAATGGTATATATATATATGAGTTGATGTTGATAATAATATATATTGTAATATATATGTGTTAATTAATTTATTATTAATTAAAGTTATACATATATATTATTATCAGGCTATATATGGATCGAGATAAGAGTTGGATTTCGCTTCCAAGGCATGACCGTCGATACACTACAGGAGTTGTGGATTTTTTGCAGTTCGTCGAGGGAAATGCAAACGGGAAGGAATACCATTATTGCCCGTGCAAGAAATGTAAGTGTCGCAGTGATATGTGTCGATTTCCGATTAGGACAGTATAGGAGCACCTAAAGAGTAATGGATTTTGGCCGAAGTACAAACGTTGGATATATCACGGTGAGCCATCATTAGATGGATCGCATGATCATGGGCAGTTTTTTGAGGCGGGCAGTAGTAGTACATCCAACGATCCAACAATGGCATTCGTCAACGACGTGTTTCCTTTTGAAAGCGGTGTACGTGGGGAACAATATATGCATGACCCGGTGCAGCCGTTCCCACAAGTTGTCAACACTGCTGCCTTTGACAAGTACAACAAACTGATTGAATTGCAACAGACCCCTGTGTCTTCAAGTTCTGAGAAGACAGTTCTTGAAAGTGTGATGGAGGTAATGAGGATTAAAGTCGAGGCAAAATCGAGCATCAGGCAAGTGGATGAATATCTACAGTACACTTCTTCGTTGTTGGAGGAGGGTCATCGTAATCCTACCAATCACCGTAAGGTCCGAAGTATCCTCAAAGATCTAGGGCTTTCCTACATTAAGATCCATGCATGCGCATTTGACTGCGTTCTCTTCTGGGGTAAAGATGCAGAAGGGAATGACCTTGCTAGCCTTGACGCATGTCCAATATGTCAGTCTGACCGATATAAGTTGACGGGAGCAGGCAATAGGAAACCTGTGAAAGTGCTTCGGTATTTTCCGTTGAGAGATAGGCTTGAGCGGTTGTACATGTCAGAAACCACCGCAAAAGCTATGAGATGGCACGGTGAGCGGGACGCGGGAGACGCAGATATCATGACACACATCTCTGACGGAGCAGCGGCTTGGAAGCATATAAACAATGAGTTTCCTCATTTTGCGTCAGATGTCAGAAACGTCAGGCTCGGGCTCTCAACCGACGGGTTCAACCCTTTCGGCACCATGAGTCTTTCATACAGTATATGGCCGGTGGTTTTGGTACCTTACAACCTTCCTCCGTGGATGTGCATGAAGAAGGAATATAATATGTTGACGTTGTTGATTCCGGGGCCTGGTTACCCAGGAAAATGTCTCGATGTGTATATGAGACCATTGATTGAAGAGCTTAAGGTATTGTGGGACGTTGGTCATCCCACTTTTGACAAGTACAAGCAGGAGACGTTCCAGATGCATGCCATGGTTATTGGTAACATTAGTGATTTTCCTGCTTATGGGATGTTGTCGGGCAGCGTTGTTAGGGGATACAAGGCTTGTCCAGAGTGCCTCAGCGATTATGGGAACACCCCTCATTGCAACAAGATATGCCGAATGGGTCATCGTGTGTTTCTTCCGGCGGATCACCACTGGCGTTACGAATCCGCCGCATTTGATGGAACCGAAGAACACGGTGGTCCTCCCAGAAGATGGACGGGAAGAGAAATTTTAGCAGTGCTTAATGAGTATGATTTTGGGCCCCTCAGCAATCATCCCGATATTGTAGCGGAAATACCTGAAAGACCTGAGCAGTACAAATTCTGGACACATAAGAGCATATTGTGGGAACTCCCGTACTGGTGTGAGTTGCTGATCCATCACTTCCTAGACGTTATGCACATAGAAAAAAATGTTTCTGAAAGTGTGGTGGGCACAACGCTGAACTTGGAGGGGAAGACGAAAGACGGTCCTAAGGCTCGCACTGATCTGCAAAACATGAATATCAGAAAACAACTATGGTTGAAACAAGGGAAGAGAAAAATGCCTCAAGCTCCTTACACCGTCAAGCCTGAGCATAAACCAGAAATTTTCCATTGGATAAGTCGGGCCAAGTATCCTTCAGGCTTTGCTGAAAATATAGCCAAGTGTGTGAACAGACAATTCAACAATCTGTACGGGTTGAAAAGTCATGACAATCATATCCTGCTACAACGTCTCTTCCCTGTTTTCATTCGACCGTTCCTTCCCCGTCATGTTGTGGAGCCGTTAGTAGCGTTGGCAAGATTTTTCCAGAAGGTATGCACACGGGAAGTGAGAAAATCTGACCTCCGGGAAATGCAACAAGACATTGTTCATATCATGTGTAAATTTGAGATGATATTTCCTCCAAATTTTTTCGACATCATGCCTCACCTCATGATCCATCTTCCTCGGCAGTTGTTGCTTACCGGTCCTGTGCACTTCACTTGGATGTATCCGATGGAAAGGTACGTATTTTACACCTTATGTTAATTTCCTCATCAATATATGTGATATAGTGTTAATGTATTATCATAACACTTTAAAAACTTGATTTATAGGCAACTTGGACAATACGGTGGTTTTGTCCAAAACAGATCCGCACCTGAAGGATGCATAGCTGAAGCATATATTGCGCACGAGTGCGTCACCTACATGAAGCTGTATTTAGGAGCGTTACAGGAAAGCATACCGGAAGATGTACCTTCACAGTTCAATCTTTCCATACTCTCCGACGATGTTGTACTCGGTGGAAACATGCCAGTTTCCTACAAGTTGAAAGATTATGAGGTAGCCATTGCACATTGGTGGGTACTAATCAACTGTCCAGAAGTTCAGTTTTGGAAGAACATACATCTACACTGTGAATAAGTACGAGGTGATGTCGATTACCACAACCGGACATTCGCAGAGTATTTCGGCTGCTGGGTACGTAACTTTAACACTATTCTATACGTGTTTATATATTATTGTGTATATTTATTCATATTTATAGTTGATTCTGATGGTTGCAGATGGACCTTATTCAAAATGATAATCACCCAAATTGGTCGCACGAACTCAGACTTTTAGCGATGAGGCCGGTCTATTCAAAAGTTTATGCGACGTGCAAGGTGAATGGTGTGTTATTTCGATGTGAAGAGAGAGACCTCAGACTGAAAACATAAAATTCAGGGGTTATGGCACATGGTGGGGATGGTGGAGTTGACTATTACGGTGTTCTCCATTCAGTTGTGGAACTGCATTACAGGGAAGGCATGAAAATGCACCTTTTCAAGTGTAGATGGTTTGACACACGGCCACAGAGCATGAAAACCGATCAATACGGCATAACTTTTGTGAACACTAGTACATCTTGATGATCCGTTCGTTTTAGCCACATGGGTGAAACAAGTGTTTTATCTTGATGATCTCGCCAAGGGTGACCCGTGGAAAGTAGTCAACACTATCCACCATCGCAACATTTACCGGGCGTCTACACTTGGACTGGCTGAAGAGAACGAGGAAGGGGGCACCGCGTATCAAGAGCCCAACTCAAACGGTATTCCTGACTCCTCTTTTATTCGCCTAGACACGCCGGTGCGAATTCGACGTGAAAAGTCATTGCTTGTTGATGTTGATCCAAATGAAGAAACTAACGAGGACTCTAGTGGTGAGGAACGACATAGATTACCCCTATCGAGCAATTCAGAAACCGAAGAAGACTCATCCGATGATTCCGATTACAATCCGACGGATTAAGTAATTTAGATGATGTAATCCTTTCATTTGTAATCCACTCGAACATTTCTAATAAACGGGCGTGGGGATGAGCCTCCCAGCTAGGCTGGGTTCCAAACCCCTTAAAATTTTTTTTGAAATATGTTAACTGTTGGGTTTCTGTTTTTTTAGGTTCAATTTTGGTTATATATGAACAGGACATAGGCATACGGGAGGTGTAACACCACAGATTTTTTAATTTTTTTCACAGAATAGCCGACGAAAAATGCATTATTTCGTCGGCTATTCACAGAATAGCCGACGAAAAATTCATTATTTCGTCGGCCATAAATTTATTGAAAAATAAATATTTTATTTTTGACAAAAAACGACAAAAGAATAGCCGACGAGTACTAGGTTTGATTTCGTCGGCTATGATTAAAAAAAAAAACAAAAAAACAACAGCTTTCATTTTCTATCACTATCGACAAACCATTGCTTCATCCTTCAAATGCAAATGTGTCGTGAAATAAGATATGACCGAAATATTGAAATACGTCTACGGTTGAAAAATGAGAAGATTCCGACAAAATCTGTGTGCCGAATGTTGCGGTTAACTGTTTTTTAACTTCCGTTTTCCTATGGGTAACCTGACGGTCTGTAAATATTTTGAGGAAAATTTTTATACGATTAGTCACGTCTCATCGATTTGAAACTATTCTCTGTTGAAGATCAGGCCAAAAAACGTCATTTAGACAGGCCAATTTCCGTTTTAAAGCGTTTAGAGGTTTGACTTCGCTGTTTGACCGTCCCGATCGAGCCTTTAACGTTGTCAGATGTAGTTGGATTTTTTTTCATACATGTATTTAATCTTAACGGTAATATCTGACGGTTGGAATAGATTTTTCAAACTTTTAGATTCAAAATCGGAACATATGCACTAATGTTCCTTAACTTGTTTACTAAGTGTTTAAGTGAATGTATAGTTTCAAATAGTTACTATACGTAGACTCTTCAAATGCAAATGTGTCGTGAAATAAGATATGACCGAAATATTGAAATACGTCTACGGTTGAAAAATGACAAGATTCCGACAAAATCTCTGTGCCGAATGTTGCGGTTAACTGTTTTTTACTTCCGTTTTCCTATGGGTAGCCTGACGGTCGGTAAATATTTTGAGGAAAATTTTTATACGATTAGTCGCGTCTCATCGATTTGAAACTATTCTCTGTTGAAGATCAGGCCAGAAAATGTCATTTAGACAGACCAATTTCCGTTTTAAAGCGTTTAGAGGTTTGACTTCGTAGTTTGACCAAAGGTTTAGCCGACGAATTCAAATATTTCGTCGGCTATACTCTTGCGATCCGCTTATTGTCCGCCGTTGGATGGCTCAGATCCAACGGCTGTGATTTTCCAAAGTATAGCCGACGAAATATTTAATTTCGTCGGCTAAACTCTTGCGATCCGTGCCTTTTCATTATCCGCCGTTGGATGGGGGAGATCGGACGGCTGCTGAGCGCCTAAAGTATAGCCGACGACATTCAAAGAATAGCCGACGAGTTCAAAGATTTCGTCGGCTATGTTGAAGAATAGCAGACGAAATCTTTTTTAATCGTCGGCTATTCTATAGGGTATAAGTTTGAAACTGCCGAACCCTAGCCTCCATTTTCTGCATTTTTCTCCTTTCTCCCCCTCCTTACACCTCCGCAGCGATTCAGATTGCGTCGCACCGCCGCTCTCCTCCTCCTCCTCCTCAAATCGACGACGAATTCTCCTCCTCCTCCTCCTCCTCCTCCATCCGATCCGACGAATTCGGCCGGCCGCCTCGTCCTCCGGCCACTCTCCTCCTCCGGCCGCCTCCTCCTCCGGCCACTCTCCTCCTCCTTATTCAAAATCGATCGGTATGGCTTTTTTTTTTTTTTTAAATTATTTTAATTTAAATATGTTAATTTAGGTTAATTTATTTATGTTAATTTAGATATAATTTATTTATTTATTTATGTAAATTTAGATATAATTTATTTAATTATTTATGTTAATTTAGATATAATTGTTAATTTAGGTATTTATGTTAATTTAGGTATAATGTAGGTATTTATGTTAATTTAGGTATAATTTAGGTATTTATGTTAATTTAGGTAATTTTTAGGTATTTATGTTAATTTAGGTAATTTTTTAAAAATTTTTTTTAATTGTATAATTTAGGTGTAATTGTATAATTTATACGTATAAATTGGTTGTTTAATTATATAAATTGGTAACTTAATTGTATAATTTAGCTTAATTATATATATAGCTTAATTATATTTAATTTTAATTAGATAAATTGTTATATATTTAATTTTAATTATATAAATTGTTATATATTTGTTAATGAATTTAATTGTTATATATTTGTTATAATTTAGGTATATAAATTGTTATATATTTAATTTTAATTATATAAATTGTTATATAAATTGTTAAATTAATTATATATATAAATTAGTAGTATAATTATATATATATATATATATTAATAAAGAAATATAGTTATATTTGAATATAAATAGTTATATTTAGGTTAATGGTTAGTATTATTTAAAATGGCCGCGGCTGCAGATGGCCGATGCAGTCAGAAAGTTCTTCGGAGGCCGTCGTTCCAGATCGAGAGGTTCTGGAAGTTCCGCCGGTTCCGCAGACTCCGACAGGACCCTTAGCCAGCCTGAGAGGACCACCAGCCAGCCGCGGAGGAGTGTGGATTCCTCCCAGCCGCGGAGGACTGTGGATTCATCCCAGTCGCGGATGAGTGTGAGTTCTCGGCACCAGACCCTTCTCCAGGCGGAGCGGCCGTCGAGCAGTTCACTTCCGCCTGTCGGGCCAGATGCTCCGAGGTTCAGTCGGCAGCTATTTCAGGACGACATAGCTGCAGATGTTCCTCAGGTTCGTATGCCTGAGGTTCATCGGGAGCCGATGAGGAGTCCGACGACGTCTGCTGCCGACTCGACTGAGGCTCCTACTCTCCCAAACCAGCTCTTCCTCCCGTACAACATTCCGGCGATACCGGAGGTCGACTATCGTGGTCTGCCCCTATGGCCTGATATGCCTCAGTACGTAAGTGCTGCAGAGGCATACCAACAGCAGCCATTTGAGAACCCTGACCACCTTATTTCGGCGAGGAGAAAAGGAAAGTCGACAGACGAGTCATCCAGTTCAGGTAACATTTGATTTTATTAATTAAATGTTTTATTAAAATTAACGCACTAATATTTAATTTTATTAACCAATCGTCGTTTTTGTGATAGGGACAGTCGCTAGCAGTTCACGGAGGAATGCGAGAGGTGTCATATGTTTTGACACGCTCAGGAAAACTGTTGAGCGCAGCGGGAGGATTCAGATCAACGAACCTCCTAATCAGGAGGTTCAGGGGAAGAAAAAACGCGACTACTCGGGTTGCGTGGGGTCACTGATTAGGGACAGAGTCCCTATGTTGTGGACCCGGTGGGCTGATGTGCCCGAAGAGATAAAAAGGGAGGTGAACAACGCCGCGTTGGTGAGTAATTTAAAAAATTTAATTTATTTATCGTAATATTTAATAATTTTCGGTATTATTACAATTGTAAAACTAATAAAATATTATTTTTCAGACATTCTTCGATATTGCCGAACACAGGCGGGATTGGGCGAACACCGTGCAGAACTCGAGGTACGTTTGTTTTTATGATATTATAATTATCTTATAATTATTAATATTTTATGATATTAATAATATTTCTAATGCACTTTTGTTTTTTTCGTAGGTTCAAAGAGTGGAAGAACGAGCTACGTTCCCACTATAACGAATACGACAACCTTGGTCGTATGGGTACTCCCAGGGAGTTTATGTTCAGGGAGTACGAGTGGCGTTGGTTGAAGACAGTAGACTTCAACAACCCAGTTATGCAGGTAAATACTAAACTTCAGTAAAAATGTTTATTTTGTTAAAATTTTAATTATTAGTTTAATTATTTTATAATTATTACACTAATATTTTTTTATGTATTTTTCTAACATTTTATTATTTGTTTGAAGCAACGTTCTCGGATAAACTCTGAGAACCGCCGCCGGAACACAACCCCCCATCATGCTGGTTCTAGATCGTTTGCACAATATCAGGAGGAGGCGCTTAGAGATCATCCTGATATCAACCCGTACGTGGAGACGTTCAAGATCGCTTATCCACAAGCGACAGAACAGCTCGTAAGTCGTTCATTACAATTTAAAAATTTTAATTATTAATTTTACTTAATTATATATTTGTTATAATATTAATTTTTTTTTTTCCCGTCCAATTAGGAGAGGGTCAACCGGGCCGAAGAAGAGGTGTTCCAACAACTAGTTCGGGAGACACAACCGAACATTTCAGAGGCAGATCTGGAAGAAGCCATGCGCCATGTCGACCGATCCGATGTCCAAACGGCAGCGAGGATGTTCGACGCAGCCTTCCCAAACCGGTCAAACAATTACTACTGCCGGGGTTTGGGAAGTTCTGAACTAGGGCTTCTGAAGACCACTAAGGGAGGTCAAAAGAAGGGAGGCGGGGAGAGCCAACATGTGAGGGGGGAAGTGCAGCGATTGGCCGCAGAATTGGCGACCTCGTCCCAGACAGTACAGGAGCTGCACCGCAGAACACAGAAGTATCATTTGGATATGGCCCGTTGGCATGCTGAATGCGACAGAATTCGGCAACACAACTACGACGGCCAACAAAACTGGTGGTATGAGATGTTTGCGGCACAACAACAAGGCCTTCCACCCCCGCCCCCGTTTCAGCGGTTAGCGGAACCTCCAATGCCTCAACCTCCCGAGTTCGGTCAGCAGGATGACAAGCCTGATGGAGAGCAGGATGCTGGGGATGACGTGGTAGACTTTAGTGGTTTAGGTGATGATTAGGGTTATATTTTATGTATATTGGAACGAATTTAATAAAAAAGGTATTTAGACGTGTTTCTTGTTGGTGCAAATGCATGGACTGTTTTTGTGAATTGCAGGTTGCTTGGAATGGTAATTTAGAAAAAAAATTTAATTTTTTTTTCCCCAAATGTAAGAAAAGCCGACGATTTTGGCATTATTTCGTCGGCTGTAACTAATTAATGTCTATTAAATATTAATATATTTCGAGGAAATAGCGGACGAAAATTTATGGAATCGTCGGCTATTGTTAACACCCAATAGCCTACGAATTTCGTCGTCTATAATTAATGAATTTCGTCGGCCATACTCGAAAATATCCGACGAAATTCGTCGGCAATTTCTCCCAGGTTTGGCCGACAAAAAATATTTTCGTCGGTAAGTTCGTCGGCCATACTCTACTATAGCCGACGAATTTGTTTTTTTTGTCGGCCATTGATATAGCCGATGGGGTTGTTCCGACGAAGTATAGCCGACGAAAATTTCGTCGGTAGATGGTATAGCCGACGAAAAATTGGCATAGCCGACGAAATTTTTTTCGTCGGCTATTCACTCAGATCTGGTAGTGGCTCATCCTTCTTTTAGGCAGGTACATAAATTTCGAGGATGAAATTTTAATAAGGAGGGGAGAATTGATACGACCCGAACCTCAAATTAGCTCGTGACAGTGTTATCTTTTATTTTTACGTTCCGGGAATCGTTTTTACGATTCGGAAATTCTAAAGGTTGACTTTTTATTAAGTTGACCCGACCGAGAATTTTATTTCACGGTGAGATTGAGGACTTTAAAACGAGTTCGTGGACACGTGACAAGTTTAATTTGGAGTTCGCATGAAAAATTTACGATGTAAAATACGTAACTTTCCGATTTTTGGGGACTATAAATAGCCGGGACGAAAAAATTTTCCGAAGGGGAAATCCTCATTTTTTTTTTCTTTCTTTTTCTCCTTCTCTCTCCCTGACCCAACCCGAGCTCCACCGACATTGACCACCGCCCTCGGTTCTCCGCCGTCCTGCCGCCGTTCGGAGCCCCACCCTTCCCGATCGAACCGCCTCCTCCTCTTCTACTCGTCTGTGGCAGCGGCACGGCGTGAAACGCCACCGTTTCGCCGTGCGAAGCGCGAGGAGGTTCAATAAAGTCGAACCGGTGCTTACTCCTCCGGCCACCGATCGGTCCGAATCCGGGGGGGGAAAGGTAGACCCCGTCCTGCACGACAACTCCATGGAAGGAATTAACTCGAATCAACCCTGGTAAGTAGAAATTCAAATTCGAATTTCTAGGGTTTTCGGGTTCGAATTGGAGGGTTGTGATTTTGGTGTTTTTGGTGAATTTAGAGGTTGAATTCAAGTTCAGAACGAAGTGTAGAGTCGATTAGGTGTATTTTGATATTGAATTTGTTTGGTTTTGTGAAAATTGGAGGTTGGGCTGTTGGGCCGTCGTATCGGCCGCCAGCTGCGTGGCTTTTTGGCGGCGGAGGTGACAGGGACGAGGTCCTGAGGTGGTGGAGGTCGTGTTAGGATGAATTGGATTTGATTTGGCGAGGTTTTTTAGCCCCGGCGGCGGAGGAGAGATGGGTGAATAGTGAAATAGTAAAAGGTTAGAGTAAAACGGTAAAAGGTGAAAAGTAAACAGTAAAACAATAAAAGTAAATAGTAAACAGTAAAAGTAAATGATAAATAGTAATTAGACTTTGACCATTTACTGTTTGACTATATAATTACTATTTGACCATGGATTATTACTGTTGACTCACCGTAAAAAGATAAAAGCTGGTTTAAAGGATTTTACGACGAAATAATTGGTAAAAAGAATTGGTCGGACACGAGGCAGGTGTCCTGAGTAATTTTGTACGTAGATTGTTCGGTATTGAGGCGTAATACCTATACCGATAACTGAAAAGGAAAAATTGGGAAGTTTCTTGCGAGTGAGGACGTCCGTAGATTTAATTTTCATAATAAATTCCGAGTTTCGTAATATTTATAATTACGTCCCTGTTACAGGTCAAGGGGTGACTCGACGTGACGAGAGCTCGGAATAGCGGCGCGCACGGCAGTACTGTGAGTGGATTTTAATTTTTAAATTGATGCATGCATAAATATTTAAATACTGTGGGGTTTATATTCAATGCTTTTATTTCGAGAATGATATGGATTATCGAGGGTCGATAATCTATTCTATTTTGATGATTTCTTTTCGGATCGATTTTTACATGGTTTCCAAATTAAGTCAATTATTGTGACTTATCTATATCTATATATATTTTGATATTAAACCGGAAATGAGATTTCCGAGAATTGAACGATTTCGTTTTTTTTTTAAGAATATTATGACATGTGGGACATGTTGATTTCATCTAATTTCTAAGAGGCTATGATTGTGTTTAATTATATGTATAAGCCTCAGAAGTGCGGTCGGGGACCGTACTGAGTTATGATTCCTTAGGGAAAATGTACTTTGATTTTGTTTTCGGATTTTTCACCATACTAGGGTCCATATATGTTTATTGCTAGCTAGCATGGTCACCTGAGCCCATGCGAGGTGACGACTTGACGAGTACAGGTAGCGTGGGACGCTTTAGAGTCTTGGAGAAGAGAGATTCTGACCCTTAGCCTTGGAGGCTCATTATTATATGGTGGTTAACATTCCCCTATTTTTATTCGATTTCAGTAAACGGCCAATGGGATTAGCCCAGTTATATTTTATATACTTGGCTTTCAGGAATATTTTCTCTTATGAGGCTTTCATTTATTTAATAAATTCCCGAACCAGTGGGGCTGAATTTTTATTACAAGAATATTTGGGGATGGGCCAATGGGATTGGTCCAGATATATTTTATTTGATTGTTCGATATACCAGCGGGGTTGGTTTATTTGATTATTCTACAAAATTATCTGGGATTCCGCCAATGGGATTGGTCATGATATGTTATTATTGATTTTTGAAATATTTTCATTTGAAAATATTATTTATTCATTTGATATATTAGCGGGACTGATTTATAACTATGATTTTTCTGAAACGTGGGACGTTTTATGAAAATGCATGCATCATGGGTTTTAATTATAAAATATTGGGAAGGTAATATAATACTTTTATTTAAGGTATTATATGGAATTGTTTTATCCACTCACTCTAACGTTTTTAAATTACTTTCCCCTAGGCCCTTCGGTTTAAATCGCCCAGTGTGCAGAGTAGTGGTCAGAGGTCAAGAGTACTCGGAGTCGAGGCATAACTATCATCGTTGTCGCTTCCACTAGGTGGGATCTGTGATCCCTTACTCTTACATTCTTGTTCTATTTTCAATTGTATTTCCAGTTCATTGTATTAGGTTGCTCTGATTACTTGTGAGTCAATTGAGCTTGATTTTGGTGTTTTATTTGTGGCGGTTGTTGTGATTTGGGGAGCAGGTGGCTCCAGGTGTTAAGGTTGGAACTGGAATTTAGAAGTGTTTTGGTTGTTACAGGTTTTAGGGTTGTCCATTTTAAGATTGACTTATCGATTTATTGATAGAGTTAGTCTTAAGGTAGTCCCCGCAGGATCTTATCCGGAATTCAAGGTGAAATCCGGGGCGGGTCTTGTCAGATATCTTAGCAGGAGAGTAAGTCTTCTTTTGAATTATGGTTAATGGTGTTTAATTCCATTGTCGTTATGTACCCATACAATGACATGGTCTTCTGATTTAATTAAAGTGTTAAATTTAGGGCAAATAGGACGACATGGTCTTTTGATTTAATACGTATTTTAGTTGATGTACCAAATAAGGATGGAATTGTATAAGAAAACAATCAAACCAGTTGATTCTTTGGATCAATAAGATGGTGTTTGGTTTTTTCATTTCTTTTTATTGGTGAAACGTGAGTGAATTTAGTTGGAAGTTGGCTATTGTTTTTTTAGAGTTTATCAGTCGAATCGTATTTTATTTAGAAAAATCAGCAAAGGGAATCCACTCTTTTCCCTTTTTTTTGCTCTTTTCTGGGTTCTGTTTTGTCGTTGATCGAGTGTAGGAGAGAACATGCATGTTTCAGGTTTCAACATGTTTCAATCAAGCTTGGATTTGGACGAATTAGCAAAGATGCAGAGATGTGTCGGTGATCAGTGTGATCTAAGTTTCTAGAAGGTACTTACATTTTCATTCTCTATAAGTTTTTGTGAGTTTTTTTTATCAATGAATGAAGCTTAGTATTGTACCAAATGATTCCTTTCTTAAGTACTCGGTTTTCATTTGCAGTTGAGATTTTTCGTGCCTGCGATACCATCATGGTTTGAGTTTAAAGGACAACTCTCTCCCGTAAGTATTCGTTGATTTTCCTCATTTCGTTTGGTAATTTTGATTGGATTCTACATTAAAGTTTCAGTCTCGGTTTGAGTACTTTTGCTTTACTTTTTTAAGTTAGCTCATTTTATTTAATTGGGTGTGGGATTCATGACTTGCAAGGCTTTTAAGTTGCCATTTTGTTCTTAACTATACTATATGAAATCTCATTATTTTTGCTGATGAAAAAGTTCTCCATTTAGTTTAATGGATTCTATTTGACGTGGCTTTTGCAGCACAGGGGTTTCCATTGAATCAACAATAACTTCACCAGTTAATAATTCAATCAGAAGATAGAGAAAGAGGGAGAAAGATAAGATAGTTCGGTGTACAAGAGCAGAGATAGAAGAGAAGAGATGAGAGGAGAGGAGGGTTGTGTTTTCAATGTGCAGTTTTGGGTATTAGCTCATTAAAATTGGTTCAGGTATTGGGAGAGTGCTAATTTGATTTCTAAATTAGAGTCTGACATTGATTCAGTTAGAAATTGTAAACTGGAATTAAAGGCATTTGCTTAATTTCATATTTGTTCTCAGCACGCTATATTTGATTGAGTTTACTGAGTTCCTTCTAATTTTTTTTATTTATTATTTTTTTTTATCTTTTGACTATTTGCTTTTTGGGTCTTGCATGTTATCATTCCAGAGAAGAAGACAGAGAAGCTGATGCAAAAGTTGGATTATTTGGGTGGGGAGAAAACTGAAAGCAAATCAGAAAATTGACATTTTTTTGGGTATGCTTGAGTTCTTCTAGATTGAAGGAGTTTATTGTTTTATATTTAAGGTTGCTAAGGTAGTTAATCATGCGTTGTTTTGGTTTATAATTTGGTATCTGGCTGTTTTGTAATCTGTATTGTGATTTTTTTGCTTTTGCACTACAGCCTTACTCTCTCAAGTAGGGGTGGACATTCGAAACCGAAAACCGAAAAAAACCGAGCCGAAATCCGAACCGAAACTGAAAAAAACCGAACCAAAAAAAAAACCGAACCGAACTGAATCAATTCGGTTTGGTTTTTAGTTTTACCTTGTGAAAAAGCGAACCGAACCAAAAAACCGAATTCTCATTAAAAAGATGTCGTTTTGTATTTTATTATTAAATATTTGATTTGATTAATGTGATTTTAGGTTTTATGATTATATATTTTACTTTTTTATTAATATTTTATATTTTATTTTGTTTTTGTGTGAGGTTGTGTGCATGTCAAAATATTCAGAATGTCCGTGTAGGACTTTAGGTAAAATATTAAGAGTGTTGTGTTGCCTAAAAAATCCAAGGCCATATTTTTTTAATTTAAAAATATTAAATTATGATGTCATAGTTTGAATTTTTAAGAGTTAAGACTTTGGTGGTTACAATTTTTGTAGATTGATGATTTGTTGTCATAAATATTACCAATAGATTGTATGCGTATGCTTATAAAAATAAGGAACTATCAGGAACAAAAAAAACTCAACTACTTGAATTGTAGAATTAGCGAATTTTGAATTTTTCACAAAGTTTTTTTTTAAATACAAATATTTAATATTACATTTTTTACAAAAAAAAAATAGAAAAAAACCGAACCGAACCGAACAGTTCGGTTTGGTTCGGTTTTCGGTTCACTCCCTCTAAAAATAAAAAAAACCGAACCGAACCGAACTGAATTTTTAGTTCGGTTTGGTTCTCGGTTTTGGTCAAAAACCAAACCGAATGGAACCGAATCCACCCCTACTCTCAAGCATACACACCGAGTCTACACTGCTGGCTTATCTTCCTAGATTTTGTTTCATATCAAATCAGGTAGAGAGATATCTCTCTATTTGGAAAACAAAAACCTATTTCATGTTAGTTATGCTTTTGAATTATCTCATATTGGTAACTATGTAAGGGATAAGTTATGGTTTGAATCATCTAAGATTTTGTCTATGTTTGACATTCATAAGTCCCATTGTGTGAGAAAATTATTAAGATTTTAACTTGATTATTAAATATAGTTTGATACTAGAATTTATAAATTATATCTTTAAGCTTCAACATATTATTGTGCTGCCAGTCTGATATTTTTTTTTTTTCCAGGTTCCTCTATTTTCTTCAAATGGTGTTCAGACAGATTCTCTTTATCTATGTTTAGTTCTTCAACAGGTATCAATTTGATGCTCACACATGAGGTTGCCTTGATTTGAATGTTATTTGATACAAGTACAATGATTTGTTATATAAATCATTTACATATTTAGTAATGGGGAATATGCTCAAGCTTGCTTGGGTGTGTTGGAGAAATGGTGTTATAAATAACAACAAATGAGATATTTTGACATAGGAATCTTATGCATAGGGACCACACTCGTTGTTAAAGCAAGTAATATGAGTCTCAGCGTCTTCCGAGAAATCCCCAGAGAATTGGGTAAATCGGATATGCTTAAAGTTCTGCGGCCATGGAAGTGCATTCACCTCTCTGGGAAGTGGATTAGCATATGTTATGTTGGCATCTGGCAAGCCATGCATAGCCCTCATTTTTTCTTCGAACAGTTTATCCACAACATCTAGAGTGAGAACCTGGACTTCTCCCTTTCTTGGCTCCTCGTCTTCTTCATCAGATTGAGGATTATTAAGTCTTCCACCTCCTCTTTTCCGTCTTGAAGATCCAGAAACATTAAGCCCCTGAGGTTGAATAGGTGGCCTTAACGTATTGGAAGAAAATGTTTCTTTTCTTCTTCCTATTACCATAGGCTGAACTGGTTCCGCTGTACCCTGCACCTCAGAGTCTATCTTCTGTTTGAACAATATTGATAACTGTTCAATAGCAGCCGAGGTTTTGGTCAACTACTCATGATGTGTCCTCACTTGTTCATTGAAGTTCTTAGCATAAGTAGCAATCTGGTTGGCAGTTATCTTCTGCTGATCTGCCAACCAATTAATGTTGGACGAATGTCCAACCTGTTCTGTCCTCAGCTCTTTCAAACTAACTTCAATCCTCTGAAGAGTGTCATCTGTTGATGTTGACTTGGTCAACATCATGTTCAAAGATTCCATTACATCTTCAGGAGATGTAACACCTTTTGGATTTCTAGGAATCCCCTGGTTGTTGCTGTTGTTAGCTTCCGTAAGATCTTTAACGGTAGCCAATACGCCTCCAAATTTGAAGCAAGCTTGTGCCTCCGTTAAACCTCTACACTCAGATGAGTTGTGCGGGGTGCACAACTTGTGGTCTGGTTTATTGCAAAAAGGCTTGATTCGTCGATATGGATTAGATCCCGCAATCTTTGACACTGTGTCCCACTGAGAGTGCCAAAATGTTCGTGGCGGATTCAGCACCCGGCGAACAGTCAACACGTGGGGGTGGCGGACGTCAATTCCAGTCCTCTTGTGATGTGTGCGAGCGTGCCAGTACCTTTGAGTTGGTACAACTTTAATGCAGACGACCTCTGGCGAGTGTATCTGTCTGCTCCCGATACCTGACCTCTTGACCAAGCGACTGTTACGCGTGCGTTGACTAGGCCGGCGTAAGAGGCTCAAACAAGACCTAACAAAAATCTATTAGGATTTTCTTCTCAACCTATTGCAGATTGAGTAATTCTTACTTCGATCCTGAGATGCAAAGCAGAGCAACAATTCAAGACCGCGGGGAATGGTTTGCTATGCAAGATAGCGACTCGATTTACCACGAGATGTGGCGACTGACACTGGGTGCTTCAGCGAACACAGACACGACGCAAGTTTGCAGCTCTAACCGGCGCAAGTATGCGACTCTGTACGTATGGCGCAGTTTGCAGCTCTGTATGTATGGTGCAAGTGTGCATCTCAGGTTGGTGCAAGTATGCTACGATGTGCGGATGCTGGAAGCTATAGGTCTTAGCGACGCTCACACGAATGCAAGGCACACTTCGACAACCGCGTAAGTATACAGCGACTGGTGGCGGGCGTAAGGTTGCGGCAGGGTTGGATAGTGGTTGTTTGCAGTTTGTGAAGGCAGTACGCGTAAGAATTTGCTCCGGAGAGACTTTGCAAGATTTGCAATGCGTAAAATCTTGTGTGTTTGTAAGATGGTTATGAACATTTTCAAGTCGTATAAGAATTCTTTATATAGAGAATGCAGAACCCCAATATTTGCGTATCAAGCATAATAAATTCTGAGATCAATTAGGATTTAATTACCTTAAATCACCTCCTTCTCGGATTCCTAAAGGAACCCCAATATTTCTCCAAGAAGGAAAGATTATACATCAAATTATTCTTTAATAAATCAATAACATCTTGGGCCTCGATCCACAATCTCGGACAAATGTCAATTTAGGCCTAAACACTGCATTTTCTAATGCTCCAGTAGAACTATGAAACATTCATTTATGCAAAGTTCCTTGTAAATATCTCAAAATTCTCTTAACAACAGTAAAATAAACATCTGTTGGAGAAGTCATAAATTGGCAAACTGTATAAACAGCATAAGCAATGTCTGGCCTAGTGAATGTCAGATATTGAAGAGCTCCAACAATGCTTCTATACAATGTAGGATCTTTTAAAGGAACACCCTGATCTCTTGTCATTTGATAATGAGGAAAACATGGAGAACTGCATGAATTTATTGTATCCATTCCAGTCTTGATAAGAAGATCTTTTGCATATTTGGTCTGACTCAGAAAAGTACCCTTTTTCACTCTTGTTATTTTCAAACCAAGAAAATATGAAAGAGGTCCAAGATCTTTCATGTCAAAGACCATACTAAGCTCAGATATGGCTTCATTAATTCCCAAAGTATCTGAACCAGTTATCATTATATCATCAACTGATCAACATATAGAAGTAATGCTACCATCCCTGCATTAGTATGTCTGATAAATAAACTTGGATCAGACTGAGAAAATGAAAATCCTAAACTTTGTAAGAAATTTGTAAATTTCTCATTCCAGGCTCTTAAAGCTTGCGTCAAACCATACAAAGATTTTCTTATAAGACATACATAATCTGAATGAGCTGAATCAACAAAACCCTGTGGTTGAGCCATATACCTCTTCTTTCAAATCACCATGCAAGAATGCATTTTTAACATCCAATTGTCTTAAATCCCACTGATTCATTGCTGCAAGAGCAAGAATAATTCTCACAGTACTATGTCTTACAACAAGATTAAAAGTTTCATCATAGTCTAGACCCTTATATTGACTAAAACCTTGAGCTACTAGTCATACTTTATAGCTTGAAACAGATCCATCTGAATTTTTCTTCATCTTGTATATCCATTTACTGCCCACAATATTTCCATCTTTTGGACAAGGAACAAAAGACCATGTACCTTGTTTCTGTAAAGCTTCAATTTCTTCCATCATAGCTTTATCCCACTCATTCTTGACACTAGCTGCTCTGAAAGACTTTGGTTCAAAGATATCACTTATATTTGATACTGCAGTAAAACCACTGAAGATGGGATATTCATGATAAAGCTTCTGTTGAGCAATTGCAGAGAAACAATAAAAGTCTTCAAATGCCTTTGGCTTGACAATTCCATTTTTGGCTCAAGTCATCATGGAATGATCATTGTAATTTTGATTTTGAATGAATTTAAGTTCCTGAGGAAGATGATCAGCATCATTTGCACCAATATTTCAACCACCCTGTAATACATTTACTTGATGATCATTTAAAGCTGCAAGAATATTAGCATTAACATTAACACCTCCAGCATGATCACCAATATTTGCATGAATACCACTCCCTCCATGATCATTATTACCATCACCTCCTTCTGCAGCATTATCATCAGCTTTTGCCTTTGTACCAATAACCAAAACTGGATTTTCGGTATCCACAACAAGCTGAGTAGTAAGAATACCAGTTGACTGGCTAGAACTCCTTCTCTAAAACTAGCAGTTTCCACATTTCTTTCTTACAGCACTGGAGAATTTGTATATGGTAGACCAACAGTAGGAAGGGTACGCATCCTCTGAGGGAGAGTAATGACAGGAACAGAAGAAGGGAAGAAAGTAGCTGGATCAACAGTTGAGAAGAATTAAGAAATGGAAAACAAGTTTCATCATGGACAACATGTCTTGACATCCAGAGTTTCCGTTTGGATATATATACTATAGCAAAATACACCCTTGTACCCTAAAGCATAACCACACATTGAGTGGTTCTAGGATCTAGCTTATCATGGTTGTATGGTCTGAGAAAATGATAGCACGCAGAGCCAAAGATTTTGAGTTGAGATATATCTGGAACTTTATGAAATACAAGTTCATGTGGAGAGATCATATGAAGAGATTTGCATGGCATTCTGTTAATGAGATAACAAGAATGAGCAACACTATGATACCAAAAAAATTTAGGCAAGGCAGCTGTGTCTATTTTTCCTCTCAGAAACACCATTTTTCTTAGGGGTATAGGGACATGTGATAGTATGTAATTTTTTTCAAAAGCCTTTCTATTGAATTCACCAACAACAACCCCCCCCCCCCCCCCCCCCCCCCCAAATCTGTTTGAAGAATTTTAATTGTAGAATTGAATTGATTATTCACAAAGGCAGAAAACTTCACAAATTGGGCAAGAACATCAGATTTATTAAAAAGTGGAAAAATCCACACAAATTTGGTACAATCATCAATGAAAGTAACATAGTAGAGTTTACTGAGCAGTCAACGTAGTGAGAGTAGATAGAGGCTCAAAATCCTTAATATGCAAAATTGGTTCTGTGAGTACAGTTAAGAGCAATATGACCCTTGAGACCACATATCTGGCATGTAGAAATGGACAGAGAAGGATGTCCAGAAGATACATTAGTTTCTGTAGTAGCAATTTGCAGCTGTATGACCTTTCTTTGGGCAAATATGACATTCTAAAGATGGTCCAGAAGAAGACGTATTTGTATTTTGAGATTGTGACTGTTCTGGTTGGACTTTATCCTCAGGATTCTGATAGCATGTACTAGTCAGATGGCCATGGTTTCCACATATCTGACACTTATGAACACGAAAGCATGTGTCCACAATATGTCCCGTTTTTCCACAAACTTGACATCCAAAATTATTCCTAGTATTGTTATCCTTCATTTTAGAATTACTCTTGTTGTCCCAGCCTTTGTTACCTACATCTTTTTCCCAACTCCTTGATCCATCTCCTCGAGCTACCATAACACTCATGTTTGAAATAGAGGAGAAACTTCCTTCAATGCGCTTTTCTGCAGCAAGGAGTTGTGATATTAAGTCTCTGAGAGATTAGGAGTATCTCTGCCTTGAACTACTGTTCTCACCATGGAATACTCATCAGGTAAATCCATTTAGAATGACAATGATAATGTCTTCATCTGGATTAGCAACACCAACATATAAGAGTTGATTTTGAGCATTCTTTACAACCTGAAGATATTTCTCAATAGACTCTTCGAATTCTGTGAGAATAATGGAAATTTTAAATCGGAATAGCGCAAGAGATCAAGATTCGAAACGTACTGCAAGATCTCATGTGATACTTCCATCATTGGATGGAAATCCTAGATTGGAAGAGAACGAGATCAAGGGAAATCAGCCAAGCGTTTGGGCGTTAATAATATTCCTCGTAGATGATCTAGACTATATAATATGCATGGTGCTCTGTTTGAGTGTTTCTTAAGTTTCTCTGATGTGGAGATTGGAGGTTAAGGTTTATGGAGAAAAAAAAAATTAAAATAGGAAATTTTGGTACCAATTTAGAAAGGGAGAGAAATTGGCTGACCAGCCTAGCTTGGTAGAAATGGGATCCTCTCCTCATGACTCTCTCCTCATATCTCCTCATAAAACAATCTGGACCGTCCAATTTCAATCTGACGGCTCACAATCATCTGTTACTATTCACACAACTCCCCCTGCAAAGCAATCTGGGCCGTCAAATTAAAATTGGACGGCCCAGATCTCATGAGGAGATATGAGGAGCTCCTTCATGAGGAGAGAATCCGGATCCAGCTTGGTAGCTAGAGAATGGCCCCCAACATAATGACATGTGTTTTGCTTTCATCTCTCTATGATTCAATAAGATAATCAGCTTTAAGACGAGTTGATTGAAGGCCATGCCAACCTCGTCAATCTCATTGATCCCCCCATGGAGTCCTTCTACTGGTACCCCGGCCGCCACACAAATTTCCTTGAAAATTCGCTTGTGATCCGATCATGTAGTTTATACTAAGTTCAATTCTCAGTACTCGATTGATGAATATTCTATTTAATTTTAAACAGAAATATCATTTTGGTCATTGAATTATGTTTGGCTGGACACTTTGGTCACCTAACTATTAAAACCTCACTTTGGTCACCTAGCTAACTATTAAAACCTCACTTTGGTCATTCAACTATACCACTTTATATCACTTTGGCCACTCTGTTTATTTTCTCTGTTTATATATTTTCTCCGTTAACTTCAAGGGTATTTTGGAGATGAAAATTATTTGTTGACATTTTTTTTACGAAAACATAAAACTCCCTCCAATTTTGCCTAATTTTCTGATCATTTATAATTCATCTACGAAAGCAAACTTCTTCTCTCCATTTATTGATACTGGATTAATGGATGAATGTAAATTGATCATAAAATGCTTATGTACTTTTATTTTTAGTAATCAAAGTTGTTGGCCATTTTAAGATCAACATTAGGTATTGCAAAATTTCTTAACAAATGGAAATCAACTTTCTTAACAAATGGAAATCAACAACAAGTTTGTTCCAAACGAAAACACCCCGAACATCATTGAAGATCTCTCTCTCTCTCTCTCTCTCTCTCTCTCTCTCTCTCTAACTGTTCCAGATTCGATTTGCATTACTTAATAGAGAATTGAATTTAATGAGAGAAAAGGGACAATGGACTCTTTCTAAATGGGTTGACGAATATACCCATGTCTATGAGGCGTGTGAGGCTCATTTGCTGCATTTTAACAGAGAAAATAAGCAGAGTGACCAAAGTGATATAAGGTGCCGTAATTGAATGACCAAAGTAAAGTTTCTGAAAGTTTGGTGACCAAAGTGTCGAGCGAAACATAGTTCAATGACCAAAGTGATATTTCTGCTTTGATTTTAAAAGTAGAGTCTCTACAAATTTGTGCATTCTAACAAGCAATATTTAGAAGAAAAAAAATGCATAATTAACTAGTGATATTACTTTTACTTGTTTTTACAATTTTGGCATCAATAACGCGCGCTTATGCAAAACCGTAAACAACAGCTTTCCTACTATGTTATAAACTAAATTTTATTAAATTTGTACTTTTTGTTCAATTAGTTGTAAAGATGATTCTGTGGTATACCTTCCATACCATAAACGACCCCAAAGAATTATATGTATATTGAAAAATGAAAAAAAAAAAAAAAAAAAAAAAGGCCCAGAAGAGAACTATATGTATTCTGTTTTCTTCCTTGCCTTGCCAAGAAAAAGGAACTATATGAACATGTTTTTGGTTCGTTTGAACACGAGTGAGTAGTTCTTTGTGTGTTTAGCGCGCGCTTTGACTGAAGCCTTAGTTATATTCGAAATTTGTTAAGAATCTTTACATAAATATGATTTTTATGTTCCTAAAAAAGATTGATTGTTTGGTTTTACTTTATGATAATCGTTTGCATGTTTATTGTTTTTTGATGCGCAACTTAAGATTTTAAATGTGTAACCGCAGTTACGAAGGTTCTTAGTAATTCTTCAAACTACTGCTTTGAATGTTCAAGCAAGAGTTCTATCCTTTCATCTCTCCGGCCTGTCATTCACGACTGCATGCAGAGTTGTGTCCCTTCATCTCTTATGCCATTCATGACTTCAATACCAGGAAAAATATTGTGTTATTGCTATGTCCAAACTACTCGTTTGAATGTTCATAATATTTGACCTTTCGTCGTCGGCTACACTACTGATCGTTGAACATTCACAAGACCTTTATCTTAATTTCCACCGTCATGCAACTATAAAAACTAGCTACATTCTATCCATTTCCGTAGATCGAGCTTCACAGTCTTCACTGCACCCACGTACGTACGTAGCTGAACACTATGACGTCTGAGCATCCCATGCAACTCCAGAGGCTCCACGGCAAGGTGGCCATCGTCACCGGCGCCGCCAGAGGCATCGGTGCAGTCACTGCTCGCCTCTTCGCCGACCACGGAGCTCGCGTCGTCGTCATCGCCGACGTCCAAGACGCCAAGGGCAAAGAAGTCGCCGCATCAATCGACTCCCACCGCTGCACCTACGTTCACTGCGACGTCACCGACGAGGAACAGGTCAAGTCCCTAGTCGACTCCACCGTCGAACAGTACGGCCAACTCGACATCATGTTTAGTAACGCGGGAATAATCCAAGTCCCGCAGACGGTGCTGGAGCTCGACCTGTCCGTGTATGATAAGGTGATGGCGGTGAACGTGCGCGGGATGGCGGCGTGTGTGAAGCACGCGGCACGTGCGATGGTGGGGAAGGGAGTGAAGGGAAGCATAGTGTGCACGGCAAGCTTTGTAGCTGACCGCGGGTCGGAGGGGGGCACGGACTACACAATGTCGAAGCACGCGGTGCTGGGCCTGGTGAGGTCGGCGAGTGTGCAGCTAGCGGCGCGTGGGGTGCGAGTGAACTGTGTTTCTCCCGGTTTGGTGGGGACGCCGATGGTGACGGACAATTTTAATGTTGGGGAGGAAGAGATGAATGAGTTGCTGGCGGCGATTTATACGGGAAGTCGCGGGCCGTTGATGGAGAAACACGTGGCTGATGCGGTGGTGTTTTTGGCGTCGGAGGACTCGGCGTTCGTCACCGGCCATAATTTGGTGGTCGATGGCGGATTTGGCACCTCGTCGTTAACAATAGTGAAACAATGATATGGACTTGATTAAATCATATCAGCTTAATAATGATAAGTGCCAGTTGGCTACTTGTTTGAATGGCATGGGAGTGCCTGAATATGGGAGAGTTTTATCCCTATCTAATCTGAATAAATCATGTTTATCAGTATTGGTTTTTGGACTCGAATAATAGAAGGTTTCTGGCATATCTGGGAGTTCTTAATTTTCAGTTTGGTTAGCTTTGCTTTATAGTTTGATTTTGTCTTCTTTTTTTTGTCTGTTTGAGTCTCCTGAATAGACTCCTGGCACTAAAAATAGACTGCTTTGAGTGATATGGTACTTATGTACTGTTTTTTTTTTTTTTTTGTCAAAAACTAATGTACCGGTTGAAACCCACATTCCTTGAAACATTCATCTTTCTTTAAGGAGTAAGGTTTCATATCCCCTCTTCGGCTTTATATTTTCTAACTCATCCTCTATTTACCTAAAAAAATATTTGATTTTTGACAAAATGATCATGTATATATGGTGTGGAGGGATCAAATTCCTTGAAAATGCATGAGTAAAATTACGTGAAGGTTGTGTCTATCAAAAGAGAAGAAGTTCGTGTACGTAATCATATCAGCTCAATACGACTTAAAGTTCATTTAACCATATCTTAGTTTTTGTATGGTTAGATTGAGTTAACATAACAGAAAGAAAGATTTGTCTTCTTCCTTGCGCTGGATTTATGTACTCTAATGTTGTGTTGATTACCTGATTTACATCTGGCCTTCGATGGAAAATTTCCATGAACCATTGAATTATATAGAGGAAGAGAATTCCACGAACTTCACAAACTTCACAAAACACTTCATAAAGGAGTTGTATTTTGCTTAGAGTGCTACATTCCTAATTTTTGTCGCCTTTGTGTTACTATTGGCCTAAAATGGAGGGAGGTTCGCTTGTTAGGTCCGATAGTAGGTTTTGAGTTTAACTTTTACGGAGCTTGGCATATTTCTTATTGTATGTTAGTTAAATTGGGTGTGCTTAAAGCATCTCCAACAACTCTTGTATAGATTTTCTATTATAGAAGAGGAAATTACAAAATTTTTAAAATAAAAAGGGATAAACTCCAACATTTTTTCTATTTTATCATACAAAATTAACTGTTATCATGTATAATTTAATGAATTTATATAAATATTATAATTTATTTAATTCAAACAAAATTAAATGCTTTTTTTTATTCACTTCTTTCCATTTTGGAGGAGAGTTAGAATTCACTCTAAGGTAAACAATAAAGTTTCGAGATTTGTTAATGAAATATACAAATTTTGAGAATTCTATATCTTTTTCCCACTTTTTTTACCATATAAAATGGTTTACATGAGCTCTGCAGCTAAAAGATGATATTTTTCATCTAAAATAGAGATAATTCTCATTTTACAAGAGCTGTTGGAGATGTTTTTAGTATGTTTTCCTCTCTTATAATGTATTTCCCATTCTTTTCTTAACAAAAGCTAGTCCTCTTTTTATTTTTAAAAAAATAGCAACTTGACTCAGGGTTGACAATAGCAGCTTGCCTCAGATTTGACAGTAGTAACAATCTTTATGGTCGGCAACGACATCTAACTTCATGGTTGACAGTAGTAGCTAGTTTCTCTATCGACAGTAGTGTTGCGGGGGGTTCTTTGAATTTGGGATTGACTAGGCCAAGATTAGCATATAGCTTGGGTGATTAGACTAACCTTGAATGTGATTCAGACAGAGAAGGAGCTGTGCATAGTGAGCCTGGCGTGGGAGCTGGAAAAACACCACAGTGAAGGAGAATCGGGCTATTTCGGGGATGGCAGATTTGGGTTTCATGGGTTTGAGAAAGGAATTTGGGGGTTTTGCTTGAATGGCATGAATGCTTGAAGGCTTGAAGGGGATGAAGGAAGTGCTGTTGGATTGTTGCTGGGTAGGTGCTGGGTAGCTGCCCTTTTATAGACGCAGGGTTGGGGTTTAGGGGAACTCCAATACCTCTAAGCTATTGGATAAACTATTTACCCCTCAATCTCACCCTTGATTTCTGCAGGAGAATGGGGAAAAGATGATTTGCTTGAGGTGGATTCCCTAGACAGACGAAGGCTGCTACAGGAGGAGCTGCAGGGTTCTCTGCTGATTCCCATGGCAGATTGCCTGGTGTCAAAGGCTCTGGGAGAAAAAGCTGGAGAGAGATTGGGGCGGCAAACCCATCATTCCTAGGAGGAAGGGGGTGTTTACTGACTGGTTTTAACATATGAAGTCAACGGAGATGAGAGGATAAATGGGAGGAGCTGCGGTTTCTGGGTTGCTGCGGGGTGAGGGACTGGACATTCTGTTGATGCCTTTGACTGAAGAGAAAAGAGATGGGCTTGGTGCAGGATGTATTTGGGCCTTTCCCTAAGAGGTCACTTTGGGCTTTTGCTTGGGTCAAGGGAGAAATAGCCCAAGATTCTTTACCTTCACTATCTTCGTCATCAATTCACGTTATTGGGCATGGATTTCGGGCCCAAGACCGAAATCGTCAATAACGCTAAAGTGACAACGAGCGTAGTGCGTTTTTCCGTAACCTTCCACACCATACCCACTATGCAAGCCCCAAAATGCATGCGGCTTGGGTTCGCATGAACGGCGTATATTGCTTGGCGAGTTAAGTCGAGTGTTGAGATAATTATAAAGTTTTGCGTGAACACATAGAGTAAAGGGTACGATTTTTTGAGTATCAACATTAGTCCCCATGATTATGTGGGCTGCTTGAGGCATGGAGTGGGCCACATAATCAGAGTCCATAGGAAAGAGTCAACCCAGCCCTTTTTTTTTTTTTTTTTTTGCTTGCTTGCTTGCTTTTGCTTTTGTCCTGCTCTTATTATTTCTTTTCCAGAACCACGTGGGAGTGGCCCTGCAGCAGCCCTTCTCCCTGCAAGTCTCTCTTTCATTCTCTCAGCTTCCAGTTTCCTTTGCTTTCAAACGCCGATCACGGGGACTTGAGACCCGCTACCAGACCCTCAATTTATTTGGGTTCCAGGTATTTTTCCTTGCATCTTAACCTTTCGTCTCCCCTCTTTCTTTCAGTTTATAATCGGCGCCGCCTCCTCTCTTTGCTGTAGGGGAAAATAGGGAAAATCAAGCTGTAGGGATTTGATTGCCGACGGGATCGATCTGCCAGAGCGTTCTGGCGTGTGCGACTCAGGCTCGTGCTCTCGTTGCTTTCGTTGCTTCTCCTCTTTCTGCAGGGGGAGCTGATTACCCACAAGGTTGTCATCCCAGCTTATTCTTTCAATTGGTAGTGCTTTTCCATATTCACGCATTCTATTTTTTTTTTTTTTTATTTGCCACATGCATGCTTTTAATGTGTGTGGCTTGCGTCAATCTGTCGTGTTTAAGCTAGGATCTTTAGGAAGGAGGTTTCGTAAGAAGGACGATTGATGTACTTAGCTTGCTATGAGGGATAACCAATAATGAAAGTGCAAAAGGTTAGGAAACTAAGGCTGAATGGGTTGGACTATATCCGTTAGCAATGTTTTATGATAAAAATTGAAGGGATGTAATTGTGGGAGGTAAGATAATCATAAAGAGATGGCTGGTGGGTGAGGATTTCCAGCCACATGGGAAGGTTTACATGTGTTCGGTTAATGACAGGACATGGGCATGGATTTGGTTTAGCTGGACATGTTTGGCGAGGTTTGCTCTAAGTTTTCCTTCAAACTAAATTTGAAGAATGAGTTGGTATGTAGCGTAGGCATGAGAGTTAGGAGATGAGTTTGAATGAGGAATAAGAGTATCAGTAGATAAGCAAGTGATTTGGCAAGTGAGAAAAATGACAAACTAAGAACAAGCATACGGCAGTGCTTGGTCATGATAGCGGTATTTGAAGGATACAAATGGAAAGAAAACTGAAATGGCATGAAGATACACCAATGGAGTAAAATGGGTTTCGCTTGATTCAAAGGAGAGCATGTAAAGTAACAGATAGATTGATTAGGAATTTGTATATTGCTTGTAGATACGCTTGATGGTTTGCTTTGCACGACATGAAGAAAGGATATACTTCCTTTGCTTGGCTTTACATATGCATGTTGCTTGATTATGTATTGGCATGTGTAAAATGAGAGTATGCATATACTACAAATGCTAGACTTAAATTCGCTTATGGCAACTATGCTTAGGCATGTATTATGCATGTGCATTTCTAGATTGTCTTGAGGTTGCCATTAATTTTTTGACAAAGCCAATGGGGAAGTGCATGGAATTTGAGTAAACTTGTAGCTTGAGCGTGTCATGACCCCATTTAGTCTCGGATAGATGCACGACCGTGCCAAAGAGGAGCTTGGCATTGTTGGATAGGTGCTTGGCATGAGCTCGGATAGGGCTTGGCGTGCCTCTTTGGTCATGAATCCGCTTGATAGTGTGTTTAGCTTGGCGCGGGGTATGCATGATGGCTCGTGTTTGTTGTGGTTGCCTTAAGTATTTTGAACGGCCGATAAGGGCGCATAGATGCCGAAACGAATAGGCTTGAACCCTTGGCATGGCTTGAATTCTTAGCATAGCCTTCATGTGGTCATATGTTGGATGCACAACCTTAAAGAGGAGCTAGGCATGTTTATGTTTGGTATTTTTTTTTTTTTCTTGGCATGAGCTATTTAAGTATCAACATGTTTCTCTTAGTCGTGGATCTGTTTGGCTTGAGCATGTATGAGTTTGGCATGATATTTGAGTGGCATGAGCAAAAGCTTGCATTAGCATGGACTTGGTGTGATTGAAGTATGTATTGGCTTGTTGAAATTACGACTTAGCATGTGGACTGGTAATTTGCATGCATGAAATGATGATAAGAGTTCTCTTACGTATATCATAGTGTGTGGGCATTGGCTTATGATAGAGTTGAGCTTCCGCTTTATTTCTTTTTGTTCAGACGAACTTGTTGAATGCATGTAGTGAGGCAAACTGAAGCATGAAAGAATAAATTATTTTCTCATGTTGCTGCAGGGTAAAAGTGGCAGGGCCAGGTTCTCCTTTTCTCCCTGAATCAGAGGTTTAAAGAGCAAGCAAAGCTCTGAAATGTATGTTTTTCTTAATTCAGCATAAAGGTTGATAAATCGAGGAAAGTTTGCCTTCGTGGGTCGAGTTCCAAGAGGTGGGATATGTCTAAGATACGATTATTGCAATGGCGATTTCTCTTTTGGCTTTTCGGATGGGTAAGCTTCCTTGGATAGAGAATGGGTAAGCTTTAAATGTCTGTAAAATGGTAAATGGAGATTGATTTCTAGGATTAGGATTGATTTATGAACTCATGGTTAGTGAGGTCTGAATTTTGAATGAGGGGAATTGCTTGTTGCATCATGGCATCTGAGCGAATTGCACACATATGTAACTTCCAATTGGATTTTGTTGCAGGGTCATACGTGAATGCTTGATCCAATTATGGATATAACTGAGGCATGGATTTTTCAATTAGCAAGCAAGCATTTTTAATCGTAGGTGTGCATCTCCAGCGGTAAAATCACCGCAGCAATGGGGCCATGAGTTATCACAAAGTCCCCAGGTGCAGGGACAACTCCTACATGCCTCTGTGAGTATGCTTGATTGTGCCCCTCAATTACTTGAACAAATACAGGAATTTAATTACATAGGCATGGCTCAAGCATGAGGTTGTCTCAATAACTCTCTATGAGCTCGTTTCTGATTTGTTGTTTGACTTGTTTGTATTCATGACTTTATTGCAAGAATCATGACATTCTGCATTAATATGTAGCTCCAACAATGGCTTGTGGGCATATGGGTTCTCCAAGTGCATAAATAAATGTCTTGAGTATGAATACAGAGTTTGCTTGATATTTAGCATATGAGCTGAGCTTAGAATTTTGTTAGACTAATTTACTGCATAGACACTTTAGTTCAAATGCAATAAGCATGACAGTATATGTAATTTTGGTGGGTAGTCAACCACAAAACATGGGTATGGGGTAGTATTCGTGAAAAAAAATGCATAAAAGGGTATGAGATATCATATATATATGGAATTCGGATATGAATAGGATTATGTAGATGGATACTGTGATGAATATGCATGTTTACCACCGCAGTAAGCATGGTATAATGCCTTGGTTTAAGGATAGGCATAGATGTCAATTCAGGGTTTGAGTTGATAGATTTGGTGCTGGGAATTCAGTGGGCAAAGGCTTGAATTTGGGGATGTCAAATTTATGTTGCTTGGGGTTGTAACTTCTCTATGGTAGAGGGCATAAGATGGTTGAATATAGGAAATCTCTTGCATGACCAGGGCAATTGGTATATGTTCTAGCGTGACTGCAAGCATAAGACTCTAGTTAATATAGAAACTAAGGCTACTACACATGAGGTTTTTCTTACCGCAGAGAATTGTGCTTGTTGCAGGAGTGAAACTTTGGGCATAACAACAATCAATTTAGTTTGATAAAGACTTGGGATAGTGTTTGGGTTTGTAATCAGGATTGGTTGGACATGGGGTTTGGTATTATGCATGTATAGGGCTGAGTTCAATGTTTGGTATTGTATTCAATTTGGATGAGATTTGGATAGTAGAGTAGGCAGTGCAGTGGAAGCCTTTGGCTATAAATGAAGCTTTATAACAATAGAAATTCAGAGTACCCTGAGCTAGACCATAAGCAATCAGCCCCCAAGTGTCATAGCATATTATTTGAGAGGCTGATCTTTCTTGGAATTGGCTTGATTGAGTGTTGCTTGCAACTTGCTTGAATATTTACTTGCTTGTTCTAATGATTTTTTACCCTTTGCTTGATTGAATGTTGTTTGCTGCTTGATCGAGTAGTGATGGCTTGATGGAGTAATGGTGCATGTAGCTTGATGGAATAAGGATTTCTTGATGGAATAAGGAAGACCATGACTTGGAACAGAGATACTCTGGATAATATGTCTTTTGTTTTGTGCAGGCTGGATAAATTTCACTGCAGATTAGGTATACCGCACCTGAGCCGAGCATGTATCATGTCCCCAAGGCATCAATTGGTGGTAGTATGCATGGCACTACCAAATCGGAGGGAATAGCCGACGAAAAAAATTTCGTCGGCTATGCCAATTTTTCGTCGGCTATACCTTCTACCGACGAAATTTTCGTCGGCTATAAGTCGTCGGAAATACCCCGTCGGTAATACCAATGGCCGACGAAAAAAACCATTTCGTCGGCCATTCCAACCTTGGCCGACGAATTATGGCCGACGAAAATGATTTCGTCGGCTATTTGTTCGAGTATGGCCGACGAAATTTGGTTTCGTCGGCTATTTGTTCTGAAGTATAGCCGACGAATTTGAGCTATTTCGTCGGCTATTTCGTCGGAATATATTAAAACAGGCAGTTATAGCCGACGAAATAATGTCAATTTCGTCGGCTATAACTGCATTTTGGGGAAAAAAAAATACCGGATCGGAGGAGGAGGAGGGGAAGGAGGAGGAGGAGGAGGCCGGAGGGGAAGGAGGAGAAGGAGGAGGAGGCCGGAGGAGGAGGAGGCCGGAGGAGGAGGAGAAGGAGGAGGAGGAGGCCGGAGGAGGAGGAGAAGGAGGAGGAGGAGAAGGAGGAGGAGGAGGCCGGAGGAGGAGGAGAAGGAGGAGGAGGGGAAGGAGGAGAAGGAGGAGGAGGAGGAGGAGGAGGAGGAGAAGGAGGAGAAGGAGGAGGAGGAGGGGAAGGAAGCTAGAGAAGGAGGAGGAGGAGGAGGAGGAGGGGAAGGAAGAGAAGGAGGAGGAGGAGGAGGGGAAGGAGGAGAAGGAGGAGGAGGGGAAAGAGGAAGAGGAGGCCGGAGGAGGGGGGGAAGGAGGAGAGAAAAAAGGCGGGAGGATTTAAAAGATTTAGAAGGAGTATAGCCGACGAAATAAAAGATTTCGTCGGCTATACTTAGAGAATAGCCGACTAAATTAAAATATTTCGTCGGCTATACTTAGAGAATAGCCGACGAAATTAATATATTTCGTCGGCTATACTTTGGAAAATCAACAGCCGTCGGATTTGAGCCATCCAACGGCGGACAATAAAAAGGCGCGGATCAAGAGTTTAGCCGACGAAATATTTGAATTCGTCGGCTATACTTAGAGAATAGCCGACGAAATTTGAATGTTTCGTCGGCTATTCTATGAAAACATACTAAAATGCCGTTTTGAGGCCCTAAACGAACTCGAAAGCCCGAAAAAGCCCACACGTCGTGGCAAAGCGACGAGTTTTGTCCCTGGCGTCGTTCCCTTTCCGGAATGGTATCACAATCGTCATTCGGACGCCGGACGCCAAATCTACAATAAACCGGGTTTTGACTTATTTCATTATTTCAGCACACGGATTTTATCGGAATCTTGTCATTTTTCAACCGTAGACGTATTTCATTATTTCGGTCATATCTTATTTGACGACATATTTGCATTTGAAGAGCCTACGTATAGTAACTATTTGAAACTATACATTCACTTAAACACTTAGTAAACAAGTTAAAGAACATTAGTGCATATGTTCCGATTTTGAATCTAAAAGTTTGGAAAATCTATTCCAACCGTCAGATATCACCGTTAAGATTAAATACATGTATGAAAAAAAATCCAACTACATCTGACAACGTTAAAGGCTCGATCGGGACGGTCAACCGGGTGAGTCAACCCTTCAAACGCTTAGAAATGGAAATTGGCCCGTATAAATGACGTTTTTTTGCCTGACCTTCAACAGAGAATAGTTTCAGATCGATGAGACGCAACCAATCGTATAAAAATTTTCCTCAAAATATTTACCGACCGTCAGGCTACCCATAGGAAAACGGAAGTAAAAAACAGCTAACCGCAACATTCGGCACACAGATTTTGTCGGAATCTTCTCATTTTTCAACCGTAGACGTATTTCATTATTTCGGTCATATCTTATTTCACGACACATTTGCATTTGAAGGACGAAGCAATGGTTTGTCGATAGTGATAGAAAATGGAAGCTGCTTTTTTTTTTTTTTTTTTTTAAATCATAGCCGACGAAATCAAACCTAGTACTCGTCGGCCATACTTCCAAAAATTTTCGTCGGCTAAAGTTTTAGAGAAAGGCTGACGAAAATTCAAATCTTCGGCTATTCCCCTAGAATGGCCGACGAAAAAAAAATTCGTCGGCCATTCTGGGGGAATAGCCGACGAATTTTTTTTTAGCGACGAAAAAAAAATTCGTCGATCATTCTAGGGGAATAGCCGACGATTTTTTTTCTTTTTAGCGACGAAAACAATTTTCGTCGGCCATTATTGAGAATAGCCGACGAAAATTGGTTTCGTCGGCCGTTTTTTTTTTTTTTTCGTCGGCAAAAGCTTTTTTTCTGGTAGTGTGGTAAGGAGATTCCTCTTATATGAAGGCATGCACGGTAAGGCATCATAGATTGGGAACTCAGTGTTAGTTGGATCAGCTAAAGAAAGCTGCTAGGAACCCGTTTCTGTCAGATGCGCAGGCCTGCTAGTTTAGAAGCCTGTTGCAGGGAGGTTCACCAAATTTCGAATTCGTGCTTGAACACTTGAAGAAATCTGCTATGAATTTCTCTAGTCATATTCTCAGGCCTAGCAGATGAGAGAGCAATTACAAGGAGATTCACCAACTAGAGAAATTTGTTCATAAGTTGCAAAGTGAGCTTTTGCCTTGAACAACTGTAAGATATATTTTTAGAACCTTCTTGGACTCCCCAAAGACAGTGCAATTCATTGCTTGTATTAGCATTGTATTGCTTTTGACTCTGTTGAATTGTTTGGATTTGGGATTGACTAATGTTGCGGGGGGTTCTTTGAATTTGGGATTGACTAGGCCAAGATTAGCATATAGCTTGGGTGATTAGACTAACCTTGAATGTGATTCAGACAGAGAAGGAGCTGTGCATAGTGAGTCTGGCGTGGGAGCTGGAAAAACACCGCAGTGAAGGAGAATCGGGCTATTTCGGGGATGGCAGATTTGGGTTTCAAGGGTTTGAGAAAGGAATTTGGGGGTTTTGCTTGAATGGCATGAATGCTTGAAGGCTTGAAGGGGATGAAGGAAGTGTTGTTGGATTGTTTGGAAGAATCTGAAACAGCAGTTTCAGCAATGCTGATTCAACTTTTGTCTGATTGACTTTAGTTGTAGATGCATTGGTTTGAGAAAGGCTTGTAATAAGAATTTTGATTTTGTTTGAGGAGGCCTGTAATGAGGCTATGTCATGATATTGGTATAGCAATAAAGGTCTGTAAAGCTAGGAATGCCCCCCCTTTTTTTTCTTTGTGTGCTTGAGAAGGCTTAAGAGCAATACCCATTAACTAAGGAAACGCTCATTTCAGCATGATTATATGTTGCAGTGACTCAAAATCAAACTTTTATTCCTCAGCCCCCGAGTTGATTGGCTTGAAGTAGCTTGACTAAGTTTGAATATTGGTGGCATGTACAGAATCCACGGAGTTTTTTGTCAACTTCATTGGATGTGCGTGAACAACATCATCAGAACACCAACGAGAATGACGGACTATTATAGTGAAAGATTTGCTTGCATGCCTTTAGCATATTAAGTTTTACGAATAAGATCACCTTCTCACTTGCATGTAGTCTGACTGCTTGTCTGCACCTTGTTTAGTTTTCAAAGACCCTATACTGTAGTGCAATGCTACCAGTATCTTTAAAATTCAACAAGTAATTGCATACAGAGGATTGATTTAGTTTTTTTTTTTTTTTTGTTGCAGTAAAGGATTTGGCTAAGGAAATAAACACTTCTTATGAGGAACCATTGCAATAAAGAAAACTTCATATAGGATCAATGATGATACTAGCTACTGCTGTGAAAACTCATTTTTGGCAGGGAAGTTTAAACATGAAAAAGAGACTTGCAAATATCAACACCACATGTGAGACTCATCAATGAAAGATAAGGATGTAACTTGAAGAAAGAAGCATTGCACAAAACTATCTGCTTTTGAACATTTGGCTTTAGCATCAAGCGTGTTTTTGCTATTGCATGAGATTTTGTTACACAAAGTTATGCCTGACAGAGAATGAATTTAAGGTGCAGGGCTCATAGTTGAAGAATTCTCTACAGAAAGGAAAAAAAAAATATTCTCTTCTTGTATCTTGCATGTTGAAAGAGGCAGCTTTCCTATATTACCTCCATCCAACGATGTTTGTGGACATATAAGAGCAGGGTTAGATTGAAGAACTGCCTGGTGAACAGACTGTCTGAATCACAACCTAGTCCCCAGTGAAGTCACCAAATGTTGCGGGGGGTTCTTTGAATTTGGGATTGACTAGGCCAAGATTAGCATATAGCTTGGGTGATTAGACTAACCTTGAATGTGATTCAGACAGAGAAGGAGCTGTGCATAGTGAGCATGGCGTGGGAGCTGGAAAAACACCGCAGTGAAGGAGAATCGGGCTATTTCGGGGATGGCAGATTTGGGTTTCAAGGGTTTGAGAAAGGAATTTGGGGGTTTTGCTTGAATGGCATGAATGCTTGAAGGCTTGAAGGGGATGAAGGAAGTGCTGTTGGATTGTTGCTGGGTAGCTGCCCTTTTATAGACGCAGGGTTGGGGTTTAGGGGAACTCCAATACCTCTAAGCTATTGGATAAACTATTTACCCCTCAATCTCACCCTTGATTTCTGCAGGAGAATGGGGAAAAGATGATTTGCTTGAGGTGGATTCCCTAGACAGACGAAGGCTGCTACAGGAGGAGCTGCAGGGTTCTCTGCTGATTCCCATGGCAGATTGCCTGGTGTCAAAGGCTCTGGGAGAAAAAGCTGGAGAGAGATTGGGGCGGCAAACCCATCATTCCTAGGAGGAAGGGGGTGTTTACTGACTGGTTTTAACATATGAAGTCAACGGAGATGAGAGGATAAATGGGAGGAGCTGCGGTTTCTGGGTTGCTGCGGGGTGAGGGACTGGACATTCTGTTGATGCCTTTGACTGAAGAGAAAAGAGATGGGCTTGGTGCAGGATGTATTTGGGCCTTTCCCTAAGAGGTCACTTTGGGCTTTTGCTTGGGTCAAGGGAGAAATAGCCCAAGATTCTTTACCTTCACTATCTTCGTCATCAATTCACGTTATTGGGCATGGATTTCGGGCCCAAGACCGAAATCGTCAATAACGCTAAAGTGACAACGAGCGTCGTGCGTTTTTCCGTAACCTTCCACACCATACCCACTATGCAAGCCCCAAAATGCATGCGGCTTGGGTCCGTATGAACAGCGTATATTGCTTGGCGAGTTAAGTCGAGTGTTGAGATAATTATAAAGTTTTGCGTGAACACATAGAGTAAAAGGTACGATTTTTCAGATATCAACAAGTAGAAAATAGTTTTTCTATCCACAATAACAGTTAGTTTTTCTATCCACAGTAGTAGCTAGCTTCTCTATACACAGTATCAGTTAGCTTCTCTATCCATAATAGCAGCTTTTACGTCGGTAGTAACAGCTTTTTAATTCTGCAATAGCAGCAACTAAGACTGAATGCAAGTGTGAATATTAAGAGAGGTAAAAGAGTAATTTTATAGTGACAAGTGGCGGTTGATAATACATTGTTAAAAATATAACAGGTGACTTATTTGTTAATTAAATTATTGTCTTGCGTTTTTGTGTAGTTTGTTAAAACACAAAATCATATAAGTAAAACCCATATATGGGCCCACTGCATGGTCATTCCTTATTATAAGCCAATACATAAGAGAGAGCAGGGGACTACGAGACTAGACCAAGACTGTTTACAAAGGTGCATAGAGTAATTATCTCTGGCTAATTTAGAAAACCTATACGAGATCAATAATACAAGAAAGATACTAACAAGAAGCGAGTATGTGCTGCGAAGAGCAAAACAAATTTGGGAATCAAAGTCTCCTTGTCGATCGGCAGTCATCTTTCTGGAAAAAAGGACAGAGATAGTAACAAGAAAAATTAAACAACAGAAACTTAGAAATCATGGCCATCATCCTTTCAGAAAAAAAGGACAGAAATAGTAACAAAAAAAAATAAACAACAGAAACTTAGAAATCATGTGAGCTCAGTAGTGTCCCCATTCATTACTGTATAAGCAGATTTCATACCATGATCAGCTTTCATACTACACTATGACTTCTGAGCAGCCCATACAACTCCAGAAGCTCCACGGCAAGGTGGCCATCGTCACCGGTGCCGCCAGCGGTATCGGTGCAGTGACGGCGCGCCACTTCGCCTACCACGGAGCTCGCGTCGTCGTCATCGCCGACGTCCAAGATTCCAAGGGCCGAGAAGTCGCCTCATCGATCGGCTCCCATCGCTGCGCCTACGTCCACTGCGACGTCACTGACGAGGACCAGGTCAAGTCCCTAGTCGACTCCACCATCGAACAGTACGGCCAGCTCGACATCATGCACAGCAACGCGGGTATATTCGACACGTCGGCGCCGTCGACAGTGCTTGAGCTGGACCTGTCCGCGTACGACAGGGTGATGGCGGTGAACGCGCGCGGGATGGCGGCGTGTGTGAAGCATGCGGCACGTGCAATGGTGGGGAAGGGAGTGAAGGGGAGCATAGTGTGCACGGCGAGCTTCGTGGCGGGCTGCGGGACGATGAGTGGTACGGACTACACGATGTCGAAGCACGCGGTGTTGGGGCTGGTGAGGTCGGCGGGTGTGCAGCTGGCGGGGAGTGGGGTGAGAGTGAACTGCGTGTCGCCGGGTGTGGTGGCGACGCCGATGGTGACAGCAGGGGCTGATGTAATTGGGGAGGAAGAGGTGAAACAGATGCTGGCGGCAATTTATACGGGAAGTGGGGGGCCGATGATGGAGAAACACGTGGCGGATGCGGTGGTGTTTTTGGCGTCAGAGGAATCGGCGTTCGTCACCGGCCATAATTTGGTGGTTGATGGCGGATTTGGTACCAAGTCGTTAATGATATTGCAATCATGATATTGCATGGGAGTTCTAGGATATGGGCGAGCTTGCTCTTTGTTTTTGAATAAATCATGTGTCCACTACTATTGATTTGTGGAGTTTGAACTTTGAAACTCATTTGGTTTCTGGTAAATTGATTGTGTAATGTATTTGTGGAGGGATCTGATCCCTTTGAAATGAGTAAAATTATGTGAAGTTTGTGACCTGGATTAAATTTTACGTGAAGTTCTTGACTTGTTGGCTGAGTTAACAGAACAGACAAAAAAATTAATTAGCTTTTTTTATGTGTTTTGTGTATTGTAACGGTGTGACTATCATACTGGATTTCAATGGAAAAGTTTTATGGACAATTAGATTATATAGTTACAGACGAAAATAATTACACGAACGTTTCACAAACTTTACAACTCTTCAGAGGGTTGTATTTTTCTTGGAGGGCTACAGTCCTAATTATCTTTGCCGTTGTGCTGCTATTGGCCAATTTTAGTAGCTTTTGAGTTTAATTTTCATTGTACTTTTCTTTTGGAGAGGTTTTGGTGCATGTTAGTTACTCTCTCCTAAAATACATTTTCTCATTCGTTTCCTTCTATAAAATAAAATGGTAGAATAGACGGTGGGATTTTAGATGTAGTGAATATTGTTTCTTAATAAAGAAGTTAGGCATCTTGTGCAAACGATGCTAACGATAAATTGATACCGCATATATAGTCCTTTATTTTAAGTTCATCATACATGAAAAAACGTGTATCTAGAATCCTGACCAAACAGTGTCACTACAAATGCCATTGCATTAGTAGTACTAAGTTGTTTTTATTTCGATGTAAATAACATTACGTACCCTGAAATTATGAACGAGGCTGTGTTTCTCTTTGGACTGAATTAGTACAAACATTCGTATGCCTCCAATTCCCACAATGGATTCTTGTTGCTTTTACCAATTTTATCATAGTAGCACAACACGACTTCTTAATTCTAATGATCCGTCCCCAAAAGCTATCCCAGAGACAATGTTCATCAAATACCTCTCCTTTTCAATTATTATGAACTGAAACTCGATTGGGACCAAAATTGTCGAGAACTGGATTGTGAAGTTGAAGATGGTGAGCGAGAACAATGCCCAAATCTTGCTCAAATCGAAGAGAAGTCCTATCCAAATTCAAATCCATCAGCTCAAAGCAACTAAAACTCATGAGAAATTTTTGTTATTTATCTTTCGTTTTTGGACCAACAACAAAACCCTTCTCTGGTTCAGCTTGGCAGAGAGGTTTGGGAAAGATGTTCTCTGATTGTCAGTACTCCCCTTTCTTTTCAGTATTCTCTTTGAAGTTTTTAAAACCAAAATCTAATGGGATCTTACATAGAGGCATGTCATTTGGAGGTTGGCGAATGCTAGTCTCAGTAGTGTCCCCGTTCTTTACTATAAAAGCAGCTTCCATACCCCAAGTCAGGTGTCTGTCCATATGACAATATTGTGACGCAGTAGAAGTGTGGAAGGGTTGATCAACGTCGAACCCTCGTTAGATGGAGAGCACAATCAACGTTGTATTCTATAGAACAGGTCTGGAATCCACCAGAAATTAAGAGACAAACTCTTAGGGTTTTGATAAAATATGATTAACTGATTGTATGCGATCCCAAAGGGATGCTTAAATACTGAAAAGAAACCCTAGGGCAACTAACAAGGAAACCTAAAAGCCCGAGGAATTAAAACAAAACAAATCCAAAACAAATTAGAAAACTTAAAACTTGAAAACATATTAAGCTGCCTTTTTGAGGCCCTAAACGAACTCGAAAGCCCGAAAAGGCCCACACGTCGTAGCAAAGCGACGAGTTTGATTCCTGGCGTCGTTCCCTTTCCGGAATGGTATCACAATCGTCATTCGGACGCCGGACGCCAAAACTGTAGTAAACCGGGCTCTAACTTTGGTGGCGGACGACGTCTGGCGGATGTCGTCTGGCGGATGAACCACCCCTGGCGGATGAACCACCCTTGGCGGACGGACGTCTCTGGCGAACGGGTTTCGACTTGCAACGGTCAATCTGCTCTTCAATGTTTACTGCCATCCATCCTACATCACAATGCCAAAACCACACTCCTGTTAAACATAAAACAACCACACTATAATTACATAACCTTTCATCAAGTGAATTTGTTGATAAATGTACCAAATAAAAAGGCATATAGATGAAAGAATATAAGAGAGGGAGAGAGGGAGAATGTGTGTTTGGGGGTCTATAAAAGATTAGTAACATTGTATCGAAAAGCGTAAAAATTCAGTTGTATACTCGGACACGCTTCTGGTTCCTTGAGCACACTCGATATACATCTTGTATAACTGACGCAGTAGAAGTGTGGAAGGGTTGATCAACGTCGAACCCTCAATAGATTCTTCTTGGCTCTCCAAATTGCACTCTCGAATGACCACTGGTTCTGAATAATTATTTTGAGGCTGTAATTTTTCTTCCACGCTGATAGCCACATCCATAAGAGTAATTTCTCCTTTATCCTCTACGTGGATAACTCCTTGTGGAACTTCTGTTGAAATCTCATGGACAATTTCTTGGTAGGTTTCCTTCATTGGAATATTTTCTGCCCTTTCTTCAATAAAGCAATTATTTTCAATGGGCAAGACAAACCTTTCCAACTTTATCTTCTTCTCTTCCCCCTTAGAAATATACTTCTTGATCGGAAAGTAAGGAAAATCCGTTGTGGTCTTAAAATCCTGATTAGCAACATGATTTTGTCTATTCATCTCTCTGCCCCCACCTTTGTTACGGCTGTTGTTCTCGTTGCTCCAACCTCTTCGCCGGTTGTTACCACCGTTATTATTGTTGTTGATGACATGATTTGTTAAATTCGTCATCTGGGTTGTTAAGTTCGTCATCTGGTTCGTCAAAGCAGTAAGAGACTGGGTTAAAGCCGCAGTAAGCTCTTTCATATCTGCCCTGCCCACTGGTTGATCTGCCATGGTTAGTCAAGTAAATAAGAGAGACAGGAGAAAGCCTGCTCTGATACCAACTGACGCAGTAGAAGTGTGGAAGGGTTGATCAACGTCGAACCCTCGTTAGATGGAGAGCACAATCAACTTTGTACTCTATAGAACACGTCTGGAATCCACCAGAAATTAAGAGACAAACTCTTAGGGTTTTGATAAAATATGATTAACTGATTGTATGTGATCCCAAAGGGATGCTTAAATACTGAAAAGAAACCCTAGGGCAACTAACAAGGAAACCTAAAAGCCCAAGGAATTAAAACAAAATAAATCCAAAACAAATTAGAAAACTTAAAACTTGAAAACATATTAAACTGCCGTTTTGAGGCCCTAAACGAACTCGAAAGCCCGAAAAGGCCCATATGTCGTGGCAAAGCAACGAGTTTGATTCCTGGCGTCGTTCCCTTTCCGGAATGGTATCACAATCGTCATTCGGACGCCGGACGCCAAAACTGTAGTAAACCGGGCTCTAACTTTGGTGGCGGACGACGTCTGGCAGATGTCGTCTGGCGGATGAACCACCCCTAGCGGATGAACCACCCTTGGCGGACGGACGTCTCTGGCGAACGGGTTTCGACTTGCAACGGTCAATCTGCTCTTCAATGTTTGCTGCCATCCATCCTACCTCAGTCTCCTCCACCTCTGAAGAACTCGACCCCGAGTTCTCTTCTGGATACAGAACCTCATCCTCTCGATACTCATGTATGTCAGCCACATTAAAGGTATTGGAAATATTCATGGAATCTGGAAGAGCAACAACATAAGCATTATCATTGATCTTCCGCAATACCTTAAATGACCCATATTTTCGGGGTTGCAGCTTGTTGTAAGTTCCAACTGGGAACCTCTCCTTTCGTAGAAATACCATCACATCATCCCCCTCTTTGAACAGTTTAATCCGTCGATGCTTGTCCGCAGCAGCCTTATTTCTTGCTCCTGTAGCCTCTAGCTTAGCTTTGACTTTCATCTTAACAGCTTGCACATCCTCAGCCATGCTTGCAGCAGCAACACTATATCCATGAACCCTTGGTAATTTCACCAAATCAACCACATCCGTAGGTACAGAGGTATATACCAAAGCAAAAGGTGATTTGCCAGTAGCACTATGCACAGCACTGTTATAAGCAAACTCCACTTGAGGTAAAGCTAAGTCACAGCCTTTTGGTTTCTCTCCACAAACACTTCTGATCATGTTTCCCAACGTCCTGTTTGTCACTTCTGTTTGCCCGTCAGTTTGAGGATGAGCGGTGCTACTCCGATTCAAACTGGTTCCGAATTTTCTCCACAAAGTAATCCAAAAATGGCTGAGGAACTTGGTGTCCCTATCTGAAGTAATAGACGTAGGCACACCATGCAGACGAACAACCTCCCTGAAAAACAGCTTGGCTACGTTACTTGCATCCGAAGTCTTTCTGCAAGCGATAAAATGTGTCATCTTGGAGAACCTGTCAACCACCACAAAGACAGAATCCACTCCTCTTTGTGTACGAGGCAGACCTAAGACAAAATCCATTGCAAGATCCTGCCATATATCATCAGGAACAGGTAAAGGCATATAAAGACCAGTATTCATAGATTGACCCTTAGAAACCTGGCAAGTGTAGCACTTCCTGACAATGGCGTCAGCGTCTTTTCTCAGCTGAGGCCAGAAATACCTCTCTTCTAGGCTAGCAATAGTCTTGTCTCGGCCCAAGTGTCCTCCCATGCCTCCACCATGCAGATCTCGGATTACCTTTTCTCTTAAAGAAGAGACTGGTATACAAAGCCGGTTACCTTTGAAAAGATAGCCCTCTTTGACATAGAAATCTGCCACTGGTTCATTCTCGCTGCACTTGGCCCAAAGTTGTTTGAAATCTGCATCATCTGCATATAACTCCTTCAAAACTTCGAAGCCTACAATCTCTTGTGCCAACGTAACCATCAAAGACGCTCTCCGACTCAGCGCATCTGCTACTTTGTTAAGAGTACCAGATTTATGTTGAATCACAAATGGGAATTTCTGTAAAAAAAACTCACCCAGCGTGCATGCATCTTGTTAATAATCTTTTGGCTGTTAAGAAACTTTAAGGCCTGATGATCAGTAAACAAGACAAACTCCCTCTGAATCAGGTAATGTTCCCATTGCCTTAGGACTCGAAAAACTGCATAAAACTCCTGGTCATACGTACTCCATCGTTGACGAGCCTCACTCAATTTCTCACTGAAGAAAGCTACAGGTCTTTTCTCTTGGGATAAAACTGCCCCAATTCCCACTCCACTAGCATCACACTCAACCTGAAAGATCTTGTCAAAATCAGGTAGTGCTAGGACAGGTGCTGTACAAAGCTTTCCTTAATTAGGACAAAACTCTGCTCTTGCTCTTGTCCCCACTGAAATTTTCCTTTCTTCAAGCACTCTGTGATAGGAGCAGTGATAGTACTGAAATTGCGTACGAAACGCCTGTAGAAAGTGGCCAAACCATGAAAACTGCGTACTTCAGACACATTCCTTGGGGCAGGCCAATCCCTAATAGCACGAATCTTCTCATCATCAACTTGTATTCCTTCTCTTCCCACTACAAAGCCTAGAAAGAGTAACTTGCTGGTGCAAAACGTACACTTCTTGAGATTAATGTACAATTTGTTTTCCTGCAACACTCTTAGAACTTGTAGCAAGTGCTCCAGGTGCTCTTCCTTGTTTCTACTATAGATCAGAATATCATCAAAATATACCACAACAAAAGATCTAATGAAAGGACGAAGAACCTGGTTCATAAGTCTCATGAAAGTGCTTGGTGCGTTTGACATTCCAAAAGGCATCACTAACCACTCGTAAAGTCCATCCTTGCTCTTGAAAGCTGTTTTTCACTCATCGCCAGTTTTGATCCGATTTTTATGATAGCCACTACGAAGATCGATTTTTGAGAACAATTGTGAACCCGACAACTCGTCCAACATGTCCTCCAGACGGGGAATGGGAAACCTGTATTTGATGGTTATTCTATTTATGGCTCTACTGTCAACACACATCCGCCATTGGTTACCTTTCTTAGGAACAAGAAGGACTGGAACAGCACAAGGGCTCATACTCTCGCGAATGAACCCCTTTTTAAGTAAGTCTTCAATCTGCTCCCTCAGAATCTCATTCTCCTTGGGACTCATACGATAATGTGGTAGGTTAGGTAAACTGGCTCCAGGAATTAAGTCAATCTGATGCTGAATGTCCCTTATGGGAGGTAATTCGTTAGGCAACTCATCAGAAACTAGAGCCGGGAATTCTTTTAGCATCTAGTGCACCTCCACTGGTGGTTCTGTTGCCGTTTGATCAGTACTCAAAAGACCTTTAGTCACCACTGCACAGAACATCTCCGATTCTTTGAAAGCCTCTTCCATAACCTTTTCACTGCAAGTCATGATTAGGAAAGTCTCTCCTTTCGTCTTCTCTGCAGGTTTGTCAAAGTGCAAGACAGAAGCCATGGCGATTTTACGTTGGTCCCAATGAAACATCATTACATTGTCTCTCCCTCTGTAGGTCACGTCGACATCAAACTACCAGGGACGACCAAGCAGGACATGACAGGCATCCATATCAAGAACATCACAAAGTACCTCTTCTTTGTAGTGCTTACCAATTGAGATAGGTACTTTACACGTTTGTGTCACCCGAACTTGAGGGCCTTTCTTCACCCACCCAAGAGAGTAAGGCGTATCATGAGGTTGTGTTGGCAATTGCAAATACTCCACCAGTTTCTGAGCCACCAGATTTTCGCAACTTCCTTTATCCACAATCATATCACACAACTTGTTGTTAATAGAGCAGTGTGTCTTGAAAAGATTCTTGCATTGCCCCTCTTCTTTGGATGATAAAAGGATTCTCTGCAGCACGATGTTGACCTTTTCTGCGGATTCCTCTTCTGCAAATTCAGCCCCATCATAATCATCATATGCATCAGCCTCTTCCTCTTCGTTCTCCACTAACCCAACTGTTCTCCGAGCTGGACACTCGTTGGACCTATGACATGGTTGCCCGCATCGAAAACATTTAAATCCAGTAGGCTTAGCATAAGGATTAACTGTTTTCTGCACAGGTGCTTTAGCTTGGGATCCACTATTGGTACTTCCAACTCCCCTGGTTGCCGTGTTGTGCTCCCTACCTGTACTGCTCCCTGCCACATTCTTTCCTTTATCGAATCCTTGACTGCTGCTTCCTACTTCATTGCTGTTTTGAAAAGGGGACCTACGAAGTGTGGATGAATTTCGATTCCCTCTCTTCATCAACTCGGCATTCAAAGCCAAGTTTGAAGCTTCGGCTACAGTCCACACGGTTTGCAGTCCTATCTTCTCTTGTATAGAAAGTTTCAGTCCACTGATGTACCTCGCCACCTTTTGATTTTCAGATTCCCCCAAGTCGTTATGTTCAGAAAAGCGTAAAAATTCAGTTGTATACTCGGACACGCTTCTGGTTCCTTGAGCACACTCGATATACATCTTGTATAACTGACGCAGTAGAAGTATGGAAGGGTTGATCAATGTCGAACCCTCAATAGATTCTTCTTGGCTCTCCAAATTGCACTCTCGAATGACCACTGGTTCTGAATAATTATTTTGAGGCTGTAATTTTTCTTCCACGCTGATAGCCACATCCATAAGAGTAATTTCTCCTTTATCCTCTACGTGGGATAACTTCTTGTGGAACATCTGTTGAAATCTCATGGACAATTTCTTGGTAGGTTTCCTTCATTGGAATATTTTCTGCCCTTTCTTCAATAAAACAATTATTTTCAATGGGCAAGACAAACCTTTCCAACTTTATCTTCTTCTCTTCCCCCTTAGAAATATACTTCTTGATCGGAAAGTAAGGAAAATCCGTTGTGGTCTTAAAATCCTGATTAGCAACATGATTTTGTCTATTCGTCTCTCTGCCCCCACCTTTGTTACGGCTGTTGTTCTCGTTTCTCCAACCTCTTCGCCGGTTGTTACCACCGTTATTATTGTTGTTGATGACATGATTTGTTAAATTCGTCATCTGGGTTGTTAAGTTCGTCATCTGGTTCGTCAAAGCAGTAAGAGACTGGGTTAAAGCCGCAGTAAGCTCTTTCATATCTGCCCTGACCACTGGTTGATCTGCCATGGTTAGTTAAGTAAATAAGAGAGACAGGAGAAAGCCTGCTCTGATACCAACTGACGCAGTAGAAGTGTGGGAGGGTTGATCAACGTCGAACCCTCGTTAGATGGAGAGCACAATCAACTTTGTACTCTATAGAACACGTCTGGAATCCACCAGAAATTAAGAGACAAACTCTTAGGGTTTTGATAAAATATGATTAACTGATTGTATGCGATCCCAAAGGGATGCTTAAATACTGAAAAGAAACCCTAGGGCAACTAACAAGGAAACCTAAAAGCCCAAGGAATTAAAACAAAACAAATCCAAAACAAATTAGAAAACTTAAAACTTGAAAACATATTAAACTGCCGTTTTCAGGCCCTAAACGAACTCGAAAACCCGAAAAGGCCCACACATCGTGGCAAAGCAACGAGTTTGATTCCTGGCGTCGTTCCCTTTCCGGAATGGTATCACAATCGTTATTCGGACGCCGGACGCCAAAACTGTAGTAAACCGGGCTCTAACTTTGGTGGCGGACGACGTCTGGCGGATGTCGTCTGGCGGATGAACCACCCCTGGCGGATGAACCACCCTTGGCGGGCCGACGTCTCTGGCGAATGGGTTTCGACTTGCAACGGTCAATCTGCTCTTCAATGTTTACTGTCATCCATCCTACATCACAATGCCAAAACCACACTCTTGTTAAACATAAAACAACCACACTATAATTACATAACCTTTCATCAAGTGAATTTGTTGATAAATGTACCAAATAAAAAGGCAGATAGATGAAAGAATATAAGAGAGGGAGAGAGGGAGAATGTGTGCTTCGGGGTCTATAAAAGATTAGTAACATTGTATCGAAACAAATAGAAACAAGGGTCTGGTGATGCAATATATAGTTTCCTAGAGTTTTTGTATCCATGACTTTGGGATTCCATTGGGTTGTTAATAGTGGAATTCTCTTAGATATGGATTATCTATCATTCACTTCAAAGGTATTATTGATGGAATAATCGGGAGGAAAACAAACCTGGATTATTTGCAGTGAATCGGATTGCTAACCAACCATTCCTAGGAACTCCAAATGTAGTTACCTCAGGAGGATCAACTAAATTAAACCCTTCGGGGTCTGTAACATTGTCATAATTTCCAAAGCCATACCCAACCACATAAAAGCTATATCCATGCAAATGCATCGGATGATTCACGGAGCCATCATTAGTCCCCTGAAAAACAATCTCAACGGATTCATTGTAATTTAACACCTTAACCTTTCTCCCTTGTACTGTTAATACCCTATCAATCGAGTACGATTCCTCAGTGAAGTTATAGAAAGAAGGCGGATAATCTGGGAAATCTGCTGAGTAGACTCCGCTTATATTTCTGCATCAAATTATTGCAATTGATTAGAACTTTATACATGATAAATCGTCGAGTATATTTACTTAATCGATTATGTAAATTACTTTGTTCGTAAAACTGTTAGAATCATAGGAAATAACTACAATATGCATGCATGTCGATACTATAAAGGACGTATACGGAGGCAAGATTTGTAATTTAATACCGAGCTCATAAGATTTGTAGCATGTAGAGATTAAAGAAGGGAAGCATGAATACCTGTGTTTGGGCCACAATTGGAGTTTACTTCAATTGGGCTTTTATTCCGAGGCCCAGAGGGGTTTAGGTTAAACCGAATCCAATTTTCATACTTCCTGTTTCATTTGGGAAAGATTGCTTGGAAGGAAAGTATTGGTTTGTTACCTAATCAGATTGGGGTTATTTTGTAGTAATCTAATTACACAATACACGAGTTACCTTAATGGATAATAAGGTGTAAATACTGATTGGGATAACTGGGGATTGTTTCGGGTAGCAATCCATTTGAAAAGATATCTTAGCCGAATCAGTGAGTGATTCTCTTTGGACTCGATTTAGCTTATCTCAGTGTTAATTGAATGATGATCTTGACAATATTCGGTGTGGAATGAGTCCCCTAAATTAAGAGGAAGTCTGATCTCATTTTATTCTTAACCGATTTGATTAGAGGCAGTATAAGGAAGGACAATCCTAGTCAATCTCGGAATCCACCAGGCTGGATCTTCAAGCCTTAGGGTTTCATGAATCATATAAATATAACTCTTCTGCTACTAGGAAATGGTTCTCAACCAACTACAAACAACCACAAGTTCTAGCGCAATGCTAACTTGCCAAAGCCTCTCCGGAGCAACTCATGCAATTTGCCTCCACCTGCGATCGATCACATCTCACATTCGTGTCGAGCGGTTGCTGAGCCTATCGAGTCAGTCCGCTACTCCGATAGCAATCGAGTCGTTACCCCGGTAACACAAACACCCGTGGTCTTGGTTTAGCTCTGCTTTGCTTCTCCGGATCAAAGTAAGATCCTCAATCCTTAGGGGGTTGGGAAGAAAATCCCGTTAGAGAGTTCTTTCAGGTCTTGTTCGAGCCCTATACGCCGGTTTAGTCAGCGCCCGCGTAACAGTTGCTTGGTTAAAAAGTCAGAGTCAATTGGGAGCAGACGAGAGGACTCGCCAGAGGTCGCACGCAGTCGAGTTGCACCGCTCCAAGGGTGCTGGCACGCCTAAGCACACAGAAGACATGCGAGGAGCACGCATCCTCCACCCCCAAGTGCTGACTGTTCGCCGGGTGCTGAATCCGCCACGAATATTTTGGCACGCCCGGTGGGACCGGTGTCAAGATTGCGGGATCTACGAAGGGTGATCCTTACAAAAGGATAACCATGAATTGTTTGAAGAATTCCCATAAGGAGCTTATCAAGCATGGACCAGCTGATTGTAGGGGATTAACTGACGTTGAAGCTAGGGAAGTGTTTGGCGGGGCCCTGGGGGATGAAGCAACTATTGCTGCAGCCCTCAAGGCCTTGCGAGACAGGAAAAATCAATCCCCAGCGGCCGGGGCACCAGTTGTCGCGGCTGCAGGGGATAGTAGAGGTGAGGGCTGCTTCTCAGGTGGACAATAGCTCTCTTGGCTTTGCCAACCGGGCAGCCTCATTTGGTTTCTTGGAGGAGGGGTTCGCGGACGAGTCCGCGGATCCGCCTGCGTCACCTGTTGCACCATTTACTGGGGAGACTGCATCTCCCACAGAGGTGACGGACACTCTGAGGATGTTGATCGACAAATCTTGTCGTACAGATGAAATTCTGAAGAAGGCCAACAATGTGGTCGTTGATCTATGTGAATCCGTTAAGCGAATGGAGACAGAGCAGACGGGGTTCACTGCCAATTTCAACTATCTCGCCGGACAGCAGAGGCTGCTGGCGGATAGCATGGCTGCCCATGTTAGGAACTCTAATAATTGCTGGCGACAGCAACAGGAGCAGTTGGCGGCTACCAATGCCACGCTCGAGAACATGAACACCTTGATGGGGCAGCTTTTTGATCGGTTCGACCAGCTTGAGGGGTCTGACCGCACAAATCCGCCGAAGGATAGGCGGGGACGAACAGCTGGTCGTGGCGGAACCGGCGGACCTAATGCCGGGGCAGCTAACAACCAGACAGGCGGCAATGTCCCTCCTAATGGGCCAGTGGGTAACAATCCTATAGAGCCACCAGTGAATGTCGTGGCCCAGCTGACCATGGAGGATATTGGCAGGGTTTTTGCTGAGAAGCTTAGGGAGCTGCAGGGGTTACCCGACGTCGACAAGACGTACGAGAATCCATTAACTCGAGAGATCAATGCAATACCGTTCCCTGCTGGATTCAAGCCAATCCGTTTCACTCCATTTACCGGCCAGACGTCGGAGGATGCTGAGACGCACATTATGCGTTTCACCAATGAATCAGGTCAATATGCTGAAGACCCAATGATGAAGCTAAAGCTTTTTCCCACATCTCTGGCGGGGGAAGCAGCTATTTGGTACAAGCGGTTGAAGCCGGGATCAATACCAGACTGGAAGACTATGGAGGTTCTTTTCAGAACTATGTTTGGTGTTGTCGAAGCGAAGATTGGGGTCAAGGACCTAGCGGAAACGGAGCAGAGGCCTGACGAATCCGCCACTGATTATTTAAGAAGGTTTAAGCTGGAGTTAACCCGTTGCGAGATGGATATTTCAGAAGAGCATGCAGTAAAGATGGCGATTGATGGCCTGATGGATGAGATCCGCCAGGGATTCAGGCAGGTTCATGTGACCACTATGGCGGATCTGACCAATAGGCTAGGTCAAGAACAGCACTATGTTGATCGGTCCAAGGAGAGGAACGAAAGGAGGAAGGGGACTCCTGTGTCCTACTATCCAGGGACTCTAAAGCCCAAGACTCCACTTCCGGCCGCTACTAAGACGGTGGCAACTATCCAGGCGGATGCAGTGCCTAGACCAATCCTGACATGGGTTGATGATGAGGAGATGGAACACGAAGTGGCGGCTATAGAGAGGACCGATCAGAGACCTTTGCAGTCCAAAACCGCGAGGTTAGTCAGGGAGACTGTGAAGATAGTGACCCCACTTCCGACCAAGTCAGCTTTTAAGTCGTATACCTACAATGCTCACAAGGCTCCAGAGATTCTGCAGGAGCTATTCAACCAGGGTCGTCTACAGCACGAGGGTGGATTCATTCCTAAACCTGATTATATGGATGGAAAGACGTACTGCAGCTTTCACAATATGAACAATCACAATACCAAGGATTGTGTGAAGCTAAAGGATCAGTTGCAGAAATGGATCAACGATAAAACCTTGCAATTGGAGATTCCCAAAGAGCCTCAATGGGCAGCTGCTAAGACCGGCCCGCGGGTGAATGCGATCGAAATCAGTGCTGGTCTGAGTCCAACGCAACAGCTTGGGAAGCAGGTTTCCAGGTTTCAGGAGTATACGTATGACGCAAGCAAGGCGGAGGAAATCTGGGAGACTATGGTGCACCAGGGGGCACCGGAGATTCAAGAATTTTACCGATGCCATCCTAATAGTGGGGATGGCGGTCACACATGCATTTTCCATCGTTCATCTGACCATTGTACTTCTCAATGTGTAGGTATGAAGGATCACCTGCAGGAGTGGCTGAACGATGGAAAGCTGGAGTTTGCTGAGAACGAGTCTAGTCCTGGCCCAGAGTTTTGGGTTGGGGCTATTGAAGAAGAGGACATGGTGTTAGTTCCTCGGTCTAAACTTTGCTTAACATGTAGGTTGAATACAGGGCAGCCGATTACGTACGAGGAATTTCAGGCGGCTGTGAAGGAAGCAGAGGAGAAGGTTGAGAAGAGGGCATTTGAGAAGGCTAAGTTGGAACATCCGCCTCCCGAAAGGTCAGGAAGGGAGAGTCACAAGCGGGTGAAGTATCACCACGGGTCCGAGGACAGTTATGCTAGCAGGGCAAGGCCCAGACAGGACCCAGGACCTTCTGGGGTGAAGTCAGCCACGGCTAGGGGTTCGCACAAAGCTGCGAATCCAGAGCCATCTGTGAAAGTTTACATTCCTCTGTCTGGAATCAAATCACCACACCATCTGTCTGGGCCTTGCCACCACATCATCAATGTATTCCAAAATATCATTTGCAGATACGGCATCCCGGAATGCATAGTAGCGGACAGGGGGGCCGGTTTCATGGCCGAGAAAACCCAAACTTGGCTAGCGGATTATGGTATTCAGTTCCTGCATTCTTCTCCTTATCATGCTCAATCCAATGGTCAAGCAGAAGCTACTAACAAGGTTATTATCTCCATCATGAAGAAGATGCTCGCGGATAATCCAAGGTCATGGCACACTCAACTTGATAACACACTTTGGGCCTATAGGACTTCCAAAAGGACTCCTACGGGCACTACTCCTTATTCGTTGATGTACGGCCATGATGCCATTCTGCCATTGGAGATCAATGTAGCTTCTTTGAGAGTTCGTGAGCAACACCAGCTGCTTGGTGAGGACAATGTACAAGCCATGTTCCAGGAGCATGAAGACCTTGACGAGAAGCGGCTTGAGGCCTTGGATAATATCATCCTGGAGAAGCAGAAGATCGCCAAGGCGTATGATAAACGGACCAAGGGTAAATCCTATGGCGAAGGAGACTTGGTCTGGAAGGTAGCTTTGCCCCTTGACGAGCCGGGTCGGGGCAAATGGAGTGCTCGCTGGGAGGGTCCATTTGTCATCGATCGTATTGTGGGCAAGGGAGCCTACCAGCTCAGAGACTTGGAAGGAGAAGTTCATAGAAACCCAATTAATGGGCGCTACCTCAAGAAATACTTTCCAAGTGTTTGGGGATATGAGATTCCCCCGGCGGATGAGGATTTTGGGCAGAGTGCATCTTAGTCCAACGTGCTCGGGGGGCATTACGTCAAAGCGGCGCATCCGCTAAGGGTGCTTCCTCCATGTTTTGGGGTTGCTAGTTTTCATTGCAAAACTGTTAGGGTTTTGTGTTTTTCCTGTTTTATTTAGACATCCGCTTGGGGTGCCTATGTTCTTGTACTTTTTAATTATCAATAGAGTTCCCATCTTTGCTGATGATTGGCTATAAGTATTTGCAACTTGCTACAACCATAAGGCTTTGCGGCCAAAGGCATTACAGGGAAAGGAAAACACAAAGAGCTACTAGCTAGCTCTGAAACCATATCTGCATTTTCTAAAGACTACCCTGCTGGCGGATTTCTCTAGCTCATTCTAGATCCGCTAGAGGAGGCTTCAGCGGCGGGGTTCCACCGCTATAATGCAACCATCACCGGACGACGGGTACCCCGCTTTAGAGGATAGCGTGCGGCAGACGTAGGGACAAATGGAAATGGGGGAGCACCCGGCCGCGTGCTGGGGTCAGTTACGACTGCGGTGCTACCATTATTGTTGCCATTTGCCCTTCCGTAGCTGCCAAATTAGGGCTCAGGATTCTCTTCCTCCGCTGATGATGGTACCTAACCAGGTCACTGGTGTTAATTGCCATGGGGAACAGCCAAGACTGGCCAGCTATTTGCTGACCACCTCGAAGCTCTTGCCCAGGGCGCGTAACGCTAGGTGACCGGGGTTAGGATTTGCTTAACGCTAGGTGACCGAGGTCATAGGGTCTTTAACAGACTTTCAGCATATCTGGTGGAACGACTCGTGGCAGCCATGGGGTTTGGCCATATGCAGATGACACTATTGTTGCCATTTTGCTCTAGGTTTGCCAGCCGGATGCATTTCATTTGCAACAAGGGGTTCTTTTTATACTGCGTCCCAGGGGAATCCAACGGTTGGGGGTTACCATGACTTTAATGTTGTGGTTCGCCCATATTTATGAGGTTGCCTGTTTCGGTCGCCCGTTCAGTTGGGAACCGATAAAGGTAATAAATGGGGTTTGACTGACAGATCCTCGGGCTTCCGCCCCGTTCGGTGACTGTCAAATCTTATATTAATGACGGCTTCCCTATTCCAAGCTCCGGTTGGGCCGCCTGTTATTGGGCTTGTTATCTATTTCTAGCAGGCCAGATTTGCTTCATGGCGGATGGGCTTCTACATCTCCATTTGATTATAGCCCATTTTGGGGGGAAGCCATTTATATTTGTTATCTAGTTTACTCGGCTTTGCTTTGTCTTCTACACATCCGCGCAGCCAAGTGAACTAGGGGGGCAACATAAGGGCAATATCCTTATTTTTTCGGATCTTCCGGAGGGCAGAATTTTTGAGAATTTTGAAAATTTTTGAACGCTCTCTAGGGTTTTCAGGAGCATCCGCTTGGGGTGTGCCCTAATTTTCGCCTTTGGTAATAGGACATTCAGTGCAAATCTTGATTATAAAGTGATATTTTATTTGTAAAATAAGGGGCTTTGCGGCCGCGGCTATTACAAAGGCAGAAACTAAATAAACATAAAGAAACATATCCGCCGTCTATCTCTGATACCATTGTGAGGCTTAGGGCATATCCGCCAGTCTTTCGATCTGGACTTCTTCCGAGCAGGGGTAGAAGAGGGAGATCCCAAGAGCATGGAAGTTGGAGCATGAAGATTGGTTGGCAGAGTCAGTATTTGTGCCGGAGTAGAGTGGCGAATCGGGACTCGCTGCCTTGAATCTCTTGTTGCTCCAAGAGCCCAATAGACGAACGCCATCTATCTCTGCCGAATAGTGGTCGGTCTCGGATCCGGAAGAAGATCACTGAGACAGAGTTCCCTTCATAACGAAGAAGACAACGGGTCTATTGAGGCATGACCATCCTCACGCCGGCGTGGCCTCGACTCAGGTGAAGACTGATGGTCCCATGAGGCGAGAGGAGGGTACCTGAAACTGCATCCGTGCTAGGCCTCCGGCCGATGCGAGTAGAAGGGTGCCAGATCAGCAGCTACCAATCTATGCTCACATCCGCCCGGGACATAACATGGGATGTTATGTTTCGAGATTTATTTAACATGGGGTGTTATGGTTCAGGGGTGTTCAAAGGAACATCTGAATTAGGTCTGGTGGAAAAGATTGAGGAAGCCATAGTGGCTGATAGGAGAACCTAAGGAACGAAATAAGGAATAACATTCTAAGGCGATTTGGGGTTCTCAGTTTCGGCCAAAGGGTGTTGCTTTTATAGTCTCGTTTGGAAGCAATCCAAGGGCTGAGATTGAATTGCGCAGTTATTAGGCAGTTGGGCATGGGGACCGTTTTGCGTTTGAATTTCAAATTTTTGAGAAACGGTTCTGCAGCTTTGCCAGCAATGATGAGACAGATGTGCAGAGGGTTTGGTTTTTGAACCAGACCAAATTGGGCTTGGTTTTTGGGCTCGAATTGTCAATTAACCAAACAAAGTGCATATACATACATCAGGCCAGTTTCATTAAGGGTTGGGCCTAAATTCATACAGATGTAGGCCCAATCTCTTGATTGTGGCCTTAGTCTTGCTGATCCAACGGTCTAGTTCTGCCGCTGCTTTCTTCGCTTGATACCTCTCCTCTTGTAGTTTGGTCGCCAAGAGCTTTTGTTGGTTTACTTGGTCTGCGCGATGGGCTTGTTTCTAGCGGAGGAGGGAGATTCTCTGCTCAAGCATGGCTATTTCGGCCGCCTCCGGATCGTTGTTAGCCGCGGCTACCAAGTCTTTATAGGCACGGGCTGCGCTGGCAAAGACCGTGTCAGCTTCTTGGAGCTTGGCATGCTGGGGGGGACCGGGCAGCTAGACGTTCCTGCAGATTCTTCAGCTCTGCGGGAAGACGAAGGAGAGAGGCATTGGCCTCAGATTGGAGTTCGGGGGGCAGCTGCTGGAATTGGTCCCTGAGAACTTGTAGGGCGGAGAAGAGTTCATCCGCCACTTGGGCGTCGGCAGGGTCTTTCTCTCCCAGGCGCTCCAGGAAACCCCATGCCTCTTGCAATTTCACGGGTTCCTCTTCAGGGCTGGGTGGCGGAGTAAAGAAGTTTTCAGCCAGGTTGGAGAAGGGTGCATGATTGCCCTGGACTTCAGAGCCAGATCCGCCAGGGGTCGCGGAAGGCTGAGCAGATGGAGAGGAGACAACCAATCCCGTGGGGGATTGATTCTGTGGCAAGGGGATCAATGCGACGGCTGATTTCACTGGGCCAGGATCCACTGCCAATGGGGTGGCACTGATGGTTGCCACAACATCATCGTCCACCTGTTCATAAGAAAGGAGGGTTAGGAGCAGTTCTACCCAAGGAAAGTGGCAATTCAGGCGGATATATATCATACCTCAACAATCTCTGGCTGAGGGGTTACTTCTGGCTGGTCCAGAGGAGGCCCTGGTTGCTCTTGCTGATCAGGTTCATCTTGGTCATCCACGGGGGTTGGAGTGTGTTCAACCCGGGGGGCAGCGTCTGCTAGGAATTCTCCACCAGCAATAGCTTCCTCTTCCACCAGGGAAAATCAGGTGGAGGGGAGGAGGGCGCTTGGGCGGCTGGTTGCTCAGCGCCAATGATTGGCTCTTCTTCTTCTGCTAGCTCCAATCCAGGAGATGAGCTGGAGGCCAGCGGATTTGGAGTTGAAGAGCTGTCGGGCGCACCACTAGGCAGTGGTAGAGGCTTATCTGCTGGGGCCTCCGCCACAATGTCTTCAGGGTTTTCCCTCTCCTTCGGTCCAGTTTCTACAACGGCAGAAAGTGTCAGGGTTAGCTGAATTGAACTCGGACCAACTGCTAGTGGAAGACTGGAGGAAGTACCTGCATTTGCATCAAGATAGCGCAGAGGAACGGGTTGAGGAAAACAATCGCCGCAAATTTCGTGAAGATTTTGAAAGAGGTCCGGATAATCTGCCTCGAGGTTAGAAGAACTTGTGGAATCTTCAGAGAGGTCAGAGGACTCACCAGAAGAAAGCTCAATCACTGTGGGGCCTTGGCTGGCGACTGCAGCAGACGAGGAGCTCCTCCTCCGAAGTAGAGGTGTCTGCAAAGAGGGATAGAGTTTGGATATCTATATCATGTATACATTTATAGGCTGGTATTTTGAAAAATCCAAGGAGACGAGGGAAAGTTGAATTCACTTACGGGTGTGTTTTCCTCCTCATCAGGCTCTTCATCCGCCTCAACGACAGTCTTACTCTTCTTTGGGCGCGGATGCAACTCACAGTCAGCCTTCCGTTTCCCTCTATCCGTTGAGGTTTGGCCAGATACCTGTTTCATTAAACAATTAAGAGTTACACGAGGTTTTCTGGAAAACCAAAACAGCAGTTGAGGGCAGAAGTTTGTTACCTTTCCTGGGGGCAGGTTGAGATACAGCGGATCGCCTCTTAGCACCTTTTGATCAGGTTGGGGAAGGTGCTTGCCCTGGTTTCTAAAAAGCCTCCGGAAGTAGTAGACGGATGGCTGATCAAAGAGCGAGCCTCTTAGATGCGCCCACCAGCACTGGTAGGGGCCAGTGGCATCCATGGAGGCCTGCAGGTTTGGGAAGTGCTCCCAGCCTGGCATATCAAGGAGTTCCAGGCGTGTCCTTTGGCTGAAGGCGGACACTGGAGGGAACTCTCTGCTGTTCCGCCACGCCGAGAAAAGGTTCACACTCTTCAGTGGCGGATATGGTAGAAGTTGAATGAGGCCGAACTGCCGGGCAAAGAAGTGAGGCGCATAGACCTCATAGCTGGGATGCCTCTTGTCACTGCAAAAGAGGGGCAGGTCCACCATGGAGGTACAATGGACAAAGATCCTTCGACCCTTTGTTCCTAGCTCACTGGACGGGAGGAAGCCCCGAGATAACCCGTACGGGTACTTTAGGTGGATCAGCCGCTGTGCCTCTGCGAAGAACTCGCTGGCGGTTGTGTTGAAGAAGATGTCGAGGCAGACGGCATAGTTGAGGTCAGGGTTGGGGGCGCACCCAACATATTCTTGCCCTACAACCTGATCGGGCTTGGATTTCCCCTTCATGGCTGGAATGAGTTGGGGAAAGTGCATCTGGCACCAGATATCTAAGATCCAGAGCGGGCCAGACTGGGCACAGTCCATGGGCTGGGCGGATATCTGGTGAAGGCAGCGGTAGAGGTGTGCTAGAACAAATTGGACAAGGCCAATCTCTTGGCCAGCATAAATCACCTTCGCCATGCGATGATAGAGCTTGGTCATCTTGTTGGTGTTGGAGCAGAACACGAACTTGTTGAGCCAGAAGGATAGAAAGGCTACTCCACCATTCACATTGTCTGCCTTGGAGAACATCTTCACCCACTTCTCGAACCCAGCAGCTTCAGCCATACCAATAGTGCTCCGGGGGAACGCCTTATCCGAATAATCGCTCTCGTCATAGGGTTTGAGGCCGAGAGGGAACCCGATGCCGTCATAGAGGCCCAGCAACGTGACGGAGGCGTGGCTGAATTTAAACTCGAAGGTGTTGACTGAGGGGTTCCAGAGGCTGATTAGCAGGACAAGAGCGCATCTGTTCCCTCCTTTTGGGCTGAGGCTGAAACAGAGTTTGATTACGTCAGCAACTCTAGCCTTCCTCCAGATTTCCTTGTCGAGGGGGAGCCTTGCTGCGTACCATTCTTTCATCCAGGACTTAACCAGAGGCCAGGCTGCGTGGTTCACGACGGCTTGGTGGTGATTGGATTGGAAGTTTGGGCATTCCACCGGGTCTTCAGAGCGGAAAATTACCGGCAGCAGACGTGCCGGGCCGTCGAGTATCTGGTGTGCTCCGCCGTCGTCATCGGCGTTATAGCCCGCCACGTAGGGACCCAATGTGGCGTGTTGCTCTTGGGGAAGACTAAGGCAGGTCCGGTCATCAGCTCCGGAGCAGGTGATGAGAGGGAGGAGTTGATTTTTGGCGTTGTTTGCTGTAGAGCAGCGGATGGCGAAATTCATTGTTGAGGCCATTGGATTCGATCCTGGGTTTTTTCTTGGTTGAGTTGAGAAAGGGAAGAGAATGGTCTGAATGAGAAACCGAAGGGTCTCAGCTAGATTTATAAAGAATCCGAAAGGGGTTCTGGAGTTCTTGAAACGGTGGGTTTTTGCGGCAATTAAGGGTTTATGTGAACAGTGATACCGTTTCGAATTGGGAAATCGTGATTGTTGAGGGAACGGCGCAACAGTCCAAATATTTAAATGCTGCGGATGGACTAATGTTTGGGGCTCAGTCTCTCTTCTATTTCGTTGGACTCTCAATCTCGGAGACTGGGGGGCAATGTTTGGGCCACAATTGGAGTTTACTTCAATTGGGCTTTTATTCCGAGGCCCAGAGGGGTTTAGGTTAAACCGAATCCAATTTTCATACTTCCTGTTTCATTTGGGAAAGATTGCTTAGAAGGAAAGTATTGGTTTGTTACCTAATCAGATTGGGGTTATTTTGCAGTAATCCAATTACACAATACACGAGTTACCTTAACGGATAATAAGTTGTAAATACTGATTGGGATAACTGGGGATTGTTTCGGGTAGCAATCCATTTGAAAAGATATCTTAGCCGAATCAGTGATTGATTCTCTTTGGACTCGATTTGGCTTATCTCGGCGTTAATTGAATGATGATCTTGACAATATTCGGTGTGGAATGAGTCCCCTAAATTAAGAGGAAGTCTGATCTCATTTTATTCTTAACCGATTTGATTGGAGGCAGTATAAGGAAAGACAATCCTAGTCAATCTCGGAATCCGCCAGGCTGGATCTTCAAGCCTTAGAGTTTCATGAATCATATAAATATAACTCTTCTGCTACTAGGAAATGGTTCTCAACCAACTACAAACAACCACAAGTTCTAGCGCAACGCTAACTTGCCAAAGCCTCTCCGGAGCAACTCACGCAATTTGCCTCCACCTGCGATCGATCACATCTCGCATTCATGTCGAGCGGTTGCTGAGCCTATTGAGTCAGTTCGCTACTCCGGTAGCAATCGAGTCGTTACCCCGGTAATACAAACACCCGTGGTCTTGGTTTAGCTCTGCTTTGCTTCTCCGGATCAAAATAAGATCCTCAATCCTTAAGGGGTTGGGAAGAAAATCCTGTTAGAGAGTTCTATTCAGGTCTTGTTCGAGCCCTGTACGCCGGCTTAGTCAGCGCCCGCGTAACAGTTACTTGGTCAAGAAGTCAGAGTCAATTGGGAGCAAACGAGAGGACTCGCCAGGGGTCGCACGCAGTCGAGTTGCACCGCTCCAAGGGTGCTGGCACGCCTAAGCACACAGAAGACACGCGAGGAGCACGCATCCTCCACCCCCAAGTGCTGACTGTTCGCCGGGTGCTGAATCCGCCATGAACAACCTGTAATATGTTTGCAAGAGATCAATACTTGGGTTTACCCAACTGATATTGTTTACGCTTGCGTTGATTTGTTTCGTTTCACAACCTGAGCTTGAATCTTCACAAAAGAGAGAATTCATGGAAGTTGTTATAAACATTCTGGTAGTAATTTCATTGTCTAATGGGACAGCGACAGGATATTCCGGGATGGCTAAGCTTCTACATTGGTTTGTGAAGTTCAGATATGCTGCAAAGTCGTAGTACATTGGAAGAGTACTACTGGGAAAGACAATAGATGTCGGATAGGTGTAGTAGCCATTATATTCTAAAATTGCAGTAACATTTGCATGATCACTACGCCAAAGGTCCTTCCAGGCGACCGGAGAAAAACAAGGAAGGCGACTACAGAACAGCCGCACAAGACAATTTGCGACTGGAACGTAATCGCTTATAAGACGTCGCAAGCAACATGTAGCTATATCTTAAAGGCGACGGGAATAGATACCCAGTCACTTTTACCTCACTCTCTAGCGACTGGAATACAATGCGGTCTCTTAACAGGTGTCCCAATTAGCGACTGGAATACCCTGTCGCTAGTAACGTTAGAGTGACTAGCTTGGGTAGTCGCTATCCTTGTTAGAGCGACTGGCTTTTGTTGTCGTTGAGTGTGTTAGAGCGACAGAGGTTTAGCTCGTCTCTTAAATGGCCATTGAAGCGACTTATTTATGTTTCTTAGTTGCCTGAATCAATTCCCTGTATTGCAATGCAGGGCCTGTATCTGTAATGCCTAGTTTTGTGCAAAAAAACCTGCATTATTCCAAAAGCTTTCACAGCAACATTCAACTCAACACAGCCAACAAATCTCACACACAAACATTGCATTGACATTAAATAGAGTTTAAAACATTACATTGTCTTGAAACTCAATATCCATTACAAACCAACACAAACTAACCCAAATATGACCTAATTAAACACTAAACCAGAAGCCGCAGCAGCCCCCTCAGCTCGTTGGTGATGAAGCAACAACCAAATAAAGAGACTAAGTGTTAGAGGGTGAGGGGTTGTCATTGGAGGTAGTACCTTCTTGCAATTGGGATTGCTTCTCCAAAAGTTTGGCCACAGCAAGAGCCACTGCTGCATCCACTTGCTGCTGCATTTGTTGCTGCATTTGTTGCTGTATTTGCTGCTGCATTTCCTCCTGCATAGCGTTCATTTGCTCCTTAACTCGCTCCTGCACTTTTGCCTCCACGATGGCATCTACGTCAACACGGGAGACACCTCCTCTCTTCTTGGGCTCTCGCCTCATGTATCGGCCGAGTCCTCTATATGTTGTGCCCTTTCCTTCACCAACTCGTGCCGTTATAACACTGAGCTGGGTTTCAACAGGCAGTGCCTCTCCAGCTTCAACGTCCGGGTGGTCTCTACTCCACTGGTCGACTTTCTCTTGAACCTCCCATTCCATTGCCTCCTACAACATTACAGAAGAGCTAGCGTTAATTACGTGATACAAAGAGAATATAAAACATATGAATGAATCTTAGTTTAGTTTTAGGTAATTCCCACGTATGTAGCGCCAATCTTATCCTTGGCGTATGCATCCTTAAAGGCTGCGACCAAGGGGGCTGTATGTCCCGCTAACGCATGCTCCTGTGCCCGGTAACTAATTGCAGTGGTCCCCGAATGGTGGTTCATCCGGGTGGGAGCCCTTCGGATACTCTTCATCCTCAAACTTAACTCCTGAACACAAATCAAATCAAGGATGAGTGGTGTTAAACTGGTTTCAGCAAAGGTGTTAAATCAAGGATGTACATATACTTGTTAATCCTGGTCCTAGCAATTTGCATAAATATATCGAGGCAACTGAGTTTACCTTATTCTTGTCACTGCTGAATTCATTGACCAACCACTCCCACTCTTTAGGCCGTTTAAGGAACTCCAATGGAACGTCAGCCCCGAATTTTTCCCAATGTCTTCTGCAATCGTGCTTCCAATCCTTGAACCGAGAAGCTGCCACATCTTGAACCCATTGGAACTGGCCATCGTGTTGAAGGTCGATTGCATAGAAGCCCTACAGTTTAATCAAAGACAAATATTAGTAATAGTATATGTGTAATAGGTTGAAAAGTAGAAGAACATATAAAAAATTGGACACTTACTGCAATGTAGGAGTACACAATGCCCTTGAAGTCATGATCAAGATCGCCGTAAACGGAGGCAAGCATTGGTACGTCGTCCTTCACCTTCATGCCTATGTCACGGGACAGTTGAGTTGCGATTTTTTTATCGGCAGGCATGTTGTGCTTATCGTCCCACTCCACAACAATTTTGGCTTTGGTAAGGCGCACCATCTCCTTCGTCTTCATACCGACCACCACACCTCTTTTTCTTTTGGGTGGTCCGGCTACACAAAATAGGGGACAAGTTATCAAATCAACATCATTAATATAATGCATAAACACTTATCACTCCATCACTAAGATATAAAGTGTGATAACTTGATGAAAAGAAGTTAATTGAGTTCAAAAAACAGAAAATGCGAGTCTCTTTGATAAATATCATATCAAATTGGAAATCAAGCCCTTGAGAAGAACAATGAAAATTAAAATGAAAAATAAATAAATAAATAAATAAATCATTCTTTCAAATAAAACCAAATACTTAAAATCACTAACTAGCTGGGTTCATTAAAGATCACTAACTAGACCATTAGTCATCCACTCATTCTGTGTGCTAATTTCTCATGTGAAAGAAGAGCGAGTGTTGATATCCACTCGTTCTGCATTATTTCTCAATTAGCCAATCAGCTAATGTGTCACCGTTGGAGATAATGGATGAGAAACTAGATATTTTTTATTTTATATATCAAAACCTTCAAGACAATGCTAGGTTTTTTTTATATGGCTTCATGATTTCATCTCTTATTTAAGAAGTCTTACATATTTCAGAATTGTCTAAACAACAATTGCAAGGAAAAAACAGAACACCAACATTAGGTTTAAGTTAAACTCTATGAAAACGATGTTTTAGATAGCTGCAACTGCATATCAAGTGGCAAAATAGGCATGGTGTTCTAATTTCAGAGTTTTATACCAAAGCCTGCATGTATTTTTTCTTTGCGCGCTATTGTTACATTAGAAAAAATGTGGTACATTACTGATCATTCAGATGAAATTTAAACCATATGTAAGTCACTAAACCTGAATTCGGATTCATATTAAGGTCCGCGCGCATTGTTAATTATAAACTTGCATTCTAGACATGAGACATCAGTACTTCATTTATTAACATATAGTTTGTTCTTTCAATTACTCCCAATATCACATAGTTCAATTGAATCTAACTTATGATTGAAAAAATGAAGAGAAGACGCTTCAATATTCCAAATTCCTCACGAGTCATACACGAAGACTATCTAATCAAACGATCAGATCAAAGAGAGGATGCTGAGATAAGTATAATTTTCTATTGATGAACTATATACAATGAACTATATTCCAAATTCCTCACGAGTCATCCATTAGTCATTGAAAGCTCATAATATAGTAACTAGCTGGGTTCATTAAAGATCACTAACTAGACCATTCCTGCAACATTCAAGATCAAAATTCCAGTATTGAGCCAAGAAAGACATGATATATTACTCACTATTGAGCCAAAATTCCAGTATTGAGCCAAAATTCCAGTATTACTCACTACAAACACATGATATATTGGCAGGAAACTAACCAGTTGGAGAAGTATATATATAGATGTTGTTTGGCACTACTAAATAGTTTAAATGCTGAAACCAAAACATCATCGGAAGTAATATCATCATCACCAACAGCCTTTCAAATGAAACAATTCACTTCAGGTTCCTTCAGTATGATACAAGTTTACAATGATCCAAAAGCATGATCCTCTCCGATCCTTACTACCCTCACCCTCCTCCTCCTCTCCTCCACCGCCACCTCACCGCCGGAAACCACAGCCTCCGCCTTCATCGGCTCCGTCGATCGACACCGTCCACGTGTGGCGGCCAAGTCCAAAATGCAAGAGATGATCGAGGTTTCAAGGACCCGACTCGCGTCGACCTTCGAGATCACGAACTCCGCCGCCTTGGAGAGTCCCGTCGGGGACGACGTGGCAGGCGGAGGAGGGCGTTCGTAGGTGGCGGGGGAAGAGGAGGTGGCGGTGGAGTAGAGAGAACCGAGTGCGCATTGGGCACCGAGCTGGAGAGGCACGTGCGGGACTCGAGTCAGCAAAGCCATGGCCAAGTCCAAGATGCAGGAGATGATCGAGATTTCAAGGACCCAACTCGATTTCTCTCTAACTTTGCATATGCAAACCCTTACTGGAGGTCAGTAACCTGGATACTTGGAGCCAGTCAGTAATCATCTTATTGGAATCTTGTATGAAATGTGTTATATGATATGTCTCTTAAGTAAGAAGTATGTAAGACCTCATTTATTTGTGTTTCTGCACAAACCCTGGGGCCTGGTAGACACAGATGAATCCTCGTGTGATCTCCTGCTTAAACCTGCTTACTAAGGGGAATACCGGGCGGGCCGGTCTTCTCCTCTCCGATGCCTAAGTTAGTACAGTTGGAATAGATACAACTTGAGCACGTATGTAAGCGGTAGGGGAGATCAGTTACCTATTAATGAGGGTAGTTGGGGCCCTTATATAGGTGGTCGGGAGTGAGGGCTGGCCTCACCCTTCTATGTGGGACTGGTTCCCTTCTGTTTGCACACCAAAGGGCAGCTCTGGTGACCTCTTTAGCAGGCAGGCGCCCCCGGTCCCCGGGTCCCTGGTAGCAGGATAGACTGCTGGACCCCGAGGTCGGGCGCTGGTGGTCCGGTCCCGGGCCTCGAGCCGAGCCCTAGTACACTAGCTGCGGGTCTGTAGGCCTGCTGTAGCCCCTTTGTGGCTACTGTCAACAATTTGGATTTGGAATCCCTTTTGGAATTGTGGTCTGTGTTATATGATGCTACTTAGTTTCATTTGAAAAAAAATAAGTAATTGTTTACAAGAAATCAGCAAAGTTGCATACTGGGGGTCAATATTCATCATACTGGTATTCATCTTACTAGGGTCAGTATCCTAATTACTAAGAGTCAGTAACATGCTTACTAGAATCTGTAAATGCTTATTGAGGGTCAGTAACCTGATTACTGAGAGTCAGTAACATGCTTAAAGTCAGACACAGTAATTTAATATTGAATATATATATATATATATATATATATATATATATGGAGAAGAAAAAAGATCCGGCGAAAAAATTTTGGTGACCGGAATCCGGCGACCGGCTATGGGACGCTGGCGGAGTTGGGTGACCTTTCGGCAAAGTTTCTCTATCTTCCACTTTCTCAGCACGTTATAATTCAAAAATTTATTAGATAAAAGACAGAAGGACAAAAAAGGAAAAAAAAAATTAAAATTGTACTAAGGTTGAAAAGATTTGTTCAAATGAGCGATAGGAGTTGTTACATTATGTTTAATAGGGGAATAAACTAAGATAATCATTGGAATGGGTAATGAAGGGGACAAATTAGTACTAAATGGACATTTTCTATAAATATTAATCTATTTTTTGTGTTTATATAGGAGAAAACGTTTTGACATGACAAATAGGTGCAGATTAGTTTATGGACTTAGCAAGCTTTTGGTGATACAAATTCTATCCAGAGCGAACCTTCATTTTGAAATTACGGAGTAGAGTTTATTATTTGACTCACTTTTTCGGTCGAATTTTGTCATCATAAGCCATTCAGTATTTAGGTATGTATGACATGATCATCTTTACAAAGTTTCATCAAATTTGACAAACGTTTGAGCTTTCGTGATCGTAATTTGGACGAACGGTTCATATTGAACAGATTTCGGTTTATTCATTGATTTAATATAGTTTCAATACCCTTAACGATGACTAAATTATATGAAACTTTGTAGACATGGTCATGTCATACATACCTAAATCTTGAATTATTTATGATGCAAAAATTCAATGTGAGTCGAACTCACGACCTCCTATTTACAAATAGGAGATTAGTGCCACTAAACTAAATGATGTTTGGGAAACAAAAACCTTTTTTTCTTTATTTTTTTTACTTTTAGTTTTTGGTAATTAAGTTAGAAAGTTTATTGAAAATAAATATAATAGTCATTAGACCTCCATTAGACTTTCCAACTTAATTATAAAAGAGGTCTTATGTGAAGATTTATTCCAAATCCGGTAAGTATTTTTCTTTTAGATTCCCCGCCCCGATGTTACAAAACATCAAAAGAAACACATAGGAAGCCACGCGTGGACCAAGAGTCAAACTTTTACCCACCAACCCGGCCCAGTTTTCCTGAAAAGAATCCATTATAAAAAGAGACCAGGAATAACAGAATTAACAAGCAGGACGCCGCAGCCGGCACAGAGCCAAACGACGCCGTTCGCCGCCTCTATCTACACCGCATTACCTTCTCTTCCTTCCTATCCTCTCCGTCTTCTCTTCGTCTCTGTTTCTTTTTCCGTTTTCAAAATCATTGCTGCGGCTCTTTCTAACTGCTTCACGCTTCACTCAACTCCTCCGATGGCGCTTCGCTTCGAGGTAAGGGTTTCAGCTCTGGCTTAAAGCTTCATTCTGTTTTTGTCGTATATAGCCTCATTTTGGAAAGCAGTACATTCGTGCCAATACTCTCAATTAGTTTTTTTTTTCATTTTTTTTTTCATAGTGATATGAATTCATATATGAGCATAATTGATTGTAATGTCGGTTTGTTTTTGAATTTGCAGCAGCTTTAAGTCTACTGATTGTAGTGTTAGGCTGTCTTTTCGTTTCATCGTAATTAGGCGTTTTGCCAGAATTACAAGGCTGTGTATTTGGATGAGCATTTTGTATATAAAAGGAAGTCTCTTGAAAGATGTTGATTTTCGTGAGACGGTAGAAAGAAAGATTTAGATTTAGAATGTAAAAAGAAAATCGGCAATGTGTAGTGTTTTGCGAATGCAGGCTATATTTGCAGATTTTCAATCTTGTTTTGGGGAATTTGTAACTGTATGGGATGCATGTGCTTTTGTTTGAAGCTGTTTACTGATTTTGGAACTTGGTTTGCTGTTTTGTGACTAAAGGTTTTGGGGAGGTTTAATCGCGCTCGCGCAGCTCAACTGACGCTCCCTCACTTTGTGTGTCAAACGCCTCTTTTCATGCCTGTTGGAACACAAGGTAAGTGTTTGTTTTAGCTGACTGACATTCAGTTAGCAAATCGACGTTATACCTCGTATTTATTTATCTGGTTATGTACATAATAACTAGAATGCATTACACATCACTAGAAGGGTTGTTCTTTTTAGCTAAATTTTGATGTTCATATAGACTTCTTTTATGATTGCACTCTTGTTCTGTCATCGAAAGAGTATAAGACATATTGACCCAGGTGCCTGCATGAGTTTTTCACTTAAATATTGGTGCCAGCATGCATGATAAGTTTCTTATTGTATAGATTGTCTTCTATAAAACTTAAAATAGATGTTCATGTGCAGACATGCAATTATATTTTTAGGAAGATATGATATCGATAAGGTTGTTGGTTTCAGGAACTATAAAAGGGTTAGCAACTGAACAACTTGAGGAGATTGGTTGCCAAATAATTCTTGGGAATACATATCATTTGGCACTTCGTCCTACCTCTGAGCTTATTGACGACATGGGAGGCCTCCACAAATTTATGAACTGGCCAAGAGCGATGCTTACCGATTCTGGTGGTTTTCAGATGGTTGTTTTCCCGTTATTGCATTGTCTATTAATCATCAGTTCAGATGATGTGCTTATTGCTTGAGTATGCTGCTTTTCAGTATTTGTACTTTGACCATTATATAGTTCATGAACCTATTTATGACCCACATTTAACAAATTTTTCCGTTGTCCAAAGTAAATTCATCTGATTCACTTGAATTTCTGATTTATTTGTATAGACATGTTTACTAGATGTACAGTACTTTATATGCTATGCAATTAGCTTTCTTCATCGAAACATGTCGCGTTTGCCACGAACTGTACAGTAGAGTTTCTGAATATTTTTTTAAGTTCAATTGACGAACTCATGCTATGCTTGCATTTGTTTTCTTCTTTAATTTCTTAATGCTGTTTTCATGGAATCATGTGTTCTGTTATATCTTACATTTGATTTTGCTGCTGCATTCAGGTATCCTTACTGCATTTAGCTGACATCACTGAAAAGGGTGTAACATTTCAGGTTATATTATCTTTTTATACTGCAATTTATAGTTCAGGTGTTTTTGAAATGTTACTGTTAGAGTGCTGAACAATGGAAGAGATTATTTATTTATTTATTTTTTATATTTTTTTTCAGTGAATGAAAGAGATATTGTTATTTGATCATATTTTGTTTTCAATGAAAGCATGTGTAATAGTTACAAATTTTGATATGTGAAATGTCTTATATTGAACTTCAGAAAAATTTGTTCTTTTGATTGTGTGTCGGCAAAGCACAAATAGGTGATGCTACAAAACTGATGCTTTCTTTATTGTTAATGCTGAATTATGTTAATTTAGACTCCAGTTATTTATGCTTTTTGTATGGATATTGATAATTAGGTTTGTCCTTAACTGGATTATTTTCCATTTCAGTCACCGGTCGATGGAAAGCCTATGCTCTTGACACCTGAGGAATCAATTCAAATCCAAGTAGGTGCACTTAATTTGTTTTGTTCTTGTTAATCTGTGTAAATTTTAATTTAATCTTTTGTAAGATTTGGTACACTGCAGTTGAATTATTGGTATTCATACTGAGTGCCTCCCTTTTTGTTCTCTAATGCACATTCAATGATCTATGCAGAATAGAATAGGAGCAGATATCATAATGGCCCTTGATGATGTAGTGAAAACCACCATCACTGGTCCAAGAATTGAGGAGGCCATGTATCGTACTCTACGATGGATTGACAGATGTATAGCAGGTAATCACATACTGCATTGATTTTCTCTTATGTTTCTTGTACAACATTCAGGAAGGTTATTAGATATACCCATCGATACTGACATATATCTACCATATATATATAGGTCTGCCATAAGTGCCTAGGGTACCTAGAAAATCTTCATCATGCATATCAGCTTAGGCAATTTTGCAAATGCAATGTTTGTCTGATTAGGTGAAATTTTTTGTATAAATGGAACAATATGATGGTTAATTAGTAATTACTGAGTTCCGAACATTCACAATTATGTCTAGGTTGGATTCTCTAGTGTTTCCATGTGAATTGTACAAGTACAGACCTAGGTAGCCCTATAAATTATTAAATGATGTCTTTCCTAGTGATATTTTTATGTTTTGATTTTCTCCATTTTAATACTCCTGAGTCAAGTATGTATCACCGTTCTTAGCTGCATAGCTTTTGGTAACAGCTCATACAAGACCGACTGAGCAGAACTTATTTGGTATTGTTCAAGGTGGCTTAGATCCTGTACTGAGGTGAGTTTTGGTTAAAAATGAATTCCTGATTTTGATATACTTCTTCATCACATTGTGTTATGCCATCACTTATATCTAATGGGATCAGGGATATATGCGTCAGAGGCTTGGTAGAACGGAATTTGCCTGGGTATGTTTACAACATCTTTTAAAGTGACTCTTAATACAATATTAATTGTGTCATATGCTAAAGATACCATCCACATTTGTATACTTTAAGATATTATCATTGGTTGAGATAAATCAGATAATGCTATATATGGTTCTCAAGTTTGTAAAATGGCATACCCTCTGATTCTTTCTCACTGGCTGAAAAGAACTCTTGTTTAAGCCTTTATTGAACTTTCTTGTTTCTTACACTCTGCAGAATAAGCAACCTGTTTACACTTGTTCTAATTATAATTAAGGGATTTGGAACTTTCATTTGGAAAATCGAATTTTTTAATGATTTTTTCTCCAATCTCGTGTGCAGTTAATGTATTATCATCAATCTATACATGCATTTCTATACTGCTGTCTATCCTAAGTCGAGTTGTCAGTTAAATTGCCTTTTGTATTGTCACATTTCATAAAGTAACACCATGCACTTCAGTTTTACATTGGTGGTATTAGTAATTACTGATCCTGTAAACGTGTTTTGATTCACTTGTGTTGCAGCTATGCCATAGGCGGTCTTGCTGGTGGTGAAAGTAAGGATTCATTTTGGCGCGTTGTTGCTCAGTGCACTGCTGCACTGCCTGAGGACAAGCCACGATATGTTATGGTGCGAGTGACTTGTCACTTCAATTGATGTCTATAAAGAGTTGTTTCTACTTTTAATATTGCCCAAGTCATGATATTTTCTTCCACTTGCTTTCAGGGCGTTGGTTATCCATTGGACATTGTAGTTTGCAGTGCTTTAGGTGCCGACATGTATGACTGTGTTTATCCAACACGTACTGCGCGCTTTGGCACAGCTCTTATACCTGAGGTAATAACTTCTGAATTGCCATCAGCACTTTAACATCTTCATTTTTTAATGTATGTATGTAGCCCATGTAGGTATGCAGTTTAACTGTGACTTTAACATAAGTAACTAATCAGGAATATTTATGTACTTTGGTATGCACCTCCTAATCTAAAAAGTAGTTCTAATTAATAGCTAATCAGGAACCATTACATCTAGAAGACTGGAAGTAGTTAAATATATTAGCTTATTTTTTTATACGTTATCTCATGCAAATGCAAAAGCACCCCGATTTTTCGCTTACATGTGAATGCACTTATTGTTATTGCTTAAATGCCTTTTTAGGGAGTGCTGAAGCTGAAGCACAAAGCTATGGCTGAGGACACCCGCCCTATCGATCCTACGTGTGCTTGCATGGTTAGTATAAATTGATTAGTATTGGCTTGAAATATTAGTGCATATTGATGCATGTGTAACTGCTTCATTCTATTACTTCAACGGCAGGTATGCAAGAATTATACTAGAGCTTACATTCATTGCCTAGTTACAAAAGATGCTATGGGATCTCAGCTTCTGTCATATCATAATCTGTATTACATGCTGAAGGTTCGGATATACTGTTTTTTTTTTTTTTAACTATATTGGTGCTACATTTATCTTCCTGTAAATAACCAAAACCCCATTCTTTCTTTTCTTATTTTTGTCCTAATGCAGCTAAGTAGAGATCTACACTCGTCAATAATCCAAGGAACATTTCCAAAGTATGTTTGCCTCTGCTTACATGTTTTAGACTTAGTCCTTATTTTGTTGTACGGTATAAATCTTCCAGTATTTTCTGTATGGCGCTATGAGAAAAAGAAAAAAAAAACCCATATCCTGTTCTGTCTGCAATCTAGAGGTTGTAGATCAGTGATGGACACTTTTTTCAGTTGAATATGCTTTTTCAACAGGACTTCTCACAGGTACTGATTGTCTTTTTGTAGGTTTGTATGCAACTTTCTGCAAACAATGGTAGTTCCTCCAGAACTGACCCTTAATTCTTCTCTCTCTCTCTCTCTCTCTACACACACACACACACACAGATAACCCACACACTATATATATATAGACTCACATATACAAATGTCTTACTGTCTCTTTGTGTGTGCCACTTAGTTATGTTTAATCTGTAATTCAGGAAGACTGAAGTTTAAATGATCATATGTCTAAAGTGCACCGTTAACCAAAACTACTATTCTCATGAAAGATTTCAAAAGAATAATTGGAAACTTCATATTAGGAACATTTATGAAGAAGCATTACACTCTTCGTGTTTTAAAATGTCTTGAAAATGAAAATTGGCAGCAATGTCTTTGACACCCAACATAAATTAGTAAAGTATCTACCTTACAAGCTCTTCTGCAGTTAAATATATTTATGTCCAACATTTTTTTTTTTCAAGCAAATGCATATTCATACGAAGCAGTATAAAGGGAATGTAAAACCTTATATTTTGAGTGAACCAATTTGAAAATCAGTACCATTCTTGTCTTTAGAACAATACGGTCCGGCTATTGGTGGAAATATCATATTTAACTCCCAGCATAGTCTCATGGGCCTATAATTTGTATAATCTCTTATAGTCTTACAGTACTTGTGTGACAATCATGTGCTTTTGCTATCCTTCTTTTTTTTTTTTTTCAAGGAGCCACTTTGTGTAATCTCTACCACAAACTGTTGAACTGTTTCATGTTCTTGTTGTCTTGTAGTTTCCTAAAGGCGATGTCCCAGAATGGGTCTGCAACGCCATGGAGGTTGCTGGAATTGACATCTCTTCCGTACTCTATTTTCATCATCCCAAGATTCAGAATTAAAAATAAAAATAAAAAGATTAGAAGTTTACACACAACTGAGGTACGCTTATACAAATTTTGATGCAAGAGTGGTTATTCCAACAACACGAGAAAGGATATTTAACAATAAATGTAGGCTAGGTGAGGGAAGAGCATAAAGCATGTTTCCTAATTTTGTTTCACTAGATATCAAAGGATAATTTTCTCTAGCATTTTTTTCCCTATTAGCTGGTTGAACACTGCAGAAAGAAAGGAAGACTGCAATTGATAGACTGTTGGCCATTCTTTTTAGAATAGGAGATCACTCGATTTTTTTCATCTTCACTGCTTGTAAGAACGATAGAAAATCAATGCAGTTAACAATTACTAAGCTTGTTCTGGAAACATTAAGTTGCTTTTCTGTTGTATTTAAGAACACATACATACATGGATAAACACACACATATATTTCTTTTCCGCACTTCCATTTCATATGTTACTTGATATACCTTGTTGGACATAGGGTGGAGATACTTACAACACAATAAGGGTAGAGAATTCATTCCAATATGAGTTAAACGTGCATAGTAAGAGATCGATTTTAATATTAGTTGCGGACAAACCTATTACTCAGAAGTAATCAGGAGCACTTTTTTTTTTTTTCTTTACTTAATTTATAAAGAATATCTTAGGGTTTCACACCTACCTTTTGTCGTGACTCGAATCCAAGACCTATCAACCTACTTATAGGTATGGAACACTGCTTGCATGGAAAATATGTTGAAACTGGACATTCAAGCATTGTGAATTTCAAAAGAGTGTAGGCGCTTTTCAATCCTACCCTACGTTTCATACCCTCCTGTCTATTTCTTACTCTTCAATTTCAACATATTCGGCTATTTCTTTTGCTGACTTCCTTTTAGGGTCCACGTTCCTCTCCCTTTGTTAGTTTTCTTTGGTGTTGCCTCTTCTCAGGCAGAAACTTTCCCCCAATGTTTGAAGACTCATTGATTCATAAAAATAAACAAAAATATATTAAAAAAAAAATCATGCATGTTAATGATGTTATGTGTGTGGTTTGGTAGACGAATTGTTAGACACCACCTTAGTCTACCTCAATATTAACATTCACATACGTGAAGGAATTAGACATGTAGAGTATAGTATAGTGTCTAAGTGCCCTTAATCCAAGATTGTGCATAAGAATCCCCACAAGGAACCTATTTCCTTGGCGTGTAGGGAAGTTTCAACCTTGCAAGGCAACCATGGTCCTTACAAGGAAAGTTGAGGTCTATCTTTGAATCTGGCTAAAGAAAAGAGACCTTCTAGCCACCTAATTCATACACCAATTGTCCTACATTTCAAAATTAGAATACCTCGCTATGATTTGGAAGTCCTCTCATATGCCCTTAATAGGCTTTAGGTAAAACTCAAAATTCCCATGTACCCACTTATCGGATTCACATTATCAGATTTCACAACAAAATCCATCTCGTCCTAGCAACATTTGGGTCAGGATGAAAATCCATGTCTAAGCCCCTGGATACCATTTACCACACCTGGTGATTCTGTTAATAGCAAGTTCTCCCATGAGCCTTTGGATCCCAACAAAACCAAGTTAGACCACTGGAACTGTAAAAGAAGCTGTACTGCACACCTCCCTCTAGTTTTTCACAGTAAATTTTCTGCATGTACAATACTGATCATAGAAGTAAATAAGTTGCTCAAGTTGAGAGGCCTGACAGGCTATCAGTAAAGAGCCACTGTTCATCTTTCAACTTTGAAGCTTTGATGGGGCTTAATATTCGTGATGGGATTTGCGTTTTGGCACATCTGCTTCTACAGATCACCAAATAGGATGGGGATGGATTCCAGGGTTTGCCACGTATTGTAAAACAGGTCACATCTCCCTGCAGCAGTCTTTCTTTCATATCAGAACCGACTTAAAGCCAAAGTTCTCTCCATTTCTGCAAACCTCTCTGTTGAGAGATGTTTTCAGTCTTTGTGTGTAGAGATCGCATTGCTCTTGTTTTCAAAGATTTTTTAATAAAAGCAAACCGAAAATGAACGACTTAGGGTTCTCTAGAAATCCTAGCTCCCTCTTGAAAATTTGAAATGACACGACATGCTTCATTTCATTGAGAAAAGAAGGGAGTTGAAGATTTGGGAACCAAATCACAATGCTTAATTCTAATCGAACCAAACTTCCCAGAACTTTCGACACAAATCGGCCAATTTACAAGTACTCCATGCTACTAGGTTATTTTGAGTTGATGTATAGATGAGGGAGCTAAGACAGCGATTTACAAAAGCTTTCAACAAAAGTTCAAACCAAACAAGGGTAACGGATCCATTGCTGGTGGTTACTTGGTGAAGTTAATTTGCTTCAACATATATATATTAGAGCACAGTGCAAAATATTTCAACCAATCTGCTTACGTTATTTGATAGAATTGTTTTCTTCACTAAAGGATAGACATCTTCACGAAGCGTCGTGGTGTCAAATGACTTGATAAAAGCAGTAGGACCTATAAATTTAATTTTGATTGATGATATATAGCTTTATGATTTTGTGAAAGTGATGTAAAGTTGAACTCATAGTGTGGTGAGTTATGAAATTGAACCTTCACCAACGGTAGTATTGTTTGCATAAGTGCATATCAACAAGATAAATTTAATCGGTGATGACAATCTCATGTTACACGTTTAACAAATGTATCCTAATATGATTAACCTTGGAGGCTTTTCTTTCGTTCGATATTCATTTACTAATAACTGGATTCCTTAAGAAGAAAAGAGTAAGGAGGGTAAATAATAGCTTGAGATTTTCTCAAGGGAACACAGTGAATAAATTGACAACACGTGAGGATTGAGAAGCCAAAAATTATTCTGAAGTTTTGGTGCATAGGACAAACGTCTGAGAGGTAATATTCCTTCATATCCGCTGCTTTCAAAAACACAGAGTAATTGTACTAGTGTAAGAAATGAATCAAGCTTCTGGGTAAAAAATATCATCTCCAGAAAGAAAATCTAGTGGCAGATTCATATGAAGTATTTCCTAAATGCATACCAGAACCCTTGTAGATGGTTTTGTAAATTTTTTTGAGAGAAAAATTAGTTGTGTATCCTTTGATCTGGTTATTCTTGGATTACTCTTAGGTAACTCGTGTACTTGCTTCGTTTTTTTTTTTTTTTACTGAAGTGCATTTTGATCAAAAGGAAAAAAAAATGTGACAGACAGTAAGGATCATAAAAGAAAGAAGGAAAATCAGACCATTGACATTTGAGCTTGTCCATAAATGATATTTATATATCAGAGAGGTAGCCCAGTTCTGGTAAACAGTTGTAAATATTAGAGCTTATGTAGTAAACAGTTCTTGTTACAGTAAAGTTGTAAGGAACTGTATCTTTCCACAGTTTGATTATATAATGATTAACCTGGAGAGAGTTTCGTCAATGAGGTATACAAGACCTCACACTTTTTGGCTTCTCTGAAGGGGCACCCATGTGTTACTGAGGAACAAAGAAAGGCAAAGCAGGAGGAACATCTAGCAGTCTAGCACCTCCAAACCATATTCTTCTAACAAAGGAAAGGCAAGAAAACCTCTAGCTGCTCCAGAAACCATAGTCTCACAAAGTTTCCTAATTTGGCACTTCTTTTTTGTTTCTAAAGCTCGTGTTTGCTTATCTCACCCAGCAAAACTTCCTTTGAAACCTCCCTGAGTTCAAAGCTCAGAAAGATTTGTACTTTGAAGTGAATACAATAAAGGGTTCTTGCAGCTTTGAGTTATGAAGAGGTTCAGTAGATCAGATTCTTTGGGTACCATGATCCCCAGTTACCCACCAAAAGGTAACTAAGAAAGAACATAACACCTTCTTTGTTTAACTTCAACCTTCTCATATCCAAGTTTCTATATTTTATTGATGGTTCTATGATTCAAAACTTTGGTGTTGAATTTTCGAGTTTTTAACTGCTGGTCTTTTTTTTTTTTGCCCCCCTTCACTTTTTGTTGATGCAGAGGAGGAGAAGAATAATACAAGGAACAATGGTGGATATAGCAAAGAGTTCCAGGCAATGTTGGATTCTTATGACCAAGAAGATTGCGGTGAAGAAATCTCAGTGAAGAAAAGGCGGTTAAGCTCACATCAAGTCAAGGCTTTGGAGATAAGCTTTGAGGTTGAAAACAAGCTAGAGCCAGAGAGAAAGGTGAAACTAGCTGAGGAATTAGGCTTGGAACCAAGACAAGTAGCTATCTGGTTCCAAAACCGCAGAGCTCGTTGGAAGACTAAGCAGTTGGAAAGAGATTACAGTGTGTTGAAAGCTGGTTATGATGCCTTGAAGCACAATTATGATACCCTGGGGAGACAGAATAAAGTTCTAGCTGAAAAGGTATGTTTAATCTTAGTGAAAGTCCATTTTGATTATTGTATCAGTTTTCCTATGGGATCATTTTTTTACTTGGGATTGTTAAATTTGATGGTAATGTTTTCAGGTGAAAGAGCTAAAAGAAAAGCTGTGTAGAGATAGTGCAGAAAGCGATCAGTCTGTTAAAGAAGAATCACCAATTTCAGCGTACAAGAGCAGTGTTATGGAGCAAAGTAGAGACCAGGATTTGAGTGACAATTGTGACAATGCAGGGCTGGATTTGTACAACTTGAAATCCAAAGATGGGTCATCAGACAGTGATTCAAATGGAGCTATGAAGGAAGAGAGCAATGGCAATGAGTCTTCTCTGGGGTACAATAATCATTCATTGTCTTCGAATTCGATGATGAACTGGTTTCAGCTATCAGATTCTAGGTCAGGTAATAAAGGATATCATCATCAAACTCAGTTTGTGAGGATGGAGGAGCAGAGTTTGTTTAGCACAGAAGAGTCCTGCAATTTCTTTTCAGTTGATCAAGCTCCTAGTCTTCACTGGTAGAAGTAAAAACTAGTTTGGAATTTGAGTTTGGAAAGGTTCAATAAGATTGGTCTTAATTTTGTAACTTAGAAGTCCAGTTGAAGCTTTATGGCCATAACATGTTGCTGGTTTAACTTTAGAAATCAATCAAATCACAGATTAAAAATTATTAGTTGAACTTCTAAGAAAAGCTAAAATTTCTCAGTTGGAGTCTGCTGCATCTGTGTTGCTATAAATCAAGTCACTACAAAACTATCTCAACCATGATTCAATGACCTAAAGAGTAAAGACATACTTCTGGAGCTCACTAGCTGTAGAGTTTGACAATAGGGGGTTCTAACGATCACTGAGCACAAAGTTCGTAGCTGTAGAGTTCGACAATAGGATTTTCTATAGATAACTAAGCACATAATTAGCATATAGATTGCTGCCTCCCATCTTTTTCATATAACCAGCTGAGTAACGCAAGTGCTAACACATTGCACATTGGATATAGTCCAACAACTTAGGTTTTGGAGTGACTGCCGGTAAACGTCATAATAAGTTTTTGTTTTTCAGTCAACTTAAAGGTTAAAACTCAAACTATCATACCAAAACAAATAAGTTTTAGTTTAATCTTCGCTAAATATGTAGACATCCACCCTAAATCAACCCAAGTAACTCATTTTTCGAAGATTGATTATGTTTTTTACCCTAAAATATCTTTTAATCTTATAAAGTTACTAAATACATAGACTTCCCCTCTAAAACCAAAGTAACTCATTTTTCCAACTGTATAGTTTCATTTTTAGCGATTGATCATCTAATTTGTGTCCATGTGGTTGGTGAAAAAGTAGAGTATGATCCCTAGCGGCTTTACCACATTTCATTGCTTGACTGGTACCACTTCCTAATTGTGGGGGACTACTCACAACATTGACAATCCAATGCCCCAATATTTGAAGAGTGTCCTTATTGACTACATTCAAGATCTAAGTTGCAAAACCTCACATGCCCTTGAGCTCCATTTGGTGCAAAAAGCTCTAAATGAGATTGAATGGTAGATCAGATTTTTCCAATCCAGCAAAGCTCTAAAAGAGAAGGAAGGCTTCAGAATCTCATGGAGGTGGAGAAGACACCAGTCCCTATCCACTTTTTTCCTTCTCTTCTCATCTTTGGTGGGAAAGAGACAGAGCAAAAAGCTGCCAAGACTCTGTAGCGCCCAGCTCTTCCTCAATGTCACACTCAATGTCACAAAGTGGGTTCCATAGAGTCATCCATGTTTGACTGTTAATGCCTCTAAGGGAATCTTCTTACTGGGTTGGGAAAAAAGGGGGAATCCCTATTGGGAAGAAAATAACCAAGCTCATCAATTCTTCTCTTATAGATTTACCCCTTTCAGCTGCATATTATTGGGGTTAAGTATGTTGTGTATGGAATGTATTCCAAGTTACACTTTGCAACAAAATGAACCATTACCCCCCATATGTCAAGTTACTTTCTTAGGGTTGGCACCTCAAACTTTGATCATTTGCGCAATGAAAATTGTTCTATCCCGATTTTAATTTATGTTATAATTTTGGTTTAACCTTGGACACTAACTAAAATCGAGTGCTTTATTTTAGTTAAGTTAAAAATGGTACACTTCCACAACCTTCAGTACAACCTCTCAATACTTCAAAAAGTGTCCAGTGTGGTTGAAAAATGCCAAATGTAGCTAGGCTTCGCACTAACCAAAGTACTATTTGCCCTTCATATCTTGACATACCATTGTGAAGTTCATTTTGAAATTAATCTTTAGCAGACTTTAAGACATTTCTTAAGGTTTTGGTTGATAAGAATTCACGATCTCTTTCTTACCTTTTTTTCTTTAGTGGATTTTTAGCTAGATCTACTAATTGACTTGTTTCACGTCTGTAGTTAATTTTGATTTACATTTACAGAACTCACGATCTCTTTGGGGCTTTTTTTTTTTTTTTTTGTGTTGCAAGTTTTGTCACTTTAAAGTTGACACCAAATCAATTGGCCTTCGGAATATGTCATTTAGAACTAGATTTTAACAAAAACTTCTTGAAATAGGATAAGAGCTCATATGTCATGATTTCAACATTCTCAAAAAATAAAAAAATTAAAATTGTCATGATTTTGTTTTTTTTTGTTTTTGGCTAGAACAAGAATTGGAAGAATCAATCCCAATTTATTAAGAAAAAAAAAAGTTACAACTAAATAGAGGAACAAGGTCTCACATAACGTACATATGAAAGACCTGTGCCAAAACATTATAAACTAAAAAAACTGCTTAGTTTATCCGAAAATTTGGCAGACCAAGTTCATCTCACCGACAATAGAGAATGATGGAAGGAGGAGGGACATCCCACCATGCCATGCCAGATAAGGACAAACCAATATTAATAAGACCATCAGCCGCTTGGTTATCTTCTCTAAAAATATGTGAAGACTGGAACTGCATATGTGAGATATAGTGCAAACAATTACTCCAAGCAGCACGTAAACGGCAAGAAACAAGATGAGGAGCATAGAGATAATCAAGGACAAGAGTAGAGTTCACCTCAAGCCATATGTGTTTCCATTCTCTAACCCATACTAGCTCAATAACTTGAATCACACCCATGACCTCTGCCTCAACGGAACTAGGAATATCAAGATTAGAAGCAAAGGCACCAAGAAAAGTACCATGAAAATCCCGAAAAACCCCACCATAACCAGCTCGTCCTGAGACTTGTTGCCACGCACCATCAGTATTAATTTTGACCCAACCAATAATTGGTGGGTGTTAATTTACCTCAATAATACTTGGAGCTTTACGTGGACGACAAGAAATTCCATAATTTTTCAAGACTCGAAGTCCCTCTATTGAATTAAACATGCATCCCGTAGCCAACTTACTAGCAGCTTGAATGTGTCCCAAAATAAGTCTACGCAGAGTATCCACGCCAATGAAACAACCTAATGTGTCCCTAAATTGTCATGATTTCAAACTTCTGTCTCCATGAGTTTCGAATTCAAAGTCTACAACAGCTACATACAAACTACTTAGACATGCAGAGATTTTGTCTTCAAAGACAGCCTAAATCATAAGGCCATGGTGGCTGTTCACTCTGGAATCAAATGAAGCAACTTGATCCGAGCCAACTTAATTTGATTTAAGCTCCACAAGTCCCATTCAACACTTCATCATGTATTAAATGATGGTTGATAAGATAAGAATACATAAATTCTCCCACTAATATTTTCTTTCAATCAATTATATGAAAATTGGAACTCACAACTAGTCATTTTTAAATCGAACTAATGATTTTCGACTTACAACGCCAAATTTCCCAATCATCGGTAACTTTACTTCAGCCAATCTGCCAATGTCATTCAACTCAAACATCTTGTTTGGAGCAAAGGATTGAAACTTGAAAGTTGAATTGTTGAAAGCAAGGAGGAACTGGTATCTCATGCCTAGGGCCTTTGGGGTGACAATGTTACAGTGAAACTTCTCCAGCTCTTTAGGGTTAACCAAGAAAAAAACAAAGGGCTTTTTGCTGTGGGGTTGGAAGAGTCTGTGACATTAAGTGGAAAAACTGGCAGTTTGTGAAAGAGGTTGATGTTAACTAAACGAAAAGAGGTTACTATCAAAGCAAACAACATTGCTTGGGAATTTGGATCTATGTGATTCAACTTTGAGAGAGATATATATATATATCCACAGAATCATGAGGCCAGGATGATTCAGGAAGAGAACAACAATTGTTGCCATCAAGAACAAGTCATCATTTAAATCTTTGCTGCTGGTGAAGCACATAATTTAGAGTCATTCATTTCACTGCAAGTTTTCTGGTGGCCTTCTTCTGGTTTTCTGTCCTCTCTGAATTTAGTGTGACTGAAGAATAGTATTTGCCCCCTGATTCACAATGACCACAGTTTTAGCCTCTGGGGAAGAGCGCCATTTTTCAGTTGCAAAATCAATACAAGAAAAATAAATTTCATGTTAATTTTTTAACATAGGGAGACTAGAGCCTTCCAATATCAAATTCATTCTCAGAGGTAATCTGCAATGCCAGAAAAAAAAAATCACCTCTTACGCTGTACAACACTTGGTAATTGTATTCATCGAAAAACACTTGGAAATTGTAAAGGCCGAAACTCTGGGCTTAAGCGGAGTTTCGGCCTAAGCGAAGGCAAACAAGACCCAACTGAACTCTAACAGGGTTATGGGCCATGCCCGAGTTCATTCTCTATTTGATTCTCTTCTAGTTTTCTCAAATAGCTCAAAAGCCCTAAACCTCTGGAGTCATTCTTACTTCAGCTGCAACACCCAGTCGCCTCAGGTACCATCTTGTCTTAGCTCATTTGGGTTTTCATCTTTTTCGTATAAATCTGTTATTTGATTCATCAATTCATGAAATTGAAATTCATGTTGAACTTGCATCTCATTTCGTTTATTGGGTATTGAAATTTGCTGGTACTGTGATTCTGGTCGCTGATGGTCTTGATTTCTGGTTATAATATATTCTTTTAGTATCGAAAGGTTCAATCTTTACTTGTTCTCTTCAGATTATGAAGGGTTCCATGTCTGCATTAGGATGATAAATAATCTCTGAGTGATACAACCTTCATTACCAAAATAATAATAATACTAATTGGTGATGTTGCTGCATTTGTGTGAGAGGGAAAGGTGAGATGTTAGTATGATTGGTTTGTTAGTTTTTGATTCTCCTGTAGCTTGCCTATTTTAGTTTGAATGTTCTGAAGTCTGCTTAGTGCTTACCCAATTCTGTATTGTACAGTACTGATTTTGTGAACTGGGAAACACAATTTGGTTTTTACTTTCGGCTTCCATATTTTGTCAAAAGCTCTTATTTGTGTATTGTACTGGTTTCACAATCCGTCTTTTCTTGGTTTTTCTCCAATCCATGTGCTTTATGCCAGCCAAATGTCTCTATCTTTTCTTGGATGTGCTGCAATCCATGATCTATATGCCAACCAAATGTAGCGGTGGATTCCAATGTTGAGGGAACAGGAATCTCTAACGTTTCTAGAATTTTCAAGATTCATTAATTCCCTTCGCGTCGTCTAATTGCAGTTTTCGATGGCCAGCAGTGCCAATTGCTAACGACCACCAGCAACAGGGTTTCCGTTGTTGTTAGTACAAGTCATCACAACCTTGTTTCCATTTGTGCCTTTGGCTTTTAGGTTTAATCTATACATCTGTAATTGAGATACGCTTGGGGTTATTCTAGTTTTGGTTAAAATATTACTGGTCATACAAGATTTTTTTTTAGTCAGTTTTTTGAACAAAGCGCCCGAGGCCGAGCGCTTCCCTCTTGAGTTAGGGGTGGCGTGGTATTCCACGGGAGAAGTTTAATCATGGCGCACATTAGTGTGTTGGGCGCACATTAACAACTTGCCTTGGGGGCTCTCATGTCCTCTCTCCTGCTCTGAGTAGCTTGAGAGCGTTCTATTCGCTCTACAGTTTTTTTCTTCTAAAAAATCTATGCTATCAATTATATATATATTATATATATATATATATATATAAATGAAACTCTGAACGTTTTGAAGGTCATTACCAAAACAATCAAACAAAAACAAAAAAAGAATTGGTTGGTGGGTGATGTTGGTTGTTAAGTGTGTAATTTTTTTTGCTGCATTTGTGTTAGAGCGAAAGGTTAGCCATTAGTATGTTTGTTTATGATTTCATGTGAAAAGACTTTTCTTTCGAGATTCATCACTTGGTTTTGCTATGTGTAATTGCATTTGTCAATGGCTATCAACCACCAACAACAGTGTTTCCGTTGTTATTACTACAAGTCATCATAAAGTTGTCTTCCATTTGTGCCTTTGGCTCCTAGGTTTTAGTGTTTTACCTATAAATCTGTAAAATCTGTAATTGAGCTATTGCATGCTTGGGTTTATCTAGTTTCAGTTAGATAATTACTGGTCATACAAGATTTTAATTCTTTTGGTCATTTTTTTTATATTACTAAAAGTAACTCGGCATTTTGAAGGGTGAAGTTGTAAGTCAAGTTGTATTTGATGAGTCTGTAGCAGATATAATCTCCTTTAATGATTATTTCAAATTCTGAAATTATATATACAAATTTGCTTTAGTCATATTTGCTGAATATGTTGTAGTTTAATTTGTTGCAAAGGAAAAGCCAGAGAAAATGCCACTAGGCCTTATAATGGGGATAGGAAGGGCATTTCGTCGAAAGCGAACGGCATCCCTTGACATTCTTTCCCCCAAACGAGCCCCAAGGAATTTTTACAAGGGGAAGAACTGCAAGCCCACTGGTTTCCACACTCGAAAAGGTTTTCTATCCTTCCATTTTGACAATGCTCTCATTCACTACTGTAAGGATATTATCACTTGGCATATTTCCTAAATTGCTCAAAATTTTGCAGGTGGATACGTTGTGGTGCAGGACAAACTACCCAACTATGTAGTCCCTGATTTAACTGACTTCAAGGTGGGTATATTTCTTCACTTAATTTCTGTCATATATTTGGTATGTGCATCCTGTTATCTATAAATTAGACCTTGATAAAATTTGTAGCTCTGCTAAACCCACTCTCCAACTATTCTTTAAAAGAGACATTTGACTCTGAAATCAGTTAACTATTCCTGAATTGTACGAGTACATACATTTAGTTGTAAATCACTTTTTCCATTGTTGGATGCAGCTCAAAGCATATGTATCTCAGTGCCCCAAAGGGGTCCAGACTGCAGCGTCAGCCGAACCAACTAAATAAGCAAATCAGCGGCAAGTATCTGATATTCCTTTATTGGTATAATAGAAAATTAAGCTAGTAATGTTCATAGATATTTGTTTTGGTTTTGTTTTTGTGATCTTTAGGGTACAAGACTAGTGGATCTGTTCAATGTAGACGTTCTTGCTTGGAGGTGTGAGCCTTAACACTTGTCAAGTAATAAGCTTCCTTGGTTTAAGCTTTGCTTGATGTTTGTTCGATTAGAAGATAACTGGACTCATTGTACTGAAATATGCTTGGTGTTTCTTAGCAAATCCCTTATAGTCAAATAGTAGCACAATGTTTATTCGGATTATTCAGAAAGCTTCAGGACTTATAATTCGCTATTCTGGTCTTTTCGGAAGCTGTAGTACCGCTTTTGTTTTTAGAAAGTATAAACTTTAGGAAAGGAATTTGAAATAGTCAACTTTTCGGCCTTTTCATGGTAGTTTGGCATTGCGTATGTTTTCATGTCTTTGTAACCATTGAGCAGGTACTTAGTATTGAATTCAGTTAATTGGTTGAAGATATATGTTCGCATTATGAAATTGGCAAATGGCTAAATGATGTGTGCGCATTTCTCCTGACTAACCGGAGATGTGGCCAAAACCACCCAGTTTTCAGAGGTGACATCTTAAAGACAGAGAGTTGTGTGTTAGACTTAGTTTAGATACAATCGGTCTCCATTGACAATTGAGTTTGGTTGTGAAGCTGAAATGACTTTATCAAATAGAAGCTGATTCATATTGCTACTGAGAATTCATGTTGAGATCAATTGCAAGCTCACAATTAAGTCCCTCAGTCGAGTGGTGTGTTAGACTTGGTTTAGATACAATTGGTTTCCATTGACAATTGTGTTTCGTTGTGAAGCTGAAATGTCTTTATCAAATAGAAGTTGATTCATATTGCTACTGGAGTTCATGTTGAGATCAATTGCAAGCTCATAATAAAGTTCCCAACTTCAATTGTAATGTTTGATTTTATTGCTACCCCTCCGATTATCTAGTGAACATAAAAATACTCTGTAACTTTCATTTCCACGAACGAAACGGGTTTAAAAGTTCAGACTTCTAAATTTGCATTTTGCACCTCCTTCGATGTTGCCCCTTAAATTTCAGAATTTCCCAAATTGATATCTCTTCTTTCGTTGACCTTACGAACATTAAATTTTCGGGTTTTTATTATTATTATTATTATTCAAGAACAGGGCTCTAGCCTCTTTCAAACAAAAACGAAAACGAAAAAATAGTATGGCTGGCTTCCTATGAATACAACTGCTAGACTTGACCACTATGAGCTTTGCTATGAGTTACCCAGTGCTGGTTGGTATGTTTCTCCAACACTGACCTTTCATTTTGAAGGCAATGCCAATCTTGAGCTTGATGATGAACATAGCATCTTCAAGGTGTTTGACCAAGCAAATCAGTTCTGCATGACCATTCTACCACTCGGAAGTAACGAGGGTAGTCCCAACATTTTGGGCGCGCTGCAGCAGGCAAACTATAGGTTCCTCTTTGACGCTGCTGCCTCCAAATTATCATTTGCAAAAGATATCTGCTGAACGAAAGATCGAAAATATGCATCTTGTCCTTGAATAAACTAGAGGATAACTATTAGCTAGCTTGACATTTTCAAACAAAAGAAAATAATGAAATCAACGAACTGGAAACTCCCATTAATGTCCTTGTATTATTTAGTTTGAGTATTATGAAGTGTAATGGCATTATGAAGTACTTGCTTGTTTAATTCAGGGAAGTTAGAACTCTCAATCCAATCCAGCTAATCCAATAGCTTACTAAAGGAATCGTATGGAATAGAGGCTGTATCTAGTAAAGGGAAAACTTACAATTTATACACTGAATTATTCGTTTCCATGTAGATGGGAGTATCCTCCACCCAAAACTCGTCCAAACTTGATATACTAGCGAGGTGAGCGAGTTTATGAGTTACACCATTCGCTCTATAAATGGTCTAAGGACAATAAAAAAAAGGTATATAGCGGGTTTACAATCACTAAAAATAAAAACAACTTCAAACAAATCTATATTTTGTGTCGTTGGAGAGAGCAAAAGCAGCAAAGTACAAGCACTTTCAACTTTTGATCCAGTTCCATTTGGTCTAATATTGGAGTGATCAATAAAAGTAGATTTTGGTCCCTAAATTTCATTTTTTTTTTAAAAAAACTCCCATTATCTATAATTAACTACTCGTTAATCCATTATTTCTAGACAACTGGAGTTAACTTCCTAACTTTTCTTATGGTTTTTACTATTTTCAATGTGAGAAAAATTCTCAATTCAGTTGGCATGAGAGTTGCTACTTGCTAGTTACCACTACACTTTGAACTATCCGGTATTTCTTTCTTTCACCATTTGTCCATTTTTCTCACGTTAGCGTATTTTCAACAATGCTAGCCATATTTTAGTTGATTTTTAGTCAAAATAGCTAAAAAGTCATTTTGACTAGTCACTTTAAGAATACGTCGGTATTAGTTCTCTCTATTTTAGCTTAATCTGAATTTAAAATATTTATTAAATAAATAAAAATGGGTTTAAATGTATATACAAATTATATATAATTACATATAAGAAATATATTAAATTTATATGTTTTAACTTTTACCTATCACGCTCTCCAAATTTGGATAGCGAGATAGCTAAAAGTTAACATACAGTTATAATGGAGAGTCTAGTATAGTTACTATTTTTCACAAAAAACTAAGTAGACTCTCCAAAATAACTAAAGAGTTATAATAAAGAGTATGCTGAAGATGCTCTTAGTCATAGTCATTTTCTCTCCCACACATATATGTACTAATACTTTTTTGGGCAAGAAGCGTGAATGAGTCGAAATTGTGTTCGTGTACTTCAGATCTTTCCTATTTGCACCCATTTTCTCAACTCATTCTCAATTACACGTAAACGTAATAAAATGAAACAAATTAAAAGGAAGTGTGGAATGAGTGATGGAGAGGCATGGGGTTTCCAGCAGGGCAGAAGGAATCGATTATTATCCGATCCCACTGTCAAGGAGCTGGTATTCCGCGTGCCAATAAATATGAAATCGATCGGTGTCACAGATTGGTAAGACCAAAAGCTGATCTGATCTGATGCCTCACCACTCGCCATCACCAACCTCCAACCTTCCTTCCCGTTTGTTTATTCATCATCTCCTAGCTAGCTTTAAGTACAGTTCACATTTGCATATGCTGCAGTTGATCACACTCTCAACTTCTAGCTAGTAGTATAAAGGATATGATATAGATTCTTTGGCTCAGGACTTCTGCATTCATATTGGCTCAGGACTTCTAAATGGCTACTTGCATAACATGCATGTTTGAAGTTTGAATTTTAATTACCAAATTATTTTTATAAATATTTCTTGAATATAGTTTGAAAGGAAAAATCACATGTTATGACATTTGACTATTTGAATTTTTTTATTTTTTTTTATTTAAAAAGAAGGTACTGGGAAGGACCACAAGGAGGCACGCAATGGCCTGTTTACCCGAAGTCCAGCACAGTGCCGCGCCAAAGACGCAGCGACACCCCCCCCTCCGGGCTTAGAGTACACCAAATAGGTGGGCTTGCCCTCCCAGCATAGTCTTTTCCATACACAAGATTCGAACTTAAGACCTCTGCCTCAAGTCTCTCAACTTGCTTAAGGAGCACAGTCAACTTGCCAACTGAACTGAACCGGTTGACTATTTAAATTTTTGTTTATAAACACAAGTTTTGTTCTGTAATCCTACCAATAATTAAATTAATAAAAGATAGAAGAATGAAGAAGAAGAATATATAACCCCGTTCTTTTTAGTACATTCTCTACGTCCACAGTTTCCACCTTTGATCCCGTCCACCGTTACACTTTCTTCCCTTTCGACGCCGCCCCGCAGAAAGCTCAAGACAATTTCCACACCTCCGCTCACGCATCGATCTCAGCCATCCACTCCAAAACCTTGATCAACCACAGCCGTCCACTCAGTCCTTAGCCCAAACTTTTCAAACCTACAACCCGTCAAAAAAGGTATTTTTAAGAAAATTCCTCAGAAGCTCCCTTGAACTATCATGGAAATTAAGTAATAAAACTCTGTCTTCTCCTCTACCTATATAAGTATATATACATCACAAACGAACCCACATTGTGAACGCAGATTAACGAAAATGGAAAAGCTCAGAATCCGATCGAAGAAAAACCGACCCGACGGTGTGTGCAAGAAGCACCCGAAACACGAGCAAGCACCGGGAGTCTGCTCCATTTGTTTGAAAGAGAAACTCACGAAGCTCTCAAACAGTTCCGGTAGCTCACGTAGAACCTCTACAACAATGGGGTCGGGCCCTCCTTCTACTACTTCTTCGTTATCGTCGTACTATTCTTCTACAGATTCTTCTTCATGCTCGTCTCCTCCGGCGGAGCAGCAGGCACGTAACTACCGGTTTGCTGATCGTGAAAAGGAGAAGGGTAGCTCGGTTGCGAATTGGTTGCTGGGCGAAGGTGGGGATCAGAGTGAGTACGTGCTTAAGAAGAGCAGGTCGCTGGCCACGTACTTTCCGAGAAGACAGAGAAGTACAAAAGAGACTGTGGAAGAGAAGAAGGGTCGTCGGTTTTGGTCCAGGTTGCTTCGTCCGATAAGTAAGAGGAAGGAAGATACGGCAACTTTGGTGCATTCTAGGACTGTTAGAGAGGTCAGGGTGCCTAATAGGGTGCTTTGAACTTTGAAGGATGCGAGATATTAATTTCTTAATTGGTTTTCACTTTGTTCTTGATAGAATGTACGTAGCTTAGAATGTATCAGACTTCTGATCAAAAAAATTTCATCAGAAAAGAGAAAGCAAACAGGAAAAGAAAATTGTAGTTTTTGTGTATACATGTTCATGTCATTACGTTTGATGTACTCTACACACGGATTGATGATGGGGATTTAAGCAATATTTAGTTATAGAATTGAAGTTCAGACAAACCATTTTTCCCAGATTTAGTATTCAGGGCAGTATTTGTCAAAGTCAATCAAATTTTAATCATTTGATTATACTCACTACTGGTGTTTTAGTATTCGATGGCATTATTTTGTTTGAATATAATTAGGTTCCTCAGCTACTTATAAATTGTAATGTTTTGAGTTGTGCAAATAACTGAATAACAATCTAAAAAGACGTAGCATTGCAACATTTCTTTGATCATGTACAATAAAGCAAAAAATAAAGATTCGCTTGACTGAAATCAGGGATCCGCTCAAGAACATTTCATTATCCTGAAACTTGAAAGCAGATCAATAATCATGTAGGCTGGTGGAGTGGCAGATATATTTCTATGCCCTTCTGTGTTTTATTCATTAGTGTAAGAGTTAGGATCCAATGTTGGCTGGGTATCACCTCACTCTCGAAGTCTCGATCCAAACTCACTAGTCTGTGCTACTGCTAATAATATTATATAAAATTTAGAAAAAAGGGTCATTTGAGATTTGATTCCCAGAATAATTTGTTGTTATGCAGTCCATATCGAAGTTGGTGACTCTACTGTCTCTGCATAGTGATAAGACAAAAGTTCCATAGATAACACCAAAGAACCAAACTGGCATGCATTGCACTGGTTGCTAGTATGCCCAGAATCACAACCTGTGCTAGCTTATACCCTAGTTAAGTTAATTATTCTCCATCCAATTTTAGGACTAGCCTACAAATTCTTGCAAGAAATTTCCATGAGGTTACAACTTACCAATTCAATAGGACTAGCCTACATATATTCTTTATCTTTATGGTTGATTTCCATGTTAGATTAAATCACAGTGGAAAAGGCTCGAAAGCTCAACTGTGACAGGTAGTAAAATATGGCACACGAGGGAGAACAAGTTCTAGGCAAGTTCCACATTCCAATGGGTTGTAAAGTACCTTCAAACTATTAAGCTGGCACTCCAGGCAGCAGGAGAATATTACAACTTGTTTTCATTGTGTTTTGAAGACTCTTAAAAACTTCTCCAAGGGTTTCAAAGTGCCCTACTATTCGCATATTAAAATTGAGACGTGTGTACGTACCAAAAAAGAAGAGCCGTGATGATAAAGGTTCAAATGGCGATTTGCTTGATGTACTGCAAAGCTGGCTGAGATGCTCAAGCAATTCTCTGTTCTCCGAGGAGCTACCTTGACCTATATTTAATCACGATTATGTTCTTCGTGACCTCAAAATTAAGTACTCTATACACTATGCCATATATCATCTTAAGCGACGGACTTTTAATACGTCCGTCCCTTAAAGTACCATAATGCGACGGACAAACTTTGCGCCGCATAAAATACACGGTACGTCGCATAAACACATCTAATGCGACGACAATTTTGTGACGATTAAAGTCTGTCGCATAAGTGACTTTAAGCGACGGATTTTATTGTTAGTCGCTTAAGATCGTATCTGAAGCGACGGACAAAGAACACGTCCGTCGCTTAAAGTTTTAAAATCTTTTATAAAACCCTTGGGTTAGACAGAACACAGAAGAAGAAGAAAACGCAGGAAAATACTGTAGCAGCTGCGAAAAATTTCCAGAACTGCTGATTACGTCAATTTCGGGGTTCAGAAGCTTGAGTCTTCTCTTCCAATTGGTTTGTAGGTTAGTATAATCTCTCCTTTTCATTATAATCACAATATTTGGGTTTGATTGGTTGAATTTAGTGTTTGAAATCTTGAGTTGGTTTTGGTTTATATTATAATCACAGAGGTACGTATAGTGCTAGCACACTTGCAATGGATGAAACTAACAGACCTCCTAGGCGGAATGAAGTTGATGAACCCTATCAAGAACCTACTGCAGACTTAATCCCAACTTACACTCCTATATCTGCTTTCACTATCGATTTCGGTTCTCTTCCACACATAGATGTTCCCATTCAATGTTACAATGATGAAGAGGACGAGGATGAGGAGGATGACGAGGACGATGACGAGAGAACCAGGTTCTGTGGTGAACAGCGCAGTTCCACTTAAGCGACGGATAACGAATTTACTCGTCGCTTAAGATAACACTTAAAGTGATGCACTTTAACTATATACTGTCGCTTAAGATATCCCTTTAAGCGACCCACGAACAATTAACGTCGCTTAAGATAAAAGGTAAAGCGACGCACTTGAACCTATGTCAGTCGCTTAAGATAATACTTAAAGCGACGGACTTAGGCCTATATACCGTCGCTTCAGATATATTTATGCGGCTTGATCTTTCAATACCCGTCGCTTAAGATTCAATTTTAAGCGACGGAGTTTGCTCTATTCCCGTGGCTTGAATTGTTCTCTGTAGCGACGGATACATAAGTCCGTCGCATAAGTGCTAAGCGACTATTATGTACCCCCGTCGCTTAAAGCTTCCTTTAAACGGCGTGGCTCGTGACTCGCGTCGCTTAAAGTTTGAAGCTACTCCACTTAAGCGACGTCAGTTAAGCGACGGATTGTGCGCCGCTTAAGGGTTTATGCCGTGCGGGGCGTAGTGGTATATCCTTAATACTCACCCAGGACGCTGTCTGAGAATAGTAGTCTCGTACCTTAATGGCTTAATGCAGGGAATTCATGCATGCTACTCCAATTATTTTCTTCTTTAATTTTTTATTTTTAAACTCATAAAATTGTATTGCTAAATCAATGCCTAAAAGACACGTTACATTATATGTGCCGTCCTCATGCTAAGTAAGTCAAGCATGGAGGCTACAAGCACCATGACCGACAGCTTCATTGATTACAAATTAAGCTCCTAAGGAGCCCGCAGCAAAATATAAAATAACTTTATTACTGTTGTAGGAGAAACAATATAGATGCAAAGCGTTACTTTATTGATAGATAAGGAGGCCTTTATATAGACATTACATCAAGTATCCCAAGTAATCAGGGATTCCCTATCTACTAAGGTAACTACTATTCTAGTCTAATTAGGTCAAGACACACAACGGAAGTTACGGTATTAACCTTCCTTGAACACTCCCCCTTGTGTCGCGTACCTAATGTGACACGGTGCATAACATGTTGCCTCGCTAAAACCTTGCCAAGCAAAACAAAACCTCTTGGGTAAAAATAAAAAGCTTGGTCGAAGGGAAAAGAGCACAACGCACCAACTACAATTGAAGATTACATGTGAGGTAGACTCCCCCTGATGTCTACAAGATAACTCCCCCTGATTGGTAACTCAATCTTGGAGTTTAGATTAATGGCGTATACAAACGCTCCTCACAAGCTTCAAAAGTAGGCGTGGCCAATGATCGAGTCATTGAATACGGCCACATTATCCTTGTATCAGACCAGCTACACTTAGCTTTACTTGGTCTTAAGGAAGAAGGTTGCTCAACAACTCAAAACTAGAGTTCGCGCTGAAAATCAGATTCACGCGCAGCATGACCTTCGTGTACTTAAACAGTCATAACTCTTTCGATACAGTAGGTATGAACAAACCGTAAAGAGTTCTGGAAACTAGACACCCATATCTTTCCAGTGATATAAAGTACACAACGTGGTTCGTTCTGAGCTGATCACAAAGCTCTGTCGAAGGTGACTGATCTGCAAATTACCGGACAGATTCGTCCTACTTTGCTAAAACAGCCATAACTCACTCAATATGATAGCTATAATCAAATGGTTGGTGTCCCTGGAAAGTAGACACATAGAGCTTTCCAACGGTACTAAGTTTACCATTTTCCGATGAGTGAGCTGTCATGTAGGTCACGGGGAAGTTGACGTACAGAACTAGGCAGAATCTGGAATTGCCTATTGATGTGTCTTTCATGATGGGATCGAATGAGCCTAAACCTTTCTCTCTTAAAAGAAAGTACCGCCATATACCATGGCATTGCGTGGGCGCGTCTAGCCATCACTTTGGCTTTATAAGTTTATAGCGAATGAGATGTCGAGTCGAGCATATTATGACAAGTACATGATTGCGCACATGATACTTAGATAGAGAGTTTCATCTCCCAAGACTTCTCGTCACATAGACGAAACGAGTCTTCTCAAGACATCGACTAATCATGGGATACATATAGGCTTTGGTTTAACGTCCATTAGTTTGCCATAAGCCGATAGATGAACAAGTTCATCACTAACGGTTCTCACATTCGAGACCAAGTATTCCCAAGATCTTTTCATTCTTAACGTTGGATTAGTGATACTTCAATCACAATTCATCCAAAGTTTACACGCAAATAGGCATGATTTCTTTCATCCCATCTCCAATCAAGTAGTCACTCAATCGTGATTTTTGCTTACTTGACTTGGGTGAAAACTAATCCGTTTAGGATGTTTATGTATATCTCTTCACTTAGTCCCAATAGAGATGATACAAGCTGCTTGTTCAGTTTTTCGGAACTATCTAACTGACAAGGTAGTGGAGTGCAATATGACTCCATTACGAGAGCATATGTCATCGTAGTCGATTCCAGGGCGTTTGTGAGAGACCTTGCGCCATAAGGTGAGTTTATGCTCTTTTTCTCACTACGCTTTCCATCAAAGATTATCGATAGGGTTTACATTTGCGGTGTCGGCATCACCTGACCAAGGACCTATCTCTTTGTATAAACTGGATCGCATATCTTTCCGTGTAGGCCAATTCACAACGTTGGTATTTGCTTCAACGAAGTGAGTGTATTCGATATCTAACTCATAGACCACGTACTCATGTACACTAGTGTAATTCGCATTTGTAGAGATCTCTATATGGATTGGCTTCTCATTGAGGCGTCCCCCAATAATAACCTTAATCCAGAAAATCCATGAGACGAATGAGTTATCATTGATCCGAAGGATCAAGTTGTGCCATACTCGCATTCGGCGAGTGTATATCGAACAAAGTGCCCTCTCTACACTTCTTGTGAGAGTCACGGCCTAGTGACACCATCTACCACTTTTGTGGAGTCACCATGTCACCATTTATGAATGACAATATGTCCATTGATTTGGACATCAATCCTTACAGGCATGTTGATACAAGAGTACTATTCCGATCTTTTCCTTGAAAGACCAATAGTTTACTCTTTGCAGCATGTATATCAAATCTCGTCACTTTGATTTATGGGACTTTGGGAACATGATGAGGCACAGTGGGGACAAACCACGGCAATGCCAAGTCGTTCTACTTGAACAAACTTGTTCTTCTCTCCCCCTAATGACGGGGAGACTGGCTCATCAAAAAGTGACATAAACGAGATCGCCTGTTAAGGTTTATATATAGCGGACTATAGGTGGAAGCTGACGTCTTATTCAAAGACGTTATTCATAATCAAATAACCCATCATTGAGCGCTTGTGGTAGCGCAATATGGCACATAAAGTATGTGGACGGTATAGGGTATTGATCGTTAACACTTATACGTTAACAAGATGCATTCCGTTACAAAATGTAACATGCATGTATGCTTCCTGAAACGTTTCACTATGTTCCGGAACACCAAATGCCACCAAATTTTAACAGTAGGTAGGCACATGTGTTAGGATTCCAACGCCGTCGGCCTCATTGCCGGAACCGGTCGGAAACATACCGAACCGGTCGGAATAGTCGCCGGAGGTCAGTGAACGTTTGTGTCGAGTGGTTCATCACCTTCCAGGTGTCCAATGGCTCTGAAATTTTATGAGCAGGTAGCCATGGATGTTAGGAATCGGTGGACCAAATTTCACCTCAAGAACCGGCCTAAAAGTAGGTAAACCGGTCCTCACAATGACGAGTCCGCGAGCTAAAAAACCAGAAATTTTAGGTTTTTGCTACTTTTCTATCATTGTGAAGGTGCTTCATAACATCTAAGTGTTATGGCTTGAGTTTAACCATGAGGTATATCACCATAGTATCATTGTATCTCAAATTGAACTATGAGAAGGCATCAAAGCCATCATCTTATGTATCATTGCCTTTAGCGTAGGAGGGCGTTACTCCAAAACTTTGCTAAAGATTAAGCTTCCATATGTTGAGCATAGCTAATGAAGGATCATAAGGGGGGATCATATGCACGTTTAAATGCATAGATGGTGCTTCCATTGACTTGGAGGAAGACTTGGGTGACGTTAATGTCATCCTTGAGCCTTGAGCATTGCTCATGACGCTACCAAATTCTTTTGGTAATCTTTGATCCCAATAGCTTCTTTGCTCAAAAGAAACGATGTCCATAGCTTTCTTGCATATATGGATCATCAAAACATGTCCAAAATTCCGGACTATGTATGGAAGAGTCTACATGAGTCGTCGATTCAAAGAATCCGAATCATAGTATACGTGAAATACATTCACAATATTGACTCATAAGTTGTGCGCATTCATTAGAAGCGATACATAAGAAATCAATTCAATTTTCACAATGAGTTTCAAGGTGATAAACGTTGGCACCAATATCTTTAAGTGGTGAGCAAGGTTCGATGTAGATTAGCTACACACTTAATGTCTCTATGATACATTCATAAGAGTGTAGAGACAAGGGTTTTATGCCAAGACATATAAACCGGAATATATACTCAATTCCTATAGAGTGTGCAACATGGCGTGTAGTATCACAAGATAAAACATAGGCATGCTTAAAGGCGTACTAGACACATCCGTTAACGCTCAAAAATAGAGCCGGAAAACAACCAGAATGAGCCAACATCGATACTATAGAGACATAAATGTCTAAACCAAGTATCCAGGACCGAGGCCATGAGCTAGCTATCCGAGGCCGAAGCCAAGCTAGAATGGGAGCCAAGCCGAAACAAGGCAAGGAAGGGCCATGGTCAAGCATAGGCGCGTGCTAGGCTAGCCAAGGCCGAAGCCGAGGTGGTGCACGGGCAGGCCGAGGCCGAGCAAATGTCAAGGCATGCCAAGGCCGAAACCAAGGCGTGTCGAGGCAAAAGCAAAGGCTTTTGGGGCCGAGGCTTGATGTTGGAGTCAAGGTCATGCGAGTTGCCGATGGATAGCCTAGGCCGAAGCGAAGGCTTACCGAGGCATAAAACAAGGACCTGACGAGGCCGATGCCATGCTAAAGAGCCAAAGGCATGCCGAGGCCGAAGCCAAGACGTGCCGGAGTGAGTGCATGGGCTTATAAGGCCGAGATGGCTGCTGGCCGGGCCATGTTCAGGCCAACGCCGAGGCCGAGGCCGGGGCGCTGCTAGGCGGGCCGTGTGCGTGCCAAGGTCCGGAGACCGAGGGGGCGGCAGCATGTGGTTGTGGCGGAGCTGTAGTCCAAGCAACGCGTAAGCTAAGCCAAGGCCGAAACCGAGGCTAGGCAAGGCGGGCTATGGTGGGCGCAAGAGTGCCGAGGCCGAGGCCGGGCAATGCGCATGCATCCGCTTATGTACGCAAGCATGTCAATTTGTTTCTTGACGAGTGAGGCCTGGCGGATCGCGACCAAGTTGGCGGATGGCCATGGCGAGCGAGGCCTGGCGGATCGCAGCCAAGTTGGCGGATGGCCATGGCGAGCGAGGCCTGGCGGATCGCGGCCAAGTTGGCGGATGGCCATGGCGAGCGAGGCCTGGCGGATCGCAGCCAAGTTGGCGGATGGCCATGGCGAGCGATGCCTGGCGGATCGCGGCCAAGTTGGCGGATCGCAGAGTTGGCGGATCGCGGCCAAGTTGGCGGATCGCAGAGTTGGCGGATCACGGCCAAGTTGGCGGATCGCAATTTCTCGCGAGTCACTCATTTTGTCTCTTGTGATTTTTCGAGTTAACATCACCAATTAGGTTGGTGAACTCAATCAACATGCCATGTAAATGTGTAATGCGATTCATTGCATTCACATATAGCTTTTTTTTTAGGGAATCGAACCATATATGCATCAAAATGCCAACGGTTATATCGAGATCTTGACCATAAAGAGTGTATCGACTAAGTAGCATTAGTCACACATGTGAGGTCTATGCCTGCACAAAATCAACGGATTTGTAGTCACTTTGACTATGAAATTGAAGTCATATGCTTCATATTTATTGCAAATTATCTTTTGCTGTTGAAATCCGTAATCATGAGGATATACTCTCATCTTCTTCCATGTATCTCTTGTATACATTGACCATATGATTGCAATTTTGCAATTAGTGAACCGATAGAACCATATCCATGACATGATTCTCTCTTTTTTCAATGGCCATTCTCTAGGCGCATTTTATGGTCAATTGTTTCTTTATATCAAAAGAACAAGAGGGAAGGAATTGAATGGTCGAGACCAAGATTCTGGTTACTCAATTCAATTGGTTGTGACAATTTCCGTCACATATCGATGTTACAGTGACAATTTCCGTCACACATCATGAGTTTGTCCCCTTTGTGACTCCCTTAGGATCGTCACAAGCATCGACAATATTATGTCGGAATCGTGATTAAATATTCACGAAGAGTTGTGGTTCACAGTGACATCACAGCCACAAGCACAACTTTGGACGGTAACATCACAGTTACCCCATAAATACTGTGATACGCAGGGGTGGGTGGGGCCCCTTTGTATCGTCCTGAAAAACACACAAGTTCCAACACATATACACAAGTTCAAATAATTGAAATTGCGAAAAACGGGAACTTTTATTAAATCATACTTGCTAGTTCGCCAAATGAACTGCGTTTAAAAATTGCGCTTAAGGACTCGGTTATGATCCTTGTGCAATTTTGAGATGCTCTTCCATGTACGTGCAACGAAATAATCCTCGCAATTACATCGCGATGCGTCGTGCAATAAGTTTCATGGAAAAGAAAAACATATGGTTAGTCATATTCACCATATATGGAGCAGTAAAACTAATAAAAGAATTACTACAGTAACTGTTTTTAACCCGTAGGGTAAAAACTTTTTAACTGAGGTAAGTACAATTACCGTTTTGCCCCTTGCACAGTAGAATTCGTTTAACAGCCGAATCGGGTCGGGTTGGACACGGGTCGAGCAGATCCGGGTCGAAGCTGAGGCGTGCGGATCCGAGTCGCCCGAACGAGCGGAGGACGAGGGTGCACCGTCGTCGAGAGGCAGATATCGTCGGTGCTAGGCTGGGGTGCACTGGGCCTCCGTCGAAACGGCGAGGAGGGGTGCCTTTGGAGCTGCATGGGCTCGATGGGTTTGGGGCGGCCGAATTTAGGGCGGCGCTGGCTTGCTTCGCGGAGGGGCGTAGTCGAGCAAGGCTCGACCATCGTTGAGGAAGGACACCGGAGCGGGAGGAGGCAGCGTCCTCGGGGCGGAGCAGTAGGTGGGTGCCCAGATCAATTTCTTCAGTCTCTGCCGACAAATATGTCGTCGGCAGAGTTCGGCAGTATATCTTTTGCCGACAAATAGTTCCTGGGGGCTTCTTAGTTTTTCCGACAAAGAGTTGTCGGTAGAACCTGGTGCCCTGGGATTGTTTTCTTTCTTCCGACGAAGGGGTTGCCGGCAGAAAGTGATTTCTGGGGAGGGCCTTCTTTGCCGACAAGTAGGTTGCCGGCAGAAAAGAGAATTTAGGGTTTCTGAATTTTTTTTTTTTTTTTTTTTTCAGATTGGAACCCTAGGGTTTATGAATTTTTCATGGCTATTAGACGAAGGCTAGAGCCACGTGCTGATAACGTGTTGTAGGAGAAACAATATAGATGCAAAGCGTTACTTTATTGATAGATAAGGAGGCCTTTATATAGACATTACATCAAGTATCCCAAGTAATCAGGGATTCCCTATCTACTAAGGTAACTACTATTCTAGTCTAATTAGGTCAAGACACACAACGGAAGTTACGGTATTAACCTTCCTTGAACAATTACTTAATTTCCTGTACACCTAGCTAGTAGACTGAGAATTAAATAATAAAATTACATCTAGGTCCAAACCAAAACCCGACAAGGGCGTCCTCTCTGCATCCTCGCAGTCTTTGGTGCCGACTACCAGCCTTGGCCATCCCGAGATGCCGGCAGCCAAAACCGCCAGCGTGAGCCTCCTCCTGCTATTCTCCGGCCTAACCAAAGCCGGAACTTGCTCGATCTCTGCTCTGGGAGGCGGAACATCTCCCAACACCCTCAAATCCAAACCGGCGCAGCCCAATCTAGACGTGTACACCCAAAAAGGTCTACACCCGCCATCACCGTTTGAGAAGACACTTCTCTGAGACCATGGCGCTGCTATCTTGTTGTTGTTAGATCGGGAAAACACGAGGCTAGCCACCGATGTGGAGAAACTAACGTTTCGTATTGCCAGGGTACTCCGCAAGGGTATAAGTTGATGAGAAAGAGAGAGATCTCCTGTGGTGGCCTGATGGCATGGGTGAGGTAGAGAGATTGAAGGTCGACGAGGAGATCGTCTAAATATGAAATCCAGAGGCAAGCCGGTTGAAGGGGTGGCTGCAAGAGGGTTTTCCTCTCTCTAGGGTTTTCATACTTGATAATGCAAGAACATCATTTTCTTCTTTCATTTTCCTTACCTTGGCTGGGTTTATATATCGATATGTTAATGGTGTTTGAATTATGATCTATCTGTTTCTAAATTGAATTAATTCGGCCTTCAATTTGTTAATGAGCTGATCGATCTGAAATAAATTTATCAGTATACTACTGGATATTGCTAAGTTCTGGCTAAATCCGGCCACTACTTTTGATCAGTTATCTAAATCGATCTCATATAAAATGTATAGCTCATTCATTGTTCTAATCTCCATTATCACTGATAAATAAAGTACATGGTAATCCAGGTTCACCTACTCACACTAACAGAATAGAACACTTAGGCGACGAAAAAAACTCGTCTTCTAAGTAGTATTTTCGTATCCTAATACATGTTGAGACGAAAAAATCGTCGTCTAGAAGTGGTATCCTAAGTAGTTAGACGATGAAACATATATATTTTCGTCACCTTAGAAACTACGTACTCAGGCGACGAAACTTTTTCGTCACAATAATATTCTGGAGACGAAACATCCTTCTTAGAGGATGAAAAAATTTCGTCGAGTCGAGTTTAAGCCAACGAATCTGGTACTCTTAGATGATGAAATGTTTGTCACAAAGTGTCTAAGACGAAACTATTTGTGGCAAATAATTTAAGGGGACGACGATTTAGAAGACGAAATCTCATTTTCGTCGCCTTAGTTGTTCACTTAGGAGACGATTAATACTTGTTTCGTCGTCTTAGTTGTTCACTTAGGAGAAGATTAACACTTGTTTTATCGCCTAAGTTGTATTATTATTATTTTTTAAAAGAAGGGAAAATTGAGACAAAATATAAATATATTAATATTTAATAAATTTGCTCATACAAACTAAATACTTAATATTAATAAATTTGTTCATACAAACTAAAACGTTAGGGATAAAGAAAATTAAGCGACCAACATTATCGTATGGGAGGAGCCTACGTTTGGGTTGAGTGCAGACTTACAAACAGGTTGAACTGTTCCTCCAACCGACTAAAACGGTCTTTGCCTTCTTGGTTCTCGTCCTCCATACGTGCGATATTGTCTTTGCCTTCTCGGTTCTCCTCCTCAAGTAGTGCGATACGTTCTTTGGCCTTTCGTGCCTCTTCCTCAGCTCGTGTAACACAGTCTCTAGCCTCTCGGACGTTCTCCTCCGCCCGTGTGATACACTCATTTGCCACATTTGAAGACCGACAACGTGCAGTGGAATTTTCCCCTTGAGATGATTGGGAGGTGACACCAAAGGTTACTCCTCTTAACCCCCGAACCTCACCGTTGTTTCGAGGTCCTAGTGCTTTTACAAGAACTTGGGCCTGAATTGGCTCGTCAAAATAGTGAATAATCTGATCTTCCGGAATGTCTGGGTGCTTCTCCCTCACATCAGTCATCACCTTATCGACCTCGAGTCTGATCTTTCACTGCATTTGAAAATGAAGTGCATTAAAATGACATATTTACTAAAATTATCAAAAGCCAACTCATACCACATCAAAAACCAACAAGCAAATTCACATAAGAGCCAGCAAGATTATGAATTTAAACATAATAGGAAACTTCTTATATTATATGCCGCTACCAGGTGATTAGGAGAGTACACCATCTCATAATTTTTCACCAATGCCAATGGTTCACCATTTTCCTTCAACTCGAGTGCCCCATAGATGAAAGGCATTAAACCGGACCAATGGTGCAATGTCTTCTTATCCCGGTTGATTGTGTTGGCGGCCGATCGTCTATGTAGAAGTATAAATGGGACAAATGAGCATTCAAACAAAATAAAAATCGAGAATGTTTACTGAAAATTTTGGGCACATTTGGAAGCGCAGACCAATGTTAGAAATTGTATACCTAGAACTCAGGGCTCTGGAAGTGTTGAAGCAGCATAACCACTCGTCCTTCCTACTTTTGAACTCTTTTAGGATTTTGTTAGGGTGTCTAATCCTAAGCCTATTGAGCTTGCTCTTAAACCTTTTATAGGTCTTGGCAGCATGGTCGTCAACCCACTTACACATCTTTTTATCACCCAAAAGGATGTCATAAACAAGCTATTAATAAATAATAATAATAATAATAATAAATAATAATGTGCAAATTGACTTGGGTGTAGAAAAATAAAATATTAAAATTCTGACTTGTTATCTCCTTACTTTGAGTTCATCTACAAGCTTCTACTTATCCTCCTCAGCTAGTTCCCACCAACTACATGCATTCATGGGAATGATATCCCGAACAGTATGGCCGATATCATGAGTCAGCCAACTGTTCAGTTCTTTGGTCTGTGGTCAGTGCAAGAAATCTGCATCAATGATGATTTTCACTTTCTTTTTGTATTGTTTCCAATATGCATAGGCTTTTAAGCCTTTGACCAACCCCCGTTTGCGTTTGGGGGGAGGTGCTGCCAAAATAATAGAAGTTTTGTTATATTATAATAACACATTTATAACTGAATACCTTAAAAGTGTTGTCTTTACCTCCATAAGGCCGAGGACGAGGTGTGCGCCAACAACTAATCTCTTCACCATTGTCGTCTTCGGTTTGAGAACAAGTTTGTGTTGATGGATGGGCTGAACTATCTTCCACCGGCAACGTGGGAGAGATAGACGATGTTGATCCATGCGTAGACACGACCATAGTTGGTTGCGACGAACTCTCTTGTGAAGCATTTAACCTGTAAAAGGCGCTTAAATGCCTCCTGCCTCTGCTTATTTTTCCCATTAGTCTGCGGCATATTTTTCCTGTCAAGAAACACAAATTTATATCACAAACACAGCACAATACCTTCATTCAAATTATCAGCATATATCACAAACAAAGCATATATCAACATCATATTTAAACTCATAATCAAATATACCAATATTATTGCTAGAGCTATAAGAGCCTGCAGCTGTTCACCAATTTTTATATTTTGAACACTGATATGACAAATAAATGTGCAGGCTTCAGATGAATTTTAAGAAGGCATCAAGACATTTACCATGTAGCAAATGAACAACTAGTTTTCAAGTATAATGATAGAGCTAATTTCCAAAGTACACAGTTGAGAAGACCATCATAAGCCCACTCCCACTCCCGGGCTCAACTGATGATCGATGAATATTGACTAATTCCTTTCTAGGTCCAGTGGTATGGCTAATAGTCTTAACTTGTAAGTAGACCTGGACATTTAGTCCCATAATCCCGAAGTCGTTCCGATCCCGTCCCTAAATTTGCCGGGACGAGATGGGCTTGCATTTTAAATAACTCATATCCCGTCCCGGCCCGATTCCATTTTAGTAATGTGACGGGATCGGGATTAGCCCAACAAGACCCGTTAGATCCCGACCCGTCCCGTAATAAATATGAAATGAAATTAATGTTAATATATTTAAATATGACTTCATCCGGGCCGTTGGATTCATCAATAACATAACCTAAAGCAACTCCAACAATATCCTTATCAACTCCACTTCTGAAATTACGTGTTCAAAGCTTTATACCAATTCAGGCCTAAGCTCTAACAAACGTCACCCAAACGCTGTCAATATTAAGTGTGAATCGACGGAGTCGGAGTTGCCTGCAAATGCAAAGAAATCCAAGCCTGCAGTTGGGGTCTCCTGTAATAGTGGTCGAGGCGCAGAGAATGACAAAAACTGCAGCATCAGTTCCATGCCTCAGGGTTAACTCTGGCTTAGTCAAGCCCGGTGATGTTGGAAGGTATCAAGTTAATATTCATGTTTGTAGTTCTTATCCATGGTGTTTTGTTCAATAATGTGTTACTTGGTGCAGAATTGTGTCAAGAAAGCCTATGGACGTATGGGCAGTACGTCTTTCGATTGGCACTTACCTTATAGATGGGAAGTACTTCAAGCCCTTAGAGCTTGATCCCAATAATTCAGCTTCGACACGATAGAGTTGTTCTCATTCTTAGTAATGATTACAGTGTTCTGATGTAAGAATGAGTTCCAAGCTTAATACCCAAAATATATTTTGGGTAGCAAGCTAGCTTTTCTGATATACTGAACCCTATACAGCAAACGCCCTTGGAATGTATGAATGTTTTTGTTTCTGAGTTATTCCAAGCTTCATCTTTGACTAGCATTTTGTTTGTGTTATCCCGTTTTGGGCCCGATCTTGTCCCGCTCCCAAACGGGATTCGGACTTGTCGGGATCACTTCTAAAAAAGCTTAATCCCGACCCGTTCCGTCCTTATTTTAAATTATGGATTTATGACCGGGATTAGCCGATACCCGGCCCGTCCCGACCCATGTCTGGGCCTACTTGTAAGAGAAACTCCAATCGAAAGGCCAAATTGTATTGTCAAATTTCAAATTTGACATATGACATGGAATTGTTAAAATTGACAAACTTCTACTCCAACCGACCTGTTAAATTCAAATATTATTATATTATTTATTAATCTGGGATTGATATGTCTGAGACTGGGAGAGTAAGAAGAGAGAATGAATGAGGGTGAGGGAGGGGTGAGAAATAATAAAAAAGATTTGATAATTTGAGGCGACCCTGTCAATTTTGATAGGAAGAAGGTCATAGTCAAATCCACGTGTATGAATACTCGGTTGGAGTAGTTATTTTACTGTCAAATATTACCGTTATGCCTGTCAGGTGGATTTGACTTATCCATTGGAGATGCTCTAAGCCTCTAAGTCTCTAACTAAACAGCTTTATGTAAATGACAGCACGAAAGTAGGTTCTAATTATGCTACTATCTTTTCTAGGCATGGGCTGTACGGAAGAGTGGAGGACTTAACAACATTAGTATAAAAATGGTAGATAAATATGTAAATATGTCGTGGTTGAATTCCTTAATTGTTTCTTTGGCAGTGCAACCAATATAAGAAGAACGATGACAGCATGCTCCCATGCTTTCACTTCTATATGTTTTAAGAAATGAAGGAAAACTGACCTCTTCAAACTGAAGATAGATGTTACGCACAGAAACAACAGAAAACTTGGCAGAAACTAGTAGAGTAGCACCATCTTCATCCTGCAGGGTGCAAAGACCTCATGACATCAACAGACACTTACAGAAACTAAGAAATCAGATAGTCATTGCGAACCGACTAATTTTAAGCACACTCAAATCAAAGTCTGATATTATGTTCAGTTACTTTAACTGATTCACTTGGCGCTCATGTCTTGAATCACATACAGCCCAGACAAGATTTGCATTGACATCCTCATCTACAGCTATTACCTAATATAACATTAACTGAAGTGTTAAGAAAGAATAATGGAGCAAGAATAGTAACTAGTGCTTATTATTATTATTATTGTAGACACTGAAAAGAAATGCTTGGAGAGGAAGGGCCAGCAACAGTAGACTGGCCGACACTCCCAGCTATCAAGCTCTGGGTTTCGAGCAGCAGTTGCAGATAGAATCAGGTGCCATAACTCAATAATAACGAGTTCCATTATTTTCTGGGCAAAAGAATAGGAAGAATTTTTATTTTATTTTGTAGATACAAGAAGAGTTAAATTTGTAACCTCTTCTACTTCAGTACCAATTGCAACGTACAAGAAAGAGTTAAGAGTGTAGGCAATAATTTGAGGTCTATTCATTATTGATAAAAAAAAAATTATAAATTACGAGAGAACGTATGAGACAAAAGAAGATAAGACTCTAGTTTTAAGAAGTTCAAATTACATTTTAAATGATCTAGATTTTGAATTTTGAATTCGTCTCCTATGTTTTAATTGGTGAATTATGATTAACATAGATAAATATGTTTATCACAGACAACTGCTTGGCATTTCAAGTCGATCAAAGCCATGTTTTGAACACCAACTTCACCACACAAAACTATATACTTCACTTATTTTCTCTATATTTTCTCTATATACTTCACTTAATGTTACCCCGCATCCTCTCTATCAGTCTGTTTACTAAAAAGGATTGCCGTCCTTCGATCTCTTCAGCATTTTTCATATCAAATGCCAAATGGCCAAACGTGACAATCAACATTTCTCATAATAGTGCTCGACTCTATTGTGTAGCTCTTATCCTTTTTACAGTGCCATTCCTGCTCTTTGAATTAGGTTTTTACATTTAATTGGCGGGGGCATAGTTTTCTATGTTTACAGAACTATATATAGATCAAACTTTTCTGATAAAAACATTACTATGTACATTCTTGCACTTTCGAATTAAGATGTGTTAATGCGCTCCATGCAATGTCTTTCCTGCACTATCTGTAATTAGAAGAAAAGATTAAGCCAATCAATTCATGAAAGTTGAGTATGAAGGTTGTAACATAAGACACGATGCATGTAGCTAGGTTGATCTGAACAACACTCAAAATTGATCGAAGAGGTATTTCCTTCATCTTAAACTATCAAGTACCAGTAGAATTTTCTGTCTGTTTATACTACTTGAACTGATGAAGAAATATGGGAACAGAGGTTTGAAACCATATATGAAAAAAAAACCAACAACAACAACAAAAATCTAAAAGTAAGGCCTAGGTAAACTTCATAATTTCATTTCAAACTTCAAATTTATAAATTTTTCTATGAAAAATCAATGTTACACAATGAGAAAGCTATGATGAAAAAAAGGATATCTGGCTACAACAACTGCTGAAGAAAACGACATTTGGAATTGATAATGTAAAACAAAAGAAAGTCCTAGAGACTAAAATTTAGAGAGTCAAGACTCTCAATGTTGCCCGAAGAAAGTGAGAAGAGGCCGATAAACTTTTTTATCGACATTCCATCCCAAAATAAAATCCATATGAGCATACTTGTCTACGTATTGTACCACTAGCTTGTCCTTGTCATGATTTTTGAGGTCGCCAAGCAAAAGTTTCACATCGTTGACATTTGAAAGCGCATCTCTCCCTCCAAAGCCAATGAAAAGAGGAATGTCTTTTGGTATGTTTGCCATGTTGTACACCGGAGGAGTAAACTGTCTGTAGTGCTGCAAATTTGGGAGCCGAAGAGTGTAGTCGAACTTTCTTATGGTTCCACTTCTGATCATTTGAGACAAATGCACCATATTCTTTGTGGAAGTGGATTGTAGTGTATGTTCATAGTAACGGACTAAACTTGTGGGATTTAAGCAACAATTTGGACCTGTTATAGCAGTCATAATGTTTTTACACTCCATCCCCGGCTGTGTGCAAAGAATGGCCTGCATAGTTTGTTCCAACTGCCCTAATGGAGGAAATTCCCGTAGACCGTGGATGTAGAACTGCTCAGCCAAAAATATTCGAGTAGCATCTCTTACAAGCGGTGTGGAAACCTGACCTAGATGAGCAATTGGGCTAAGCAAAGCAGCTGATCTTAGTGAGTTTCTCAGCTTTTGTTGCGACAAAGCGGCTAGTAGTGTCAATGTTCCCAAGGAATGACCAACATAATGTGCCTTCTGCCCTGTTTCGTGGTTCACATAATTGAACATAGCAGGAAGATCATAAGCAGACAATTGTTCCCATGTCCAATCCCAATAAGCAGGATCATTAGCACTAAGTGATCTATGTCCACGGCTAGCGTCTGTTCCTCGAGTATTAGCAAGCCATACATCATACCCCTGATCAGCCAACATGAATGCCAAAGCCTGATACGGTGGATTGAGTACCCATGATGCTGCATCACTTAGAAGTCCATGTTGCAACAGAACAGGTGATCTTTGAGTCGTGGTTGATTTGTTATCATAACGTCCGTGTGGAATTCTTATCAATCCGAGAATGTAACCATCTTCTGTTGTTACATGATGTTCTTGGCAAACATAGCCTTGCGGTTCCACCAGAAATTGACAAATACCATCATTGTCAATACCAACACCGTGAGTTTGTGTAACTCCTGACAGACAAACGAGAGCAAGAAGAAGTAAAGTTCTAGCTGAAGGATACTTCGTCATGTTGAAGATAGCCTCTGATGGATTGGTTTCTGTTGAACTTTAATGAACTCACAAAAGCAGATAAGAGAATAGAGAACTGATCAAACACATGAACATGAATGTGTCCCGAGTCCTGACTGACTTATATATAGCCTTAAAGATGTCATACATTTCATTATGGGGATTAGTAAATCCATTGTTTGGTGGGAGTTAGAAATCTATTGTTTAGTGAGATTAAGAAATCCATTATTTAGTTGGATAACGATTTCCATAAAACCGCTGTTAAGAAATGGATTTAAATTAAGATTAGTCCTATAGAAACAAAGATTATCCCATATGAACATACAGGTAAATAGTGCATCAATGAGAGATATCATTCTTAATATGTGGTATAACGATTAAGAAATACAGTAAGATTATTTCTAAAGAAACAAGGATTATCCCATATAAACATAGTGAATCAATAAATGAAAGATTACATGGACCTTGCTATATACATTTATTACCAGACATACAATATGGATGAGAAACTTTTATTTAGTTATACTAGATTATTCTTTCAGTATTTTTTTTCTTTTTTACACGCAACTAGAATTTCCTTAGGTCCTGAAGTGGGAAGAATTAGAAGGCTCTGTCTTTTGCCTTTAAGCAAGTAAAGCAGCTGCTGATCCCACAAAAGCTGCATTGATATATGTTGTAGGTTCAGAATGAGAATAGTCTGATCTTGCATCCTGGAACTGGTCATTCACATCAGGACCCCCAACAATTGCACCCACATGAGTATTTGGATTTGGACTCTCAGAATTGTAGTAGGTATAGCCACCATTGCAGTCCACTTTGGTGTAGAGTTTCTTGATTGAAGGGATGGATGAACCTCTGTGGTGCAATTTTGTTGGGTATGTGGTACCAAAACCCACCGTGTATGACATTTTCTTGGGGTTGGCTCCAAGGATCTAGTCCACCTTAACATAAATGAAAAAGTTGTCATATAGGGCTAAGGATCGATACTCTCATGTAGAGAATATCAAATGGTCTCTTTCAGAATGATGAGTACCTGAGATTTAGCAAAGGCTTTGATTCTTGCAGCAGAGAAAAACATGGAGCCGCATTGAACTCCACCAGCTTTTGTACTATTTAAGGTTTTTGAGTAGATGAATAGCGCCAAGGTAGAGCTTGTAACATACTGCAAGTTACTACTATCTCTAATAAACAGAAGTCCACCTGCAAACAGAGCAACCATAACCTCAAACCAACCTTTAACTAAGAATTCTGTAATTACTTGGTCATTAGTAACGTAAGATGAGCGTACCGGGTGTTCTTTGAACTTGTGAAGAGCTACTCCCTGGCATCACTGCACATATAAATGACTCCGCATTGGCCTTGTACTGGAGCAAATTCGTGTTTCCAGCATGGTATTCCTGCGACAAAATCCATATGATTAACTTACATTTGCATGCTAGGTACTCGATACTAAAGTAGGGTACGGTATTATATAATTGCAGTGTATATGTACTTTGGCTAGTAAAGTCTGAGCTCCAACAAATTTGTTATCCCAACTGAACTCCGACACTGCCTGACTCCATCCTTGGTTCTTTACCACATAACTCAAATAGCTTTTGTTTTCACTTGCCTTGTATAGCCAAGCCGCAGCCCATAACAGCTCATCCTTACATAAATATATATCAAGTTCCGAAACATAAGTTCATACTGAATCAATTGTAGTAATTATTCCTTAAAAATTCAAGTACGTAGCTACTTTGAGTTTTAAGTTTTTACCTGGTAGCCAGAGTAGGAGCAGTAGAAAGGGCAAGAGAGCTGGTAAGACCCTCTATACTTGTCAGCCAAGTCAAACAGCTGTATATGGACAAATTATATCATGTATATATCTTGGTTGAGAAAATTGAGCTAAAAGAATGTATGATTCTTACAGATTTGGAATAACATAAGAGCTTTGAAGAATAGCTGGAATCAACTGTCTTAAAGACAATCGAGGCTGCAGCGAGGGCAGCAGCACCCTCAGCTGCGGCCTCACTGCCTGGAGAACTCGATGTGATCTTGTAGAGCTTTCTTGATGTGTCCATGTCTTCGGGACGCTCCCAGCACTGGTGATCCGCATTTCCATCTCCTACCTATGAATTAGAGCATTATTAAGTAGTATCAAAGTGCATGTACATAGTAAATTACTTAGAAAGCAATGCAAGCCACCTACATATATAAATATCTCTCGGTCATTGTTTACTTATCAAGCTTAAAACCGCTTCGCCACTGCTGGTTATGTCTAGGTCTTCGTACATTCATACGTATATATACACTATAATATCCTACAGGTTGGCTGGAGTCACTAATAAGATCTCTTGACAAGAAGGTACGTTGGAGTAACAATGCCAACAGCGGTACGTATAATATACATGCTGAGCTACTATGTTACACAATCATAAGCACCTGAGTATAGTGGTGGGCGAAGGGTGAGCTTTTATTATGAAGTCTGTGCCCCAACGTATCGCACTTTGGAGATATGCAAGCTGGTTTGCTGAAGATATCTGCTTCTGGTACTCAATGAGACTCCAACTCAACAAGCTCACACTATATGCCATTGGCCACCCGAATTTCACGTTGTCGCCGGCGTCATGGTATCCTCCGGTCAAATTCACCTGCATGTATAGACACCACATACTGACCGTTAACGTACATAAATATCAATATATCATCATAAATTCAAGTGTCCATGAAGTACGTATATATACACATTATATATGTGTGGGTGCACATGTATGCGTGTACGTACTCCTTCGAGCTTGCCATCGGAAAGAGCAGAGTCTTGTTAGGAATTCACCCTAGAATTCCTCTTGCGGAAGTGTCGAATGAGAAACAATATAGACAAACAATCGAGAAACAAAACACACAAGTTTACGAGGTTCAGCAATAGCTTACGTCCTCGGGCTGCTAGGGTTTCACTATAGAAGAAGAAGAACACAAACAAGAATACAAGATCTCACACAAGAAGTTCTCTAACTTCTCAAGACCTCACTTGTTCTCTCTTAACCCTGATGATAACTACTACTACCTATGCCTCTATTTATAGATGTCTACCTGAATCTATAAGCCATTGGTAATCCTATTCCCAATAGGCATAGTAATCTATAACCAAGTAGGATACAACCAAAGCTTCCTTACTTTGATCAGGACTAGTAATCCTAATGCTAGGTGGAATCGGATCCACAATCCTAACAATCTTCCACTTGGAGCCGATTACGCCAGTAGCCATCACGCCGTTCTTCAATACTCTTCAGATATAGCACACGAAACCCATCATCACAACCAACGTCTCCATCTTCAAGCTTGGAGACCAACTGAAGCCAAGCACAGCTTCAGCTTACCTAATGGCACAGACTTAGTTAACATATCAGCAGGATTCTTACTTCCTTGAATCTTCAACAATTGCAACACTTCATCTTCAACAAGCTCTCGTATGTAGTGATACTTCATAGGAATGTGCTTAGTCCTTGAATGAAAAGCAGGGTTCTTAGCTAAGTGAATTGCGCTTTGACTATCACTGTGCAATGCACAATTCTCCTTCTTTTTACCCAATTCCTCCAACAGACCTTTTAGCCACACCAGCTCCTTACCAGCCTCCGAGACTGCCACATACTCAGCTTCCGTTGTAGACAGGCTTACTTGCCCTTGCAAATTTGAAACCCAAGATACGGCAGCACCACCCACAGTATACACATAACCAGTAGTACTCCGACAAGTATCATTATCTCCTGCCAAGTCTGCATCTACGTACCCTTGTAATTCAGCACTACCTCTCTTAAAACAAAGAGCCATATCAGTAGTACCCCGAAGATACCTCATGATCCACTTCACAGCCTCCCAATGTTGCTTCCCTGGATTACTCGAGTACCTGCTCACAACTCCAACTGCATGCGCAATATCGGGTCTGGTACACACCATAGCATACATTAGGCATCCAACTGCCGATGCATAAGGCACTTTCTTCATAGCTTCCTTTTCCTCTTCGCTCTTGGGTGACTGCTTCTTTGACAACTTAAAGTGTGCCGCCAACGGTGTGCCAACCGCCTTTGATTCATCCATGTTGAATCGCTTGAGCACTTTTTCAACATACTCTGCTTGTGAAAGCTTCAGAGTACCAGCCACTTTGTCGCGAATAATCTTAATCCCTAAGATTTTCTTCGCCTCACCCAAATCCTTCATTGCGAACTGATTTGACATCTCTCTCTTCAACTTCTTAATCTCGTTGAAGTCTGCCCCAACTATCAACATATCGTCCACATATAGTAAGAGGATGATATAAGTTTTGTCAAACCTCTTGAAGTAACAACAGTGATCCGATTGACATCTTGTGTATCCACTTTTACACATGAAAGCATCAAACTTCTTGTACCACTGTCTAGGGGCCTGTTTCAAGCCATACAGGCTCTTCTGCAGTTTGCATACCAAGTCCTCATTACCAGGTGCTATGAAACCTTGTGGTTGCTTCATGTATATGACCTCCTTCAAATCTCCATGAAGGAAAGCAGTCTTGACGTCTAGCTGCTCCAAATACAAACCTTCAGCTTCCACTAAACCAAGCACCACCCGGATTGTTGTATGTTTAACAACCGGAGAAAAAATCTCATCAAAATCGATGCCCTCCCTTTGCTGAAAACCTTTCACTACTAGCCTTGCCTTGTAACGTTTGCTCCCATCAACTTCTTGTTTAATCTTGTAAATCCACTTGTTATGCAATGCTTTCTTGCCTGCTGGCAACTCAGCTAATTCCCAAGTATTGTTGGACATGAGAGAGTCCATCTCATCTCGCATGGCAACCTCCCACTTAGCTGAATCTTTATGTTGCATTGCTTCATCATAACTTATGGGTTCACCACAATCAGTCAATAACAAATAGTTAGCACAAGGTGAGTATCTATCCGCCGGTATTCCTTTGTTACTCCTCGACGATACTCTAGGCACAAAAGAAGGTGTCGCTGGCTCATCACTAGGAACTTGTTCAGGTTGTGCGACCTCAGGAGCCTCTCCTTGTTGTCGTTCCTTCGTTACCAGGTCATGACTTTGGCTATCCGCCATAGTCCTCGGCCATCCGCCACGGCCATGACTTTGGTCATCCGCCACAGGCTTTGAACATCCACCACGGCTTTCATCCGCCACAGGCCTCGGACATCCGCCACGCCTTTGGTCATCCGCCACAGGCTTTGAACATCCGCCATGGCTTTCATCCGCCACAGGCCTCGGACATCCGCCACGGCTTTCATCCGCCACATCTTCATTGGATATCTTTTCCAATCTCGCAAACTGCCGATCTTTTCTTACAGGACTCTCAGGCTCTGCTGCTTGCCTGTTCTTATACATCACCTCTTCATTAAAGATGACATTCCGGCTCCTTACAACTTTCTTTTTCTGCATATCCCAGAACCTATATCCAAGTTCATCACCGCCATAGCCGATGAATATGCACTTTCGAGACTTAGGATCTAACTTGCTTCTTGCACTGGACTCAATGTGAACATATGCCACGCAACCAAACACCCTCAAATGCGATAGGCCTATCACTTTTCCACTCCATTTTTCCTCAGGTAGGAGATTTTTCAATGGCGCTGACGGTCCGCGGTTAATTAAGTAAGCAGCAGTATTAACCGCATCAGCCCAAAACATGTCTGGCAATCCTGCGTGTATCCTCATGCTCCTTGCGCGCTCATTCAGAGTCCTATTCATGCGTTCAGCCACTCCATTCTGCTGTGGAGTTCCAGGAATCGTCTTCTCCATCCTAATCCCGTTCTCCGCACAATACTGTTTGAAGGTATTACTACAGTATTCACCTCCATTATCCGACCTCAGACATTTGACCTTTAATCCGGTCTCATTCTCCACGATCGCCTTCCACTTCTTGAAAGTCTCAAATACTTCCCACTTATGTTTCATGAAGTAAACCCATAACTTTCTTGTGGAGTCATCGATGAATGTTACATAGTACTCTGAGCCACCTACGGAGAGTTCAGATGCAGGTCCCCACACGTCAGTATGAACCAACTCCAGTTTTGTATCTTTTGGCGCTCTGCCACCCTTTGAGAAACTCACTACATTTTGCTTCCCAAATATACAGTCTTCACAAAGCCCAATCTTCACTGAGTTCACACCATGTAGTTTACCCTGCGACTGAAGTACTCCCATACCTTTCTCACTGATGTGCCCAAGTCTACGATGCCATAAGTTTGCATCTTCATTCTTCTCAACGATCGTATCGCCTTCATTGTTCTCAACAACAGCGATTATATTCAAGGTCGTATAAAGTGATCCTGTTTTGAGTCCTCGAGCTAACACCATAGCTCCTCTACTCACCTTCCACGTACCTTTATCAAAGGTAGTACGACATCCTTCATCATCCAACTGACCCACAGAAATCAAATTTCTCGTTAACCGCGGTATGTGTCTAACATTGGTCAAGGTCCATATTCCACCATTCCCGAGCGAGATCTTCACATCACCCCGTCCTACAATCTCCAAGGCTCTCCCATCAGCAAGAATCACTCTTCCAAAATTACCATGCCGGTAATTCACCATGAGCTCGCCTTGTGAAGTCGAGTGAAAAGATGCTCCAGAGTCCACAATCCATGTCTCTAATGGTGTTTCCGAAACGCTCAAAACAAGTGCATCCGAATCATATTCAGTTGTGTTTGCCATCTTTATTGTGTCCTTCCACTGGTTACAATCTTTCTTGAGATGTCCGGTCTTCCCACAATGCCAACACCCTTCAGACCACTTTCCTGTTTTTGACACGCTTCGACCTTTTCCTGGTACCCTAGACTTTGACCTTCCACGATTACTGCTTGAGTTCTTGTTGAACGTTCTACCTCTATTCTCCATAGATAGCGCAGAACTTGAAGGATCATCAAGGTTATTCACTCTTCGCGCCTCCTCATTTAGAAGAGTATCACGCACTTCATTAAATCCCAACTTCTTCTTAGTCCCAGCTCCGCTGCATATCGAGTTTACAGTTACATCCCAATCAGAAGGCATAGAAGTCAACAACACCAACGACTTGATGTGTTCGTCGAATTCAACATCCACCGAAGCCAGTTGCTCGATAATATCACATACTATCCCAACTTGCTGGCGAACAGATATACCCTTACCCATCTTCAGAGTGAACAGTCGCCTCATCAAGTTGAGTTGTTGAACAGCATTTGGCTTCTCATACATGTCGGATAAGGTATCCAACATTCCCTTCAACGAATTCTCCTTGATGACGAATCGCCGTACTTCATTTGAAAGCGATAGCCGAACTGCTCCAAGGGCCATCCTATCCATCTCGACAAAATCTTCCTCATCCATGCCTTTTGGGAGCTTGCCGCTCAATGTTTTAGCAAGCTTCTTCATGTTCAAGTAATCTTCGATCTGCGACCTCCATAAGCTGTAGTCATTGCCGTCGAACTTATCGACCCTCTTCTCAACGTCTTCTATCGTTGTCCCCATTCCAGAAACCATGGGCTCTGATACCAATTGTTAGGAATTCACCCTAGAATTCCTCTTGCGGAAGTGTCGAATGAGAAACAATATAGACAAACAATCGAGAAACAAAACACACAAGTTTACGAGGTTCAGCAATAGCTTACGTCCTCGGGCTGCTAGGGTTTCACTATAGAAGAAGAAGAACACAAACAAGAATACAAGATCTCACACAAGAAGTTCTCTAACTTCTCAAGACCTCACTTGTTCTCTCTTAACCCTGATGATAACTACTACTACCTATGCCTCTATTTATAGATGTCTACCTGAATCTATAAGCCATTGGTAATCCTATTCCCAATAGGCATAGTAATCTATAACCAAGTAGGATACAACCAAAGCTTCCTTACTTTGATCAGGACTAGTAATCCTAATGCTAGGTGGAATCGGATCCACAATCCTAACAAGTCTCCTCTCCAAATTACTCGCCGGGTGTTCGGCAACTTCCCAGAGCGTTGGCCTTCGAAGAACAATATAGATTTGCCAAGCGCATGTGTATAGTTAATGGCTGAGACTAGCTACCCCATTCAAAACACACCACTGTTTGGGCCCAAATTGACATTTGTCCGAGATTGTGGATCGAGGCCCAAGAGGTTATTTTGTTTAAGAATAATATGATACATTAAATCTTTCCTTCTTAAAAAGGAATTGGGGTTCCTTTGGGAATCCGAGAAGGAGGTGGTTTAAGGTAATTGAATCCTGATTGATCTCCGAATGTATTATGTTGCTTGATACGCAAGTATTGGGGTTTGACATTCTTTATATAAAGAACTTTTGTCCAACTTAGAAAGGGTTCACAACCATCTTACAAACACACAAGCTTTTGCGCATCGCAAATCTTGCAAAGTCTCTCCGGAGCATCTTACGCGCACTGCCTCCACAAACCGCAAACAACCATCATCCAACCTCGCTGCAACTTTACGCCCGCCACCGGTCGCTGTATACTTGCACGGTTGTCGAAGTGTGCCTTGCATTAGTGTCGAGAGTCGCTAAGACTTATTGCTTCTAGCATCCGCATATCGTAGCACACCTGCACCATACGTACAGAGCCGCATACTGCGCCATACGTACAGAGTCGCACGCTTGCCTCGTGTCTGTTTTCGCTGAAGCACCCAGTGTCAGTTGCTACGCCAGTAGCAAATCGAGTCGTTACTCCGGTAACAAAACATAAACTAATCTGCTATAGGTTGGAGGAGAACTATTCCCCGCGATCTTGAATTATTGCTCTGCTTTGCATCACATGATTGAAGTAAGATTACTCAATCTGCAATAGGTTGAAAGAAAATCCTAATATACTTTTGTTAGGTCTTGTTTGAGCCTCTTACGCCGGCCTAGTCAACGCCCGCGTAACAGCCTCTTAGTCAAGAAGTCAGGAATTGAGAGCAGATAGATACACTCGCCAGAGATACACTCGTCAGAGATACACTCGCCAGAGGTCGTCCGCATCGAAGTTGTACCTAACTCAAAGGTATTGGCACACTCGCGCACATCATAACAGGACTCAAGTTGATGTCCGCCACCCCCACGTGTTGACCATTCGCCGGGTGCTAAATCCGCCACGAACAACCACAGCACCAAAACACATGCAAGATGCAACAACTCTACCATGCCGCATCATGATACAATCGATTTCAAGAACCCAAATCACTCTTACACAGAAACACAAGCGCGCTCTTGTTCACTAGAAGAAAGAGATTAATGAGCCAAGGATTCTGATGTCTAATGGTTCAAGACACACACTTATATAGAGATTAATGGCATGTGATAAATCCATGCAACAGTTGAGAAATAACTGAAAAAAAGTTTTACATTAATTTGTTTGAGTAATGCTAAATGAACCACGTTTTGGTGAACCACCTAGAGACCACCTTATGTGGCAGTCTATGTGGATATGTGGCATATCCACATCATCAAGACATGATTTATGGCATATTTATTATTTCTGTTTTTATATTTACGAAAATTCTTTTCTTTTTATTTTTTTATTTTCTTAAATTTATCTTTGAATATATCCTTAAATCCTATCTTTTTATCTTTTTGATTATCCTTTCCAATCAAACAAAAAATCTTTCTGACCTACGTCTTCCACAAACGACGTAGTTCTGCACCTTTGTTCTATTCTCAAAGATCTCACCCATCCTCCCATCTCTTCGTTGATTAATTAAGGAGGTCCTCGATTTTGATTTCGGCTTTCTCGCAAGAATCTTTACCTATTCTAAACGTGGTCAGTTTTTTGTTTTTTCCTAATATGTTTTGGAATTTATATTTGAGAGTACTGGATTTGAATTAGGGTTTATCATGTTTCTTCCTATTGCTTGTACGGTTTCTCAATATGCTTATAAGACTAACGTGTATTACAAAATATTATGCATCTGATCAGTAGTGATCATTCATGATTGCACAATGTGTGCTTAATTGTCTTAGAACCATAAGTCTGCAATTTCTGCGTCTTCAATGATAAACAAATTGGAGGGTTTTTAGACAGTTCATGCCCTTTAAACCTTCTTACTTTTGGAGTATATGTTTGGTATTGTACTCACTATGTCATAATATTTTCAGGTACCAAGTAATGGAACAATCGTCGGACGAATCAAAGAGCATTCTTCTCCCTAATGATCAAGGTATGTTGTCTATAACCCAAGTCACCAAGTGTCTCTATGATTAAATTTTTTTTTTCTATTTCTGTGGCGCATATGTGAAAATGATGTATATGTATATATATTATCTAGGAACAGTAGTGGATGATTCATCAAAGATTTTAGACAAAAATCAAGAAGATGAGGTGGAAGACATAATGCAAGAGCCCTTTGTTGAAATGAGTTTTAGTTCTATTGATGAGGCATATGATTATTATAAGAAATATGAGAAGCAATCAGGATTCCCGGTGAAAAAGAGAACTTCAAGAAAGGGAGATGATGGGAGCAAAAAATATATTACTATGTCATGTGGTAGAACATGAAAATTTCAAAGCAAGACAAGTAACTCTCTAAAGCCTCATCCAAGTGTGAAAACTGATTGCAAGGCACTTATTAGACTTGGTAAATCCCTTGATGGGAAGTTGAAAATCAATTCTGCAGAGCTTGAGCATAACCATGGTTTGAGTCCTAGAAAGTCTCGTTATTTCGCAGTCAATCGCGACTTAAGTTCATCAGTAAAAAGGAAGCTTGAGTTGAATGATGTTGCTAGAATAGGGCTAAACAAGAGCTACAACTCAATTGTTGTTGAAGCTCAAGAATATGAGAATGTGCCATTTTTAGAAAAAGATGCTCGAAATCACATTGAAAAAATTAGGCGATTGCGGCTGAAGGAAGGTGATGCTAATGCAGTTCAAACTTACTTTTTGGATATGCAAGCTAAGAATTCTAGTTTCTTCTATGTCATTGATTTAAATAAAAAGGGCCGATTGAGAAATTTGTTTTGGGCAGATGCAAGGATCATGGAGTAGGGCTGCATACTAAGAATTTGGCGATGTTGTTACATTTGACACTACTTATTTGAAAAATAAGTATGAAATGCCTTTTGCTCCATTTGTGGGGGTCAAACATCATGGGCAGTCGATATTGCTAGGATGTGGATTGATTTCAAGTGAAAATACTGAGACATTTGTTTGGCTGTTCAAGACTTGGCTAGCATGCATGTCTGGGAATGCTCTTGGTGGAATAATTAATGACCAAGATAGAGGCATGAGAAATGTCATTGAGATTGTCTTCCCAAATACTAGACATCGTTGCTGCTTGTGGCATATACTGAAGAAGATTCCTGAAAAGTTGAAAGGATATACAGCTTATGAATCTATCTCAGCGACCCTGCTAAACACAGTTTATGATTCATTATCTCGTGTTGAGTTTGAGGAACGTTGGAGTGAGATGATTCAGAAATATAAGTTGCATAAAAATGATTGGTTGAATGACATGTATGAGGAGAGAAATCGTTGGGTTCCAAGCTTCGTGAAAGATCGTTTTTGGGCAGGGATGTCTACCACACAAAGAAGTGAAAGTATGAACTCATTTTTTGATGGCCATGTCAATTCTAAGACTACCTTGAAACAGTTTGTTGAGCAATATGAGAATGCATTGAGATGTAAGGTAGAGAAAGAGAACCATGAAGATTTCAAGTGTTCCTCATATAGTCTTCTTGGTGCAACTCATTATGACATGGAAATACAAGCACATGATATCTACACAATTTCGAAGTTCAAGGAGTTTCGAAATGAATTGACAGGTAAAATGTATTGTGATTTTATTTCTAATGAAGTGAATAACTCAATTTCACAGTACATAATATCTGAAGATATCAAGATTGGGGAGATGAAGAAAACTGTTCACTTTCATATTTCATTCAATGAAGACAATGATGATGTTAACTGTAATTGTTGCCTCTTTCAGTTTAGAGGTATACTGTGTAGGCATGCACTATATGTTTTGATTCGTCATAAAAAAACCAAGATTCCTGAGAAATATATCATGAGAAGATGGAGCAAGGGTGTGAAGAGATATCACACAAGGGTTATAATCAGTTATGGCGAATGGGATGCTAGACCTGAATCGCAAAGGCTTGACAAGATGCAAAAAAAACTTTGACAATATTAAGGATTTAACATATGATTCAGAAGATAAGTGCATGATTGTTTTGAATTGCTTGAACAACCAAAAGGATGAGCTATCCAAACACAAGTCCGAGAACTCTAGTCCTTGTGTAGGTGTTGAACCAGTGCCGTGCTCACCTATCAATAAAAATGGGTGTGAAGTTGATGATATTTCAAATCCAGGTCAACATATATTGACTCCATTGGTGAAGAAGAGAAAATGTCGGCCACCATCTAAAAGGAAGGTGTCCAAAGCAGAGGAAGAGGTAACAAAGAAACAAAAAAGAGAACAAAAGAAGAAATGTGGTGATACTAGTGCTAATGAAGAATCTGGACAAAAGGTATGTAGCTTATTTATGTAAAATTTATTTTCTTTTAGTATTACTCTATTCTAAAACAGGGGTTGTGCTTTATTTTGTCCAGGACAGTTTTTATTTATTTATTTTATGTATTGCTATTTTGTTTTTATAGGGTTCAAGACGAACAAGTCGCCAGCCATTGAAAAATAATGATTATGAGAAAGAACAAGAGAAATGGGTCAAAAACAAACAAAATGGAAGAAAATGGTCTGCATCTAATAAAAAGCAGAATTATGAAGGAGAAAGATTGAAGGTAAAATGACTAATTTTAATTATGTTGTGTAGGATCATAATTTATGAACCTATAGAGAGAGAAATTTATCTCATGATACATTATGTGCTTTTTAAAGGATCTTTCAACCTCACAAAGTGTCAATACCAAAAGAGTTCGTATCTTTAAATCTTTAATTACATCAACCTTTAATTGATGTAAACCTCATTTAATCGTGCAACAAATTGGTAAAAGTTCTGAAGCCAAGTGCTACATAAACACTAAGTGCTTGTTGGCTGACTGTTAAGGTTCCACTTTTCATCTTCTCGAATCTAATCTTCCAAGACAATTGAGTTTGGTCTCTCAAAACATTGCATAATAAGACACAACACCATTAAGTTGAAAATAGATTATATTGATGATGGAAGACAGAGCCCTATCGCGAAGGGTAAGCAAAAAAAAAAAAAAAAAAACGCAGCATAACCCTTGTGAGAAAAAAAAGCTATGAAATACACTTTATGATTAAGGAAGAACAAAGCATTTGACGGCAAGGGTAGGATGAGGAAAAGCGAAACGTATGAGGAAAAAAAAACGCAGCTATGAGTATATGAGAGTAATTGAAGATGTTTACATGCATATTGTGAAACCGTATAAGCAATAGGAAGAAACATGATAAACCCTAATTCAAATCCAGTACTCCCAAACATAAATTCCAAAACATATTAGGAAAAAAGAAAAACTGACCACGTTTAGAATAGGTAGAGATTCTTGCGAGAAAGCCGAAATCAAATTAATCAACGAGGAGATGGGAGGATGGGTGAGATCTTTGAAAATAGAACAGAGGTGCAGAACTACGTCGTCTGTGGAAGACGTAGGTCAGAAAGATTTTTTGTTTGATTGGAAAGGATAATCAAAAAGATAAAAAGATAGGATTTAAGGATATATTTGTTTATGCTCAAACCCTGGGGCCTGGTAGATACAGGTGAATCCTCGTGTGATCTCCTGCCAACCTGCTTACTAAGGGGAATACCGGGCGGGCCGGTCTTCTCCTCTCCGATGCCTAAGTCAATATAGTTGGAATATATATAACTTAAGCACGTATGTAAGCGGTGAGTGAGATCAGTTACCTATTAAGGAAGGTAGTTGGGGCCCTTATATAGGTGGTTGGGAGTGAGGGTTGGCCTCACTCTTCGATGTGGGACTGGTTCCCTTCTGTTTGTACATTCTGGTGCCCTCTTAGGCAGGCAGGCGCCCCCGGTCCCAGGGTCCCTGGTGGCAGGATAGAGTGCTGGACCCCGAGGCCGGGTGCTGGTGATCCGGTCCCGGGCCTTGGGCCGGGCCCTGGTGCACTTGCTGCGGGTCTGTGGGCCTGCTGTAGCCCCTCTGCGGCTACTGTCAACAAGTCCCCCAAGTTCTCGGTCAAGTGCAATCTTGAATGGGGACTTAAGTTTGTCTTGCTCTTGTCCCGCAGACCCGCAGGGTTACCAACCTAACGGTGCCCAGTCCCCCAAGTCCGCTTTGAAGATTGGGCGTGACCGAGGTGAGTACCTGTTACCGATGGTAAGTAATAGTTTATGAGTACGTTTGTAATATAAGTAGTACTGTGCTCAAGTGTTGTGGTGCTATGAGCATGGAGTGGGGTGGAACCCGGAGAGTGTATGAGATGATGCCATGCGATAGATGCGTGCATGGAATGATAATGGGGCGTTGAAATCCGCCATGCAAGAGATTTGTGCATGGAATTCTGACCGAGCACTCTGCCCGATCGGTACGAAGCGGAGCTCACTGGGCCACAACCGGGCATTCTGCCAAATCGGAACCGAGCGGAGTTCACTGTGCCTCTACCGGGCGATCTGCCAAAGCGGTACGGAGCGGAGTTCATGGGACCTCGACCGGGCGTTCTGCCATATCGAGACGAGTCCCAGGTGAACTTAAGTACTGGACCTCGACCGGTCATTCTGCCATATCTAGACGAGGTGGAGTAAAGGACCTCGACCGGGCGTTCTGCCGAAACGAGACGAGTCCAGGAGTATGGGACCTCGACCAGGCGTTCTGCCATATCGAGACGAGTCCATATTGCTAGGCTGCGGGGAGATTACCCCGGTGTTGCGGGCTGTTTGAAGCGCCGGTGAACACTTGCTAGTTCTTCTCAGCTTGTGTTGAATAAGCGTTGAGGTAAGGGGGGGGGGGGTGGCGTTGAGGTGACAAGGCTCGCCGTGCAGCCCCCGTTTGCCGCAGGTGTTGCGATGCAGGGTTTTTATCCTGCTGGACAAGCGTACATGGGTTAGATGTAAACTCACCCGGGTGTATAAAGCCCATGGCGGTTGAATGTTCTCATGACCGGGGTCAAGCCATGGGGCCGGGCGGGACTCGACCGGGCGTCCTGCCATATCGAGACGAGCCCCCCAAGTGAGATGTAGCTGGGTGGACCTCGACCGGGCGTGCTGCCATATCGAGACGAGGCCTCCAGTAGGATGGCGTGCAGCCGGTTGAATGATACCTAACCGTGAACTGCTACGGACCGGGCGGAGCTCGACCGGGCGTCCTGCCATATCGAGACGAGTCCGACTGGTAAAATGGCATGCAGCAAAGATGCCATGCAGCCGGTTGAAAGATCATAACCGCGAACTGCCATGGTGTCGGGCGGATGGCTCATGCCCGGATAGATGCTCTCGGAGCGGTTGGGAAATCACAACCGGTGAGAGGTCTTCAAGACTTGCAGCGAAGAAGCCATGCAGCCGGTTGAAAGATCATAACCGCGAACTGCCATGGTGTCGGGCGGATGGCTCATGCCCGGATAGATGCTCTCGGAGCGGTTGGGAAATCACAACCGGTGAGAGGTCTTCAAGACTTGCAGCGAAGAAGCCATGCAGCCGGTTGAAAGATCATAATCGTGAACTGCCATGGTGCCGGGCGGATGGCTCATGCCCGGATAGATGCTCTCGGAGCGGTTGGGAAATCACAACCGGTGAGAGGTCTTCAAGACTTGCAGCGAAGAAGCCATGCAGCCGGTTGAAAGATCATAACCGCGAACTGCCATGGTGCCGGGCGGATGGCTCATGCCCGGATAGATGCTCTCGGAGCGGTTGGGAAATCACAACCGGTGAGAGGCCTTCAAGCCGGTTGAAAGATCATAACCGGTTGACTTGTAATGAAGGTGGCGTGCAACCGTGGAGCCTGGGTAAGTGTGGGAGGGCCTGACGCCTCGGTTCTTGCTCCTACCTTCCTGTCGCCAGCGTGTGGGACAAGTGGCTGACATGCATTTAAGGAGGAAGCCCATCAGTCCCATCAGTTATGATGGCATGGGCAGTTTACCAATGCTGGGACACGTGCCAGCAGGGAGCGGTCTTGAGATGGAGGGCCTGGATTCGCAAGCGTTTGAGTTGCTTTGATTGCGTGTTTTGGGGAGATTTCAAACGCCTAGGGCACCGGTTCCCTCTATAAATGGGCCTCTTCTGCTCTTCTTTCCACTTTTGCTTCTTGCATTTTAGAGAGACTAAGAGAAAGAGAGAAGATCCGGCGAAAAGCCCTGAGCTCCTTGCCCCACGAGATCCGTTGTTTCAAGCGCTCCCTAGCTTCTTCCTACTATTGCTCGCTGCTTTTGCAGGGCGGACCCTCCTCGGCGGAGCATATTAATCGGTAAGTTCTTGCGTTCTTTGCCCCGGTGTTTTTTCTTGCTTTTGCTTTTGTTGTTTTGCGGCGGGGGGGAGGATCTCTGTCGCCGACTGAGTTGCTCTGCGGCAAACTTGGGGAGAAGCCGTAGGAGGCGCTGTTGTAGCCTGTTGCTGACGAGCGCTAGGGTTTTGTTTTCTGCCCCTAGGTCAAGATGTATTCTTCAAGTTCTGACGGGGCTTCCGAACCTGCTGCCAGAGGTCCTATCGTGGATGATGTGGAGAGATTGGAGGACTGGCTCGGTTCGGAAGCCCCGGAGGACGAAGTCACTGACCGCTCCGGGAGCGGGGCTTCGTCTTCTGGGTCTGATTCCTTGGAGACTGAAATACCGCACGGGGTGCGCCTTGCCGGTGCTCCGGCCGTGAGCTACACCATCGGTGAAGGAAAAGACGCCGTGGTGTGTGATGAACCGGAGGGTAGCATGACCCATGGAGAGATTGCGGCGTTCCGGGAAACGTGGAGTATCCCGGACGAGGTTTTGCTGCGACCACTGAATCCTGGAGAATCAGCCTGCAACCCGGAGGCAGGTTGGGTTGCCGTGCATCAGGATCAGTTCCGGCACGGATTCTCGCTCCCGCTGCCAGATTTCGTGCAGTATATGCTGAGTGCGCTGCAAGTGTCGCCCGCGCAGCTTCCTGGGCTCCAATGGAGGCGGTTGCTGGGGCTCGGCTGCCTATATGAGCTGTCCGGAATGAGTATGCCAACGGTGAACGAATTCCGGGCCTTGTATAGGTTGTCCTACTCGAGGAAGCAGGGGTCCCGGGGTTGCCTGTCCTTCAATGCCCGGAACAATCAACCGATCATCACCACCATGCCTTCATGGGTAGACAATAGCTGGAGAAAGAAGGTGGTGATGGTGGGCGGGAGGTGGCAGGTGAGGAGGAAGATGTACCGGGTTCCTGGCGCCTTCCAACCCATTGGCGACCAGTCGTTCGAGCTATCCGAGCTGGAGCAGGAGAGGATCTCGACTGTACTCGGATGTTGGGATAATCTGGAACGAAGTTCGTACAACTTCATCCGGCGAGAAGTGCTGGAATACTGTTGTCTCGGGCGGGATCTCGGTGTGTGGCAAGCCCTAGCGGTGATACTTGTGCTGGCTCCGTTGTGAAATTCTAACTGTTTGCCTGTCCTGCAGGTGCATCTACCCGGGTGGTCATCAAGCCCGAAACCACTCTTTCTATGGACGGGGAAGACCTTCTTAAACATCTGAAGGAGAAGGCGCGACCGTCTCACGGACCTCGGTGGACGAGGGGTCCGGCCGGCTGACGACTCATTCGGAACCGAGGGCCATGGATGTGGATGACTGCGCCTACCTCTTGAGGCGGGTGAAGAGCCATGCTGCTGCGCCCTCGGCGGTGCCCGGAAAGGGCAAGACTACCGGGGGGCCAGTGAGGATTCCCGGTGGAGTGAGCAGGATCTCCAACCGCCCGGTGACTGTGCCGCCCGTGACCCGGGTCACCCGCGCAGGCTCACGATCTTCTTCTCCCGAAGGCCGGGGAGAGAAGCGGAGGGGCGCATAAATTCCTCCCTCCGCACTGGTGACTGTCACTGGCGGGTCGTCTCGGGAGAACCTGGCCAAACAGCTCAGGGTAACCAGCGGTGCACAGTCCAACTCCGCTGGGGAGAAGGCTGCCGCTGCCCGGCAGAGTAGCCATGTGCCTGCGGAGGCACCGAGGGGAAGCCCGGACACTGCATTCGCCCGGCAGGTGGCAGCGGACCTGGCCAGCCTTGGTCTGGACGAACCCGGGGTCGCCGGTGTTCTGGCGGGCGGGAACCGGCCAAAATGCAAGGAGTCCGTCCTCCGGGTAAGTACTGCGTGGTGCCACTACACTGCTTGTAACTTGTTTACTTTTGCTGCTTGACTAACTGCTTTTGTTGTTGTTGTGCAGTTGCTGTACAGTCTGTACCAACCGGACGCGAGCGAGGAACTGCCGGAGCTGAGAAGACAGATAGCTGCTTTATCGAAGGCCCGGCAACGCCTGGAGGTGGAGAAGTCCCGCTCGGACAGGGAGAAGGCCAGACTGGAGGAGAGGGCCAAGAAGTTGGAGGAGCATAACCAGATCCTGGAGAAGGAGAAGGAGCGGGCCGAGGCTGAGAGGGCCGAGCTGGAGGCCAAGGTGGATGATCTCCAGATGGGAGCCACCGCTGCCGCTGCTGCTGCTGGGGAAGATGACCTGGAACAATATGAGCGGTCCGTTCTCCGATACCAAGAGAGCGACCAGTTCCTGGAGCTCCTGGAGAAGGCCAGGGAAGCGGGCATCTCGGATGCGTACACGGAATGGGCGAATAAGGGGTGGCTGGATACTTCCCTGATGCCGGTTGCTGCTACTGAAGGAGATATCCATGAGCAGCCGGACACCCATCAGCGGCCGGTGGAGGGGCAGCCGGAAGAAGTGGTTCGCTCGGACTTGGATTCTTTTACCAACGGTACCAAGTCTCCCGGAGCCAGAGCCGAAGCCGGAACAGAGGTCGACAATGAGGCCATCGTAGGAGAGGCTGGCGGGTTGTCCGCTGATGACAGAGGCGCGGCTCCTTAGGATTTTTGCCCTTGCTCTCTTTTTTCTTCTTGTAAACTCACCGGAACGGTTACTGCTTGTATACTTGCTTTGATTATGAATATACTTGAACTGGCGGAGCCGGTAGAATTTTCTCAAAAGTAGTTTGCATATATTTGTTTTTACAACGGTCGAACCGGTGATATGTCAAACTAACCGCTTGGGCTCAGCGGGTTTACCAGGCCTGGTCATGCTCCCGGTCGGGGTCTGCTCTTCTTTCCCCTACGTACCGCTGGAGCTGGCCGTTATTGATCAAACCCTGCACCGTTGTCTTGAGAGCACAGCACTGATTTGTCCGGTGAGTAGACTCATCATGATAAGAGCAGTACTTGCCCGTCTGCGCTGTTGTAAGTTTCCCCTTCGGGTACTTTCACTTGGGCGGTGGGGGAATGACGCTCCCGTTCTCAAGTAAAATATCCTCGTAGGAAGTGGTGAGAGCGGTGAAGACTTCTTGACCGGCCGGTGGTGCTGGCATGATTGCCAGGGGGCGCTCTTGGCGGTACGGCGCCGGCTTGTGCTCGCCCTGGGACTTATCAGAATAGGGCCTCTGCTGCCGTTGCAGCCAGTTTCTGTTGTTGGCGTTCCGGCTGGGTCGAGCGGCGCGGTTCTCGGTCCACTGACTGGGCTTGTCCTCCTGGCTGCGCGGGGGTTCTCTTCCCGGGGATGGTCTTCCTGCTGCTCATCCCGCTTCCTCTTCAGCAGGTGGTGCCCATAAGTCTCGTGATCGGCCTGAGCATGCCGGATGGCCATAGCCATCAACTCGTCATACCCCTGCGGGAGCTCTACCCGGACGGCGTAGGAAAACTTTCCTGCTCGGAGCCCCTGCTTAAACGCCATCTCGGCGATGCCTTTGTCTAGGTTCCGAACCCCGGCCGTAGCCGTCTTCCAACGGTTGACAAAGGTCATCAACTCCTCTCCGGGGGCTTGTATGCAGTTGAAGAGGATGGTCGACGTCCGGGCTCCCTCGACCCGGAGGATGAAGCGGCCTACGAACCGTCCGGCTAACTGCTCGAATGCTTCGATCGAGTTCGCTGGAAGCTCGTAGAACCAGCTGAGCACTTCTCCAGACAGGGTCTCCTGGAAGATGTTGCAGCAGACTGCATCAGAGTAGCCCTTGGCGCAGGTCTGGGACCGGAAACTGTCCAGGTGTTGATACGGGCAGCCGGACCCTGAGTAGGTCAGCTTGAGGGACTTCTGGTTGCCAGATCTCCCCGACTCTATGACCCGGTGCGAGAAAGGGCCCATACGCTCATTAAACCGGGCGCCCTCCATCGGCCGCGTGGCTCTTCTCTCGTTGGCCTCCATTTGGGCCTTCAAATCCGACACGGTGTTGGCTAACATCTGCAACGCCCGTGCGGTCGGGGTCTCAACTTCATCCATAGACGAAGCGTGGAGCTGGCGGGAGGTTGGCGTGCTCTTCGGCGGGCCTGTGCCGGCCGGTGACTTCTCTCGCACGGGATCACCGGGCCGACCGCCCGAAGATTGCCCTGCCTCGAACTGCTGAGGTTGGACTGGCGAGGGTGCCGCTTGCGCCTTGCCCATAGCGTCACTACGCTGTTGTCCTCTTTCTAGGGCGGCTACCAGGACAGCATTCACCGATTCCATCTCTTCGTACCGGGCGTTGGACTTGGCTCGGTCCCTGTCGCTCTCCTCTCTTAGTCGATTGACCTCTGCGGCCATTGCCCGTATCTCTCCCGCCATACTGCTATGGTCGGGGCTGTACGTAGGGTCCCGGTCACTGTCACAGTGCGGGCTCTCAGATCGGTTGCTCGGATCATCTGAGAACGTCAAGGAGAAACCCCGGAGCACTGGGCTGTCTTCATCCTCTGCCGGGTCTTTCCCACGCGAGCTGTCGTGGTGGGGCCCCGGCATGCCGGACGGTCCCCCACATCTCACTCCTTCCTGACCGATGCCCTGGGCGCCATGCAGCTCCCGCGTGACGACCGGGGTGGAGATGGTCGTTTGCACAACTGCAACACGCCTCTCCTCGGTGGTACCTCTCTCTTGACTTACTTCCGAATTCTCTGTCATTGGTGTTGCTTACACGGCTTTCTTGTTCAAGGTTCCCACAGACGGCGCCAATTGTGACAGGACCCGCCCCGGATAACACACTGTTACCCAGAGTAAATCCTGCGGGGACCATTTCAAGGGAGATTCTACCGAAAAAATTCGACATAATCTCTCTTAAAATGGACAACCCTTATCTGGAAAAGAAACAAACACTTCTAAAATAATCCACCCTGACTCACGGAGCCACCTGCTCCCCCAACAACAATCAACTTCTCAAAAACCAATAATAGGAAACAACCTTACTAATATGTAAAAGAAATGAAATTTCATATAACAAAATGTCAAGTTACACCCAAAGGTGAACATTTGAGAATTTACAACATCAACAAAGTATCATAACGACTAGACAAATGAAAAATGATACAAGTAGGTTAAATAGGTAACCTACAATAACTGACAGCGGAAGATGATCTCTATACCTTGCCTCCTACCAGTACCGAACTCTGCAAGCTGGGCAGTTTAAAACGAAAAGCCCAGGGAAAGTAATTTAAAAACATTAGCGTGAGTGGACAAAAAGTTCTACAAATAAATATAATAATTTAACGAACATTTATATTTTACTTTCCACACTTTTCATAATATAAAGAAAATCACGATGCATGTCTTTACCATAAAAATGTCATTTTAAAAATAATCTTTCCATGAAAACATATCCCAGCCCCTCTGGTTCGGGAATCTATCAAAAGTCGAAAACCTCATAAAGAAAATATTCCCGCAACCAGTCAATGGAAAAAAAACATATCATGACCAAATCCCATTGGTCATGTAATAGAGGAAAGTCTACCCACCATAAATAACTGGAACCTCGTCAGACTCCGGGTTCGAGAGTCCTATTGACTCCCCCCGTGTCTAAGTCTACCACCTAGACACGTCACCGCCTCAATATATACAATCCTACGTCGACCACCGAGCGTGAATCTGACCTATATGGTCAAGTCGTCACCTCGCGTGGGATGAGGCCTCGCTAGCTAGCATCAATATAATAATACCGTGGACCCTCGTATGGTGAAAATCAGAAAACAAACCAAAAACACGTTTCCCCTTATATATAACAATCCGTACGATCCCCGACCGTACACCCGAGGCTTATTCTCATAAATATAATTAAACACCAATACAGCCTCGTAGAAAATAAATGAAGTCCACATATCTCGAATGTCATAAATATCGAAACCAATTAAAATCATATCATCCTCGGAAACCTCGTTTCCGATTAAATATCAACATAAATGATAAGTCATAAAATCCGAATAGTTCAAATCATATAATACACGGAAATCCCATTTCCGTCTAAATATCAATAAATATTAGCTTCAGGATATCAAGGTACCTTACTTGCTTTAAAATCATTTACAACCATTCGATAGAAATAGTTTATTCATTTAAATCACATGGTTGCTCTTCGATAATCAAAACATTCTCAAAACACTTTTCGAAAAGTCTCAGGGTACTTAGTTTACTTTAAAAGCATTTAAAACAAACCAATAGAAATGAAATATCCGTTTAAATAACATTCTTACTTTTCAATAATCTCAAAACCTTTCCAAAGTAATAACCAAAAATATATATATAACTCCCATATACTCAAAATATTCAAGCATGCATCAAATTTAAAATAAAAGTCCACTCACAACAACTAAGCTGATCTCTGACTCGAGTCCTCCTCAAGTTGAGTCTCTCCTCGGCCTGCTAAAAGGAAAAACTTAGAAAAACCCGAGCTCGGAAATTCAATTATAAACTAAATTCGAAGGCGTCCTCACTCAAACGAAACTCCCAAAATAACCAAACGCAATACTTCCCGAATAAGTATTGCCGGAAATTAGTCAATATATCTCAAATAAGACCCTTAACTCTTTTATTGGTCTTTTTCGTCGAGAATCCCCATTTCTCGCATTTACTCCTCTTAATTGAATGTCCAAAAATAAAAAGAAAAATCGTTAAAAGTAATTCTGTAATTCTGACAGTAAATGGTAATTTCAATTTACTTTTACTGTTTAGCTTTTACCATTTACTAATAACTGAATTACTGTTTACTGTTACTGTTTTACTACTCACTATTTACTGTTTAACTTTTTTACTTTTACTTTTACTGTTTCACCTTTACTGTTTTACTGTTACCAAATTACTGTTTACCACTTACCAATTTACTTTTACTTTTACTGTTACTGTTCCGCCGCCGCCGCCGCTACAGCAGCAGCACCACCGCCGCCGCTGCAGCTCCGCCATAGCCAACCCACTCCAAAATTCACCTAAACTTCTGCTACACCACCCCAGACGTATCTCCTCCTCCCTCCGCCGCCCATCATCGCTGCAGCCGCCGTACATGGCGGCTGTCACGGCGGCCAGACTCTCCCAAATTCCAATTTCACCCAAACTCAACCAATTGAACCTCAACTTACACCAATTCAACTCCCAACAACACCACAAACCCAATTCCAATCTCTAAAAACACAAAATCCATCAATTTCAGCCATCCCCCACCGAAACCTCAAAACCCTAGAAATTTCAATTCTTGAAATTTCCTTACCTGGGTCGATTTGGTCCGATTCCTTGGGTGGAGTTGCTACCCACGTCGAGCTCTTCCTTTCCCCTCTCAAATCAGGCCAAGAAGTGGCCGGTTCGAGGAGTTCCAACCCCCACTGTGGTGGGCCTTTCGGGTGGCGAATCGGCCAAACGGCGGCGAGGTTCGTCGAGCCGCTGCCTCTGGGAAGGAGAGGGAGGTGGCACGAGTCGTCCGGCACCGGTGGGGCGAGAATTGGTGGCCGGACGGAGAAGTTGGGTGGTGGCAGTGGAGGAGGAGGCGTCGGGCAGAAGGAGAGAGAAGAGAGAAAAAAAAAGGGGAAAGAAAGAAAGAAAGAAAAAGAGAAAAGAATAAGGATTTTCCGGAAATGGAAAATTCTTCACCTATTTATACCCCAATCCAAAATCGGAAATAGGTATTTTACAACACTACCAATTAATATTTTTGCTCCGACAAAACAGAACACATAACCAAGATTCATTTTAACATGTTCTACCTCCCGAAACAACAGATTTCCGCTCAACTATAAACATAAAACAATTTTTCATGAGCGTAAAAATTTAAATAAAATTTACCCAGAAATTTAACAAGGTTCGGGGCGTATCAAATTGTTTCTGCTCAAACCCTGGGACCTGGTAGATACAGGTGAATCCTCGTGTGATCTCCTGCCAACCTGCTTACTAAGGGGAATACCGGGCGGGCCGGTCTTCTCCTCTCTGATGCCTGAGTCAGTATAGTTGGAATATATATAACTTAAGCACGTATGTAAGCGGTGAGTGAGATCAGTTACCTATTAAGGAAGGTAGTTGGGGCCCTTATATAGGTGGTTGGGAGTGAGGGCTGGTCTCACTCTTCGATGTGAGACTGGTTCCCTTCTGTTTGTACATTCTGGTGCCCTCTTAGGCAGGCAGGCGCCCACGGTCCCAGGGTCCCTGGTGGCAGGATAGAGTGCTGGACCCCGAGGCCGGGTGCTGGTGATCCGGTCCCGGGCCTTGGGCCGGGCCCTGGTGCACTTGCTGCGGGTCTGTGGGCCTGCTGTAGCCCCTCTGCGGCTACTGTCAACAATATTCAAAGATAAATTCAAGAAAATAAAAAAAAATGAAAAGAAAAGAATTTTCGTAAATATAAAAACAGAAATAATAAAGATGCCATAAATCATGTCTTGATGATGTGGATATGCCACATATCCACATAGACTGCCACATAAGGTGGTCTCTAGGTGGTTCACCAAAAGGTGGTTCATTTAGCATTACTCAATTTGTATGCACATGAACGATGACGCAAAGTAATATAAACCAGGACTTTATGAAGATTTTGCAATTTAGGTACGACATAGTATCCACAACCCATGCACCCCTCAACGTCATTTACTTCTAATTCATTTAGTGTAAGTAAACTATTCTAAATGAAAAGCTTCAACACTTAACGGTGTGTTTGGATGAGAATATTATGAAATCCATGAGAATTTATAATTTATGGCATCTTGAACTCCACCAATTTGAAATTCAACAATTGCAAATTCTATTGTTTGGTTATATTTATATGGAATTTGAAGTGTGTTATAAATTAAGAAAGTTTTTAAAAAATTAATAAAAAATAAAATATAAAAAGTCTTATTTTAGAAAGATAATTGAATACTGCAAAGGAATTCATAAATGACACATATTTTGTGAGGAATTCAAGAGAGGAATTTAAACAATGAATTCCCTCGTTTTCTTTTCCACAGAAATTTAGAATTTCATATTTGATAATGTCAAACGACGGAATTGGTTTTTAAGAATTATGAAATCCTCACTTTCAATTAATGTATGACTACGTTGTTGTTAACTAGCTAGATTACGATAGCTTCTTTTGTTGTGAGTTTAACAATCTTAACTTCAATTTTTTGGCATGCATGTTCTCGCTGTATGCCTGTATGATAGTTTTATTCTTAAAATGGTGTAGCCTGCTGGTTATACTGCTTCTACCTGAAGAAGTAAATCACATGGTGCATGATATATGCCTGATTTTGATGGACAGTCTTTTCGCCATGTCAGTTAAAAAGAGGAGCCAAGTCTGTTTCATTTTGTGTTGGGCCTAGGCTGTGTCTCCGGTAGTCCTCTTCCCTTGACGCTTAACCGGTACGTTAAAATAGTTTCTACAGTAAACTTCAAAACACTGCCAAGTTTCAATCTTTTACATCAAATTCCAACATATTCCGGCCGGCTATCTGTCATGATGATGAGTTGATGATCGAGGATGATGATGGTGATGGGGGTTACGATTCTTTCATGTACAGCTTGATTGGTTTTAGTTGATTTTTACTAGGTTCAGTTTTCTGAATTTTACCTACCAGGTGATTTCTTTGTATTCAATCTGGTTCTCAGTTACACTGCTCTGCATCCATCACTTAAAGTCCAATTCTTTTTCTCAAAATGTAACAGTGTCCATGCTTGAACAAATTTACTTGAAGTGTAAATGTTACTGAAAGTGACCAGAGAAGAGATACTACATGATCGAGATGTGAACTGTAGGGTCTGTAGCAATGGTGTTGCAGACTTGCAGCTGAATCAGTCCACAGGGTTACTTGCCCGACACGCTCCGTAATTGTTATTTCGTCCCCAATTAGTATATTGGCAAACTGAAAGTGCCATAGAAGATAGTGAGATGTGTGAACTGTATTAATCAAATCAATATTATGTCATTTAGTCACACTGAAGTTGTATATGTCAGTTTTTGATTGATAATCATTCAATCACAACTAGAAAACCCAGGTGTGGCTAGAAAATTAACTGCCTTTAGATAATGTAGAGTGGCCAGAGCTTTTACTTTTGAAAATCCTTAAATTTTCATGCCCTAGTTTAATCGACAGACAATATTGTCATGCCAATGCTTAGAAATTGGAACCAAAGACAACCATCTTTTACTTTTCTCCATGTTTTTTTCTTCTGTTGGCCTTGTAAATTGTATTTGTGGTCCAAAAGAAGGAAACTTTTTTGCTTTATGTTCATGTTGTAGGGTTATTGTAGTTAACTCAAGTCTTCGATGGTAACGTCATTGAGTCAAATAATCACCTAGAAGGACCTGAAAAATATCAAGTTAGTCCCCCTGACTTTGACAGCATTGAATTGGCATAACTATCGTAGAACTTTCTTGGCTACCTGGTCTAAGCTAAATTCTGTGTGGACTAGGTGCTTCACTGCTTCAGTACTTTCATTAGCAGAAGTATCCTTGTAACAGAATAGACATTGATATTCTGAGGAATATATTCGATCGGGTAGGGATGCAACTGAGTAGTGTTACTTTGTTTTTCTTGATCATCTTCAGTTTGCTTGGTTCACAACATGGCGCTGAAGTTCATGATATATCTCCTTCAACCCCATTAGCAGAGGGACAAACTCTAGTCTCTCCTGGCCAATTATTTGAACTAGGCTTCTTCAGTCCAAATAGTTCTGCTAACAAGTATGTGGGGTTGTGGCACAAAAGTATATTTCCTCGTAAATATTTATGGGTGGCTAACAGAGACAACCCTCTTGCAGCTACAGACACCTTGGCTACTTTGAGAATTGGAAGCAGAGGGAATCTGGAGCTTGTAAATGGCGAACAGATTTCTTTCTGGTCAGCCAATATATCTAACTGTTCATCTGCAATTCTTTTAGATAATGGAGACTTTGTTGCTAAAGATGCTAAGGGAGCTGCTTTGTGGGAGAGTTATGATAATCCTACTGACTCACTTCTTCCTAGCATGTTGATGGGATATGATAGAAGTTCTGGAAAACGGAGTTTCTTGACGTCTTGGAAAAGTGAGAATGATCCATCGCCGGGGATATTCATGGCCGGACTATCAACAGAGTTGCCAGCACAAGTGTTCATTTGGATGAATGGATCTACTCCCCACTGGAGAAGTGGGCCGTGGGATAAAACAAGGTTTGTTGGTATTGTGTCGTCGACATCAAAAACTCAGTATCTGAATCCATTCACTCTTGCTGATAATGTGACACAGGGAAGAAGGTATTTATCTTTCAGTTTTGACAAAATTCCTGGTGACAAAGTTCTTGGATACATCGACATGTCTTCAGAAGGTATACTGAGGTGGTTGTTTTCAGTGAGTGGAAAGGACTGGTCTGTTCAGTTTAAGTCACTCACGAATCCATGTGACAGTTATGGCGCCTGTGGACCTTTTGGTGTTTGCAAAGCTTCTGAATCTCCAATCTGCATGTGTTTGAAAGGGTTTATACCCCGGTCGAATGAGGATTGGAGCAAAGGAAACTGGACTGGAGGTTGTATGAGGCGAACAAAGTTGTCTTGTGAGGCTAACACAACTGAACCAGTCTCATCATCAAAAGAACAAGATGGGTTTTTAAAGTTAGGAAAATTGAAAGTACCCGATTTGCATGAATTTCTGGGGTCTTTGGCTCTAAACAAGTTCGAAGACTGCAAGATACAATGCCAGAATAATTGTTCTTGCCAGGCTTATGCATATGTTGATAACATAGGGTGTTTGGTCTGGTCCAAACCCCTTATTGATATGCAGCAGTTTCCATTACATGGACAAGATCTTTACGTCCGCCTAGCACACTCGGAACTAGGTAAATGATAATAGCCCTTGCATGCACACTCTTTTACCACTAATTCTTGTTGGATTGTAACTTGATTTTGTTTTCTTCAGGTGAAGGAAAGCCGATAAAGTTAATTGCCAGCCTTACAACTATTGGATTTATGAGTATCTTGGTTGCCATGGTGTTCATATTGCACAGGTGGCGTGCTATCCAAAAGCGAGAAGTTGAAACAGCACGGCGCTTGGAATCAACTAGTATGATTAAGATTCAAAGAGACAGTCTTCGAGAATATATAGGAAAGCATGATCCCTCGGAGCTAAAGATATATGATTTTGATAGCATACTAGTCGCCACGGACAACTTCAGCATCACAAACAAACTCGGGCAGGGAGGCTTTGGCCCAGTTTATAAGGTACTTTCTTTGCTCAGGAAAACACACAACACTTCAGAAGGTTCAAGATACAGACATACATGTAATGACTAATTTTTGAACTTTGTGTAGGGGATGCTACCAGATGGGAAGGAAATAGCAGTAAAAAGGCTATCTAGTAGCTCCGGGCAAGGTGTCGAAGAGTTCAAGAATGAGATGCTGTTGATATCCAATCTTCAACACAAAAACCTTGTTAGAATGATGGGTTGCTGTGTCAAAGAGGATGAGAAGTTACTGATTTACGAGTACATGTCCAACAAAAGCTTGGATAGTTTTCTGTTCGGTTAGTTTCACTAGTGTCAATATTAATTAACACCTAAGGGGCTAGAAATCTAGTTATTAGTAGTGTAGTAAACTAGTTATTGTCAATGTTTCTTTGTTATGCGCAAGGGAAATATGAAAAGCATCACTACTCTAACTAGATGTACTGCATATTTGATCAGATCTGACCAAGAGAGCAGTGCTTGATTGGGGAACGCGCTTCAATATTATTCAGGGTATTGCTAGAGGGCTTCTATATCTCCACCATGATTCTTATGTAAAGGTGATACATAGAGATTTAAAAGTCAGTAACATTCTCTTGGACGAGAAAATGAATCCAAAAATCTCTGATTTTGGATTGGCACGCATAGTTGAAGAAACACAAAGTCTAGAAAATACTCAGAAGGTTGTTGGAACACGGTGAGAATCAACTAATCTGTAAGCCATAAACCAAAAGAAGCAACTTTTTCATATACATACTGATCGATGTGTTCATTGTGCAGTGGCTACATGTCTCCGGAGTATGCCATGGGTGGGACATTTTCTGAAAAATCCGATGTCTATAGCTTCGGGGTCCTGGTATTAGAGATAATCAGTGGCAACAGGAATACCAGCTTCTTTTTATATGACCAACAGCTGGGTTTCCTTGCCTATGTAAGTTTATACTCTAAATCCTAATGTAACTTGTGTCTACAGCTTTGGCGTCTTGACAAGTTTTATTGTCTTAACAACAACTATGGGATTATTTCAGGCATGGAACTTGTGGAATGAAGGCAGGGCGGTGGAGTTGGTAGATGAAGTACTGGGTGATTCATATTCTTCATCAGAAGTAATGACATGCGTGCATGTTGGGCTTCTTTGTGTTCAGGACAATGCTGCGGATAGACCAACCATGGTGGATGTAGCTCTAATGCTAAGCAGTGAAAAAGAAGGTCCACAACCCAAACTGCCTGTATTCACTATCCAAAACTCAGTTTATCATCCTAGAGCATACTATGAAAATACTAATTCCTCCAAAAATGAAGCTAGCATTACAATGCTTGAAGGACGTTAAGTGATAGCAAATTGTTACACCCCAATGCATTGCCTTTGGCCATTCTCAAGTGGTGTTACACAATTGAACGCTTTCTCGTGCCGTAGATAGTACTATAAGAAGGTTTTATGCTTTTAACTTTGTATATTGACAATTTTGTATACCAAAATTCAAGTATGTGTACCTCGTACGTGATACCATCTTTCTATAGTCTTGTACATGTTTCGTTCACTATGTATATTGCTACTGTTGAAGTCTTTTGGACAGTTTGGAAGGGTGGCCTCCCGGCGACCTCCACCATGGTGAGGTAACTCCGGTGTCCGTCAAGATAATGGTTTAGGGTTTAGACTGGCACACCACCACAGGTCTACAGCTATCAAACTCAGTCAATCTTCAATTTAACGGAGAAATCTCTGGTCTAATTGTCGTGAAAACTACGTACAACCACCACATTGCAATATCGAATATGTCCATCATTTGAGAGACAATTGCGACTAATGATTACGATTTGATTTAAAACTTAAAGTGAGACTAGAGCGCTGGCTAGCTGAGTAGCTGCCTAATCAATTGTGAAAGCTAGGCAACACCATTCATAAGTGGCTTTGGCTGTCACCTGCAACCATCAAGCTGCTTCTGCAGACTGTGTTTGTGTTTTTTTAAGTGCTTAGTTATGCATAGATTGGCTAATCATGGTGCCTTACACTGTGTTTGATGGGAGACTTTGTCTCAATTCATACACTTTTATTTTGTCAGTGATTTATGTGGACGTCCCTACTACAGATTTATCTAGATATCGCTTCGCTTAGTATTTTTATTTTTTCTCTGCCTGATGTACTGTAGTTAGTCTTTATGTTTATGTCTCATTCTTTTTTCAAGCCTAATTTTAGTATAATCATCCGACATTTGTACTCATTTATTGTTTTATCAATAAATGACGTTCATTTAAAAAAAAAAAAGTGCTTAGATCTACAAGACTCGTCTAGCACCATCAAAAGTTGAGGCCCCGCAGGTTTATGTAGCATTTAGCTAGATACCGAAGTTAAACACAAAGTATAAAAAAAAAAAGTTGAAATTTACATATATTTAAAAGGGAAAATGTCTATTTGGTGCTAATTTGACCCCCTGACTGCCCATTCAAATGACAAACTTATTTTTTTTCCCTATTCAACATAAGGTAACAACTCTATTGCCCATTTGAACAAATCTTTTTCAATTCTAGTACAAATTTAATTTTTTTCTTCCTTTTTTGTCATTTTGTCTTATCTAACATATTTTTGAATTATAATGTGTTGAGAAAGTGGAAGATAAAAAAAACGAACTTTGCCGAAATATCACTCAACTCCTCCGGCCTCCCATGGCCGGTCGCCGGAGTCGCCGGATTCCGGGCACCAATTTTTTTTTTCGCCGGAATTTTTTTTTTTCGCCAGATTTTTAATTTTTTTTTTTATAATCAGGTTATTGACGATGGTTACTGACCCTCAGTAAATAATTTACAGATTACAGTAAATAATCGATTATTGACCCCCAATAATCAGGTTACTGGAGTTACTGATCCATAGTAATCAAGTTACTGACCCCCAGTAATCGATTACTGACCCCCAGTAATCGATTACTGACCCCCAGTAATCGATTACTGACCCCCAGTAATCAGGTTACAGATTTCATATTGTCCAGTAATCATGTTATTGACCCCCAATAATCAATTATTAACCCCCAATAATCGATTACTGACCCCCAGTAATAGTATTCCCAATTCGATCAAAACCCTAATGTTGGAGGAGGAGGAGGACCCGCCGTCAATAATCGATTATTGACCCCCAATAATCGATTATTGACCCCCAATAATCGATTATTGACCCACAGTAATCGATTACTGACCCCCAGTAATCGATTACGGACCCCCAGTAATCGATTACTGACCCCCAGTAATCGATTACTGACCCCCAGTAATAGTATTCCCAATTCGATCAAAACCCTAATGTTGGAGGAGGAGGAGGACCCGCCGTCAATAGTATTACTGACCCCCAGTAATCGATTACTGACCCCCACTAATTGATTATGCTGATTGTATATGGAGTCTACGGGAGTTCTTACAGATTCCGAGTTCCTGACTTTGTTGCCAGATTTGATCAACCCGGGTTACTTGGCGGTGAGGATGGAGCCTGGTACGAATGAAAGGAAGGTAATCGGGCGGGTTGATTGCACCCAAGGTCCTGCGCCAGGGTGGGTTCATAGCTTTCCAGTGACCGAGCACTACATAATTATCCCCGAAATGCCGCTGAGGTATTGTGCAGGGAATTTGCTCAAGGCCGAACCAACACCATTGTACAAGTTTGAGTGGCATCCAAAGTCCAAAGCCTATATCCAAGGTCTATAGGCCGAACCAACACCATGGTAAAAAACGAAAGCATCATTCTCACCCTTACCGTGAGAGAGAGAGAGAGAGAGAGAGAGAGAGAGAGAGAGAGAGAGAGAGAGAGAGAGAGAGAGAGAGAGAGAGAGAGAGAGAGAGTCGGCTAGAGAGAGAGGGGAAGGGGCTGCTGCGGCGGCGACGGGGATTTGGGGAACTAGGGTTTTTTCTTTTTCTTTTTCTGTATTGTTGAGAGAGAGGTTAATATATAATTGGTTAGGGTAAATATGTTTTAATATGACTGAATTATTTTTACTAGGGTAGTTGTGTAATTCTCTCAAGATTCATTGGTTTGGGATATAAACATTGGAATGGGTAATTTTTAAACTCATTTTGTTCAAATGGTCTTTTTCCCTATTTAAAATGAGTTATAAGGATTTAAGGAGGAACGTCATCAAATTCAAAAATTACAAAGAGTTTCAGTATTATATGTGGTCCTGCTAAGCTTATCTAATGACTGTTTAGCGGTAGGTGAGCTTAGGCCTAAGAGTTGTACCACTCAGAACAGCCACTACTGATGACACTCCAAAGAAAACCCAGACTTATAGTTTAACACATCAGTTCGCCACTTCTGCCTGGAATCATTACCCTATTGTTATCCCTGGATTCATTTAGCAGAGGACAATCACATATATATATGCAGCTCCATATTCAATAACTTATTTAAAAACCCTGATCACTAGCTAGTCACCCTGCACTCCCATATTCATTGCCAAATTTTTTGTTGAAGAGGTTAACTATGTAAAGGGCCTCAGTGCTCGATCATGTAAGTTAACTATATGCAGGCAGCAATTAACCAAATTAGTGTAAAACCATAGATTGTGGCAACTTTTAATTATCAAATTGGAAGGTCTAATCGACATAAAATTTCGTCGTACATCGAGTTTGAGTTTTTGTTTTCATTGGACATTATGATAGATTAGGGTGGAAATGATCGAACTTGATCGAATTGACTACCTTAAACTTGCCGTGCACCTTAAGTTGATGAGTTGTATAAACTTATTAGTTCCAAGTCTTGTTGACTTTGTCATTAGTGAGTTTGCGACCAAAAATTCATGTTCTCAGTTAGAAATGAAGCACGAAATCCTACCAGACTTAGAAACTAAAAATGAGAGACTCTCCCCCCCCCCCCCCCCCCCCCCCTTATACATTAGAACATACTAAGTGTACGTACGTTAATATATAACCGTACAATATATGTATACAATGCAAGAGTCTCTCATGCATATGCATGTTTAACAATATCAATTTATTTCTCCCAATATGATCGATTATTACATCTAACACTCTAATTGTGTGTATAGTAAACTCAAATTACTAATGTCGTCTCTCTTATTTTCTATTCCGAAATTTATCAAATGCAGTCGCCTCCTCATGAGTTGTGAGAAAATGTAGCTCGACTATATAGTACACATACGCTAGGAGGAAGCGTTTGTTTAATGCATCGTGCTAAACCTTATAAAAATACGATATGATGCTGCTAATGCGAATTAATTAACGAGTCTTAATTTTAGGCCTATGTCAATGGACGTGCTTATGAAGTGATTAAAAAACCTAATACTTGTCGAGGGTGCTACGTTCACATGTGACCACTATATATACAAATCTGGTTATATATGTTAGTTTAAATCTCAAATCAAATCTAAATCAAATCAAAAAATCAAAATCATAGTTGGTGGTCATCATAATCATTCCTACTCCATCACATCTCCACCGTCCAATGTGGTCGGTCATATCAAATGAAAATGCAACTTAATGTGCCCTAGTTTCCTTGCCCCATGACAAGTACCCTGTAATTTCAATATAGATAGTGTCTTGCTCTTCTGCCACGTGTGGTACGATATTCCCCAGCTTTTAGTTTTTAAACCAAAGCTGTCAATTTAGCATTAACAAGGGTGATGATCACAATCATTGACCAAAGTATAGACGACACGTAGCTTTTGGACCAGATGGCGATCGATGCCTTCCTTACCCAGAGATCACGTCAAAAGTTGGTCTTTGAGAGGTTCCCGGCAAAATAAAGTCCAAAAATATAAAAACAGAATTTTAGGAAGAAAAGGGATCCAAAGAACCCGAAGAACACAAAAGAATAATGAAGGGGTGTAACGAAAAAAAAAAAGAATAATGAAGGGAGAAGCCAAGCAAACACAAAAGAACAATATGACTGCAACTTATAGCAGTTATAACTTATATTTTGTAAAATAAAATACTTGTATATAGTAAAATGTTTAAATAGAGTCGTGCCGGTTGCTAGTATAAATTGAGTTTAACACAATGTGTAACCAGGAAATGAGAACATATGCATGTTTCTTGATTAACGGATTGGCTTCCTTAACTCGTGTCGATTATCACTAATAATGCTACATATTTCTTCTGTAATGTATAGGCCGAGTTGCATTTGAAAGAGAAAGAAAAAAAAAAACAGAATAATCAAACACTAGCTACCCTGCCACCTTATTAATTTTTATTTTGGTTAAGTAAACCAGTGGTTCACCTAGATAGCATTATCCCCCAATAATGATGTCATGCTATATATATTGGTGAGGAAGAATCTAGCCTTTAAGCTTTGCCCTAATAATGACGTCTCAGATACTGATGGACAACGATCTTTTTTACCCCAAAGGTAGGTGTATGCGACTATGCACATAGCTATATCATTTTTCGATTTAATTTCTGTTCTAGCCCTTCTGGGAAAAGCTCGAGCACTAGTTTCATCATTCAACCAAAAAAAGAAGAAGAAAAAAACACTAGTTTGATGAACAAAATTTCTGATCGCGATGTGAAGGTATGTTGTACCTAGATTGATGGCAAGACATATCTTCTCCCAATCCGCCAACCCCCATCTCCCCCCAATAATTGTGAAGGTACTGTTTTATCTACTAACCCTAAGTTTGGTGAATGGTTAAATGCATAGTGCATAATAACAGTTTTGAATTAGTAATATATATATATATAGCACCGAATGACATTTGTATATGATCACACAGTTTTGAACTGCAAACCAAAATTATTGTTACATATTACGTACATGAAAGTTCTGTGTACCTAAAACTAGCCGCGGTAAGTAATAAACTTGCAGGAAATCTTTTAAATTTCAATCATCATTTAGATTTTTGAGTTTAACTCAAGATTTTCTTGATCATATTAACAATCTTTTATCTAAAAGTTCTTTATCATATGCAAATTCTTAACACATGATTTATAACATGTGAAGTTATGTTTCGTGAAGCAAGGTATTAGAGATAATGCCATGCCGTTCATATAACCAACAAATCACTTAGTTATTACGTACAGTTTGACATTAAATTGGTTCGAAATTGGTTACTAATCATGTCGGTATATCACGAATGTCAATTCTCTACGATGGTAAATGTTGGAAGAATGTACTTAAACCTTGGTAAATCAACCTGAAATAGATTCTAAGAATAGCACAGGCATGGGAGAGGCGTGAAATGTCTCATTTGTTCAAGTTTTTCCTCGCTTTTCAGCTACTGTATTTTTGTCTAGACATGGAAAAATGTCCCATGATGAGAGCCAGGGGTCCCTTGAGAGTTGAGAGCAATGTGATCGATCAACTGGTGATTGGAGAAGGTGTCACGAGAACTAGGAGGGTTGGCAATGATCGAAATGCTGCGCCATTAAGATATACATGCTTTCGAAATATTGATTTGTCTTCGGCCAAGATCATTTTATCATTTTATGATCAAGTACGTACTTGTCGTTTGGATCTATTTTCTTGTAGCTAGCTAGACGATTACAATCGAAGTATACCCTTCATTTGTATCTATCTCGCTCACCAATATCGGAGTGATCGATTATCGGAGTGCAAAGCAAGCAATCACAATATATATTATCAGACTGTGTAGTGGATCGGAGGCGCACATGGATACCATTCTTGTTTCATCAATGTAAGTACTCATTTTGACTCCATCATACATCTAATTCTTCTTGAGATCCACATCTCTGCACTCACATTTCTTCCCCTCCATCACTCCAATGATTTCTTTACTTCGGCTTAAGACTTTGGCACATCGATCTAGGAAACTCATAAACATGTTATTTCCTCCGATTTTTTATATAAGTCGTTTTAGAAATTTGCACAGAAATTAAAAAACAATTTTAATGACAATTTAACCCTTATTTAACGCTTCATTGCTCTTAATTACATTTAATATACTCATCACTTTTCTCTTTTCCGTGTGTCTTATTACTACTCTTCACTTCATCAAACACTTTCACATTTTTTATAATTATTGCAACAATCCAACTTGAAAATTCCAAAATCTACTAAAAATCTAATGAAAATTGCCGGGAGAAAAATTTCAACTCAAAATTTTTTATGTATCAAAACTTTCAAGTTTTAGAATGGAGCCAAAATTGAAATTACATAACTGCATTTACCTATATAAGAAAACAAATCAAAGAGTAGAAATTCTAGAGAGACACACATCCATGGCTTTAAGCATTATGAATCAATCAATTGACCTAAATTTTCCACCTACGAGAGATGAGGGAGAATTTCTATTTTATCAACATCATGCTCCATTTCTATTTTATCAACATCATGCTCCTTTGAGCATTAAATGAAGGAGTAGTAATTAGAAGTAGTTGGAAAGACAAATAGCATGAGAATTAATACAAATTCCCACGATGAAATTCTTTTATCCATGTCATTTATTGTGGCTCAGGGATGAATTGAGAAATATAAACTAAAACGACTTATATATTGAAACAAAACTCAAAACCTAAAACGACCTATATAAAAACTCGGAGGGAGTATTAAGTAATTTCTTTTTTTTGCAATTTATTTTGCATGTTAGATCAGATATTAGTCAAACTCAAAATGTGTATATAAGACGAAGTTAGCTACATTATTACTTAAGGTTTTTCACTTAGATTTTATAATTTGAAAACAATACTATAATCTTACGTTAATTGTCTATATGTATGTAAATCGCTTGCTTTACACGACCCATCATGAACGCTTAAAACTTATAATTTTAATATAAATGCACGGTGATCAAAGTATATAGATGGTTAGGATTGCGTCATGTACATATATGGCCGTACATACAAGTATTTTTGGTTTAAAAATATGTTGGAGAGCCTAGCCTGGATAGTGTGTCCGATAAGCTGTGGGCGTTTGGGCTTGGGTCAAGGTTCAGTATTTTTGGTTGTTTAATTCTGTACATGATGACAATTAACGAAACTTGGATATCTTAATGAGTCGTGTATGAGATACAATTTTTTTTTATGAAACATGTGATTAACAGAAAAAAACTTACACAGAAAATAAGTAAACCGTTCTTATCCAAATACGTTGTAAATTGAAATTCCCATGAGAAAACGAAGAAAAAGAATGGAGAGCAAAATTGGAAAAATGACGGTATGTATTTTGGTTCTTTTTGGATTTTATTGTTTAAATAATCGAATATATATCCTGCCGCTTGCCTCACTAAATTGACAGACCAAACTACCTAAAAGCAAAAGCGGCAAAACCTCAGAAACCAAAGAAGAAGAAGAAGAAGCAGAAAAATCACCAAACCCAAGTACAAACCCCTCCAGCTTAGAAAACCCACAAAACCCAACCAATAGACACTGTCTTCAACCCCAAGTCTCATTCTTGTTGGGAATTTTGGTTTGGTGATGGGTTCTGATTCTTAGAGACAATCCCAGACCACAGATGCAGAAGAAGAAGCTCACAATAGCATTGGCGGCACTGAGGAAGCTGCTAACGTGCGCCATATGCGTAATAGCTTTGGTGGCTCTCTTCTCTGTCCACGTCCCCATTTTTCATTCCTCCAAGGTTCCTAACTTCTCTGACCCCTTCAAGCTCCCCACGGTGATTTCTCTTCTCTCTTTCTCTTTGTTTTGTTTTTTCTTCACAAAAATTGAAATCCCAAATCATTCTATTTTGTAATGGGTACCAGCTGTTGTAAAGTTTCTATCTTTATGGATTTTCTGCACACCCTTAGTTCAATTCAGTGGGATTTGGATTTTGATCACCACCATTTTTGGTTGTACTAAGATTTTGGGTTTGCTAATTGAAGAAAGGTTGTACATTTTGGTTCTGGATTTTTGACTCAATCTGTGAGTAGTTGGGTTTGTTTGAGATTACCATAGTATTGACTACAATTGACTTCATATTCAGGAAGTTTGTTTCAAGAGTTTTACTTTCATTTAAAGAAAAGAAGCACCTTTTCTGTTTTTTCATTTTGTTTTTGGAATATGTTGTTGGTTGATGTGAATTGTTATGTATATATACTGAATTTTGAAGCAACATGATTTTGAATACCAGAAGTTGACAACTGAGCAGAGCTGGACTCAGGAGCTCGCTCCACCCCATCTGTGGAAAGTGCCTCTCGCTTCTCGCAAGGTTATCTTTTGTACTGTACTTATATGATTTGTGATTTCCTTATGTACTCCATTTGATTGCTAGTATGTAAAAAATGAGCTTCATAGTTTGTTGGAGGCTTTGAGATTTACATATGCATAAGCAATGTCATGTTTTCTCACCTTTCAACTTTGACAGTTAGAAGGTTCAAATAGAACTTTGGAGACACTATGGAAGCCTCCGCCGAATCACAATTTTGTGCCATGTGTAGATCCAAGTGCCAATTATACATGTAAGTTAATGATATAGTCTCATTTTTAGCTATGAAATATCCTTTATGTTCCTGATTTCATATTTATTGTTGATTATTCAGCTCCTACAGAGTCCCGGGGCTACCTTCTAGTACATACGAATGGTGGGCTGAACCAGATGCGTGCTGGGGTCTGTAACACTATTTTTCTTTAATGGCTCAATTATGTAATTTATGTTGATTGATTACCATATGTAGTATTCTTTATCGAGTTTCTGTTCTTTCTATATTTTGATTTTGAAGTTTTATAAATTTCTTATAGTGCTTTTCTCATTGGTGACTGGAAGAAAGAGAATTTGGTAAATAAAATTCTTTGCAATGCATTTCTTGCAGCTTGATCATAAGTTCATAATAGGTGTAATCTTCCAATTTATATGACTGTAGAAAGTTTTCTGCCTTGTTTCGAAAAAGAGAGAAAGTTTTCTATTATTGTTCTTCATTTGTTTGGTGTGCGTGTATGTGTTTCTTTTCTTGCTTCTAACTAGAATATGTGCTACATATGGTTGATTGCTAGATTTATAGGAGTCATGATCTTGATTTTAAACAAGATGCAGATGAAAAATATGCCTTTATTTCTTGTTCTTGCTCTTACGTATTGCTTGGCTGAGTGGTGTTTTCTAACTTTATCAGACACTCGACCACTGTTTTGTTACTGTTTTGTTGATTAAACATGTGAACGTTTTACTGCTAGCTATGCCATTACTTGATGAATATCTCATTGTTGCATGGAGCTCAAAAGTGTCCTTGATTTGCAGATATGTGACATGGTAGCTGTAGCTCGTATCATAAATGCCACTCTTGTAATTCCGGAACTTGATAAACGGTCATTTTGGAATGACTCTAGGTAGCAGATTTATTTTGTCTATATTTGTTATTCTCATTTTCATTCTTTCATAGTTTTATCACTTTTATGTCATTGTTGCTTTATTTTTTGGTGCTCAGCATCTTTTCAGATGTTTTCGACGAAGACTATTTCATCAATGCTCTATCTAATGATGTCAAAATAATAAAAAAGCTTCCTAAGGAACTGGCGACTGGTACCAGAGCTGTTAAGCATTTTAGAAGCTGGTCTGGTATGGATTACTACCAAGATGAGATAGCTAGCATGTGGGAAGAATATGAGGTGTGATTTCTGGAATACTCTGGAACACATTATCAGTGTGTTATTTTCAATTTATATAATCATATTCTGAGGAATGTTATTCTTTCCGAAGGTTATTCGAGCTGCGAAATCTGATTCTCGCTTAGCAAATAACAACCTACCTCTAGATATCCAGAAGCTTCGCTGCCGTGCTTGTTATGAAGCTCTACGTTTTGCACCTCAAATTGAAGCAATGGGAAAAGTAAATACTCAAATCTGAATACTTGGTTTACATGGAGTAGACTTTTGGATAAACATCATATTTTTCTTTTGTTTCATTAATGTCGCAGTTGTTAGTCGATCGGATGAGGTCCTTTGGTCCTTATATAGCTCTGCATCTACGATTTGAGGAGGACATGCTTGCTTTTAGTGGATGCACACAGGACTTATCATCAGCTGAAGCGGATGAACTAAGAATCATTCGGTATGAAGTGCTTACATGATTGTCAATTTGTGAACAGTTGCTGGCATTTTTTATGCCTGACATATTTATTGGAACTTTTAGAGAGAACACCCCATACTGGAAAGAAAAGGAAATAGATCCCGTTGAACAGAGATCCAAAGGATACTGCCCCTTAACTCCAAAGGAGGTTGGTATTTTTCTCACTGCTCTTGGGTACCCCTCGAACACACCGATATACCTTGCGGCTGGAAAAATATATGGGGGCGACTCTCATATGGCAGAACTGCGATCCCGTTTTCCGATTCTAATGAACAAGGTATGAGTTGTATGACTTGCATCATGTTTATTTTCTTCATTTCATTAAATCGGGTGAGCTCCAAATGGAATATGAAAAGGATTTGAGAATGTTCATGTTGCGCTTAGAGGTGGACTTTAACATATGACCTATTAAAAATTACGGAGATTATATATATAAACTTGATTACGATCCCAACTGCTTTGATTTGGAACCTGTACGAATGATTAATCAAAAAATTGGGCTAGAAACATGATTACTATTGTCAACTAACGGTAGTAAATATTATCTATTTATTCACTTTTATTTCCCAGCGGAATCGGATCATGTGGCTTTCACTAATTGGGGTGTACATATTTTCTAAAAGTGGCTGCAGAGTAAGGATTCTTTCAGGACATCATTCAAACAAGAACTCATGACAGAAGCAAAGTTAAATTAAAATTTAGTAGAAAAATCTATAGAGCTTCCTAGGGATTTAACATTATTACTTTGGTTGGAAACGTTCTAATAGGAATCGCGGATTATATTGTCTTTCCCAAGATAAGATGACATTCCTTGAGTTAAGAGCCAAGTGCATCCATATGCACAACTGTTCAATTTTCTCCCAGAAATGTTGTAATGACATGGTACAAGTCTCTTGGTTAACAATGGGTCATTGGTTAATGTCCCAATGGATGAAGATTAAATTATATGGCGCTAGTCATCTTTGTGTAAAAGTTAGGTTTGAATTTACCTCTTTATTTTTGAAACTGGGGTGTTATAATATAAAGTTTGTACACGAACCACATTTCTGAAAGAAAGATACTGTGCCTGTGTGGACTTAGAGTATTTGCTGAGCTAAAGCAGAAGCTTGAGTGATATTTTACTTTCTTTAATGCTGGTCATTCATCTGTTACTAATAGGCATTAAGTGAACTTATTGACTGATGGACTTAGTGGTGGGGCAAGCAGATGAAGGAAGTGGGAGGTGTCTATTCTCTGCTATATTTATAGTAGAATCAGATTCTGTCATTCTAAGTGGGGGTTGTTGAAATCCATATATGGATTATTATGTCATGCTGGTCTCTTATTTCGTGATCCTTTCTTTCAGGAAACATTGGCATCTGTTGAGGAGCTTGAACCTTTTTGGGGTCATGCATCTCAGATGGCTGCACTTGACTACATTGTTTCAGTTGAAAGTGATGTATTTATTCCTTCATACTCCGGAAACATGGCGAGGGCAGTTGAAGGTCACCGTCGCTTTCTTGGACACAGGAAGACAATATCTCCCGACAGGCAAGGACATCTATTTTCTGAGTGGACTCCAATATACAATTATATGGCAATAAAATGATTTAGACTGAATATGTTTTTATGCTCTTATTTCATCAGAAAAGCCCTAGTTCGGCTGATTGACAAACTTGAGCAGGGAACCCTGAAAGAAGGCAAAAATTTACCAAATCGAGTAATCGAATTGCACAGGAGGCGGTATGCGTTCCCTTGCAAAATCTTTGAAGTTCTACCGGCATCAGTTTACCCTATGTTGCTTGTTATTTTGTACTTTTAAGGACACTCACCGATGATAACTTGTTTTCAACTCTATTACATGATGGGTGTCCACATGTTTCTAAAATTGACATTGTTGGTGATGTTGGTTCTGTGCAGGCAGGGGTCTCCACGGAAGAGAAAAGGTCCGATTTCAGGAACCAAGGGCACAGAAAGGTTCCGATCAGAAGAACCCTTCTACGTTAACCCTTTACCAGATTGTTTGTGTAAGAAGGAATTGCCAATGCAAGCAACTAAGTAATGGTCTCATATATTGCAAAGCAGTGCTGTGGAAAAAAGTTCCTGCGCTGCAGGGTATTGACACATCATTCATTAATGTAACTCTACAAGCTAGTATAATGACAGGCATAGGGACGCGGATGTACATGTATATCCCTGAGTTTAGGTATAGCTGGGTTTGTATATCGGTGTTGAAGATGAAAGCGCCAGAGTGCAATGTCAGGGATTCAATTGCCGGAGATAGTGAGACGGGTCTTCAATCCATGACGAAGGCATCATTTTTGTGCTTTGTGAAGTTGGCCTGGTTTCAACTTTCAAGAATTTGATAAAATGATTCATTAGTTTTACTGTACTTGATTTAGGAATGATTACAAAATAACTTTGCACTCTTCGTGTTTTTATAGTCATCTGATGCAAATGAAAAGAATATGATCTCTCTGGCTGTGTACGTTCTTCTCTTTCCTTGCCCATAAAGCCTTTGATCATTTTACGTTTATTATTGGTTGCCAGTTTATCTGTACAAGCCCATTATAGGAAATAGGAAGCCTTCCTAGTTTGTAGCTCGTTTTGTCTAATATCACCAAGATCCTATTCGACATAAAAGATAGGATAGTAGATATCATAAACCACATACAAACCATAAATCCACGAGAGGGGCCCCATTCTGATATCCTTTCTATTTTGGCAGTCTCCAGTCTCCACATTTGAAGAACCAGTCTCGACTTTGAAGTAGACTGTAGACTGTCTCTCAAGTTTTCTTAAGCACAGGAACAATGGCTGTGTCTTTCATTTCAACTATCCCTAACCTGGTTCCTATTGTCCCCGTCTATGCTTCTATTACCTCTGCCGCAAGATTTCCTACTCTTGCTGTGAGTTTTCTTCACCTATGTTTTGGGTTATTGGAAAATCAGAATTATCAATTATGTTATGTGTTTATGTGCCTTTTGAAAAATAGGGTTGCTGTCAAATGACAGAAGAGTTTTACATTTTCCGGTCAATCGATTTGTTTGGCATTGTTTTCATAGATAGTCATTATTGCTTGCTGCATATGGACTTTCAGGCTACAGTTCGTTGCAGTAAAATTGAAGCTGATGCTGATAATGAGGATAGGTTTAAACGGAGGAGCATTCTTACATGCTTTGGTGCCACTGTTGGCTTGGTGAGAACATATTCTTCCCCATTATTACATGTGTTAGAGTTATGATTCCGTCTCCGCCCATTATGAACTCAGGAGAGATGTGATTAATTTGAGAGTGAGAAATAAATAACCTTGAAATTGATGGCATGGTACATGATGAATTAAACATATATTAGAGTGAATTGATGATAAGTTTCTGCAGTTGTGATATCATATTAGGAATTAGTAAGAAGCTCAGGAACCTATGTTGGAATAGCTGAGGCTGCGGATTTGATACAACGAAGGCAGCGTTCTGATTTTCAATGTAAGTTTTTAGAATGGTTTTTTTTGTCAAGGCTAGACTGGAATCATCTACAATCTGCTGCTGATCCAGATATTCCTTACTAAACAGCAAGTATCAAGGATACCTTATACAAGGCCATAAAGGTAATGGTATCCTGTATTATTAGATCCCATTCACAATTTAGATGAGATATCACACATGTTCTGTACATGGTCTTCTCTATCTTATCCATCTTCTTTCCATTTCAGGAAAATCCAGATGTTATCCCATCCTTACTCACTTTGGCTTTAAATGATATTATGACTTATGATAAGGTCAAGCAAAGAAATTCACCTTCTCTGATTGCTGTGAACAATAGTATTTCCTTGTCTGGTTATATATAGTGATTAGACAAATACACAGGGAGGAAAGAAAATACTTAGTTTCTCATCTTGTTTTTTCAGGCTTCGAAATCTGGGGGCCCAAATGGATCTATCCGATTCAGGTAACTGTTATGTTTAAGGTTTTATGTAATATAAATTTTGAAATTTATTCTAAGATGATTAATCCTGTATCCAAACTGACCTGGACTGAAGTTCCACTTTTTTCTTCTTTTTGTATTATAATTTCGTTAAGAAAATTAAAGGTGAAAAGAATTTTGGTGCATGAATATGAAAGAAGTAGAAACATGTTCTCTTTTGAAAGAAACCTAATAACCTTTTGGTTTCTTTGTGTAATGATTAGCTTAGATACAGAGCCATCTACTAGTTTCTCCATCTACCATATACTAGAGTCCCTGTTCATGTTTGTTTTTCCCATCCTCTCCCTATCTGTCCATTGTTCCTTTAATTCATCGTCTGAATGTCTATTTGGTTTAGCTTCTTAGGTGTTCCAACCGAAAGAAAACGGGTTGAAAATGCGAATTTACACTAAATCATTGCATATTAGTTTCAGTTTCTGGCTGTTTTATCGGTTGCAATTTGGCTCTAAATCTGTCTAAAAGCTACCCTCAGTTTCTTGCCCATTTTTTCTTGCATGAAGCTCAGAGATCAGCAGACCTGAAAACAAAGGACTAATTGGTGCTTTGAACTTAGTAGAGGAAGCAAAGAAGGAAATCGACTCGAATTCCAAAGGGGGGCCCATTTCCTATTCTGATCTGATCCAATATGCAGGTTTGCATTTTAAATATCGGATACTTTGAACCATGCAGCATTCATATAACATTGGCATTGCTGGGACTGTTTGGTTCTTTTATTGATACCAAGGTAGATACATTATAGGTTGTTGAATCACCTATTTAGCATAGGTTTATGCACGGAAGATGCACTGATTGTGGGGTTGTGCTGTTGTTGGATGGGTGGGGGTGAGGAGGCTGTTACCTTTAATTTAGTTCCTTCATTCTATGCACAGCACAAAGTGCCATTAAGCAAACCTTTTTAGCTGCTGCAATTCGCAAATGTGGAGGAAACGTTGAGAAGGGCAGTTTGTTATACACCGCGTATGGTTCAAATGGTCAGGTTTGTTCTCAAAATATGTTGTTCCATACTGATATTACAAGTTTCATTAGCTTGTTACCATCCATGTATAGTTATGCTCCGCGCTTCACGTGGCGGAAGTAGATTTTGGTTGATCTATCTATTTTTTCTTAAAGTTTCTTGGTCTACTCTTGCTTTGTTTAAATTGTGTTGAGAATGATTCTCATTTTTCCGAGTTTGGTGAGAGAATGAGAGATAAGTCTCAGATTTACATTCCAATTCTCTGTATATAATTATTCAAGTGGAGTTGTGTAATTTTGGCGTTTCAACCCAACAATTTGCATTTTCTACCCCTGGAAATGTTTTCCCTTTCACCACATGATTCTTGGTCGAGTGTAATTAGCCTAGGCCTTTTGGTTCCCTAATTGATCTAGAAGAATTTATCATTAGTGATAGCTTTGGTTTATTAGTGTTAACTGCTCAACATGTCTTGTTTGACAAAACGGTATATAGAGTCCAAGATATTGAAGCTCTACTCTTTGGAACTTGAACATCTTTCAATTAATTTCATTTGCAATTTCATTTCTGTATAGTCTCATTTTGAGACTTGAACTTCTTTCAAGTAATTTCTTTTTTGATGACATATGTTTCTGTTAGTAATAATCTCATAGGAATTGGATGTCTTTTATTTTACTTTTCCAGAGCCAAATTCTAAATAGAAACATTGTCATGCTTTATTTATCAGTAAGCCATGTTCTGGTTTTCAGTTACTGATATTGTCAATGAACTAGCCCCTCATGGTTTAGACAACTCTCATAGGATTGATTTGGTACTCAAGTCCTGTAGGGTTGATTTCACAGCTGTTTATGTGCGCGCTTGCACACACACACACACACATATATTGAGAAAAGGCTGTTTATGCATATTGGTTCTTAATTCATTAATAATTACAAAAGAACTCGTAATGATATTGGAAGTGAGAGGTTGTACACTTGTATGATGTATCAAATATGCAACTGTGGAAATTATCATTTTCATTGCCTTACTGCATGGCATTATGAAGTTACTTGATGTAGGTATAGTTGTTTCCGAAGCTCAAGATGTTTCTGCATTACTGCATATAACCATCCATATTACTTTTTCTAATTATGAAAAATTAGTGGTAAAGGCATGTAATGACAACCATTCTTGTGCCAACAGTGGGGCTTATTTGAGAGGAATTTTGGAAGGACAGATACCCAAGAGCCAGATCCAGAGGGAAGGGTTCCCCAGTGGGACAAAGCAAGTGTTCAAGAAATGAAAGACAAATTTTCTGCTGTTGGCTTTGGCCCCCGCCAGGTTATTTGTTTATTCTTTAGCTACATATGCATTTTAGATTTTTAGTTCTTCAGCATGTTCAACCATGAACTGCAACATCAAACAGATATCCGGTCCAAAGAAAGCTGCCACTCTGAATTTTGTGAAATTTTAAATGAAGAAAATTGTTAGTTATTGTACAAATTGATGGTGATGTAAAGAACCAATGCTGAACGTAACATCTTTGTTTCTCCATGTATGAATGCCATGATTATTCTAATTGTTAGTTGGAAATTTTCTTTTATTGTTCACTGATACATATTATTGTTATTCCAGGTAGCTGTTATGTCTGCATTCTTGGGTCCTGATCAGATAGCCACAGAAACTCTATTAGCCACTGATCCAGAAGTTTTGCCGTGGGTTCAGAAGTATCAGCGCAGCAGAGAAACAGTGTCAGAAACAGATTATGAGGTGAGTGCCATAGTAATTTTCTCTCCCACAGCCTAGTAAAATGAAGAAACAAAGTATTGTTGTAAATTCAACCATGCTGATTAAATATTCTTATGTCGTCTTTAGAGAGATGATATTTCATATTGCCAGACTACCATAGATATTACATTCAAACGAAGGATTTAGCTAATCAATGTTAACCGAATCTGCAAGATAACATGCTAGACTATCTACATCGATTGTATATGTATCGCACCGTATATGTATCGCACCACCGTACGTCGCATGTCTAACTAAAATTTCTGTTTTGTCAATTCAGAAATTCTTGTTAGTTCTGAAAATGTAGTAGGACCTAAAACTTGATATCTGCATTCTGTTGTTGACATCTCAGGAAATTGATTCTTTCAGGTTGATTTGATAACAACGCTGACAAAGTTAAGTGGTTTGGGCCAACAAATCAATTATGAGGCGTATACCTATCCAATAAAAAAAGTGGATTTTAGCAAACTCAAATTGTGAGGAGAGCTTACAGACAAGTGCCAGCTCCTTGATTCTTCGGACAATTTTAGAGGAGATTTTGTTCGGCCTGCGCAAACAGCTAGCCCGAAGAAACTGGATAATATGTGATGATGCAATTAACAATGTGTTCTATTGAATGGCATGGAGCCAATGTAGCCTCATTACATACATACATGGAATGTCAGTATGGATGAAGTTGACCAAAATCCTTACAAACTCATAACCCAACTGAAACTGATAAAAAATTGAAAATGCAAATTCCATTAATATACAATTGAAATTTGAAATGAAAACTGATAAGATCCATAAGAGGTTCTCATATCTATACCCTCACATTGACTGACCTAGTTAGTAAACCGTAAAACCAAATATGAAGACAGGCCTTCCATCAATTTGTGTCACACCAAGGTTTGGTCTTCCTGTCAAATATTCCCGAGCCATAAGTTGAAATGAAAGTGCTCCGAAGGATTTGAAATTGTACCCACACAACTGAGACGATTGGAACACTTGCAAGATAAATGCTCGGTCCAACTATCCACGAGTATCTTCCCTGCCGCATAATGATAAGGGCAGAAGATAATGCAATTATCATGGTGGCAATAGAGATGAACAGTGTAATAAGGCCAATCACCAACTTTCTGGGCAGTGATATGAGGAGATCTTCAGCATGAGTCCCAAAAGTATATGACTGAAGTTGTTGAAGGCATAAGTGATGAGTATCTGAAATTATAAAAGTTAGAAATAACTTTTCATGTATGAACATGGGGATGCCTATACCACCATTGCTTCCACCATGAACTGTGAATGTTGCGGCAAATATCAAGGTAGCAACGAGAGAACCTACAACCCTACAAGAACTTGCCATTTGTTTTGTTGATTCTTTTGCCTCCTTCATTAAGTTCTCACGACTCCGGGTAAATAGTTGACGGGCTGGCAACTTATCCTTTTTAATCGAAAAGTCATGTATGTCACCAGGTACAATACTCTGCACTTCCTGCATTTTCAGAAAGCAAATAGATATCATACAAGCTTCAGCCCCAGAGTTGATTGCCATGAATGCAGATGAAGGTGATATACACTTTTAAAAGCAAGACACAATACAGTCACCAATGTGATATTAACATTCTTTTTTCCTTACCTGAAAAACAAAAATTATTTTTTCCATATAGAAAGTTAGAAGCCATCAAATATTGTTTAGGTCTCTATTATATGATTATCTTCATTGTTTTAAAAAAATAAATACTTTGATGGTCATATTCAAATTTGAACTTGTGATCCATTATATTGGCAATGTTCACACATCCATTGTACGACAGAGGCTGATTGACGAAGAAGATGCGAAGTTGGGGTCTCGGTGTAATGATTTGATAACGGAGCGGAACTGCAGAAGGAAGAAGAAGAAGAAGAAGAAGAAGGAAGTGCGGCGAGCTTGAGGGTTCAGTTTGAAGCTGACCAAGTCCCGCGGGGAGGAAACCCGAGGAAGAAGTGGAAGCAAAATTTGTTTTTATTTTTTTTTAGTGAGAATTAGCAGAATCGGAGTGATTGATTGATTAACCAAGCAGTTTTGACATGGCCAATTCACTTGTGAAAGAAGAGTTCCCGCATGAATTAAATAGAAAATTAAAGTCATTTATCGTACATATATATCTCTACTATTAAAAAACCAAGCGCTTAAAAACTTCACCAAATTGTGTTTTGCCTAATGTACCTTTTATATTACAAGAAATAGCATAAAAAGATTAGCATAGAAAAAAATACCTAATTTAGAAGAAAAAAAACAGAGATTTCATTCACTAACAACACACAACACACGTGCATCGCACGGGTATGAGGCTAGTATATATGAAAGAGAAGCAAATTCCATACTTAATACACAATAATCAGTGTGAAGCCATTCCTACACACTCTATGGTGGTACACCCACATCAAGACTATGATTTGGAATCCACTTGATCTGTATTTTTATTGCCAAACAGTATGCAAACTTCATTAGTACGTCTGTATTTTTTATTGTGAAGTCATACTCATCCCTCACCTTCTCCCTTAAGCGAAACCAAAGATAAGCATCAGAAGTGTACAAGTTTAATCCATGGTTTGCCTTTCTTGTCAAATATTCCAGGTCCATAAGTTGACCAGAATATTTCAATCAGGAGGGGAAATTGCAACCATATAAATGAGGCAACTGGAATAGCAGCAGCAAAAATGCTAGGAATAATGGCCCATGAGTGTTCTTCAGCAAACATAATGATGAGGGCGGAACAAAAGGCAATCATCATGGTGGCAATAGAGACAAAAAGGGCGAAAAGACCTATCATCATCTTCATCGGTAAGATCTTTAGAAAGTCTTCTTCCGCGTAACGTGACGTGAGAATTCCCAAAAAGAACATCACTGAAGTTGTGGAAGAAACGAGTGATAGAGTATCTGAAATTATGAACACCACAAACAACTTCTTCAATAGAAACATCGGGGCACCTGTACTACCATTGTTTCCGCCAGGAACTGTAAATGCTGCGGCAAACATAATAGTAACGATGAGAGCGCCTACAACTGTACAAGAAGTTGCTGTTCCTTTCATTGATTGTTCTGCCTCCTCTTTTAGCTTCTCATGATTCTTAGTAAATAGTTCATGTGGTGTCATACCATCTGAATTTCGAATTTCATGCATCTCTGGAATTACAATGACCTTCACCGCCTGCATTTATTTTGGTAGGTTACATTATTCAAACGACTTAAGCTACATTGTAGTTTAATCTATGGTAATTATTTTGGCCATTGATCCTCATTATAATGAAGAAAAAAAAAACACTTAAAATTCGGCCAAACTAGAAGATGAAAAAACAATATTCATCAAACAAATGCTACAAGGTCTAAGAAATAAATAAATTTAAGAAAAGGTATTGTATAACGTTTTGAAAATATACATAACATCATACCAAAATGTCATATGTTTACATATGTATATTTCTACTATTAGAAAACCGAGCGCTCAAAAATACCATCATCTTATTAAAAATAAAAAATAAACATAATGAAAAAAATTAGTCACAAACAAACTTTTACATTTTCTTCTATTTATCAATAACACTTGCATCACAGGGGTGGAGCTAGTAGTTTAAAATAAGTGAATGATATACATCCTAATGCTAATAGACAACTCATATTCATGGTCGATATATATTTTTTTAACTACATTGATGTTGATAGAATAATTGATTTGTATAAATACTGTATTTAGAGATACTAACCTTAAACCATTGTATCTCGCGTTGCATTTGTAAAGCTGCACCACGAATATGGTTGAACCTTGAGACTCGAGATAATTTCCCCGCCAAATGTAACATATTCTCTGGAAAGTTGGTTGCACGAGTTCCAAGATATATCTTGTCTTCTTCATCAAGTCTATGTATAAGGTTATAAATTTCATGTTGACGACATTCAACCGCAAATTGAAAGAAGATCCGGTTTTCTTCAATTAATGTTGCAAATTGTGGATACGATTCACATATATAAGTAACAAAGTCGACATGCCCGTGTTCTACAGCTTTGAAGATTGATTTTTTGACAATATCAAGTTGCTCTGATGTAAGTCCACCCTCTTTTAACATTTTACTGATGCAACGTAAAATATCAATGCTTCGAATGTGAGTCCACTTCATTTTACGTAACCGATGAACCCCTAATTTGAGATCCCAAACAATAATTAAAATTTAAATAAATAGAAAAATAATATGGAAGAGACGTACCTGACCAGCCATGGGCGGCTCAAGTTGACCAGGACCAATGAAAAGAGACCACGTGGCCATTTTTCTACATAATAAAGGATAATAAAGGAAGAGAAAGGGGTCCCGTATTTATATTATTATTTACTATAGCAAAATAGTCACGTGACCTCTTCTCATTGGTCTCGGTAAGTAATGTCTGACCATGACTAGTTGAGCAAGTTTTATTCCAAATAATATAAATATTTTTTTTTTACATACCTAAAAGTTGAAAGAGAATGCGTACAAGTCCCTTGTATATGCGTGAAACTGCATTACAAATTCTAATATATTACCAATTTATATATATTTACATATATACATAGAGAGAGAGAGAGAGAGAGAGTATGATGCATTTAAATATAGAAAATTAGTGATTGACAACAATATGTGATCTCATTTTTTTTTTTTGTGTGGATTTTCTATTCAAACCTCCAAAAATATTATTTGGACCTCCCTGCTGCTTAGTAGACCTTCAACTTATTTTTAAAAAGAACAAATACGTTACTCACACCCTTCAAATGCCCACTGACCAATAAAATTAATAAAAGCCCCCTCTTTTTTTTTTATAAGATTCTATTCATAGCTAAAAAATCAATAGTTAGATATGCTTTAGTTTAATATATGAACATTTCACAATCATATTGTACTTTAGTATTTAACGAGTTAAAGTGAGGTTTCGAAAAAGATGTTCGAACTTCGATGGACAATAAGAGTGTTGGGAATATTTTTCATTGAATGGATTGTTCGGTAGAGGTTCTATTTGAACTGATCAAATTTACTACAAAATTGATGAAGAGAATGACACCCAAAGTTTGAAATTGCGTCTACTTGTTGTGCATAGAGCATGAGCATGTTGCTAATGGGTTGTTTTAATTAGTGGATCGTTGAAAAAGTAAAGACTAATTAAGGGGGTGTTTGTTACACGGGACTAACTGCACCAAACAATCTTACATAATTCAAAATAAGTTGTCCCATGTTTGGCAATAACATGATTCTTTTAAGTCAGTTTACTAAGTCTAAAATTTTCCCAAACTTCTACAACGAAACCAAACACCATGGAATTATGGAAGCCTTTTTCTACTCTATTTTTCTTTTTCTTTTTTGAGAATCTTCTTTATACTCCTCACCTTTGTTAATTATTCACTCATCATCCTCACGACAACACTTTCTTCTACTCCTCGGCTTCATAAATGAGGAATTCCGCAAGCTCTCAAGCCCAAACTCTCTAGCCCAATTATTTATTTATAGGGTGATGTTATTAACACGTTCAAAATCTCTATTCACATACTCTATCAAATATTTTTCTCTATAAATTATGTGTGTGAATAGAGAAAAAAAGTATGTTAATAACATTATCTTTTATTAGAAAATGTGAATAGAGATTTTGAGTGTTAAATATTCTAATCAATTTCACGGGTTTAGTATTCTGGGTAATAACTCATTCTTATGAAATCGGTGCTCCAAGTTTGTGAGGTTGCAGAAGAGGACATGCTGCACACGTTTTTTAAGGGAAGACAGGTGAATGGAGGCTTTGTTTCAAGAACTTCTTACATGTTTTGGTGAAAGAAGTTTATGGACTTTGTTGAAGGTGATGATGCTGGTGAAATTGATGATACTACTATAATTAATTATGGGTTTGAATTGTCATCAATTTCAGTTAAAAATTATGGGTTTGATATTCTTGTGTTTTATCTTTAGTTGGTATAATTCTTTAGGGCTGGGCATCCGGATTTCGGATCGGATTTGAAGCAAATCAACATCCAATCCGAATTATTCGGTTTGAGATTTTCTTCATCCGTATCCGAATTTTAAAATAGCGATCCGAATATTAAACCAATCCGGATTTCCGGATCGGTTCGGATCGGATTCGGTTTTTATCCGAATTCAAAAACCTACTTTCTTAGGAATTAAAATTTCAAAATGCATCAAACAATCCATAATCATAATTCCAAAAAATGATTAAAATCAATTACCAAAATCATAAAATCCATCACCATAACTATAATTCCATACTTAGTACATAACCAAATTTAAATTTATCATAAAGGGTTGACATGAGAATGAATTGGGGTGTTAGGGATTTTATATGGATAGATCATTAGATTAAGTGTTGGAGAGTACATGGTAAAGACATGGAACCAACGAATAATAATGCGATACGTATGTAAAAAGTATATAAATGTAAATTAAAAAAATTCGGATCAGATAGGTTTTTTTCGGATGGGTTATGAGGTTGATCCAAATCCAACCCGGTTTAAAACGGATCGGATCGGTTCATTATTTTTCTAACCCCAAATATTTCGGATCGGTTATCCGACCCGGAAATTTCAGATGGATCAGTTCGGATTCGGGCCAAATTCAGATTTATGCCCAGCCCTATAATTCTTACTAAGGGTGGGCACTTCACACCGAAAATACGGTATTGCACCATATTGAAATGGACTATATTAGAATTGCGAAAACACCAACCCGCATGTAAACAAGTTAGATTAGGGTTGGGCCTTTCCCAAACTAGATAAAACCATCTGACCCGATTTATTTAATTATTAATTATGATAAATTTTAAGTTTCTAACCCTAATATTAATACCCCAACCCCTCACAAACCTATTCTAAGACTTGAGAAAACCTTTATGTGTGTTTTTTCTTTACTTCCTACTCTGTTTCTTTTGTGTTATTTCTAGACTTGAGACTTTCTATGTAATATTATTCGGAGACTTGTCCTTTCAAAATTTTGATGACTATTTGTCTATTCCAATTTGATATGTGGAAATGTGGAGTAAGAAGATTCAAGTGAAATTTATTCATTCTTAATTTTCTGATAATTTAGAATGCAGAATTGAGTATTTAGTTGATTTGTCTCGATAAATTGTATAAAATCCAAAACCGCACCGGAAAATGGTTTATCCGAATATACGGTTGACGAATTCGGAAAGTGGATATGGTTTGCAATATTGTCAAACCATATAAAGTGGGTTTGATTAGATTTTGGCTTTAAACCGCATCGCAACGCACTGCACCACACCCACCCCTATTTCTCAATGATAATTCAAATTTATTCTGTTTCAATCTTGGTCCAAAATCCAAAAGAGTGTCAAACACGAGTCGCGTTTAATTTGAAATAAGCTATGCTTGATGAATATAGGCTTCTAATAGAAATTAAGCCCGGTGATAATAGTCTCTTGAAACATACATACCCTAAGTGTTATATAGCGAAACTTAGGGTTTCGTTTTGGCAGTGGCATTCTTGCTCTAGTAAGGGTGGCGATCATGCTGCAGCGGTGCGTTCGGCAACATTGAGGGGTTTTATTGCGGCTACACCCTTAGTCTCTTCGTTCGTGTTTAGATGTGGGCGCCCATGGACCTCACTTATCTTAATATTTAGAGGGGTCTAAATAGCAATTTTTTTTTTCTTTCTTGAAAAGATAGATTATAGAAAAAGAAAGTTTTTCATTAACCTTTTTAATTGGCCACAAGGAAGCAAAAAACCCTAAAGCTCTCAGTTGAGAACAAAACTTAAGAGTGCCTTCCTCCCTAGTTCGTTGATGGATGTAAATCAGTCATCCTTGTGGGTCTACTATATGCCGAATCCCTAGATTGATATCAGGTTCGAAAAGAAGAAATTGCGGTTGTTTGTGAGGTAAGGGAGGGGAGATCGAGGGGCGGATGTATTATGGTTCATCCGTTGTTGGCTTTGTCGGCGAAATGGCTTGGTGGGGCGAGGTTAATTCTCTAAAAAATTTACATCTAAGACCTCGACAAATACAGGGCCAACCCTTCTATAACTTACTTTGTAATTAGTTTGTATGAGAACATTGTAACGCGCTTTTTGGCTATTTATTAAGTAATGCAATTTAATATTTTTTAAATGAAAAGAAAGGAAGGAAGAAATATTGTTCACTACTGTATATGAAGAATATAAAGAGTAGAAATGTAACACAACTTAAAGAGATGGTTTCTCTCTGAGGAACAATAAACAATAACATATATAGTCATAATTCTAATATGCAACAGATTACATACCTGATAGAAGGAGATTCGTTTGATTGTCTCCATCATCTTCTGGTTTTGAGATATTGATGCGAGTATCAGGAGTGTTCAAATTAGCAGGTTCTATGTGTATTCCTATCAGTAAATGAATAACATACAAATGGTATGTTGTTATGATTCATTCATTGATTTAATATAGTTAGTTTCGATACCTTAATGATCACCAATCTGGATGAAAATATGTAGAAATGATCATGTTATATATGCATATATATTGAATGATTTATGATCTGAAAATATGATAAAAAGTTAGTCGAATTATGAAACTCCACACTTTAATTTTAGAGCGAAACTCGGATCTAGATAGATATTATATATATAGATAAAGAAAATACAGTAGAATACTCACGATTATAGATAAATTTTTGCCAAAATCCAAGTCGGGTCCCACTTAAGAATGTTGAACGCTTGGTAGCCAATTCCATTATCGGGAATCCAACGGCAAAGGCGGTTGGACTGATGGCCAATCTAGGGCAACGCCGAAGCAAGTCCAAAGCCATATCTGAAGTAAGAGTGAAAGTGGAAGAATCAAACAACTAAACAAAATACTTTTCATATATATAATTAGCTCATCCTGCGACGGATATTTATAGGCCCTAAAAGTGCGGATCGCAGGGATCAGTCGCTGACGATGGCGCTTCACTTGCCAGACGGAGACCAAAAGCATCAGGAATGACATCACCATGAAGATGAAGGCCAAGCAGATCGGGATCGAAGGTTTAAGCAGAGCAACCTCACTTGAAACTTTAAACCCCATCAAGGTCGGCTGTAAACTAGTTGAGTCCATCGGCAAGAAGAAGCGCAAGATCTAGATCTGGTCTCCGTCAGACATTAGAAGCGCCGTCGTCCGCGCCTAATGGTGGCAAAAGCATGGACGTTCACAGTTTTGCTCTCTCTCTCTCTCTATATATATATAGTTACAATAATTGTGTAAATTAAATATAGGAGCCGTTAGATTAAAATAAAACAACGATTATGCTAATCAGATGTCTAAATATTTTTCTTGTAACTCTTACCGTGCTCCTTTGCTGTAAAGCAATTAAAAAGCAACTGTGCGCCATCTCTTCCGTACTCAGGCAATAGATATTCAAGCGGAGTAAGACGATAGAAATAGCGAGTCAACTCCCAATTGCGAATTGGGACGACTGGAATCCAATTAACGGGAGGCACTCTGATGCCAAATACTTTCTCGTTGTTTTCAGCCATGTACTTGGCTATTTCCATCACCTCTTCATTCTTGAGTAGAGCTATCGCAATACCCAAAGCTGTATAACCACGATCGTCTTTATCTTCCAAAGCTTCTTTTCTCATAAATGGCATCACCTCTTTCACAATATTCATACGCCCCAACTTGACTGCAAGGTGAAGCGCATTGCAGCCATCCTCGGCTGTTTTTAATTCCAGACCTCCTTGTCTCATCATTGGCACCAACTCTTTCACAATATCAAAACCATCGTTCCAGACAGCAAGGATAAGAGCTGTGGATCCTGAAACATCTTGTATTTCTAAGCCTTCTTTTCTCATTAGTGGCACCAACTCTTTCACAACATTAACATGCCCATTGCGTGCTGCTAGTTGAAGGGCTGTGAAACCTTCTGTATTTTGTACTTCCAAAATACTAATAAGCATTGTCTCGTACTGCTCAACCATGTATTTAGCTTTTTCCATGACAACTTCTTCAGTGACGCCCAAATTTATACCGCAACCAAAAGCTGTGATATCTTCTACAGTTTTCAGTTCTAAATTTTCTTGTCTCACTTTCAGCAACGATACCAATTCTTTCACAATCTGCACATGCCCTGCTTGAGCTGCTATATGAAGAGCAGTGTCTCCATGTCCGTTTCTTGGATCCACTGCTGTTATTGCATCACAATGATCATCTAGTTTTGTAAGGCACTCAATTGCATTATCCCTTTCACCCTCTGTTACATAATTGGTGAACTGAATATAGCTATCAAAGTCGCGCTCTGCCAATAAGAAAAACAATAATTCATGTATTATATATTCCAAATCAATGTTACTAATTGAAGGGTTTCACACATAAATCCCAATAGCATCCCCAAGGGGAGAACAATCTACAGGACTTAAATGAGCAAAGTAATTGTTAATTCGTGTCTAGAGAGAAATATATAATCACAAACCTTTTTCTTTTGTCATGAACTCTTTCACAATAGCCACATTACCCTTGTTTACTGCCAGGTGAATAGCTGTGTAACCTTCACCATTTTCTACTGCCAAATCTTCCACTCCCATCAACAACACCAACTCTTTCACAATTTTTCCAGCCCCCATCTTGACTGCCAAATGAAGGGCAGTGTCACCATCAGGGCCGCTCACTTCTCTCACCAATGCTGCTAAGTTTTTCACTATAGGCACATTTCCCTTCTCGACTGCTAGGTGAAGAGCTGTGTAACCCTTGTTGTTTTTTATTTTCAAGTCTTCTGGTCTCATAAACAGCACCAACTCTTTCACAATCTCCACCTTCCCATTATCGACTGCTAGGTGAAGAGCTGTGTAACCCTTGTTGTTAATTATTTTCAAGTCTTCTGGTCTCATAAACAGCACCAACTCTTTCACAATCTCCACCTTCCCATTACCGACTGCTAAGTGAAGAGCCGTGTCACCAACTTTGTTTATATCTTCTCCCATTAACAGCACCAACTCTTCCACAACATGTAGATGCCCATACCATGCTGCTATATGAAGAGCTGTATAACCTACAGCGTTCTTCACTCTCAAATCTTCTTGGGTCATCAACAGCATCAAGTCTTTCACGATATTCACGTGCCCATAAATGGCTGCGACGTGAATGGCTGAGTTTCCAAAGTCGTTTCTTGGATCTATTGCTCTTATGGCCCTGTGGAGATCTAGTTCATTGAATTTAAGGCACTCCTTTGCCTTATCCCAATCACCTTTACTCACAAATTCGGTGAATTGTATGTAGGGCTCAAAGTTTTCAGCTCGCCCTGCCAAGTTTTAGTCTAAACTATCATATTGAGTTTATGATCATTACTCTCCAATTATCTTTTACATAGTTAATTCAAATATCAAAGTATTACCATTCAAAAAGCAGTAAAACATATACGGTGAAACATACTCGATTAATCAATGACCACAATTAACTGGTTTCGATAAACTGCATACTTTTTCTACTAATTTCTATACCAACACAGTTAATACTTTGCGCTCATGGAAATTCTACAAGAAAAAGGGGGTAAGGGACATTTAATTTAGGGACAAATGCCAAAGTGTCCCTAAAAAATTAGATATGGGGACATTTATATGCATGAGTGCCAGTTACAAGAGTGGGAACAAATGAATCATCGTCCCTAAACAAAATTTTGGCACATATATTAGACAACTGTCCCCATTAGGCACGATTTTTTATTATAAACAACCAAATGTAAACAAACATATGTCTTAAGAGAAATTTTCAATGCATGAAAAGGATCATTAATATTCTTACCATGTAGCCTCACACATTAAATCACAACTTAAATATAAAAAGAAAAAAATACGAGAAAACTCTAACCTTAATCTCTCTCCTCAGTCCTCACCCTTTCACCCTTTTAATGTCGTCTCTCTCTCTCCCTAACCTTAACTATGTAGATCTCTCCAGACAAATCTCTCTCACGCGATCTACTCAACGTCTCCAGAGAGATTTGGTGTGGAGCTCAGTCACGCTTTCGGGAAAGGCTTCAAAATTGATCGGGTTCGTTGGTCACACATCTGGAATTAAGTTAATTCTTAATTTTTAATTTTTTTGAATTTAGAGATCCATTTACATGAATTCGATTTAATTTTGTCAAGAAGAATTCGGTATCTGATTGAATCAAATTGGTTAATGAATTGTAGAGGTTGAGCTCCACACCTAATCTATAAGAATTTCTATAAACTAGTTGTCCATGTAAAGTTGTCTCGTTTTCCAATTTTCTTTCTGTTCAATTTTCTTTGGATTTGGATACAATTTAGAGCTATAGTTGTTTGGCTTTAATGGAGGGTGTGGTTTTCTTTGGTTTTAATGGTAGGAGTTACAAGTATGATTTCATGATTAATTGCAATGAACCACCAAACTTTGCAAGCTGTTTTCTTCATTGTTGCTTGAAGTAAACCAACTTTTACCATACATGTGTTGAGATTCAAATCTATAATATCTTGTCAGGGTTGTAATTGATAATGAAGCCTGCAAGAATGCTACGGTGATAAGGGTATGGTTCCCTCTCTATCCTTATGTTGTCTGCTTAATTTGGCTTATTGAGTTACTTATGCTTAGTTGAGTTTCTATTTTTCCTTATCCAATTCAGAAGATAGAATTTTATTTTTTATTGGGATAATATAGCACAAGGAAATGATTTTGGCGTAAAATAGGATTCTCAATTTTGAAATTGTATAAGTCCATTCTCAAAAAAAAAAAAAAAAAAAAAAAAATTAGCTGTTATTCGTAGCTAGAGATATTAGAGAGGTCAGCTAATTCATCATTTATCCTTTTTCTTTGGAACAGCAAATGCACAGGTTGTTGTCAGATCCTTAGCTCCTGTAAGTTACCTCAATTCATGGATGTATTTAGCTTATGTATCTTCAATTAGTAATCAGCTCTGTTTAGTGCTGTAAGATGAATATTTACTGTTTATAACCCATGTTCTTTCGCTTGATCAATTTGTTGTATTTGTTCCATATGGACTCTTCAGTAGATGAAGGTATTTAATAGCTCTTTATATATATGGATCCTTTTTAAACAAAAGTGGCTGGATTCTTCTTAATTATCAGCTAATTCCTTATAGTTAAGTGTTAAATTTTTGTGCTTGTTACAAATGGAGAAATAGTACTCAATTGCAGCAAGGTAGTATTCTCCCCTCATATTAGAGTAACTAATGTTCTGCTGTGTTTTATCATTGCATTGTTTGTAATTAATAGTTTCCAATTCCTAAATTTACAGGGATTTGGTACTTTTCAATAGTAGCTAAGCTTTGTGCGGTGTCTTAATAATTGTATCCTTTTCTTACTAATGCAGGTTTTGTATAATCAGCAAAAATGTTTTGTTGTTCTAAGAGAGCCGAAGTACCATGGAGCAGGTTAGAGTATGGGAACAAGTAACTTTTGAAGTGGTTAGATTCAAGTATTGAAGCTCAATTAGATTTGAAGTTTAGTGTTTAGTTGTTTGGAGATAGAATGTAATAGTGGGTTTTGGATTTTGTTGAATATTTGAACTTTTAAGATTTCAATAGAAAATATATAATGAGGTTGTGTGATTGATATTCTGTTGTATTATATACTATGATGATATTTAGATATATTTTTATTTTTATTTTGACTGGTTGTGGCAATTATTTCCCATTAGGGAAGGGGAGCCGAAAGTAATAAAAAATTTAGACAATGGGGACAGATAAGTGTCCCCAATGGATGCTATGTATTTATACAAATCTATAGGTATTTGTACTCTATTTGTAGTTTGAGATACTATGTGACCCACTATTATATTTAGGGACACATTGTATTTGTTCCATTTAGCAATAGGCACATAAGTCGTATGTGTCCCTATTGCTCAATGGAGACACAAAAATGCCCCTATAGGTACCAAAATGGACATTTAACAAAAGTCCCCTTAGGCCTTTTTTCTAGTAGTGAAATAGGGTAATTGACATTTGCATGTTCTGGTATTCTAAAATGAGTCACTAGCATAATATTCTTTCAGACTTGAATTTTGAATTTTGACCAAGAGCATCATACCTTTTAGTATCGAAAGCTTTTCCAAAGCCTCCCAGGCACTTTTGGCTGTTTTAGTTTCGCTTATGAAGTGAAACATCTCCGGCCCGCATGAAATTTGGATTGCGTATAAAGCCTTGGCATTCTTTCTTTTCCATGACTTGTATTCGGGATCATCATCTTCACGATTTGGAGCGGGTTCCCTGATTGCTTCGACAACCTCCCATAGATCTTCAGCCAACAAATAGGTCTCCACCAGCAATCTCCACTTTTTATAGTTATGACGGTTAAGAACTTCCGGAATAGGTGAATTGGAGACACCTGCCGTACTGGCCATACTTGCAAAATCAATCTGTTGTTAATTCATGCCAGTGGTTAGTATTTCTGAGTATATATGAAAACTGAAGTAAGAAACTAAGAATACATTATTATGAAACCTACTAACCAAGTTCTCAAAGATTAACCTGGACAAATCTTCACAAACTGCGCTGCTGCTTGGATTCTAATATATATGCATAGCATGCATCAGGCTAGGCGTGCAAACTTCAGATCTAAAAGATGAAAGGAACGATCGAACTGTTCTCTTCTGATTATATAATTAGTAATTGACTTGACCCCAAAAGTTGAGATACGAAAACAAGTTGCTCCAGGACGTCTTGTAGGTCCTCCTGCTGTTTCTGCTGTTTCCCAAAATGTTGACGTTTTTGGCTCAAGCATGAGTGCTCTCCTTTATGAAATAAAAATGACACTGAATAAGCTCTCGTTTATCAAATAAAAATGACATGATTAGTCTGTGTTATCGTGTATCACGATTATGATATATATATTGCCTATCCGATCACAAGCAATGGGCCAGCTGAACGTGGCTGAGGTGAGGAGTTTGTCAAACTAACTGGCACTGTGGTCAACTAGCCAACAAACTTGCAGATGAATTGACCAACCGGCCATCTTCCCAACCCACCAGCCATCTCAAACTTCTTCAATTAACGCTGCATGTTGGGCAGCTAAGCTACTCGGTACTCAATGACAATTCATGGAGTGAGGGATGGGCATAAATGAGGAGAAACAAAGGCCCCATACTCAGCGGACACTGAAACTGAACATTGATGGAGCCAACGTTTAACATTGATAAAGTGCAGGGAAATACAGGGGCGGTTATCAGAGATGATGAAGTCATGAAGGTATGATTCTTGCTGCTATTGCAATCTTGCATATTCCTTTACTCGTCTTCGCTCTGCTTTAGAAATGGAAATAGAGGCCGCATTCACCAAGGCATTGATCACGTAGATATTGAGACGGATTGTGCTACGAGGTACGGTCACTGCTGCTATCCGCATTGACATGGAGAATCTCTCAAATAATGTATCGTGGAGGACTGCAAAAATTACTCCTTTAAGATAACAGACAATTTTATCATGAAGCAAATAATGTTGCCCATAATTACTTTGAGTATTATTTCACACATTTTAGATAGCAATATTGCCGGTTCTGCAAAAAAGGCGACGTCGTTTTACTATACAGTTGGTATTGAGAAGGACTAACAAAAGATTTTGTGGCATGCGATCGTAGTCATCATACTTGGAACAAAACGAAAGAACAATCAACCTGAACTCTGCATCTACCTCCCTCCGTCAATTCTGAAAATAAACGCACTGTTATAATCTTCTAAAAATGTGAGGGCATTCAACTACCTTGTTAAGAGTTTAGTTCTCATTGTTGATTAGTAACTGATTCTGATTTCCACTCAAATTTTGGAGAGCACGGTCATCATCACAGTGGTTTCCACTCAATTCTTCATTATTGCAATTCGAGAATATCAGCATAATCAAAAACCTATTTTTAAGCCTCATATTTAACAGAATAAATCAAACAGGACCACGTTACTTACAATGGTGTGCTTCCCTCAAAATAAAAAAGCCAACAAAAAAAACTATTTTAACATATTCGCAGTCACTTTTCTCTTAAGCATGATCTGTAATATTGTAACCAAAGAACATCTGTCAACAAAAATTAGAAAATTAGAAATAAAATCTTACCATCTTATCTAGACTTAGGTTGTATCAGCTCTAAGCCACCCATAAACGGCCTCAATGGCTCAGGAATAACTACAGAGCCGTCTTCTTGCTGGTTATTTTCCAGCAGGCAGACGATCATCCGTGGTACTGCACATGCTGTTGCATTTAATGTATGCACAAATTGTGGTGGAGAGAGGTTCCCTTTACCCTTTTTAGGATTTGTTGATGCTGGTTCTGACAAACGATACCGGATACCAAGACGGCGACTTTGGTAGTCTGTACAGTTTGATGCGCTTGATATCTGCCCTCCATTCACATGGAATCACAAGATTTCAGGAAAAGCACTACAATTTATATTCATACAGATAAAAAAACACACAAATCTTTGAGCATAGTGAACCTTATCATCCACCCATTGGTCTTTACAAAAAAAATTGTCACCGTCACTCCCATATTTTCTTTTCCTTAGCTGTTAGTCCAAGTTATATATTCTGTCTCTGTGGTCTTCCTCCCACTTCCCGAATTGCTTAAATTGACTCAAATGATTTTTTTTAAACAATTAAACAGGTAAGATGGTTCTATTTTCCTTTCGATAGTCAAAAAAGGCCTAATACTCAAGATTAACTATAACAAAGCTTCAACCCCTACAATTACATGAGTATGAACATAACAATTGAAAAATCCTTAAAGAGAGCTCTTTGAAAGGTCCGGGGTCAGTTAACATCAAGAAACATATCAAAAATGGATCTTTCAATGATTCAACACTGCCATAAACCATTTCAGCTAGGTTTAGATCAGTACCACTGGTGATATGGGAAAGAAACTATCAGTATTGTGAGAGAGAGAGAGAGAGAGAGAGAGACCATTTCAGCTAGGTTTAGACCAGTACCACTGGTGATATGGGAAAGAAACTATCAGTGTTGTGTGTGTGTGTGTGTGTGTGAGAGAGAGAGAGAGAGAGAGAGAGAGATCATCACAATACCTCGCCAAACCGCCCTAACCCAGGCATCCATGCCTCGATATCAAATTTACGATAAGCGGGGGCACCTAAATCCCCGGATGCCATGTCCAAAGTTCTGTCAAGAAACTCAGTATTACCAAAAAAACACATAAAACAAAATATGTGAATAATGAGAAGGCTGTGTACAAATCCTCACTTGTAATGTAATCCTAGTGAAGAGAATAGATCTTCTTCAATTTTAATGAGCTCTTCATGGTAAAAGTCACTCTCATGTGGTTGGCATAAAATAAACATCTCCAACTTGCTGAACTGGTGGACTCGATACAGACCCCTGAATGGATAATACAAGAAATTTATTGGCCGCTGACAGAAACTCCAAAGTATCAAAGAATATAGTCTACATGCTTATCAGACGATCACAACCAGAAACCTTATGAATATAGCTGTGCCGTATATGCCACACGGAAAGCATGGTATCTCAATCTTTATAAGGTGAACAAAACAGATCAGAATTGCAGAACCGGTAAACCTTCTTACAGAATATGGAGAAACTGTGAAAGCAGGAGATGTACCAAAAGTTTGATTTTTAAAAAACTGATATTTAAGAATATTTGCACTCGTCAACAAAGGTAAATACAATTAAAAGGCCAAGGATCATTAATCATGCCGTATTTTGAACCACAAATTAAAACGTAGTATAATTTAATTACTTAATTACTATACGACATAGCAAAGCAGAACAGATGTCATTTTTCTTTTTGTTTAAGATTTCATCTGCATACAAAACAAACCATCTCAAGTTGTAATTTGATGTATACCTTCAAATACTCCACTCTTACATTCTGGTCATACAAATTAATGTATTATTCCAAAACCAAATCACCATCAAACATGAAGAAATGAGATGAAATCTCAAGGCTCATAACCCATTTGATTTGATATTCATGTGTTATACAAATGGCACGCCTCCTTTATGTTTGGTAGAATTAACACATGTCATATACAAAGATAGAATGCCAGTAGGTGCATATTATATCAAGCTAGGAATGACATCAATAATGCCGGAACATATTATATTATAAGTGCTTAGCAGTTTGCGTAAGAATTGATGCGCCACTTTGGGCCATATATTCATAAATCAAATACTTTAGAATCTAATTCAATTTATTCAAGTCCACATACACAGGGTGTATGAGGTCACGGACCAAAATCAATAAAAGAACTATACGTGCTGATAATGTACCTTGTTGCTGTACCTGCAGCACCTGCCTCAGTACGGAAGCAATGGGAGACTGCCACATATTTCAAAGGTAACGCTGATGCAGAAAGAATAGAATCCATATGAATTCCCCCAACAGGAATCTCTGCAGTGCCGATGAGGCATTGATCACTACCCTCAATAGAATAAACCTGTTTATGTTTGAACAAAGATAAGACAGCATCTCGTTTCCATAAAGCTATGTATAGAGACTGAGTGAACTAACCTGAGTATTAGTTCCACGGGGTTGGAAACCACATTTTTCAACAACAGAGGACCTTACAATCTCTGGGGTTGTTAAAGGTGTGAAACCCCGTTTCATGACTTCCAAGAGCGTCCAGTTGATAAGACCCATCTCTAGCAGCACTGCTTCATTCTTAAGATAGTAGAATTTTGAGCCACTGACCTGTAGAAAGTAGCCAGATCTTAGTTTTACAGATAAAAAAGCCAATTATTTCAATTGTCCAATGGAGGCAATATCTCCTTAGAGCCATTTTTTCTTCAGAAAATTTTGAAGCTTTATTTTACATGAGGGCAAAAGGATTGATCAATTCTTTCATTTTGTCCAACACTGATCCATGACACATATCTCTAGACCAGTCCAAAGTACTATATATATTCTAAGGTTAGAATAGCAGAAACCAAAACAGTACCTCTGAAGCAGCATCAAAATCAAAAAGATCTAGATCCTTTCCAAGTTGAAGGTGATCCTTGATAGTGAAGTTAAATTCACGAGGGCTGCCTACCTACAAAAACAAAAAAAAACAGATTAGGAAGCATGCACTTGAGTGTTTGGTGTGAGTGTGTGTGTGTGTGTGTGTGTGTGTGAGAGAGAGAGAGACCGTCTTTCTAATGGTTGAACTGTCCTCCCCGCCTATAGGGACATCCGGATGAGTCATATTTGGTATACATTGTGCTTCCTGTTGGAGCTCATCAGTAAGCTTAAGCAGGTCTTCTTCCAATGTAAGAAGGCCCTCCTTCAAATTCTTTCCTAAATACAAAACATCATAAATTCAAAATAACTAATCTCTAAAAGCCAACTGGAAAGCCAACCGACATGATATATACAAGAAGAGTAAAAATATATCCAATGATACCTTCCTCTATGAGCTTTTGACGCTCCGATGACTCCAACTTCCCTTTCATCTTGTTTGCCACCGCATTCCTTTCCGCACGAAGCCGCTCAACTTCCTGCTTTCTGCGAGTGACAATTAGCTTAAAATTGAGAAGGAAAACACCACTTTGCTAAAGCTTATGATCTCCAACCTCAAAGTAACTCCAAATCTAATCCCTTAGCATAATATCAGATCAAATAATCATTGCTACATAGTTATATGTTACATTGGGTTATTCTTAATATCCTGTTTCTAACTCTATGATGCATTCTCCCAACTCTAGACAAAAACCGAGATACTTACAGGACCTCAATATCAATTATCAAACAATGACTAACAATTGAATGAAATATTTGACCTTTTGAAGATTCAACATGTGATTGTAGAGCTCAAGCACAAGTTCCAAATTTGCATTAGAGTTCCTCTTCTTAATATTGGCAGCAACATCATCCTTGTTCTCCCTAATCCACTTGAAATCTATCGCAGCTTTCCACTGAGGTTTCACACCTACAATGCAATCACCCAAAACCAAGAAATTAACTAAACATAAAAATAAAGAACTAAACTTTATTCAAAACCCAACTGGATTTAAGAAAAGAGAGAACCTTTCTCATCTGGGCTTGTTGCTTTTGGTGCTATGGGGGCGGTGGCTGGTACGGCAGAGGCTGAGAAACTTTTGACGAAGAAGAGAGGAGCTTGGGGTCTTGGTGGGTGGCTATGGCGGTAGAGGAAGGTTTTGGATAATGGTTTGAAAGCGAAGCGGGAAGAAGAAGAAGGGGAAGGAAGTGCGGCGAGCTTGAGGGTTTGCAAGGTAGTCCCGCCAAAACCCATTGTTGTGCTACTGATTGAGCGGACCTGCACGAATGGGTGAAACTAAAGTGCTTGGAGAAGAAGAGTGACTTATATACCTTGTTAGCGATATAGTTCTGTCTTCTTCTTTTCTTTTTTTTGTGTTTCTTTTTTCAACTCATCTTCACACGAGTTAAAGAAAATCACGGTCGAAACGTTTGAGCAACCTAGACCAGATTGATCTTAACTAACAGGGCCTGGCAATCGTGCTTGGACACGTTAAGAATCCGTTTATATTAACAAATTTAAAGCCCGATGAGTTTCACGGGTCCCAATAGTCCGATGAGTTTACGGCTATCCGTTAGGACCGTGAAACCCAGAAATTTTTTTTTTTTTTCTAAACCCTTTAAAACCCGTTGGGCTCAGCCTAATTCATGATATCACAATAAATCCAAACCATATTACCAATTTACCGTTGTATTACTCTACAATTTACCATATAGTAATACTCTTCTGATCACAACTCATGAATGGAAGACTGAGTTATCAGACAGAGAGTATTACTATATCCATAGAAGATGAACTGAAAATATCCATCCATATCTCAGAATTTGAAGAATATGTAAAACCCACAACTGATTTGAATCAAACAACAGAGCTTCATGATAAAACTAGAGAGCTCCAGAAGTCCAGGATCCAAATTTACCTTTGAGAGGAGTCGATTGGTGCTGTTGTGACGTCGTGGAGTGGCCGGAGACGACCTGATGGTGAAGCCTCGATCGAGAAACCCTTCTCCATTCCTCTTCTTCTTTCTTCCTCCTCTCTCCCCGGCCCCTTCCTTATCTTTCTTTCCTTTATTTTCTTTCTTTCTTTCTTCTGGACTTCTGGTCGCTCCCCTCTATCTTCCTACCCTTTTCCAACGTCCAAGCACGATCCGGCCCGTTAGTATTCGTGCTTTTCGTGTGCCGGATTTTGCTAGGCTCGTACGGGTTTTCTCGTGCGGGTTTCGTGCGGGTCTCGCGCTCGCGGGCTTAATTGTCAGGCCTAAAACACTGAGACACGACTCTTCAATCATACTCAAGAATGACATTGATAGTGAAATTAACTTCAAAAATTGACATCAAGATAAAAAAAAAGGTCAAATTGCACAGTTATCACTCTAACAGCATGTGTTGAAAAATATACACTAGACTAACTTTCACTAAACATTGAGAGGGTTGTACAGGCTTAATGATTGAAAATTCTTTAACCAATTTTCTTCGACCAGACGCAGTAGCGAGCTAGAATTCCACTCTAAGAGACCAATACATAAATTAAATATATATTATGTCGATGTTGATGTGCTTCAACAACCATCCTGGCAGTGTGATAGCAAATTACCAATAGCAAAATGGCCGCAGAGAATGTAAAAAAGACAACAACGCAAAATTATAACTCGCTATAAATTGTACACAGAAGAATTTCTGGTAACAACAACGTAATTTACCATAATTACTTAATAATCTCCGTAGAAAGTGTTACAGCATTTTGGGCCAATAAGAAACGAGTATCGTGGTTTCACAATCCGTGCCAGATATGCCACCTTTACACTCTCACCGTCGATTACACTCGTAAAAAACACAACTACCGGCCCTCATCGCCGTCCGATCACCCATTAGGGGCAAAACGGTAAAAGTAAATTCTCCTCATCCGCCGCCACGTTAAGTCTCTCCGTCAATATAATGACCCCCGACCTTTCAATTCTCACACAAAACGTTCCAATTTCAAGTTTCAGAGATTTCTAATTTCCTCTCTCTCCCAAATCTCAAGTGTCCAATAAACAAGAAAAAAGGTAATCTTTCTTCTCGAATTCGTCGTTGTTCATCTTCAATTCAATTGGGCTGTGATTGATTTCTGAGTTTGCGTCTGCAATTCTGAAGCTAGGGTTAATAGATTGTGATTGAAATTGGGGGTTTTTTGGGGTTGGAATTAGGGTCTTAATTTTTAGGGTTTAATTGTGGTTTACAGATGGCCCGTACCAAGCAGACTGCTCGTAAGTCCACCGGAGGCAAGGCTCCAAGGAAGCAATTGGCTACCAAGGTTCGTAATTCAACCCCCTTCATTTTAAACCCTAACCCTAATTTTGTTCTTGAAGTTTTTTGGAATTTTGATTATGGAAAATAAAAATGTGAATAATTCAGGCTGCTCGTAAGTCAGCTCCGACCACCGGAGGTGTGAAGAAGCCCCACAGATACCGCCCCGGAACTGTTGCCCTTCGGTACGTAATTGAATCCATCTTGTTGCATTTCCATTATTATTTGTATTTTTTTTTTTTCTAATTCTGATTGTGGTTGTCTTGTATACTATGGTTATATTGTGGGATATTGTGTTCATTATGTGTTTAATTTTGCAGTGAAATCCGCAAGTACCAGAAGAGCACAGAGCTGCTGATCAGGAAGCTCCCATTCCAGAGGCTGGTTCGTGAGATTGCGCAGGACTTCAAGACCGACCTGCGTTTCCAGAGCCATGCTGTTTTGGCTCTGCAGGAGGCAGCTGAGGCCTACCTTGTTGGGCTGTTTGAGGACACCAATCTCTGTGCCATTCATGCCAAGCGTGTCACTATTATGCCCAAGGATATTCAGCTCGCCAGGAGAATCAGGGGCGAGAGGGCTTAAGCGAACGAATAGAAGTTGCTCTGTGTAAAGGGGGGGCTTGGTGGGATTTCATTGATTTTTATCAAAATCATGAATATTAGGGGAATGTTGTTGTTTTTAGGGTTTTATTTTGGTTCGTTTAGTATGTAATCTTTAACAACTTTTTAGACTTGGTTGCTGTGGTTGCAATTGTTGATTGTGTTGAACCTTTATTATCTTATATCAGTGCATTTGATTTAGTTACTTCATTGTTGTTGCTTTTGTATCCTTCTTTGTTGAGTTTACTTTGGTTGAATTTGCGAGTTCATATAAATTGCCATGATGTTGAATCCATGGTTGCCTGCATTAAGACTGTTAGCAGCCTAGTGCATTTATAATCTTTGGGATTTTTGCATTAAATTTAGCCTGATATCATCGCCTGGCTTCATTGGATTTTCCAGAAATTGTAGCAGTGAAGCTGTAGTTTTCTTCCTTTTGGTTCTGTTATGTTACAGGGAGGAGAAGGTATTTGTTGAAATCACAAAGAACAGTTATTATTACTATAGAAATATAAATTCCCGCATTTACTCATAATCAGACTAGAACTTAAACTATGCTGCAACAAGCTATACGTCTATCAAGTTCGCTGATGGTTCTAAAACACATACAATGCTGCAGCAAGATATACGCCTGATCATTTATCTTCATTTGTACACAGTTCTGCCTCAGAGACCCTATAGACCAGTGCAGCGATGAATTATGGAGCAACCACGTTTGTATTGGCTACGTTTCGGCCGACCATATACTTTAGGTCGGCACCCCGGCAGGCGTCGTCCAAGAGGCAAAGTACAATGGTCACGGACTCGGGGCCTAATAGCTACAAACCCATTGTTCAGCGCCACCATGCTAAGGAGGAGTATACAGAAGATCAATGACTTGATGTTTGATGATCCCATGTTCTTAGGCTGCAATGTTGATTACTTGTTACTTGTTGAATGTCTGAATGAGAGAGACCCTTGTGGCCTTATTTATACGAGCATCCGTTGTGGATTAAGTTTTGAGTTTGTTGCTGCAGTTTTCTTTGTTGTATCCTAAGACTATTTGATCGGGTATATCACATGTTATCCTTGTTAGCTGTTAGCTGTCTGGTTGCTACGCATAACCCCCTGCTTAATCCCATTTTCATTTACATTGACTTCTATGCCAGCACCAACAGATAACTATATATGGTTATTTCAGTTCTCAACCAGCTTGTCTTTTTTTTTCAGGAATCTCAGCATCTTTAAAAACCTATCATATGGTTATGTAACAAGAACAGTGTCACCAGACATCAGCAATCAGGTGGATTTTATCAAATTGGATAGAATCAGATTACCCTAGTCTATCTATAACATTAAAGCATAAATCGTCTTACAGCTCTGCTATCAATCAAAAACATAGACTTAAGTTGTCAAAATGATCCAATCTTTATTTGGGGAAGGTGTGTGAGACCTTGATAAGAAATGCAGTGCTTCCCTTGCGAGGTTCAATCGACTATCATGACAACAGCTAATGATCCAATCTTTATTTAGAAAATTACTATGACTAAGATAGCATATTGATGATGAACAGCAATAACATGATTTCATAAGCAACAAATTATCTGTGTTCTGAGACAAGCCGAAATTTCTTATTAATTTCATTGTTTCATTCATTGTTTCAAATAGGATATTCCCCGAGAGTTGCACTCTCATTGTAGAAATTGGATGAAAAACTTTGATATAACAGCAGAATGCAAACCATATCTTTGTTATTAAGCAGGCACCATCTACAGAGGACCAGCGAAGGTTCCATTCTCCCTTTGCTCATTCCATCTCTCAACCTGGCACACATATAATCAAAGTGTCAACCCTAGAAAACAGGATAACCACTAAAGACCACAGACTGAAAGCAGCTAAGCACATGTGTACGCTGACCAGTACCATAAGAACCACAAAAGCATTACATTATAGATGGTAGGTATCAGAACAAGCCCGGTGGTAAATGTTTCAGTTGTAAGTGAATGTGCATTAGTTGTATTAATAAAGATTAGCTAGTTTCTGTATGCAGAACTCTTATCCAGTTTGCACCTTTTAAAGAGTCACCTGACATAAGTATTTTAATACATAACCTACTCCACTCCACCCACACATTTTCTTCACCACATTCAGACCCAGCAACAAAACTTGAAAAGTATACAAGATGACGATTATGTACACCGGTTTTTTTTTTAACTGCCTTGTGTACACCAGGGCAGAACCAATTGATATAACATTATAATTTATGTATGACTCACATTATATACAACTTACTTTTCAAGGTGACAAGTTCAGAAAACTATTTATCATCTAAGTTCAATTTATAGTATAAATTGTACTAGGAAAAATACAAATACTCAATAGAATGCTTCAAAATATTGAACTGAATGACAAGGTCAAAAACTATTCCCAACAGCACTAATGGCAAAAAGGAAATTTATAGAACCCTGACCCTAAATGCAACAAAACTAGCAAAAAGCCCTGCACCATATAGGGGCTACAAACTAAGCATGATTTCTGCCTTAACGGGTCAAAAATTGAAATGAATATTTTAAGAAAATAATGGTTCTATGGTAAAAACAACTCAAGTACAATAAACTATGAACATCATACATGACATATAAAGGATGCAAAAGCCATACAAAACAGATTTATATTAGTGAAACAAAATCCAAAGAAGTTCATCTGACGCAGTGGATGAATGAAAAGCCTCAAATAGAAGTTACATACCCATTCACCAGGGCAAAGCGAACGATAGTACTTCTTAAATTTATCACACCCTGGTTCTTCTTCTCCCTTTGCAGCTACGCACCTGAAGATCATGGAAATATTCAAGACAATTATGGTCAAACACCACAAGAGCATGCTAGGCTGTAAGCTGAGAGGAAGATGAGGATTTTACTTCATGCTTACCGATGGAATTCTACATATCGGGTAAAGCAATGCCTTGTCTGATTTGTAGTTGGGAAACGGAAATCTGCTGGTGCTGTCTCAATCTGGACAACATAAAACTAGATTGGATCAAACATATATATGAAAAGCTAATAAGGAGCACTGTACACTTAGTGAGCCATCAAAAGAAAATAATATATGCCCTAATTGTATCCTTTAATTCTTTCACATCCTAATAGATACACTAGCCTGAAATGCTTGTCTATAATCCAAGAATCAAATTGCTGCTAGACATTTAAGTGAACCTATTCAAACTGAGCCGAAAGGCATATCACACCGATTCGGTCAACACCAAACACCTGTCAATACAGTCCCTAATTGCATTTTACATACCAAATCCCTAATCAAAACTTGACGTAAAATTATCATGCTTAATCAGATAAACAAGAAAATCAAGCTCTGAAATTTCTACTATAAATCAATCCCTCATAGAACAAAAAGAATAAAAATCCAATTATGAATTCATCAACATAGAATCGCTGAAATCGGAGCTTAATAGATCCAGAAATAAGAGGCGATCTTGAGTTTGAATATAGGTATAACTAGATCGAACGGAAAATGTAAAATTGAGGCAAGGATAGAGAGGGGAGTACCTCAACTAGGGTTGGGGGATTGTCGGCTTGCGGCTCCGCCATTAGTAGAAGAGGATGAGGAGGAGGAAGCGATGCGACTCTGATTGCAGAAAGAGAGCGATAGAGATGGAGAAGGAGCGTGTGGGCGACTCTAGGGTCTTTACAGTTTTACGGTGGGAGTGCTTTTACTGTGGTGATTAATGGTGAGGGGTTGAAATTCTTGTTATATTTTCACCTTTTAACGGTCGGTAAAATAAAACCCAAAAGAATACAATTTTTTTTTTATGAGCAACTTCACAAACTCTCTATTATAACTTCCTAACTATTTTGGAGAACATATTTAGTTTTTTATGAAAAATATCAGCTATACCAGACTCTCTATTAGCTATCTAGCTAGTCAAATTTGGAGAGCGTGATAACTAAAAGTTAAAACATTTAAATTTAATACATTCCTTATATGTAATTATATATAATTTATAAATACATTTAAACAACTTTTTATTTATTTAATAAATATTTTTAATTCAAATCAAGTTAAAATAGAGAGAACTGAGAGCATCTACAACAATGCTCTCCAAATTTGGCTAGCGAGATAGATAAAAGTTAAATATATTATCCAAAATAGCTAAGGAGTTGTTTCTGCCTAAACCCGGGGGCCTGGTAGATACAGATGAATCCAACTTGATCTCCTGCAATCCTGCTCACTAAGGGGAATACCGGGCGGGCCGGTCTTCTCCTCTCCGATGCCTAAGTTAGTATAGTTGGAATATATATAACCAAGGCACGTATGTAAGCGGGGAGAGAGATCAGTTACCTATTAAAGAGGGTAGTTGGGGCCCTTATATAGGTGGTTGTGGGACTGGTTCCCTTCTGTTTGTACATTCTGGTGCCCTCTTTGGCAGGCAGGCGCCCCCGGTCCCAGGGTCCCTGGTGGCAGGATAGATTGCTGGACCCCAAGGCCGGGTGCTGGTGAGCCGGTCCCGGGCCTTGGGCCGGGCCCTGGTGCACTTGCTGCGGGTCTGTGGGCCTGCTGTAGCCTCTCTGCGGCTACTGTCAACAAGTCCCCCAAGTTCCCGGTCAAGTGCAATCTTGAATGGGGACTTAAATCTGTCTTGCTCTTGTCCCGCAGACCCGCAGGGTTACCGACCTATCGGTGCCCAATCCCCCAAGTCCGCGTTAAAGATTGGGCGTGACCGAGGTGAGTACCTGTTACCGATGGGAAGCAATAGTTTATAAGTACGTTTGCAATATAAGTAGTACTGTGCTCAGGTGTTGTGGTGCTATGAGCATGGAGTGGGGTGGAACCCGGAGAGTGTATGAGATGATGCCATGATGCCATGCAATAGATGTGTGCATGGAATGATAATGGGGCGTTGAAATCCGCCATGCAAGAGATTTGTGCATGGGATGATAATGGGGCGTTGAAATCCGCCATGCAAGAGATGTGCATGGAATTCCGGCCGGGCACTCTGCCCTATCGGTACGAAGCGGAGCTTCACTGGGTCACAATTGGGCGATCTGCCAAATCGAAACGGAGCGGAGTTCACTGAGCCTCTACCGGGCGATCTGCCAAAGCGGAACGGAGTGGAGTTCATGGGACCTCGACCGGGCGTTCTGCCATATCGAGACGAGTCCCAGGTGAACTTAGGTACTGGACCTCGACCGGGCGTTCTGCCATATCGAGACGAGTCCAGGAGTATGGGACCACGACCGGGCGTTCTGCCATATCGAGACGAGTCCCATATTGCTAGGCTGCGGGGAGATTACCCCGGTGTTGCGGGCTGTTTAAAGCACCGGTGAACACTTGCTAGTTCTTCTCAGCTTGTGTTAAATAAGCGTTGAGGTAAGGGGGGTGGCGTTGAGGTGACAAGGCTCGCCGTGCAGCCCCCCACGTTGATCGCGGTTCAATGCGATGCAGGGTTTTTATCCTGCTGGACAAGAGTACATGGGTTAGATGTAAACTCACCCGGGTGTATAAAGCCCATGCCGGTCGAATGTTCTCATGATCGGGGTCAAGCCATGGTACCGGGCGGGACTCGACCGGGCGTCCTGCCATATCGAGACGAGTCCCCCAGTGAAATGTCATGGGGCCGGGTGGATCCTGTTCCCGGAATATGCTCTCGAGCCGGTTGGATGCGTCGTAACCGGTGGGCGGATCTCGACCGGGCGTTCTGCCATATCGAGATGAGTCCCCCAAGTGAGATGTAGCTGGGTGGACCTCGACCGGGCGACATGCCATATCGAGACGAGGTCTCCAGTAGGATGGCGTGCAGCCGGTTGAATGATACCTAACCGTGAACTGCTATGGACCGGGGGCCTGGTAGATACAGATGAATCCAACTTGATCTCCTGCAATCCTGCTCACTAAGGGGAATACCGGGCGGGCCGGTCTTCTCCTCTCCGATGCCTAAGTTAGTATAGTTGGAATATATATAACCAAGGCACGTATGTAAGCGGGGAGAGAGATCAGTTACCTATTAAAGAGGGTAGTTGGGGCCCTTATATAGGTGGTTGTGGGACTGGTTCCCTTCTGTTTGTACATTCTGGTGCCCTTTTTGGCAGGCAGGCGCCCCCGGTCCCAGGGTCCCTGGTGGCAGGATAGATTGCTGGACCCCAAGGCCGGGTGCTGGTGAGCCGGTCCCGGGCCTTGGGCCGGGCCCTGGTGCACTTGCTGCGGGTCTGTGGGCCTGCTGTAGCCTCTCTGCGGCTACTGTCAACAAGTCCCCCAAGTTCCCGGTCAAGTGCAATCTTGAATGGGGACTTAAATCTGTCTTGCTCTTGTCCCGCAGACCCGCAGGGTTACCGACCTATCGGTGCCCAATCCCCCAAGTCCGCGTTAAAGATTGGGCGTGACCGAGGTGAGTACCTGTTACCGATGGGAAGCAATAGTTTATAAGTACGTTTGCAATATAAGTAGTACTGTGTTCAGGTGTTGTGGTGCTATGAGCATGGAGTGGGGTGGAACCCGGAGAGTGTATGAGATGATGCCATGATGCCATGCAATAGATGTGTGCATGGAATGATAATGGGGCGTTGAAATCCGCCATGCAAGAGATTTGTGCATGGGATGATAATGGGGCGTTGAAATCCGCCATGTAAGAGATGTGCATGGAATTCCGGCCGGGCACTCTGCCCTATCGGTACGAAGCGGAGCTTCACTGGGTCACAATTGGGCGATCTGCCAAATCGAAACGGAGCGGAGTTCACTGAGCCTCTACCGGGCGATCTGCCAAAGCGGAACGGAGTGGAGTTCATGGGACCTCGACCGGGCGTTCTGCCATATCGAGACGAGTCCCAGGTGAACTTAGGTACTGGACCTCGACCGGGCGTTCTGCCATATCGAGACGAGTCCAGGAGTATGGGACCACGATCGGGCGTTCTGCCATATCGAGACGAGTCCCATATTGCTAGGCTGCGGGGAGATTACCCCGGTGTTGCGGGCTGTTTAAAGCACCGGTGAACACTTGCTAGTTCTTCTCAGCTTGTGTTAAATAAGCGTTGAGGTAAGGGGGGTGGCGTTGAGGTGACAAGGCTCGCCGTGCAGCCCCCCACGTTGATCGCGGTTCAATGCGATGCAGGGTTTTTATCCTGCTGGACAAGAGTACATGGGTTAGATGTAAACTCACCCGGGTGTATAAAGCCCATGCCGGTCGAATGTTCTCATGATCGGGGTCAAGCCATGGTACCGGGCGGGACTCGACCGGGCGTCCTGCCATATCGAGACGAGTCCCCCAGTGAAATGTCATGGGGCCGGGTGGATCCTGTTCCCGGAATATGCTCTCGAGCCGGTTGGATGCGTCGTAACCGGTGGGCGGATCTCGACCGGGCGTTCTGCCATATCGAGATGAGTCCCCCAAGTGAGATGTAGCTGGGTGGACCTCGACCGGGCGACATGCCATATCGAGACGAGGTCTCCAGTAGGATGGCGTGCAGCCGGTTGAATGATACCTAACCGTGAACTGCTACGGACCGGGGGCCTGGTAGATACAGATGAATCCAACTTGATCTCCTGCAATCCTGCTCACTAAGGGGAATACCGGGCGGGCCGGTCTTCTCCTCTCCGATGCCTAAGTTAGTATAGTTGGAATATATATAACCAAGGCACGTATGTAAGCGGGGAGAGAGATCAGTTACCTATTAAAGAGGGTAGTTGGGGCCCTTATATAGGTGGTTGTGTGACTGGTTCCCTTCTGTTTGTACATTCTGGTGCCCTTTTTGGCAGGCAGGCGCCCCCGGTCCCAGGGTCCCTGGTGGCAGGATAGATTGCTGGACCCCAAGGCCGGGTGCTGGTGAGCCGGTCCCGGGCCTTGGGCCGGGCCCTGGTGCACTTGCTGCGGGTCTGTGGGCCTGCTGTAGCCTCTCTGCGGCTACTGTCAACAAGTCCCCCAAGTTCCCGGTCAAGTGCAATCTTGAATGGGGACTTAAATCTGTCTTGCTCTTGTCCCGCAGACCCGCAGGGTTACCGACCTATCGGTGCCCAATCCCCCAAGTCCGCGTTAAAGATTGGGCGTGACCGAGGTGAGTACCTGTTACCAATGGGAAGCAATAGTTTATAAGTACGTTTGCAATATAAGTAGTACTGTGTTCAGGTGTTGTGGTGCTATGAGCATGGAGTGGGGTGGAACCCGGAGAGTGTATGAGATGATGCCATGATGCCATGCAATAGATGTGTGCATGGAATGATAATGGGGCGTTGAAATCCGCCATGCAAGAGATTTGTGCATGGGATGATAATGGGGCGTTGAAATCCGCCATGTAAGAGATGTGCATGGAATTCCGGCCGGGCACTCTGCCCTATCGGTACGAAGCGGAGCTTCACTGGGTCACAATTGGGCGATCTGCCAAATCGAAACGGAGCGGAGTTCACTGAGCCTCTACCGGGCGATCTGCCAAAGCGGAACGGAGTGGAGTTCATGGGACCTCGACCGGGCGTTCTGCCATATCGAGACGAGTCCCAGGTGAACTTAGGTACTGGACCTCGACCGGGCGTTCTGCCATATCGAGACGAGTCCAGGAGTATGGGACCACGACCGGGCGTTCTGCCATATCGAGACGAGTCCCATATTGCTAGGCTGCGGGGAGATTACCCCGGTGTTGCGGGCTGTTTAAAGCACCGGTGAACACTTGCTAGTTCTTCTCAGCTTGTGTTAAATAAGCGTTGAGGTAAGGGGGGTGGCGTTGAGGTGACAAGGCTCGCCGTGCAGCCCCCCACGTTGATCGCGGTTCAATGCGATGCAGGGTTTTTATCCTGCTGGACAAGAGTACATGGGTTAGATGTAAACTCACCCGGGTGTATAAAGCCCATGCCGGTCGAATGTTCTCATGATCGGGGTCAAGCCATGGTACCGGGCGGGACTCGACCGGGCGTCCTGCCATATCGAGACGAGTCCCCCAGTGAAATGTCATGGGGCCGGGTGGATCCTGTTCCCGGAATATGCTCTCGAGCCGGTTGGATGCGTCGTAACCGGTGGGCGGATCTCGACCGGGCGTTCTGCCATATCGAGATGAGTCCCCCAAGTGAGATGTAGCTGGGTGGACCTCGACCGGGCGACATGCCATATCGAGACGAGGTCTCCAGTAGGATGGCGTGCAGCCGGTTGAATGATACCTAACCGTGAACTGCTACGGACCGGGCGGATCTCGACCGGGCGACATGCCATATCGAGACGAGTCCCCCAGTGATATGCAACGAAGATGGTGCTAGAAGGAGGGTTCATACTCGGATAGATGCTCTCGAAGCGGTTGGAAAATCACAACCGGTGAGAGGTCTTCAAGATATACAGCGAAAAAGCCATGCAGCCGGTTGAATGATCATAACCGCGAACTGCCATGGTGCCGGGCGGATGGCTCGTACCCGGATAGATGTTCTCGACGCGGTTGGATGATCACCACCGGTGAGAGGTCTTCGAGATATACAACGAAGAAGCCATGCAGCCGGTTGAATGATCATAACCGCGAACTGCCATGGTGCCGGGCGGATGGCTCGTACCCGGATAGATGTTCTCGACGCGGTTGGATGATCACCACCGGTGAGAGGTCTTCGAGATATACAGCGAAGAAGCCATGCAGCCGATTGAATGATCATAACCGCGAACTGCCATGGTGCCGGGCGGATGGCTCGTACCCGGATAGATGCTCTCGACGCGGTTGGATGATCACCACCGGTGAGAGGTCTTCGAGATATACAGCGAAGAAGCCATGCAGCCGGTTGAATGATCATAACCGCGAACTGCCATGGTGCCGGGCGGATGACTCATACCCGGATAGATGCTCTCGACGCGGTTGGATGATCACCACCGGTGAGAGGTCTTCGAGATATACAGCGAAGAAGCCATGCAGCCGGTTGAATGATCATAACCGCGAACTGCCATGGTGCCGGGCGGATGGCTCGTACCCGGATAGATGCTCTCGACGCGGTTGGATGATCACCACCGGTGAGAGGTCTTCGAGATATACAGCGAAGAAGCCATGCAGCCGTGGAACCTGGGGAAGTGTGGGAGGGCCTGACTCCTCGGTTCCTGCTCCTACCTTCCTGTCGCCAGCGTGTGGGACAAGTGGCTGACATGCATTTAAGGAGGAAGTCCATCAGTCCCGTCAGTTATGATGGCATGGGCAGTTTACCAATGCTGGGACACGTGCCAGCGGGGGGCGGTCTTGAGATGAAGGGCCTGGATTCGCAGGTGTTTGAGTTGCTCTGATTACTTATTTTTGGAGGGATTTCAATTGCCTAGGGCACCGGTCCCCCCTATAAAAAGGCCTCTTCTGCTCTTCTTTCTGCTGTTGCTTCTTGCTTTGGAGAAACTAAGAGAAAGAGAGAAATCCGGCGAAAACTCTGAGCCCTTTTGCCCCACGAGATCCGTTTTCTCGAGCGCTCCCTACTCTCTTCCTACCATTGCTCGCTGCTTTCGCAGGGCGGACTGTCCTCGGTTGAGCATACTAATCGGTAAGTTTGTTGATTTCTTTACCCCGGTGTTGTTCTTGTTTTGGCTTTGTTGTTTTGCGGCGGGGGGGAGGGATCTCTGTCGCTGACCGAACTGCTCTGCGGCAAACTTGGGGAGAGGCCGTAGAAGGCACTGTTGTAGCCTGTTGCTGACGAGCGCTAGGGTTTTGTTTTCTTCCCCTAGGTTAAGATGTCTTCTTCAAGTTCTGACCGGGCTTCCGAATCGGCTGCCAGGGGTCCCCTCGTGGATGATGAGGAGAGGCTGGAGGACTGGCTCGGTTCGGAATCCCCGGAGACCGAAGTCGCTGACTGCTCCGGGAGCAGGGCTTCATCTCCGTCTTTGTCTTCGTCTTCCGGGGCTGAATCCTCGGAGACTGAAATACCGCACGGGGTGCGCCTTGCGGATGCTCCGGCCGTGAGCTACACCATTGGCAGAGGGAAGGATGCTGTGGTGTGTGATAAACCGGAGGGTAGCATGACCCCTGGAGAGATTGCAGCGTTACGGGAAACGTGGGGTATCCCGGATGAGGTTCTGCTGCGGCCCCTGAATCCTGGAGAGTCAGCCTGTAACCCGGAGGCAGGTTGGGTTGCCGTGCATCAGGACCAGTTTCGGCATGGACTCTCGCTCCCGCTGCCAAATTTCGTGCAGTATATGCTCAGTGCACTGCAAGTGTCGCCCGCGCAGCTTCCTGGGCTCCAGTGGAGGCGATTATTGAGCCTCGGCTGCCTATATGATTTGTCCGGAATAAGTATGCCAACGGTAAACGAATTCCGGTCCTTGTATAGGTTGTCCTACTCAAGGAAGCAAGGGTCCCGGGGTTGCCTGTCCTTCAACGCCCGGAATCATCAACGATCGTCACCAATATGCCTACATGGGTAGACAACAGTTGGAGGAAGAAGGTGGTGATGGTGGGCGGGAGGTGGCAGGCGAGGAGTAAAATGTACCGGGTTCCTGGCGCCTTCCAACCCATTGGCGACCAGTCGTTCGAGCTATCCGATCTGGAGCATGAGAGGATCTCGACCATACTCGGATGTTGGGACGATCTGGAACGGAGTTCTTTCAACTTTATCCGGCGAGAAGTGCTGGAATACTGCCAACTCGGGCGGGGTCCCAGTGCGTAGGAAGCCCTTTAGCGGTGATACTTTGTGCTAGCTCTGGCAAAATGATAACTGTTCGCTTTCCTTGCAGGTGCATCTTCCCGGGCGGTCATCAAGCCCGAAACCACTCTCTCAATGGACGGGGAAGACCTCCTTAACAAGCTGAAGGAGAAAGGCGAGACCGTCTTGCGGACGTCGGTGGACGAGGAGTCCGGCCGGCTCATGACTCATCCGGAGCCGAGGGCCATGGATGTTGATGACGGCGCCTACCTCCTGAGGCGGGTGAAGACCCATCATGCTGCGGCTCTTGCGGTGCCTGGAAAGGGCAAGACTACCGGGGGGCCAGTGAGGATTCCCGGCGGAGTGAACAGGATCCCCAACCGGCCGGTGTCTGTGCCGCACGTGGCTCGTGTCGCCAGGGTAAGCGCACAATCTTCTTCTCTGGAAGGCCGGGGAGAAAAACGGAAAGGCGGGGACATTCCTTCCTCCGTGCTGGTGACGCTTACCGGTGGGTCGGCACGGGAGAACCTGGCCAAACGGTTCAGGATAACCAGCGGCGCGCAAACCAACTCTGCTGGGGAGAAGGCCGTTGCTGCTACCCGGCAGAGTAGTCCCGTGCCTGCGGAGGCACCAAGGGGAAGCCCGGATAGTGCACTCGTCCAGCAAGTGGCGGCGGACTTGGTCGGCCTTGGTCTGGACAGACCTGGGTTTGCAGGAGCCCTGGCGGGTGGGAACCGCCCAAAATGCAAGGAATCCGTCCTCCGGGTAAGCACTAACTGGTGCCACTACACTGCTTGTAGGTGGTGTGTCTTACTGCCCGATTAACTGTTTCTGTTGTTGTGCAGCTGCTATACAGTCTGTACCAACCGGACGCGAGCGAGGAACTGTCGGAGCTGAAGAGACAGATAGCTGCTCTATCGGAGGCCCGACAGCGCCTGGAGGTGGAGAAGTCCGGCTCGGATCAGGAGAAGGCCAGATCGGAGGAGAGGGCCAAGAAGCTGGAGGAGCAGAACCGGAGCCTGGAGAAGGAGAGGGCCGAACTGGAAGCCAAGGTGGACGAGCTCCAAGTGGGAGTTGCCGCTCTGCGCGCCGCCTCTGCTGCTGCGACCGGGGAAGACGACCCGGAACTCTACAAGCGGGTTGTTCTCAAATACCCCGAGAGCGATCAGTTCCTGGAGTTTCTGGTGAAGGCCAGGGAAGAGGGCATCTCGGATGCGTACACGGAATGGGCGGGGAAGGGATGGTTAGACACTTCCCTGATGCCGATTGCTGCTGAAGGAGATATCCATGAGCAGTCGGACATCCATCAGGAGGCGGTGGAGGGGCAGCCGGAAGAAGCGATTCGCTCGGACTTGGATTCTTTTACCAACGGTGCCGAGTCTCCCCGAGCCAGAGTCAACGCCGGAACTGAGGTCAACAACGAGGGTACCGCAGGAGAGGCTGGCGGATTGCCTGCTGAAGGCGGAGTCGTGGCTCCTTAGGATTTTCCTTGCTCTTCTCCTTGTAATCTTTCCGGAACGGTTACTGCTTGTATACTTGCTTGATCATGAATATACTTGAACTGGCAGAGCCGGTGAAATTTTCTCAAAAGTAGTTTGCATATATTTGTTTGTACAACGGTTTAACCGGAGTTATGTCAAACTAACCGCTCGGAGCTAGCGGGTTTACCAGGCCTGGTCACGTTCCCGGTCGGGGTCTGTTCTTCTTTCCCCTACGTACCGTTGGAGCTGGCCGTTATCGATCAAACCCTGCACCGCCGTCTTGAGAGCGCAGCACTGATTTGTTTGATGAGTAGCCTCATCATGATAAGAGCAGTACTTGCCCGTCTGTGCCGTTGTAAGTTTCCCCTTCGGGTACTTTCTCTTGGGCGGTGGGGGAATGACGCTCCCGTTCTGAAGTAAAATATCCTCGTAGGAAGTGGTGAGAGCGGTGAAGACTTCTTGACCGGCCGGTGGTGCTGGCATGATTGCCAGGGGGCGCTCTTGGCGGTACGGCGCCGGCTTGTGCTCGTTCTGGGGTTTATCAGAATAGGGCCTCTGCTGTAGCTGTGGCCAGTTTCTGTTGTTGGCATTCCGGCTGGGTCGAGCGGTGCGGTTCTCGGTCCGCTGACTGGGCTTGGCTTCCTGACCGGGCGGAGGGTTCTCTTCCCGGGGGTGGTCTTCCTGTTGCTCATCCCGCTTCCTTTTCAGTAGGTGGTGCCCATAGGTCTCATGATCGGCCTGAGCATGCCGGATGGCCATAGGCATCAACTCGTCATACCCCTGCGGGAGTTCTACCCGAACGGCGTAGGAAAACTTACCCGCTCGGAGCCCCTGCTTAAACGCCATCTCAGCGATGCCTTTGTCCAGGTTCCGAACCCCGGCCGTAGCCGTCTGCCAGCGGTTGACAAAGGTTCTCAGCTCCTCTCCGGGGGCTTGTATGCAGTTGAAGAGGATGGTCGACGTCCGGGTTCTCTCGACTCGGAGAATGAAGCGGCCTACGAACCGGTCGGCTAACTGTTCGAATGCCTCAATCGAGTTCGCAGGAAGCTCGTAGAACCAGCTGAGCGCTTCTCCAGACAAGGTCTCCTGGAAGATGTTGCAGAAGACTGCATCGGAGTATCTCTTGGCGCAGGTTTGGGACCGGAAACTGTCCAGGTGCTGATACGGGCAACCGGACCATGAATAGGTGAGTTTGAGGGACTTCTGGTTGCCAGATCTCCCCGACTCTATGACCCGGTGTGAGAAATGGCCCATGCGCTCATTAAACCGGGCGCCCTCCATCGGCCGCACGGCTCTTCTCTCGCTGGCCTCCATTTGAGCCTTTAAGTCCGACACTGTGTTGGCTAGCATCTGCAGCGCCCGTGTGGTCGGAGTCTCAACTTCATCCACAGACGACGCGCCGAGCTGGCGGGAGGTTGTCGTGCTCTTCGGCGGGCCTGCGCCTGCGGGCGACTTTTCTCGCACGGGATCACCGGGCCGACCGCCCGAAGACTGCCCTGCCTCGGTGTGTTGAGGTTGGACCGGTAGGAGTACCGCCTGCGCCTCGGCCATGGCGTCACTACGCTGCTGTCCTCTTTCCAGGGCGGCTACTAGGGCAGCATTCACCGCTTCCATCTCTTCGTACCGGGCGTTGGACTTAGCTCTGTCCCTGTCGCTCTCCTCTCTTAGACGATTGACCTCTGCGGCCATTGCCCGTATCTCTCCCGCCATACTGCTATGGCCGGGGCTGTACGTAGGGTCCCGGTCCGGGCTCTCAGATCGATCGCTCGGATCATCTGAGAATGTCAAGGAGAAGCCCCGGCGCTGCTCTGGACTGTCTTCATCCCCTGCCGGGCCTTTTCCGCGTGAGCTGTCGTGGTGGGGCCCCGGCATGCCGGACGGTCCCCCACAGCTCCCTCCTTCCTGACCGTTGCCCCGGTCGCCGCGCGGCTCCCGCGTGACGGCCGGGGTGGAGGTGAGCGTCTGCACTAATGCAACACGTCCCTCCTCGGTGGTACCTTTCTCTTGACTCATTTCCGAATTTTCTTCCAACGGTGCTGCTTACACGGCTTTTCGTTCAAGCTTCCCACAGACGGCGCCAATTGTTTCTGCCTAAACCCGGGGGCCTGGTAGATACAGCTGAATCCAACTTGATCTCCTGCAATCCTGCTCACTAAGGGGAATACCGGGCGAGCTGGTCTTCTCCTCTCCGATGCCTAAGTTAGTATAGTTGGAATATATATAACCAAGACACGTATGTAAGCGGGGAGAGAGATCAGTTACCTATTAAAGAGGGTAGTTGGGGCCCTTATATAGGTGGTTGGGGGTGAGGGTTGGCCTCACCCTTCGATGTGGAACTGGTTCCCTTCTGTTTGTACATTCTGGTGCCCTCTTTGGCAGGCAGGCGCCCCCGGTCCCAGGGTCCCTGCCTCCCTGGTGGCAGGATAGAGTGCTAGACCCCGAGGCCGAGTGCTGGTGAGCCGGTCCCGGGCCTTGGGCCGGGCCCTGGTGCACTTGCTGCGGGTCTGTGGGCCTGCTGTAGCCTCTCTGCGGCTACTGTCAACAGGAGTTATAATAGAGAATCTGCTGAAGATGCTCTAATACAGATGTATTTCTAAGAGCATCTTTAGCAGACTCTCTATTTTGACTTTTTAGTTATTTTAGGGAGTCTGTTTAGTTTTTTATGAAAATTAGGAGCTCCACCAGACTCCTAAGTGGCTAGCCATTTTAACTCTTAGTTATCTCGCTCCTAAAGATAGAGAGAGAGATGAGGCTCTCTATAATTTAATACATTCCTTTTAAATGATTTTATGTAATATATAACTGCATTTAAAGTATTTTTTTTTTAATTTAATTAGTAATATAAGTTCCAAATAGTTAAAATAGAAAGAACTGATACGGACATATTTCTAAACTAGCTAGTCAAAATGACATTTTAACTATTTTAGTTAGAATTTAACAAAAAAATGGCCAACATTACTAAAGTTGCTCTAAAGACTTTTTAACTATTTTAGCTGAAATTAAACTAAAATATGACTAACATTGTTGAAAATGCTCAAAACTGTCTTACAGCTCTTACCATCAATTAAAATATGACCACGATAATTGTCAAAATGATCCAATCTTTATTTGAGGAAGGTGTGTGAGACCTTCACAAGAATGTTGTGTTCCCTTGCGAGGTTCAGTCGACTATCATTACAACAGCTAATGTAGAAAATTACTATGACTAAGAAAGCATCTTGATGATGAACGCAATAACATGATTTCATGAGCTACAAATTCTCTGTGTTCTGAGACAAGCCAAAATTTCTTATTAATTTCATTGTTTCAAATAGGATATTCCCCGACAGCTGCACTCTCATTGTTGAAACTCATCTATTGAAGGAAAAACTTTGATATAACAGCCGACGGCAAAACATAGCTTTGTTATTAAGCTGCCACCATCTACAGAGGACCTGGGAAGGTTCCATTCTCCCTTTGCTCATTCCATCTCTCAACCTGACAGACAAATAGTACAAGTGTCAACCCTAGAGACAGGATAACCGCTAAAGATCACAGACTGAAAGCAGCTACGCAGCTAACTTTTGCTAAGGCATGAGTTTTATTTTAGCAAGTAGGCAGATATTGAAAAGATCACGCTCAATAGCAAAACAAGTACATGTGTGCGCTGACCAGTATCATCATAAGAAACACAAAAACATTACATTATAGCAGATCAGTATAAGAACAAGTCCAGTGGTAAATGCTTGAGTTGTAAGTGAATGTGCATTAGTTGTATCAATAAATATTAGCTAGTTCCTGTATGCAGAACTCTTATCCACTTTGCACCTTTTCCAGAGTCACCTGACATAAGTTAATAAATACATAACCTACTCCACTCCGCCGACACATTGTCTTCACCACATTCAGACCCAGCAACAAAACTTGAAAATTATAATAAGAGACAAGATGACGATTATGTACACCAGTTTTTTTTTCTTAACTGCCTTGTGTACACCAGGGCAGAATCAATTGACATAACATTATAATTTATGTATGACTCACATTACATACGACTTACTTTTCAAGGTGACCTAGTTCAGAAAACTATTTATCATATAAGTTTAATTTATAGTGTAAATTGTATTAGGAAAAATACTAATTCTAAATAGAAGTTTAAAAAATATTGAACTGAATGACAATGTCAAAAACTATTCCCAACAGTACTAATGGCAAAAAGGAAATTTTTAGTGTAAATTGTATACGACTTATATACAACTTACTTTTCAAGGTGACCTAATTCAGAAAACTATTTATCATATAAGTTTAATTTATAGTGTAAATTGTATGAGGAAAAATACTAATTCTAAATAGAAGTTTAAAAATTTATTGAACTGAATGACAATGTCAAAAACTATTCCCAACAGTACTAATGGCAAAAAGGAAATTTTTAGAATCCTGACGCTAAATGCAACACAACTTGCCAGAAGCCCTGCACCACATAGGGGCTACAAACTAGCATGATTGGGTCAAACATTAAATGGATATAATAACAAACCACTGGTTTTGTGGTACAACTCAACTACAATAAACTATGAACATCATACACGAGTACATGACATATAAAGGATGCAAAGGCCATACTTCTAATATGGATTTATATGAGTAAAACAGAATCCAAAGAATTTCATCTGACACAGTGGATGAATGAGAAGTTTCAAATAGAAGTCACATACCCATTCACCAGGGCAAAGAGAACGATAGTACTTCTTAAATTTATCACACTCCGGTGCTTCTTCCCCCTTTGCAGCTATGCACCTGAAGATCATGGAATTATTCAAGAAAATTATGGTCAAAACACCTCAAGAGCATGCTAGGCTGTAAGTAGAGAGGACAAGGACTTTAATTTACACTTACCGATGGTATTCTACATATCGGGTAAAGCAATGCCTTGTCTGATTTGTAGTTGGAAAACGGAAATCTGCTGGTGCTGTCTCAATCTGGACACAATACTAGAATGTCAGTGAACAGATCAAAGATATATAAGAAAAGTTAAATAGAGCACTGTACACTTAGGTAGCTGACAAAAGAAAATAATGATAATTGTAGGTGCATATTAACCTTAATTTCAGGTGTCTCTTCAACTGCTTCTTGCTCAACTGAGGTTTCAGTACTATCACTGCTTTCTTCAGGAGCTGCTTCACTGCTGTTTTCAGAGGTAGGTGCTGTTTCAGTTTCAGCAACAGTAGAAGTGATTTCACTGGTTTCTTCACTAGCTGGTGTATCTACTGAACTTTCTTCTGGAGCAGCAGGTGCTTCCTCAGCTTTCTCAGAGACAACCTCTTTGGAAGGTACATTGTCTGGGGTCTCAACCACTTTTACTTCGGCAGGCTTGGTTACCACATCTGGTTTCTCCAATGAGTATTGCTACAAGTCAAAGTATAGCAAAAACAACTATATCAACCACATTGTTTAAAGGTAAATGGTGGTGAGTGGAAGCAAATTATTATATTCCAGGATACAACATGGTGTACATCAACAAGGAAGAAAACTATCAAGAACATACATTTTCCAACTGCATCACAAAAGTTCCTACCTATTAAGAGGGAAAACATTGCATTGGACAGGTGATCGGCATTACCATGTATGGTGATCATGTGGGTACCAGATTAGCTCTCACACAATTGTATAATCATAGAGTATGTGTACCAAGTTTACTCAGCAATATCATATAGTGCCAGAAATATTTTCCTACTATATGTTTTCCCAAGCTCGAGCTTGGTCAAAACTTGCATAACAAGCTAGACATTTTACAAATCATGGAACCATCACTCGTCAGAATCCGGCACTAAGATTGTGTCATAAGTCCCACAAAGCATATTCTAAACTAGATCGATGCTTTCGTAACACTATGTTGAATTCCAATCTCATCTTCCACAAGCAGGTCTCTTTTAAGGAGAAACCATTCCATCCAAAACAACCACATGTATCAATGTATCCTTTGATTCTTTCACAGCCTAAATGATACACTAGCCTGAAATGCTTGTCTATAATCCAAGAATCAAATTGTATCCGAACATATACGCTAACCTATTCAAACTAAGCCGAAAGGTATATCAAACCGATTCAGTCATCATCAAACACCTAATTGCATTTTACATACCGAATCCCTATCCCTGCAACTCAATCCTAAACAAAAGAGACCTAATCAAAACTTGAGTAAAATTTGCATCGTTAATCTGATAAACAAGAAAATGAAGCTCATAATTTCAACTAAAAATCAATCCCTCGTAGAACCAAAAAAAAAAAAAAAATCAAATTCATCGATATAGAATCGTTGAAATCGGAGCTTACTAGATCTAGAAATAAGACGCGATTTTCAATTTGAGTTTAGGTATCAGTAGATCGAACGAAAACAGTGACTAATGGAATGAACGGAATATAAAATTGAAGGAAAGAGGGGAATGATACCTCAGCTAGGGTTGGGGGCTTGTCGGCTTGCGGCTCCGCCATTAGTGGAAGAGGAGGAGGAGGAGGAAGCGATCTACCTCAGCTGCTGTAGCGTTTTATCTAATTGGGTAGCCAAAGCTGAACCAGAGCGATAGAGAAGGAGAGAGAGAGCGTGTGGGCGACTCTAGGTCTTTACAGTGTAAGATGGGAGTGTTTTTACTGCGTTTACTGCCGTGGTAACTGGTGAGAGGTTGAAATTCTTGGTAAGGAGTAATGACTAGTGACAAATTGCTGCGGGGAACGGCGTCACGGAATGCGTGCAGTCATTTTATATTTTAACGGTCGATTATTTTTAGTGATAAAAATAAAAAGAAAACGACCATGTAATGGGTGTATTGTATATGGAATTAGTGCAAATTTTAAGGAAATCAATAAAACTTAAAAGTGTGGGTGTATTCAAAACAGACTTTTGATAATCTATAAAAGTCTGGGTGTATTCAATTAGGATTTTTAAAAGTCTTTATGAAATTTATAAAGTTCACGGGTATTCAATTAAGACTTTTAAAAATAAATAGAATTGTGAGGGTATTCAAAATATCATTCATAGTTATGAGATTAGTAACTCATGAATAATCATAGACTTTGTAGTGTAAATTATGCACACAAAACTCAAATATTTTTCCAGTCTCCAGACCAAAGATTTCAAAAAGTCAACGACATATTTTTTCTACCTATGAAGAGGTTAATCCTTCGTCATCTCTTTATTTTTTAACATATCATCTATGTTTCCTGTTTTTATTTTCTCTCATTTTTTCTATAGTATTTTATGCAATCAAACTCTTATACTAACATGTTCATTGTTGTTGAATTTGTTTTTCAAATATTTTTAATTTATTTCTCATTTATTTATGAAATTCTAAAACACAAATATTATCGTTTGCATGAGTCAGTTGTGGAGTTTTCAATTTCATTTTTCCCAATACTCGTTAATTAATGAATAAGATTGATCAAATGAATATAAATCAAACTACATATTTGTAGTCGGTTTATAAGGCTGTCATGATTAACATCTTATATGGGGAAGGACGCTCAGTTATTTCGTGACTATTTGTTTTGCTTCCCCTTTTAGATACTGAATCGATTATGCATAGCAGATTGGAGCATCACCCTACATCAACTCAAATGAATTTTGTTTTTCATTTTTAATTTTTGTTTGTTAGTATTGAGAATCTGTACAAGTCGTTCATAATAAAGTTTGTAGATTTTTATAAATCAGTATGAAGTCTGTGTAAAAGTCGATGGTTTTAAAGAATCAACAAAAATCGGTGAACATTTTAAATAGTCTGTCTGTGAATTATAAAATATCCATACAAATCCAAATACAATACACCCCCCTAGTCAAAATTAGAGGAAAACTTGCACATTCCAATGTTACATACCCACTCCAATGATTCTTAGATAAAAGACTTTCATACCCTTCCATATCAACATAACCACTGAATCTCTCCTTCCTGATACTGAAATATCTCTCTCCCTCTCTCCGATCCTAATCTCAGACTCACTTCAATATCAACCATCTTGCCTCACCGTCGTCGCCGGAGACGATCCTCCCTCCTCCGCCGCCACGGCCTCGCCTTCCTCATCTTCATCCTCCTCCTTCGCCGCAGCCGCCACATCAGCAACAACAGCAGCAGAAAGGACTCCACCAACAACAACCGCAACTTCACCCCCACCTCCTCAAACGACATTGAGAAGATGCCGGAGACTCCCCACCGCGGCGGGTCCTACCACCGCCGCGCCCACTCCGACTTCTCCTCCTTCCGCCTCCCCAACTTCGACGACCTCCTCCTCTTCGACCCCTCCGACCTCGACCTCTCCTCATACCCCTCTCCCCTCCGGCCACGTGGCACCACCATCCGCCGACTCCAACAACTCCAACTCCGGCGCCGTCCACATGCCGATCGACGACTCCGACGACTCCTCTACCTCCCCAACCATAGCTTCTCCAAGTTTTTGGCCTGAGCCGCAACGGCCGAGTCTTTAAGCTCGGTGGCGTTTGATATGTCAATCTCGATCAGAAAATCAGTGGCTAAACTTGGTGGTAGTGCAAGCAAGGGTAGTCAGTAATTGGGGTTACTAGGGGTTAGTAACCTGGTCAGTGGGAGTCAGAAACATGGTTACTGGAATCTGTAAGTTGCTTACAGCAGGTCAATAACCTGATTACTGAGAGTCAGTAGCATGCTTACTGGAATCTGTAAGTTGTTTACTGGGGGTCAGTAACCTGATTAATGAGAGTCAGTAATTTATTATTAGGGGTTACCGGGGGTCATTAATCTTACTGGGGTTCAATTAGCTCTCTTGTAAAACTCCGACAAGGGTCTAGTATGGTTCCGGCAATGGTGAGTGAGATAGCGGTGTCATAAAAAAACCGGTGAGATTCTGGCGACAATTGGAAAAAAATATTCCGGCGAAAAGAAAAAATTGGTGCCGGAATCCTGCGACCGACCATCAGACATCGGCGGAGTTTGGTGACCTTCCGGCAAAGTCTTTTATATCTTCCACTTTCTCAGCACGTTATAATTCAAAAATCTATTAGATAGGGCAGAAGGACAAAAAAGGAAGAAAAATATTAAAACTGTACTAGGGTTGAAAAGATTTGCTGAAATGGGCAATAAGAGTTGTTACCTTATGTTTAATAGGGGAAGAAATTAGGGTGGTCATTGGAATGGGTAATGAGGGGGCCAAATTTGTACTAAATTGACATTTTATAAAAAAATAAAACCAAAAACTTGAAAATGTTGAAGGAAAATACCATAAATGTGCCTTCGTCAAAGTAACTGACGATGACGAATTAGGAAATTAGTATCAATCTGATGTAACGTTTCAATCAGTGTTTATTACCATTATTGTAATTGATGTTTCCATTGTAATCGTCACCCTATATAAAGGGATTCTCTAATGAAATGAGTAGACCAATTCCGATTATTCTACAACACGTTATCAGCACTTTGCTTTAGCCAGAAAGAGAAAAAAAAAGAAACCTAGGTCTTTGTCTCTGAAAAAACCCCAGCAAAACACTTCTGCCGGCAACATTTTCGTCGGCAAAGAAGATCTCCTCCCCAAAAAACCCTTTTTCCCGACAAATCCTTCGTCGGTAAAAGTAAACAGTAAACTCTGCCGACGACAGTTTTGTCGGCAGAGAATGGAAAAAATCTCAAGGCACCCAGAAATTTGAACTGGGCACCCTCCTCCGATGGCTTGTGCCCTCCTCCGCTGTCGCCCTCGACCGGACGTTGAAGCTTGAAGCCGCAGCCCAGCGCCGCCGCGGCCTTGAGCCGATCTTCAGCGCCACGCCAGCAGTCCTGCTCGCCGGCCCAGCTTGACGCCATCGACGCTCTTTCGAACCCGATCGGGCTGCCTCGCCTCGATCGGCGTCTGCCCCAACCACTAACCTCCGATCGGACTGCCTCGACCCAGCAGCCCGACGCTCCAGTCCAGATCGGACCACGCGTCTGCCTCGTCGACGCCACGGTTGCTGCTCCGCCGCTCCAGTCCAGACCTGACCACCCGGCACCAGGATCGGACAACCTGCTTCAAATCCTTCAAACATCTGCCGACAACTCCTTTGTCGGTAAAGATTGCCTACCCGTTTGTAGCCTGATCCGACGCGGCTCCTTTGGGCCTGGTCTCGACCCGGATCTGTTGGGCCTGAAATGGATCTGCGTGACCCGACCCACGAAGGAAAAATATTTGGGTAAAACTTTAAAGGTAATATTTGAAATTACCGTATAGTAATTCTTATTTACTGTAACTATTTACTGTTTTATGAATTTAATGGTAAATATTAAATTATTTAATTGATATGGTAAATGTATGATTAAAGTGACTAATCATATGAATATTTTTTTTATGTGACATATCAATTTAATAATGCGGCGATGAATATGCGACAACAAATTTGGAGTCGGAGATCGAGCAATCGATTCATATGCAGTTTATTTGGCAAACTTACAAGTAATATTTACATTGACGCTCTGCTTTCATTATATTTTGTTTCAGTTATTTATATGATATAATGCTCTATTAAAATTGATTGCATTAGTATTTATATAAATATGAAACATGAAGCGTTATATGTTCATTTTATTAGTGTTAAATAATTGTTTTATTTAACATATTACTTATTTTGAACACTGCTCTGATAATGTAATTTCATGAGCTTCGTAATATAAAGAAAAAGTGACAAACCTATAATGTGGAAAAGTATTTTCACGAAGCATGAAAAATATGACCATTATAAATTTCAGTCTTGAAATCCAATTTTAATTTCTTGAAAAATTTTCATCAATGATATCTTCTTGATTATATAAAAAGCAACGATAATGAAATTTCATTAGCTTTACATGCAATGAATATGGAAAAATCAAAATTTTATGTGATAAAGTAATTTCACAAAGCATCAGATTTACTATAAATGTATCTTGGTTTATTTTAGTTGTCGTGAATGTCATAGACCGCGAAACTAATATATATTTTATTCTTCCTATATTTTACAGATGGTTTAACCATCACAGTTTAGTTTTGACATATTGGACTCTGAAGAATTTGAGTACCAAATTCCCCTATTAAGCCGACTAAGGCTTGAGCATGGTATATTTATGCAAATTGCTTTATGTAAATAGCTAAATAAATAATTTCAATATCTTGAATGACAATGTAAGGTCTAAGAAAAAGAAATTTTCCTGGAACAAATTATGCAAAGTCATGCAATAACCCTAAACCAAAGGGCAATGACAATGTAAGGTATGAGAAAAAGAAATTTCCGGGAACCCATTTTGCAAAATAAAACAACCCTAAATCAAAAAGCAATGACGATGTAAGGTCTTAGAAAAATATATATATCTTCTTGAACAAATTGGGCAAAATAATGCAACGACCCTAAAACTAAGGGTAATTACCATGGACGTAAAATTCATATAATCATCCAAAAGTAAGTGGAAACAATGTAACATTTAAAAGATGACATAGGGGACATGTCATGTGCAGTGAAGCACTCTGTCATTGTTGTAATTCAATGAACTATTGATACGTACATTATACGCTAGCAAAGAATTAGCTACGACTTACAATAAGTATGAAGAATCATACGAGTACGTAGATTTTTTTTGAAAAAGTATCTTCAATATCCAACAAGAACATCGAAAATGAATTTACAACTGAAGACATAACATATGGGAAGAATATGTCAAATGACACATCTCATCATTGCAGCTATTAAAAGAGCAAAAAGGATCTGGCTCAATCCAAGATAGACTTTGATTAGTCTACTTTTAAATTTACAAGATATCCTTATAAAGGCTATTTCGCCTAAAATTAGACTTTTGGTCTTAATGTTTCTATCTCTAAATTGGACAAGACTAAATGTAATCGTTGGCACGTTAATTTTTGAATTTTCTCTCAAAGAATTGAGATTATTCAAATTTTATTCATGATATACATAATTCAATTTTCTGCATCTAACTTTGCAAAGTATTGCATAAAGTAAAGCAACATATCATAATATAGGCATGAAACAAAGAACCGTGTGCAAAGAAACGCACAATGTAATCCCTAAAATAATAGTACTGAAGAACAGTAGTACTATATCAGTAGTATATGATAATGATTAGTATATCAAAGAAAGTAATAAGGATCAGTATATCTTTTCCTTTGGGATTCATAATACACCTGCCTAATTGGGATTAGAATCTCTTTTATTATAATTCTCATTTCCCAATCGAGTTACTCTAAAGAACTTGAGTTACGTTTCGATATATATTGAACATATGTCAAATTGACAAATAATGCCAAGAGAAAATTGAATTTTGTTTTCCACATTATGAAGAAATTTACGCCACGATTTTTCATGTGAAAAAGACACAAGTGAGAATTCATTTGAGCTCCTTTGCATTACCTCTAAATGACTGCGAATGTAAACGAGTATTAGAGAAGATTATATGTCAACTTAGTAGGTTCTAAGTAACCGCTAATTAAATCCAACGTCATAAGAAAATGATCTTTTGGAATTCTGACATAGATTGGCTTTAATATGGTGATCCATACATTAAAGAAACTACTATGGACACCCATATTTTTGGATAAATAGAAGCAAACACCAGAAGAATATGGTTCACACACGAATCTGAGGACGATCAATGAACATTTTATCCTCAAATATTGTCATATAGGGTTGAAGACGTATGTTCAATTCCTAAATTCCGCCGTTCCCCCAATGTGGCATTATAATATATTTGATGCACAAGCATATGCATTTATACCTTATTATGCTTCTCCTATCCGTCATGATTTTATGGATAAAAGTACATCATTCAAAGCCTATTCGTTAAAGCAATTATGATTGAGATCATCATATGCAAAGGACACATGAGTTTCTCATTATGTTGTTATATTGAATCAAAAGAGGATTCAGTGGATCGATTCAACCAACTTGCGGACACCATAGATATTTTATGGTGTTGGTTGTTGTGTCGACACACTGGTCACGTGTCATGACACCATCCACAATTAAAATTTATGCTGCTTATGCTAGAAAGTCAAAGCACCTAGGCCGGGTTAATTTCCGTAGGTGTGATGATTTTATGGCTTATTATATGGGATTTGTAATGGACATCATATTCCTATATATAAAAACCCAATTGGTCTCACGGAAAACGACTACAGTAATAGGCTTAATATTGGTAAAGCACACCAATACTTCCGTTTTGGGTTATGTAATTTTTGCATGTAGCGTTACTTTTTCATCTATGGCCATCATCATTGAACCAATTTACACCATAGCTAGTGACTATGTGTAAGGATTTTAAAGGATTTCAAACGAACTTGTAATCCTTGAGCTCTTTTGGATTGACACGGATCTACAATCCTTGAGCTCCATTAAATGTTTTTATGTGCCAAATTTGCGCCGCCACAGCGCACAATGATGGGTCCATTGAGATGAATAAATATTTATGTTGGATATGAACTTCCAGCTATAGTCCGCTATGTCGAAACCTTGACAGGCGATCTCTTCACCGCTAGATTTGCGGAGTGTCACTTTGATGAGACAGTGTTCCCGTCGTTAGGGGGAGATAAGAACAAGCATGTTCAAGTGGAACGACAGGAATTGTCGTGGTTTGTCCCCACTGTGTCTCATCTCGATCCCCAAAAATCACACAAAGTAAGGTGTGTAGATATCTTATACATTAAAGTGACGAGATCATATAAACCTGCTGCAAATATACCTGCAAGGATTGTGTTTTATCAAAAGGACATGGTACCACCCAAGAGGAATTGGGTATTGCACTGCCACCATGGATGGTGGCATGGTGACGCCATAAGTGGCATAAATGGCGTCACAGGCCGTGGCTCTCCAAGGAAGAGGGGGAGGCCACCTTAAGTTCGATACATACTTGTGTAAAGGAAGAAAACAAGTTTGGCACAACCTGATCTATTGATCAGTGATACTCAAATCCGTCTCATGAGAATATTTATGGATTGTGGTTATCATTGGGGAACGCCTCAAATGTTAGAACCAATCCTTAAAGTATAGAGATCTCTACAAACACATTACACTAGTGTACATGAGGACGTGGAATAATGAGTCTACTATCGAACCATACTTCGTTGAAAAATGTCAACTTAGTAAACTGGCCTAATGGAAAGAAGCGATCCAGTATAAACAAAGAGATATGTATTTGGACAGGTGACGCCGACACCGCAAATGTAAACCCTATCAAATATATCTTTGTTAGAATGCGTAATGAGAATAAGAGTATGCAAACTCACCTTATGGCGCAAGGTCTCTCAAAAACGCACTGGAATCGACTACGAGGAGATATTCTCTCGTAATGGACTACGATGAGACAATCTCTCGTAATGGATGTCATTGTACTCCACTACCTTGTCAGTTTGGTAGTTTTCCGAAAAACTGAACATGCAGCTTACGGAAAGTGATCAAAACATATATCTCTATGGGGATCTAAATTAAGAGATATACATGAGGATCCTAAACGGACTTCATCCACCCAAATCAAGTGACTCTAGATCACATGAGTACGTTTGCAAAAGAAATTGAAACGTTCACTAAAGTGACTACTTGATTGGAAAGGGATTGATGAATTATGCCCTTGCGTTTTCATTATGGATATATATGAACTCTAAATGAAATAAGAGAAACTCAGTGTATTGTAAATCCTAAGTTGAGAATGAAAAAGATTTTGGGAATACACAGTCTTGAAATGGAACTCAAGGACTGTAATGATGGTGATCATCCATCAATCGGCTTAGACACTCTAAAGAATAAAGTGAGGCCTACATATACTCCCATGATCAGTCGAAGTCTTTACTATAAATCCGTTTTCATCTAAAGGAAGATGATGAAGAAGTGTTGGGAAATGAAGTTCCTATACAAGTGTAATCACGTATGATTGTACTTAAACACAATGTGTAGGACTCGACCTCACATTCGATGTAAATTTGTAAAGCTATGTTTAGCTCTGCGCCTACACAACGCAAATCGTTCTTTCATTAAAGATATGAAAGATTTGGGCTTATTCAATCTCTACATAGAATGTGACATGATAAAGAAATTATCCACGTCATAGCTAACTATGCGTAAAGAAAAACGCATTAAAGGTGAGATAAGAAAATCTGTTATTACAGATCAATTTCAAATCTCTTTATGGTTCACTCATACTCTAGACGAAGTTATGACCATTTTGTTATATGAAGGTCATACCACGAGTGAACCTGATGTTCAATATGAACCTATGTATTCAGTTCATGAACAACCTTATCCTCAAGATCAAAGTAAATCAAGTTGGATCTGAGGACGATGTGGCAAGATTTAGTTACTAAATCATTGCTCAAAGTCACATTTGGAAAAACATGTGAAAATGCATAAGTATGCTAATAAGACTGAAGCTCCCTTGATCAAATGAAAGAATCAGGGAGAAACCCATGATTAATGTAGAAATCAGGGGGAGGTGCAGACATCAGGGGGAGTCTAGCACATACATGTTGTTTTCAAATGTAATAGGTGCGTTGTGCTCTTTTTCCCTTCGTCCAAGTTTTATTTTGTCCCACTGGGTTTTGTTACTTGGCAAGGTTTTTAATGAGGCAACACCATATGCACCATTTCGTCTTTGACTTGGCACAAGGGGGAGTGTTGAAGGAAAATAACATAAATGTGCCTTCGTCAAAGTAACTGACGATGACGAATTAGGAAATTAGTATCAATCTGATGTAACGTTTCAATCAGTGTTTATTACCATTATTGTAATTGATGTTTCCATTGTAATCGTCACCCTATATAAAGGGATTCTCTAATGAAATGAGTAGACCAATTCCGATTATTCTACAACAGAAAAGTAGTTTTGGTAATAAACTTTTTTACTATAATGTAATTATGAGTAGCCGGTAGGACTGGTCAAGCAATCGAGCAACGTATAGTGTTCGATTCAGAACTCTCATATTTTTTTTTACCAATATCTTATAAAGAATTTTGCGCTCGTGCATCTGTAGTGAGAAATTAGTCTACTTTTGTAGGCTTAGCTAGATACTATTTTCTTTTATTACATAAAACTATACAACAAACCAAAACTAAAACACAAATTTTCTATCTACTCCCCTTCCCAGCTGATCCAAATGGAACGTTGAGGACACCAAAAAGCGCAGTGAAATCAAATAGTAGGAGAATGAACAAAAAATTAAAACGCTAGGAATACTAAAAAGAAAAGGCAGCGAAACCAAATAGTATGAGAATGAGTCTAATTTAAATAATTTTTAACATGGGAGGGCGAGTGTATTCCAAAATACATATATCTGCTACCCACAAGGGTCCAACTCAGTTGGTAAGCAGACTGAGTTACTTAAGCAAGGTCGAAGGTTCGATCCTTGTGTATGTAAAAGGCCTTGCGGGGAGATCCAACCCTCTACGGAGTGCTCAATTGGCCGAAGGGGGGGTGTCGCTGCGTCTTTGGCGAGGCACTGCTGAGACTTCGGCACAAAAGGATCAGGTTAAACACCTGAGAGCCTGCTTGTGGTCTCTTTCCAGTACCCTCTTTTAAAAAAAATAAAAAATACATATATCCAAAGGTTTAAAAAAAAAAAAAAAAAAAATTGGAAAGGTTTGGGTGCATGGGGAACATGCTTCTTCTCCGTTGTTCTAGAATCAGATTCTCATGGTCACACTTGGCTGCTGATGGTTGCCGGGTAGATGAGGTTTCCTGCAGCCACATTGCTAGGTAGCTGGGCCTATAATCCAATTCCTCTACTGTCATTCTTCTTGGATCTTGTCCAGTTGGCCCAAAACATATGGGCATTTGACATCTTAAAAGTAAAAAATCACTTTGTCAAAGTTTGGCGAGAATATTGGAAATTATCGTATTAAGGTTACTAATCCAAAAACAACACAAGAGAATCCAATTACTAAAAGATGAGTTACTAATCCAATTACTAATCCAAACTTGAGACTAGTAATCGTAGGAGTTAGGCCATTTTGCAGAAAATGATTCCTTTAGGAAATTAGAAATTAGAGGACTACATACATTGTTACTGATTTAGAGGACTTTGATTTCAAGAATTGAAATGTACACATCCTTCATAGAAGTCCATTTGAATAAACTAACTAGTCAGGTGGAACCTATGATTTGTCATTTTCATGTATCTCTATCATTCGAGCTCTTGGAGAGCAAAACCATGAATTGTGAAGCCACAAAAGAACACTATTGCTAATGCTCGACGATTGTCAATAGTTGATGTGTGATTGACTTCATGTTCTCTTAAGAATAATACTTATGAACACGATAGCAAATAAAAATGTAGATCGACCTTGAAATCTTCAAACTCAAAGAAGATTTTTATCAAAATTCATCTATATATGTATAGACAGTGCAAGTAAACTGGTACCTAATATGCGATCTAAATTTTTAATAATAGTGGTCACTTTTGAAACAATAACCAAAACTACACTTTATAAATATGGATTTAGATCATCTCCTAACTTTTTATTTCACCTTACTTTCCTGACATTCTATTTAATGGCTCACAATAAGGTGAAAAGAAATGTTAGGAGATGATCTGAATCCTTATAATATTTGGTAGTTCGTTTATGTGTAAGTTTACATCGGTGTTCTAAATCACTTCCCTTTTTTTTTTTTTTTTTTCCAAATTTAGATGAACACCTATATCAATAGTGACTTTGTAACAAAGTTATGGACTTGAGGTAAAACTAGATTCTTATAACCATCCCCACTTCATTATTGAACCTATGATCTTTTCTCTTTCCCGTACAAATTACGGGATGAAATAAAGGTGGCAAGTAAAAAGCTTTAGACTTTCTTTGACCATAATAGTTGCATATACTAGTTCTACAATCTCATATAATCATTGGAACAAAACAAAACATGCCACACATATAGCAAACAATGTCTTTACTAGATTCGCTTCGTAGGGCCGATTTCCGAGTGTGTGTGCTTACTTATACCCAAGAATAGGATGCGAATCCATTGGAAATTTGGAATGGCAGAGACGACCGTTTACAGCCTTGGGTGATGATGGATGATGGGATTGATGGGGATATTGAGACCTATCTTATTTGAATTGAGATGCAACAGAGGGAGATCGACATAAGGTAATTGTAACGGGCATTATTTCTTGTGGGGTGATGTTTTATGTTACGGTTACAACCATATTGGCGTTTATTTTTGTGACAACCGTAACAGTGTAACATATATTGTTGAACACATTTGTTATTATTTTTTATTTGAAAAGACCTTCATTAATACTAAAAATATTACAATTGTAACGGACATAATGTGAGGGTAAGAATCCCCTATCCTGAATATTAATCAACTACCTTCTATGAAATATATATGCGAATTGTGATGATGAAACCTTATTATAGACAAAAAAGGATCCTGTTCTACGAGGAAATAAGACGCAGATGACATGAAATCTAAATCTTTTCTTTATATGGTTTTGAGTCTGATTTTTGATTGTTTTACCTGAATCTGTGACTAGAACTAACAAGTGATTGATGTTAATTTTGCAATAGAAATATTGAGATATTGTGTAAATAATATAGATAGGGGGCTTACATGAGTTATACATGTAGTGTAAAAGATTTTCAAGATGGTTGTATATTAATATCATAGTTCCCCTGGTCGTATGCTCTAATGTGTTGCTAAATATACAATTATACTGTAGGTATTTCTGAAGGTAGTTAGAGTGTACTTCGATCACCTCTCTAGGGTGATTCTACGGGAGAACTGATAATAAAATCTCAATTTTGAGTAGTTCTCGTTGAGTTTTAAGAGTGTCAAACTACTATAGTTACTTGGCACTTCAAATTAGAAACTTATTGTTTAATGGATTGACACCTTTTCTTTTCTGATGAAACATAGACGCTCTCTATGTCAACAAAAACAACTCACATTCGTAAGTAATAAACTCTATTTGGCTCTGGACGCCGAAGACACAATTGTGGTACGCTAAAAGCCTAAAACTAAATACTTCCACGAATACTCTTTTTACAAAGCTTCTATGAATGGACTCACACTTCGCTCCTTCCGTGTCACAATTGAAGGCAAAAACCCTCACTAAGGGGTTCATGACGTGTAGCAGCCACTTCAAACCTCTCAAGCCCTAATACTACTCCACCAACATCATTATAAGGAGTTTGGAGAAGATGACAATCGATCTATCAGCAGTTGAAGTAAATGATCCTAAAATGAACACTAACCCTATACGCATTGCATCATGATCCACTCTAAAACGCCTCATTGAACAAACCTAAAATTTAGAGCTCCTAACATTCACAATGCAATACAACGTCAAATGACTGAAACCACAATATCTATGAATGACACAATTAGAACACACAAAGTAGGCGAACGAGCAGGTAAAGACAATTAGCACAAGCGGAGTAGACGAATGGATTTAAAAGGACAATTAATACACGCGGAACAAACAAATACACAATGACAATTAACACACGAGAATAGGCGGACGAACATACAATCGAGATCGTCCACGTGTTAGACAACAATAGAAACCGTCATCGTCATATTAGACAATTTCAAACAAATACAGATTCAGATACGAGCATATTACAGACAATGAATATTCATTAATGATTACAATCCACATTACTTTTTACATTGATGTTTTTTAGTTTTGTAACGGCTGCTCCGTAACACACGGACGAGCGGAGGAGCTGCATCACGACCGCCATTCAAAATATTCAACACTTTTCATTTTTCTTCAAAATCGAAAATATTATGTTCCAATCTTCTCTTCATTTCCATGAGAAATTAGTCAAAACACTAATGAAAAAAGAAATCTTGAGAACTCGTACATTTCACCCACAATACAAAAGGTGGATTTGGACAAGAGGATAGGTGAAGCTTAGAAAAAGAGGAGAGAGATGCGTGGCTTGTTTTACGGGTCATCATGTCCCTTCCGACTTCCCCTTCTCTTCTCTTCTTTTAAGCCAAGAAAAAGACACCTCCGTTCTTTTGTGTCCCAAAACCAAAGCCCTTTAATAATTTCCTTCCTTCCTTTTTTCATTTCTAAACCTACAAAAACAAAATAAATCATTTATTTCATTTCATATATAAATACTACCCCTAAAAGAATAGTCCTCCTCCTCGCCGACTGCCCAAGATTATCCCCACCCAAAATCTCTCTCAGATCTTCTTCTTCCAGATCACCCAAAAGCCTCTCTGTTTTCTTCTGGGGTTTTCTCTCTTCTCTTGTTTCATAGTTTTCCAGTTTATATTATGGATAAGACTTCCTCATCTTCTACTCATGAAAACACTAGCAGCACTACCAGAGATGAGTACCTCAAACACCTCAACAAGCTCTCCCACAAGATCTCTAAACCCGTCACCCGAAAACCCAACTTCGACCCGCCCCCTGTTGTTCCGCTTCCCAACCCTCAAAACGCACCGCTTCAATCCTCTGCTTCGCAGCCCCCGAATCAGCACCAGCCTCCGGTCTACAACATCAACAAGAATGACTTCAGGGACGTGGTCCAGAAGCTCACCGGTTCGCCAGCTCACACCGACCGGTTCGCGACTCCTCCGCCGATTCACCCGCCCAAAACCCAGAGTTCAAGGCTCCAGCGCATCCGACCTCCGCCGCTGGCCCAGCTCGCCACCCGGCCGCGGCCTCTGCTCGACGGCGCCGTTTCGGCTCAGCCAACCAACACCACTAACAATATCAACAACAACAACTCTCTCATTCCGCCGATGGGGACCGCCGCCGCGCATTTCGGCGGCATCATCGGCCGGTCCACCGCTCCGCTTTCGCCTCTGCCGCCTTTCCCCACCGTCCACGGCGCGGCGGAGTCGCCGGTATCGGCCTACATGAGATACCTCCACAACTCACTCTCCGCCGGAGATGCGAGTCAGAATATGAACCAGAAGCAGCAGCATTTCTCCGGCTTTTCGCCGCTGGCGCCACTCGTCTCGCCTCGCTGGACCAACCTGACTCCTCCGCCGCAGCAGCAGCCGGAGCAGAGCCAGACTCAGACTCAGACTCAGACTCATAATCAGAATCAGAACAGTAACCAGCAACTTACTCCGCCGGAGCCTCAGCCGTCGGAAGCTCCACAGCCTCCTCTGCATGCGGCAGCTTCCTCCCAGCTCCAATTGGCTATGCCGCCTTCGCCGCTGCCATTCGGATGCTTGAACTCGCCTCGGTCACAGTATAGCTTGCTGTCCCCAACTCAGTTAGGGTTTCCTCAGCTCCCTCTCTCGCCGACTGTGCCTGCTCCAAGCCCTAGGTGGAGGGGTTTCTAATCTTTCTTCTTCAGGTAAGTCGGCTTTAGTTTAACTTTATGTCGGAAAACAATACACAGGAAGCTGTCTGTTTTAGAGTTTTAGGGTTCGTTTTTTTTATCTTGCTCCACAGAATGTACATTATGGATTGAGGGGTCTATTCAATTACTAGAGGTTGGACGGAAATGGTCTGCCTCTGGTGTAAGATTAGGGTACTGTCTTCGTTCTGTAAATGGAATATATGAGAAATGTGAGACATTTAGGTTTGTTCTTTGTTATTGGAAATTTGGGGGTCAAATGAGATCAAATGTTATACCTTTAGTTCTGTTTTTAAGGTTGCTTTCATTGAATTTATTTTATTTTTGTGGAATTCTCTATGCTCTGAATTCTCTAAGTAGACTGAAGTTTCCAAAATTATTTCATAATTATTTATATCGGGTCAAATTTGTTTGTTCTTTTCATCATCGAACTGGAAGAAAGTAGTATTATGTGGAACACCATGATAGTTTTGAAACCGAAGTTCACTATAGTCTTTTCATCCTTTCTTACTTTTGTATGTTTGAGCTGGTGAGATTAATCAAATGCAAAAGGTGAAGATGGAGAAAAGCTTGTGCGCACCTTTGTGTTTGGAGTCTAGTGGCCTTGTATAGATGTCTTGACTGTTGACAGTCTTGGCTTTAAAGTTCATGTGGTATAACAAAACCATTAATGGATGACATATACTTATCAACTGAGGTCATTCATGTAGTTCACTTTTAATTTATAAGCTTATCCTTCTCAAGCCTCAACAACTTAGTCAATCCCCTTAATGTTCCTGATGTCACTTCAATTATATCAGAATTATAAATATTATATAAGAAAACAACAATAATTCAGGTTAGCTATTGGACTAAGCTATCTAAATTTAGGTGGGAGAAGGAAGCGAAGAGCTTTGCATTCTCATGTTTCCTCTCACACTATTCCCAGATATTAATGTACAGTTTTAACTTCATTCTTATTTTGAATGAACCCAAGGGTGGAAACAAGAGACAATGTTAGCAATTAATCCAACAAAATGGATCTTTTGATTGGCCTCTTGTTAGTGCCACATCTTTTTCATTTTCACTGTCAAGTTTGAAGAACACAGCAGGGCATGTGTCTCTCAGACATCACTTTGTGATTAGAGATGTATCTTTTGCTTGGATCTTTCAACCAGACATAGCTTGAATTGACATTGTTCCTGTTAACTGATTTTATCTTATGTTCATTTTTGGAGACAATTTTTATGATATCTTTTGTGCTTGGGAACCTTTATAGAGGAGATACTTCAGCATTTTTCCATCATGGATATCTTATTAGTACTCTTTAGTATCTGTTATATCTGTGAAATTGCCATCATGTTGTATAGGAACAGCTACTGTCTGTTTCTGTGATAAAAAAAAAAACTTGCAATCCGGACCATCTGGAACAAATCATTAACCTAGTTTAACTTTGATAAACTTTCAAAACACGTTATTCTCACACTTGTGGAATGAGGTGTTTTGGATAGCCTTTTGTGATACTAGCATAGTTAGGTAGTTTGATGGTTGTTGGGAGATACCAGATAGAGATGCTTCAGCAGCAAATAGATTTGGAGAGGAAAATGTTACCCGTGGCCATTGTTTCTAGGAAAAGTTGTTAAATGGGTCTTGACTCTTGATCTTGTTGGTCTTAGTTTAGTGTGTCGCTGGAAGTTTTAAACAGTAGAGGATTGAGTGGTTCTTTGTTTCCTAATCACGTGGGTTCGTAGCAAGTTAGCATTGTGTGAAATCTACTACGAAAGGCATCGGATTGTTTTTTATTTGAGTTTGTTTTGTGCGCATATGGGCAAATGGTTTCTTGGAAGTAAGCAGTTTGTTTTGTCGTTGCAATCCCCTTTTATTTGTAGACAGAATAGGTAAAACAAAGAGCGGGCCAAGGAACCACCGTTGTTTATGTGTAGATTTCTGGTTACGAAATTTGACTATAGTTTCGCACTGACCAATATAATCACAGAGGATTCATCCAGTTTCTTTGTGTTTTGTTTTTGTTGTCTTGCCTTTTCTTTCTTTTATTCGAATCCACCTACTTGTGGGAAATAGTCATAGAATAAGAACATCTCCCAATCCTTGCCGTGATCCCATCACTCGCAAGCCAATTTAGAAACCCTACTACCAATGATTTCACGGTATACGACAGCACTCTCTTGTTAAGGACCTGATGTATGACATAGTAAGGAACTGGAGAATTGTTGCTTGCGGACGAGCTCTGTTATGAACTCCAAGCTTGCCATCCCACAAACTAGTTGCAAGGAACTTGAGAGTAGTTGTCACTTGAAGAGGTCTGCGTCATAGGTTGGCAAAGGAGCGCGAGCGAGGAGCTCTAGACTTTGCCATCCCATTACAAATGATTCGACAATGCATAATCCAAACGTACTCCTATTGATATTATTGCTCCACAATAGAACCAGACTGTACTAAAACTAAAACTCCTACGATTATAAATCTTGCTCGAGTATTGGAAACAGGTTGGGTAGACCGGTAGAGTAGTACTAAAACTACTACCATCATGTTCTGTTTAAGGAGACCCTTTCCAAGATGACAAGTTGATAAAAGCACGTCCTTATCCACCACCCACTAACGTGAAGCACACATTAGATTCTGCTTCAGCCTGAATAAAAAAGGCTATACCATTTTGTATGACCTCAGTAGTGACGATCTGACTAACACAACTCACTCCATAAGAAGTCCTAATCAGAGATTTACCGTATCAATCCTCATTCGAGGACAATAATATATATAAAAAGATCACACCAAATGTCTTGACTAATCTAATCCTTGAGACCAATTCAGAGTGATTATAAACCCTAATCAACACGGCAACACCTCCCTATGAGCAGTGTGCGGTAACTCACTGAGGGTTAACATCAGTCTTTATCCAACTACCAGGTCACTCACTAGATATGGGAAGATGAGACTAGTCAGCCATTTCCACGAGGATAAGCTTTCATGGTTTTTTCCATGATGCCTAAAATTAGAGATACCAAGTAGGATTATATGCTCCAAAAAGTGTAGCATACGTACAAAATGTATCAATCAAATAAAAGAGAACACAGATTCACATGTACTGGGCAATTCGTATCCAATAAGAGAAGACCATTCTCACTTTATAGAACGCCTTTCACATTATCTTCCCCACATGCAACTTTATAAAAGTTGATAAAGACATAGACCATGAACCATAAAATTTTTAGTGATGGCCAAGCCTTTGAATCAAGCAGGAGAGATATTCAAGCTAGATATTTTTCCCAATCAGAGATACAAAACCTTCAATATGTTTAAGCAATTACCAATCCAGAAACACAGAATTGATCCAAACAAACTATTTTAATTTTAAAAAGGAGGGAAATATAAAAGGACAATTAAGACCGAGTTCGTCAACAATTTAATTGCAAAGACAACAATGATGTCTAGAAGCTCGGAATGGGACCGAAAATTAGCCAGGGATTTACCTTCTCCTATTAAAAACATATAGAGGAGAAGCGAATCCATAATCTGCAGTGAAGAAAGACGATCACTGCTTTGCTTCCTCAGTGGGCTTGGGTGCTTCTTTGATCTCATCAGCACCATCATCCTACAACCAAAGCATTCATAATTCACAACAGTGTACTTTCAAAATTTGATCCAAAAATTCGCATACAGGGAGAAAATGTGCATCTATACCTGCATGTCAGAGGTCCAGAGAGTGAGATTGTCACGGAGCAGTTGCATGATCAAAGTGCTGTCCTTGTAGGATTCTTCACCCAGTGTATCCAACTCTGCAATTGCTTCATCGAAAGCCTGAAAATCCCCAACGACAAAACAATTAATCAGATTTCACACAAAATCAAAGGATCCATTTTCATAATCAATGTCAAACATGCCATCAATTGGTACCTGCTTGGCGAGATTGCAAGCGCGGTCAGGAGAGTTGAGAATCTCATAGTAAAAGACAGAGAAGTTGAGGGCAAGTCCGAGGCGGATGGGATGTGTTGGTGCCAGTTCAGCATTGGCGATATCCTGCAAACACATTCATATACAAACCACAAACTATCTTTAGATCCGTAAATTATGAATTTCATCTGAATCAATGTAATCCGAAACCTTAACTGTAATAAAATTGTCAATCAAATCGAAACATGAAAACACAATAAAAACTAAATATTGTATACCTGAGCAGCCTTGTAGGCAGTGAGGGTGCTCTCAGCGGCCTCCTTGCGCTCGGCGCCGGTCTTGAACTCAGCAAGATAGCGGTGGTAGTCTCCCTTCATCTTCAGATAGAACACCTTGGAGTCGCCGGAGCAGGCCGACGGGATGAGACGCGAGTCGAGGAGCTTGAGGATGCCGTCGCAGATGCCGGAGAGCTCAGTCTCGATCTTGGATCGGTACTCGCGGATCATGCTGACGTGGTCGTCGTTACCGCGGCTCTCCTCCTTCTGCTCGATCGAGGAAATGATACGCCAGCTGGCACGGCGAGCACCGATGACGTTCTTGTATGCGACGGAGAGAAGGTTGCGCTCCTCGACGGTGAGCTCCTCCTTGTCGGCGGAGGCGGAGACCTTCTCGACGAACTCGACCATCTCCTCGTAGCGCTCGGCCTGCTCGGCCAGCTTGGCCATGTACACGTTCTCCTCGCGCGGCGTGGGGGCAGCCATTGTTGATGAGATTAATTAGCTATTGAATATCAGAGAGAGGTTGAAGAAGAAGAAGAAGGAATTGGATTTAGATCTGAGAGGAGAGTGAAAAGGGAAAACTAATAAGGGGGAATGGAGTGGAGGGGTGTGTTATTTTTGGGGGTAGTGGACCGATAATTGCGTTGAGGGAAGAAGCGATGTGGGCCGTTGGATCTGGGGATGGGGAGGGCAGCTGGCAAGCACGGGGCCGGGGGTGGGGGGGTGTTTGATTTTGAGCTGGAAAAAAAGTTTAAGCTTTTAATTTGAATGCCAAACGTACGCTTGGAGTTATTATTGTTTTTTGAATTTTGAAAAACAAATGGGCTGGATATTATTGTTTTTCTGTGGATTGGGCTGCCGGCTTTATTGCCCTCTCTGGGTCACCAGGAGATGTACTTGCAACGTGTCCCACCTTTTCATAAATATTTTATTTTGAATTTATCTTCACTAAAAAACCAACACCGACCACTGATGTCATAACCTTGACTAAGTCTACATTACATGAACTAATCTTCCTCCCTAATTGAGTTGTGTGGGTATGAATTAATGTCCTCGGATGATTGAGAGATGTTGGAAATAAGATTGGAAGTTTAAGAAATTTAGTCGTGATTTTCAGATTGGATACTACTCCATTAAACTATATCTAATCTATCGAATCTATTCTTACATGTGTTTGAATCACGAATACTAACCAATATAAAAAACTAATGTTATCATCTTCAACATAATTCAGCTTTATTTGTTCTTAAAAGGCAATAAAATGATGAACACCAAGGGTTGATGGCCACGAGCTGATGAAACTCATATTTTTCTATTTTTTTTATGTAAATATATTATAAATGTCAATTTTTCTCTGAGTTTTAATCATACTAAATATAACCATACCAAATTGTCAACTTGATGATTTGCTAGCTGCTGTCTTTGCTAGTTATGGTGGTCGACTCGACATCGATGGCAGCTCTTCTCATGCTGTCTATGGGTCTGCTCTTGGCAAAAATGTGGGGTGTTGGATCAGAGGTCAGGTCCCGTGGGCAAAAACATGTTTGTCATTGATCTCAACCAGATCAAGTTTAGAACATACTTGTCATAGATTTCTCTATCCAGTGTTGAGATCAAGTTTAGAACATACTTCTCAGAGATTTCTCTATCCAATTTGGGCACATAAACAATTTTCAATTCGGCATCATCACATCATTCATAAAGTTTAAGAAAGTGGGCATCACTATTCACCTTAAATGTGTTTGAGACTACATATTGGAGTCAACTTCATCCCTCTCTCCCTCAATTATCTATTTGAATTAATTTCAGTTTACCTACTTGAACTTTGGCTCAATCATCACTTCAGTCCCTATACTTTTGATTTCATCAGCTACACCCCTGTACTTCCCCAAATTAATCAACTGATAACAATTTTGTAATTTCGTACAAACAATCTATCAATACCAAAGGCTTTTTTATACTATTTCCTTACATTAATGCACCGTTACTATATTATGATTATAAACAAGGCTAAACAAATCATATAATCAAGTTGAACAATAGAAAATAAATAAAAACAAATCATATATGGTAAAACAAAAAGAAATCACCATATATGATTTGTTTTTGTTTGTTTTCTATTATTCAACTTGATTATATGATTTGTTTAGCCTAGTTTATAATCGTAATATGGTAACGGTGCATCAATTTAGGGAAAATGTACCAAAAAGCCTTTGGTATTGATAGATCGTATGGACGAAATTTACAAAATTGGTATAAGTTGATTAATTTAGGAAGTACAGGGGTGTAGCTGATGAAATCAAAAGTATAGGGACTGAAGTGATGATTCAACCAAAGTTCAAGTAGGTAAACTGAAATTAACTCTATCTATTTTCTGAGAACATAAGCATGTTAATGTTGGATCACTAATTTCAACTTTCTAATCAACTCGTTCAAACTTCTCCATCAACCTCTTCTTTGGTGGAATATGTGTCATTACAAAAGGAGCTAAAGAGAAAAAGGCATGGAGTGTGACGCCAAATGATATGATGCCGGAATTTTCTTTACATGTATCATCGATCAAAGACCGATCAAATTGTGACGAATGAATGAGGCCTCTGCCATTCCTTCACGCACTTACTGCGATGGAGAATGAAGGTGTGACTTGTATATAAAGACATAAGAGCGTTAAACCCAAACGAAGTTCGGCCTTTGTAAGCCTATGACCATAAATATGCATTTTTCAAAGATGAAACTAATTAATGGAGATTTTACCAATAACTACATAAATACTACTGTAATTACAAGAGCAGTGACTTAAATATGTTTTCCTTAGCGGTCAACTATACTACCGTAATTACCATAAGCTAGAGAAGTTGGGTTCCGCCCATATAATTCTATACGTAGGGCAAATGTTGTGTGTACATTATATGTTGGGAAAATGACCATTTGCACAAGAGGGGGGGGAATTGCCCATTCCAATGTTACCTGCCTACTCCAATGATTCTTAGATAAAAGACTTTCATACCTGTTTCTGCACAAACCCTGGGGCCTGGTAGATACAGATGAATCCAAACGTGATCTCCTGCAAACCTGCTTACTAAGGGGAATACCGGGCGGGCCGGTCTTCTCCTCTCCGATGCCTAAGTTAGTATAGTTGGAATAGATATAACTTGAGCACGTATATAAGCGGTAGGAGAGATCAGTTACCTATTAATGAGGGTAGTTGGGGCCCTTTTATAGGTGGCCGGTCGTGAGGTCTGGCCTCACCCTTCGATGTGGGACTGGTTCCCTTCTGTTTGCACACCAAAGAGCAGCTCTGGTGACCTCTTTGGCAGGCAGGCGCCCCCGGTCCCCGGGTCCCTGGTAGCAGGATAGACTGCTGGACCCCGAGGCCGGGTGCTGGCGATCCGGTCCCGGGGCTTGGGCCGGGCCCTGGTACACTAGCTGCGGGTCTGTGGGCCTGCTGTAGCCCCTCTGTGGCTACTGTCAACAAGTCCCCCAAGTTCCCGGTCAAGTGCAATCTTGAATGGAGACTTAATTTGTCTTGCTCTTGTCCCGCAGACCCGCAGGGTTACCAACCCAACGGTGCCCAGTCCCCCAAGTCCGCGTTGAAGATTGGGCGTGACCGGGGTGAGTACCTGTTACTGATGGTGAGCAACAATTTATGAGTACGTTTGCAATATAAGTAGTACTGTGCTCAAGTGTTGTGGTGCCATGAGCATGGAGTGGGGTGAAACCCGGAGAGTGTATGAGATGATGCCATGCAATAGATGTGTGCATGGGATGATATTGGAGCGTTGAAATCCGCCATGCAATAGATGTGTGCATGGAATGATAATGGAGCGTTGAAATCCGCCATGCAATAGATGTGTGCATGGAGTTTCGACCGGGCGCTCTGCCAAATCGGTACGAAGCGGAGTTCACTGGGCCTCAACCGGGCGTTCTGCCAAATCGGTATGAAGCGGAGAGCACGGGACCTCGACCGGGCGTTCTGCCATATCGAGACGAGTCTAGGAGTATGGGACCTCGACCGGGCGTTCTGCCATATCGAGACGAGTCCAGGAGTATGGGACCTCGACCGGGCGTTCTGCCATATCGAGACGAGTCCATATTGCTAGGCTGCGGGGGAGGGGGGGGGGGGGGGGTGGCCCCGGTGTTGCGGTCTGTTGAAGCACCGGTCAACACTTGCTAATTCTTCTCAGCTTGTGTTGAATAAGCGTTGAGGTAAGGGGGGTGGCGTTGAGGTGACAAGTTTCGCCGTGCAGCCCCACGTTGATCGCAGTTCAGTGCGATGAAGGGTTTTTATCCTGCTGGACAAGAGTACATGTGTTAGATGTAAACTCGCCCGGGTGTATAAAGCCCATGCCGGTCGAATGTTCTCATTACCGGGGTCATGCCATGGAACCGGGCGGATCTCGACCGGGCGTTCTGCCATATCGAGACAAGTCCGCCAGTGAGATGCCATGGGGCCGGGTGGGTCTCGTACCCGGAAAAAATGCTCTCGAGCCGGTTGGATGATCATAACCGGTGAGATGGTCTCGAGCCGGTTGAATGTTACCTAACCGGCGGGCGGATCTCGACCGGGTGTTCTGCCATATCGAGACGAGTCCCCCAGTGAGATGCCATGCAGCTGGTTGAATGATACCTAACCGTGAACTGCCATGGAACCGGATGGATGGCTCATACCCGGAACAATGCTCTCGAAGCGGTTGAAAAAATCATAACCGGTGAGATGCCATGCAGCCGGTTGAATGATACCTAACCGTGAACTGTCATGGAACCGGATGGATGGCTCATACCTGGAACAATGCTCTCGAAGCGGTTGAAAAAAATCATAACCGGTGAGATGCCATGCAGCCGGTTGAATGATACCTAACCGTGAACTGCCATGGAACCAGATGGATGGCTCATACCCGGAACAATGCTCTCGAAGCAGTTGAAAAAAATCATAACCGGTGAGATGCCATGCAGCCGGTTGAATGATACCTAACCGTGAACTGCCATGGAACCGTGGAGCCTGGGGAAGTGGGGGGGGGGGGCCTGACGCCTCGGTTCCTGCCCCTGACTCCCCTTACCTGTCGCCAGCGTGCGAGACAAGTGACTGACATGCATTTAAGGAGGAAGTCCATCAGTCCCATCAGTTATGATGGCGTGGGCAGTTTACCAACGCTGGGACACGTGCCAGTAGGGAGCGGTCTGAGATGGAGGGTCTGGATTCACGGGCGTTTGAGTTGCTCTGATTGTGTTTTGGGGGGATTACAAACGCCTAGGGCACTGGATCTCTCTATAAAAGGGCCTCCTCTGCTCTTCTTTCTGTTTTTGCTCCTTGCTTAGAGAGAATAAGAGAAAGAGAGAAATCCGGCGAAAGCTCTCAGCTCCTTGCCCCACGATATCCGTTGTCTCAAGCGCTCTTTTACTCTTTTCCTACCATTGCTCGCTGCTTTTGTAGGGCGGACTTTCCTCGGTTGAGCATACTAATCGGTAAGTTGTTGCTTTTCTTGCCCCGGTGTTAGTTCTTTCTTTTCTTTTTGGTGTTTCGCGGCGGGGGGAGGGGATCTCTGTCGCTGATTGAGTTGTTTTAAGCGAAGCGTCTGCGGCAAACTTGGGGAGGGGCCGCAGAGGGCGCTGTTGTAGCCTGTTGCTGACCAGCGCTAGGGTTTTGTTTTTCTTCCCTCTTAGGTTAAAAATGTCTTCTTCAAGTTCTGATGGGGCTTCCGAATCGGCTGCCAGAGGTCCTATTGTGGATGATGAGGAGAGGCTGGAGGACTGGCTCGGTTTGGAATCCCCGGTGTCTGAAGCCGCTGACCGCTCCCGGAGCGGGGCTTCGTCTTCGTCTTCCGGGTCAGAATCCCCGGAGGCTGAAATACCGCACGGGGTGCGCCTTGCCGGTGCTGCGCCCGTGAGCTACACCATCGCTAGAGGGAAAAGTGCCGTGGTGTGCGATGAACCGGAGGGTAGCATGACCCCCAGTGAGATTGCTGCGTTCCGGGAAACGTGGAGTATCCCGGATGAGGTTTTGCTACGGCCATTGAATCCCGGAGAGTCAGCCTGCAACCCGGAGGCAGGGTGGGTTGCTGTGCATCGGGACCAGTTTCGCCACGGGCTCTCGCTTCCGCTGCCAGACTTCGTGCAGTACATGCTCAGTGCACTGTAGGTGTCACCCGCGCAGCTTCCCGGGCTCCAGTGGAGGCGACTACTGAGCCTCGGCTGCCTGTACGAGTTGTCCGGAATGAGTATGCCAACGGTGAACGAATTTTGGGCCTTGTATAGGCTATCATACTCGAAGAAGCGAGGGTCCCGGGGTTGTCTGTCCTTCAGCGCCCGGTGCTTTCAACCGATCATCACCAATATGCCTTCTTGGGTGGATAACAACTGGAGAAAGAAGGTGGTGATGGCGGGCGGGAAGTGGCAGATGAGGAGGAAGATGTACCGGGTTCCTGGTGCCTTCCAGCCCCTTGGCGACCGATCGTTCGAGCTATCCGAGCTGGAGCAGGAGAGGATCACGACTATACTCGGATGTTGGGACGATCTGGAACGGAGCTCGTACAACTTCATCCGGCGAGAAGTGCTGGAATATTGTTGTCTCGGGCGGGATCCCGGTGCGTAGCAAGTCATAGCGGTGACACTTTTGCTAGCTGTGTTTTAAAATACTAACTGTTTGCTTGTCCTGCAGGTGCATCTTCCCGGGCGGTCGTCAAGCCCAACACCACTCTTTCTATGGACGGCGAAGACCTTCTTGCGAAGCTGAAGGAGAAAGGCGAGGCCGTCTCGCGGACCTCGGTGGACGAGGAGTCCGGTCGGCTCACGGTTCAACCCGAACCGAGGGCCATGGATGTTGATGACGGCGCCTACATCCTGAGGCGCGTGAAGAGTCATCCTGCTGTGCCCAAGGCGGTGCCCGTTAAGGGCAAGTCTACCGGGGGGCCACTGAAGATTCCCGGTGGAGTGAGCCGGATCCCTCACTGCCCGGGGTCAGCCCCTCTCGTCACCCGGGTCACCCGGGTAGGCGCACAATCTTCTTCTTCTCCGGACGGTCGAGGAGAGAAGCGGAGGGGCATGGATGTTCGTCCCTCCGCGCTGGTGACGCTGACGGGCGGGTCATCCGGAGAGAGCCTGGCCAAACAGCTCAAGGTAACCAGCGGTTCATCTAGCTCCGCTGGGGAGAAGGCTGCCGCTGCCCGGCAGAATAGCCCCGCGCCTGCGGAGGCACCGAGGGGAAGCCCGGATAGTGCATTCGTCCGGCAGGTGGCGGCGGACCTGTTGGCCTCGGTCTAGACAGACCCGGGGTCACCGAAGCCTTGGCGGGCGGGAGCCGCCAAAAATGCAAGGAGTCCGTCCTCCGGGTAAGAATTGCCTGGTGCCCCTACATTGCTTGTAACACATTATCTTTGCTTCTTAATTAACTGTATTTCTGTTATGCAGTTGCTGTACAGTTTGTACCAACCGGATCCGAGCGAGGAGCTGCCGGAGCTGAAGAGGCAGATAGCTGCTTTAACGGAGGCCCGGGAGCGCCTGGAGGTAGAGAAGTCCCGGGTGGAGCGAGAGAAGGCCATATTGGAGGAGAGGGCCAAGAAGCAGGAGGAGCAGGTCCGGAGTCTGGAGAAGGAGAAGGAGCAGGCCGAAGCTGAGAGGGCCGAGCTGGAGGCCAAAGTGGATGAGCTCCAGGTGGGAGCTGCTGCTTTGCGCGCCGCCACCGCCGCTGCTGCCGGGGAAGAGGACCCGGAACTGTACGAGCGGGTCGTTCTCAAATACCATGAGAGCGACCAGTTCCTTGAGTTCCTGGAGAAGGCCAGGGAATTGGGCATCTCGGATGCGTACACGGAATGGGCGGGGAAGGGGTGGCTGGACACTTCCCGGATGCCGCAGGCTGCTGACGAGGATATCCATGAGCAATCGGATATCCATGAGCAGTCGGCGGAGGAGCAACCGGAAGAGGAGGGTGGATCCCAACCTGCTGAAGGCGCGGCTGCTTTATCTGGAGAGGCTGGCGGATTGCCCGCTGAGGGGGGGGGGGGGGGGGGGGGGGGGCGTGGCTCCTTAGGATTTTGTGCTTGCTCCTTTTTGTAAACTTGCCGGATCAGCTTCTACTTGTATTTTTTCTTCGAATATAAATATACTTGAACTTGCGGAGCTGGTGGAATTTTCTCAAAAGTAGTTTGCATATATATCTTGTGATGTTACAACGGTTGAACCGGTGATATGCCAAACTAACCGCTCGGAGGCTTGGCGAGCCTACCAGCCCTGGTCATGCTCCCGGTCGGGATCTGCTCTTCTTTTCCCTATATACCGCTGGAGCTGGCCTTTACCAATCAAACCCTCCACCACTGTCTTGAGAGCATAGCACTGGCTCGTTCGATGAGTAGCCTCATCATGATAGGAGCAGTATTTGCCCGTTTGCGCCGTGGTAAGTTTCCCCTTCGGGTACTTTCTCCTGGGCGGTGGGGGAATGATGTTCTTGTTCTCAAGCAGAATGTCCTCGTATGAAGAGGTGAGAGCGGTGAAGACCTCTTGACCGGCCGGTGGTGCTGGCATGATTGCCAAGGGGTACTCTTGCCGGTACGGCGCCGGCTTGTGCTCGCCCTGTGGCTTATCATGATAGGGCCTCTGCTGCATTTGTGCCCAGTTTCTGTTGGGCCGGCTCGGTCGGGCGGCTCGGTTCTCGGTCCGCTGGCCTGGCTTGTCCTCTTGGCTGGGCGGTAGGTTCTCCTCCCGGGGGTGGTCTTCCTGCTGCTCGTCCCGCTTCCTCTTCAGCAGGTGATGCCCGTACGTCTCGTGATCGGCATGAGCATGCCGGATGGCCATTGCCATTAACTCGTCGTACCCCTGCGGGAGTTCCACCCGCACGGCATAGGAAAATTTTCCTGGCCGGAGCCCCTGCTTAAACGCCATCTAGGCGATGCCTTTGTCTAGGTTCCGAACCCCGGCCGTTGCCGTCTGCCAACGGTTGACAAAAGTCCTCAGCTCCTCTCCGGGCACTTGCATACAGTTGAAGAGGATGGTCGAGGTCCGGGCTCCCTCGACCCGGAGGATGAAGCGGCCTACAAACCGGTCGGCCAACGGTTCGAATGCCTCGATCGAGTTCGCCGGAAGCTCATAAAACCAGCTGAGCGCCTCTCCAGACAGAGTTTCCTGGAAGATATTGCAGCATACTGCATCGGAGTAACCCTTGGCGCACGTCTGGGACCGGAAACTGTCCAGGTGCTCGTACGGGCAGCCGGACCCTGAATAGGTGAGCTTGAGGGACTTCTGGTTACCAGACCTTCCCGACTCCATAACCCGGTGCGAGAAAGGGCCCATGCGCTCGCTGAACCGTGCGCCTTCCATCAGCCGTGCGGCTCTTCTCTCGTTGGCCAGTAGCTGCAATGCCCGTGCAGTCGGGGTCTCGACTTCATCCTCAAACGAAGTGTGGGGTTGGTGGGGTGTCGGCGTGCTCTTCGGCGGACCTGCGCCGGCCGGTGACTTCGCTCGCTCGGGATCACGAGGCCGACCGCCCGATGATTGCCCTGCCTCAAATTGCTGAGATCGGACCTGCGGGGGTGCTTGCGCCCTGACCATAGCGTCGTTGCGCTGTTGTCCTCTCTCTAGGGTGGCTACCAGGGCAGCGTTCACCGCCTCCATCTCTTCGTACCGGGCATTGGACTTGGCTCTATCCCTGTCGCCCTCCTCACGCAGGCGACTGACCTCTGCGGCCATTGCCCGTATCTCCCCCGCCATACTGCTCTGGTCGGGGCTGTAGGTGGTGTCCCGGTCACTGTTACAGTGCGGGCTCTCCGATCGGTCGCTCGGATCATCCGAGAACGTCAACGAAAAGCCCCGGTGCACTGGTCTGTCGTCCTCCGCCGGGCCTTTCCCGCGCAAGCTGTCGTGGTGTGGCCCCGGTGTGCCAGACGGTCTCCCACAGCTCCCTCCTTCCTGACCGCCCTGGTCGTCGTGCGGCTCCCGCGCGACGACCGGGGTGGAGATGAGCGTTTGCACTGATGCAACACGCCTCTCCTCGGTGGTACTTCTCTCCTGTCTTGCTTCCGAACTCTCTGTCATCGATAATGCCTACGTGGTTTCTTGTCCAAAGTTTCCCACAGACGACGCCAATTGTTTCTGCACAAACCCTGAGGCCTGGTAGATACAGATGAATCCAAACGTGATCTCCTGCAAACCTGCTTACTAAGGGGAATACCGGGCGGGCCGGTCTTCTCCTCTCCGATGCCTAAGTTAGTATAGTTGGAATAGATATAACTTGAGCACGTATATAAGCGGTAGGAGAGATCAGTTACCTATTAATGCGGGTAGTTGGGGCCCTTTTATAGGTGGCCGGTCGTGAGGTCTGGCCTCACCCTTCGATGTGGGACTGGTTCCCTTCTGTTTGCACACCAAAGGGCAGCTCTGGTGACCTCTTTAGCTGGCAGGCGCCCTCGGTCCCCGGGTCCCTGGTAGCAGGATAGACTGCTGGACTCCGAGGCCGGGTGCTGGCGATCCGGTCCCGGGGCTTGGGCCGGGCCCTGGTACACTAGTTGCGGGTCTGTGGGCCTGTTGTAGCCCCTCTGTGGCTACTGTCAACAATACCCTTCTATATCAACAAACTACTCCATCTCTCATTCCTAAACCCTAAATATCTCTCTCTCCATCTCTCTCTGATTTTAATCTCATACCCACTCATATATCAACCATCTTGCCTCACCGCCGTCGCCGCCGCCGGAGATGATCCTCCCTCCTTCGCCGCCACGGCCTCACCTTCCTCCTCATTCTCCTCCTTCGCCGCAGCCATAACCACCACAAGTCGATTCAAATATCGACGCCGACTTTTCATGCTCCGTCATCCTTAAACGAACAAAGCCACCAACCACCACCAGTGCTACAAATTTCCGACCAACGTCTGCCATAACCACCACAATAGGCAGTGCAAACAACGTTCCAGATTTCAATTTCAACAATTGAAATGGCCTGAACCAGGCATGACCACCATCGACAATAGGTGACGAACCATACTGCGCCTGCATCTTCTTGTCTACGCAACGATGGCCATCTAGATCTGGACAAAATACCCAGATCGGTCCAAGACCACCGCACACTTGATTCGAACAGAGACCAAGCAAAGGGAAGATTGGAAGATTCACAGTGCACCCAAAGAAGTGAAAGCCAAGACGAGGCCGTGGCGGCGAAGGAGGGTAGTCAGTGGCTAAACTTGGTGGTATTGCAAGCAAGGGTAGTTAGTAATTGGGGTTATGGGTCGCGGGAGGTGATGGAATCGTAAGGAGCAGAATGGAGACACTGACAGCCTGATTAGGTCGAGAAAACCTAGTTACTAGGGGTCAGTAAGTTGCTTACTGGGGGTCAGTAATGTTATTACTGGGGTCAGTAATATTATTACTGGGGGTAAGTAATCATCTTACTGGGGGTCAATAATCATCTTATTGAGGGTCAGTAACCTGGATACTTGAAGCCAGTCAGTAATCATTTTACTGGAATCTTGTATGAAATGTGTTATATGATATGTCTCTTAAGTAAGAAGTATGTAAGACCTCATTTATTTGGATTTGGAATCCCTTTTGAAATTGTGATATGTGTTATATTATGCTACTTAGTTTCATTTGAAAAAAAATCAGTAATTGTTTACAAGAAGTTAGCAAATTTCCATACTGGGTAAGTAATCATCTTATTGGGGGTCAGTATTCATTTTATTGGGTAGGGCTGGGCGCGGGCCGGGCTGAGCTCAAAATTTGCAAAACCCGACCCAAAACCCGACATCCTCGGGCCGGGCCGGGTCGAGCCGAGCTTTTTCGAAGATGAGGAACGACCCAAGCCCGACTAAGTCGGGTCGCGCCGGGCTTTCATCCTTTTTCGGGCCAAAAAAATCAGAAGATTTGAACACCTTACAATGTGAAGTCAGAAGCAAACCATCAGAGCACAACAACTTTCGAATATGACCAAAATTGGAAAGAAACATTGAAAACTTTTCAAGATTAATAACCTGAGTAATCTCCCAAAGAGAATTAGGATAGCTGCAATTCGAAAACTTTCCAGGAACAAGACCCTGCATCTTTCTCTACAAGAACCTCAGCCTCCCATTCAAATATTGCGCAACCCAAGATCTCTCGCCAACACTTCTCACAACCTCAGCCGACAAAACAGGTCTCCGAATCCCAGAACCCAAATTAGAATAAACCAACCCATAAACCACCACATAAACCAAGCTTAAACCTAGAACCAATTTCCAACAACCAATTTGGCGTAGGGGCGTAGGGATCAAATTAGGGATTTTAGGGATATGAAATTGAACTAACACTTGTATTCCAGAAGAATATGTAAACAGTATTCCTAGCCTAGCTATCTACCAAACTCACTTGTGCAGCCGAGGCGCCAAGCCAAGATATTCTTTTGAATCAAAACACTGATTAGGAATTGAATCGGTGGACGGTGGGTATTAGAATCGGAGGAGTTCGAGTTGGAAACTTAGAGAGTTGAAATCGAGGACTCTGTGAGTCTGGGTTACAAACCTAGGACTCGAGGACTATGGGTGGCCGGTGACGCCGCACGGTCGCAGGGAGGAGCTGTGCTGAAGACAGTGACGGAGGATTGCGAGAGTTCGAGGGAGAAGATGTGCTGCTGTGGTGGGCCGGTGGCGGTTAGTAGAGGCTGGATCTGTGGACCTGGTGAGCGGTGGCACGGTGCCGCAGTGGCAGAGACGAGGAGTCGACGTCTCGAAGATTTCGCAGAGAGGCAGAGACGACGAGCTTTTGGTCCTGGGGATTTCGCACTTTGACTGTAAATATATAGGGTTGGTCGGCTGGGCCTGGGCCTGGGCCTGGGTGGGTTGGGTGATTTCGGGCCGGGCCGAGCTTTCGATAAAAAAAAAAAACAGGGCCCGAGCTCAAACCGACATTCATATTTTCAGGCCGGTCCTTAGAAAAATTGGGGTCGACTCAGACCGAGTTTTTGGGCCGGGCTTTCGGTCTTTCGGGCCCAAACGCCCAACCCTATTATTAGGGATCAGTAACCTGATTACCGAGAGTCAGTAACATACTTATTGGAATCTGTAAGTGCTTACTGGGGGTCAGTAACCTGATTACTGAGAGTCAATAACATGCTTAAAATCAAAGTCAGTAATTTAATATTGAAAAAAAAAAATATCCGGCGAAAAAAATTTGGTGACTGGAATCCGGCGACCGGACTCCTGCGACTCCGGCGACCGGACATGGGACTCAGGCGGAGTTGGGTGACCTTTCGGCAAAGTTACTCTATCTTCCACTTTTTCAGCACGTTATAATTCAAAAATAGTTAATTACACAGTAGCACCTGACCAAATTTAACAATACAGAAAACTCACTTTCAAAATTTTTCATACAAATCAGGATAACAGTCCAAGCCCAACAGTTAAATGAAGCAGGCCTGGCTCCGACCCGGAAAACCAAATGACAAAAACACCACTTTGTTTCAGTAAAATTACAATTATGCCACTGATATCTCCCTCCACCCCGAAATCTCAGTCGAGCCCTAAATTCTCCACAGAACTATTCCAAAATCTCAGTAGCAGCCAGGCCAGCCCTCTCTCCGTCCCCAAAACTCGTTTCATAAGGCATCGATATCCTCTCTTCTTCTTCGTCTTCAACCTCTGAAACTCAATCGATGAGTAACACAGTAGCTCAATTGTAAATTCATTCCGATTTTGTTTTTCGGTAAATCTAAAACTAGGCTTGTGTTAATCGATTTCGATAACGGCTTCGCTAAATCAACAGGTTTTGTAGCACGCTAGAGGCAGTAGCAGACCAACGAGCAGTAGAAGACCAATGATTATTGAGATATCGAGCAGTAGCAGCAAAAAAAAAAAGAGATTGAAAAGTTCCATTGACACAGTAGCATCAAATTTCCTTTTTCTTCGTCTTCAATCGGTGAGTAGCGCAGTACAAATTTTGATTTGATTAATTTTTTTTTTTGGAAAATTGCACAGTAGCACTAGTAGTGGCAGTAGCAGTAGCAAATTAATTTGAAAGGAATTCACTAAATTAACAGGTTTTGTGGCACGTTGGAGGCTGTACTAGCTTTCTTTCATGTGAAGTAGCACTAGCAGTGGCAGTGGCAACCAATTATTTGGTTTAAAGAAGATCAATGGATAGTGATAAGGTAACGAGGCTGTACTACTCTTTGTCACATGTTGTAGTCTTGTACTGGTTGTTATATAATGAATGACTGTAATGCTCTTAGTAGAAATCAAATTATGCTACTTTGTTTTGAAAATACTGTGTTTTTTAGGCTACTGGTTTTGAAAATACTATGTTTTTTAGGTGGGAAAGGTGCAATTAAAGTGCAATATGTTGGCTTTTCAAAAAGTTTATACGAAAGTATATCAGAAGTTAGATGGTAGAGAAAATGATGCATTGGTAAGAAAGTTGAAGAAGACGCCGTTTTGGAAGTTGATTGAAGCTTATCATAAGGGGCTTATGGACAAAAACACGGCTGGAAAACATGATTTAGATATGCAAAGACTAGTGCAGTGCTACCAACCATCACTTAATAAGTTCAAGTTTGGAAACTAATTGTCTGAAATAACAGTAGCAGATGCAGCATTCGTTTTAGGGTTGCCAAACAAAAACGCAGGTCTCACGGTGCCAAACCCAACAGAGGATCCAAAAAAGCCAATCAACAATCCTATTGTGCATAAGTTTTTTGCGAATGAGACTAGGATAAAAAGATCTTTTATTGGTACATGCATCGATAGAGAGTTGGAGGAAAAGACTGAAGAAAGGGTTGACAACCTAATTACATTGCTGATCCTGCATTTGTTTGTCACGCTACTGTTTTCTAACTCAGGTTCAACCTTGGGGTGGAGTTTTCTCAAGTGCATAACCGATGTTGAAACCATGAACAAGTACAATTGGGCTGCTGCTGTGAAAGACTACTTGGTTCATTGTTTGAATGCTAGCACAAAGGGGAAATCAGTACAGATTAGAGGTTGTGTAACGCTAATTCCGGTAAGTCATTACTGCTACTGCTACTATTTTTTCACTACTGCTATTGCTACTAACAGTTTGTTAATGGCTACTGCTACTGCTAGTTTCTACATTGTTTGCAAAAACTAAAATATGTAATACTTATTGTTACATTGTTTATGTTAACAATACTGGATATGCGAGAGGACCACTATCATCTGCGAAATTGAAGGGAGGTGTGAAATGACTACAGATTTTGCCAAGTAGAGTCTCCCAAATTTATGCAAAGTTTTGAGTAAAATGAAAATGGAAAATATAGAGGTAATAGCAACAAATTGACACGAAATATTTGAATATGTGATTTGGATAATATCGTTATCTTATATATATATATATATATATATATGTATTTCAATGTTTTTATAGATTGATAATGCAGTAGAAATGAATGAGGCAGTTGGAAACAACGATGGGCAAAGCGATGATGACTTTCAGACACCTCATCTGAAGCATGTTGCTGCTGATGTTGCTACTAGGCAGGGAAGGAGAAAGACAAGAAGCCAAAAATATAAGAATGAGGGGATGTCAAAAATGGCTGGAAAGAAACCCAAAAAGACTCATAAAGTTCAGAATGCTACTGCACAAACCAAGGAGCATGCTACAGAAGTTTCAGAAACTGAAGAAGAACAATTAACATTAAGAGATTGGGTAGGTAGAAAGCACAATTACTTTTTATACTAGATACGGGTACTATTAAGTATACATTCTAACTAGGGAAAATGGCTGAATTGATCACTGAAGTATGCCCCATTCTAAACTTTGCTCACTGAAGTTTGTCCAATATCACTTTGCTCACTATCGAATTACACTTGTGTTCACTTTGATCACTCCGTCTAAATCAGCCGTTAAAATTCAAATTCTGCCGTTAAAAACAATGACACGTGAGATACATGTGCAAATCTGAAGGACATTTTAGGAATTTCTCCCCGACTGTAGATACACGGGAAGATGCTTGTAGATGATGACATAAAATGTCCTTCAGATTTGCACATGTATCTCACGTGTCATTGTTTTTAACGGCAGAATTTGAATTTTAACGGCTGATTTAGACGGAGTGATCAAAGTGAACACAAGTGTAATTCGATAGTGAGCAAAGTGATATTGGACAAACTTCAGTGAGCAAAGTTTAGAATGGGGCATACTTCAGTGATCAATTCAGCCATTTTCCCTTCTAACTAAACATTATCTGGATTTTTTTACAACAGGTGGATAAAAACTTGGTTAGAGCATCTAAGGACAACCAACCCAACACAGCTGGAGGAGCTACTATAGGGAAGGGTGTTGGGGAGGCTGTTGGGGATGGCTTTAGCTTTGACGCAAACTTAGAGCAACAAGAAAACCTGCTCGACGAAGCTGCTACTGAGAGTGGTGTTGCAGCTGAGAATGATGAAGCTGCTACTGAGAGTGGTGGCGCAGCTGAGAATGACGAAGGTGCTACTGAGTTTGGTGTTGCAGCTGAGAATGAAGGAGATGCTACTGAGTTTGGTGCTACAGCTGAGAATGAAGGAGGTGTTACTGAGAGTGGTGCTGCAGCTGAGACTGAAGGAGCTGCTACTGAGTTTGGTGCTACAGTTGAGAATGAAGTTGCTACTGAGTTTGGTGCTGCAGCTGAGAATGAAGTTGCTACTGAGATTGAAGAAGCTGCTATTGAGAGTAATGATGCAACACAAGAAGTTGCTACTCAGATATCTAAAGAAGCTAGGAAGAACAGTAAAATGTGTAGTCCAGATGATTTGGCCAATTGGGAGAAGCTGATTGAACAAGAAGCATTCGAAGATGGATATTAGCCGAGTAGCAGTGAAGATGAAGACAAGGAAACCGTGCAATATTGGTGAAAAAGATGCTCGTTGCAGAAAGATATGATGGTCGAAACGTGCATAAAAAAATAAGTACATTGATAGGCTTTTTCTTGAATATGAGCGCGTGAAAAAGAAGCACAAAAAGTTGAAGCACACATTAAGGAAGAACGCAAGAGAAATCTGCTTGTTGAAGGGTGCACTGAAAGAAAAAATCAAGAAATCAGCTTGTGGAAAAACAATTACGAACAAATCCTGAAACTACAACAAGGCAAAAGCGGGGAAATTGTGGGGTGTGGTGCAGCTGTAGGTGCTGCTCCTAGGAATGAAGAAGCTACTACTACTCCTAGGAATGAAAAAGCTGCCACTACTCCTAGGAATGAAGAAGCTGCTACTGACGTTGAAAACAACAAAAATGAGGTAGAGTTTTAAATTTAATAATTATGTTATTTCTTTATGTATATGTCAATTGTTACTATATCTTTCCTTTTCAATTGGAATGCGATAAGAAAGTTTATCATTTGGAAAATGTGTATCAGCAGGGTGTGACTGCTACTGATGAAAATGTGTATCAGCAGGATGTGACTACTACTGATGTTGGCAACGATAAGTGTGATGAAGCTGCCACTACTCCTAGGACGGGCTCAGTGATAAGGAGGATCAAAGAAAGGAAGGATCGAAAAGAGAAGGAAATGGAGGACTTTGAGGTGAACAAAGCTGTGAAGAAAGCAAAGAAAAAAAGGTGACTGAAAGTGGTACTGCAGTTAGATCTTCAGTTCTAGAGAGATTTGAGTAAAGAGTGCTACATTTTGAATCATAAGCTTGTAATTCGATATGAGGGGTTAAATTGCACCACCTGTTTTAAACTGTTATTTTGTGTTTCGATACTTCAGTTTGGGACTTGGATAAAAATGCACTTGTTAATTTGAATTTGAAATGACTAGTGGTGTTTAAAGCAGGTTGTCTTTGCATAATGTTGTAATCCTTGCATAATGCTACTGACTTATTCACTTTTTTTTTCCTTTATTAATACTTACAATTGCTAATGAACATGATGACAATGATCAATGTTAGGTACGTGGAGATGTAGTGAAATCAAAGAGACTTTTCTTTGGTGGAAGAAATCAAAGAAACTTCAAGTAAAATCATGCGAATATATATGGATATCACACATTTCTCGGATCTTTTATGCACATTCAGTTCGCAGACAATCTCACACACAATCTTTTACTTTCATATCAGAAACGCAAGTGATAAACCTCGCACACAATCTCTGCTACCAAAATCATGAAAAACAACAGTTTTAGGTGGGTGCTACTACATATCAATATCAATATCTACATATCAAACTTAAAAAATCTGTAATATTTGCGACAACAAATCAATGCCATCTGTAAAATGAAGTTGGTTTATCTTCTTCTTCTTTTTCTTTTTCCTCTGTATTTATCTTCTTCATGAATCTGCTACTGATGAATCTGCTACTGCTACTCGCTCAGTCTGTTACTGCTACTGCCACTCGCTTAGTCTGTTACTGCTACTGCTACTTGTTCAGTCTGTTACTGCTACTCGCTCAGTCTGCTACTGTTCATGACTGAATCTGCTACTGCTCAGATAGCAGATTTGCAAGACCTGCTAATGTGATGGCATGTTTTCTTGTAGTGTTGGCATTGCATGGGTCTAGCCTCTTCACCAAAAGACTTGAACCTCCTTGTCCGTGGTCTTCCATGTGGTTTTCGAGTGATAGGGGGCTGTATAGCTGAATCACCAAAACTGTTGGGATTGGGCTTATCAAGATCCGGGACAGGAAAAATAGCATACTGATGTGTGCTCTTATAAAAAATCGTCTTCGAGTAATCTTCGATAAACATATATGGCATATAATTAGCATTTAGCATCACCTGGACAGCATGGGCGCATGGAAAGCAACGATGCTGCCACCAACCACAAGAACAAACCCTCTCAGCAAGGTCAACCATAACAGTGTTGTCCTCTGTGGATACCTAAAAAATGACATCATTTGACTGGGTAACAGCCCAGTTCCTCCCAGTTTCAGTCCTCTTCGACAACAACTTCTCATACTCAGGGCACAAAACACTTCCCCAAGTAGAGGATTCAGCCCTCCTTGTTTGCAACAACTCCATAACTTTCACACGCATGGTCTCAAGCATTTGAGGCAACGACATACATCTATTATCTTTAATCATATTGTTGAAGCATTCAGATAAGGCGTTGCTCATCTCACCATATCGTTTCCCGGGGAAGAAGGCTATTGCATAATTTTTAGGGTACAAATTATCAAGAAATGACTGACCTTGCGAACGACTTTCCTTTATAAACTTCTCCATCCTTTTGTTAAAAGTATCCACCGTACGGGCATAAGCACACTTTGTAAACAACCTAACAATGTGTTTCTTGAAAGAAGAGCCAAAGGAACTTGGATACCTGCCATTCAGGTTGTCTTTCAAATGCTTGATACAGTATGAATGGGGGGAATTCGGGAAAACTTCTTTCACAACATCAAGAAAACCAGCCCCACGGTCTGACATGAACACAAGTTGCTGGTAGTCATCTGCCAAAATCATAGCCAACTGTTCCACAAACCATTTGCAATTTTCTTTATTTTCAGCATCGACAACAGCAAAAGCAAATGAGAAAACATCTGCGATAACAAAAAAGAAAGATATTTTATAAGACAGTGATTGGATAAAACATAGCTACAAAAAACATAACTGCTACTGTGTGCTAAAAAGTGATACTGCTACTACTGTTACTGCTACTGACACTTAGAAAAAGTCTGACAAAACGACAACATGCAAAACACAAACTCATAAAAAAGAAAAAACTTTGCTGAGTCACAAGAACAAAACACAAAAAAGACCTGCTACTGTCAAGTTCACACAAATTACAAAAATAGAAATTCAAAAAGTAAATAAAAAACAGCATACCTTTGTTCCCTGTCTTTGCACAAGCACCTAGCAAAACACCCTTATACTTGTTTTTAATGAATGTTCCATCAAGAAACATCATGGGTCGACAATATTTGTATCCCTCTATGCAATCCGCATAAGAGATGAACAATCGATGAAAACAACATTCTTTAGACTCGAGGATGCAGTATGAACCGGGGTTAGTTCTTTTGAGTGTGTCAATATACAAAGGAAGTAGAGCATACCAAAGTGCTTCACTACCATGCAACAACTGATTAGCAGACTCCTTGCCCCTATATGCCATGTAATAAGGAATGTCTAACCCATAATCATGTTTGAAGTGGTTGATTATTTCCTTGGGTTTAACCAATGGATCAGACCGCACCCTATCAACAATTATACTATAAATTACTTTAGCTCCTAGCCTCCTATGCTTCCGTTGCCACACCCTAACAAGAATGAGTATTCACCAACCTCTTGATATGAAAATAACCACTGGACTTGTGTAGAGATGCATAAACGTACCACTCACACCCGTCTGAAATCTTCTTGGAACAAGTAGCAGAAACTCTAAAGCTGGTATTTTTAACATAATCAAAATGAAAACCCTTCTCCACAGCAAATTGGGACAACTTATCTCTAAATTCAGAGGCACCACCAATGAAGACTTGACCAATCTTATTGATATACCCACCCCATTCACTGAACATGTACTTCCTCTTGGATGTAATATTCACAAAATTTCCAATTATCATGTTGTCATCATCCTCACAATCAGAAGCATCACTACTAACACAACTATTATCAATATGTAGGATGTTACTGACAGAAGAATTATTATCAGTAAAATGCTTCACACAAGTAGATATTTCAACCATATTATCACACGCCTTAGAAGAGCCTCCCACATCACGAACATGTATATCAATATATGGACAACTTAACTGCTGAAAGATACTCAACATTATCAAAATGTCATCATCACTATCCAAGCGGCAGTTGGTACAATCACTAAGCACATATCTCATAACAAACTGCCCATACTTGAGAGAGCGGAACCTTGAAGAAATTTGGGCACACAACTCTTCATATGTGGTGCTTTGGGACAATGAAACATTAACAGTCTCTTTCCCATATGTAATTCTTCCAAACATCGGCTTTGTCATACTACAAAAATCAAAAAGCAAAAAAATGAAGATAAAAAAACACGATACAAAAACAAAAGGATTAATTTCAGTTTACTACCCAAAATTTTGGGTCAGGTTTCAGTTTCGTCCTTATTCTTTTAATTTAATCACGTGTGCCCTCCTACTTCTAATTTTCTATCAACCTGAGACAAAAACTCAATTTCACTTCGAACATGACGTCATCATCCGACGTGGACGAGACATGCTGGCCCATTTTTCAGACGTGGACGAGACATGTTGGCCCACTTTTCAGTTTCCAACCCTTTTCAAATGGCATAATGTCAGATGATGACGTCATGTTCGAAGTGAAATTAAATTTTTATCTCGGGTTGATATAAAATTAGAAGTATGAGGACACACGTAATTAAATTAAAAGAATAAGGACGAAACTGAAACCTGACTCAAAGTTTTGGGTAATAAACTGAAATTAACTCAAAACAAAAACATGCTACTGTGTGAATAAAATGAGTTATTCAGAAACCAACATATAACCATATATAAAACAATTCAAAAACACAACTTGGACTATACAAACCTGGACTGTATATATAAAACAACTGCTACTGCTACTGCTACTGCTACTACGTTACGTCACAAATTCAAAAAAAAAATTCAAAAAAAAAAGAATAAAAAGCTGCTACTGTGTCAATAAAAACAAGAAAAACATGCTGCTACTGTGTCAATAAAAACAAGAATAACATGCTACTGCGTTAATGAATCTCGATAGGAATCATGAAGTAGACTCGAAACAAAATCATACTGCAACTAGGTTGATTCAAAACGATACAAAAACAAAACCCTGTTACTGTGTCAATTAAATGTGTTATTCAAAACCGCGAACCTCGAACCTCAAACCTCAAACCTATAACCATAGTACACTACACAAACCTGGACTACAAATTAATAACTGATACTGCTACTGCTACTACAGTAAGGCAACGATACAAATCACAAAAAAGAAAGAAAAAAAGAAGAAAAAAACCTACTACTGTGTCAATTAAATGTGTTATTCAAAAAACAGTGTGCCGCTGCACCGCGAACTCAAACCTATAATCATAGTACACTACACAAACATGGATTACATATTAACAATTGATACTGCTACTGCTACTAGGCAACAATACAAAACACAAGAGAAAAAAAACCCTGCTATTATGTCAATAAAATGTGTTATACAAAAAGCAGCGTGCCGCTGCACCGCGAACTCAAACCTATAACCATATCACACTACACAAACCTGATACTGATACTGATACTGCTACTGCTTCTACGTTAAGTCACAAATTCAAAAACAACAAAAAAAGAAGAAGAATAAAAAACTGCTACTGTGCCAATAATACCAAGAATAACCTGCTACTGCGTTAATGAAACTAGATAGGAAGCAAGATATCGACTCGAAACAAAATCATACTGCAATTAGATTGATTTAAACCAAATTCAAAAACCTGCTACTGTGTCCATGAAATGTGTAATTCAAAAAGCAGCGTGCCGCTGCACCGCGAAAAGCCTACCTATAACCATATAGTTCAAAAACACAACTTGGACTACACAAACCTGGCCTATATATATATAAAGAACCTGATATTGCTACTGCTACTGCTATTGCTACTGCTACTGCTACTACGTCAAGTCACTAATTCCTTAAAAAAAAAAAACTACTATTGTTTCAATAAAACCAAGAATAACCTGCTACTGCATTAAGAATCCAGATAGGAAACATGAACTCGGCTCAAAAACCAAAACGATACTGCCACTAGGTTGATTCAAAACGATACAAATTCAAAAACCTGCTACTGCGTTAATGAATTTACACAAGAAACATGAATTCGGCTAAAAAACCAAAACGATACTGCCACTAGGTTGATTCAAACGATACAAAAACAAAAAACGATATACTGCGTTAAGAATCCAGATAGGAAACATGAAATCGAATCATATTTAGAACAAATTCGCAACGAAAATAGAGTTAGAAGATTCAAACTAACCTGTAATTCAATTGAGAAGACAAACTAGGGTGACTACTGCTCAGATTTCAATGAATTATTTGAAGAAGAAGAAGAACTTGTGATTCTCCGATGAAATCAACGTCTAAATCACCAACTAAGGCCGACAGAATCTGTGAAATCCGATGAGATTACGATTAGAAGTAAGCTCCGGCGAGCTTAGGGTGAGGACGAAGACGATCATAGAGAGAGCGTGATCCTTAACGGTTAGGGATTTCAATTTCTGCTGCTATAAAAAGAGGTTGTTATAAAAGAGGGGTAAAACTGTCAAATTGCTAGTGACATGTGGCAGCTTAATAGCATCTTGTACTAATTTGTAAATTTTAGTCCTAAATTGCTCAATTGAATATGTAAGTGAGTTATTTGTAAAATAAATTATTGTCATGTACCTACCTGTAGTTTGTTAATTCAATAATCGGTTAGATAAGACAAAATGACAAAAAAAGAAGAAAAAAATTAAAACTGACTAGGGTTGAAAAGATTTATTCAAATGGGCAATAGGAGTTGTTACCTTATGTTTAATAGGGGAAGAAACTAAGATGATCATTAGAATGGGTAATGAGGGGGTCAAATTAGTATTAAATATATATTTTCTATTAAATGTTTAGTTCAAGCCTTCTCGATGACTTGGGAATGAAATGACCCCAAAAATAGAAAAAGCATGAATTAAGCAGCCCATCGAAACCAAAATGTCTATTCGCATATACCCCCAGGTTTAGTTGGCACTTGACAGCAGTTAGTTTGGGTTCAAAGTCCTCTATCTTCCACCTCTTTATTTATTAATCGCCTCATCACCAAATGGGTAAGAAATTCTATCACCAAGAGCAATGGCATCGGGTACAATGGAGAAAACCAAAATACAAATTCTATACGAAGCCTGCAGGGTTATATTTTCTCATCAGAAAGAGCTCCCAACTTACAAAGAAATTCACTGGCTCAAAAACCTCCTGGGTATGATTTCTTGGTCACTATCTTACATATGTATGTTCACGTTTGTGTTAGAGTTTGTGGATAGCTCAACATTGAATGCAGGCACATTTGAAGCAATAGATTTTGGAATCGATGAACATAGCTTGTGTAGATCTCCATCTTCTAGTCCAAAGAGCGAAAAGGGATTGATTTGTGGGCAAGGCATCTCTCAAATCACTTACATTCATGTTTACGAGTGCGAACAATTCTCTGTACGTATATATTTATATAGTTGTGTTTTGTCAAGCGTTACATTAGATATGTTATGTTGTCGCACTGTGACTAAACTAGATGTGTTCATACAGATCGGCGTGTTTTGTTTCCCGGCAGGCGGCATGCTTCCCCTTCACGATCATCCTGAAATGACTGTGTTTAGCAAACTCCTCTACGGTTCTTGTTATGGTAAAGCTTACGATTGGGTGAAGGTTGAAACTTCTCCCGGCTTCCCTACATGTAAGAGTCTATGACCTCCGAATTTAATTACCACTCGGTAAACTTCGTGAAAAACATGTGGATTAGCTTGGAAATTTTGGTTAAAATCTGTGGGCGCAGTTGGATTAGGAGGCAAGGTTTTGGATGGCATTATGAGTGCTCCATGTGAAACTTCTGTTCTATTTCCAAGAAGTGGTGGAAATATTCACTCTTTTACTGCGTTAACTCCTTGTGCTATATTGGATGTATTGACTCCACCATACTCTGAGGAGTTTGGAAGGCCTTCTACTTACTTCATGGAATTTCCTATTCCTTCCTTACCAGGTAAATAGAATCAATAAAAATTAGAGGCTCCTCACTTTATAGGAGCCGGATCCCAAAAGATGCATGAAATAGTTGGGATGAAGTGGAGATGTGGTACTTGAGGTAATCGAGCATATAAGTTCTCGATCTACCTCTGGACTCATACATCAATCTTCCCTTGAAAGATCGATACACATGTGATAAAGTTAATTCTTATATGAGCATATATATAAATGGTCGTTACGAGTAGTTTTGTGACTGAATCTATTTATGTACTTCAGGCTATGCGATCCTTGAGGAACAAGACCTACCAGATGACCTAGTAGTTGAAGGAGCACCATATCTTGGCCCTCTTATTGAAGCCGATGATGATGACAACGACCAATGTTGACCAATGTTGACCATTTTTCTTATAGAATCGTCGTAGGGTGAAATGACTGCAGAATTAGTTGCATCGAACAATAGCTAGGGAGTTGCAGTTTGGATTGCCAAAGAAAAAGAGTATTCCAGGTGTGACACAGTAGAAGTGTGGAAGGGTTGATCAACGTCGAACCCTCAATAGATGGAGAGCACAATTAACGTTGTACTCTATAGGACAAGTCTAGAATCCACCAGAAAACAAGAGATAAACTCTTAGGGTTTTGATAAAATTTGATTAACTGATTGTATGTGATCCCAAAGGGATGCTTAAATACTGAAAAGAAAACCCTAGGGCAACTCTAACAAGGAAACCTAAAGCCCAAGGGATTAAAACAAAACAAGTCCAAAACAAACTAGAAAACTTAAATCTTGAAAACATATTAAACTGCCGTTTTGAGGCCCGAAACGAACTTGAAAGCCCGAAAAGGCCCACACGTCGTGGAAAAGCAACGAGTTTGATTCCTGGCGTCGTTCCCTTTCCGGAATGGTATCACAATCGTCATTCGGAAGCCAGATGCCAAAACTGTAGTAAACCGGACTCTAACCTTGATGGCGGACGACGTCTGGCGGATGTCATCTGGCGGATGATGTCTGGCGGATATCGGCTGGCGGATGAACCACTCTTGGCGGATAACGTCTCTGGCGCACGGCCTTTGACTTGCAACAGTCAATCTGCTCTTCAATGTTGGCTGCCATCCTTCCTACATCAGTCTCCTCCACCTCTGAAGAACTCGACCCGGAGTTCTCTTCTGGATACAGAACCTCATCCTCTCGATACTCATGTATGTCAGCCACATTAAAGGTGTTGGAAATATTCATGGAATCTGGAAGAGCAACAACATAAGCATTATTATTGATCTTCCGCAATACCTTAATTAAATGGCCCATATTTTCGGGGCTGCAGTTTGTTGTAAGTTCCAACTGGGAACCTCTCCTTTCGTAGAAATACCATCACATCATCACCCTCTTTGAACACTTTAATCCGCCGATGCTTGTCCGCAGCAGCCTTATTTCTTGCTCCTGTAGCCTCGAGCTTAGCTTTGACTTCCTTCTTGACAGCTTGCACATCTTCAGCCATACTTGCAGCAGCAACACTATATCCATGAACCCTTGGTAATTTCACCAAATCAACCACATGCCTAGGTACAGAGGTATATACCAAAGCAAAAGGTGATCTTCCAGTAGCACTATGCACAACACTGTTATAAGCAAACTCCACTTGAGGTAAAGCTAAGTCCCAGCCTTTTGGTTTCTCTCCACAAATACTTCTGATCATGTTTCCCAACGTCCGGTTTGTCACTTCTGTTTGCCCATCAGTTTGAGGATGAGCGGTGCTACTCCGGTTCAAACTGGTTCCGAATTTTCTCCACAAAGTAATCCAAAAATGGCTGAGGAACTTGGTGTCCCGATCTGAAGTAATAGACGTAGGCACACCATGCAGACGAACAACCTCCCTGAAAAACAGCTTGGCTACGTTACTTGCATCCGAAGTTTTCCTGCAAGCGATAAAGTGTGCCATCTTGGAGAACCTGTCAACCACCACGAAGACAGAATCCACTCCTCTTTGTGTACGAGGCAGACCTAAGATAAAATCCATTGCAAGATCCTGCCATATATCATCAGGAACAGGTAAAGGCATATAAAGACCAGTATTCTGAGATTGACCCTTAGAAACATGGCAAGTGTAGCACTTCCTGACAATGGCGCCAGCGTCTTTTCTCAGCTGAGGCCAGAAATACCTCTCTTCTAGGCTAGCAATAGTCTTGTCTCGTCCCAAGTGTCCTCCCATGCCTCCACCATGCAAATCTCGGATTACCTTTTCTCTTAAAAAAGAGACTGGTATACAAAGCCGGTTACCTTTGAAAAGATAGCCCTCTTTGACATAGAAATCTGCCACTGGTTGATTCTCGCTGCACTTGGCCCAAAGTTGTTTGAAATCTGCGTCATCTGCATATAACTCCTTCAAAACTTCGAAGCCTACAATCTCTTGTGCCAACGTAACCATCAAAGACGCTCTCCGACTCAGCGCATCTGCTACTTTGTTAAGAGTACCAGATTTATGTTGAATCACAAATGGGAATTTCTGTAAAAAACTCACCCAGCGTGCATGCATCTTGTTAATAATCTTTTGGCTGTTAAGAAACTTTAAGGCTTGATGATCAGTAAACAAGACAAACTCCCTCTGAATCAGGTAATGTTCCCACTGCCTCAGAGCTCGAAAAACTGCATAAAACTCCTGGTCATACGTACTCCATCGTTGACGAGCTTCACTCAATTTCTCACTGAAGAAAGCTACAGGTCTCTTCTCTTGGGATAAAACTGCCCCGATTCCCACTCCACTAGCATCACACTCAACTTGAAAGATCTTGTCAAAATCAGGTAGTGCTAGGACAGGTGCTGTACAAAGTTTTTCCTTGATTAGGGCAAAACTCTGCTCTTGCTCTTCTCCCCACTGAAATTTCCCTTTCTTCAAGCACTCTGTGATAGGAGCAGTGATAGTACTAAAATTGCGCACAAAACGCCGGTAGAAAGTGGCCAAACCATGAAAACTGCGTACTTCAGACACATTCCTTGGGGCAGGCCAATCCCTAATAGCACGAACCTTCTCATCATCAACTTGTATTCCTTCTCTGCCCAGTACAAAGCCTAGAAAAAGTAACTTGCTGGTGCAAAACGTACACTTCTTGAGATTAATGTACAATTTGTTTTCCTGCAACACTCTTAGAACTTGTAGCAAGTGTTCCAGATGCTCTTCCTTGTTCTTACTATAGATTAGAATATCATCAAAATACACCACAACAAAAGATCCAATGAAAGGACGAAGAACCTGGTTCATAAGTCTCATGAAAGTGCTTGGTGCGTTTGACATTCCGAAAGACATCACCAACCACTCGTAAAGTCCATCTTTGCTCTTGAAAGCCGTTTTCCACTCATCGCCAGTTCTGATCCGAATTTGATGATAGCCACTACGAAGATCGATTTTTGAGAACAATTGTGAACCCGACAACTTGTCCAACATGTCCTCCAGACGGGGAATGGGAAACCTGTATTTGATGGTTATTCTATTTATGGCTCTGCTGTCAACACACATCCGCCATTGGTTACCTTTCTTAGGAACAAGAAGAACTGGAACAGCGCAAGGGCTCAAACTTTCGCGAATGAACCCCTTTTTAAGTAAGTCTTCAATCTGCTCCCTCAGAATCTCATTCTCCTTGGGACTCATACGATAATGTGGTAGGTTGGGTAAACTAGCTCCAGGAATTAAATCAATCTGATGTTGAATGTCCCTCATGGGAGGTAATTCATTAGGCAACTCATCAGAAACTAGAGTTGGGAATTCCTTTAGCATCTCTTGCACCTCCACTGGTAGTTCTGTTGCTGTTTGTTCAATACTCAAAAGACCTTTAGTCACTACTGCACAGAACATCTCCGATTCTTTGAAGGCCTCTTCCATATCTTTCTCACTGCGAGTCATGATTAGGAAAGTCTCTCCCTTCGTCTTCTCTGCAGGTTTGTCAAAGTGCAAGACAGGAGCCATGGAGATTTTACGTTGGTCCCAATGAAACATCATTACATTGTCTCTCCCTCTGTAGGTCACATCGACATCAAGCTGCCAAGGACGACCAAGCAGGACATGACAGGCATCCATATCAAGAACATCACAAAGTACCTCTTCTTTGTAGTGCTTACCAATTGAGATAGGTACTTTACATGTTTGTGTCACCCGAACTTGAGGGCCTTTCTTCACCCACCCAAGAGAGTAAGGCGTATCATAAGGTTGTGTTGGCAGCTGCAAATACTCCACCAGTTTTTGAGCTACCAAATTTTCGCAACTTCCGTTATCCACAATCATATCACACAGCTTGTTGTTAATAGAGCAGTGTGTCTTGAAGAGATTCTTGCGTTGCCCCTCTTCTTTGGATGATGTTGACCTTTTCTGCAGATTCCTCTTCTGCAAATTCAGCCCCATCATAGTCATCATATGGATCAGCCTCCTCCTCTTCGTTCTCCACTAACCCCACTGTTCTCTGAGCTGGACACTCGTTGGACCTATGACCTGGTTGCCCGCATCGAAAACATTTAAATCCAGTAGGTTTAGCATAAGGATTAACTGCTTTCTGCACAGGTGCTTTAGCTTGGGATCCACTATTGGTACTTCCAACTCCCCTGGTTGCTGTGTTTTGCTCCCTACTTGTACTGCTCACTGCTACATTCTTCCCTTTATCGACTCCTTGACTGCTGCTTCCTGCTTCATGGCTGCTTTGAAAAGGGGATCTACGAAGTGTAGAGGAATTGCGATTCCCTCTCTCCATCAACTCAGCCTTCAAAGCCAAGTTTGAAGCTTCGGCTACAGTCCACACGGTTTGCAGTCCTATCTTCTCTTGTATAGAAAGTTTCAGTCCACTGATGTACCTTGCCACCTTTTGATTTTCAGATTCCCCCAAATCATTACGTTCAGAAAAACCTAAAAATTCAGTTGTATACTCGGACACACTTCTGGTTCCTTGAGCACACTCGATATACATCTTGTATAGGATCTATTCATAATCTTCTGGGAGGAACCGTTCCATCATCAACTGTTTCATCCTCCGCCAAGATTTGACTGGTCCTTTTCTTTGTCTCTGCCTTTGAAGAGCCAACTTATCCCACCATACGGCAGCAGTACTCTTCAAACGAAACGCCACCATCTTGACCTGTTTGTTCTCAGGAACCCCCATGACATCAAAGAACCTGCCGACTTCAATCTGCCAATCCAGAAACTCCTCGACACCCATGGTTCCATAGAAAAACGGGATGTCCGCCTTCATTCGGTAATCCTGATCAGCATGCTCATGTTGTTCCTCTTCGACTTCGTCAGACGCAGAACTTGAACCGCTAGTGTTGTGTCCACCTCGAGGAAACCTGTTATTCTCGTTTCTCCAGCCTCTTCGCCGGTTGTTACCACCGTTGTTACCACCGTTGTTATTGTTGTTGACGACCTGATTAGCCAGATTCGTCATCTGGTTGGTTAAGTTCGTCATCTGAGTTGCCAACTGGTTCGTCAAAGCAGTAAGAGACTGGGTTAAAGCCGCAGTAAACTCTTCCATATCTGCCCTGACCATTGGTTGATCTGACATAGTTAGTCAAGTAAATAAAAGAGACAGGAGAAAGCCTGCTCTGATACCAACTGACGCAGTAGAAGTGTGGAAGGGTTGATCAACGTCGAACCCTCAATAGATGGAGAGCACAATCAACGTTGTACTCTATAGGACAAGTCTGGAATCCACCAGAAAACAAGAGATAAACTCTTAGGGTTTTGATAAAATTTGATTAACTGATTGTATGTGATCCCAAAGGGATGCTTAAATACTGAAAAGAAAACCCTAGGGCAACTCTAACAAGGAAACCTAAAGCCCAAGGGATTAAAACAAAACAAGTCCAAAACAAACTAGAAAACTTAAATCTTGAAAACATATTAAACTGCCGTTTTGAGGCCCGAAACAAACTCGAAAGCCCGAAAAGGCCCACACGTCGTGGCAAAGCAACGAGTTTGATTCCTGGCGTCGTTCCCTTTCCGGAATGGTATCACAATCGTCATTCGGACGCCAGATGCCAAAACTGTAGTAAACCGGACTCTAACCTTGATGGCGGACGACGTCTGGTGGATGTCGTCTGGCGGATGATGTCTGGCGGATATCGGCTGGCGGATGAACCACCCTTGGCGGATGACGTCTCTGGCGCACGGCCTTTGACTTGCAACGGTCAATCTGCTCTTCAATGTTGGCTGCCATCCTTCCTACATCAAGGTGGTTCTCTCTTGTACACTCATGCTGACTCTCCTCTTGCAGCGGAAGCACTTGCAATAGAGCTCGGCTCAACGGTGGCACCATCCCATTCTCTTTCTCATTTTTATCTGGAATCAGTCTCCCTTGTCTTGATTTCAAACCTCTTAAACCCTCTCTTGGCGGTTGATTGGACAGCTTCTCAGATTCTATCGCGTATCAGATTGAAATCGGCTGCTTTCAACCGTGTTAACTGGACCTGGACCAGTAGAAACGCCATCAGCGCGGCAAACTTGGTGGCTAACTTGGCCACTCGCAGGGTGTGCATGGAGGATTGGATATCCAATCCCCCTCCCTCCCTAATGCGTAACTCTCCAACCCTCTGAGTGTGGTGTCTTTTAGAATTTTATTTTTCTATGTTTCTTCTTCTCTAGCGTTGTCATTGGCTTTGTCTTTGATTGTGATCTTTCCCGATTTTATTGATTTTCAAGTTTACCAAAAAAGAAGAAGAAGAGTATTCGATTAAATGTTAGATCAGATCCATCTTACTTCTCAAGTAGAACAGGAGAATATATTTGTGAAATATGATGGGTTTTAATCCAGATATCTTTTCTTTGCACATGCGTACCGTTGTTCATAATTTTATAATATTTAGATCAATGAGGTAAAAACATTAAGAATTAATTTCAGTTTACCTACTTGAACTTTGACTCAATCATCACTTCAGTCCCTATACTTTTGATTTCATCAGCTACACCCCTGTACTTCCCTAAATTAATCAACTGATAGCAATTTTGTAATTTCGTCCAAACAATCTATCAATACCAAAGGCTTTTTTGTACCATTTCCTTACATTAATGCACTGTTACCATATTATGATTATAAACAAGACTAAACAAATCATATAATCAAGTTGAACAATAGAAAACAAATAAAAACAAATCATATATGGTAAAACAAAAAGAAATCACCATATATAATTTGTTTTTGTTGACAGTAGCCGCAGAGAGGCTACAGCAGGCCCACAGATCCGCAGCAAGTGCACCAGGGCCCGGCCCAAGGCTCGGGACCGGATCACCAGCACCCGGCCTCGGGGCCCAGCACTCTATCCTGCCTCCAGGGACCCTGGGACCGGGGGCGCCAGCCTGCCAAAGAGGGCACCAGAATGTACAAACAGAAGGAAGCCAGTCCCACATCGAAGGGTGAAGCCAGCCCTCACCCCCAACCACCTATATAAGGGCCCCAACTACCCTCTTTATTAGGTAACTTATCTCTCTCCCCGCTTACATACGTGTCTTGGTTATATATATTCCAACTATACTAACTTAGGCATCGGAGAGGAGAATACCGGCCCGCCCGGTATTCCCCTTAGTGAGCAGGATTGCAGGAGATCAAGTTGGATTCATCAAGTATCTACTAGACCCCCGGGTTTAGGCAGAAACAATTGGCGCCGTCTGTGGGAAGCTTGAACGAAAAGCCGTGTAAGCAACACCGTTGGGAAAGAATTCGAAAATGAGTCGAGAGAAAGGTACCGCCGAGGAGGGACGTCTTGCAGTAGTGCAGACGCTCACCTCCACCCCAGCCGTCACGCGGGAGCCGCGCGGCGACCGGGGCAACGATCAAGATGGAGGGAGCTGTGGGGGACCATCCGGCATGCCGGATCCCCACCGCGACAGCTCGCGCGGGAAAGGCCCGGTAGGGGAGGAAGACAGTCCAGAGCGACGGGGCTTCTCCTTGACGTTCTCAGATGATCCAAGCGATCGATCTGAGAGCCCGGACCGGGACCCTACGTACAGCCCCAGCAATAGCAGTATGGTGGGAGAGCTACGGGCAATGGCCGCAGAGGTCAGTCGTCTAAGAGAGGAGAGCGACAGGGACAGAGCCAAGTCCAACGCCCGATACGAAGAGATGGAGGCGGTGAATACTGCCCTAGTAGCCGCCTTGGAGAGGGGACAGCAGCGTAGTAACGCCATGGCCGAGGCGCATGCGACACTCCCACCGATCCAACCTCAAACACCGAAGCAGGGCAATCTTCGGGCGGTCGGCCCGGGGACCCCGTGAGCGAGAAGTCGCCAGCCGGCGCAGGCCCGCCGAAGAGCACGACAACCTACCACCAGCCCGGTGCTTCGTCAGTAGATGAAGTTGGGACTCTGACCGCACGAGCGCTGCAAATGCTAGCAAACACCGTGTCGGACTTAAAGGCCCAAATGGAGGCCAACGAGAGAAGAGCCGCGCGGCCGATGGAGGGCGCCCGGTTTAATGAGCGCATGGGCCCTTTCTCGCACCGGGTCATAGAGTCGGGAAGATCTGGCAACCAGAAGTCCCTCAAGCTCACCTATTCAGGGTCCGGTTGCCCGTATCAGCACCTGGACAGTTTCCGGTCCCAAACCTGCGCTAAGGGGTACTCCGATGCAGTCTGCTGCAACATCTTCCAGGAGACTTTGTCTGGGGAAGCGCTCAGCTGGTTCTACGAGCTTCCGGCGAACTCGATCGAGGCGTTCGAGCAGTTAGCCGACCGGTTCGTAGGCCGCTTCATTCTCCGAGTCGAGGGAGCTCGGACGTCGACCATCCTCTTCAACTGCATACAAGCCCCCGGAGAGGAGCTGAGAACCTTTGTCAACCGCTGGCAGACGGCTACGGCCGGAGTTCGGAACCTGGACAAAGGCATCGCCGAGATGGCATTCAAGCAAGGGCTCCGAGCAGGCAAGTTTTCCTATGCCGTCCGGGTAGAGCTCCCGCAGGGGTACGACAAATTGATGGCTATGGCCATCCGACATGCCCAGGCCGATCATGAGACCTATGGGCACCACCTACTGAAGAGGAAGCGGGATGAGCAGCAGGAAGACCATCCCCGGGAAGAGAACCCTCCTCCCGGCCAGAAAGCCAAGCCCAGTCAGCGGACTGAGAACCGCACCGCTCGACCCAGCCGGAACGCCAACAACAGAAACTGGCCACAGCGGCAGCAGAGGCCCTATTCTGATAGACCCCAGGCCGAGCACAAGCCGGCGCCGTACCGCCAAGAGCGCCCCCTGGCAATCATGCCGGCACCACCACCGGCCGGTCAAGAAGTCTTCACCGCTCTCACCACTTCCTACGAGGACATCCTACTTGAGAACGGGAGCGTCATTCCCCCACCGCCCAAGAGAAAGTACCCGAAGGGGAAACTTACGACGGCGCAGACGGGCAAGTACTGCTCTTATCATGATGAGGCCACTCATCGAACCAATCAGTGCTGCGCTCTCAAGACAGCGGTGCAGGGTTTGATCGATAACGGCCAGCTCCAGCGGTACATAGGGGAAAGAAGAACAGACCCCGACCGGTTCAACCGTTGTAAGAGCATATATATATGCAAACTACTTTTGAGAAAATTTCACCGGCTCTGCCAGTTCAAGTATATTCATATTCAAGCAAGTATACAAGCAGTAACCGATCCGGAAATATTACAAGGAAAAAGCGAGGAAAATCCTAAGGAGCCACGACTCCGCCTTCAGCAGGCAATCCGCTGGCTTCTCCTGCGGTACCCTCGTCGTCAACCTCAGTTCCGGTGTTGACTCCGGCTCGGGGAGACTCGGCACCGTTGGTAGAAGAATCCAAGTCCGAGCGAAGCGCTCCTTTCGGCTGCCCCTCCACCGCCTCCTGATGGATGTCCGACTGCTCATGGATATCTCCTTCAGCAGCAGTCGGCATCAGGGAAGTGTCTAACCATCCCTTCCCCGTCCATTCCGTGTACGCATCCGAGATGCCCTCCTCCCTGGCCTTCACCAGAAACTCCAGGAACTGATCGCTCTCACGGTATTTGAGAACGACCCGCTCGTAGAGTTCCGGGTCATCTTCCCCGGTCGGAGCAGCAGAAGCGGCGCACAGAGCGGCAGCTCCCACTTGGAGCTCGTCCACCTTGGCTTCCAGCTCGGCCCTCTCCTTCTCCAGGCACCGGTTCTGTTCCTCCAGCTTCTTGGCCCTCTCCTCCGATCTGGCCTTCTCCCGGTCCGAGCGAGACTTCTCCACCTCCAGGCGCTGTCGGGCCTCCGATAGAGCAGCTATCTGTCTCTTCAGCTCCGACAGCTCCTCGCTCGCATCCGGTTGGTACAGACTGTACAGCAACTACACAACATCAAGGACAGTTAGTCAAGCTGCAAACGAAAACAAGCTACAAGCAGTGTAGTGATACCGTGCGGTACTTACCCGAAGGACGGATTCCTTGCATTTTGGGCGATTCCCGCCCGCCAGGGCTCTAGCAACCCCGGGTCTGTCCAGCCCAAGACCGGCCAAGTCCGCCGCCACTTGCCGGGCGAGTGCACTATCCGGGCTTCCCCCCGGTGCCTCCGCAGACACAGGACTACTCTGCCGAGCGGCAACAGCGGCCTTCTCCCCGGAAGGGTTAGCTTGCGCGCCGCTGGTTATCCTGAACCGTTTGACCAGGTTCTCACGTGCCGACCCACCGGTAAGAGTCACCAGCGCGGAGGAAGGAATGTCCCCGCCCTTCCGTTTCTCTCCCCGACCTTCCGGAGAAGAAGATCGTGCGCTTACCGGGGCAACGCGAGCCACGTGCGGCACAGACACCGGCCGGTTGGGAATCCTGTTCACTCCACCGGGAACCCTAACTAACCCTCCGGTAGCCTTGCCCCTTCTAGGCAACGCATGGGGCGCAGTATGATGGGTCTTCACCCGCTTCAGGACATAGGCGCTGTCATCAACGTCCATGGCCCTCGGCTCCGCATGAGTCGTGAGCCGGCCGGACTCCTCTTCCACCGACGTCCGCGAGACGGTCTCGGCTTTCTCCTTCAGCTTGTTGAGGAGGTCTTCCCCGTCCATTGAAAGAGTGGTTTCGGGCTTGATGACCGCCCGGGAAGATGCACCTGCAAGGAAGGCAAACAGTTAGCATTTTGCAAAACTAGCACAAGGTATCACCGCTAAAAGGCTTCCTATGCACCGGGACCCCGCCCGAGTTGGCAATATTCCAGCACTTCTCGCCGGATGAAGTTGAAAGAACTCCGTTCCAGGTCGTCCCAGCATCCGAGTATGGTCGAGATCCTCTCATGCTCTAGGTCGGATAGCTCGAACGACTGGTCGCCAATGGGTTGGAAGGCGCCAGGAACCCAGTACATTTTACTCCTCGCCTGCCACCTCCCGCCCACCATCACCACCTTCTTTCTCCAGCTGTTGTCTACCCATGAAGGCATATGGGTGACGATCGGTGGAGGTTTCCGGGTGTTGAAGGACAGGCAACCCTTGGACCCCTGCTTCCTGGAGTACGACAGCCTATACAAGGCCCGGAACTCGTTTACCGTTGGTATATTCATCCCGGAAAACTCGTACAAGCAGCCGAGGCTCAGTAGTCGCCTCCACTGGAGCCCAGAAAGCTGCGCAGGCGACACTTGCAGCGCACTAAGCATATAATGCACGAAGTTTGGCAGCGGGAGCGAGAGTCCATGCCGGAACTGGTCCTGATGCGCGGCAACCGAACCTGCTTCCGGGTTGCAGGCCGACTCTCCAGGATTCAGGGGCCACAGCAGAACTTCATCCGGGATACCCCACGTTTCCCGGAACGCTGCAATCTCTCCAGGGGTCATGCTCCCCTCCGGTTCATCACACACCACAGCATACTTCCCTCTGCCAATGGTGTAGCTTGCACCCGGAGCATCTGCAAGACGCACCCCGTGCGGTATTTCAGTCTCCGAGGATTCAGCCCCGGAAGACGAAGACGAGGACGGAGACGAAACCCTGCTTCCGGAGCAGTCGGCGACTTCGGTCTCCGGAGATTCGGAATCGAGCCAGTCATCCAGCCTCTCCGCATCATCCACGAGGGGACCCCTGGCAGCCGATTCGGAAGCCCGGTCAGAACCTGAAGATGACATTTTAACCTAGGGGAAGAAAACAAAACCCTAGCGTTCGTCAGCAACAGGCTACAACAGCGCCTTCTACGGCCTCTCCCCAAGTTCGCCGCAGAGCAGTTCCGTCAGCGACAGAGATCCCTCCCCCCCGCCGCAAAACAACAAAGCCAAAAACAAGAACAACACCGGGGCAAAGAAATCAAACAAACTTACCGATTAGTATGCTGAACCGAGGACAATCCGCCCTGTGAAAGCAATGGTAGGAAGAAAGTAGGGAGCACTCAAGAAAACGGATCTCGTGGGGCAAAACGGCTCAAAGTGATCGCCGGATTCCTCTCTTTCTCTTAGTTTCTCCAAAGCAAGAAGCAAAGCAGAAAGGAGAGCAGAAGAGGCCTTTTTATAGAAAGGACCAGTGCCCTAGGCAATTGAAATCCCTCTAAAACAAGTAATCACAACAACTCAAACGCCTGCGAATCCAGGCCCTCCATCTCAAGACCGCCCCCTGCTGGCACGTGTCCCAGCATTGGTAAACTGCCCATGCCATCATAACTGACGGGACTGATGGACTTCCTCCTTAAATGCATGTCAGCCACTTGTCCCACACGCTGGCAACAGGAAGGTAGGAGCGGGAACCGAGGAGTCAGGCCCTCCCACTTCCCCAGATTCCACGGTTGCACGCCATCTTCTTCGCATATCTTGAAGACCTCTCACCGGTGGTAATCATCCAACCGCTTCGAGAGCACCCATCCGGGTACGAGCCATCCGCCCGGCACCATGGCAGTTCACGGTTATGATCATTCAACCGGCTGCATGGCTTCTTCGCATATCTTGAAGACCTCTCACCGGTGGTAATCATCCAACCGCTTCGAGAACACCCATCCGGGTACGAGCCATCCGCCCGGCACCATGGCAGTTCACGGTTATGATCATTCAACCGGCTGCATGGCTTCTTCGCATATCTTGAAGACCTCTCACCGGTGGTAATCATCCAACCACTTCGAGAGCACCCATCCGGGTACGAGCCATCCGCCCGGCACCATGGCAGTTCACGGTTATGATCATTCAACCGGCTGCATGGCTTCTTCGTTGCATATCACCGGAGGACTCGTCTCGATATGGCACATCGCACGGTCGAGATCCGCCCGGTCCGTAGCAGTTTGCGGTTAGGTATCATTCAACCGGCTGCACGCCATCCTACTGGAGACCTCGTCTCGATATGGCATGTCGCCCGGTCGAGGTCCACCCAGTTACATCTCTCTCGGAGGACTCGTCTCGATATGGCAGAACTCCTGGTCGAGATCCGCCCACCGGTTACGACGCATCCAACCGGCTCGAGAGCATATTCCGGGAATAGGATCCACCCGGCCCCATGGCATTTCACTGGGAGACTCGTCTCGATATGGCAGGACGCCCGTTCGAGTTCCACCCGGTACTATGGCTGACCCCGGTCATGAGAACATTCGACCGGCATAGGGCTTTATACACCCGGGTGAGTTTACATCTAACCCATGTACGCTTGTCCAGCAGGATAAAAACCCTGCATCGCACCAGCTGCGGCAAACGGGGGCTGCACGGCGAGCCTTGTCACCTCAATGCCACCCCCCTACCGGGAATCCACCCGGCCCCATGGCATTTCACTGGGGGACTCGTCTCGATATGGCAGGACGCCCGGTCGAGTTCCGCCCGGTACCATGGCTGACCCCGGTCATGAGAACATTCGACCGGCATGGGCTTTATACACCCGGGTGAGTTTACATCTAACCCATGTACTCTTGTCCAGCAGGATAAAAACCCTGCATCGCATTGAACCGCGATCAACATGGGGCCGCACGGCGAGCCTTGTCACCTCAACGCCACCCCCCTTACCTCAACGCTTATTCAACACAAGCTGAGAAGAACTAGCAAGTGTTCACCGGTGCTTCAAACAGCCCGCAACACCGGGGTAATCTCCCTGCAGCCTAGCAATATGGGACTCGTCTCGATATGGCAGGACGCCCGGTCGAGCTCCCATACTCCTGGACTCGTCTCGATATGGCAGCACGCCCGGTCGAGATCCAGTACTGAAGTTCACCTGGGACTCGTCTCGATATGGCAGATCGCCCGGTAGAGGCTCAGTGAACTCCGCTTTGGCAGATCGCCCGGTATAGGCTCAGTGAACTCCGCTCCGTTTCGATTTGGCAGATCGCCCAGTTGTGACCCAGTGAAGCTCCGCCTCGTACCGATAGGACAGAGTGCCCGGCCGAAATTCCATGCGCATCTCTTGCATGGCGGATTTCAACGCCTCATTATCATTCCATGCACGCATCTATTGCATGGCATCATGGCATCATCTCATACACTCTCCGGGTTCCACCCGGCTCCATGCTCATAACATAACAATACCTTACCACAGTACTGATATTACAAGTATGCTTATAAACTATTGCTTCCCATCGGTAACAGGTACTCACCTCGGTCACGCCCAATCTTTAACGCGGACTTGGGGGACTGGGCACCGGTAGGTTGGTAACCCTGCGGGTCTGCGGGGCAAGAGCAAGACAGATTTAAGTCCCCATTCAAGATTGCACTTGACCGGGAACTTGGGGGACTTGTTGACAGTAGCCGCAGAGAGGCTACAGCAGGCCCACAGACCCGCAGCAAGTGCACCAGGGCCCGGCCCAAGGCTCGGGACCGGATCACCAGCACCGGGCCTCGGGGCCCAGCACTCTATCCTGCCTCCAGGGACCCTGGGGCCGGGGGCGTCAGCCTGCCAAAGAGGGCACCAGAATGTACAAACAAAAGGAAGCCAGTCCCACATCGAAGGGTGAAGCCAGCCCTCACCCCCAACCACCTATATAAGGGCCCCAACTACCCTCTTTATTAGGTAACTTATCTCTCTCCCCGCTTACATACGTGCCTTGGTTATATATATTTCAACTATACTAACTTAGGCATCGGAGAGGAGAAGACCGGCCCGCCCGGTATTCCCCTTAGTGAGCAGGATTGCAGGAGATCAAGTTGGATTCATCAAGTATCTACTAGACCCCCGGGTTTAGGCAGAAACAGTTTTTATTTGTTTTCTATTGTTCAACTTGATTATATGATTTTTTTGGCTTGTTTATAATCGTAATATGGTAACAGTGCATCAATGTAGGGAAAGTGTACCAAAAAGTCTTTGGTATTGATAGATCATTTGGACGGAATTTATAAAATTGGTATCAGTTGATTAATTTAGGAAGTACAGGGGTGTAGCTGGTGAAATCAAAAGTATAGGGACTGAAGTGATGATTCAACCAAAATTCAAGTAGGTAAACTGAAATTAACTCAAACATTAATTACAGCAAAACGATGTGAAAATGTATAATTAAAGAAAACAAACGATATGAAAGGTTTAATGACTTGACTACCGCATTAAAACCACACAAAAATACTAATAAAGTAAAAATACGTATAGTTGTATAAAAGTTTAAACGCATAGCTGATTAACTGATTTTAAACTACGATTTTAGCCATGTGGTGAACTTGGTAGTCAAGACTTAATTACTCACAGTACTCCAATGTACAAAATGACAAAAGCTAGTTCGGGGCAGAACATATAACAGTCTTTTAGATGAATAATAAGGCAGGATGACATGTTGGCATACGATATTTCACGAACAAATACCACAAACTTGGATCCCAAATCAAATATCATTAGTGGGTCGGAGTCTAAACTTAAACCCCACCCACAGTCCCACACGTTCTCTAATTAAAGTTTTTTTTTTTATGAATTTAAATAAATAAATAATCTTTATTTTTTAACAATTATTAATTAAAAGACAAATGATTCAAAGTACACGTTGCAAGAATTATACAAATTAAAATTGTGAACCTAAAATGTTGTCCACATAAAGTCGAACATAATTTGAATTTTGAATTGCCCATGAAAGCTAAAATTTTCTTTAGGAGCTTCTTCATCATCCACAAAGAACAATGATCAGCCCCCATTACCCATTCCCATTCCCATTCCCATTCCCATTCCCATTGGTATCCGAAATAAAGACAAGTTGCTGTGGGCCTGTAGCACACTGTAAGTTGTTTACTTCCTTCAGTTCCTTCTACAGAAACAAAGCAAACTGTTACAAGATACGTATGAATCAGAGCGTCGCTGAGTAGGTTACTTCAGTTGGTCAAAATCCTCGTCTTTTGTCTGTAACTCCGAACTTTTCCTCATCACGAAGTAAAGAAAGGAACTTTCTTACACCGCCCGACACTTCACACTCTTGAAGAGTCTTGATCCATATCATCCTTCGATCTGCGGTCAAAGTCTTGCCGTGGCTTCTTTTCCCTTTTATTTAAAGTCTCCTGTACCAGACCACCCAGCAACTGCCTTCAGGCTCCTCCACTTGTCTTAAACCCTACAGAAAAATATTTGGTTTTCTGTGCATCTGTTAACCCTTTTGCAGTTAAATCATATTAGCAAGCTGTGTTTGATGATCGAGTTGAAGTTTCCATGGAGAGGTACGAGATAGTGAAAGATATTGGGGCTGGAAATTTTGGGGTAGCAAGGTTGGTCAGAGATAAGTGGACCAGAGAACTCTATGCTGTTAAGTTCATTGAGAGAGGCCAGAAGGTCACACTTCATCTTCTTCACCTCTTTTACAGCTTCCTTTTTGTAGATTATCTCAATTGTTTGCCATTTTTTCTGGGTTATTTACTTTTTCTTTGGTGTTGCAGATAGATGAGCATGTGCAGAGGGAAATCATGAACCACAGATCATTGAAGCATCCCAATATTGTTCAATTCAAAGAGGTAAGTGATTAGTAGTGAATTAAGTGGTTGGTTCAATATTCATCCATATATGATAATATCGATTCATAAAGGAATGACAAATGCCCTGTTTTGTTACATAAAGACACTCTATTATATGTACGGTAATTATGATCTTTCTCAAGGAAAACACTGAGAATGAATATCTAAGCTTATAGCTTGTCTTCTACACATTAGCTGCTTATATTGAGGTTGGAGTGAAGACAAAACATGCTAATTTACTCCTCTACTGTGCTTATATTCGTTTACTTCCTGTTACTTCATTAAACTGTTCAGCAGCAACATTCTTTACCATGGCCAACTTCCGATCAATTCATCTGCTATAGTGATGGAATTGGGTGTCTTCCGTGCAGGTTCTTCTGACACCAACTCATCTAGCCATAGTAATGGAGTATGCTGCTGGAGGAGAACTCTTTGGGAGAATATGCAATGCTGGTCGATTTAGTGAGAATGAGGTAAAATACTTAAGAGGGGGTCAGTTTGAAGGAAACTTTTTGTTGGTCAGAACATGGGATTCTTCATGCTCCTTGAAATGAAATCGTTAAAAAGATTTACAAGCACTTTTACTGATATATATATCAGTCATGATATTACTATCAATGACATCCTTGTGCAATTCTGTTCTCTTGCATCAGGCAAGGTTTTTCTTCCAGCAACTGATATCAGGAGTGAGTTACTGCCATTCAATGGTATGTCAATTGGAAGTATTCTACTAATGTGTGGTATATCGTTTTTATTTTTTTATTTTTATACTTGATGGTATTCAAAGTAGTAAGCAAATAATTCATTTATTTGTGGCAGCAAATATGTCACAGAGACCTTAAGCTTGAAAATACACTCTTAGATGGCAGCACAGCACCTCGTGTCAAAATATGTGATTTTGGATACTCAAAGGTATTCCACAAACTCTACAGTAATGATTTTGCATTAGGGGTTCGGGTTAATGAGACTTTGAATAATAATTGTTTTATTTGGTTTTTGTAGTCTCTACTGCAGTCTCAGCCAAAATCAACTGTAGGAACACCAGCCTATATTGCTCCTGAGGTCCTATCTAGAAAGCAATATGATGGAAAAGTAAATTCCAATTCCTGTGCCTTCTCATTGACATCATAAACTGTTATAAGCTAAGCATCTTTTGTAACTAATCTTCACATTATAGATTGCAGATGTTTGGTCTTGTGGAGTCACCTTATATGTGATGTTAGCCGGAGCATATCCTTTTGAAGATCCTGATGACCCTAAGAACTTCAGAAAAACAATTAATGTTGGTGGCATTACAACTTTTTACCAATAAACTTAAACATGCTTTGTTTAGTGGAAACGTTGCTTATATCAAAACAATTAATGCTGTCTCATGCAGCGGATCCTTGGCGTACACTACTCAATTCCAGAGCTTGTTCAAGTTTCCATCGAATGTAGACATCTTTTATCTCAGATATTTGTGGAAAGCCCTGTAAAGGTAATAATGTAGCTTCTGTTTTGGTGTTGAAGCTAGTAATTATACGAGCTATAACCATCGATGTAATTTAATCCCCTAAAGATGAAAACAAAATCATATGTATGTTAACCATTCCATCTCTTACCCAACTAACTTGGTTTGCTGCTAGATTGCTAGTAGTCTTGCAACCAAGTGACCGATACTCAGAACAGTTACTTTATAGGTTACTTCTGAATGCTGCTAATCGGAGGGTCATAATTTTATTTGTTTTTTCCTTCTGATCATTGAAACTATCTGTTTTGTTTACATGTTTTGAGTTTATTTATAGGTTCGTATAACCTTTCTCACTGTGGTCTTTGCTTGCAGAGAATAACAATCGCAGGAATTAAAAACCACCCGTGGTTCTTGAAAAACTTACCTATGGAACTGATGGAAGGAGGAAGTTGGCAGAGCTATGATGTAAATATTCCATCCCAAAGCACTGAAGAAGTTCTGTCCATTATTCAAGAGGCAAGAACATCAGTACTGTCCCCAAACGCATTTCCGCCTCTCCTGGAAGGAAGCATGGATCTTGATGATTTGGATGCTGAAGTTGAAGACGTTGAAACAAGTGGTGATTTTGTATGCCATATGACTGGTTAAATTGTGCACACATAAATCTACCTGGCTTTTGGTGGTCGGTCTGGAGTTCTGTACAAACTACCAAGTTTTAGTGTGCTCTTACGGAAGCACCTATCAGTAACTTATGGCAGAATTCCTACTAAAGCATCTAAAACGAAAACAGCTCGATAGTATCATAAAAGATATATATTTTGGTTTGGTAAGATCAGTACACACATATATATGTTCGCTATCTAGGCGTTTTGACCCAAGGGACCGAAAATCCGGCCCGAAAAAGCCCTAAACGAGGCGGCCTCTTTATGTTAAAAGCCCGGACCGAATTTGGGCCCGAACCGAAACAAAAAAATCAGATCGGGCTCGGGTCTTGTTTTTTCTTAACCCGAAAGCCCAAACCGACCCGATACTTATATATAATGTCATGTGTCATGAGTTGATTGGTCTATAATTAATTGAAAAAAACAAACCCAACCCTAGCCGCATCAATGCTGATCCCTCACTTCCTCAGTTCCTCATACCTCAGCCGCATTAGTGCTGATCCCTCAGTTCCTCAGACCTCAGCCGCATCAGTGTTGATCCCTTCGTCCCCTTCGACTCCTTCGAGTCTTTGACAGTTCGATCAGCCCTAGGAATCCTGCGCCTTCGTGGCTTCGTCTTCGACATCTGATCATCGTCTGCGCCTTCGTCTTCGCCTGCGCCTTTGTCTTCGCCTACGCCTTTGTCTTCGTCTGCGCCTTCGTCTTCAACATCTGATCATCTCTATCGCGATTCGCCTCAGCCTCGCCTGAGTCGTTGTAGCCTCAGGCCCTCAGCCTCAACCCTAGCTATCACCCTTTGTCCTCTGCGAATCTTTATCGCGATTCGCCTCCGCCTCGCCTCAACCTCGCCTCGCCTCGCCTCACCCAAAGCCCGAAAAAAGCCCGAACCGGTCCGAACGGGTTTTGGTCGGTCCCCAATGCTCAAAAAGCCCGAACCGGCCGGAACCGATTTTTTCGGGCTTTGGGTCGGATTACACAAATTTTGGGCCCGGCCCGACCCGTGCCCACCCCTAACGCTATCTCACAGACCTCTGTCTAAGAGCATCTCCAACCTTTGACCTAAACCCAAACTTAAATTCAAATTTTAGGCCACCTAATCCTATAATTTAGGTTTTGCATATTGAACTCATGAATGCAAAATACAAACTCAATTTTAGTGTTTAGTTATTTTAGAGCAACTTCTGCAGACTTTCTATTATAACTCCTTACTTCTTAAGCTTTTTTAGAGAACATATTTAGTTTTTTGTGAAAACAGCAGCTATACCAGACTCTCTATTATAACTCTATGACTCTATGTTAACTTTTAACTATCTCGCTAGCCAAATTTGGAGAGCGTAATAGTTAAAAGTTAAAATATTTAAATTTAATATATTCCTTATACGTAATTATATATATATATATATTTAAACCACTTTTTATTCTTATATTATTATTTAATCACACTGAGTCAAAATCTAAATATATTTTAATTAATAATTATTTTATATATTATGATGTTGACACTCACTCATAAATTATAAGATTTGGTCCTATTTGGTTGAGTCAATTTTAGGTAAATCTTATTTTACAAAACCCAACTTTATTATAGGTTTTAGGTCATGGTTTAGAGATGTCCGGCCTAAAGATTAATTCACGCTAAAAAGGACGAGAATTTACTGAAAAGAAGAATACGAAAGGGTCCTGGACGAAAATTATATTTAAGAGAAATTATGGTCGCATATTAAGATTTGACGAATTAGGTGTTGGTAGTGGATCCGAGTCCACACCCGAAGGCATTCAAAAATAGTAGCACGGCGGCACGGCGGCACATTTTAATCGTTACTATTAAAGCTGAAGGGTCGCTGTCCCCAGTCCCCACAACATCCACCATCAATTTGTAGAAAATCATCACCAGTAACTCTCCAACCAGCGGTCAAGATCATTGCTGATAATAGTGCTAGGAATCCCTGGGATGATATTATTTCCTTTTCCTTTCTCTACTTTTGGCACTAAACCCTAATTATAACATTAAACAAATCCTTTTCTACTCCCACTCTATTTTTGGAAACATTGATCATATATAGCATCAAAAGATATATATATATAAAAAAAATCATATATGGAGCTAAGATATTTTGCTTCAAAATAGAAGGGTATGACAGAGGCTTCTGACAAGCTGGAATAATATAGGTCTATACAGTCAATGAATCAGTTTTTCTGTGGCTCCTAATCGTTATGAGTATATGTATTGAGCTGAGTTTCTCTGGCTTTCTGCACATTTACTCTGCACTCAAATTTCAGACCCAAAACGTATCCACAAACCTTCTTCCACTTGTCTTCATTTCTTAAACCTCTCAAAGGGTCGATCAGACCATTCATGCATGTTGGTGTTTCATAATTCTCAACACCAAAATAGAAAGAAGTCCAGGCGCTTTAGGAGCACGAGGAACAGATTTGATGAGTGAGTTGTTGTGCTTTGGAGTTGGAAATTTGAGATCTATGGAGAGGTATGAGATTGTGAAAGATCTTGGGTCTGGGGCTTCTGGGATTGCAAGGTTGGTCAGAGATAAATGTACCGGAGAACACTTTGCTGTTAAGTTCATTGAGAGAGGCAAAAAGGTCGATCTGCTTCTTTATCTTCTTCATTTGGATCTTAATTTTCTTTTTCTTTTTCTTTTTCTTTTTTCTGTTTTGAACTTTTCAGGTTATTGGTTTTCTTCCCATTTCTGTGGTGTTGCAGATAGATGAACATGTACAAGGGGAAATCATGAACCACAGATCCTTGAAACATCCCAACATTGTTCAGTTCAAAGAGGTTAGCAATTATATGTGAATATGTCTACAGGTTGTATATATGTTCTTCCCGTCCTATCACGATAATGACTTATGTATGCATGAATTTGGGCTTTGCTCTCTATCAATGTTCTATAACCATTTCATGGGTTTCTGTTTTTGTTTCTGGGATCTTACTTATACTTTCGTTCAAGTCATTGCTACTAAAAATGTCACTGCTCAATAGGCTATTTGCTGTGTAAGCTGAACAGCTGTGGATCTTTCATATTATCGGGTCCGAGACGAGCAATTCTCTTGAACCCAAACTACCAAAGATATGGGTAGTTAGCACGCAAAGGCGATCCATAGCAAGTATATATAGAACCGAGAGCCTTACCAACCCGGCGATGGATGTTCTGACGAGTACCACACAACACAGTGCTTCTATCTCTCAAGGACCTCCATATAATTTAAAATATTAAAATATGCGGATTTTCTTGATATACCTAATTTTCAATCACGTAAATGCACATTTAATTTAATCTTTAGGTATATATGAGCCGATTATTTCTGTAAATTTTCAGCCAAATTATATGTATTAAGGCATTCAAAACTGCCACTTATAATTATGAACATAAATGGTTTCAACAGATTCAGTTCGTTCATTGATTTAATCTAGTTCTATATCATTAATTTGGCTGAAAATTTGTAAAAGTGACATTTACATTAGAATCTAAAAACTGAACAAGAACATATCCCTAAAGTAAAATTGTAACTCTACTATGTTAGTATATAATGTAGCTAATGAAATATATCATATAACTATTGAGACGTTATTCTGAAAAGAAAAGGAGCATTATCTTTTCTTAGAATGAACGATAAGATTAATAGTAGTGAAAATAATTCCGATAACTTATGTATAATTTTTGGATTATAGGGAAGCGAAAATTAAAACATGTCATAATTTTCTTCTAAAATTTCAAAGGATTATTTTACAACAATCTCTAAAATCTTCATAATTTTTCCTTAAACTTTTAGAGATTGTTGTAAATTTAAATTAGTTTGTTTTATATATCCTCACTATCTCTAAAGCCAGCGACAGCGTCATGGAAGGGTTGTCGAGCCTGAAACGACAGTTTGCTAGAGTGGAGGTTGGCGGCGAAGTTGGATCAGCTCTAGTGATCAATCCTCTTCACGTAGCCTGCGTCGTGATTGGTTCTTGTGCGAGCAATTCTCTTACCGGTGGTGTTGGTGTTAGAGATGAGGTCAGTGACGATGGTAGTGGTTCTACAATGGGTCGGGTGCCCATAACAATTTCTTATTGGGCCAGCTAGGCTCTAATGTGGATTTTAAGCAAATTAGGGTTTCACAAGGTTATGTGAGATGACCCACCCTTAGGGTAGATTGTGTGGACCTGACTTGACCTGGCTAGGGAAGCTAGTAGGTAGGTCACAAATCCCAGAGGGAGAGTGGATGCGATGCTTATATGTGCAGGGTTGGCACAATATATAGAGACGCGTCTTGGGGGCTCAATGGCTTCGGAGGGGATGAGAACTCCGAAGTTAAGCTTGCTCACCTCGTAGCAATCCCAGGATGGGTGACCTACTGGGAAGCTAGCAGGCAGGCAGTTCCCGAAACAAAACCGTGCGGGGTGATTCCCAAAGCGGACAATATCTCAAAGTGTGTCGGGCTGTTACATTATGGTTCCTTGGTTTGACATTGCTCGGGCTGAATTTTACTTTGGAGGGATTGGGTCTTTATGACCTATAGTCATATTTAATTTTGAATCAAGGGCAGACTCAACTCATGTGTTGTTACCCTTATTTCAGCTGTTGAGTTACCCTTATTTCAGCTTCTACATGAGTGATTAGAGTCTGCAAAAATAAATGTGCTATAAACAGTCTTCAGAAAGTGGATGTACTTTTAATTGTTGGATTCCTAGGTGCAGCTAGGTTCTTAGTAGTCATAGGGAGTAATTCTTATTGTCGGCCCTCATGGGTGTTTTATTCCTTCTACTGTTTACTGAGTAATATGAATTGACTAACTGATTAAAAAAAAAAAGTTACAATTATATATATATATATATATTTATTTATTTATTTAATATATATATATATATATATATATATTTATTTATTATGTTTATATATATATATATATTTGAGACTGCTGATGCAGGTTCTGTTGACACCAACTCATCTAGCCATTGTGATGGAGTATGCTGCTGGAGGAGAACTCTATAAGAGAATATGCAAAGCCGGTCGATTTTGTGAGGATGAGGTATAGTAATATTGGAGAACTGAAATCAGAAAATGAAATACTACATTATTATCTTCCCATTTACTTTCAGCTAGCAGCCGTACTTTTTACTAGCTCTGCACTCAGTCCTAGCTGATAACATTCATTTGCATCAGGCAAGGTTTTTCTTCCAGCAATTGATATTAGGAGTTGGTTACTGCCATTCAATGGTATGTAAAACTTACCACGGTTCAGATGAAGTGGTGTATACCACATAGTTTTTCCCTCCTATTATCTTTGATAGTATTATTTGTAGTAAGGAATGATTTATTTACGGCAGAAAGTGTGTCATAGAGACATAAAGCTTGAAAATGCACTCTTAGATGACAGCCCAGCACCTCGTGTGAAGATTTGCGATTTTGGATCCTCAAAGGTGTATATATATATATATATATATATATTTTTTTTTTCAAATACATTTAGCAGACTGTTAATTAGACATTGAATAGTATTTCATTTCGTTGAAGTCGCTACAACGTCATTGTCGGCAAAAATCTACTGTGGGAACACCGGCTTATATTGCACCAGAGGTCCTATCTGAAAAACAATATGATGGAGAGGTAAGCTCATATTCTTTTTGTGCCTAGCTTCTCATTATATTTCATCATCACTGTAATCTGCTAATATGGGAGTTAAGCATCTCTTGTAATCTTAAGACATTATAGATTGCAGACGTTTGGTCTTGTGGAGTCTTCCTATATATCATGATTGTTGGAGGATATCCCTTTGAAGATCCTAAGGACCCTTTGAACGTAAAGAAAACATTTCTGGTGAGTGGGAAAATTAACAACCTTTAAATCTCCCGAGTCAGATTGAACATGGCATATATGTCTTATGGCAGAGGTCCCTTACTGTATGCTACTCAATCCCTGATAACGTACGAGTTTCTGTGGAATGTAGAGACTTGCTCGCTAAGATATTTGTGGCGAACCCAGAAAAGGTAACATAGCTTAAGCTTTCATTTTGGTATACTGAGCATTTTCTTGTGCTGCCTGATAATTTTGACATAAGTCTGACGTTTTTGATGATGAAACTTGCTTGCTTAGTTTTCTCGTTGTCATTTCTGCTCATCTGTTTGCAGAGAATTACAATTCCAGAAATCAAGAAACATTGTTGGTTCATAAAGAATTTACCTATGGAAATGTGGGAAGGAGGAAGTTGGGAGAGCAATGATGTAAACCATCCATCCCAAAGCATTGGAGAAGTCCAGTCCATAATACAAGAAGCAAAAAAAACTTTAAAGATCCCAAATGCCCGTAGGCATTTCACTGGAAGTAGCAGGGCCATATATTGATGATGCTGATGTTGGAAGTAGCAGGGCCATATATCAGCAGATAAGATTGAGTGAATTTATTGGTTATTGATCATAATCTCTAAATTGTGCTATAGATAACATTGAGAGGCAGGTAATGTTTTCATATGTATATGCAGGACTACGTTAAGGCTCGGCCCTACATTAGAGGGTGCCCTAGGCAGAAATTCTGATTTGCAACTAATGTTAACAAGCTTAGTACTACTATTGAAGATCATTTATGAAAAATTTCAGCCAAATTAATTACTGTTTGGGCATTCATAATTATGATTTATTAATTATGAACACGAATGGTTTTGATTGAGCTTATTCGGTTCGTCTTTTAATTTGGTGTAGTTCGAAACAACGTTTGCCCTGTTTGGAGGCTCGTTGGATTGCCATCCAAGCCATAATGGGGTTCTCCAATTTGATTTTAAATGGTGCCATCACTAACTTCACACTATCGAGATAAACATTGTCTATGTGACTAATTTTTGAATAAATTTTTGTAAAAATACTGTTTTGTTAGTGAAAAAATATTTTTCTAAACTATACTAGCATGAAAATTCTTAAATACACTAGTGTAATTTGAGCTATTCATAACCGTTTTATTTAGAGATTACCACACATCTATATTAATATCATTAAATTTTAATTATTTATATTGTGTAAAAATATGCCATATACTGAAGACCTCAGTACAAATACAAACGTCACAAAGTTGACAACCTCAAGCATCCAGTATTCCGGTTTAAACATGAAAAAAGAAAAGCCCAGCATCGTAATACGAAGTTACGAACGGCACGGCAGCCTGTATTAGGATATTAAGGCTGACGGGGTCATTGTCCCCACAACACCCACTAGTATTTATCTATATCATCACCATCAATCCGGCTAGGATTCCCTAGGAAAATACTATTTCCTTTTATGCTAGGATATTTTCCTTTTATACTCTTTTTTCTATTTTTGGTCATATATATCATTTATAGCACCAAAGCAAAGCAAAGATATTTTCCTTGAAAATAGAAGGGTGGGACGAGGCTAAAAGGACTGACATGGAATAATATACAAGAGTGATGCATATCATGTATTAGAGTTGTAGTCAATGATGCATTTTTCTGTGGCTCTTAATCGTTTTGTGGCTCTTAATCGTTTTGTGTATATATTGAGATGAGTTTCTAGCTTTTTTGCAGATTTACTCTGCAGACAAATTACAGTGTGAGACTGTGGCTCCGACCCAAAACCTACCCACAAACCTTCTTCCACTTGTCTTCATCTCATAAACCTCTCAAATGGTTAAGACCCTTCATGCAAGTTGGTGTTTCATGATAGTTCTCAACAAGAAAAAAAAAGGGTTTGCGTTTCAGGGTCAAGAGGAATAGATCGTTGATCGGTGTGTTGTTGTTGTGCTTTGAGATTTGTAGATCCATGGAGAGGTACGAGATTTTGAAAGACATTGGCTTTGGGGCTTCTGGGGTAGCAAGGTTGGTTAGAGATATCTTTACTGGAGAACACTTTGCTGTTAAGTTCATTGAGAGAGGCAACAAGGTCGATCTGCTTCTTTTATCTTCTTCATCTCGATCTTAAGTTTTTGTTTCCTTTTTTCTGTTTTGAAACTCTCAGTGTTTAGGATCTCTTACTTTTTGTGTGGTGTTGCAGATAGATGAAAACGTACAGGAGGAAATCATGAATCACAGATCCTTGAAGCATACCAATGTTGTTCAATTCAAAGAGGTTAGCAATTAGTAATATCACTTGTGTATGCATGATTTTGTTAATAGGAACAAAGAATAATGAATTTGACTGTTATATATAACCATTTACCATTGCATAGGTATCTTATTGTGTTTCTTGGATCTGATTAATACTAAAAATGTCACTGTTCGATGTTGGAGGCTACTTGCTGCGTAAGCTGAATTGTGGATCCTTCAAATTATCGATCGGGTCCGAGACAAGCTATTCTCTTGAACCTAAACCACGCACTAACGATATGGGTATCACGAAAAGACGATCCAGAACAAGTACGCAGCCAAGAGTAGGCGATGGATGTTCTAGTACAACTCGTAAACCCAATCAGATCGAGCTATGTTAATGCAGCCAATAAAGCTGCATTATATCTTATTTCCCAAAAATAAATAAACTAGACGATAAGATTAAATGGGTGTAACAAAAGAATATGCTAAGTAGTGACTAGTGAGAGTAAAGATGCTCATAGTGTGGTCAGACTGCCAGAGTTGCACTTTCGTTACCATTTCATACCTATTAGTGGAAAATGGTTCCAGATTGGTTACTCCTAAATATAGTTGACAAAGTTAAGTCTCTAACTCCAAGTGTGCTACTCTTCCTAACCATTTGTTGTGGGTTTAATCAGACCACTACATACTTTCTTGACTTTTCTTCTCAAATTTCAACAGTTTTCCTATTGGGTACGTCTATATATTGTCATCCCACAAACCACTCTATTCACCACACAACCTATTAATTTATTGAAAATCTATAATACCTTAATATAAAATTAGAGTATATGACGATAAGTTATTTGAAATTACAACTTGTTTTTTGTTGTAAAAAAAAAAATACGACTTGTTTTACATAACATTTATTTAAACAGTTAAAATTAAAACTCAATTTTTTCATTAAATTTTGGATTTGGAATTCATAGATCAAACTTTATTTTTTAGTTACGATTGTTTACTTAATTAAATATATCATGTTCACTGATATACGATCCATAACCCCATTTTGTGTTTACAAATCATAGCTATATGTACAGTACAGTAATTTCATGACTTTTCTTAGCATTATCAAAATAAATCTGAAATAAAAAAGTAGTAAATGGGTGAACAAAGTTTAAAATTGAAATAATATTATGTAGCTACAGAAATAAATATCGGGTGAACCGTGAACAAAATGTTATTGAAAAAAAAAAGTATTTCAGTAATAAGGTGAACAAAGTAAATTTGGAATAATAATAATAATAAAGTATAATTAGGGTATAAAGAAATATGGGGTGAATAGAGTGGTTTAAGGGTGACAAAGGCTGCACTCTTCCTCGTCGATGGTGTGGTTGTGCCGCCGATGGTGGAGATGGTGCAATGTTGCCCTTGAGGGATGTGTCGAAGGCTTGGCGACGGCGTGGTGGTTGACGTTCTTGCCCCTAGGGTTTGGTATGGTTGGGCTTATGAGGAATTTGGCTTTTACTAAGTCCAACTGTGTTAGTTGGTTGATGTAGGCTATTCTTTCGGGATGGCCTTTGTTGAAGATTTTAATGATCCATAGTCGGATCAAATTTTAGATCAAGGGCAGACTCAACTCATGGGTTGTTACTTGTTACCCTTTATTCCAACTTCTTCATGAGTGTTTTGAGTCTGTGAAAATAAATGTGCTATAAACGATCTTCAGAAGGTGGATGTACTTTTGATGGTTGAATTCCTAGGTGCTTAATTGTCATAGGGAGTAATTCTTATTGTCGCCTCTATTGGGGGTTTTATTCCTTGTACTGTTTACTGAGCAATATATTTTTGACTACTGATTCAAAAAAAAAAACAAAAACCGCACTCTTCCCAGATCTCAATTTTTTTTTTCCAAAAAATTTAGAGATTGTTGTAAATATAAGGAATTTTGTGCGTTTTCTATTTCCTCATTACCCAAAAAAGGGATAATTATAGGGAATGTGTGGGGAGCAAAAGAGACTATTTTTGAAAGATAAATAAATATAAACTCCCTATTTTACAATCTACACTCTTTTTTTATTTTTTTAAAAATAATTTTAAGACCTAAAATATAGAATACTAATGTAGAGGAACTTTAGCCCGAATGAGCTTTCAGTTAAGCATAGACACGTCGGTAATCCGCTCGATACCATATAATTTGGGTTCATATCTAAAATCAATTGGCAATGGATGGGGTAACCATACCCTTCCAATTTTTTTTATTTTTTTTTATTTTTTGAATAGAGGTTGAATACAATAGATCAACAACTTAAAGCTATAGTCTAGTACGCTTACAAAAATAAGCAAAGCAAAACTAATAAGAAATTGGTACGCTCGCAATTAAGCGAGCTCGTACACGAGAGCACACAAACTCGCCTCCTACAAACTAATGGATCTAATAATCTACTTGTCTTAACACGTAATTGTGGTACAAGTACATCTAAACCTCCACATAGAAGACTCACAAATATTGAATACTCACATAAGAGCTCCGCCCAGTAAATGCATGATCAAATCACTGAAATGAAACTAGGTCCAACAATACAGCCCCAGACCTTGTCCAAAACAAAGAGCCCAAACCCAGCAGCAGACCCGAGTCGAAGAGCCCAAGTCCATTGCCAGACAGTGCCGGCCCTGAGGCACAGGCCAATTTGGTCGGAACAATGACCAGCATCACGGAGGAATCCAAGAAAGACTAGATCCCATCGAAGAAACCACAGAAATGAGGTGCAACAATCATATGATTGAACATAAGAGGAGAGAAAGCTCACCAAGCCTAGACTCAGCATCAACCCCGGCCAAGAAGATAGGACAGCCAAACCGTAGACTATAATAGAGAGAGAGCGAGAGCAGGAGTTCTCATCCTTCAGATCTGTAATGAAAAAATGTCACACTCATCAATAAACCCTTATAGTCTTATAAGTAAGATCACATTTTTCGCATATAGGATTATATATCCTCAACAGAAGTATCTTTAGTGAAAATTGCTTTACATATAAAGTTTGGAAAAAAATATATATATATTGAGAAAGTCACACACACTTGCATATAGGGGTGGGCGTTTGGGCCCGAAAACCCGAAAGCCCGGCTCGAAAACCCGAAAAAAGACCGACACGGGCTGAGCCTGAAAATTTTTAGGACCGGCCCGAGGAAAGCCCGGCCCGAAAATAGTATTGTCGGTCCGAGCTCGGGCTTGAATATTTTTGGGTCCGAAAGCCCGGTCCGGCCCGGCCTGACCTTTTCATATATATATATATATATATATATATATATATATATATATATAAACCTCAGTTGTTTGACACTTTGACTTGTCTCCGTCGTCCTCGTTCTCTGAGACCTCGCGTCCTCGCGTCTTGCCTCCTGCCTTCTGCCCAGCTGCCCTCCTGCCTCCAAGCCTCCTGCAACCCGCCTCCCGCCCTCCTCCTTCTCCGGCTTCGTGCGAATCGCCACAACCCTAGCCTCCTTCTACGACCGCATCGCCTAGCTCGGCTCTCCGATCTGCTCCAATCCGCACAGCCCCCCCACCCCCCGCACAGCCCCACTCCCGCGCGCGAGGGCCTGCACAGTCCGACACAGTGGCTCTCATCGCCCCACAGTCGCTCGCTCACCCCCAACCTCGGTCGCTCCGATCGCGATTATAACAGGTTTTTTTATGTTTCCGGTTTGTATATTTGCTTCAATTGCTGTGACGAGGGTGGTTGTGACGAGGATCACAACATGGTTTGGTTGATGCAGAAGGAGGCAGAGGGAGGAGACGAGATCGGAAGGGAAGAGAATGGGGGCAGTTGAGGAAATGGAGGGATTGGACTTGAGGGCGATGAAAGAGAGAGCGACGTCGTCGGAGCAGTTGGAGAGAGTGAGGGAAAGGAGGTGGCGGAAGGGCTTGTCGGTGTCGGTGAGGCTGGATGGTGGTGTTGGTGTTTGGGCCCGAAAACCCGGCTCGGCCCGTCGGGCTCGGGCCCGGGCCGGTCCACGACTTCAAAAAAACCCGGCTCGGCTCGGCTCGGCCCGAGGGGTTCGGGTTTTGGGTCGGACTTTGTGATTTTTGGGCTCGGCCCGGCCCGCGCCCACCCCTACTTGCATATATCAGTGAGGTTTGAAGTCATAATTTCAACGTTGTTGGCTAAACAACTTGACCAAGACTATATAAATTTTCTTTTTTCTTTTTGAGAATGCATCAACTATATAAAAAATAGCTAAATTCGTCAATTAAGGGCATACAAGGCTACCAAAGCTTAACCGTGGCAATAGTAGGCCTCATTTGCCAGTTTTTAATTTGTAGCTTAGACCAAAGCTGTGTGGACGTATGCCAAAGCTTAAAGGTATAAATATTTTTCAATACATTGTTTTTCTGTTTTGTTTTGTTTTGTTTAGTATGTTATTTTGGTCAACAATCTGTACGTTAATATTAAGTGGAAATAGTTACAATTATTATATATTAGTGTATGTTTATATTTGAGTCTCTTTCATGCAGGTCCTGCTGACACCGACTCATCTAGCCATTGTGATGGAGTATGCTGCTGGAGGAGAACTCTATAAGAGAGTATGCAAAGCCGGTAGATTTTGTGAGGATGAGGTAGAGTAATATTGGAGAATTGAAAGGGTTGAGTTGGGATATGAGATCTTACTGTCATCAGAAAATGAAATACTTCATTTTGTTTTTCACATTTACATTTTGTTAAAGTGCTTTTTACTACTTTCTCAACAAAAAAAAGAGTGTTTTTTACTAGCTCTGCACTCAATCCTAACTAACTACAATCATTCGCATCAGGCAAGGTTTTTCTTCCAGCAACTGATTTCAGGAGTTGGTTACTGCCATTCAATGGTATGTCAAACATATCACAGTTCAGATGAAGTGGTTTATATATCCATTATACAACTATTTTTGTTCCTAGCTTTGATAGTATTATTTGTAGTGAGGAGTGATTTAATCACTGCAGAGAGTATGTCATAGAGACCTTAAGCTTGAAAATGCACTCTTAGATGACAGCACTGCACCTCGCCTGAAAATTTGCGATTTTGGATCCTCAAAGGTAAATTTTTCTGATACATTTACTGGATTTTTAATGAGACATCGAATAATATATATTTCACTTTGGTGAAGTCGCTACAACATTCTCCGCAAAAATCTACTGCGGGAACAACTGCTTATATTGCACCTGAGGTCCTATCTGGAAGCCAATATGATGGAGAGGTAAGCCAGGATTCTTACTGTGCCTTCTCGTTATATTTCATCATCACTATAATCTGCTAATGTGGGGGTTGTTGGAAAATGGTGAAAATTTTCATTTATTTTAACTAATTTAATTAGAAGAATTTAAGTGGACGCACTTAATATTCGTTAATGATAAAATATAAATTTGTATTATCCGGTATGAGGGTTACAAATTCATGTAATCATCTGCTTAAATTGATTATGGTGTGAATAAGAAATTGTCACAAAAAACATGCTCACTACTTGAATTCTAAAATGTGTAACAACATAACCGCTTTGAATTTTGTAACAGCAGATTCAATGAGATTAAATTCTGTAATGACAGGTTTAATGAGATTGAATTTTGTAACTACCGAATTCATTGTATAATTGTTGTAACGTATGAAATGGAATTCATTAAGAAAATAGTTATGACATATGAATTAGAATTCATTTCTGAATTCATTATGTAACGGCTATAACTTATGATATGAAATTCATTTATGAATTCATGACAATTAAAGTAGTAGCCTCTTTTTTCCCTATATAAAGAGCGACTTATTCCTCTGTTCAAACACATCGAGAGGACTCAGCTTTCTCCTCTTCTCAAAATTGTTATTTGCTCTACTCTTTTTGTTTTCATTCTGGTGATAGATAGAAAGTACTAGCAGTTCGTAGGTGTTCTTATAGTAGTGTAGCCACAAGAGCTCGAAATGTCGTTATATCTTATGAAACAAACGCTAAGAAATCATTTTACACCGATAGAGACGGCGTAATTATCTTAAAGAAAGTGTGTGATACACACGACTCGACTTCAATAAATTCAACTTTCCTTATCTTTTTAACATCCGTCGGTAGTTGTTGATATTATATATTTATAATTATTATTTTAATTATAAATTAATTTTGGTTAATCATATTTGCAAAAACAAAACCCCTTTTTTCCTTACAGGGGTTAATTAAGCATCTAATCTCGGAACATTATAGATTGCAGATGTTTGGTCCTGTGGAGTTTCCCTATATATCATGATCGTTGGAGCATATCCCTTTGAAGATCCTAAGGACCCTTTGAACTTTAGAAGATCAATTCTGGTGAGTGGCAAAATTAACCTCCTTTAAATCTCCTAGCTAGTCAGAGTGTAAATAGCATGTATGTCTTATTGCAGCGGACCCTTACTGGATACTACTCAATCCCCAATAATGTACGAGTTTCTGTGGAATGTAAAGACTTGCTCGCTAAGATATTTGTGGCAAACCCGGAAAAGGTAGCATAGCTTAACCTTTCATTTTGGTATTGAGCATTTACATGAGCTGCCTGATAAATTCGATATGCGTTTGATGTTAAGTTTCACCTTCGATCCGATTGCTTAGCTTTCTCTTTGCCATCTCTGCTCACCCGTGTGCAGAGAATTACAATTCCAGAAATAAAGAACCACAGTTGGTTCTTGAAGAATTTACCTATGGAAATGTGGAAAGGAGGAAGTTGGGAAAGCAATGAGGTAAACTATCCATCCCAAAGCACTGAAGAAGTCCAGTTCATAATAAAAGAGGCAAAAGAACCTTTAAACGTCTCAACTGCATCAGTAGGCATCTCACTGGAAGAAGCATGGGCTACATGCATGGTTTCTGATGTTGGAGATAATCAAACGAGTGGTGATTAGTATGCTCAAATATGAGCAGTTAAAGTGTACATATGAATTAAACCATATTATGCCTGTGATATTTGGTTTGATGCATTGCTTGCTATCTCTCACCATTTTGTGTTGCTGTAATGTTAAGGTTTGGTTATTGTAATAGCTAAAGGAGTTTTATCTTTTCCTTGGATGAAACTATTTCTTGCTATTCAAACCATCAGCAGAGGTAAGGTTAAGTGAATTCTTTAGTGATTTTTTTATTTTGGGGTAAATGTTTATTGATTACATCCTCTACATATTGGGTTACAGACATATACCATTCATACGCAGGTAATCTATTCATAAACTGAGTTGAGGGTCGGCCCAACGTTTTAGGGTGCCCTGAGCATGCAGAAATACTTAGTTGCAACTAACAAGCTTGGTGCTATCACTGCTATGAAGAACAAAGCTGTAAATTAGTGGTCAGAATTGTCTACTTAAATCAATGGCGTTTCAGTAATACACATCAAATGTAAATCTTATTTTGATTAAAAATTAAACATAACAATAAGTGTGTAGCTAAGATCCAGCAACTTAAAAGCAGGATTGTAGACAACATGCATCAATGGTATATGTCTATAACACCTGAATTAATCTCAACCAAAAGGACGCTCATACCAACTGAACCAATTAACTAACACTTGATAAAATAAACATTGATTAAAACTACAATCACAAACAATAGTTCAACGCACACTACAACTTAAAAGAAAAAAAAAAGAAAAAACTTATAGTATGTTCCGTGGGTTAGAAGATATATGCTGCGAAGCTCTCTTGCTCATCGATCATTCGCCGTAGAAATATCCAACACAAACCTCGGAGATTCTTCTATCTTATCCTGTAGTTGCAACTTGATTGTCAGCAACATCCACTAGCATTTCCCACCTCAACACCAGCATATATCGATCGTCACTGTCACCAACTCTCCCCACCAGTCTAGATATCTCCCAATTAAAGTAAACGAGCAACTATGGATGTTTCTATTTTCTAAGTTTGGTGCGTACAACACGGCCAAAAGAATGACACACTGGAAGAATAATCATAGCGTACGAGATCTGTCCAAGGTTGCACTAGTCTGTATTGGCTCTCAATTTTTTCTATGGCTCTGATCATCTCTTTCAAGTTCAATTCATAAGAAAGAGTTTCTGCAGTTCACTGCCTAATCACTTCACTTTATAGTGATCTTACCGGTGTCATATCAAATCACAGTGAGTGGCTCCGACCAAAACCTACCACCTTCCCACAATCCCATGCCACCAAACAAAAGAAGCCAGCACTTTTCTAGCTTGTTCTAATTTTCGATCCTCACCTCTCTAAAAGGCTTTGTTAGCTGTAATCCTTTTGAAGTTTTTGTGGTTTAACCATTCTTGAAAGTTTGGTTCTTCGTGTGGAGTAGATTGTAGAGTGTTTGTATTGAACTTTTGTTGTGCAATTTGAATGATACTGTGAAAGATTTTCTGTCGATAATGATGGTGATATAGCATATAGCGATTGGAGACAAGTATCAAAATATGCTCTTTGGAGGGATACTTATGCTAATTACAAATATTATAGTATGCTTTTTAGAGGGAGACATGGTATCTACTATCTAGTACCCCAAATGTCAGCTTCAATGGGACACTGTTTGAGCATGGACTAGTGGGTGGGGGTAAATTAGATGGCCTCCAAAGGCCGGAGAGCCATATATTTTCATGAGTCAGAAAGTGTAGTAAAATGTCTCATGTGATAGATAGTACAGTCATAGGACATGAGTTATCACTCAGTCATGCTGTAAATAATATAGCAAAAGGTGGGTTATAAAGAATACTATGGTGACGTTTGTGAATGGTCACATGCAAGGGCAGAACCAAGAAGGGACCGGAGGGGGCGGTGGCCCCGAATTAAATGTTTTCCCTGAGTCTATTAAAATCTAAAGTCTACTTTTAAAAAATACTTAATTTGACCCAATTAATATTTTAATTAAATATTTTAATAAATTAAGTAATTAAACATAAATAGTAGACATTGATTGTAAAATAAAATCAGAGACTCATAATCTCTTCCTGTTTCTTCGTTTCCTTCTTTTGTTTTTACTTTCCTATAATCAGGTATTCAATTCAAATTTACTTTCCAGATTTCATTAAAAATACATCCCTGTATATAATATATTGAAGGAAATAATTTTCAGATTGACTTTTTGGCAGATAATTTGAGAGTCTACATTGAGAGATAAATTTCTAAGAGTTTTGATTCCGATTGTATATTTGATGAGTTTAGCTCTATCAAAGAGCGTAAAGTACTGTTCAAGTAACTTTTGTATTTGTTATTAGTTGTTGTTTCTGCCTAAACCCGGGGGTCTGGTAGATACAGATGAATCCAACTTGATCTCTTGCAAACCTGCTTACTAAGGGGAATACCGGGCGGGCCGGTCTTCTCCTCTCCAATGCCTAAGTTAGTATAGTTGGAATATATATAACTTGAGCACGTATGTAAACAGTGAGAGAGATAAGTTACCCATTAATTAGGGTAGTTGGGGCCCTTATATAGGTGGCTGGGGGTGAGGGCTGGCCTCACCCTTCGATGTGAGACTGGTTCCCTCTAAAGGGCAGTTCTGGTGACCTCTTTGGCAGGCTGGCGTCCCCGATCCCAGGGTCCCTGGCAGCCGGATAGACGGCTGGACCCCGAGGCCGAGTGCTGGTGGCTCGGTCCTGGGCCTCGGGCCGGGCCCTGGTGCACTTGCTGCGGGTGTGTGGGCCTGCTGTAGCCTCTCTGCGGCTACTGTCAACAAGTCCCCCAAGTTCCCGGTCAAGTGCAATCTTGAATGGGGACTTAAAGTCTGTCTTGCTCTTGTCCCGCAGACCCGCAGGGTTACCAACCCAACGGTGCCCAGTCCCCCAAGTCCGCGTTGAAGATTGGGCGTGACCGAAGTGAGTACCTGTTTACCAATTGCAAGCAACAGTTTATAAGTACGTTTGTAATATGAGTAGCACTGTGCTCAAGTGTTGTGGTGTTATGAGCATGGAGTGGGGTGAAACCCGGAGTGTATGAGATGATGATGTCATGCAAAAGATGTGTGCATGGAATGATAATGGAGCGTTGAAATCCGCCATGCAATAGATGGTGCATAGAATGATAATGGAGCGTTGAAATCCGCCATGTAATAGATGTGTGCATGAGAGCTCGACCGGGCATTCTGCCGTATCAGTACAGAGCGGAGTTCACTGGGCCACTACCGGGCGTTCTGCCATATCGGTACGGAGCGGAGTTCACTGGGCCACTACCGGGCGTTCTGCCATATCGAGACGAGGTGGAGTAGAGGACCTCGACCGGGCGTTCTGCCATATCGAGACGAGTCCATATTGCTAGGCTGCGGGGAGATTACCCCGGTGTTGCGGGCTGTTTGAAGCGCCGGTGAACACTTGCTAGTTCTTCTCAGCTTGTTTGAATAAGCGTTGAGGTAGGGGGGGGGGGGGGGGGGGGTTGGCGTTGAGGTGACAAGGCTCGCCGTGCAGCCCCACGTTGATCGCGGTTCAATGCGATGCAGGGTTTTTATCCTGCTGGACAAGAGTACATGGGTTAGATGTAAACTCACCCGAGTGTATAAAGCCCATGTCGGTCGAATGTTCTCATGACCGGGGTCGTGCCATGGAACCGGGCTGGACTCGACCGGGCGTCCTGCCATATCGAGACGAGTCCCCCAGTGAAATGCCATGGGGCCGGGTGGATTGCGTTCCCGGAAAAATGCTCTCGAGCCGGTTGGATGTTACGTAACCGGTGGGTGGATCTCGACCGGGCGTCCTGCCATATCGAGACGAGTCCCCCAAGAGAGATGCAGCTGGGTGGACTCGACCGGGCGTCCTGCCATATCGAGACGAGTCCCCCAGTGACATGCAGCGAAGAAGCCATGTAGCCGGTTGAATGATCATAACCGCAGACTGCCATGGTGCCGGGCGGATGGCCCATACCCAGAACGGTGCTCTCGAAGCGGTTGAAAAACCATAACCGGTGAGAGGTCTTCACACCGGTTGAAAGATCATAACCGGTGAGATGCAGCTGGGTGGACGTCGACCGGGCGTCCTGCCATATCGAGACGAGTCCCCCAGTGACATGCAGCGAAGAAGCCATGCAGCCGGTTAAAAGATCATAATCGCGAACTGCCATGGTGCCGAGCGGATGGCTCATACCCGGAACGGTGCTCTCGAAGCGGTTGAAAAACCATAACCGGTGAGAGGTCTTCACGCCGGTTGAAAGATCATAACCGGTGAGATGCAGCTGGGTGGACGTCGACCGGGCGTCCTGCCATATCGAGACGAGTCCCCCAGTGACATGCAGCGAAGAAGCCATGCAGCCGGTTGAAAGATCATAACCGCGAACTGCCATGGTGCCGGGCGGATGGCCCATACCCGGAACGGTGCTCTCGAAGCGGTTGAAAAACCATAACCGGTGAGAGGTCTTCACGCCGGTTGAAAGATCATAACCGGTGAGATGCAGCTGGGTGGACGTCGACCGGGCGTCCTGCCATATCGAGACGAGTCCCCTAGTGAAATGGCGTGTGACCGTGGAGCCTGGGGAAGTGTGGGAGGGCCTGACGCCTCGGTTTCCGCTCCTACCTTCATGTCGCCAGCGTGTGGGACAAGTGGCTGACATGCATTTAAGGAGGAAGTCCATCAGTCCCGTCAGTTATGATGGCATGGGCAGTTTACCAATGCTGGGACACGTGCCAGCAGGGGGCGGTCTTGAGATGGAGGGCCTGGATTCGCAGGTGTTTGAGTTGCTCTGACTGCGTGTTTTTGGAGGGATTTCGATTGCCTAGGGCACCGGTCCCCTCTATAAAAAAGCCTCTTCTGCTCTTCTTTCTGCTGTTGCTTCTTGCTTTGGAGAAACTAAGAGAAAGAGAGAAATCTGGCGAAAACTCTGAGCCCCTTGCCCCACGAGATCCGTTTTCTCGAGCGCTCCCTACTCTCTTCCTACCATTGCTCGCTGCTTTCGCAGGGCGGACTGTCCTCGGTTGAGCATATTAATCGGTAAGTTTGTTGATTTCTTTGCCCCGGTGTTGTTCCTGTTTTGGTTTTGTTGTTTTGCGGCGGGGGGGAGGGATCTCTGTCGCTGACTGAACTGCTCTGCGGCAAACTTGGGGAAAGGCCGTAGAAGGCGCTGTTGTAGCCTGTTGCTGATGAGCGCTAGGGTTTTGTTTTCTTCCCCTAGGTTAAGATGTCTTCTTCAAGTTCTGACCGGGCTTCCGAATCGGCTGCCAGGGGTCCCATCGTGGATGATGCGGAGAGGCTGGAGGACTGGCTCGGTTCGGAATCCCCGGAGACCGAAGTCGCTGACTGCTCCGGGAGCAGGGCTTCGTCTCCGTCTTTGTCTTCGTCTTCCGGGGCTGAATCCTCGGAGACTGAAATACCGCACGGGGTGCACCTTGCGGGTGCTCCGGCCGTGAGCTACACCATTGGCAGAGGGAAGGATGCTGTGGCGTGTGATGAACCGGAGGGTAGCATGACCCCTGGAGAGATTGCAGCGTTCCGGGAAACGTGGGGTATCCCGGATGAGGTTCTGCTGCGGCCCCTGAATCCTGGAGAGTCAGCCTGCAACCCGGAGGCAGGTTGGGTTGCCGTGCATCAGGACCAGTTCCGGCATGGTTTCTCGCTCCCGCTGCCAAATTTCGTGCAATATATACTCAGTGCGTTGCAAGTGTCGCCCGCGCAGCTTCCTGGGCTCCAGTGGAGGCGACTACTGAGCCTCGGCTGCCTGTACGAGTTCTCCGGGATGAGTATGCCAACGGTAAACGAGTTCCGGTCCTTGTATAGGCTGTCGTACTCAAGGAAGCAAGGGTCCCGGGGTTGCCTGTCCTTCAACGCCCGGAACCATCAACCAATCATCACCAATATGCCTACATGGGTAGACAACAGCTGGAGAAAGAAGGTGGTGATGGTGGGCGGGAGGTGACAGAAGAGGAGTAAAATGTACCGGGTTCCTGGCGCCTTCCAACCCATTGGTGACCAGTCGTTCGAGCTATCCGATCTGGAGCATGAGAGGATCTCGACCATATTCGGATGTTGGGACAATCTGGAACGGAGTTCTTTCAACTTTATCCGGCGAGAAGTGCTGGAATACTGCCAACTCGGGCGGGGTCCCGGTGCGTAGCAGGCCCTTTAGCGGTAATACTTGTGCTAGTTCTGGCAAAATGCTAACTGTTCGCTTTCCTTGCAGGTGCATCTTCCCGGGCGGTCATCAAGCCCGAAACCACTCTCTCAATGGACGGGGAAGACCTCCTTAACAAGCTGAAGGAGAAAGGCGAGACCGTCTCGCGGACGTCGGTGGACGAGGAGTCCGGCCGGCTTACGACTCATCCGGAGCCGAGGGCCATGGATGTTGATGACGGCGCCTACATCCTGAGGCGGGTGAAGACCCATCCTGTTGCGCCCCATGCGGTGCCTGGAAAGGGCAAGACTACCTGGGGGCCAGTGAGGGTTCCCGGGGGTGTGAGCAGGATCCCCAGCCGGCCGGTGTCTGTGCCGCACGTGGCTCGTGTCGCCCGGGTAGGCGCACGATCTTCTTCTCCGGAAGGCCGGGGAGAGAAACGGAAAGGCGGGGACATTCCTTCCTCCGCGCTGGTGACGCTTACCGGCGGGTCGTCACGGGAGAACCTGGCCAAACGGTTCAGGGCAACCAGCGGTGCACAACCTAACTCCACCGGGGAGAAGGCTGCTGCTTCCTGGCAGAGTAGTCCCGCGCCTGCGGAGGCACCGAGGGGAAGCTCGGACAGTGCACTCGTCCGGCCAGTGGCGGCGGACTTGGTCGGCCTTGGTCTGGACAGACCTGGGGTTGCTGGGGCCCTGACGGGCGGGAACCGCCCAAAATGCAAGGAATCCGTCCTCCGGATAAGCACTAACTGGTTCCACTACACTGCTTGTAGGTTGTGTCTTACTGCCCGATTAACTGTTTCTGTTGTTGTGCAGCTGCTGTACAGCCTGTACCAACAGGACGCGAGCGAGGAACTGTCGGAGCTGAAGAGACAGATAGCTGCTTTATCGGAGGCCCGACAGCGCCTGGAGGTGGAGAAGTCCCGCTCGGATCGAGAGAAAGCCAGATCGGAGGAGAGGGCCAAGAAGCTGGAGGAGCAGAACCGGAGCCTGGAGAAGGAGAGGGCCGAGCTGGAAGCCAAGGTGGACGAGCTCCAAGTGGGAGCTGCCGCTTTGCGTGCCGCCACTGCTGCTGCAACCGGGGAAGACGACCCGGAACTCTACGAGCGGGTTGTTCTCAAATACTGCGAGAGCGATCAGTTCCTGGAGTTTCTGGAGAAGGCCAGGGAAGAGGGCATCTCGGATGCGTACACGGAATGGGCGGAGAAGGGATGGTTAGACACTTCCCTGATGCCGATTGCTGCTGAAGGAGATATCCATGAGCAGTCGGACATCCATCAGGAGGCTGTGGAGGGGCAGCCGGAAGAAGTGATTCGCTCGGACTTGGATTCTATTACCAACGGTGCCAAATCTCCCCGAGCCAGAGTCGACGCTGGAACCGAGGTCAACGACGAGGGTACCGCAGGAGAGGCTGGCGGATTGCCTGCTGAGGGCGGAGTCGTGGCTCCTTAGGATTTTCCTTGCTCTTCTCCTTGTAATCTTTCCGGAACGGTTACTGCTTGTATACTTGCTTGATTATGAATATATTTGAACTGGCGGAGCAGGTGAAATTTTCTCAAAAGTAGTTTGCATACATTTCTTGTGGTGTTACAACGGTTGAACCGGATGTACGCCAAACTAACCAGAGGCTTGGGCGAGCCTTGGCCGAGCCAACCAGGCCTGGTCTTGCTCCCGGTCGGGATCTGCTCTCCTTTCCCCTACGTACCACTGGAGCTGGCCGCTATGGATCAAACCCTGCACCGCTGTCTTGAGAGCACAGCACTGGCTCGTTCGATGAGTAGCCTCATCATGATTGGAGCAGTACTTGCCCGTTTGTGCCGTTGTAAGCTTTCCCTTCGGGTACCTTCTCTTGGGCGGTGGGGGGATGACGCTCCCGTTCTCAAGTAAAATGTCCTCGTAGGAAGTGGTGAGAGCGGTGAAGACTTCTTGACCGGCCGGTGGTGCTGGCATGATCGCCAGAGGACGTTCCTGGCGGTAAGGCGTCGGCTTGTGCTCGTTCTGGGGCTTGTCAGGATAAGGCCTCTGCTGCCTTTGTGGCCAGTTTCTATTGGGCCGGCTCGGCCGGGCGGCGCGGTTCTCGGTCCGCTGACTGGGTTTGTCCTCTCGGCTGGGCGGGGGGTTCTCTTCCCAGGAGGGGTCCTCCCGCGGCTCATCCCGCTTCCTCTTCAGCAGGTGGTGCCCATATGTCTCGTGATCGGCCTGAGCATGCCGGATGACCATTGCCATCAACTCATCATACCCCTGCGGGAGTTCTACTCGGACGACATAGGAAAACTTCCCCGGCCGGAGCCCTTGCTTGAACGCCATTTCGGCGATGCCCTTGTCCAGGTTCCGAACCCCAGCAGTGGATGTCTGCCATCAGTTGACAAAGGTCCTCAGTTCCTCTCCGGGTGCCTGCATGCAGTTGAAGAGGATGGTCGACGTCCGGGCTCCCTCGACCCGGAGGATGAAGCGGCCTACAAACTGGTCGGCTAACTGTTCGAAAGCCTCGATCGAGTTCGCCGGAAACTCGTAGAACCAGCTGAGCGCCTCTCCAGACATAGTTTCCTGGAAGATGTTGCAGCATACTGCGTCAGAGTAACCCTTGGCGCAGGTCTGGGACCGGAAACTGTCCAGATGCTGGTACGGGCAGCCGGACCCTGAATAGGTGAGCTTGAGGGGCTTCTGGTTGCCAGACCGTCCCGACTCTATGACCCGGTGCGAGAAAGGGCCCATACGCTCATTAAATCGGGCGCCCTCCACCGGCCGCGCGGCTCTTCTCTCGTTGGCCTCCATTTGGGCCTTCAAGTCTGACACAGTGTCGGCTAATATCTGCAATGCCCGTGCAGTCGGGGTCTCAACTTCATCCACAGACGAAGTGTGGAGCTGGCGGGAGGTTGGCGCGCTCTTCGGCGGACCTGCACCGCCCGGTGACCTCGCTCGCTCGGCATCATGGGGCCGGCCGCCCGATGACTGCCCTGCCTCGTACTGCTGAGGTTGGACTGGCGGGGGTGCCGCTTGCGCCCTGTCCATAGCGTCGCTGCACTGCTGTCCTCTCTCTAAGGCGGCTACCAGGGCAACGTTCACTGATTCCATCTCTTCGTACCGGGCGTTGGACTTGGCTCTGTCCCTGTCGCCCTCTTCTCTTAGACGATTGACCTCCGCGACCATTGCCTGTATCTTTCCTGCCATACCGCTCTGGTCGGGGCTGTACGTAGTGTCCCGGTCACTATCACAGAGCGGGCTCTCAGATCGGTCGCTCATATCATCCGAGAATGTCAAGGAGGGGCCTCGGAGCGCTGGACTGTCTTCATCCTCTGCCGGGCCTTTCCCGCGCGGGCTGTCGTGGTGTCCCGGTCCCGGCATGCCGGACGGCCTACCACAGCCTCCTCCTCCCTGACCGTTGCCCTGGGCGCCACACGGCTCCCGCGTGACGGCCGAGGTGGAGGTGAGCGTTTGTACTAATGCAACACGTCCCTCGTCGGTGGTACCTTTCTCTTGCCTTGCTTCCGAAATCTCGGCCATGGATGATGCTTACACGGTTTTTTGTTCAAAGGTTCCCACAGACGGCGCCAATTGTTTCTGCCTAAACCCGGGGGCCTGGTAGATACAGATGAATCCAACTTGATCTCCTGCAAACCTGCTTACTAAGGGGAATACCGGGCGGGCCGGTCTTCTCCTCTCTGATGCCTAAGTTAGTATAGTTGGAATATATATAACTTGAGCACGTATGTAAACAGTGAGAGAGATAAGTTACCCATTAATTAGGGTAGTTGGGGCCCTTATATAGGTGGCTGGGGGTGAGGGCTGGCCTCACCCTTCGATGTGAGACTGGTTCCCTCCAAAGGGCAGTTCTGGTGACCTCTTTGGCAGGCTGGCGTCCCCGGTCCCAGGGTCCTTGGCAGCCGGATAGACAGCTGGACCCCGAGGCCGGGTGCTGGTGGCTCGGTCCTGGGCCTCGGGCCGGGCCCTGGTGCACTTGCTGCGGGTCTGTGGGCCTGCTGTAGCCTCTCTGCGGCTACTGTCACAGTTGTATTTTGATTTAAGATATAGAAGTTTCGCAGAATTTTTTTTTTTGCCCCCCCCATTATGTTTCTTCTGGTTCCGCCACTGGTCACATGATATTAAGATACGTATTGGTTTGGATTTTGTTTTGCACACTAATATGAGATGCCATCAAGTAGGAGAAGCATCGAGGTAGAGTCATCAAGTGAGCAATGTGAAGCAGTTCATTTTGAAGTAACTCATTCGAGTGGTAAACTTGTCTAGTAAGTAATTTCACTTTTAGCTTTAGGATACAGTTACGACTAAGCATGATTGTCACTGAGGAAGGAGAAAACCGAAACTCAAGCAGTGGTTGAGTCAAAAATTTGAAACGAGCTGGTGTGTATAACCAACAGTTTGAAAGAAAAAAAAAATTGAAACACAACTAATAATTTTACATGTAAGTACTTAGTACACTATTTTAGTGTATGAGAATTGTCGATGAAGAAAAATCGGACGTTGGCCACCTTGAAGTCAAGTGGCTCCAATGTGTAACATTTCCTAAAGGAGCTAAGTTGATCCAACAGTCCAGATTTCCCACCTCACAACAGTTTCCCCTGCAAGGCCTCTCCATCGTCGGATGGAGTTCAGGTCGCAAAAAAAAAGGAGATGAGAGGATCCGAGTCCAAGGAGAAAAGGGCACACGATGCTAAACGATGTGCGAGCCATCAAGGATGACTTGCTCTTTGGCCTCCATAAGCATTTCCCACCTCAACATCAACTACGTATAAATTTTCTATATTTTCGTACGACGAGGCCAGTGAGTTACACGATATCGAATTCTAACCTTTAGCTGCGAGAGCTGTTTCACTCGCACAAGCAGATCATGCGTTTGTCGCATGTATCAGAGTCAGTAATAATGATGACTCCAGGTTTCTGTGGTTCTAATCTCTTTCAACTATTAAACAAGGAAGACAATTCTACTCTGTCCGACTGTTCCTGTAATAGAAAGGACTTATGACCAAATAAATATGCTACTCATAATTCTATCATATATATTAGTTTAAACTTAAAACTTATTAATAGTAATCTTACAGCAGTCATATTACAATGTGGCTCGGACCCAAAAACCTACCCACTACTCCCTCACCCACCTTGGTTTTCCCACTTGTCCTCTGAATCTCTTAAGGTCTTTGTGCATCTGTAAAACCCTTTTCTTAATTAGGCCATTCATGCAAGTCTGTGTTTGATCATCAAAAGGAGTAGGGTTTTTGAGGTTTGTGTTGATTGTTCTTGTTCTGCTTTGGGATTTGCAATTCCATGGAGAAGTATGAGGTTGTGAAAGATATTGGGTCTGGGAACTTTGGTGTAGCAAGGCTTGTCAGAGACAAGAATACCAACGAGCTCTTAGCTGTTAAGTTCATTGAGAGAGGCATTAAGGTCTGATTCTTCACTTCTTCACTTCTTCACCTCTTATGTTCCTCTCTGTGTTGTTTCTGAATTTCCTGGGTATTGGGTGTCTTTCCCCTATTGTTTTGGTGTTGCAGGTAGATGAAAATGTGCTAAGGGAGATCATGAACCACAGATCCTTGAAGCATCCCAATATTGTTCAATTCAAAGAGGTAAGTAAGTAGTTGAATTTATCCACAGATTCTATTCTGTTCTTCCCTTCCAAGCATGAAGCATCACAATGAAATCTGAATCAATTTTCTTAGAGAGAAGAGAAAAAGATAAAAAATTAAGAATGAGTTTACCTGCAACCTTTATGGCATCATTGGCATGTCTTTATACACAAGTACTTTGTATATGTTGACAAAGAGTGATGCCATCTTCTCTGTCAATTCTTTATATCCATTGCGTAAGTATCTGTTTTCTTGGCCTAAATAATACTTTGTAAACATGCTTAAATTGGTACCTAGTAATCAGTGCTTTTCAATTACAGGTACCTCATCCTCTCTCTGTTAATATGATGTGGATAGATGAACATATAACCATAGATTGACAGAGTTTATGTTTAAGAGTGTTGAGGTCTCTTCTCATGCAGATTTTGCTGACACCAACTCATCTAGCCATTGTGATGGAGTATGCTGCTGGAGGAGAACTTTATGACAGAATAGTCAAGGCAACAAGGTTTAGTGAGAATGAGGTAATGTATTGAGGGTGAGCTCTATTTCATGGACAGTTAGTACGGTTGGAATATGGGTACTCTGCAGGTCCCATGTAAATGAAATCAATCCAAATTGTCTTCAACCTATACTTTCAATTGGGAAAAGGGATGCATTTTACTTCTGAAAGTACTTTTACATTCACAATAGATCATTATATAGCTAAAAGTTTACAATCATTTGCATCAGGCAAGGTTTTTCTTCCAGCAATTGATATCAGGAGTTCGTTACTGTCATACAATGGTATGTAAAAGTTGCTCCACTTCAGCTAGTATGTTGTGTACTGCTGCTTCTTTTTCATGATCTTTGGTAGTATTGACTGTAGTACTGAAACAATTCATTTTCGCTGCAGCAAATATGTCATAGAGACCTTAAGCTTGAGAATACACTCCTAGATGACAGTGCTGCGCCTCGTGTGAAAATATGTGATTTTGGATACTCAAAGGTATTCCACAGATTCAAGAGGATCTGCAATTAGGATTTTGGGGTATTCAATACTACTAATATTTCTTCATTTTGTTTGTAGTCATTATTGAGTTCTCTGCCAAAGTCTACTGTGGGAACACCTGCTTATATTGCACCTGAAGTTTTATCCAAAAAACAATATGATGGACAGGTAAGTCCAAATTCTTGTGCCTTCTCGTCAACACTGTAATCTCTACTGTGTAGATTAGGGACATTCTGTGTCTAATATTTAATTAGGGACATTCTCTGTCTAATATTTGATCGTTATAGATTGCAGATGTCTGGTCTTGTGGAGTCACGTTATATGTCATGCTCGTCGGAGCATATCCCTTTGAAGATCAAAAGGACCCTATGAACTTCAGAAAAACAATTCGGGTGAGAAGCATTACAACCTTACCACCTGTCACCCTCTCCATTGTTTCCTGAGTCAAGAGTAAAAAACCTTATGTCTTATGGCAGCGCATCCTTACTGTACGCTACGCGATCCCAGATAGTGTGCGAGTTTCTGTGGAATGTAGACACCTGTTGTCTAAGATTTTTGTTGCAAATCCGGAAAAGGTAACATGGCTTTTCAGTGTTGATTTGCTAGATATATTAGACTTAAACTTTGATATGCATATCAGGAGCCTCTTTCAGTCTTGGTTTCCCTACTCGTAATTGCAAACATCTGGTTCGGCATACACATTTCATGGTGAAACTTATGTGTGCGGTTAGATTTTTCATTGTGGTTTCTCCATATCTCTTTGCAGAGAATAACAATTCCAGAACTTATGACCCATCGTTGGTTTGCAAAGAACTTACCTCTGGAACTGAAGGAAGGAGGAACCTGGGAGAGCAATGCTGTAAACACTCCATCCCAAAGCATTGAAGAAGTTCACTCCATAATAAAGGAGGCAAGAAAACCTCTAAAGGTCCCAACTGTCAGTAGGCATTGCGTAGGAAGCAGCATGGCTATAGATGATGCTGATGATGGAAGTACATAAACGAGTGGTCATTTTTGTGTGCCAAGTTTGAGCTGTTAAAAGTGTACATATGATACAAACCAATAATTTCCCTGTGTGTGCATGTCTCTTGATGAATCTACAACTTCTGTGTTGCTGGAAACATCAAATTATATGCAGTTGATGTCAAGTGATTGGTTTAATAAGGGTGGGAATTGACCTATTGGTTTAATAACCTTCCATGATTCATTTTTAGTGTGCTTATGGACACAAATTGGGCACATCTAATGTGATTATAAGGGTTTAGGCTATATTCATTGTCTATTAGTTTTAGACGTGAACTTCATATTATTTTACTACGGTCTTAGAGCAATTTATCTATGCACACAAATCTATCCAGCTCCCATTTTTTCATGTGTGATGGATCATTTTCTTTTACTTCCTTTTTTTATTTTTATTTTTCCTTTGAAAGGATCGTTTCAGGGATTTTAGATCCATGAGACTTGCTTTGTTTTCTTCCCCTTCGCAGATCTCATTGTTTCCATGTGTGATTAATCCTTTACTCCTTTAGATTCGTACTTTTTTGTTTTTCATGGAAGGATTGTTTCTGGGACTTTAGGTCCATCGTCCATCGGACTTGTTCTGTTTTCTTCCCCTAAGCAGGTCCACCTCTTTGGTTTACTAATTTGTTTGTTCTTTCTACGGTTCTACCCACGGACAGATCACTGTGTTTTTGCCCGGAGTTCATCAGTTACTCCAATCAGTGGCTTGAACCTAATGTCAATATTTGGGGGCGTCTTAAATCATTCCTGAGAGCATAAAGAAAAATCACTGATGGAGCCTAGATATTTAGATTCCATGAAATATTTAGGGTGTCGTGGTAAATTGGTTTTCTATTGTACCGAATTGAGTACATAGGGTTAATCGATCTAGTGGAAGCATATATACTAGGCTGCAAATTAGGTACACGTTTCAGGGATTCTTTGATAATAGAAACTTAGAAAGTAATTGAATCGAACCCCGACTTGTGAAAAATATCCTTTAGGGATAGGTCATACATTCATTGCTCCCGGTTTTAAAGTGGTAGCTCACTAAGCCACCGTCTTATTTCAAAAAGATGTTATGGTTTGAGTGATGATGATTTTAGTTTGTCATTTTTTTAATAACAAAATCAAGTCTAATTCCCTTACATTTTTCCTTCTAGTGTTTGATTTAAGAAATTGGATTTAACTCCAACTTCCTATAAGACTCAAAAATTCTTATACTCCCATGGGCATGATGCAACATTTGGGAAGTCACCCACCCCACCTATGTGTTTTTGAATTAATTATTAAATCATATAGTTTCTATTTGGTCTGACCGCTGAGTTTGTGTTGAGAGTATTGATCCTATGGTATGGACATTGCATATAAGTTCATACGAGTTTGGGTCACTTAGTATGTTGTCACTTGATAATAGATATGAACCACAAATTACTTTAAATATTGGACTCTACACTTTTTTGTTTCATAAATAAAATCCAAGTAACCATCAAACCTGTGGGCAATTTTGAGAATCCTCTCATTTCGATCGATAGGATTACTATTCGATTTTCTTATTTTTAAATATCACTGTACAGTTATCCGAGTAATTGTATATTATAAGTCGCTGCTATTTAGTGATATAGTTTTAAAAAAATACAAGATACTTATGTATTTATTTTTATTTTTTTTAGTATAGAAAGAAATGATTAATTTTTAAAAGAAAACGAGATTATTTATTAGTCAATCACAGATTTTCTATCGATGTAATTTTGTATTTTGAGGCTTAACCTCCTAATTATAAAGTGAGAATCCACTTTGTTGTCACCCTCATCATGATGTAATCCGCAATCATGTGTTTTGTCAGGGGTGGGAGAGGCGACCCCATAATTAGAAGCAGCACTACCCTAGATTTGGTAAAGATTAAGATGAAAGAGGCTACGCCGAGGAAGAGAGTGACATGAATGATGATGCTGTGCAACTTCCAGAGCAGTAAAATTGATCTGCAAGTTGCCGCCTGGCCTCACATGATGATCTTCTTTTTCTATGCCCTCACTGTCTTTAACAGCCACAACATTTGTCGCATGTTGCACGAGTCGATCAACTTCTCAACTCTCTGCGGCTCAAATTTATTTTTGATACTTAAAAATAAAGAATACAGATCTGTCCACAACACCCCTCCCACCATGCCAACAGCCCAAACACGAAAATATCTACCGACTCCTTTACCTGTCTAACCTGTCTTTTCCATATCTGGTCTGAAAACCTCCTCACTCTCAAATTGTTTCTATTATTAGCTTAGCTTAAACACCCTTTTGTGGTTAGACTGATTATTCATGCAAGTTGGTGTTTAGCATAGAATTAAGATTTTTCTTGAGTTTTGGATTTTATGGAGAGGTATGAGATTTTGAAGGATATTGGAGCTGGGAATTTTGCGGTGACCAAGTTGGTCAGAGAAAAGTGTAGCGGAGAACTCTATGCTGTTAAGTTGATTGAGAGAGGCAAGAAGGTTGGCTAGCTTGTTCATCTTGTTCTTCACCACTGGCTAGGGTTTTCTGGGTATTCTTTTTATTTCATTTTATTGTTCTGGATTTTGCAGATAGATGAAAATGTGCAAAGGGAAATCATGAACCACAGATCCTTGAAGCACCCCAATATTGTTGAATTCAAAGAGGTTAGTAAAATGGAATGAACTTTCTGGATGTTCATTTGGAGTCGACCAATATTAGTAATGAATCTGCTTCTTCCCCTATGTTGCATCTTCCTTTTCTTTTCATTGACAGAATGACAGATATTAGTTTCCCTTGAGCAGTGTATAATCAAGTATCGTGATTATGTATGCTTAACTTGGTATCTGAAATAAATAATAAAGAGCAAAACACCTATATTGAAGACTTGATCTTTACTTCATCCAGTCTTTGTTAATATTGAATGGAGGCTAATCAGATAGATTGGCGTTTTAAGAGTTTTGAGGTGTCTTGATCCAGGTCCTGCTCACACCAACTCATCTAGGTATAGTTATGGAGTATGCTGCAGGAGGAGAACTGTATGAAAGAATATGCAAGGCTGGTAGATTTAGTGAGGATGAGGTAAAGTATTTGTCGAAGGGTGAGTTTTATTCCATGGAAAGTGGCTAAAATGGAATTAATCCTAACTTTATTCTACTTTACTATCGAGGAAAAAAAAAAAGATGCGTCTTTTATATTAATGCACTTTTTAGTTTGCAATAGATATCCTTGCATCATAGTAAAACAAAAACTTACATATCCTTGCATCAGGCAAGGTTTTTCTTCCAGCAATTGATATCAGGACTTAAGTATTGTCATACAATGGTAAGTACGAATTGGCACTCTTCAGCTGATATGATATACTTCTCCTTAGTTGACTTTTAGTAAGGAAGTGATTCATTCATGCAGCATATATGTCATAGAGATCTTAAGCTGGAAAATTCACTCTTAGATGGCGGTTCAACACCACATGTGAAAATATGTGATTTTGGATACTCAAAGGTATGTGATAGAACCTCTGATATTTCAATTTTGGTGTTTCATTTAGATGGGATGTTGAATAATGTTTCACTTTTCTGTTGTAGTCGCTACTTCAATCTCAACCAAAATCTGTTGTGGGAACACCAAATTATATTGCACCTGAAGTCCTATCTAGAAAAAAATATGATGGAAAGGTGAGTGCAGGCTCTTGTGCCTTTGTCATTGACACTAGTGTTTGCTATTGATCATCTTTTGTATCTTATCTTAGACAATATATAGATTTCAGATGTCTGGTCTTGTGGAGTCACCTTATTCGTCATGATCGTCGGGGCATATCCCTTTGAAGATCCTCAGGACCCTATAAACTTTACAAAAACAATTCGGGTGAGTGGCATTACAACCGTTTCACTTCTCCCCTCCTTCTGAGAGTTATAAACTTACAATGTCATACATGTCTCATGACAGCGGATCCTTAGTGTACATTACTCAATCCCACAGAATATCGCAGTTTCCGTGGAATGTAGACATCTGTTTTGTAGAATATTTGTGGCAAACCCAGAGAAGGTAATGTAGCTACTGATCATTTTTGGTGATGAGCTGCGAGATAATTACAATTATTTTGATGATCTATGGTTTCCACTTTGAATGAGGCAAACAAAATTACTAGTTATATTGTAACCAATTATTAGTATGCTGTTATATGAGTTTCTTTCAGTTCTCCTTCCATTTCTCAGAAGTGTCTCTGCTTTTCTCTTTGCAGAGAATAACACTCCCGGAAATTAAGAACCATCCTTGGTTTGTAAAGAACTTACCTATGGAAATGATGGAAGGAGGAAGTTGGGAAAGCAATGAGGTGAACAATCCAGCCCAAAGTGTTGAAGAAGTTCAGTCTATAATACAAAAGGCAAGAAGACCTTTAAGAGTCCGAACTGTCAGTAGGCATCTCACTGGAAGTAGCATGGCTCTTGATGAAGCTGATGTTGGAGGTCCAGAAACAAGTGATGATTTTGTGTGCTAAATATGAGTAATTGAAGTGTGCATATATGATATAAATAATTTTAGGCCATGTGATTTGGTTTGGTACATGGCCCTTACTGAATGTCATTTCTTGTTACTGTGCTTATAAGGGTTCCTAAGTTTTTCCTCTATGAAACTAGCACTGCATTGGTCCATCAGCAGATACTGTTATGTGGATTGTGTATTGTTTCATTTGTTTGTGTCCTCTGATTTTTATTGAAGTGTATCGCCACACCACCATTTTAAGGTTTCACCAGACTCTGAATTTGTTGGTCTTTCTATGTCTTCTGAGTTTTTATCACTACATTCAGATGTTGGTGAGCTGGTGCATGACATTGAAGGATAAGGGAGGAGTGAGTAGGGGCAGAGTGACATTCAAATGACCATTATTTGATCATTCGATGCATCTTAAGCAGTTAAGCACCAGTAAAACCTTCTCAGTTAGCTCTTACATACCAGTATAACATTCAGTCAAAATGCAAAGTCTTACTGCTTGGTGTGGTAGATAATTTTGATTGATTTTTACTGTGGATTGGCTTTCTGAAAAGAAATAAGTGCAGCCCTTGTGCAGTTAGCTACTACTGCCACTGTGCGCAAAGGGAAATTGTGTCAACCCAAGGTCCAAACCAAAAGGTGTTCTGGTTTTTCCTCCATTGCTATTAATAGTAGCTTACTTCTCTCTTTGAAATACCATTAGGAGTTTTAAAGAAAAATTGGCCTAACTATCTGCTTAATGCTTTAATATTATGACTCGTAACATCGTCAGAAGGATGAAGCTGACAGACTATATGCAACCACTCCCATGAACATATTTCCCTTGTCTGGCTAACGGATCCGATAAGTTGGTGGCCTTGGACCCAAGATATGATTGATAATTTTGATAATTGAGACCCGACTTTAAATTCTAACCCCAAAAGTTAGTGAATGCATGTGTATTCATTACGTCATGGAATGAGAGAATTACCTACTTCGTACAAGATCAGTAAATCACGCTGAAAAAGAAAGATAAATTTCTGCAGAAAACGAACGTATTTTAGACATGTTTTCCATGTAAAAGATTTTTTTTTTTTGGGGGGGTTGTTTGGGCCACAATTAGAGCTTTCTTTAATTGGGCTTTATCCCGAGGCCCACAGAGGTTTAGGTTAAACTAAATCCAATATGCCACGTCCTGGCTCTTTCTTTGGAAAGAATACTTGGAGAGAAAGTATTAATTCGTTAGCTGATCCGATGGGGGTTAGTTTGTGGTAATCCAATTACACAATATATGAATTACCTTAAGGGATAATAATGCATAAATGCTGATTGAGGTAATTTGGGGGTTGTTACGTATAGCAATCCATTTGTAAAGATATCTTAGCCAAATCAGGAGGGGATCTTCTTTGGAGCCGGGTTGGCTTATCTTGGGGTTAATTGAATGTTAATCTGGACCATTTACGGGGTTGAGTGAGTTCCCTAAGTTAAGGGAAATTCTGATCTCAATTTATTCTTAACCGATCTGATTAGAGGTCGTTTAAGGAAGGACAGTCCTGGTCAATCTCGGAATCCGCACGGCTGGATCTTCAAGCATTAGGGTTTCGTGAATCATATAAATATAACTCTTTTGTAACTAGGAAAGGGTTCTCAACCATCTACAAACAAACACAAGTTCTAGCGCAACGCTAACTTGCCAAGCCTCTCCGGAGCAACTCACGCAATTTGCCTCCACCTGCGATTGATCACATCTCGCACTCGTGTCGAGCGGTTGCTGAGCCTATCGAGTCAGTCCGCTACTCCGGTAGCAATCGAGTCGTTACCCCGGTAACAAACACCCATGATCTTGGTTTAGCTCTGCTTTGCTTCTCTGGATCGAAGTAAGATCCTCAATCTGTAAGAGGTTGAGAAGAAAATCCTGTTAGCTAGTTCTATTCAGGTCTTGTTCGAGCCCTGTACGCCGGCTTAGTCAGCGCCCGCGTAATAGTTGCTTGGTCAAGAAGTCAGAGTCTATTGGGAGCAGACGAGAGGACTCGCCAGGGGTCGTCCGCAGTTGAGTTGCACCACTCCAAAGGTGCTGGCACGCCTAAGCACACAGAAGACACACGAATGAATTTACATCCGCCACCCCCAGGTGCTGACTGTTTGCCGGGTGCTAAATCCGCCACGAATAGGGGGTGGTGGACAGTTTTCATCTAATGAAAGCAATGTTCTAAAACTCCGCCTATCCTGTTATGAGACCTTGGAGAGAGATGACTAATCGGAAGTTATGGGGGTTCTAATGTCTAGGCGGGGCTAGGCGGTCTCTAGGCGGCACCTAGGCAACATTTAGGCGGTCTTTAGGTAGGCTAGGCTGCATCTAGGCGGGGTTAGGAGGTCTTTAGGCGACCTCTAAGCGGCATCGAGGCAGACCCTAGGTGGGATTAGGCTGTGTCTATGCAAGTAAGCGGGACTAGGTGGTCTGTAGGCGGGAGTAGGCTGATGCGACACCTTTTTCAAATTAAGATGGTCATTGAAATGGGTAATGAGGGGACCAAAATATATATTTTCTATTCTTTAAATTGCTTACAAATCTTTATATCTTAATTAATTACTATCAATTGATAATCAATCTATGAAATTAATTCGCCCAAAATCAAGAATTTACCTCGAAAATCATTAATTTGCTCTTATTCACTCACACCCAAAATCAGTAATTTATTTGCTCTTAGGTCTCTCAACTACCCACCCAATCATCCATAGTCTCCCATTGATTCGAATCTGGCAACAATTTTGAATTTTCATTTCGCCAAAAATCAATCTCACGCGTTGAAACAAAAATACGCAACGCGGCGGAAACATCCCAATCTGCCACTTGGCTCGTTCTATTCTTCTTAAAAAAAAAAAGAACAAAACAAAGACTGCTTCTTCTCTATAAAGTTATCTGGATAATATATACCCTTTTCTTTATTTATCCACATCCGCCGTTACCTCTATATCTTCTCCTTCTCTTACCAGCTTCCTTTGTTAATTGCTTTCTCTTCACAACTTTGGTCTTCTTCCATTTCTTCCATCAACAAAAATGTCTTCCTTGACCGTCCCACCAGTCCTGACCTCCCCAAGAGACGACGCCATCCTCCTCCACAAAGCCTTCAAAGGCTTCGGCTGCGACAAGGCTGCCGTCATCAACATCCTCGCCCACCGCGACTCCACCCAACGCGCCTACATCAAGCACGAGTACCGCACCATGTACCATGAGGACCTCAACCACCGCCTCTCCTCTGAGCTCAGCGGAAGTACCAAGAAAGCCCTCCTCCTCTGGACCCACGACCCTCCCACCCGCGACGCCACCATCGTCCGTGAAGCCCTCACCGGCCCCAACGTCATCGATCTCCGTGCCGCAACTGAAGTCATCTGCTCTCGAACCTCCACTCAGATCATGCAGTTCAAACAAATCTACTACAGTTTGTTTGGTTCATATCTCGAGCACGACATCGAAGCTCAAGCTACCGGCGACCACAAGAACCTACTTCTGTCTTACGTTGCCACTCCGAGGTACGAGGGTCTTGACTTTGACAGGTTCATGGCGGAGAAAGACGCCAAGGCTCTGTTTAAAGCAGGAGAGAAGAAGCTGGGGACGGATGAGAGGAAGTTCATTGAGATTTTCAGTGGGAGAAGCAGTGCGCATTTGAATGCTGTAGCTGCAGCTTATCATAACATGTACGGGACTACTTTGAAGAAGGCTGTGAAGAAGGAAACGTCGGGGCTTTTCGAACATGGGCTGGTGACGATTCTACAGTGTGCTGAGCATCCCGGGAGGTATTTCGCCAAGGTTCTGCATAAGTCGATGAAGGGTTTGGGGACGGATGATAGTACACTTGTGAGGGTGATTGTGTCGAGGGCTGAGATCGATTTGCAGTATATAAAGGCGGAGTATCAGAAGAAGTATGGCAAGAGTTTGGGGGATGCTGTGAAGTCTGAGACTTCTGGGACTTACAGGGATTTTCTTCTGGCTATTATAGGCCCAAGTCATTAGCCTAATCAAGTGTGTTGTGTTTCAACTTCATGTCTGTTTATTAGTTTAGGCCCTGATGTAGAACTATGGCGTAACTGCAAGTTCTTCCTCGACTTGAAATGTTTATATTTAATTCTGAAGTAAGTGTTTGAATATAATGAAGTGTTCCCTTTGATCAAGATAATTTGACATTGCCAGAGAGGTCATGATTCTGTATCCAAGTTTCTGAGGCATGAACATCAATTTGAAAACGATAGGCAACTAGTGTTACAGGTTCCTTCATTCATGTGTCCTTATTCATATTCATAAGTCTACTTGTAGTATAGTATCTTTAATACTGGAAATTGTTATAAGAGGTTGATGGTATATGATGCAATTAGTTCCCTTGTTTGTTTTGCATATATGCTCCTCATCGTCTTCTACACGATTTAGAAAACAAGTCGGGAAGTTGACGAGAACAATTAACATTGACATAAAGGTCGTCAGTTGAATGCTTCAATGTTCCACTACTAAACTTTATTGTCTCGAAGATTAGAGCAATTTGACAAGTCATTGAATGAAGCAGAAGTACAGACTAGAGAGCAAAGAAACCTTTGTTTGGATGCCGTAACGACGTCACATACTACCAACACAGAAACCTGCACTTTTGACAAGCTAGTCTTTGCCTCCATGTTTCTTATACAAGTTCTTGAGGTGATATATCCAATATCTCCATGGAAGACATGTAACTGAAAAGGGCAGGCTGAATACGAAAAGAAAGCCATTAGGAAGAAGCATTGATGAACTTGCTTAAAGGCTATTGCCTATAAGCTTTTCCTACCAAAAATTCATTTAGCATAATAGGCAGGCACCTATACATTAACATAAACAGCATATACATTATCACAAGATCAAAAGGATTAAGCAGAAACTTTTGTTACAGTGTTGAAACTTTTGTTACCAACAGGATTCCTATTCTTAGTTGAAATTTTTAATTTCAATCCAAACTTGTTGCTAGCGATTTTCAAGTGTTTCTTCTTGTTATTCATAATGAAGATAAGAACATCATTCTCTTTAAGTGGCAGAGATGATGACGAAGAAGCTTTTGAATATTGATTTGAAGTTTAATGATGGTCCAGAGATCATGGCAAAAAAAGTAAATGGCATGTATGAAGAGTCTTAAAAGCAAAACAAGTTGCTGCTTCACTTCCCCTAAACAGGCCGTAAGTTCTAATTATGTTTAATGTTCAAAAGAGATGAATGGCATGCATGTATGTAATCATGAAGAAATTACCAAACTATCAAAGTGCACTCTCCCTCTGCTACTACAATTCCCCAGAATTACTATCATTCAACACAACAGTCTCAAAATAGAGGCGTAAAAGTTAAAGTATAAAAGTTGATAACAATGCATGCTACTGCAGTTGAAGATCAAATCATAAACAAAAATGATTATCTCTTACCTCATCTTCTCAATTCCCTCATAAGTACTTCTGTTGCAATTGATCGTGATCCCTTTCTTATTGCCAGTGGACTTGTCCTCAGCTGAGACACTCAATATACCGTTGGCATCAATATTGTAGCAGACATCAATGTTAGGAACACCCGTAGGAGCTAGAGGTAAATCGAACTCACCCAGATAGTTATTATCTAAAGCATTTTCACTCTCCCCCTCATAAATGGCAAGTCTGACCGCAACTTGGTTGTCATACAGAGTAGTACAAGAACGCTTCTTAGATATTGGTATCTTGGTGTTTCTTGGAATCACGACAGTCATATCACTGTTCTCACCAGTCAATAGCCCAAGTGACATAGGGGTTACATCTAAGAGACTAAAGTTTTGGACCTTTCTATTTCCATTCTCACTCAAAATTGCAGCATGAGCAGCGGCACCATATGCCACCGCCTCATCTGGATTAATACTCTGGCACAACTTTTTCCTTTTGAACACATTCTGTAAAAGTTCCTGCACCTTTGGAATTCTAGAAGATCCACCAGCAAGAACAACATCATGAACATCACCTATTTCTATATGAGCATCCCTCAAGCACTGTTCCACAGGCTTCATGCACTTGTTGAAAAAATCCATGTTCAGTTGTTCAAATTTTGCACGACCAACTGTAATAAAGAAATCAGTACCTCCATCCAAGCAGTCAACTTCAAGGTCAATCGTGGACGTAAATGAAAGTCTCCTTTTTGCCTTCTCACAAGCATTTCTCAACCTCCTAAGAGCCTTGTAGTTATCACTGACATCCAAATTATGCTTTGCCTTGAATTGATCAACACAATAGTTTACCATATTGTTATCAATGTCTTCACCTCCAAGATGAGTGTCTCCAGCTGTGGCCTTCACTTCGAAGATACCATCCCCTATGGTCAGTAGCGACACATCTAATGTTCCACCACCCAAATCGAATATCATCACGTTTCTATTGCAATACCAACCAGCCTGCTTTTCAAGGCCATAAGCAATGGCCGCAGCAGTCGATTCATTGATGATGCGCATCACCTTCAGACCTGCATTGACTGCTGCGTTTTTGGTAGCCTCACGCTGTGAGTTATTGAAGTAAGCGGGGACAGTTATAACTGCATTTTCCACAGTTGAGTCGAGAAACTTTTCAGCTATCTCCCTCATCTTTGTGAGAACCATAGATGAGATTTCTTCAGCAGCAAATTGTTTCTCTTCACCCTGGTGTGTAACCATAATCATTGGCTTGTCATTGTCACCTGCAGTGACCTTAAACGGCCAGACCTTTATATCATTTTGAACAGGGACATCACTGAATCTCCTACCAATCAAGCGCTTTGCATCTGCCAATTAATGCCAAATTGAGAAACACATTCCGACGAGGAAAACAGCAGGGAATTGTTTATGATATTGATAGAGCATATTATGAACATTATTCAATTCATGGACAAATTTTACTAGTATTCGTTCTAGTTCTACTGTGCTAAGATATAATTACCAGTGTCCTACTTGAATATTATAAGCAGCTAGTCGATTGCAATCCATTTTTTTCTTTTCTAATTCTTCTTTAAATTCATATCTTACAGGCACATGAACTCACTCATATTTTTATTTGGAGACACTACTGTTATCTTTTGAAAGCATAAGGACTTTTCACCCAAGCAAACTCTGAAAAAAAGGATTTCTCATGAAATCAGAAAGAAAGAAAAAAGTAAATAGGGAAGATTTGTGAGAGGAACTGAACATACCAAATATGGAATTGGTCGGATTTCTGATGATCTGGTTAAACGCAGCATCGCCGATCAATTTCTCAGAGTTAGTGAAGGCAACATATGATGGAGTAGTCCTGTTTCCCTGATCATTCACTATGATTTCTACATGCTCATGCTGCCAAACCGCGACGCACGAGTAAGTTGTTCCTAGGTCAATCCCTATTGCATGACCCTTTTCTTTTCCGGACATTCTCAACTAGAGTCTAGAGCAGAGGAAACTAGAAGAAGAATACTACCGGAAGAGAAAACTAAAATGGTCGTTGTATTCAAAGAATATGACGCAGCGGGAAGTATGGGGGCTAACAAGCTTTAAGTAAGCGATAAATTCTTGGATAGAAGTCTGGAATTAACCAGAAAATAAGAGAAAACTCTCAATTTGATTGAATAATAATATGATTATAATGATCTTGTTCAAGGAGAAAAGATAATAGGGAGAACTTGTTATCTTATTGATTGATAGAGAAGCCTTTATATAGGCATTACAATAAGAATCCCAATAAATCAGGGATTCCCTATCTATTACAGAATCAACTATACTAGTCTAATTAGGTCCAGACACATCCAGGAAGTTACGGAAATAACCTTCCTACAACAGATCTCAATTACAAGCTAGGATGTGCCTTATATATAGGGTACAAAACAAAAACCTAATACAACTAGAAAACATAAACAACAATACTTCATCTAGGAAGCCTAATTAAATCCAAAATCATAAATATTATCCTAAATATATTAAGTCCCGAATCGGATGATTATGATGATATCTTTTGGCTTAAATCTGACAGGGCTCATTAAAGTGAGTATTGTAGATCTCGTCGTTTCCTATATGTATGTTGACAGTACATATGGTACACCACCAAGCACATCCGGCGACCTCGTGGACCGTGCAACCGGCGTCATAGGTCCTACTTCCGGCATCCATCGGATAGGCCAGCACCCCGGCTACATCTCCATTGTTCCACATCACTGGTACCCCACTTGAAAGCCGTGCCACCGGGCTCCTGAAGTAGTTTCGTAAGTAGGAAAAGTGGGTTTGCATCCCACATTGGAAACATTATAAAGGAGGGAGCTTTCCTTCCCTATAAATAGAAGACTTCCCCCTTAGTGTTAAGGATCTAGACCTTGACCTAGATCTTGGATACTTGCTATTCTTGGCATGTAACCACCATCCGATGGTTTATCGGCCGATCATACTAGATTCCAAGTGGACGTAGCCGTGCCCTCCGATGACACGGTGAACCACTATACTTACTTGTGTTCAGGTTTCATCTTTATTATTGTGCTTCTACCAGGCCTACGGGTTTGTGCAGAAACAATTGGCGCTATCTGTGGGAACCTATACAAAGAGTTCATTGTGCTCTACTGGTCGTGTTATCCGGACAGCATGTCCAAACAATTAAACTGCCCAGCAATTTTCATCCTGGCCAGCAAGCAGCCCAGGACAGCAGCCCAGCCTCCAGTCAGTACTGTCAGCGGGCCTAACAGTCAGCAGGCAACCCAGGGAGTCAACCCCGCCAGGTCAAACCCCGCCCGGTCTAACCGGTCAGCGGCCCGGTCAACCATGTCTGCGAGTCAGCAGGTCAGAGGCGGCCCGGGCACTTCTTTCACCTCCCAAAAGCGCCGATACCCCGCAGCCCCAGTCAACCCGGTCTCGCGCGACGTTTCCGGCACCCATGACAGGTGGCGCCGGGCTCGGTCCGTCAGTCCGCGCCGTCCCCGAAGCGAGCCCCTCCCGCTGCTCCAGCACCATTTCGCCCAGGCAAGCTCTGGCAGCAACGCTAAGTTCTTCCGGCATCGAGACCTGCTCCGCCCTCCACGTCGACCAACCTATCCGGGCTGGGTCTTCTCTCCGGAAACCGCAGAGCTCTTCACCGGCGACCAGTGGGCTCTCCAGCGCCGGTGGCTGCTCTCCAGGTTCCCCAGTGAACCTCCTTCCCCGGGCACCGATGGCCTAGCCCTCCGGTGCCGGTCACCCTCTCCTCCCCGGCCGGTGGTGTGCCTCCTCTCCGGTCCGAGTGGTATTCTCCTCCGGTTCGGGTCGGCCCTGGCTCACCTCTCCAGAACCGATGGCTGCTCTCCAGCTATCGGTGGTCTCTCTCCGGTCCGGTTGGTCTCCGGGCATGGGCCAAGCTGAGGGAGAGCAGAGCGGAAGGGAGAGGAAGAAGGCATACAGAAGCAGAGAAAGAAGAAAAAAGGGCGGGAAAGAGAAGAAATTCAAAAAAAAAAATTATGGAGGTCAGCGGGTCAACAACCCTGTCAGTGGGCTTAGCGGGCCGGGTTGGGCCTAGACCGGGTTGGGCTGCAGCAATCTGGGCAGAAGGCTCCCTCAATTTCCTTTGCCACCCACTTGGTTGCTTTGGACACCCAAGCTGCTCTCTACACCCGTAGACACTCACCGGGCAACCCGAGAATCATTCCCGCACGTTATTCAAACACCCGGCGGCCTTATCCAAAGATGAGTACTCTTTTTATTATTATTACTCAACGCATGCTTCACCTGTGCATAATCTATTTGGGAATATTAATAATTAGACATGTGATAAAAGCACGAGCATGGTCCAGGATGCATCGCATATCATTATGCATCGGTTGATCATTTCAGCATTGCACGATCATATCAGTATGCATCATTGCACGCATATCATTATGCGCTTATCAGTGCTGTGCATATCATTATGCATCTGGTGATCATTTCAGCATTGCACGATCATATCAGTATGCATCGTTGCACGCATATCATTATGCGCTTATCAGTGCTGCGCATATCATTATGCATCGGTTGATCATTTCAGTATTGCAATGCATCGCATATCAGTATGCATCGTTGCACGCATATCATTATGCGCTTATCAGTGCTGCGCATATCATTACGGTGCACGCATCAGTATGCATCGCCATCGCATCGGTATGCATCGCCATCATTATGCATCGGTATGCATCGCATCAGTATGCATCGCATCACAATGCATCACACTACGGTGCACGCATTCCAATGCATCACATCTCAGTGCGCGCATCAGTATGCATCGCGTTATGTAACGCCATCTCCACCGGCTCCATGGCATCTCTCCGGTAACCGGCTCCATGGCATCTCTCCGGCTCCACCGGCTCCATGGCTCTCACCGGTTAGGTAACATTCAACCGGCTCCATGGCAAACGCATGGGCTTTATACACCCGGGCGAGTTTACATCTAACACATGTACTCTTTTCCAGCAGGATAAAAACCCTGCATCACACTGAACTGTGAAACATTTGGGGACACATGGCGAGACTCGTTATCTCAACGCCACCCCACCGGGCAGATTGTTTCTCTAACACAGAACAAGTCTCCCCGCAGGCTAACAAACCTGCACATTACCTCAACGCTTATTCCAACACAAGCTGAGAAGAACTAGCAAGTGTTAACCGGTGCTTCAACATGGCCGCAACACCCACCGGGGTACCTGTTGGCTTATTCCACGCGCCAACAGGCCTCCCCGCAGGCTAGCAATCTTACCCCATGCTTATTCCAGCACAAGCTGGGTCGAGTCACCGAGCTACTCCTGGCCTGCCGTTGGCAGCAACTGTATTGGGGGACTCGTTCCGACATGGCAGTCCACCGGTCGAGTCCTCACATCATCATCCCATGAACTCATCCGGGTTTCAACCCGCTCCACATTTATTGCATGGTCACCCCGGTTCCAGCTCCATGGCATCTCACCGGTTACCGGCTCCACGGCATCTCTTCGGTTACCGGCTGCCTCGACCCCTGCACCATAGCTCACGCCAGCACCTCACCTCCGGCCTCGTGAGCTCGGCCGCTCAGTATCAGCTCACCCTCCGGCCTCGTGAGCTCAGCCGCTCAGTATCAGCTCACCCTCCGGCCTCGTGATCTCGACCGCTCACCCCAGCCAGCAGGTCACTCCGGATTCAGCAGGCCCGGTCCTATCCGGCATGTCACCCCAGCCAGCGGTTCACCCCGGATTCGGCAGGCCCGGTCCTATCCGGATGGTCACCCCAGCCAGCGGGTCACCCCGGATTCAGCAGGCCCGGTCCTATCCGGTGGGTCACCTAGGATTCAGTAGGCCCGGTCCTATCCCGAGGGTCACCCCAGCCAACGGGTCACCCCAGAATCAGGCTTCAACGAGTCAGGACCGGTCAAACCCGGATCCTCCTTGGGCACCCACCGCCGCTCCAGAACCCGACACCTCATCACTCCCGGCCAAGTCAAATCTCCAACACGGACTTGGGGGACTACTACTGGGGGCACGTCAGTAGCACTCGAGCGGAGGGGTGGGACTCGACATTCGAACGCCCGGTAAGAGCCCAATCTCACTTAGGGACTTGGGGGACTGGTAGTAGTAGGGGTGACTCGGTCACCACCTACGCTTGGCGGCACATGGTGATTAACTCCCCAAGTAAGATTGCACTCTTACTCGGGAACTTGGGGGACTTGTTGACAGTACATATGGTACACCGCCAAGCACATCCGACGACCTCGTGGACCGTGCAACCGGCGTCATAGGTCCTACTTCCGGCATCCATCGGATAGACCAGCACCCCGGCTACATCTCCATTGTTCCACATCACCGGTGCCGCACTTGGAAGCCGTGCCACCGGGCTCCTGAAGTAGTTTCGTAAGTAGGAAAAGTGGGTTTGCATCCCACATTGGAAACATTGTAAAGGAGGGAGCCTTCCTTCCCTATAAATAGAAGGCTTCCCCCTTAGTGTTAAGGATCTAGACCTTGACCTAGATCTTGGATACTTGCTATTCTTGGCATGTAACCACCATCCGATGGTTTATCGGCCGATCATACTAGATTCCAAGTGGACGTAGCCGTGCCCTCCGATGGCACGGTGAACCACTATATTTGCTTGTGTTCAGGTTCTATCTTTATTATTGTGTTTCTACCAGGCCTACGGGTTTGTGCAGAAACAATGTAAATGTATTATGCGTCCCAAACGGACATCTGATTCATCGTTAATAATTGACTTTTCACACCAGCAACCTGAAAAGTTCAAAATAACAACTTCTTCAATATTCCAGCGGCTAGCAACCTCATTATACGTGAATTACCAATTTTCAACTTATTCTTCTTGATTCTACGCCGCTTCCATATTTTTATCTTTTTCTCACTAAATTGGGCTTGTTCTCGTCGTACATCAGAACATGTTGTGCCAAGAATTATAGGGCACTGTAATCGTTCTGGAACATTTATTTTTGGTTCAACATTCCATAAAGTACTCTAGTATTTTATTTTTGGTGCAATCACATTTAATATGAGAGGGCACCATTTGACACCTTCTTTCTTTCCTAGGGTTAGGGCACCAGCACCTTCACACCTTCGATTTGCAGTATATAAAGGCGGAGTATCAGAAGAAGTATGGCAAGAGTTTGGGGGATGCTGTGAAGTCTGAGACTTCTGGGACTTACAGGGATTTTCTTATGGCTATTATAGGCCCAAGTCATTAGCCTAATCAAGTGTGTTGTGTTTCAACGTCATGTCTGTTTATTAGTTTAGGCCCTGATGTAGAACTATGGCGTAACTGCAAATTCTTCCTTGACTTAAAATGTTTATATTTAATTCTGAAGTAAGTGTTTGAATATAATGAAGTGTTTCCTTTGATCAAGATAATTTGACATTGCCAGGGAGCCAGAGAGGGGCCATGATTTTGTATCTAAGTTTCTGAGGCATGAAACATCAATTTGAAAACTATAGGCAACTACTGTTACAGGTTCCTTCATTCATGTGTCTGTATTCATATTCATATTCATATTCATATTCATATGTCTACTTGTAGTATAATATCTTTAATACTGGAAATTGTTTAGGTTGGTGGTAGATGCTGCAATTAATTCCCTTGTTTGTCTTCCACACGATTTAGAAAACAAGTCAGGAAGTTGACGAGAACAATTAACATTGACATAAAGGTCGTCAGTTGAATGCTTCAATATTCCACTGCTAAACTTTATTGTCTCGAAGATTAGAGCAATTTGTCTAGTCATTGAATGAAGCAGAAGTACAGACTAGAGAGCAAAGAAACCTTTGTTTGGATGCAGTAACGTCACATACTACCAACACAAAAACCTGCACTTTTGACAAGCTAGTCTTTGCCTCCATGTTTCTTATACAAGTTCTTGAGGTGATATATCCAATATCTCCATGAAAGACATGTAACTGAAAAGAGCAGGCTGAATACGAAAACAAAGCCATTAGGAAGAAGCATTGATGAACTTGCTTAAGGATTAAGCAGAAAGCAAAGTTTTATGCACCTTGTTTCTATCAAGTTTTTGCTTCTGCCCTGCCTTTGCCACCTCTCCAAAACATCATCTTCAAATGTTCGAAAGCCAACCCTGTTTCTGCACAAACCCTGGGGCCTGGTAGATACAGATGAATCTTCGTGCGATCTCCTACAAACCTGCTTACTAAGAGGAATACCGGGCGGGCCGGTCTTCTCCTCTCCGATGCCTAAGTTAGTATAGTTTGAATAAATATAATTTGAGCACGTATGTAAGCGGTAGGAGAGATCAGTTACCTATTAATGAGGGTAGTTGGGGTCCTTATATAGGTGGCCGGTCGTGAGGTTTGGTCTTACCCTTCGATGTGGGACTGGTTCCCTTCTGTTCGCACACCAAAGGGCAGCTCTGGTGACCTCTTTGGCAGGCATGCGCCCTCCAGTCCCCGGGTCCCTGGTAGCAGGATAGACTGCTGGACCCCGAGACTGGGTGTTGGTGATCCGGGCCCGGGCCTCTGACCGGCCCCTGGTGCACTAGCTACGGGTCTGTGGGCCTGCTGTAGCCCCTCTATGGCTACTGTCAACATACCCCGACCAAATTATTAATTCGATGAGGTTCATCATACTTCTCAGAAGTTAGAGTCACCGGCATCTTCGGTACAACTGGTTAAAAAAGTGAAACTCTCAAAGGATTAGAAAGATCACCAATTACAGCTCTTGTTGCTGCAACAGCTGCATCTCGAGTCTCCATCACAATCAAAGCCAGACAACCTGAACCAAGGATGAGGTCTTTAACTTCACCAAACTCGGACAACAAGTCTCTCAACATTTTCTCTGTATAACCTTCACTCCCAAAATCTTCCCAACGCACTCTTATAACCTTCTCTTCTTCTAACCTCAGGCTCATCTCAACAGCACAATCTTCTTCTCGACTCCCCCAGTGTCTCTCTTTAGAGGCATTGCACGATATCTAGCAACACTCTTCATCTAACTTCCTTTTCATTCTCTCATCTTATTGTTGACAACCTCATAGGATCTTTTGAGCCTTTGGAAGTTGGTATTAGCTTGGAGATCAGTTATAGGCTTTTGTGATCTGTTTCTCTGTGAGCTTAGAGCCTTCCTCACCGGACGGCAAACCAAGAACCTTATAATGATCGTATATCATAGTCTTGCTCATGACTATACATGTTTCTATGTAAAGCAGATATTGACAGAGACAGAGACAGAGACTTATATAGTTAGAACCATAATTCTATGTTATGTTATACGTATATGAATTTAGTTACAGTGTTGTAACTGTTGTTACAAACAGGCTCCCTATTCTTAGTTGGAATTTTTAATTTCAATCCAAACTTGTTGCTAGCGATTTTCAAGTGTTTCTTCTTGTTATTCATAATGAAGATAAGAACATCATTCTCTTTAAGTGGCAGAAATGATGACGAAGAAGCTTTTGAATATTGATTTGAAGTTTAAGGATGGTCCAGAGATCATGGCAAAAAAAGTAAATGGCCTGTATGATGAGTCTTAAAAAGCAAAACAAGTTGCAGCTTCACTTCCCCTAAACAGGCCATAAGTTCTAATTATTTTTAATGTTCAAAAGAGATGAATGGCATGCATGTATGTGATCATGAAGAAATTACCAAACTATCAAAGTGCACTGTCCCTCTCTGCTACTACACTTCCCCAGATTTACTATCATTCAGCACAACAGTCTCAAAATAGAGGCGTAAAAGTTCAAATACAAAAGTTGATAACAATGCATGCTACTGCAGTTGAAAATCAAATCATAAACAAAAATGATTATCTCTTACCTCATCTTCTCAATTCCCTCATAAGTACTTCTGTTGCAATTGATCGTGATCCCTTTCTTATTGCCAGTGGACTTGTCCTCAGCTGAGACACTCAAGATACCGTTGGCATCAATATTGTAGCAGACATCAAAGATAGGAACACCCTTAGGTGCTAGAGGTAAATCCCGGAGACAGAACTCACCCAGAAAGTTATTATGTAAAGCATTTTCACTCTCCCCCTCATAAATGGCAAATCTGACCACAACTTGGTTGTCAGACGCAGTAGTAAAAGATCTGTTCTTAGATATTGGTATCTTAGTGTTTCTTGGAATCACGACATCCATATAACGGTTTTCACCAGTCTCCAGCCCAAGTGACAGAGGGGTTACATCTAAGAGACTAAAGTTTTGGACCTTTCTATTTCCATTCTCACTCAAAATTGCAGCATGAGCAGCGGCACCATATGCCACCGCCTCATCTGGATTAATACTCTGGCACAACTTTTTCCCTTCGAACACATTTTGTAAAAGTTCCTGCACCTTTGGAATTCTAGAAGATCCACCAGCAAGAACAACATCATGAACATTACCTATTTCTATATGAGCATCCCTCAAGCACTGTTCCACAGGCTTCATGCACTTGTTGAAAAAATCCATGTTCAGTTGTTCAAATTTTGCACGACTAACTGTAATAAAGAAATCAGTACCTCCACCCAAGCAGTCAACTTCAAGGTCAATCGTGGACGTAAATGAAAGTCTCCTTTTTGCCTTCTCACAAGCATTTCTCAACCTCCTAAGAGCCTTGGGGTTATCACTGACATCCAAATTATGCTTTGCCTTGAATTGATCAACACAATAGTTTACCATATTGTTATCAATGTCTTCACCTCCAAGATGAGTGTCTCCAGCTGTGGCCTTCACTTCAAAGATACCATCCCCTATGGTCAGTAGCGACACATCTAATGTTCCACCACCCAAATCGAATATCATCACATTTCTCTTGCAATACCAACCAGCCTGCTTTTCAAGGCCATAAGCAATGGCCGCAGCAGTCGGTTCATTGATGATGCGCATCACCTTCAGACCTGCATTGACTGCTGCGTTTTTGGTAGCCTCACGCTGTGAGTTATTGAAGTAAGCGGGGACAGTTATAACTGCATTTTCCACAGTTGAGTCGAGAAACTTTTCAGCTATCTCCCTCATCTTTGTGAGAACCATAGATGAGATTTCTTCAGCAGCAAATTGTTTCTCTTCACCCTGGTGTGTAACCATAATCATTGGCTTGTCATTGTCACCTGCAGTGACCTTAAATGGCCAGAGCTTTATATCATTTTGAACAGAGACATCACTGAATCTCCTACCAATCAAGCGCTTTGCATCTGCCAATTAATGCCAAATTGAGAAACACATTCCGACGAGGAAAACAGCAGAGAATTGTTTATGATATTGGAAGAGCATATTATGAACATTATTCAATTCATGGACAAATTTTACTATTATTCGTTCTAGTTCTACTGTGCTAAGATATAATTACCAGTGTCCGACTTGAATATTATAAGCAGCTAGTCGATTGCAATCCATTTTTTTTCTTTTCTAATTCTTCTTTAAATTCAAATCTTGACATAGATGGACTGTTGGATTGTAATAGCCTAGTGTATTAATATAAACATCATACAAATGAGTCTTCGATTTTTCTCTCTTATAAAATTTAAGATCAGAAGCACTTGGGAATCAGATATCGAAATATATCTTACAGGCACTCATATTTTTCTTTGGAGAGACTACTGTTATCTTTTGAAAGCATAAGGACTTTTCACCCAAGCAAACTCTGAAAAAAGGATTTCTCATGAAATCAGAAAGAAAAAAAAGTAAATAGGGAAGATTTGTGAGAGGAACTGAACATACCAAATATGGAATTGGTCGGATTTCTGATGATCTGGTTAAACGCAGCATCGCCGATCAATTTCTCAGAGTCAGTGAAGGCAACATATGATGGAGTAGTCCTGTTTCCCTGATCATTCACTATGATTTCTACATGCTCATGCTGCCAAACCGCGACACACGAGTAAGTTGTCCCTAGGTCAATCCCTATTGCATGACCCTTTTCTTTTCCGGACATTCTCAATTAGAGTCTAGAGCAGAGGAAACTGGAAGAAGAATACTACCGGAAGAGAAAACTAAAAGTTGTATTCAAAGAATATGTTGTGCCGAGAATTATAGGGCACTGTAATCGTTCTGAAACATTTATTTTTGGTTCAACATTCCATAAAGTACTCTAGTATTTTATTTTTCGTGCAATCACATTTAATATGAGCGGGCACCATTTAACACCTTCTTTCTTTCCTAGGGTTAAGGGCACCAGCACCTTCACATACTGTCGTTTCAGTATATACGTCTGTTGTGATTTGGCTTCCAGAGTTCCAAACTTGCTTGCGGAGGAAAAATTTGGATGTGGTGGATCTCACCCAAACTAAGATGGCTTCCAAGACCTCTTCTTCAACCTAAAACATTAAAACTATAAAAAAAAAGAGTGTTCTGTCACATCTCATTCAAATTGAAACTGTTTATCATGACTTCAAGTTTCAAAAATTATTCAATCATTCGAGCAAAAAAACAATCAATAATCAAAGAAATGACCGTTAGAACATTACTATTTGAAAATCTGAAACTTGAATTTCAAAAATTAGAACTATTTCTTCATGAGCTCAGGAAATTACTGATTGAAAGTAATTGAATGGGACATTCATCAATGTTGTCTTGCATTTAAAGAAAATGGAGTCAATCAGTAATGCCATTAAGCTAGAACATCAGTAACTACAAGCACTTGTTCACATAAACAACCTCTAGCACACAAACCTACACTAAGAAAATCCCACATTCACAACCTCCTCCTCAATGACCTATCAAAGCCAGAAGAAACGCCCTGAAATTCCCAGAAGTCTCAGACTTGACAGCATCACTCAAACTCTTGCCATATTTCTTGTGATACTCCATCTTCACATACACCATATCAATCTCCGCCCTCGTCACTACCACCCTCAACAATGTAGCATCATCCGTCCCTAAACCCTTCATCGCCTTATGCAATATCCTCGCGAAATACCTCCCCGGATGATCAGCACACTCCAGAATCGTCTTCAGTCCATGCTCAAAATTCCCAGATGTCTCCTTCTTCACCGCCTTCTGCAGCGAGTTCCCATACATGCTCTCGTATGCCGCGCTCACCGCATTCAAATGAGCCCGGTTTCGTCCCGTGAAAATCTCTACAAATTTCCTCTCGTCTGTCCCCAGTCTCTTCTCTCCTGCCTTGAACAGGAGTCTCGCATCCGTTTCAACAGCGGCTCTGTCGAATTCAAAGCCCTCGTAGCGGTGGTTAGTGACGAAAGCGAGGAGAAGGTTCTTGAGGTCTCCGGAGGTGTAGGTACCGATGTCGCGTTCGAGTTGGGTGTTGAACAGTGTGAGATATTGCTGTTTGAAGAGAGAGATCTGGGATGGGGTGCGGGAGCAGATGACTTCGGTGGCGGCGCGGAGGTCGGAGGAGGTGAGGGACTGGCGGACGATGGTGGCGTCGCGGGTGGCGGGGTCGGGGGTCCAGAGGAGGAGGGCTTTTTTGGTATTTCCGCTGAGCTCGGAGGAGAGGCGATTAGAGAGGTCCTCGGAGTACATGGTTTTGTACTCGCGGGCGATTTGGGCGCGTTGGGTGGAGTCGCGGTGGGCGAGGATGGTGATGACGGCGGAGGTGTCGCAGCCGAAGCCCTTGAAGGCTTTGTGGAGGGCGATGGCATCGTTTCTTGGGGTGGTTGGGGATTGGGGAGTGGTTAGAGTCGCCATTGTTGGTTTCAGAGGAGAGAAAGTGACGAGGGAGTAATATATATATAAGTGGAAGGAGATGGTTAACCGATTACGATTACGATTAGAGTAACGCGTAGATTAAAGGAGGGAACAGCGTAACGTAACTGATTGAAAAGGACCCCGGGTCAACTGGTCAATTCTTTTATGACGTATATTCGGGGCCCCGGGGGATGGAATTGGGCAGTAAGATAGTGACACCTGGAAATAATTTGGGTGAATCAGCAAATAATGTAAACACAGAGAGTTTTAATGGGAAATTATTAACAACGTACATACGTTTTAAACAAGCCAACATAAAAAAAACTAATACAAGAGTTCAATTCTGAAACATCTCCATAGCAAAATGAACGGCTTATGTCAAACAACGAGGAAATGGTCTGATCATTGCCGATTAATTTTTTTAATTGGGTCGATTATAGTTCTAAAAACAGGGGCGAGAAAAAGAGTGTGGTGAAAAGTAACGATTGAGATAGATGTTGGCAGAGATTTAGCATGATTAGGTAGGGGGACAATAAAATGAAAAACAAAACAAAAACGATACATTCTCTGTAACTCATATGTAGTCTAGGGTTGTAATGAGGATAAAGAGCAACTCATTTTTCTATCTTGTAACTTTCGTGTTAAGAGTGGTTAAATTCAAATTTCATGATTTAGTATTGGGGCATTTTTCATATTTTTTGTACAATGTCGAATTTCAATATATAACTATGCACAGAAAAAATTACAGATCAAACATCAAATGATCTTTTGAGCTCCAATATCATATTATTGTTGTGTTCGAAATAAAATTTACACAAAAATCCTAAAATTAAAAGAACTTATATTACACAAATGCAACGGACCCAGTTCATGTATGTTATGGGTCCGAAAACTGTAATAACCAAACCAGCCCACACTCTTCAAAATAAATCCAAACCCGGTCCACAATTTAAGCCGGAAGCCACAAATATAAATGGGTTCGAGACTCTAAAAACCCTAACGAGAGTACATAAGTAGCTCCCCTCATTCCCTCAGCGCCTCTCTCTCTTGCTGTTGCGGCCGCCAACATGAAGGTTCGGTCTCTTCTTCTTCTTCACTCTATCATCTCTCTCTAACTCCCTGATGTAACCTCTTCGATTGTGTTTTGCAGTTCAACATCGCCAACCCCACCACCGGTTGCCAGAAGAAGCTGGAAATCGATGACGACCACAAACTGTAATGCCCCTTAAACCGATTTGGGCTTTGCCTGAAATGCCTTCCTGTTCATATCATTCATTTATAGTACCCACTGTGTCTGTAGTTTCAAAGAGAGTTCTGTGTTTGGGTTAGTGATATGCTCTTGATAGTTTGATATTAGATTCGTTGTTGCATTTAGATTTATGCTCCATGCTTATATATAAATCTATAATCTTTTCTTTGTTTTTGAATACTTTTTTATGCATGTAGTCTTTTATCTCTTTATATGAATGTTCATACTTGTATTCTGGCTGCAGGCGTGCCTTTTTTGACAAGAGGATCTCCCAGGAAGTGAGCGGAGATGCCCTCGGAGATGTAAAAAACCTGCCATTGTTTTTTTTTTCTTGAATGACGTTAGTTTGAGTCCCATTGCTTAATGAGGCATTGAATTGTTGGACAGGAATTTAAGGGATACGTCTTCAAAATTATGGGAGGCTGCGACAAGCAAGGTTTCCCAATGAAGCAGGGAGTGCTGACCCCTGGTCGCGTTCGCCTTTTGCTCCACAGAGGTGAGGGACACTCTTGTTGTGATAGTAGCATATAGAATACAGATTCCCTAAGGTTTGCTTATTTGCATTCTTATGAAATATCTATGTCTGACCAGGAACCCCTTGCTTCCGTGGTCACGGAAGGAGGAACGGAGAGAGGAGAAGGAAGTCCGTTCGTGGGTGCATCGTTAGCCCTGATCTTTCAGTTCTGAACTTGGTTATAGTGAAGAAGGGTGACAATGATCTTCCTGGTCTGACTGACATTGAGAAACCGAGGATGAGAGGTCCAAAGAGGGCATCTAAGATCCGAAAGCTCTTCAATCTCTCAAAGGAGGATGATGTCCGAAAGTATGTGAACACATACCGTCGATCATTCACATCAAAGACTGGTATGATCATGTCCCTTAATTGTTCTCATTTGGTGATTATTTTTTTACTAGTTGTATGCTCATCTAGTTGAAGTTGATATCCTGTGGCTTTTACTAGACTTTTTATGATGCATAGACATCCAGGCTAGTTAAAACATTCTCTTCTATCTTGCAGACAAGTTTAATGAGTTAGGTGTATGAGTCATCCATAGACATACATGCCATATATATTTTTTTGGCCTACAGGCTAGTAAAACATGCAGTTTTTCTTCGGAAACAAGTTTAATTAGTGAGGTGTATGGGTGTTTTATCTGTTTATATCCTTTGTTCGCGTTAAATTTTATTGTCATGGTTTTACTTTTATTAAATGGATAATTTGTTCCAAGGGTTTGGATGCTTTAGATTTGTTCTGAAATGACGTGTGTTTCAGTAAAATGCTTTGTCTGATTCATATTGTTGCATCCATGCTTTATGTCTGATTCATATTGTTGCATCCATGCTTTTTGTCTGATTCATATTGTTGCATCCATATGTGATTGTACTGTTATATTGATTTATAGTTTAATGGTAATATTTGTAATTGAGAATTTTGGGGTGTTACATCCTTGCATGCTTATGCTGTCGTATTGTCGTTATAGTTTGATGGTATTCTATGTTATTTAACTTGGTAACTTTGCTTTGTTTGCAGGTAAGAAGGTGAGCAAGGCTCCTAAGATTCAGAGGTTGGTCACTCCTTTGACCCTTCAAAGGAAGCGTGCTAGAATTGCAGACAAGAAGAAGAGGGTTGTGAAAGCCAAGTCCGAGGCTGCTGAGTACCAGAAACTCCTCGCCTCAAGATTGAAGGAACAAAGAGAACGACGGAGTGAGAGCTTGGCCAAGAAAAGGTCCAGGCTGTCTGCAGCTACAAAGCCCTCTGTTACTGCTTAGAACTATGCTCCAGTCATTAAGTTTTGGTTTAAAAGAAGGATTTTACGACTTTATTTCATGTGTCTTCTGTTTTTGACTGCTCAAGTTACTTTCCCTTGATGCTTCTGAGTTTATTGGATGTTTGAGTAATGTTAAAACCTGTCTTATTATTTATTTGGTTCTTATATTGCCTTGTTACTTTTAAGTAGTAGTTCCCAAGTATTCTGATATTTGCCTTTGAGAATTGATGAGATTTTGCAATGAAAAGATTGGGATCTGGCTGTTGCAGAATTAATATTGGATACTTCAGATTTTGCAATATATGATTTCGGATCGGTATTGCTTGATGGTGTTGTATCCAGTGCTTCATTTGCACTTCGAAAGTATTGTAGTGTTATAGGCACTTATAGACCTAGGCTTTGTTTGTTCGTCTCCAGTGCTTCATTTGCAATACGTCGAAAATATATTGTAGTCTTATAGTCACTTAAAGACCTAGGAAAGGGATTATGATTGAGTCTTATAGTCACTTAAAGACCTAGGAAAGGGATTATGATTGAGGGCAAATTCCTCTTATGGTACCTGACGTATAGCGAATTGGATATTGTGGTACCCAACGTTTCAAAGAGGACAGTATGGCACTCGAAGTTAAGTTTTATGTGATACTATGGTACTTAAGTTGACTTTTTTGTTTAATGTCAGGGGTAAAATTGACATTTAAATATATTTATAAAAAATAAAATAAAAAACATGAGTGTTATGCATCTAAGGCTATATTGGTTATCACCTATGAAGCACGGACACAAACACGAGTGTCCAATACGGACACAAACACGAGTGTCCAATACGGACACGAGTGTCTAATACAGACACGATTCGATACGCGGACATGACAAAATGAATTTTTTTCAGACACGAACACGTAGTAGCCACGTTAATTAAATATTATTTTTTATATATACATACACCCACTTTCCCATTTCTCTTCTTTTTCTTTCTTTCATTTCTCTCTCTCTCTCCTCGACCCGACCCAGCACCATTTCTCTTCTTCTTTTTCTTTCCTTTCTCTTTCTCTCTCCCCGACTCAGCCGAGCCCCTCCAGTCCTCCACCGATCTCCCTCCTCCGGCCACAACCATTACTGTGTCGAACCAGATTTCCCTCCTCCGGCCACCAATCAAAGGTCTCGGCTTGTGTAGCAATTTCACGAAAGGAATTGATCTACTTTGATCCAAGTAAGGAGAATTTTTGAATTGAAATTCTAGGGTTTCGATTCTGCCCGCGTGTCCAAGTCGTGTCTGAAATGCAGTACGTGTGTCCGTGCATATTTCGGCGTGTCCTTGCGTATCCGTGTCCGATACGTGTCCGACACGCGATACGCGAGGTCGGGGACGTGTCCGTGCTTCATAGGTTATCACCTTGATATTCAATTTTTTTTTATCTTTTGGGAGAAAATATATATGATTTAATTTTTTTATCAAAAGAAAAAAAATATGAATTAAACTTTTGAGTTATGTTGAAGGTAAAATAATTGAAATTTTATTTAGTAAATTTAGTAATTGTGATTTGAACGCCCATGATAATACATTTGATTGATTAGATATAACTCCACGGAGTAGTCTTGTGAGTGTTTACATTACCACGGTTGAATTTTTTAACTTATGTTTCCAACATAACTAAAAAACATTACAAAATGCATGTTTTTAACCCAAAATATTAAGAAAATGCAAGTTTTTATTTTATTTTTATAGAATATATTTAAATGTTAATTTTACCCCTTACATTTAACAAAGAAGTCAACTTAAGTATCATGTTGTCACATAAAACGTAACTTCATGTACCATACTGTCCTCTTTGAAACGTTAGGTACCAAAGTGTCCAATTGGCTATACTCAGTGTTCTAAAAGGCGAGCTAGGCGAGCGCCTAGGCGACGCCTAGGCGCTAGGCAAGCCAAAATGAGAGAATTTTGCCTATAATCGAGATATTCCACGTTTTGGGCTTCTGGGCAAATTAGGCGACTCTGGGCGGGAAAAAAAAAATATATATACCAAATTTTAAACCCAATTCTCAAATCAGGTCCAATTACCCAATTACTCAAACCTAAAACCTATCGCGCCTCTAGAGTCTCTCTCCGCCTCTCCGCACCCTCCTCCGATCTCCGTCCTCAACGGCCGTCTGAGCTCCGGCAGCCGCCGCCGCTCACGTCTGCTCTGCTGCCGCCGCCGCTATTCACGTCTGCTTCGCCGCGCTCCACGTCATCTTCGCTCTCATCGCGTCTCCGACAGTCCGACTCGGGGCTCTCATTGCTTCTCCTTGTCTTCTCCGCTCTAATCGCTCCAAGCCTCCAAGTCCGACCATCAACTCAAACAGGTACTGTTTACTTGTTCATTTCCTATCATTGATTAATTGCAAGTTTGAAACCAATTACATACAGCAACAGGTTCGATTTCCAGTAGTGAGAAAGTGAGATTGATGATGAAATCTAATTTTAAGCTTAGAAATCAAATTGTCTACTGTCTAACATGTGAATTTGGTTTGTACTGTGAATCTGTGAATCTGGTTTGTACTGTGAATTTGGTTTGTACTGTAATGTGAGATTGATGGTTTCACTGGTTTGTACTGTGATTCTGTGAAGCCTGTGAATCCCGTGATTGCTATTTTGAATGCTGACTTGCCATTATTGCTGTGAAATACTGAAATTGAATTACTGGATTTACTACTGTGAAGCCTGTGAATGTGACTTGCCATTATTTTTTTCTATTTGCAAGTCTGTAACTCCTGTAATCATCATGCAGCTTCCATTATTGCATTTCTATTTGTGCTTTTTGATTGGAATTGGCTGCTGTGACTTGTGATTGTGAATGCTGACTTGCCATTATTCTATTTTTATTTGTGAATGTTGCAGAGAAAATGACAAGCACTCCTAGTAGTAATCCAACGTCTTCATGTGCGGCATCGAATCCAACCAGTGCTGGCAGTGCAGAATCGGTGATGCCTTTGAAGCGTAACTCCGAAGATATAGGATGGTTGTATGGTGAATTGAGGGATAGTAAAGATGCTGATAAAACAAAGTGTAAATTGTGTGGAAAACTCATGACCGGGGGAGTATATAGAGTAAAGCAACATATTGCCGGTAATTCACCAAATGTAAAAGGGTGTCCCAATGCTACTCCGGATGACAAGAAGAAATGTATAGAGGCGTTAACCGCTCCAAAACAAAAAAAGAGGGCAAAAGCCTATGATCGAAATGAAGTGAGAGAAGAAGTTCAAGTCATCGATGAAGAGGAAGTAGAGATTCAAGGGGCAAGAAAAGAACCACATAATCTTGGTCCGATGGATAAGTTTGTATCCAATATTGATCCGGAGCCCGCTATAGAAAAAAAGAAAAGTATGCGGCAACAAAATATTCATGATGCAATTTCAAAAGAAAGAACACATAGTGTGCATCAATATTTGGCTAGATGGATGTATGAAGCCGGGATTCCTTTTCATGCAATTGATTGTGATAGTTTTGTGAGATTTGTAGAGGCGGTTGGTCAATTTGGACCGGGGTATAAACCACCAAGCCAATACCTATTGAGAGAGCCTTTATTGAAGGAAGAAGTTGAGAGAACAAAGAATTCTCTTAAGAATCAAGAAGAGGAGTGGGCTAGGCATGGTTGTTCAATTATGACGGATGCATGGTCCGACCGAAAGAGAAGAAGTATCATGAATTTGTGTGTCAATTGCAAAGAAGGCACTACTTTTCTTTCTTCTAAAGAATGTTCGGAGGATGCACACACCGGAAAGTTTATCTTCGAGTACGTCGACAAATGCATTGAAGATGTTGGCGAAGAAAAGGTGGTTCAAGTGGTTACGGACAATGCAAGCAACAATATGGCGGCGGCGGATTTGTTGAAGTTGAAAAGACCAAGTATATATTGGACTTCATGTGCGGCTCACACAATTAATCTCATGCTCAAGGATATTGGCAATGAACCGAAGTTCAAGGTTGTGATCGACAAGGCAAAAGCTTTCACCGTTTTCATTTATGCACATCACAAGACTTTAGCATTGATGAGAAAGAATACGGGGAAAGGAGACTTGGTGAGGCCAGGAGTCACAAGATTTGCAACAAGTTTTCTAACTTTGCAAAGCTTGAATGATAAGAGAAATGAGTTGAGGACTATGGTCGCTAGTGATGATTGGCGTGACTTAAAACAATCAAACACTTTAAAGGGTCAAGCGGCATTTAACTCTATGTTGAGTAATAGCTTTTGGAGTGGGGTTTCACTTTGCTTAAGCGTATTTGGTCCTTTGTTTAAGGTTCTTCGAATGGTTGATGGAGACAAACCGTCTATGGGATGGTTGCATGGAGAACTTGAACAAGCTAAAGAAGGGATTAAGAAAGCATTCAATGGTGTAGAAGTTACATATCGTCCTATCTTGGATATCATTGAGAAAAAGGCAAGTGGTAGGCTCGATAGTCAATTACATTTGACCGCATATCTCTTGAACCCATTTTACTTCTATCAAGATGAGAGCATAGGTTTGAATTAACATGTCATGACCGGGTTTCTTGATTGTGTGGAGAGATTCTTTCCGAATGATGTTGAAATGCAAAGTCACATAACTAGTGAAGAGTTCAAGATGTACAAAAAGAAAGAAGGTAATTTTGGAAGACTTAATGCCTTGAGCACATGTTCCAAGTCCAATTTTGATCCCGGTATGAACTTTTACAATTTGTTAGTTATATTTTTTGGAGCTGTTTAGATGTTCTCAATTAATTGTGGATTTTTTTGCTTATTTAGTTGATTGGTGGTCTACTTATGGAGTTCATGTTCCAAAACTACAAAGGATGGCTATAAGGATCCTCTCATTGACCACTAGCTCTTCCGGGTGTGAGAGAAATTGGAGCGCTTTTGAAGGAGTAAGTACTCAATATTAGGATGCTATATTTCAACTAGTTGTTGTGTTTTGGAGCAACAATTTTTGGTGAAATTGAGCTACTGTTTTTGGAGAAATTGGAGACTGTTAGCTATTGTTTTTGGAGCTTTTTTTAGCTGCTGTTTTGGAGAAATTAGAGCTGTTTAGCTACTGTTTTGGAGCTGTTTTAGCTACTGTTTTGGAGCTGTTTTAGCTACTGTTTTGGAGCTGTTTTTAGCTACTGTTTTTAGTATGTTTAGCTACTGTTTTAGAGCTGTTTTAGCTACTGTTTTTGGTCTTTAGTTGTTCTCAATTAATGGTTGCACACTAAATAGTTTAGCTACTGTTTTTATAACATGGTTTAGTTATTGTTAGTTAAAATAGTTGGTGTTATATTTGATTGGATGTAGGTTCATACGAAAAAAAGGAATAGATTGGATGCAACAAGAGTGAGCAATTTGGTTTATGTGCAATTTAATGCTAAGATTAGCAATAAAAGGAAAAGTGTGAAAGATCCACTTGTTGCTAAGGATCCAATTGAAGCTCAAGGATGGCTTGTTGAAGGAGGTGATGATGATGTAGATTCCGACATTACTTGGGATGGAGAGGGTATTCAAGAGCCTAGGAGAAGAAGTTTCCGTAATGTTGGAGTAAGAGAACTTGATGATGAAGGATTTACATCGGATGATGAGGATGACGTTGTCGATTATGACTTTGATTTCGAGGGTGACAATGTGGATGAAAGTTATGTGGTTTGATTTTACTTTGTTATGTTTTTACTTTTGATGGATTGTGTTATGTAATTTGTCACTTATTTCATTTGAGCTATATTTTGGTTGGGATATTATGACATTTTATTAATTTTAGTCTGTATTTTTGCTAATTAAATTATAGAAATATTTTAAATATTCATTATTTCACATATATAAATATTTATATATATATTTAATTAATATCGCCTAGAAAACGCCTAGAAAACGTCTAATTCCGATTAATCCACGCCTAGTCGCCTAGGAGCTAGAAGGTGCCTCTACCGATTAGTGTCGCCTAGAGCCTTTTAGAACCTTGGCTATACTTCAGGTACAATAGGAGGAATTTACCCTATGATTGAAGTAACAAATAAAAAATAAAAAATAAAGATTCATTAATATTTTCCTTTTCTTCTCTTTATTTTGTGAAATAGAAAGATATATACATTACGAGATTTGCCTACTCTGCGACTTTAGATATTATAAAAAACCTCAAGTGTTTAGGAGGACTTCTCCCATTCATTATCTGTGAGCTTTTGGTGGTTTCTTGAGTATTTTGGTTTCAGTGTTTCACCATGGTTATTAATTATATTATTATTTTATTAATTTAATCACATTCATAGCCGGATAACTTGCTGATTGAGCTACATGGCATGACAAGTTAAATTTTTAATTAATTATCAATAGATACAATTCTCAGCCTATAATTAACAATAGCAAAATTGTTTTTTAAAATTACCACTAACAGGTTTTCATCCATTACTAACAGAATCCGTTAATCTATAAATTATGAAATTACATTTTTTAACGATACTACTGCAGGCAAGGAATGCAATATCGATAATATCGCCGATATTTCGGCGATATTTTCCCCCGAATCGATATATTTATTCAGTTCTACCATTTTCTCGTCGAAATTTCCCGATATTTCTGATATTTCGCCAATATTTCCGATATTTCCACAAAATTTCGGATATATCCACAAAATTTCTTAATTGGAAATTATGATTACAATGGAGGGCAACAAATGTATTTTATTGAGGAACAACATTATACACATGCAACTCAAGATGACGACCATGGTGACAGAAGAGCAGGTCATGGTTACAGTGGAGGTGCCACAAGAGGTAACTGTAATCCAAGACAAATGGGTGATGGAAGTCTATCAAGAATTGCAGAAGATTCTTTGTTAGCTAATTTTGGCTCAATAGGTATGGATCACGGTAATTATCAACTTTACAATCATGGTCAGAACTTTACAATACCGTATTCATTATATTACTTGCCTTATGGTATGTCATCCAGTGATAGCTCATGGTCATAGACACAAATTAACTCAGATGCTGATAATCATTGAGCAACGCGTGGTCCATACTATGAGTCACAAAATCCTCAAAGATCGCTACTTAACCCATATGGTTGGCATGTAAGTCAATATATGCAGAATTTTGGAGGAGAGCAATCATTCAACGAATATTCTTCGCAGTTCAGCCATGACTCTACACAAGACGATGAAGAAGGCAGTGCGAATTTTGAACCTCATCGGTCTTCTGTATGGTTTTAAAAACTTCATGTAGTTACTTTTGTGAAATATTATATACAAATAATGTTAAAGGGTGTGATGGTCTAGCCTCCTTTTAGGTTTCAAGCATGAATTATATATATTAAATTATATTTCAATAAATATCAGCTCTATTCACGTAGTAATTCATATAACATTTCAATAAATTGATACATATTTGAGTTTGTTAATATTTTATTCTCACATATGATCGATAACATAGCATAAAATAACCTTAGAAAGTTTCAATACAAATTTCCATGTATTTATATAGTTTTCGTCGTTTTTGTCAAAATTTCTAATGGATCGATATTTTATCGATATTTCTGTCGAAATATCCGTATTTTGAAACGTCGATATTTCCTCGATATCCGATATTTTACTCTTTGACTGCAGGTCAGTAGCATTGCGTGTTTCTGATGGTTAGTAGAATTACACATTTTTAGAATCAGTAGTATTCCACCAACTTTAAAGGGTTAGTAGCATTAACGGATTAATAGTTACATCTAGACTATGAAGATATTTGATCTTACCACACTGTTGTAAACTATTTGAATGTTAGTCATACTAAGGGTCAGTATACTACTGAGCGCCAGTATGTAATTATATATTTACATTCAGTGTAATGCTACTGACCATAAAAAATCACATAATACTATTGACTTTAAAAATCGCATAATACTATTGACCCTCAAAATCGCGTAAAGCTACTGACCTCAACAATGTTTTAAAATAATAAAAAGGCAATCTCGTAATTACTATTTAACGGATTTTCTTATTTAAAAACAGACTTAATATTAGTAATTATGAGCTGGAAAATGTAATTATTGGTAAAAAACCCATATTTTACTCTGATATTAATCATCAATCAAGTAATTTTTAATATGATAATCGAGTCAATTTAAACAATTTTAGTGAAAGCTCTTTCTTTTGCTTCACCTGTCTTTCTGTCATCTTAAAAGCCAGGGTACAAGACACACTGGAATCTAGCTACAAGCAGCAGCATTTTTCTGAGGAATTCTTCATTCAAATTGCGAGTACAATTCGTTGCTATTTTTTTTTTTTTTTTTTTGTTACGAATTCTGGACAAAGATATGATTAACCTCTAGGCCGGATAAATTGACAGATCAATAGTTATGAGCATGGAAAGTATTCGAGTTGGTTCTAATGCACCTGTGCCGCAAGTTCTTAACTGCAATAACTATAAAAAGTGGAGACAACGGGTAAAAACTTATTTGTTGTCGGAAGTGATATGGGACGGTGTCGAAGGAACCAGTCAACCACGAGACCTCCGAAACTAGAAAAGGATGATGCCGGGTTATAAGGCCAGGACCAAGAAGAATGCCAAGGCTTTATATGCAATCCAAAATTCATGTGGGTCAGAGAAGTATCCTTTTATTAGTGAAACTGAATTGGCCCAATGGGCCTGGGAGGCTTTGGAACAAGAGTGCAAGGTTCTGCAATGTAAGTCCATCTCCATAGAATATTTTTCATTAAGAAATAGTAACCTACTAATTACTTGGTTCATTTATTTACTTTGTTCGTTAATGAGTTTGTCAAACCAAAGGAGAGACCTACGTGTACCTCTGAATCCTTAGATCAATTTCAATGAACTCAAAACAAAGGTGTTTTAACATTGTAGCAATATCGAAAAACAAACACAAAAAAACTAGTGAAAATAATTGAGGAATAAACTAGCCATTTATAGATGTCTGCTCTCAAGAGTATTAAATGTTGTGTGAGTTCTCGGCTCTAACGTAGAGAGAAATGTGGATGATTCAGGAAAGCCTCTGTAGTTATTTAGCTCACCCCATACGACCTGTTCAACTTCTTCCCATGATTTTGCCATCTTGAGATCGTCCCAAAGACTAAAAATTGCTCCCAGAACATTATCTTCATGGAGAATACAGTAGCACCTGCACAAGTTATTCAGAGAAAATTCTACCAGTGTCATTATTTCAGAAATTCACAACGAAATGGGTATAATATAAACATCAATGCAATCTCGACCATGAAACAGTCACAGATTAGATCAGAAGAGAAACAACAAAGGATCAGGGCATTTGACTGGTTATATTCAGAGTGTACGCAACCTTTCTTCCCTTTCAAAAAATATATACTTGTTCAATAATCTTAACAATGTCAAGGCACATCAGTTTGCATGCATCAAGTCAAGATTTGCACTATGGAAATATTTAATGTAAAATTACAAGAATCCGTCATTATCAATGTCACCTAGCTGATGCATACCACATTTTTTTCTCAACTTTGAGATGGGACATGGATAATTCAAAGTTTCAAACCATAAGTAACTGATAATTGATGAATTGAGAAGAGGTAAATAGAAAAAACAGGATGTGCAAGCACACAGAGGGAATCATTACTTACATGGCATGGTAGGAAAGCCGTCCAAACTTGTCGTCGGCGTAAATATACTCATTAGGTGATGCTTGTCTGACAAAAGGAAGTTTATAACTATCTAGAAATCGTTTAAGGAGGTAGCGATCACCTCTGAATATATCCAAGTATAAGGGTATCACATCACAGATGGGATCACCTGAAAATAAATAATTCAAGTCATCAAGATGTAGAAAGCCAATAGAGAGAAATAGATCAGAGATATCCTTATTTTATTTCTGGTAACTTTCGGTTGTACAATCGTTGTTTAGGGCTAGATATTTTGCTGTTCATTAGTGGCCTAACCAAAGCTTAACACGTAAGCATTTTATACAAATTATGCTTTAAAACACTTCCCACCTGACAGAGTTTTTATGTGGGTGGGTACTCTATGTCCAGGTCATAAACGCATGGCAAAAGTGCATGAGGAGAGAATCTGGGTCCCCAAATTGCAAAGAATTTAAAACTCAACTTTAATACTAGAAATTGAATACTGTAATTAACTAAAAGGAACCAAAAAATGATAAACAAGCACCAACCTATAGAAAGATTACTGAAATCAAGAATGTGACTAGGGCTCCATGTTCTCTTCTCTGCACGGTCACCATCAACATTCAAGGATCCATTCTTTACCAGGCAATTGTTTTTGGCGTTGCCAATGAAGCAAGAGCTAACACCAGATATTTCCATGTGAATGTTGTCATCCATGATATCAGAGTGTATCCACGAACAACTTTTATCAACTTTGCTTTCGCCATTTTCACCCTGAGAGCCAAATACGGTTGAGATGTTTAAAATCAATAAAACTTGATTCACCGTGTATGTATGGTTTTTAAAGTTGATATACGGGAAAGTACTCTGACAGATACCCATATTCACATGTTTACTAAAGGTAGAATGTGGAGCAGACCCACCTTGAATATGTAGAGAAACTTGGCAAAATCATCTGGGATGTACTTGTCAACTATCTTTATGAGTGTGCTAGGAATTGGATCTCCCCTACAAGGTGAAAGTTTACCTTCATTTAATTAATCTCGAAAATTTGCTATAAATTAAATGCTGAAAAAGTAATAGACGAAAATCTTCTTGTAAAGGGAACATAAATACCATTTAATTAAGCGACTTGAAACATCCTTCTTCTTCTTGGATAGTGTTCTAATAAACATATCCCATTCAGCCGGAATGTTTGATTGATTGGGAACAGCTTCCATACTACCGTTGGTGAAGGGACAATCTGATTCCTGTTCAATATCTGAGAAACTTGAGATGTTAAGAGGTGGATGGGGCAAGAGATGGAGGTTACGGAGCTGCTCTCCCAAGAAGGAAGCTAAGTTCAGTTCATCTTCCTGTGAAATAGTATCTCTTCTGCAAAGTTCAATAAAACGTTAAAAACCATGACCAATTTGTGGTAATGCTTCATATGACATATCAAAAAACAGGAGAAAGATCAAAGAGAAACAAAAATAAAAAGATTGAAACTAAAAGAAAGAACGTAAACTCTAATAGTACTTACAACTCTGCATATATTTTCCCTTTGCATCGTTTTGTTATGAGATATGGCCATATCCTTGTATATTCAGCTGAAATGATAGATCCGTTAGTTGAGACCCCAGCTTCTCTATATTCAAATTGTTTCTTACTCCATACACCAAAAGGAGAAAAGTCTCCTTTGGCCTTCTCCGGAATGAAATTGCACTTAGCAATCACATCAGGAACTCTGTTGCCATCCCAAGGTAGAATTTTATAAGTTCCATTTTCGAGATAAATGATTCCACTTGCCAAAATGTCAGGTATGTGATTTTTCAGAGGGGAGTTAACTTTGCCAAGGAGACTGTAGAACTCAAGCTGTAAATGCGCACTAAGATATTAAAATGGATGTCAAAAATGCATCAAGAAAAGCAGAGTACAGTTAAAATTACACACCTCAGCACCTAATCCATAAAGTGACGTTTCGAGTCCTTCCTCAACGAAAATTTTGACTGCACAATTGCTCATGAGATAAACCTGTTGGAAAAAGACACGTCGGATAAGCTTAACAAGATTTACTAGGTATATAAGAACAGATGAGCCTCAATACTCATAGCATTTGTTGTTTTTATATGATGCTACAATAGTTGACATCTGAACATACAAGTTCTAAGACTCTAATGAATCAACAGAGTAATACTAAAAATATGGATCCCAACATAATACTATGTAATGCAAAACCCTCAACGTCATCTATTAAATTTCCTAACCCTCCTTGGTTAATGTAACTTTAGAGGGGCAAAGTGCAATGTGCAGAATTCTTAAAGTAAGTACATTAAAATTTTGTGGTGGCTCAGTCCAACATTTAAATGCTATGGGGCCTACTGTTAACTAATAGGCCCATAGTCCCCTCCACCCACAGCTTTGATCCAACAGACTCACTGGTTCATGATCTTATCATAAATACTATCTAGACTCTCCCGGCATTGGTCTTCCTTGCTAAAACTATGAAGTCACAGATCAAGTTGAGAGTAAAATAAGGAAACTTTTTTACGCTAGAAAAATTAGTTTACCCTGGCTTGGCATTGTTTTGTTTTTTATATAAGTTCAGATATTAGAACAATATAGTGGAAGCATGTTTACTCTAGAACTGAACAAGAATGCAGAGAAGTATTTAAACCTGCCTCATAAGATCATATGAGAAACAAATTTAACTTACAGGATTGCTACCCGTGCCAACAGGAAGCCTCTCATCATCTGTTGGAGAAGGCAATTTGTGGAAGGCACAAATTTCTGCCAGAGATTCTGACCATTTGCCCGCATTTAGTGCAAGACATGCTCCCTGACAACAACAAATGATTGAATTATTAGTGCGTGTATAAGAACCGGAGCTTCAGCTTTTCACAAACCCAAATGAAATAACATGCGCATAGGAGAGAACAACCCATGTTTTCTAGACATGAATAAGGTAACTACTTGTAAACATGTAACTAGAAGTGGCAGTCACCATTGTAGAGGGCAACCTCTCAAAGGTAGATTACATATTTGGCCAAAAAGCCTACCAGCTTAGACATGACTGAACAAAAAAATAAAAAAAAAACAACAAAAAAAAATGTCTTCTAAAAAGATTCTTGTTTGATTCTTTGATCACTTTGATGTCACAGAGGACAACCTTCAGGTGTAAAAAACTTAATGTTCCAGACACTCAAGCTCTTCACAGGGAAATGAAATTTGTAGACAGACATAAATGACTAAAATGAGCATTCTAGATCTCTTAATACATTATGTGTGTGTGTGTATTTATTGCCAATCTTTTCACTTTAATGTTTCTCTGTGCATGTGTGTATGTCAGCCAATACTAAAGGATAGGGTGCAAAGCAAAGTACCTTCCAGATTAAGTCTCTCATTTCCGGTTTTCCAACCCAAAGCTTGAATAACCATTCTCTCATTTCTCGTTGCCCTATGCAATTGCCTGAGCTCCAAGGAGAGTTGTAATGATCTCTCTCTTCATCCAGATACGACGCTAAGAAATTTACATCATAAGAAAAACCCTGAGCGCCATTACTAGTTCTTTCACTACACGGATATTCCCCAGGTTTGAGAGTTCTGACTCTTTTTACTTTCCTAGTCATATCTGAGGAATTATAATCATCTTTATGATGATTTGTGGAATCCTCAATACCGCCTTCATCATCTGCAAGTAATCCAGCACGGCAAACTCCCTTATGACGATAACCAGGTGCCATATCCAAGCACACAAATTCAAAGTTCTTAGAATTTACAAAGTTCTGGGTAACAGCAATAGATGGTTCAAGATTTAGGACACAGTGCCACCATCCACTCGGAACGAAAATCGTCTCCCCCGGCATTTGAGTGCACTCTATGGGCTTGTCTTCATCAGCAAGAAGTGGATAAAAATCTAGCCACCACTGAAGACACAAAGAAAAAAAACAAAAGATAACTTTATGAACCTCAAACAACAGAAATTATGAGAAGTTGCAGAGGTCTAACTAGGGTATCTATACTTACCTGCAATGAAGTTGGAGTTTCAATATTGACATCACCGTCTTCTTCGTTTACATGTACTGTGACACCTATAGGTACTCTTCCAGGAGGATACAAGGCCCACCTAAACAAACATAATAGCTGATTAGCTCTTAGATGTTCAAATATTTTAATTGCAGAAGAAGAAAAGGAGCAAACCATTTTCCATCCAAAAAAAAAAATCATGAATAGCATACGAACATGACCAAATGATCCAGACCATAGAGATAGAGGAATATGCAACAGATCAACAAATAATGAAGGGTTCTCCTCTTTATTTGTGGGGGAAAAAAGAGGGAGAGGAAGAGGAGGGGGGTGGGGGTGTGAGATTGAGTACAAAGGAGTTAAAATGCCGAGCGTGTATGGCCAAGTAGTCAAGGACAGGAAAATACGTTAACACTATCAAATTCACAAATGCATGATTTTTTAAGAAGAGAACGTAGGATTTACCTTTTACGACCACAGAGAAGCGTATTCCAGGCACTGGTTAGAGCTGGATCAACATGCCAAGAAGCACCAGACCTCTGCGGACCAATAATGAGCCATCTAAATGGAGGTCGCTTATCTTTGTCCAAAACATCAAAAAAGTCCTCTTGAAATAGATGAGGTACACTGTAATCTTTCAACAAGCCAGGTTCAACCTCTCCAAACTGTTTAAGAAAGACTTCACTTCACACATCAAAAGAAAAAAAGGAAATAATATGAAAATTAACAGCTTCTCAAGTCTCAACGGAATATAGAGAACAACTGAATACCTTGTGATCAAAGATATAAAGTGGATCCTCATCATGCTGAATTTTCATATATGAAACATAATCCTTGAATGCCATTGAGATTTTACGCGAGCTCCTTTGAGAAATCTTGAAAGCTGTATTTCCATAATTCTTCAATAAGTGGTCAAGTGCCCATGTATGCCTTGCAGGCCATGCATCAGCTAATCCAGTGAGCAGAACCTGATAAAGTTTTTAGCAACAGTCTACGTGAACAGCATGAAACACCAAGCCATAGGTACATGACTACTTGCATATTAGTAGCGCTTAAAGTTTTCTAAAGTAGAAGGCCAATTCATTAAGAAAACAAGTTGGAAAATACGTCAAATCAGTAAACCACAGGTTTTATTTCGTTCAATCTGCAGCGAAAACTTTGTGTCACCACAAGACATCTTACCAGAAAAATAATAGAGTAGCCAAGAATGTGTGTTTCAACTTAAAAAGAAACGGCCCTCTAGAGCATTGTGTACTACAATTTCAGCTAAGGAAATGCCGTAATGCTGATGCCCTAGTGGCCAGAATATTTGTGGTGATGGAGAGGGTCCTGGTAACACTGGTGTAGCGGAATTAGCAATAAGAGATATATGTCCTGGCAAGGTGTTGGTTGAGTGGGGTGGGAACTGAAATACTAAATTTTCTTAAATGCAAACCAAACTGGTGCTCCCTTTGATATGTTATCACTTTCTAGGTAACAGAGTAGTAGATTTTGACCGGAGAAAAAAAAATCGTACTGAATCATGATATATTTCCTACAGTGTATCATGTAATAGCATTCTTGTTTCACAAATGTAAAATCCTTCTTTAATACAATGATATGCCCACACATAATTCAAGAGCGAATATGGAAATTTGACGTCCACTGTTTTAACTCGGTCTGTATAATGTACTAAAAACATGAATCCTATTGTCACTTACTGGTTTCTTCCCATCACAGTCGCAAGAAAACTCTTCCCCTGCGATCTTGTCCTTTCTTTCCACATTCCCATCGTCAAAAGAAAAACCATCCAACGTGGTGTGACACCTATATAATCTTCTGTACACGAACAAAGACTCGAATCCTGCACCAAGTAGAGATTTTCTACATCACAATCCAAAATGATACACCATAAAGGACAATGCCATTCGAAAGGCACGGCATCCTTACCATCAAAACTCAGTGGTTTCCTCCCAGCCTCGTCACGCTCACACGACACATTCTCCCTGCACAAAAAAAACCACAACAATTTAAGTCCTAATACTTTCACCTTCAAACGAAAAAAAAAAACTACAAAACTGAATCATACAAATGCAGCACCGTCTTCTTCCATGAGCCTTTGTACTGGAGCGGGCCATTGAGCGTGTTGAGGCATATAGTCAACCACAGTGGCTCTTCATTACAAAATATATACATCACACTGCAAATAAACACACACAAAACACTAATCAACATCCAGAAACAAAAGCCTAAACCCTAATTCCAACAGAGATGAGAATCGAGGAGCTGACCTGCTAGCGCAGGAGAGGCGAGCGACGTCACGAGGAGAGAGCGATTCGAGGACGGCGCAGATGAGCTCGTCGGGGAGGACGACGAAGTTTCCGAGGGCGTCGGGGCGGCGGTCTTTTGACCGGAAGGGAGGGGCAATTTCGGGAATCTGCATCCGGAATTGGGATGATTGAAAATTGAGAGAGGAGAGGGTTTGGTGGGGTTGACAGGTTGAGTAAAGGAAGATGAGGAACACAAGAGAGATGGCGGGGGTTTTGTGGTTTTAGACTTTTAGAGGGAATCGGCGATTGCCGCGTGTAGCGCGGCTGCACCGTGTGCGCGTAATTCTCACGCGGATGCGATCCTTTTTTAGTTTTCTCTGTCTTTTCCTTTTGGATGGACCGTGGATTTACATATATGCCTATATTATGGTATCTCTACAATTCGAGCCAAGGATAGTGTATTAATCAAACTGGAGAAGACATAAAACCTATACTCCATATTACAAAGCACATCAAGAAAATATCTTGAGATTAATATAGGATACTCAATAAGTAATGCTTAAATATTTTTCTTATGTTGTGATTGTTGTCACATAACACGTGGCAGTGTAGTGTTAGGCTCACACGCGGGTGAGTGTGTTGCTAGTTAGGTTGAATGGAATCAGGTGCGGGTACGTGCGTGTACGTGGAACCGAAGTGTTTGAAAACGCGGAAGCTTTTTTTAAGAAAATATTTGAAAGCGGGTACGTTTCGGAAGCGCCGAATAAAATAATATATGGGTAAAAATCTAAAATGGTACCTGGACTATTGCGAAAAGTACTTTTTTGTATCTAATAATTTTTTCTACCTGAAATAGTACCTCAATTATTGCACCATTACCTAATATGGTACATCCGTTAGTTTTTCCGTTAAAATCGCCTACGTGGCATGAATAAATACCCAAAATGGTACCAAAACTATTTCAAAAACATTTTTTGGTACCTATATATTTTTTTCTAATACTTCAAATAAAATCTCTGAATTTAGTTTATGATACCAAAACATATACCAGTTAAACTCACAAAAAAATTATTATTATTATTATTATTATGATAGTAATAAAAAAAATATTATTATTATGATATATCAATATTTTCTTTGTAAAAAAAAATCTACAAATTTGTTCTTGTTCAAGGAAGGTTAATTCCGTAACTTCCGTGGTATGTCTTGTCCTAATAAGACTAGTAGTCTAGATACTCTATTAGATAGGGAATCCCTGTATACCAGGGATACTTGATGTAATGCCTATATAAAGGCCTCCTTATAAATCAATAGAGACACAGAGTTTACTATCATCTATTTCTCCTACAACACGTTATGCAAAGCACAGAGGACGCCCCGGCCTCGGTTCGGCCGCCATGCCGTCGATAGCCGCCTCTCGGCTCCAAGGAGAGGTTCGGCCTCCTCCTGCTTCTCATGCTTCTGTAGCGATGTCTAATGCTCATCGTTCATTTTGCAAAGCTTGTTCACTAGCAAAACTTCAAGCAAGACCATCTTTTGCTATTGATAATAAACAGAATATTTCGTTCCTACAACGAATACAAGGTGATATTTGTGGACCTATAACAACAGAATGCGGACCATTTAGATATTTCATGGTTCTGGTTGATGCGTCAACACGTTGGTCACACGTAGCGTTGTTGTCCACGAGGAATGCTGCATTTGCTAAACTCCTAGCTCAGATCATTAAGCTTCGGGCTCACCACCCGGACAATCCGATTAAGTCAATCAGACTGGATAATGCTGGAGAGTTTACGTCAAAGTGTTTTGATGACTATTGCATGTCAGTTGGGATTGAAGTTGAACAGCCCGTGCCCCACGTTCATTCTCAGAACGGTCTTGCAGAAGGCGCTATCAAGAGACTACAGCTTGTAGCTAGGTCTCTTGTCATGGCCACAAACTTGCCAGTTTCGGCATGGGGATATGCAATATTACATGCAGCTATGCTTATTCGTCTACGACCCACTGATAGCCAACCATTTAGTGCGTACCAGTTGGTAACTGGTTACAAGCCTGATATTTCGCATCTGCGTACTTTTGGTTGTACCGTATATGTGCCTATCACGCCTCCACTGCGTACCAAGATGGGTCCACAACGACGATTAACTATTTATGTTGGATATGAAGCACCAACAATTGTCCGCTACATAGAACCTATGACAGGTGATCTGTTTACTGCAAGATTTGCAGATTGTCACTTTGATGAGACATCCTTCCCGCCATTAGGGGGAGATGGGGCCGCATCCGTCCCTAATGAACGTCAGGAATTGACGTGGTTCTCTCCTACTATGTCTCATTATGATCCCCGTACGTCTCAGTGTGAGACCGAAATACAACGCATATTAGAACTTCAAAAGGTGGCGGATACGATGCCCGACTCCTTTACTGATATTGCGAAAGTGACAAGATCAACCATACCTGCTGCGAATGTACCTGCAAGGCTCAACATTCCTCGCCATGCGCGAGCACGCGCCGCCGGTCTCGGACCCGCAGCCCTAGGTGCCATCGGCAGCCTAGGCTCGGCACCTCCAAGTGGAGGGCCGGCGTCGACTTCGGATCCTCCTAGAAAGAGGGGGAGACCAATCGGTTCCAAGGACAATGTACCTAGAAAGAGGGCATGTGTCCAGGCACAAAGCGATCCGTTCATCATCGATACTGTGACGCCGTCACACGAGATTGTCTCCGACTATACCTATGTCCAAGAATCAACTCTGAATCATCTGGGGGACGCCTCAGACTCACTGTTGATGTTGGAGAACAAGGAAATCTTACTAAACTACTTATGCATGCACAATCTTATGGAAAGGAATTCCATGTATATCGATGATGCATTCGCCTACGCCGTTGCTCAAGAAGTCATTGACGACAACGATATGGAACCCCGCACTGTTGATGAATGTCAACGTAGGGCGGATTGGCCGAAGTGGGAAGAAGCAATCCAGGCTGAACTAGACTCTCTAAAGAAAAGGCAAGTATTCGGACCGGTTGTGCCTACACCGCCGAACGTGAAGCCCGTTGGATATAAATGGGTCTTTGTCAGAAAGCACAATGAGAATGGTGAAGTCCAGCGATATAAAGCTCGACTCGTGGCGCAAGGTTTTTCTCAACGCCCTGGAATTGATTATGAGGAGACGTATTCTCCTGTCATGGATACTATTACCTTCCGATACTTAATCAGTTTGGTAGTCTCAGAGAGACTCAATATGCAGCTTATGGATGTTGTAACAGCGTATCTTTATGGGGATCTAGATACGGAGATGTACATGAAAGTGCCAGAAGGACTTTCGTTACCCAAGTCAAGTGAGCAAAAACCACGAAGTTCATTTGCTATCAGGTTGAGACGATCTCTATATGGACTCCGACAATCTGGTAGGATGTGGTACACACGGTTAAGTGATTACTTGATTGGGAAAGGATACAAGAATGATGAGTTGTGCCCTTGTGTGTTCATGAAGAGAACAAGTTCAGGATTTGCCATTATAGCCGTCTATGTTGATGATATGAACATCATTGGAACTCTAAATGAGATCAATGAGACCGCTAGCTATTTGAAATCCGAATTCGAGATGAAAGATCTGGGAAGGACTCGGTTTTGTCTAGGCTTAGAACTAGAGCACCGAAGTGGTGGAATCTTTATACACCAATCTGCATATGTCCGAAAGATGCTCAGGCGATTTAACATGGACAAAGTTATGCATCCTACAGGTACTCCCATGCTCTTTAGAAGTCTGGATATCAACAAAGATCCCTTTCGTCCGAAAGAAGATGACGAAGAGGTCTTGGGAGCTGAATATCCATATCTTAGTGCAATTGGAGCTTTGTTATACCTAGCTCAGTGTACTAGACCATACATTGCTTTCTCAGTGAACTTGTTAGCTAGATTTAGCTCTGCGCCAACACAACGTTATTGGGTTGGAATCAAGAACATCTTTCGATACCTTAAAGGAACCCTTGACATGGGCTTGTACTATCGATACACTCATCAGGATTCGACACCTAGTCGATCTCTTGCATCCAACAGCACAAACCGTGGCTCGGATCGCCATCCGCCAGTCATATCCGCCAAGACTTGCTTTGGCTCATCCATCCGCCATCCTGCAGCCATATCCGCCAACATATCCAGACCCGAGGATGCTAAGTCGTGGTCCCGATACGGTTTTGGCGATACCCCCTCCTACTCAGATACACCAAATGATGTGATGGTAGGACTTGCTGATGCTGGATATTTGTCAGATCCACACAAAGGACGTTCCCAAACCGGTTATGTTTTTACCATTGGGAATACGGCGATATCTTGGAGATCAACCAAGCAAACCCTTGTTGCTACCTCCTCGAACCATGCTGAGATTATTGCACTACATGAAGCAGTCAAAGAATGTGTTTGGCTTCGCTCAGTTATATCTCACATTCTAGAGTCTAGTGGACTTGAGTCTACTACGATGGGACCAACTTGCATATTTGAAGATAATGCAGCATGCATTGAGCAGATGAAGTTAGGATACATTAAGGGTGACAATACTAAACACATTTCGCCTAAGTTCTTCTACAATCAGCAGCAGCAAGAGACTTTGAATATCCAAGTGAAGCAAGTCAGCTCAGAAGATAATGCAGATGATCTATTCACCAAGTCTCTACCCAAATCTACATTTATGAAGCATGTAAAGCGCATTGGTATGTGTCGCTTATCCGAACTCAAAGACTGATTGACTATCAGGGGGAGTTCTCGTCTAGACTTCAGGGGGAGTCTAGTTATGCATGTCTCACATACTTGTAGTTGGTGCGTTGTACTCTTTTCCCTTAGACCATGCTTTTATTTTTGCCCAAGAGGTTTTTGTTTGCTGGCAAAGGTTTTAACGAGGCAATAGTTCATGCACCATTGAGGACGCGACACAAGGGGGAGTGTTCAAGGAAGGTTAATTCCGTAACTTCCGTGGTGTGTCTTGTCCTAATAAGACTAGTATTCTAGATACTCTATTAGATAGGGAATCCCTGTATACCAGGGATACTTGATGTAATGCCTATATAAAAGTCTCCTTATCAATCAATAGAGACACAGAGTTTACTATCATCTATTTCTCCTACAACAGTTCTGTTTATATAAGAAGTCTAATATTTGGTCATGGAATAATATACGTTTATAATAATAGTATTTATAGACATCTTTATCATAAAGATACAATACAACATATAACTATGTATTATGTTTATAAAAGAAAGTATATTTAAGAGCTATAATAAAATAATATGTGTGTATGTGTTTAAATTATATATCTCTAACTTTTTTTTTTCTAAATTTTTTAAAGATGATCTAAGGATTTCACACATACCCCCTTATCGTGACTCGAACCCAAACTAAATTTTGAGTTAAAAAGACATAAACTAAATTTTGAGTTAAAAAAAATATAGGTACCAAAATATTTTTTTGAAATAGCTCAGGTACTATTTTGGGTATTTACTAAATTCAAATTCATGTCACGTAGGCAACTTAATTAAACGGAAAAGCTAACGGAGGTACCATATTAGGTAACGGTGCAATACTTGAGGTACCATTTTAGGTAGAAAAAATTCGTAAGTACAAAAAAGTATTTTTCGTAATAGTTCATGTACCATTTTAGGTTTTTACCCAAATATATATATATATATATATATATATATATTAAATAGAAAAATACCATTGCAAATTCAAATTCATAGTGTACGTTTTTGGACTCGTCAAATTTTGTAGATGGGATAATACTGAACTAGATAAAGACAAAGAAATAGAAGCAGATATTTAAATTTGATAATATGATAACGCAAAAGGAAAAAATAAAAAAATAAAAAAATTGTTGTAGGAGAAAAGGAATAGATGCAAAGCGTAGTTTTATTGATAGATAAGGAGGCATTTATATAGGCATTACATCAAGTATCCCGAATAATCAGGGATTCCCTATCTACTAAAGATACTACATATCTAGTCTAATAACTCTAATTAGGTCAAGACACACATAGGAAGTTACGGAATTATCCTTCCTTGAACACTCCCCCTTGTGTCGCATACCTAATGTGACACGGTGCATAACATGTTGCCTCGCTAAAACTTTGCCAAGCAAAACAAAACCACTTGGGTAAAAAATAAAAAGCTTGGTCGAAGGGAAAAGAGCACAACGCACCAACTACAATTGAAGATTACATGTGAGGTAGACTCCTCCTGATGTCTACAAGACAACTCCCCCTGATTGGTAACTCAATCTAGGAGTGTAGATTAATGACGTATACAAACGCTCCTCACAAGCTTCAAAAGTAGGCGTGGCCAATGATCTAGTCATTGAATACGGCCACATTATCCTTGTATTAGACCAGATATACTTAGTTTTACTTGGTTTTAAGGAAGAAGGTTGCTTAATAACTCAAAACTAGAGTTTGCGTTGAAAATCAGATTCACATGTAGCATGACCTTCGTGTACTAAAACAGACATAACTCCTTCGATACAGTAGGTATGAATGAACTGTAAAGAGTTCTAGAAACTAGACACCCATATCTTTCCAGTGATATAAAGTACATAACGTGGTTCGTCCGGCGCTAATCACAAAGCTCTATCGAAGGTGACTGATCTGTAAATTACCGGACAGATTAGTCCTATTTTGCCAAAACAGTCATAACTCACTCAATATGATAGCTATGATCAAATAGTTGGTGTCCCTGAAAATTAGACACATAGAGCTTTCCAATGGTACCAATTTCACCATTTTACAATGAGTGATCTGTCCTGTAGGCCTCGGGGAAGTTGACGTACAGAACTAGGCAGATTCTGGAATTGCATATTGATGTGTCTTTCATGATGGGATCGAATGAGCCTAAACCTTTCTCTCTTGAAAGAAAGTACCGCCATATACTATGGCATTGCGTGGGCACGTCTAGCCATTATCTTGGTTTTATAAGTTTATAGCGAATGAGATGTCGAGTCTAGCATATTATGACAAGTACATGATTGCGCACATGGTACTTAGATGGAGAGTTTCATCTCCCAAGACTTCTCTTCACATAGACAAAACGAGTCTTCTCAAGACATCGACTAATCATGGGATATATATAGGCTTTGGTTTAACGTCCATTATATTGCCATAAGCCGATAGATGAACAAGTTCATCACTAACGGTTCTCACATTCGAGACCAAGTATTCCCAAGATCCTTTCATTCTTAACGTCGAATTAGTGATACTTCAATCATAATTCATCCGTAGTTTACACGCAATAGGCATGATTCTTTACATTTCATCTCAACCGCGTTGTACAATATCTAACCAGAAGATTGAACCCATATAGAGAACATCCTAATCTGATAGCATATGCACTTCGAGGTTTTTGCTCACTTGAGTTGGGTGAAACCTAATCCGTTCATGATATTTATGTACATCTCTTTACTTAGTCCCAATAGAGATGATTCATAAGTTGCATGTTCAGTTTTTCGGAACTACCTAACTGACAAGGTAGTGAAGTGTGATATGACTCCATTACAAGACCATATGTCATCGTAGTCGATTGCAGGGCGTTTGTGAGAGACCTTGCGCCATAAGGTGAGTCTAGGCTCTTTTTCTCACTACGTTTTCCATCAAAGATTATCGATAGGATTTACACTTGCGGTGTCGGCATCACATGACCAAGGACCTATCCCTTTGTATAAACTGGATCTCATATCTTTCCGTGTAGGCCAAATCACAACGTTGGTATTTGCTTCAACGAAGTGAGTGTTCGATATCTAACTCATAGACCACGTACTCATGTACACTAGTGTAATTCGCATTTGTAGAGATCTCTATATGGATTGGCTTCTCATTGAGGCGTCCCCCAATGATGACCTTAATCTAGAAAATCCATGAGACGAATGAGTTGTCATTGATCCAAGGATCAAGTTGTGCCATACTCACATTCAGCGAGTGTATATCGAACTAAGTGCCCTCTCTACACTTCTTGTGAGAGTCACGGCCTAGTGACACCATCTACCACTATTCTAGAGTCACCATGTCACCATTTATGAATGACAATATGTCTATTGATTTGGACATCAATCCTTACAGGCATGTTGATACAAGAGTACTATTCCGATCTTTTCCTTGAAAGACCAATAGTTTGCTCTTTGCAGCATGTATATCAAATCTCGTCACTTTGGTTTATGGGACTTTGAGAACATGATGAGGCACAGTGGGGACAAACCACGGCAACGCCAAGTCGTTCTACTTGAACAAACTTGTTCTTCTCTCCCTCTAACGACGGGGAGACTGGCTCATCAAAAAGTGACATAAACGAGATCGCCTGTTAAGGTTTTCGTATAGCGGACTATAGGTGGAAGCTTATGTCTTACTCAAACAAAAATATTCATCATTAAGCGCTTGTGGTTGCGCAATATGGCACATAAAGTATGTGGACGGTAAAGGGTATTGATCGTTAACACTTATACGTTAACAAGATGCATTCCGTTACAAAATGTAACATGCATGTACGCTTCCTGAAACGTTTCACTAAGTTATGGGACACCAAATGTCACCAAATTTTAACAGTGGGTAGGCACGTGTGTTAGGATTACAACGCCGCTAGCCTCATTGCCGGAACCGGCCGGAAACATACTGAACTGGTTGGAACAGTCTCCGGAGGTCAGTGAACGTTTGTGTCGAGCGGTTCAGCACCTTCCAGGTGTCCAATGGCTTTGAAATTTTATGAGCAGGCAACCATGGATGTTAGGAATCGGTAGACCAAATTTCACCTCAAGAACCGGCCTAAAGTAGGTGAACCGGTCCTCACAATGACGAGTCCGCAAGCTAGAAAACCGAAATTTCTAGGTTTTCTTCAACTTTTCAATCATTGTCTAAGTGCTTCATAACATTTAAGTATTATGGCTTGAGTTTAACCATTAGGTATATCACCATAGTATCATTGTGTCTCAAATTGAACCATGATAGGGCATTAAGGCAATCTTCTTATGTATCATTATCTTTAGTGTAGGAGGGTGTTACTCCGAAACTTTGCTAAATATTAGGGTTCCATATCGTGAGCATAGCTAATAAAGGATCATGAGAGGGGGATCATATGCAGTATTAAATACATAGATGGTGCTTCCATTTACTTGGAGGAAGACTTGGGTGACGTTAATGTCATCCTTAAGTCTTGAGCATTGCTCATGACGCTACCAAATATTCTTTTGGTAATCTTTGATCCCAATAGCTTCTTTGCTCAAAAGAAACGATGTGCATGACTTACTTACATATGGATCATCAAAACATGTCCAAAATTTCGGACGATGTATAGAAGAGTCTACATGAGTCGCCGATTCAAAGAATCTGAATCATAGTATACGTGAAATACATTCACAATATTGACTCATAAGTTGTGCGCATTCATTAGAAGCGATACATAAGAAATTTCTTCAATTTTCACAATGAGTTTCAAGGTGATAAACGTTGGCACCAATATCTTTAAGTGGTGAGCAAGGTTCGATTAAAACTAGCTACACATTCAATGTCTCTATGATACATTCATAAGAGTGTAGACACAAGGTTTTTATGCCAAGACATATAAACCAGAATATATACTCAATTCCGATAGAGTGTGCAACATGGCGTGTAGTATCACAAGATAAAACATAGGCATGCTTAAAGGCGTACTAAACACATCCGTTAACGCTCAAAAATAGAGCTGGAAAACAACTAAATGAGCCAACATCGATACTATATAGACATAAATGTCTAAACCAAGTATCCAAGACCGAGGCCATGAGGTAGCTATCTGTCACACCCCAATAAATAGGAAAACACTCATATTTCAATATTGGACATAAAAGTCTAAAAACTAAAATATGAAAAAAAAAAATTTAAATAGAACAGTGATAGGCTACTAATCTGAGGGGAAAACTTCTTTATTAACAACACACCTATTTACAAGATGAATTACCATCTATAATGGCAATCCACATCTTATTTCAAACAAAGCTGAAAATGCACATAACAGAAAGTAAAACTATAAATACGTTTTTGTCTTCACCTTCACTTCTAGCCTTCAAGATCTTGACCTGCAAAATTTCTAAAGGGATGAGCATAAACAGCCCAGTAGGGAGCAAAAGTCTCACAAAACAATGCATATCAACAATTCCAAATGCATTCTACAACTAGTTAATTCATGAAGTAAAATCTAAAGAGCCTACACGTCCCATACCGTGTATTTTACCACAAGGGTGATTCTAAACATTTTACGACATGAACTAACTCTCAACTCATTATTCCTATCCCCCTTTTGCTAGTCGTCTTGTCCATTCCCCTGTCGCCAGCCCCGAATTACCCTTTTTCCTACACTAATTGCGCATTATTTTGGGCATACATGGTGGCGTGGTACCTGCCGAGGTTATGGACTCAACTACGCAAAAGTTTTAACCCAAACTTCTCTACCCAAGGTACTTTGTACATAAAACTAATATAACATATCTATACCTTTAAATATATAACATATACATAATAATCTCAGCAAAATAATAACCATTAAACAATCTATCAAACAACAAGCATAGAGGTTTCCCGTTGTTTCCCCCTACCTTTGCCGATTCCCTCTTTAAAATTCAGCTCCTAGTAAAAGAATAAAATCAAAGAGTTAACATCCTATATCTAAAGCATTACACTGATAAAAAGTGCAGAATAAAAGCATAACATTGCCTTAGTACCACAAGAAAATTCTGTTTTTGCACAACTCAAACCAGAAAATCAGTCTTCTGACCTTAGTACTTCTACCCTGAAATTTATATTTTTTCGGTAAGGAATTTCACATCAATTCCTTCTAAACATTTGTAACAGACAAAAAAAATTAAATTCTCAAACTTGGAATGACTCAAAAACGAGTTTCCAAACAAAAGTTATGAATTTTCAAAGTTTGACATTAATCCAGGATTTTCTGACAAGAATTCTGCCCAGAAAACTGTTTGACCAGAATTGATATAGCTAGATTTAGTAAAACAAGATGGTGTCTTCATAACATTTAAAGTAGACACTCTAAAGAAACTACCAGAACTGGAATCACCCAAAAAAGATTTTTACACAATTAGTTATGTATTTTCAAAGTAGCAGTACAGAAACAAGGGTGTGCAAAACAGTACGATTTCTGGAAATTGAACACAGCAACCAACTAACATGATTTCTGGAAATTCAATCTTCAGCATGATATGAGGAACTAACTTGATTTAGTTTCCAGCAACCAACTAACAAATCAAATAAAACACAAGATATAGGATTTAATAGTATGTAATGAAAACTCTAACATATAACAAAGAAAAACTATTTAGGAAAGCTGAACAATCCTGTAACTTTTCTGACCCAGCAGTACAAAACATAAAAACTGTACCGAATGGTGCATGATCTGAAATCAGTGTCTTCTAATGAAATACAGAAGACAAACTAAGGAAAATCTGAGAGTTGGAATTTCAGAAAAACAAGTTTTTTACAATTAGTTATGATTTTTCAAAGTTCTGCTTCTGTTTCAAAAAAAACTGCACTAAGAACCAGTTTTGCAAGTTTTTCTGTATTACTACACCAATTCGAAATCTGAAAAAGCTTATATCGATAGAAACTAAAAACTTCAATATTTCAAACACAGTAAACCATACAAAGCAATGAGTTACAATAGTTGAACTAAGTACTTCAAATAACACCTTTTTGTTGATTTAGAAAACTAACATACAAAATTCTTTTATAAGATTTGGTTGCCTCAAAACAAATAATCTGAAGTACAAGATAGACACTAAACAAAGTTTGAATGACTTTGTAACCAAGTAGTAATTTCAAACAACACCTTAAAGATACCATGACAATGAATCACATCAATCAACACAAATCAAAACAGAAATTATAACCAGAGGACCAACCTCTAAATCTCTCTCCTTACAGAACCCCTTCTGCTTCTTAATTCTCTAACTTTATACTAGGAAAAGACTCACGAAATTATATCTAGCATGCTTCTAATCTCAGCTATTTATAGTGATCATCTAAGCAAGTAAATATCCAATTTCTGATAAGCATGAAGAGAACAATTTGGATTCAAATAACTCAGGGAACTTACACCTGGATAGTAGGTTTAACACCTCCCTAGTTTAGGGTTCCACCTCTGGTTCTAGGATTCATCTTCAAAGGATGTAGCTTGCGTGAGTCACCTTGTTTCAATCTGGAATTTACACCTCCTGCTTGAGTACAGTGAATTAGGGATTTGGATGCAGCTTTTTCTGAGATTTGGGTTGAATTTCTAAGCTTCTGGGCTAAGGAAAGAAGGTGATAACGATGAAAAGATTCGAGCTAGAAGATTCTGGGGATTTCTAACTATTTTTTTTTTCTTCTGGGTTCGTCATCTTCTTCCCCTTTCTTTTCTCTCTCTCGCCCTTTCTTCTTCTTCTTTCTGTTTTTCTTTCTCCCGACTACTATTTATATATATATATATATATATATATGTATATATATAACACACAACACACAAGTATATGTATATATATATATATATCTACACATACTTATTTAATTAAAGCCCACTATACTTATATATATATATATATATATATATATATAGTAAAAGAGATGTATTTAAATATAAAGAAATTAAAATCTTTTCTATTTTAAAATAAAATAAAACCTAGGTCGTTACATCCTACCCTCCTAAAAGAAAATTTCGTCCCCGAAATTTAACACCTACTAAGTTTTCAGAAAAGCTCAGGGTAATTCTGATATATCTCAGATTCTAATTCCCAAGTTTCTTCTTCAACATCCCCGCGTTGCCAAAGAACTCTCACGATCGGAATAGTTTTTGTTCGCAATACTTTGTCTTTTCGGTCTAATATTCGAACTGGTTTATTCTCGAAAGATAAGTGCTCATCTAAGTCAAGGTCTGCCCAGTCTAAAACATGTGAAAGATCTGGCTCATACTTCCGAAGCATAGATACATGGAACACATCATGAATTCCTGAAAGTTGTGGCGGTAATGCTAACTTATAAGCAACTTCTCCTTTTCGTTCGAGTATCTCGAAAGGACCAATAAATCTTGGAGCTAATTTTCCACTTTTCCCAAATCGTCGGATTCCTTTTCGTGGTGATACCTTGAGAAAAACGTGATCACCCACTTTAAATTCTAACGGTCGCCTTCTCTGATCCGCATAGCTTTTCTGTCTACTTTGAGCCGTCAATAATCTTTCTCTGATTATCTTCACTTTTTCGGTAGTCTCTTGAATAAAATCAGGTCCGATTATAGTAGTCTCACCTACCTCGGTCCAACACAATGGTGATCTGCAAGGTCTGCCGTACAATGCTTCATATGGTGCCATTCCAATACTAGACTGTAAACTATTGTTGTAGGCAAACTCCGCGAATGATAAATAATCTTCCCAGCTTCCATGAAAATCTAGGACGCAAGCTCTCAACATATCCTCCAGAATTTGGATAGTTCTTTCTGATTGTCCATCGGTTTGAGGATGAAATGCAGTACTGAAATATAAATTCGTACCCAAAGCCCGCTGTAAACTTTCCCAGAATTTAGAAGTAAACTTGGAGTCTCTATTTGACACGATCGAGAGAGGAACTCCATGTAGCTTGACTATCATTTGAACATATAACTTCCCAAGTGTTTCAGTAGAATCTGTTGTCTTTACTGGCAAAAAGTGTGCAGACTTAGTCAACCGATCCACTATAACCCATATTGCATCTTTTCCTTTAGACGAGCGAGGTAAACCAGACACAAAATCCATGGTAATATGATCCCATTTCCATTCTGCTATAGGCAAAGGTTGAAGTGTCCCTGATGGCTTTTTATGCTCGGCTTTGATTTGTTGACAAGTAAGACACTTTGTCACAAATACAGCTATATCCTTTTTCATTCCTTCCCACCAAAATTGTCGACGAAGATCGTGATACATTTTAGTACTACCCGGATGAATTGTGTAAGACGAATAATGTGCTTCACGGAGGACTTCATCTCTCAGTTCTGGAATCTCAGGTACATATAATCTACCAAAATACCTCAGTCCACTATTTTCACTAAAGCTCCATCCCTCTAATTGCTTACCAGACATAATCTGGCCTTGAAGAGACATGGATAAAACGTCTTCACGTTGTTTCTTAATGATCCTTTCCATCAAAATTGGTCTGGTTACCATATTGAATATTCTAGCCACATTCTCATGTATATCAACATGTAATTCGTACTCAGTAAGAGATTCCATCATCTTCCATTTTTGAAGATGCAGACTTGCCGCGTATCCTTGTGATTTTCTACTTAAAGCATCTGCTACTACGTTTGCTTTACCAGGATGATAATGTAATCCAAAATCATAGTCTTCTAGGAATTCCATCCAACGTCGCTGTCTCATGTTGAGCTCTTTCTGCGTAAATAAGTATTTCAAGCTCTTATGATCGGAATATAATTCAAATCGTTCTCCATAGAGATAATGCCTCCAAGTTTTGAGAGCATGAACTATAGCAGCTAATTCCAAATCATGCGTTGGGTAATTTCTTTCATGAGACTTCAACTGTCGAGAAGCATAAGCAACCACTCTATCTGATTGCATTAGTACACACACTAGTCCTAGCAAAGAAGCATCAGTGTATACTATATGATTCCTTCCACGTTCAGGAATGATTAAAATTGGAGCAGTAGTTAAACGAATCTTCAATTCTTGAAATGATTTTTCACATTCTTGATTCCAGACGAATTTCACTTCCTTTCGAGTTAACTTTGTCAATGGTGCAGCTAACTTGGAAAAATCCTTAATAAATCTCCGGTAGTATCCAGCTAATCCAAGAAAACTTCGAATTTCTGATATATTTTTGGGCTGATTCCAATTTAACACAGCTTCTACTTTGGAAGAGTCCACGGCAATACCTTCATTAGAGATTACATGTCCCAAAAATTTGACTTCAGTTAACCAAAACTCACATTTGCTAAATTTAGCAAATAATCGGTGCTCCCTTAGCGTCTGTAAAACAATCGTCAAATGTCTCTCATGCTCTTCTTTAGATGTCGAATAGATAAGAATGTCATCTATGAATATTATCACAAACTGATCCAGATATGGTCGAAAAACACGATTCATCAAATTCATGAATGCCGCCGGAGCATTAGTTAAACCAAAAGGCATAACCAAAAATTCATAATGTCCGTATCGAGTTCTAAAAGTTGTCTTAGGTATGTCTTCTGCTTTGACTCGCAACTGATGATATCCCGAACGAAGATCGATTTTAGAAAAGAAGCAGGAACCTCGTAGCTGGTCAAACAAATCATCAATCCTTGGTATTGGATATTTGTTTTTCACTGTAACTCTATTCAGCTGACGGTAATCAATGCACATTCGAAGAGATCCATCCTTCTTTTTCACAAAAAGTGCCGGTGCCCCCCATGGCGAAGTGCTTGGGCGAATAAAACCTTTGCTCTCCAATTCCTCAATTTGTACCTTGAGTTCTTTTAGTTCAACTGGTGCCATACGATAAGGAGATATCGAAATTGGTAAGGTGCCTGGATATACTACGATAGCAAATTCCACCTCACGCTCTGGTGGTAACCCAAATAAATCATCAGGAAATACATCTCTAAAATCCCTCACCACAAGGATAGTCTCTAACTGCAGTTCACTTTCTTCCTCGGCCACAATATGTGCAATAAAGTTCAAGTAATTGGATGGCTTGGCATTGGAAAAGAATTTACTCGTATCCCCATAAAAACTAAACGTTTCACCTTTCACAGTGCTTATCGTTATCTTTTTCCGTCTACAGTCCACAACAGCCTGGTAATAACTCAACCAATTCATTCCTAATATGACGTCGTAATCTGACATATCCATTATTATCAGATCAAAATCTAGCTTATGACTTGATATGTCTATCATGCATCGCTTACACACTCGATTAACTCTTACTCCAGTACCCATAGGTGACCCAATCAGTAACGGATTTTTCCTAGCTTCTGATTTCAGTCCAAGGGTTGATGCAAAAGATGACGATATAAAAGAATGTGTAGCGCCAGGATCAAAGAGTATTCTAGCTTCTGAATTAAAAACTAGAAACGTACCTTCCACCACCTGTGAACCATCTTGATCCTCTGTCTCATTCATTGCATACAAACGACCTTGATTAACTTGTGCAGGGCGTCTCACACCAGTTGGTGCTCTAGGTCTGGTAGTATTCACTGGACGTGGTGCCTGTGGTGCAACATATGGTCTCGGCCAATTTTGCTGTGGTTGAAAAGGTGCATGGTATTGTGGAGCATAAGGTTGCTGGGGTCGAAATTGTTGTGGAGCACGAAACTGTTGATTCTGGGGACGATACTGATGAGATGTAAACTGTTGAGTCCGTATACGTGGGCAGTCCCTTTGAAAATGTCCATTCTGCCTACAATAATAACAGAATCTAGCTGGTGGTGTTGTACCGAAGAATCGAGGTCTTTGAAAATTACTTCCAGAAGGTCCAAAATTTTGGCGTTTATTTTGACCACTGGTGTTTGCAGAATTCAAATTCCTCTTTATCTCTTGGGTACTTCGTTCAGCAATAAGTGCTCGCTCTACTACTTCACAGTACTTTGTCAACTTCAAGATAGCTACTTTTTCTCTGATTTCAGGGTTAAGTCCATCCTCAAACTTTTTTGCTTTAGCGGCCTCATTTGGTATAATGCCTGGGGAGAATCGCATAAGCTCTTCGAATTTACTATGATATTCAGCTACCGAGTGATCCCCTTTTGAAAGAAACATAAATTCTTTGGCCTTTTCCTGCCTCACTGTATCCGGAAAATATTTTTCAAGGAAAATAGCTTCAAATGCAGCCCATGTGGTGATTTCAATATCCGGAGTAGCAAGAATAGATTCCCACCAGTGATATGCTGCACTTTCCAGATAAGTACATGCCACAATTACTTTTAAATCCTCTGGTACTTTCTGATTATTCAGTGTTCTTTTCATCTGTCGCAACCATTCCTCGGCTATCATGGGGTCTAGTACACCCTTAAAAATAGGAGGTCGAGCTTTACGAAATTCACCTTGGATCCTCATGACTCGTTCCTCACTATCCTCCTGATGGTTATCATTGCGACTTCCTCTTATCACACTAGCCATATCTTGAATAGCAGCTATGACATCAGGGTTACTGTTAGCCTCTCCTTTGTTTTGTTCCTCGGCCATCTTAAAAAAATAAACTATCTTAGAATTTATAAGTAGGTACTTAAGTGTAAAACTATAAGTCAATATATATATATATATATATATATATATATATATATATATATATATAACGTACATAGCATATATATATTGCTGATGTACGAGCCAAAAATATATATAAACTTCAGCTTAGTCAATAGAAACATATATGAACTTCCTTCAGCTTAATGACCGACCCAACAGTTGGTCTGTAGTATGTTTATACTGGGGCTTTGGAAAACTTTTCATATACTAACAATCAAACAGTGATACTAAGTAAGTAAGGGAACAAATCTAACTATATTACGCACAAGAAGAAATAACAAAAAATAAAAAAAAAATTTACCAACGATAACAATAAGAAGGAAAGAAAAACATGTACAAGAAACTGAATAGATATATTGACAAAGCAGGCCGTTAGTTTACATAGCTATGCACATTATAAACCTCTGTATGAAAGTAAAATGGAACACCCCAGACTTTTTCACAGAGGCAACAAACCTACGTGCAGCCAAAACAGCAAACCTATAAACAAAAGCAAAACAGCAAACCTATCTACAAACTTGAAAAATACACTAGTTTGGATACTTTATCTAACACTAAACAGTTCTTGTTTTCCTAAGTGCAAACTGATCCATTACTCTCTTGAGGGTCACTATCCTCCTCACTTGATTCAAGGATAAGGTAAGCCTGGATATCTCCACTAGTGCTCCCATCAGTGCTAGTACTTTCACTTGAATCAGAGTCTATAATGATAGCATGAGTTGGGTCAACTCCAGTACGATTTTCAACAACAACTTGGTTATATTTCTCAAGGTAGAATTCATCATTGGAGATAGCAGCTACAGCTCTATATAAGGATACAAGATGGCTCCGAAGTCGGTGATAAACTACAGCCTTATGTTGGCTGAAAGTAAATGGAGGGTGGCATTCCAAGGACTTCCTAATCTGTGCCTTAAGCTTCATTTCAGCATGAAAATCAACCTCCATCTCATATTGGTAGGGATTCAAAGGTGTAACTTGGTTTTGGTACAATTCAAACGATCCATAGCTATCAATTGAGCGAATCCTTGCCATTCTTAGCCTATAAAACAGAGGTAACAAGGTTAAACAGGAGCTTAAAAGGACGTAATGCTAACTTAACTTAAAACAGCCCTAACTTAAAACAGCCCTATAGAACACTAAACCTATTGCTCTGATACCAACTTGTCACACCCCAATAAATGGGAAAACACTCATATTTCAATATTAGACATAAAAGTCTAAAAACTGAAATATGAAAAAAAAAAAAAATTAAATAGAACAGTGATAGGCTACTAATCTGAGGGGAAAACTTCTTTATTAACAACACACCTATTTACAAGATGAATTACCATCTATAATGGCAATCCACATCTTATTTCAAACAAAGCTGAAAATGCACATAACAGAAAGTAAAACTATAAATACGTTTTTGTCTTCACCTTCACTTCTAGCCTTCAAGATCTTGACCTGCAAAATTTCTAAAGGGATGAGCATAAACAGCCCAGTAGGGAGCAAAAGTCTCACAAAACAATGCATATCAACAATTCCAAATGCATTCTACAACTAGTTAATTCATGAAGTAAAATCTAAAGAGCCTACACGTCCCATACCGTGTATTTTACCACAAGGGTGATTCTAAACATTTTACGACATGAACTAACTCTCAACTCATTATTCCTATCCCCCTTTTGCTAGTCGTCTTGTCCATTCCCCTGTCGCCAGCCCCGAATTACCCTTTTTCCTACACTAATTGCGCATTATTTTGGGCATACATGGTGGCGTGGTACCTGCCGAGGTTATGGACTCAACTACGCAAAAGTTTTAACCCAAACTTCTCTACCCAAGGTACTTTGTACATAAAACTAATATAACATATCTATACCTTTAAATATATAACATATACATAATAATCTCAGCAAAATAATAACCATTAAACAATCTATCAAACAACAAGCATAGAGGTTTCCCGTTGTTTCCCCCTACCTTTGCCGATTCCCTCTTTAAAATTCAGCTCCTAGTAAAAGAATAAAATCAAAGAGTTAACATCCTATATCTAAAGCATTACACTGATAAAAAGTGCAGAATAAAAGCATAACATTGCCTTAGTACCACAAGAAAATTCTGTTTTTGCACAACTCAAACCAGAAAATCAGTCTTCTGACCTTAGTACTTCTACCCTGAAATTTATATTTTTTCGGTAAGGAATTTCACATCAATTCCTTCTAAACATTTGTAACAGACAAAAAAAATTAAATTCTCAAACTTGGAATGACTCAAAAACGAGTTTCCAAACAAAAGTTATGAATTTTCAAAGTTTGACATTAATCCAGGATTTTCTGACGAGAATTCTGCCCAGAAAACTGTTTGACCAGAATTGATATAGCTAGATTTAGTAAAACAAGATGGTGTCTTCATAACATTTAAAGTAGACACTCTAAAGAAACTACCAGAACTAGAATCACCCAAAAAAGATTTTTACACAATTAGTTATGTATTTTCAAAGTAGCAGTACAGAAACAAGGGTGTGCAAAACAGTACGATTTCTGGAAATTGAACACAGCAACCAACTAACATGATTTCTGGAAATTCAATCTTCAGCATGATATGAGGAACTAACTTGATTTAGTTTCCAGCAACCAACTAACAAATCAAATAAAACACAAGATATAGGATTTAATAGTATGTAATGAAAACTCTAACATATAACAAAGAAAAACTATTTAGGAAAGCTGAACAATCCTGTAACTTTTCTGACCCAGCAGTACAAAACATAAAAACTGTACCGAATGGTGCATGATCTGAAATCAGTGTCTTCTAATGAAATACAGAAGACAAACTAAGGAAAATCTGAGAGTTGGAATTTCAGAAAAACAAGTTTTTTACAATTAGTTATGATTTTTCAAAGTTCTGCTTCTGTTTCAAAAAAAACTGCACTAAGAACCAGTTTTGCAAGTTTTTCTGTATTACTACACCAATTCGAAATCTGAAAAAGCTTATATCGATAGAAACTAAAAACTTCAATATTTCAAACACAGTAAACCATACAAAGCAATGAGTTACAATAGTTGAACTAAGTACTTCAAATAACACCTTTTTGTTGATTTAGAAAACTAACATACAAAATTCTTTTATAAGATTTGGTTGCCTCAAAACAAATAATCTGAAGTACAAGATAGACACTAAACAAAGTTTGAATGACTTTGTAACCAAGTAGTAATTTCAAACAACACCTTAAAGATACCATGACAATGAATCACATCAATCAACACAAATCAAAACAGAAATTATAACCAGAGGACCAACCTCTAAATCTCTCTCCTTACAGAACCCCTTCTGCTTCTTAATTCTCTAACTTTATACTAGGAAAAGACTCACGAAATTATATCTAGCATGCTTCTAATCTCAGCTATTTATAGTGATCATCTAAGCAAGTAAATATCCAATTTCTGATAAGCATGAAGAGAACAATTTGGATTCAAATAACTCAGGGAACTTACACCTGGATAGTAGGTTTAACACCTCCCTAGTTTAGGGTTCCACCTCTGGTTCTAGGATTCATCTTCCAAGGATGTTGCTTGCGTGAGTCACCTTGTTTCAATCTGGAATTTACACCTCCTGCTTGAGTACAGTGAATTAGGGATTTGGATGCAGCTTTTTCTGAGATTTAGGTTGAATTTCTAAGCTTCTGGGCTAAGGAAAGAAGGTGATAACGATGAAAAGATTTGAGCTAGAAGATTCTGGGGATTTCTAGCTATTTTTTTTTTCTTCTGGGTTCGTCATCTCTCTTCCCCTTTCTTTTCTCTCTCTCGCCCTTTCTTCTTCTTCTTTCTGTTTTTCTTTCTCCCGACTACTACTTATATATATATATGTATATATATAACACACAACACACAAGTATATGTATATATATATATATATATATATATATATATATCTACACATACTTATTTAATTAAAGCCCACTATACTTATATATATATATATATATATATATATATATATATAGTAAAAGAGATGTATTTAAATATAAAGAAATTAAAATCTTTTCTATTTTAAAATAAAATAAAACCTAGGTCGTTACACTATCCGAGGCCAAAGCCAAGCTAGAGTGGAAGCCATGCCGAAGTAAGGCAAGGGAGGGCTGGGGTCAAGCATAGGCGCGTGCTAGGCTAGCCAAGACCGAAGCCGAGGTAGTGCACGGGGGGGCCGAGGCCGAGCAAATGTCAAGGCACGCCAAGGCCGAAACCAAGGCGTGTCGAGACAAAAGCAAAGGCTTATGGGGCCGAGGCTTGATGTTGGAGTCGAGGTCATGCGAGTTGCCGATGGCGAACCTAGGCCGAACCTAAGGCTTACCGAGGCATAAAACAAGGACATGACGAGGCCGATGCCATGCTAAAGAGCCAAAGGCATGCCGAGGCCGAAGCCAAGACGTGCCGGGGCGAGTGCATGGGCTTATAGAGCCGAGATGGGCAGTGGGTCGGGCCGTGTGCAGGCCGACACCAGAGCCGAGGCCGGGGCGGGGCTAGGTGGGCGCCTGTGTGCCTCATTGTTTGGTTATGGCGGAGCTGTTGTCCAAGCAGCTCGCAAGCCAAGCCAAGGCCGAAACTGAGGCTAGGCAAGGAGGGCTTTGGTGTGCGCAAGAGTGCCGAAGCCGAGGCCGGGCAATGCGGATGCATCTGCGCATGTACGTAACCATGTCTATTTGTTTCTTGACGAGCATAGGCTCGTTTATCTTTGTGATTTTCAGAGTTAACATCACCAATTAGATTGGTGAACTCAAATCAACATGTCATGTAAATGTGTAATGCGATTCATTGCATTCACATATAGCTTTTTAGGTAATCGAACCATGTATGCATCAAAATGCCAACGGTTACATCGAGATCTTGACCATAAAGAGTGTATCGACTAAGTAACATTAGTCACACATGTGAGGTCTATGCCTTCACAAAATAAACGGATTTGTAGTCACTTTGACTATGAAATTGAAGTCATATGCTTCATATTTATCGCAAATTATCTTTTGCTTTTGAAATCCGTAATCATGAGGATATACTCTCATCTTCTTCCATGTATCTCTTGTATACATTGACCATATGATTGCATTATTTTCAATTATTGAACCGATGTAGAACCATATCAATGACATGATTCTCTTTTTTTTTTCAATGGCCCTTTTCTCTTTTCTCTTTTTTTTTTTTTTTCTGGGCGCATTTTGCGGTCAATGTTTCTTTTTTCTCAAAAGAACAAGAGGGAAGGTATTGAATGGTCGAGACCAAGAGTATGGTAACTCAATTCAATATCTATTGTGACAATTTCCGTCACATTTCGATGTTACAGCGACAATTTTCGTCGCACATCATGAGTTTGTCCCCTTTGTGACTCCCTTAGGATCGTCACAAGCATCGACAATATTATGTCGGAATCGTGATAAAATAGTCACGAAGAGTTGTGGTTCGCAGTGACATCACATCCACAAGCACAACTTTGGACGGTAACATCACAGTTACCCCTTAAATACTGTGATACGCTCTGTGATACGCAGGGGTGGGTGGGGCCCCTTTGTATAGTCCTGAAAAACACACAAGTTCCAACATACAAATTCAAATAATTGAAATTGCGAAAAACAGGAACTTTTATTAAATCATACTTGCTAGTTCGCCAAATGAACTGCGTAGAAATATAAATTGCGCTTGAGGACTCTGTTCTGATGCTCTTCCATGTACGTGCAACGAAATAATCCTCGTAATTCCATCGCGATGCATCGTGCAATAAGTTGCATGGAAAAGAAAAACATATGGTTAGTCATATTCACCATATATGGAGCAGTAAAACTAATAAAAGAATTACTGCAGTAACTGTTTTTAATCCGTAGGGTAAAAAAAAAATTTAACTAAGGTAAAAACTATTTACCATTTTGGGTCGGATCAAAAGTGATCCGGGTTGAGCCGAACCGAGTCGGGTCGGTGAACCTGGTCGAGCAGATCCGGTGCGCGGATCGAGCAACGCCGTGCGCTGGTGTCAATCGGATTGGCGGGGAATCCAGGTCGTGCAACGCCTGGGCTCGGATTGGCGGCTTCCAAGGCTGTCGGGCGGCGGCGGCGTCAAACGTGGGATTCGAGAGCACCAGGCTTGTCGTCGCGGCGCTGGGCTGAACACGCATGGATCAGCGGAGGGCGCAGAGGCTTCATCGTCCAGGCATGGTCGACGACTAAAGCGGAAGGCGGAGGCTTCCGACTGGGGGGGGGTGCCCAGAGAAGATCTCTGGGTGCCCTAAGATTTCTTCAGTCTCTGCCGACAAAGATGTCGTCGGCATGATGAGTTTTCTGAAATTCTTGTGTTTGCCGACAAAGAGTTGCCTGCAGAACTTGGAGCCTCTGAATTTTTTTTTCTTTCTTCCGACGAAGCAGTTGCCGACATAAGGTGATTTCTGGGGAGGGTCTTCTTTGCCGACAAGCAATTGCCAGCAGAAGAAAAAGCTAGGGTTTCTGAATTTTTTTTCTGATTGGAACCCTAGAGTTTATGAATTTTTCATGGCTATTAGATGAAGGCTAGAGCTACGTGCTGATAACGTGTTGTAGGAGAAAAGGAATAGATGCAAAACGTAGTTTTATTGATAGATAAGGAGGCTTTTATATAGGCATCACATCAAGTATCCCGAATAATCAGGGATTCCCTATCTACTAAAGATACTACATATCTAGTCTAATTAGGTCAAGACACACATAGGAAGTTACAGAATTATCCTTCCGTGAACAAAAATAATTTTATCTTAAATTTAGGGTCAACTAAATAAAAATGAGTAACTAAATAAATATGTTATAATCAAGTCGGCTAAAATTGGATATGTTTACTCGTTATTTCCTTCATCTCCTTTATTTCTCAACTATATACTATTATAATATCTGGGGAAAATGGCTGGATTGATCACTGAAGTATGCCCCATTCTAAACTTTGCTCACTGAAGTTTGTCCAATATCACTTTGCTCACTATCGAATTACACTTGTGTTCACTTTGATCACTCCGTCTAAATCAGCCGTTAAAATTCAAATTCTGCCGTTAAAAACAATGACACGTGCCACTCATGTGCAAATGTTAAGGACATTTTGGGAATTTCATTAGTTTACTCACTCACTCACCACTCACTCGTGAACTCCATCGAAACCTCTCAGTGGCATTTCATCGAACACCTTCCGTGCAACATTCCCTCCAATCTAATCACTCAAACCCTCCTCTCCCTCCACCAAACCCCCCACCTCGTCCACCAATTCACCTCCCATTTCAACCTCCGTCGCCTTGATGCCAAAGGGCAATGATCAGGTTCACTCCCCCACCAATGGACAAGAATGTTGTTGTTCTGCAATGCAAAGAAGATTAAGACTCCCATGAAAGCTGTGCCGGCATCCAATGCTGCAGATAGAACATAGTTGTACTTCTGCCACCAACGCTTGTGGTATTTAAAGACAAAATAGTTGAAGACAGCTCCAGTGACTAGCCAGCTTGCTATGTTGGTAGGAGTTGCCGGTGGCATCCCAGCAAAACCGTAAAGAATGACGGGCATGTTGATCAACGGAATCCATTTCTTGTCAGGGTAGACTTTGCTCAACAACCAGATAGGAACTGGCAAGATAGCTCCGACGAGAAATAGCCATACCAAGTTCCTATACAGTCCTCCAGGTCCAAACAGTCGCCTTGGTCCCATCAGGCCCCATATAACTGAAGCATCAAAGGTGACTCTGTATTTTGGACAAGTCCATGGACTATCAGGGGGAAGTACATCAGTGTCACATATGTTCTGAATGCCCTCCAACATCCACCATGCAACTGCAAGGTTCACAATACCAGAAACTAGAGTTCCCACCAGCTGGAGACAAACAACAAAAGAAGTGTGATAATAAGTTTTGGGAACAAACTCAAATGCCAAGCATGTAAAACCGTCAAGAGATGAGAAAAAAACCTGAGCTGTGTACATGCACCGAGGTGGAATCTTCATATAGATCCCAAGTTTCAGGTCAGACAAGAAAGAGAGAGCATGGACAGTGCTGATTCTTCCATAGATTTTGAAAAGCAGGTTTGCTATAGGTTGCCCTGGGAGCACATAACCAATCATGAACTGTGCTATAATGTCAAATCCAGGTTGCTGCAGGAAAATGAGTGAAAGATGTAAGAATGGATGATATTTCACAATTTTTTGTAACTACGAACTAAACAAACAATCTCAAGTTTCAGAGTACATACTTGGTTGGTGGTTGCTTGAATGACCCCAACTGGGAGGGTGATAATGAATGACAAAACAAATGCGAAGATCATTCCCCACCATGGCAGCTGCACACTTTCTCTCCATACAAAAGACATGAGCAGGGAGAGGGCAACGCTAAAAAATAGTATGATGAGAAACCACCATTCAGGCACGTGCTTGTAGGCTTGCATCAGTTTTTCATGAATATCCATTTTTGCGTTCTTCACTGCTGATTTGCTTTGCTTCAAAATAGCACTAGCAAAAAAAAATCAAGCAGCAACCTTGTTAGCATGCAACAGTGTCTATAATAAAGTAACAGAGGAGAAGCTATATCATTACTAATGAGCAAGCATACCCGCCATGAAAGAGTGCCACGTGAATGAGGGTTGCTGAAAATCTTGCAAATCCTGATCCAATGGACAAAGCGAACAGAGGGCTGAGATAGAGCTTCCCATAGTTATCATAAGCTGGAATGTCAAGCTCTAATTGTGGGGTTGTGATCTTGGTAGTGTCATACTTGAGGCCTTTATTGGTGAATAGCTGGTTGGAAAATATAGGGAACTTTCCAGCATCAAAAGTGTCATATTTCCAGTAGCACAGAGGGAGAATTATGTAGATGAATATGACAAAACCAACTCCAACGTTGAGAATGGAAATCCAAGGTGTGACGAGGGGGCTGCCATGATAAGCTGAAATGCCAGCCCAATCGAGAGTGAAGGCACCAATCCCAAGTCCCTTGTAACCTGAGCCGATTTGCTGAGCCGTGATGCTGTGTGGCCAAGCCCAGCAGACCCACGAGAAGAATGTCAAGATTGGGAAAAGATAGCCAGGGAGGAAATAATAGAAAAAGCTTGCACCAAAAGCTATCAGGAAGAATTTCATTCGTGTCATGCCTTTTGCTTTATGCTCCTTCTCATGGAGTGCCCTGCAAAAATCACATCAACCACAGCAAGAGCATCAAGATAATATCAGTAAAACAGTAACAACACACTTTCAAAGAGAATTCAATTTTGCCTTTCCCATCAAACAGCTCAGAGAGTTCTAAGACACGACTTCGATCATGATCGTTTATTTTCACAATCTTATACGTTGAGAATGAAACAGATTCTGAACCATTGAACCAGCACTTAGCTTATGGCTTGTAGCATCACCTTCTCACATGGCTCATGACTTCGTCCATTAACAATACAAAAGATAAACTTTCAGCAAAAAGATTTAAGTGAAGACATATTATTCCCATATCTTAAGAATCTAGTTGATCTGGTGCAGTTCGTTCGGTTCATTAATTTATTTTCTTTCCCTAAATTCGTTCGGTGGAGGGTTTGGGAGAGGGGAGGGAGGAGAGAATGGCGGCGGCGAGGCATTGGGTGTCGATGTCAAGGCGGCGGAGGTTGAAATGGGAGGTGAATTGGTGGACGAGGTGGGGGGTTTGGTGGAGGGAGAGGAGGGTTTGAGTGATTAGATTGGAGGGAATGTTGCACGGAAGGTGTTCGATGAAATGCCACTGAGAGGTTTCGATAGAGTTCACGAGTGAGTGGTGAGTGAGTGAGTGAGTGAGTAAACTAATGAAATTCCCAAAATGTCCTTAACATTTGCACATGAGTGGCACGTGTCATTGTTTTTAACGGCAGAATTTGAATTTTAACGGCTGATTTAGACGGAGTGATCAAAGTGAACACAAGTGTAATTCGATAGTGAGCAAAGTGATATTGGACAAACTTCAGTGAGCAAAGTTTAGAATGGGGCATACTTCAGTGATCAATCCAGCCATTTTCCCTAATATCTGGGCATTTTGTAAACGTCGGAAATTATCTTTTAATATAAGTTTATATACAAATATAAATATTTATATTTATATTTTTCTTTTCCACTAATATCTAATTTTTTTTTTCAATTTGAGGGACAACAAGTTCAGCCATCGGATCCGTCTTTATGATCTAGGACGGCTGAGATTAAATTTACATTATTGGTCACAACTTTTCTATTATAGACATATGCACACACGCGTACGATCCTTAACCACCTTTGCTCTCCATTCTCCACGATGAGTCCGTATCCAAAACTATAACTTCAAATCAGCCATGAAACCTTCATCAGTTCATCGCCAGAACCAATCCAAAATCCTTTCAGTCAGTCACTAGTCGCGTTCAAGCTTATTTTACTTCAAATTCTCTCTCGTATTTCTCTCAGGGACGGATCTTAGTGTAGCTTCCTCTGGGCTACAGCCCAGACAACAATTCTAAAGACTTTTATTAATATAAATACAAATTATGGTAATCAATTATTTTTTATGTAAACAGCCCCGTCAATACAAAAAGTTTCTAGATTAAAGTATTAATTTGTTCATAATTATCCCATATTGCCAGCCATTGAGATGAGAGTCTATTAATTATGTGTCAACTGTCTCATAATCCTCACATTTTACCATATAAATGATAATTTAGAATATCGCTCATCTCATTTTGGACTATGTGATACTGTATTCTTTACCGTTTCGGATTATTTTCTATATTACTTGCCAATTACTGAATGAAAAAAAAAAATTATAAAAAAGTATATTGCAGATGTAGTTTTTTAACTGAAATTTAAAGTTTATTTAGCCCAGATAATTTTAAATTCCTAGCTCCGTCCCTGATTTCTCTCAAACCATACTAAATTCTTTTTGGGATCATTTCTTTTGCACTCTATAATTTCCATGGCGCCCAGAAATTAGATTGGTTTTCTAGTATGAGCATATCGATGGCGTCTGATCACCATGACCACCATAACCATTGTTGAAGAAAACTCAAAATCAAAACCCCTCCTTTCCTTCAAAACCGGCCTTGAAAACCCCATAAATTCTTAGCTCATGGAGACACTCAATCCTCTCTGTAATGGGGTCACAACGCTTTCTACTTGTTTGGTTGGCACTTCCTAGTTAGGAATTGCACGCTTCTCCCGCGCTCCCAATTATACGTTCGCGCTTCCACGGCGCTTTCGCTTTGCTTCCGCTTCGGAAGTGTGAAATGTGAGAGGAGGGGGCGCTTTCGTGCTTCCTAGGTTGCTAGCATTTCGCACCTATAACTATATATCTTCATCTGTTACGGACCTCCACCACATCATCTAAATGTCAACTCAATTTGATTACTCTATCTTTTCTATTAAAAAGAATTGATTACTCTATTACAATGCAGCGCATGTTTAGTTGTTTAATTACTACCACCTATCGAATAATTATCAATCAAGTCAGTTTTTTAATCCAATAATCAAGTCAACTTGAATAAATTATAGCTCGGTTAATCAAATGCATGATGAGCCACATGTTGAGTATTTAAGTCGGACGCAATTTCAGGCTTCACCGGCCTCATTATATTTTAGAAAGACCCTTATCCTCAAAGAATACAAAATCGATATTTTCGGCGAAATTTCGCCGAAATTTTCATTTTTCCGTGGAATCGATATTTCGATTCAATTCTTTCAGTTTCTCGTCGAAATTTCCCGATATTTTCCGATATTTCCGATATTTCACCGATATTTCCGATATTTTCGCAAAATTTCCGATATTTTCCGATATTTTCCAGAAATTTTTTATCTTACCTTCAAAAAATATTTTTCAACAATTTAAAACACATAATTTTCAACACCTAATTTTAATTTCTAACTTACCTTCAAGAGCTAATTTTATCATACTTCTGTTTTGATAATTTCCTAATAAGTTTCTTACTCGTGCATGCTTAATATTAATGTGTCTTACACTATATATTTTACTATAATGTATATTTTTGTAACATATAATCAAAATAGTAATGTGTAATCATTTTACATGATAATGTATGTAATTACAATTTTATTGATATGATTTTTCTATGATGTTCTAATAAGCTAGCTTCTCTTTTTTTATGTAGAGATTCAACGACTATATAATGGCTAGTGGCAATGGGTCAACGACTATATAATATCAATTTCTATATGGTTTTAAAAAAACTTCATGTAGTTGTTTTTGTGAAATATTATGTACAACTAATGTTAAAGGGTGTGATGGTTTAGCCTCATTTTAGGTTTCAAGCATAAATTATATATATTAAATCATATTTCAATAAATATCAGCTCTATTCACATAGTAATTCATATAACATTTCAATAAATTAATATATATATTTGAGTTTATTAATATTTTCTTCTCACATATGATCGATAACATAGCATAAAACAACTTTAGAAAGTTTCAATACAAATTTCTATGTATTTCTTATAGTTTCCGTCGTTTTTATTAAAATTTCTAATAGATCCATATTTTATCGATATTTCCGTCGAAATATCCGTATTTTGAAATGTCGATATTTCCTCGACATCCGATATTTTACTCCTTGCTTATACTTGACTTGATTAAGGGCGAATGATCCTCTTCCATAGTTCCATTTTATAGGAAAAAACAAGTCTTCGTGATTGCCAAGTTGTTAATTTTTTAGTACACAATAATTCATCTGATTAGAGTTGTCTGTATATGAATCTGGGTTCTGCCTAATCCCTACTGGTTCAGTCTGTCTGTAAATTAAACTTATTGGAATCTCTGCAAGCAGCAGACCTTTCTGATGTGAGAACTTTTTGTCTTATCGACCTGAGTTCATCCATATAAACTGAAAGATACGAGGGAAGAGCAAGAGAAGACAATACTAACAAGGAAAAGCGAATCTAGCTTAAGCTACATCAGAAAGCAAGATATGTTGCAACGAGGGAGGCGGTTGCGCAACCGACGTATAGAGAAGTGAGTGCAATAGAATTCTTTCTAATTTCTTTGTTAATTCTACTGCTCTTATTTCATATATGCTTGACATAGATCTGATTCATATCTCTTGAACCGAATAAATTGACAGATTGATAGCTAGCACCAGAAGTATTCAAGTTGGCTCTAATGCAGTTATTCTGGAAGTTCTTAACCGCAATAACTATGAGAAGTGGAGATTGCGGGTAAAAACATATTTGTTGTCTGAAGATATATGGGACGTTGTCGAAGCAACCACGAAACCTCCAAAACCAAAAAAGGATGAAGCTGCTTATAAGGCATGGACCCAAAAGAATGCCAAGGCTTTATATGCAATCCAGAATTGGTGCGGACCAGAGATGTTTCCTTTTATAAGTGAAACTGAATCGGCCAAGAAGGCCTGGGAGGCTTTAGAACAAGAGTTCAAGGTGTTCCAAGGTATAACCGTTGGTCAACGATAGTACTTCATGGGTGATCATTTGTGTTTTTCTTTTTCATGGGTGATCATTTGTTGTTAATTAATTGATTTTGAGTTGTCAACATACATTTTTTATTCAAATTACTGTTTGTCTAAACTTTGTTATAAAAATAAATTAAGATGACAAGTTTGGCAAAATAATTGGCATGCAGGATATGATGAGAACAATGCCGAACACTTGGTGCGCTTTGAATCGTTCATCAAATCTGTGTATAGTGGTGATTGGGATGAGGCAAAGAAGTGTCTCGGAGAAGTTGATGTCCGCAGTGTAGTACTGAGAACAGTAGACGGGTGGCGGGACGGAACATCTACTACTCTTCATATAGCAGCTTGGGAAGGGCACGGGCATATACTGAAAGAGTTGATGCATTTGATGACACGAGAAGATTTCGAAACAAAAACTGCTTCTGGTCACACAGCTCTTCACCTAGCAGCACAGATGGGGCATGTACATGTTGTGAAAGAGTTGCCGGTGTTGTCCATGGGAGAAGTAACAGACAAGGATGGTGACACAGCTCTTCATATAGCAGTCCAGGTAGGGAAGATCGCTTCTGTCAAAGAGTTGGTGTTGTTAATGAGAGAGGAAGACTTGAAAATAAAAAACCATGATGGTTACACAGCTCTTCACCTAGCAGTCAATAAGGGGGATATGCCTATGCTCAAAGAGTTCATAACAAAAGACAAAGGTTATCTTTTAAACATAAATTAACAACTCATATTGCCGATTTGAACAAATTTTTTCAACCCTAGTACAGTTTTAATTATTTTTTCTTCTGTTTTTGTTCTTCTGACTTATCTAACAGATTTTTATATTATAACGTGCTGAGAAAGTAGAAAATAGAGAAACTTTGCTGAAAAGTCACCCAACTCTGCCGACGTCCCATGGCCGGTTGCCGGAGTTCGGCCGCCAGAGTCCGGTAGCCGGATTCTTATCACCAAATTTTTTTCGCCATTAATTCTTTTAATTTTTTTTTCAATATTAAATTACTGACTCTGACTTTAATCAAAAAAAAATATTTCGCCGGATTTCATTTACCGGACTCAGGTTACTGACCCCCAGTAAGCAATTTACAGATTCCAGATTTCCAGTAATCAAGTTACTGATCCCAGTAATCAGATTACTGACCTCCCAGTAAGCAACTTACAGATTCCAGATTTCTAATAATCAAGTTACTGACCCCAGTAATCAGGTTACTGACTCCCAGTAAGATGATTATTGATCCAGTAATAATATTATTGACTCCGGTCAAAATATACAGAGACAAAATATATCTGGTCATACATTAGATTAGTGTATCATCAACCAAAAAAAACCCCAATTCTCATATTGAGAAAGGTGCTATTCAATTTTTATTCTTGAGTTTTTGTTCAGAATCCAAATCCCCACACCACACCACCCTAAATTTTCAAATGTCAAAACCCTCATCTCGAATCTTCCGAGGTCTCCTCCGATTCCACCGCCACCAACTCACCCACCGTACCTACCACCACTCCACTCCTCCTCCTCTTCCCCACCTTTGAATCAACAAGAGAGATTGTCGGTGTCAAACTGAGACTTGAGCTCGTCGCCGTCGAAGTCGCTATCGTCGCACAACGACGAAGACTAAGAGTCCGTCTCAACTGCACTTGTTACCGACGTCGGAGCCATCCTCACCACAATTTTCGCCGCCGATGAGAGAGAGAAAGAGAAGGATCAGAGAGTGAGAGTAACGGAGCAGAAGTCGTTGGATTTGTTGGTAGAGGCATTGATGTAAGATGGTGGCCCGAGAGAGAGAGAGAGAGTAGTCGGCGGCTGGAGAGAAGAAGAATAGAGGGATGTGATTATTAGGTTAAGGTTATAAACGTCTTTTCTGTTTTTTCATTGGAGTGGGCAACAACAATTGAATTTGGCAACTTTCGACCTGTTTTTAACTGAATGGTCATTCTCCCTTACTTTTTCTATATTAATTGACAAGAACGTGCTTCCTAGGCTTCTAGCTAATGGTTGGGAGTAAATCACATGTGCCTAAATTACGACGCATGTCTAACTTTTAAAGACTTTTAAAAAGTTATTCAAAATAGAGCACTATTTGTCGTCCATCTTCACCCATATATTTACCTAAAAGTATGAGTAAATTAGTTTAAAACTAAAAATAAAAATGTACGACTAAATTTGGATCAAAAGTGTATTTTAGAACTAAAACTACTAAATTACTTTAAAACTAACATATAATAATATTATATGTAAAAATAAATAAATAAAGACAACGTAAATTAAAGGGTAAATTGATCAGACTGCTATTTTCGATTGGAAATGTGCTATTGTCTATTAGGAAACTGTTATTGTCGTGCGTGAGGAGAGAAAGATGTCTATTAGGAAGTTGCTACTATCGTGCGTGAGGAGAGAGATGTGGCTAGAGAGAGAAGTGATTGTGCATAATTTTGTTGTCAAACTGAGAAGTTTGGTCATTTTATAGTCAAAATTTGAATTGGGTGTGGTACTGTTAAATTTTAGGTATGAGGTCATTTCCGTATTTGTATCAAGATTTAAGACATCTAGTATTTTATGGGACAACGTTTTACATGTTCAGAGTACCGGTATTCGGACGTATTAGCAGTATAGTGACCGTTGGCTGTCATTAGTGGTTAGCATTTAACGGTTGAAATTGATATCAATATGGCTAAGTATCAAACTCCGAGCATAGAAAAAAAATAATTTTTACTTTTTCAATATTTGGTATTATTATGTAATTCCTTATTTAATTATTATGCAGGCGAGAATAATATTGGCAAGGATGACTTTGAGCGCTTTATACCGTTTACCACCCATGTGACAAATGGTGATTGGGATAAAGCAAATGAGTTTCTTGGAGAAGTAAATGATCCTTTAAACGCCATAACAGCTAGAAATCCAAAAGATCACAGAGTGACTGCTCTTCACGTAGCAGCCGAAGCGGGGCGTGTGCACATTATCAAAGAATTGGTATCGTTGCTAAAATGGAGGCAAGAAGAACTGGAACTAAAAACGGCTCAAGATTTCACAGATTTTGGTTTCGGTGTAAAATTAGGCGTCGGTGATGGAGTGGTCATGGAAAAGGCAAAGTACATGGTTGAACAGTACGAAAAAACAGTCGGCAGTATTTTGGAGATACAAAGCGCATTTCATGACACAGCTCTTCACATTGCAGCATGGAAGGGACACGTGAATGTAGTGAAAGAGTTGGCGCCTTTGATGAGACAAGAAGGTTTGGAATTAAAACAAAAGAACAATTCCATGACTGCTCTTCACCTAGCAATTGTGAAAGGAGAAATGCAAATTGTCAAAGAGTTGATGCATTGGATGAGATCAGAGGCTTTGGAAGAAGTAGACGGTGATGGTTTTACAGCTTTAAATAGGGCTATTGAATGTTTGAAGGATGGAGACCTTTTTGAAATAGCTAAAATAATTGCTGAAAAAAATGATAAAGTATTTAGTATACCGTCGCCTCCCTATGATGAAATTCCCGTTCTCAAGGCTTTAAGTCGGGGTAAAAAGAAATCGGCTCGCTATATATATTCTGTCACTCCACTTGAAGCTCTCCAACAATCCAATGGCGGTGAATTTATTTGCTTTTGTCTCGAAGCTAGCAACACGATGGGTAAGACTACTTTCATAATATTTGTTATACAGTACTTTCAGTTTTTAGGAGTCTTGCTTGGTTAAAAGCTCAAACCCAAAAACTCCTCACCCCTTTATACAATTCTTCCACTTTGGCGTGGTTGTTAACTAATTGTTATGCACTTGTTCCGCTTTCATTCTACTTTAGATTTGGCATGGGAGTTGCTTCAACATCACCCAAATTTGGCATTCCCTGAAGAGACTGCATATTCCCCTCTGTGGAAATTGGCTGCTATGCGTTCTGCTTTTCTAAGTGGATCACGACTCAAATTCTGGCAAAGGTGGCTTTATAATTGTGAGTATACACTTCATTCGTTTTATCTTCATGCTAGCAGGGCCCACACAGTATGTGTGATAGAAATCAATACATATGTGGATAAATTTTTCAAACAACTACTGCCTAGTTTTCACTATTTTTTCATCTTTCTATTTTGCAATTGGATGGTGCTATTCACATTGATTTCTTTTTCATTATCTACCTTTTCATTGTCATTATTTTATTTTATTTACAAGCTACCTTTTCAATTTGCTTCATCATCTGCTCCCATATCAGATGGGGGAGTTCTAATCTCACAATCATCTTGAGTGAGTGTGGCATGAGCTTACCACTTGTTAGTGAAGAAAAACTCCTAAAAATTTATTTTATAATTCTTATTCTTGCCCTTATTTAAATTTAAAATACATTATAGTGAAATCTCTTCATCTTTTCTTTTTTTTTTATAAAAAATATATATCATCCTTTTCTAATCCTAAATTTGACGAGATCCATGCTAGTTTTCTGATGAACACAAACTAGAAAACGCATCAGCCCTACCTCCAACATCGTCTTCTTTTCCAACTCTATTCCTATACTCAAAATTACACCCACGTACTCATCCCCCAAAATCAACATCAAATTCAAAATTAGAGCTTATAGCTTAGTTGGTCGAGGTCATATTGGACTTGTCGAAGTCAACATTAAATGAGTTGGAGAAGTCGAGGTTGGTGATCTTGTTCTCTGTGATGATGATGTTGTCGCCGCTGAATATCTCGAGGGCCTCATTGTCGATGTCGCATAGGACCTCCCTCACCAACAACGTTCGCACTCCTATCATTTTCTCGGTGTTCTAAGACGTTGTTTCGTCTCATGTGAGGAAGCATATCTTTTTGTAGACACTAGAAAACTCAGTTGTGGATCAAGGTACGGGAACAAAGAGAAGCTTTGCATAAGAGCAACTCCAACAACTTCCCGATATTCTTGATTTTCTCAACTTTTGGAGATTTTAGGTCTTTTTTTTCTCACTTCAACAGCTTCTCCATCCCAGTTCCTAAAATAAGAAAATAGATGAAAGAGTGAAATACATTCCCTAAATTCACATAATCTCCACAAAAAAAAATAAAAATTAGAGATTGCAACGACATTTATTTTTACGTATTCCAATATCTCCTAACGAATCAAGTGTTCCTTAAATATTTTCATAATTCAAAACTTCTTTTCTTAAATGATTTGTTTTAAATAATGAATATTTTATTATTATAATATTTAAAGATATAGAAGAGTAGTTTTGAAAACACTCTCCAAATTACTTGGTACACCCTATTGATTAATTATATTTTACATTAAATTAAATTAACTTTCCCTCAAGTCTTCATTAATAAAACTGTCGAATACAAGGGGATGCGAAGCCTGTTCCCCTAATAATAAGCATCTAGAAGAAGTCTCGAAATAATATCGAGAGTCTCTAAAAAGTACATGTATTCTAACATGTAGAATTTAACAAAAATTGCTATTCTAACAGCGACTATATTTGCTTTGACCACATTAAATTGATTTAAATAGGTAAAAAGATTCAATTTTTTAAAAATATTGTTTTAGGAAAGGACACAAGGCCTTATATTATTAATGTAGGAATTAACATGAACATGATTCACTTTCACCGGCTACGATAGAATCGAATCATGCAAAATTACCAAAATCTTAACAAAACTGAAACCCTTGCCATTTATATGAAGAAACTCTAAAACAAACTCATAAAATTTGTAACAAGAATCTGTTAGAATCTAATAACTTATTTAAAATTAATCAAATCCCCATACGCAAAAAGAATTGTCTCCGATGATGAACTATTCTTTGCCTTAGAAGAATCAAAATCATCAATAGCACCATGGACCAGAAAAATACCAAGCTGAATGTGAAAAAACTCCCTTAGCTTCCAAGCCCAATAAGCCCACAACAATACACTAAGAGCACCCAAAGTATAAATACGGATACCATTCTTTTTGTATTATGTTTATAAAAATATATTTTATAAAAATCATACATATTCTTTTGATTTAATTATTTCTCAAAATTAATCTTTTAGGGTTATTTCTATCAAAATTTTCGATTATTGCTAACACAAAGCCTCTTCTCTTAATAATAGTATAAATTATGTGCAATTAATAGGTATATCCATACCACAACTTGCTCATGGTGGCATGCATGATATCTCGTTAAATGTTGCGGAATCAAAGGATGATCATAACAGTAAAAAGGATTTCATTTCCTCAGGTATGTTGCACGTACATAAGACTAAGTAATGATGAGAGATTTTCGGCCTGCACCATAATTTTCTTCCAGTACAAAGATCCCTTACCCGGCAAAATATATATAATTTTTCTTTTTGTAAAGTTATATATATAATTAATTTTTTTTTATTTAACCTTATTTCAAAAAGTTACATTGGTTTAAGGAAGTCAAGTTTAATTGTGCTATTCACACAATTATTTTTATTTTTCTTACGCCCATTCTTTGATAAGAGGCAATGAAAATCAAGTTTAAACTGTTTTTTTTTCTTTCCGAATAAGTTTGAAGTGGTACTTTGTACACCTCCACCAATTTTCTATTTTTGTTTAACCTTATTATTTCTTATGAAATGACAGATAAGGACAAATAAATAAATAACAATAGATAATAATTTATTTTCTTCTTCTATGCTATTCTTATCTTCTATTCACTTTTAAAATATGTTCTTCTTTCAATCTCTCATGGTTAGATGTGAATTCATACCATGAGAAGTATCAAGAGTTATGTCTCATATCCTTTCGTTGATTCAATTACTTTATGGTAATTGAAAATTTATATATAAATATATATTATCATCAGGCACTATTTTGTAATAAAATGAAGCCGCGACTCTTCTCTAATTGTCTTTGAGATTGACAATGCAATTGTTAATATGTAGATGATAGTATTATATATGTAGTTACAACTTTAGCATAATTTTCATATTTGGTGGCTCTATATTCTCATATGTGCACATGAGCGATCAAATTGTTGTCGTTCTGCATTCAATGTTGCATAACCATTGAGTAGTAGTCATTGGCACGAGAGGACAAATGGCCTAAAGAAGAGTGGGCGATTGATTTTAACTAAATTGGATATGAGACTATTAGATTTTCGTTTGGTTAGTGAAGAGTCAATGGAACAACTACTGTGGAGATAAGAGATAGGTTGGGATATTTTGGTAAACAAGAGGAGGTGTATACTTAGGTTTTTTAAGAATCTAAAAAGTAAAACAGAGGTGTATTAAACAATTGAGGTATACTCAGCAGTTTTGGAGGTACAATTAGAACACCCCTAAAAAGTAATAGAAAAATAAATAAGGTGTGTTTAATAAAAAAAAAGTTTGCAATAAGGTGTGTTCATTCTATCGTCTTTAATGAATAAATAAGGTGTCTCAATAAAAATTAATATATCTCAGATTATATGTGGTTAGCCCATGCACACTAGCTCGTTATGATTATAATCAACATGTTACTTCTAATAGCTTTTATATCAACTTAAGTGAACTTGCAATGCAGAAATGAGCTTATTGAGAAGATTTGCTAATGGCCTCTCTGTATTTTGCGGTACGCTACATCTACACTCCTTATTTTATTTTATTTATATTTATGCTTTATATATGTCTTTTCTTCCTCTAACATAGTTAATATCTTGATTTTTTTATCTAGGAATCGAAAGCATATACGAAATGAAATCGATACACAAATGGATCTTACAGCTTATACAGTGCATGGGTGAAGCGACAAGAAATAATATTCTCACACCTAATCAACTTAACGTGGTGCAAAGGTCAATCTTCGACGCTATAGCAAAAGGGCATTTTGAGTTTGTTACTCAACTGTGTAAAGCAAATCCAAAACTACTCATAGACATTTCTGATAAAAAAGGGAGGAGCATATTTCATGTTGCCATTGAAAATCGTCAAAAAGAGGTTTATAGTTTGATATATGGGTTCGAAGAAGAAAAGCGAAGTGAAATAGGATCTACTTTGGTGAACTCTGAAGATATTATGTTACATTACGCCACAAATTTGTTCTCACTTCCTCAGTTTGATCGTCTACAAGATTCCAGTTTACAAATGCAGAGAGAATTACAATGGTTTAAGGTAAGAATCTCTGCAAAGAATTTCTTTCATTTTTTATTTATGAGAACAAACAATAATGTTAGCCTAATGAGTACATGACTAAAACTAATGCTCAACTTTTTTTATTTTAATTGAAAGAATTCGTTAATTATAGTAAAGATTCCGCAAGTAGGCACCACCGTACCACACAGCACACGTACTCATGTGGTTCAACAACACGAGAAATCCTTTAGGCAAACAAAACCCTTATTATAGACCCCAAAATATCCATGCTCAATTATTAAATGTGCGGCTTAAGACAGATTTGTATGTTTTGTATTCTTTACTTTCGAAGGCTTTGATTAAGTTTCTAAAGTATCTAGGATTTTGGGATGAACCATCGAATATATCAATGAACTTAATAAATTTTTGAAATCACCGAGTATTAACAACAAATTTCTGAGTTTATACATCTAGGGTTTGGTTCCAGTGTCAGTTCACTCTGCATACGAGAGCGGCTGATGTTTATCAATTATGCAATAATGCAAATGATAATATTTTTTTTTTTTTAAATAATGCAGTTTTTTAAATATTTTAGTAAATATAACTCACATACGCCAAATACTATTTGGTCTAGTGGCATAGTCTTCCTTTTGTAAGTGAGAGGTTGTGAGTTCAACTTACGCCAAACTCCTCGTAACATTTCAACTTACCCAACTCACACACCCTTATAGCTCATCGACGCATATTATTATATGGTTTCTCTCTCATTTCTCTATGTCTCTCCTCGTACGAGAGCAGCTGGCGTTTATCATTAATTATCATATGTAATGCATATGTTTAAAAGTAAATAAATATTCGAGGAGTTTTTTATTTTCTTAATCAAATAAACAACTGATATGCTACAACTAGTTTGTTGTGAGTCGAATTCACCACCTCTCGTTTACAAATAAGAGACTTATGTTACTAGATCAAACAATACTTGGCTCTTCGAGGTGTTTTGGTCCAATAAAACTATTTGCTATTTTCTTGTGGAAATAATACACAATCATATATTAACATTTTTATGCAATTTAAATATTTTTTTGTTTTAATTATTGTCATATGCTAAGTTTCTATTCATCTAAATATAGGAGGTGGAGAGTGTTGTACCTCTCGAACTGCATGAATATCGTAGACCTTCTGACGATTTGACAGCACGCGAACTATTTACCAAGAATCACAAGAAATTGATAGAGGATGCAGAAAATTCAACGAAAGGAATAGCAACTTCATGCACAGTTGTAGGTGCCCTTATTGTAACAATGATGTTCACTGCAGCTTTTACAGTTCCTGGTGGAAATAATGGTGACACAGGTCGTCCCTTGCTACTTCATGACAAGTTCTTCAAGGTATTTATCGTTTTAGATACAATATCACTTGTTTCTTCCATAACTTCAGTGGTTACATTCTTGGGAATGCTCACCTCACGTTATGCGGAAGATGATTTTCTCAAATCTTTACCCACAAAGATGATGATCGGCCTTTTCACACTTTTCTTCTCTATTGCCACCATGATGATTGCATTTTCTTTCGCACTTATCATTTTGCTTAATGGAGAAGCATGGATTTTTATACCAAGTATTATGTGCTGCTGTGTTCCAGCCATATCATTCATGTGGTTCTTGTTTCCTTTCCTTGGCAAGATTTTCATATCTACTTATGGACCTGGAATGTTTGACAAAAGCCAAAAAGTCAAACCCTAATTTAAGAATTTGATATTCTCTTTCGTATGAGTTTTAATTTATTTCTTTTAATAAAGAAAAATATTTTAGTACCCTTGGTTTCACACATTGGTTTCACGTAGTAAGTTACGTCAATGTTTAATAGTAGTCATGATTATTCATTGTCATAAATCGTGTTAAGTTGCATGTCTTTATGAAAATAGTGGTATGTTACTATTTGGATTAATTCATGCAATCATTTCCTATATATGTCCGTTATTCTTCTTAATTGCATTACATTTACAAACCTTTATGATGTTATAATTATTCATCTCATAAACTGCTATATATACCTCTCATGTCAAGCTCACCAAAAAGAAACCAAATATATATTCCTCTTCTCTAATGTCATCTCTCCTTCGCCATACCTCTTGTATTCTAAAGTATGTCGAACAAAATTACCAAGGGTTCTAGGATCCAGAGTGTTGCGAGCGTACGCTTACAAAGAAAAATCTCGGCAAACGAAAATAAAAATAGCCCTGTTTCTGTTCAAACCCGTAGGCCTGATAGAAGCATAATAATAAAGACTAAGAACTTGCTGACTAGGTGGAACCGTTGACCCTTGATATGCTTCCTCTGCTAGTACCGGCGGATCCTCTAGCGAGTCTCTTCCTTACAAACCTGAACCTGCTAACTATAGGGAATACCGGGCAGACCGGTCTATTCCGCTCCGATGTTTAAGTCAGTATAGATGTGATAAACTGATAAATAGCCAACGAGAATAGTAGTTGAGGAATTGCTTACCCTTAATGAGGTTGGTCAAGGCCTTTATATAGGCACCCAAGAATGAGGGCTACGATGTGGGATGCTTTCCCCCGAACTCACCGCTGGGCCACCGTTGGGCAAGCCGCCCTTCTCCGGTCATAAGTAACCGCTGGGCAGCCTGGGTCACCGCTGGGCAAGCCCATGCTTTGTTTCTTGCTTCCTAGGCCGAGGCATTGTATTTGGGTCTGTGGGCCTGAGTAGCCAGCCTGTGGCTACTGTCAACAAGCGCCATTGATGTAATTGAGTTTGGATCTTCCCCAAGAGCAAGTGAAATTGCTCTCGACTTAGGAAGGTAATTTTACTTTTGATCAAAGAAGGTATTTAGCAAAACTGAGCTTAGACGATGGTTGGTATTCGCCTCAGATTCAAATGAAGTAGTAGTGGAAATAACAGAGGAATACGGCGATGAAGTCGGTTTTAGCCATGATAAATGCTGAAACAAATGCTTCATCGAGGATTCAAACGGATGGCAATCAAGAGTGAGGATACCACAAGACCTTCTCTGATGGAGCAATTTTCTCTAAGACTTGATGAAAATTTACAAATGAGTGTATGTATATATAGATACATTTCAGCTATTGAAACTATTATAGTATAAGCTAGAGATAAAAGAAGAAGATTAGCAAGGCACCACAAGAAGAATTCAGTTTTCAGGGTGAATTATTTCTCATTCATCCCAATACGGGGTTTAATATAGATGTACAATTGGTTTCCTAATAGGAAAGGATCTTTACAATCCTATCACACCTACACAACATTAATTCTAATTACAAAAGGATATTCATACAATCACACAATATATTCCAACACTCCTCCTCAAGTTGGTGCATAGATATCAATCATGCCCAACTTGTCAATCCATCCAGCAAATACATGGTGTGATAACCCTTTAGTGAGCACATCTGCCAACTGCTCTTCCGATGTTACAAACGGGAAACGGATACTCCTCTTATCAAGATGGTCTCTGATGAAATGTCGATCAATCTCCACATGCTTGGTTCGATCATGCTGTACTGGGTTATGAGCAATCTCAATTGCAGCAGTATTGTCACAATGCAAGTCTATGGCTTTATGGAGTTTGAATCCTAGCCCCTTCAAAACATTTTGAATCCACAGCAGTTCACATACTCCATTTGCCATTCCTCGGTATTCAGCTTCAGCACTAGAACGGGCAATCACATTTTGTTTTTTACTGCGCCACGTTATTAAACTTCCACCAAGAAATGTGAAATACCCAGATGTAGATGCTCTATTAGTCTTGTCACCAGCCCAATCTGCATCAGAATATCCTGTGACACCAAACTCACCACCCTTGGAAAACAATAGACCTTTTCCAGGAGAAGACTTTAAGTACCTGAGTATTCGCATCACAGCTTCCATATGTTCTTCACTGGGATCATGCATGAACTGATTGACAACACTCACAGCATATGCAATATCAGGCCGAATATGTGACAAATAGATCAATCTTCCTACTAACCTTTGATACCTGCCTTTGTTTGTTGGAACCTGTCCAGGACACAGTTCCAGCTTATGATTCGACTCAATGGGAGTATGAGCAGGTTTACAATCCAACATTCCAGTCTCAGTAAGAAGATCGAGTACATACTTTCGTTGAGATAAGGTGATTCCCTCATTTGACCTTGCAACTTCAATCCCCAGGAAATATTTCAGCGGGCCCAGATCCTTCATCTCAAATTCTTGGGACAAACGCTTCCTCAAGTCTTTCATTTCAGCTGGATCATTACCTGTAACAATCATGTCATCCGCATATACAATCAGAGCAGTTATCTTATCACCCTTGCGTTTAATGAACAAGGTATGATCAGAGTTGCTCTGACGATATCCAAATTTTCTCATAGTTCCAGAAAATCTCCCAAACCACGCTCTAGGAGACTGCTTCAATCCATACAATGATTTCTTTAACCTGCAGACTTTCCCAACATCACATGACTTGCAGTTAACACCTGGAGGAATATCCATGTACACCTCTTCTTCTAAATCTCCATTCAAGAATGCATTCTTCACATCGAACTGGTGCAATGGCCAATCATGTCTTGCTGCTAGAGCTATGAGGATGCATACAGTACTAATCCTTGCTACTGGGGCGAACGTCTCCTGATAATCCACTCCATATCGTTGAGTATAGCCTTTAGCAACAAGACGAGCTTTATACCGATCAATGGTTCCATCTGCCTTCAGTTTCACTGCATATACCCATCTACATGCAACTGTCTTCTTCCCAGGTGTGGCATGAACCAGCTCCCACGTACCATTCTTTTGAAGGGCTTCCAGTTCTTCATTCATAGCATGCTTCCACTTTGAGTCTGCCAAGACATCCTGCACATTACTGGGTATAGATACTGTAGATAATTGATTAACAACAAGTGCATGTGATCCGGACAACCTATGGTGAGACACAAAGCTAGCAATAGGATATTTGGTTTTAGCTTCTATGGATGGTTCATATTGTCTCTTCGGAACCCCTTTTGTTTCCCGATGTGATCTCCTAGGTATACTAACTTCTACATTACCCAATTCATTGTTATCAGTACGTACCTCAGGAAGAACATTCTGGGAAAACTCTTCGGTAGTTGATGGAGTAGAAGGGGGGTCTTCATGAGCTACAGGTTCAGAAGAGGCTTGACCATCAATTAGAGGTGCTCCAGTTTCAGGATTCGACCGGTCGAAGAAACCTTCAGTGTTTTCGTTCGACCGGTCGATGATGTCCCTCTGTCCCGTCTTGGCTGCAGTGTTCGACCGGTCGAAGATTTCGCTTGACCGGTCGATGATTGCTCCCTGTTCAATCTCGTCTGCAGAGTTCGACCGGTCGAGTGTATCTTTCGACCGGTCAAAATCTCCTCCAGTAACGTTCTTCGGCTGATTTCGTCGTCCAAGTTGCTCCTCTAATTTTTCCAACTCACCAAAATCATCCACAAATAGAGGATTACCTTCTTGTATGTGTTTCTCCCCCTGAAGGGAAGACTCTGAAACTCCCCCTGAGTAATATGGTTCAGACTCACGAAAGGAGACATCCAATGAAACATGCATCTTGTTATTGAGTGGAACATAACACCGATACCCTTTCTGAAATTCAGCATAACCAACAAATACACACTTCACAGCTCGTGGATCAAGCTTTCCGCGTAGCTCTTTGGTGATGTGGACATACACGGTACATCCAAACACACGGGGTTCTAGATTCGGCATGGATGGTGCTTGTAACAGGTTTTGCAGCTTTTGATATGGGTTCTGGAACTCAATCACACGAGAGGGGGTGCGATTGATTAAGTATGCAGCAGAACACAAGGCCTCTCCCCACATATTTGTAGGGACATTCATACCAAATAAAGAAACACGAACAACTTCCAGCAGCTGTCGGTTCTTTCGCTCAGCCAATCCATTCTGTTGTGGGGTATAAGCAATGGAAGTTTGATGCCTAATCCCATGAGCACCCAAATATGTGGACATATCTCCATTCACATACTCGCCACCATTGTCAGACTGAAGAACTCGAATCGGTTGCTGGTATTGAGTGGCCACCATTTTGTGGAATTCAACAAATCTGGCATAGACTTCACTTTTGCATTTCATCAACGAGACCCAAGTCATTCTGGTGCAGTCATCAATAAACGTCACAAAATATCTAAAACCAGAACGAGAAGAAACTCTTGCAGGGCCCCAAACATCTGAATGAATTTTCATGAAAGGAACTGAACTTTTATTCAAACTTGGAGAATACGTAATACGATGGCTCTTGGCCAGTTCACATACATCACACTTAAAAGCTGATTCATCAATAATGGAAAATAACTGAGGTTGCAATTTCCTAAGATAACCAAAATTCAAATGGCCTAAGCGTTGATGCCATAACCACACAACGTCCTTGGCTTTATTCAGGCTACTGGTACTATTTGCTTGACTATGCTGCTGTTGTCCACTGCTTGGTAATTCCAAGTAGTATAACTTCCCCCTTCTAACACCATAACCCAGAGTCCTCATTGTCAGAATGTCCTGAAAAATACAGAAATCGGGATAAAATGTTACAGAACAAGATAGGGCCCTAGAGATCTGGCTAACAGATAAGAGGTTATAAGCAAGAGAAGGGACAACAAGAACAGAATCAAGATTGAGTTCAGGAGAGAGTTGTACAGATCCTTCACCCAAAACAGGAGAAGGAGACCCATTAGCAGAGGCCACAACATGTTCAGGGGAAGGTCTCATAGCATCAACTACACTAGAACTATTTGTCATATGATCAGTAGCACCTGTATCAATTATCCAAGATCTATTCACAGATAATGTGTTAAGAGAAGATGCCTTACCCCTGTTACCTGTTTCAACAATGAGTGCGGCTGATTCAGTAGTTGTCACAGCTGCTTTTGGGGTGGTCTTACGAGGTCTTCTAGTAAAATCCCACCATTCAGGGTAGCCAACAAGCTCATAGCATCGTTCCTTTGTATGACCAACCTCCTTACAATGAGTGCATGTAAAGTGAGGGTTTTTGGGAGGTTTGCCACCAGAACGAGGAGGATCAGAAAAACCAGGCGGAGGTCCCTGTCGGCGCTGGGACTGAGCAGCGTTGGCTGTTGAAGAAGAGGAGGCTGCCATGACAGAGGCTTCACGCATTGGTGGTGCAGAGAGGGCAGTTCGATTTGTGTGGAATCGACGGACATGGGCATATGTTTGTTCCAGATCCAGCTTCTGTTCTCTTCTCAACAGCTCTTCACAGACTTGACTGAATTCAGCATCCAGTCCCATCAAAAACATGTAAACCCGTTGGCGGGTCAGACAGGACGATTCATTCACAACACCATCAATTGTGTCTTGAGAGTGCTTCATGCGTTGATCCAATTCATCAAGCCATTCAACAAGCTCATTGTAGTATGTTGAGAGGGCTCTGCCATTCTGCTTCGTTGAGTAGCACAAACGATAAAGTTCAAACATACGGGTTTCATCAGACTCATCATAGTAGGTCTTGTATAGGGCATCCCAAATTGCCTTGGCGGTGGGCAATCTGAGGTACCGTTTTCGCACTCCGGGAGTCATGTTTTCAATAAGCCAGCACTTCACCTTTCCATTGTCGGCAACCCATGTTGAATATCCAGCAGAGGCAACGGCAGGAGGATCTTTGGTGAGGAGATCAAGCTTGTTTCGACCTTCAAGTCGAATCTTCATATATTCAGACCAACTGGAATAGTTGGTTTCAGTGAGGAGTTCACCGATGGAAAAAACGGAGGTGTCTTGAATGGTGTTGTGGTAGTGATTGTGAACAGGGTGCACAACAGCTTCATTGTGGAGGACGGCGTCATTGTTGGGGACGATTTCGTTGCCTTCATTCACGTTCTCCATCTCTTCAATTCAAGATTCACTTTCAGATGCAGCGGAAGAAAAAAAGGTGGTGGTGATTCAGGGTTTCAATTCACTTCAAGGTTTCAAGGTCCAGGAAAGAGGCTCTGATGCCAAGAAGAATTCAGTTTTCAGGGTGAATTATTTCTCATTCATCCCAATACGGAGTTTAATATAGATGTACAATTGGTTTCCTAATAGGAAAAGATCTTTACAATCCTATCACACCTACATAACATTAATTCTAATTACAAAAGGATATTCATACAATCACACAATATATTCCAACACCACATAAATTGAACATGTCATAGCAGAGGAGACGGGCCAAAAAACATAAGTCAGCCATTACCTTTAGCAAAAGTTAACTTAGTACAAACCGAACCAAGTTAAACTGTGAACGACTGTAGTTACAGTCCTCTACCTTCAACAGGTTTGTCCACCCCGTGGTAGGCTCAAATTAAATCCAGCCAGGTCGTTTCGGTGTGAAGCTGAGTGTGGAGGAAATCCGAGGAATCGAGGTTGTGAAGCGTGATGAGGCTGGAAACTTCAGATGAGCCTTGCGTGGGTTCTGCCGCGTTCTTCATTGTGAAGCTGAAACTTGCATAGCGGGATGTCTTTCAGTCATAGATCACAGGTGGAAAAATGTTGAGATTCAGAGTGATTCTTCAACATATTTTTAGAGAAGCTAGCTGATAGCAATATAGTATGACAGATATGTAGCATCCGATACTGGTTGGGACTAAGGGCTGAGGTACATCACCATACTAGAGCAATATAATACCCCAAAACTACTATAGAAGTTCTTAATTCACTCTTTTCATTTATTTCTCTTTCCCTTCAAAGTCTCAAACCTCACTTCCAGTATATACAATACAACACAGAAGGCAAATTAACTCTAGCCTAGAGCAACAGTGACATATTAACAAACAAGAAAATAACAAACACACCTTGAAACATTCACCAGACCTAAAGAGGCAACAGAGAGTTGGGACTTGATCCTTCGTTTCCTCAGACGCTCGGCAATAATAATGAAGACAAGGTCAAGAGAGTGGGAGGCATTTAGCCTTGGGTCAGTGTACGTGAGTATGGTAGCGCGAGCTAAGATCATCGAATGTCACCGTTCGTGACCCTCCAATGCATTGCGTCACATTCTGGCCGGCCAGTCATCTCTAGGTGAACACCGCCTGGGTGGCTTCCTTCTTGATCATGCACGTCAAATAATTTTATATTGATTCGTACATTAATCAATATAAGGCTTTGCGTCCTTCTTAATATATATATATATATATATATATATTTTTTTTTTTAAAAAAAAAATTGAAATTATATGTTGTAATAGCACTCATGAACACACTGGTTCATAATTGTAACTAGCATGTTACTCCTAAGCTCTTGCACCACCATATGTGAATTTTCAATGCAATGCAGTTATGACTATATAGAAGATTTGCTCAAAGCCTCTATATATTTTGCAGTATGCCACATCCACACTTCTTAATGTTAATTTTTAATGTGCTTTTAAATGAAAATTTTTATTATGAAAGAACATAGTTGATAGTGTTCTCAGTGTTCTAATTCAGGAACTCATCGTATATATGAAATGAAATTGACACATACTTGGAGCTTTCAAACTCTACATAACATAGGTGAAGCAACAAAAAGTGATGATTTCACGCCGGATCAACTTAGCACGGTGCATATATCAATCATCAGATCTATAAGAAAAGGGCATTTTGAGTTTGTTACTCAACTGTGTAAAGCAAATCCAAAACTACTCCTGGACAGTTATGAGGAAAAGGGGAGGAGTATACTTCATTTTGCCATTGAAAATCGTCAAAAAGAGGTCTATATTCTTATACATGGCCTTGAAGAAAAAGAGTGAAATGGCATTGCAAGTTACGTTAAGAACCCCAACGGTACTATGCTAAATTTTGCAGCAAATTTACCCTTGCTTACAAGATCTGATCACATTCAAGATGCAAGTTTGCATATACAAAGAGAACTGCAATGGTTTAAGGTCAGAGTATCTCATTCTGCACCCACACACCTGCATTTATTTTTCTACCAATTTTTTTTTATCAAAAGAATGTTCTTGCTGTTAGCCAAAAGGTGTGTGTGTCATTTTATAAATTTATCATATATTATTTGAACTGTTAACTAAAGGATGATAAGTTAAAGATTGAAATTAATGATCCAATTTGAAAAAGTATGTATCTTCTCTGCATTAACTTCTCACATAACCCACTTACCACTATGTGCTGACAATCACAGTGGAAATGTTATGAACATCCAAACAATCATATAGATATTTAAAAATTGAACGGTAAAAATATTGATATGCGTAGAGAAGTTGTTCTAATAGATGGTTAGCTTCCTAATACAAAACTAACCGATTAGCTCTAGAGAACTCATCTTCTATCTACATTTGGCTCTCCTTTAAAATATAAACATTGAATTTGTGGTCCAATGAATCTATTTGCAATTTCTATTTGCGAGCATATGTTTAACTCTTTATTCAATTTGATACTGGAAGTGGAAAGTATTGTAATTCTGAATCGAAGAGCATAATACATTAAATTTTCCAGAATGTTTAACAGCACGTGAACTATTTACTAAGAACCACAAGAAACTAGTAGAGGATGCAGAAAGTTCGATGAAAGTAACAACAACTTCTTGTACAGTTGTAGGTGCTCTAATTATCACAATGACATTTGCTGCAGCTTTCACGGTTCCTGGTGGAAATGATGGTAACACAGGCATTCCCTTGATATTAGATAGAGCTTTGTTCAAGCTTTTTATAATTTCAGATACTGTTTGGGTCCAAATTGATATTTGTCCGAGATTGTGGGTCGAGCCCTACGAGGTTATTCATTAAAGAATAATCTGATATATATTTAGTCATTCCCTCTTAGAAAGGAGTTGGGGTTCCTTTGGAAATCCGAGAAGGAGGTGGTTTAAGGTAATTGAATTCTGATTAATCTCCAAATCTATTATACTGCTTGATACGCAAGTATTAGAGTTTGACATTCTCTATATAAAGAGCTCTTGTCCAACTTAGAAAGGGTTCACAACCATCAAACAAACACACAAGCTGTTGCGCATCGCAAATCTTGCAAAGTCTCCCCGGAGCATCTTACGCGCACTGCCTCCACAAATCGCAAACAACCACCATCCAACCTCGTTGCAACTTTACGCCCGCCACCGATCGCTGTATACCTGCATGGTTGTCGAAGTGTGCCTTGCATTAGTGTCGAGAGTCGATAAGACCTATCGCTTCTAGCATCCGCATATCGTAGCACACCTGCACCATACGTACAGAGACGCATACTGCGCCATACGTACAGAGTCACACGCTCGCCTCGTGTCTGCGTTCGCTGAAGCAACCAGTGTCAGTCCCTACGCCAGTAACAAATCGAGTCGTTACTCCGGTAACAAAACATAAACCAATCTGCTATAGGTTGGAGGAGAACTATTCCCCCCGATCTTGAATTATTGCTCTGCTTTGCATCACAGGATCGAAGTAAGATTACTCAATCTGCAATAGGTTGAAAGAAAATCCTAATATACTTTTGTTAGGTCTTGTTCGAGCCTCTTACGCCGGCCTAGTCAACGCCCGCGTAACAGTTGCTTGGTCGAGAAGTCAGGAATTGGGAGCAGACAGATACACTCGCCAGAAGTACGCTCGCCAGAAGTACGCTCGCCAGAGGTCGTCCGCATCAAAGTTGTACCTAACTCAAATGTACTGGCACGCTCGCACACATCACAACAAGACTCAAGTTGACGTTTGCCACCCCCACGTGTTGACCGTTCGCCGGGTGCTAAATCCGCCATGAACATTTTGGCACACCAGGTGAGACCAGTGTCAAGATTGCGGGATCTAATCCATATCGACGAGTCATGCCTCCCTGCAATAAACCAGAACACAGGTTGTTCACCTCGCACAACTCATCTGAGTGTAGAGGTTTAACAGAGGCAGAAGTAGGCCTAAAGTTTGGAGGTGTGGTGACTAACATTGAGGATCTTACGGAGGTCGTCAATGTTGGCAAAGGGGTTTCTGAAACTCCAGTAGCTGCTGGAAGCCAGAGTGAACCCACCAGCATTCTGAGTAAGAATACGGCTAATGCCTCAGAGTCTTTAGAGATTTCTGAGGAGAATAACAGTGCGGTCCTTGTCGTTACATCTCCCGAAGATGTAATGGAATCTTTGAACCTGATGTTGGCAAAGTCAGCATCAACCGATGATGTTCTTCAGAGGATTGAAGCTAGTTTGAAAGAGCTGAGGACAGAACAGATTGGGAATTCAACCGACATTAAGTGGTTGGCGAATCAGCAGAACAAAACCGCCAACCAGATGGTTACTCATGCTAAGGACTTCAATGAGAAAGTGAAGACACAGCAGGATTAGATGACAAAAACCTCGGCTGCTATTGAACAGTTATCACTATTGTTCAGACAGAGGTTAGAATCTAAGTTGCAGGAAACAGAGGAACCGACTCAGCCTGTGGTGGTCGGAAGAAGGCAAGGAAAGGGGTCTCCCAGCACGATACGGCCTCCTATTCAAACTCAGGGGTTTGATTTTTCTCGAGCTTCAAAATTGAGAAGAGGAGGTGGAAGACTTATTAACCCTCCATCTGATGAAGAAACCGACGAGTCAGAAAAGGAGGAAGTCCGGGTTCTAACTCTAGATGCTGTGAATAAGCTGTTTGAAGAAAAGATGAGGGTTATGCATTGTTTGCCAGATACCAACCGAACTTATGCTAATCCGTTTCCCATAGAGGTGAATGCGCTTCCATGGCCGCAGAACTTTAAACACGTCCGATTCACCCAATTCTCTGGGGATTCCTCGGAAGACGCTGAGACTCATATCACTCGCTTTAACAACGAGTGTGGTCCTAATGCAGAAAATTCCATACTCAAGCTGCGAGTATTCGGTACTTCATTAACGGGGTCGACATTAGCATGGTATAAGGATTTAGCGCCAGGGTCAGTTCCAGACTGGAGGACTATGGAAATCCTATTTAGAACCATGTTTGGGGTTGTTGAGGCCAAAGTCACTGTAAAGGTCCTGGCTGAAACAGAACAACAACCCGGAGAGTCAGTCATGAATTATCTAAAACGCTTTAAGTTGCAGTTAACCAAATGCAAAGCTAAGCTTTCAGAGGATACTATAGTCGACTTAGCTATTGGAGGACTGGATGAGGAAGTCCAGGCTGGCTTTCAGCAGGTATATGTTACTAATATGGCTGATCTAACTATTACGTTAGCTGAACAACAACATTGGATTGATCGGATGAAAGAGAAAAGAGAGAGGAAGAAAGGCATCCCATTATCCTACTATCCAGGCTCTTTGAAGCCTAAGTTGAGTGTCCCTTCTGGTTCAAAGACGATCGCAACTATACAAGCAGAGTCATCTCCAAACCTAACTTGGGTTGAGGAGGATGAGGAAGAAGGAGTAGCGGTTGTAGAAGTGGTTGGTCGCCAGCAACTACAATCAAAGAATGTAAGACTGACCAATGATCCAATCAAGATTGTGACTTCTGTGCCGACTAAGTCCGTTTTTGAGTCATATACTTATAGTGCACACAAGGCTCCAGAGATCTTACATGAACTATTTCAACGAGGGCGGCTTCAACATGAAGGAGGTTTCGTTCCCAAGCCAGACTACATGGCGGGTAAGAAATATTGCAGTTTCCATAACATGACTAACCATTATACCAAAGACTATGTCAAGCTCAAGGATCAGATCCAAATATGGATCAATGATGGTCTTATGAAGATGGAAGCTGCCAAGGAACCTACTTGGATAGAATCTAAGCCATTCCCTCATTTGAACACGATAGATTTTGTCTCCAATCCATATCAACAATTGGGATCTGGCAAGTGCATTTCCAAGTTTGCACATTATACATATGATGCAAATAGGGCCCCAGAGATTTGGGAATTCTTGATCCATGAAGGGATGATTAATCCTGCTACCGCTCGCCTACCACAAAAGGAGACAACGCCGGGCGAATCCTATTGTGCTTTTCATCATTCTAACAACCATCATACCTTCAAATGTGTTGCGTTAATGGACCAAATTCAAGAATGGTTGAATGATGGAACTTTGAGGTTTGCTGAAGAAGCGGTGGCTTCTATACCTGAGTTTTGGGTAAATGTCATCGACAAGAATGAGTCAGAAGCGAAACAGCAAACTGACAACAATGAGCATTCGCCAGCAAAGGAAGAGATGGTGCTGGTACCACGTTATGAGTTATGTCTTAACTGTAAAATAAGCTGTCACCTACCTATCACATATGAAGAGTTGCAGATTGCACTTAAGGAGGCAGAACAGAAAGCCTTAGAAAAGGCCAAGCGCACTCATCCAGTTCCTGAACGATCTAGGCCTGATGTTTACAAGCGAGCGAAGTATCATCATAATGAACGGGAAACTTATGCTAGCAAGCTAAGGTCTCGGCCAGACCCAGCACCTACTGGGGTCAGGTCGGTTCTAGTTTATGGTCCTCCCATAATATCGGATCCAGACGTGACGAACAAGTCTTACATTCTATCAGCGTCAAGTTCAGAGATTAAGACTGACAGGTGGTATCGACAACAGAATGGTAAAGCTGTGGAGGTACCTCCTAATCAGACTAGGAACATGCAGAAGCGGTTTGACAAAGCAAAGAGGACTCTGGATGCTTTGGCCAACGGGGAGTTGATCCCGGAAGAGCTTTCAGTGCCGGTTGAACACATACGGGAGACTTATAAGCGATACAAGGCCAAAACCTATGTTGATAGTTGCCGCGCGCGAAATAGAGACACTTCACCGCCTCATAGACAAAGTGTTCACGAGAGACTTTCGAGGTCACACCAGGCGGCGGATGCACATAGGAATTCAGCAAGAAGGAGATTAGTTTACTCCCCAGAAAGAGAGACCGTTAGATCTGTCGCGTCAAACCGATCAGATCCTTTGCTCACAAAGAAAATCTCAGAGGCTGGGGTACAACGGAACTCCGCCATGCTGAAATGGAAACATAAAGAGGCGAGTGTCACTCAAGCCACAGGTACAGCAGGGGTTCCTGAGGGGCAAGCAATTGCCAAGGAATCCAAGCTCGCGAAGGCAGAGCCAACCAAGCCTATTATGATATTGGCTCGGTCAAAATCCTTGGGTATTCCTCCCGGCATGTCCCTACCTCAATACATAGCACAAAAGCTAGGTACTGACCCACCTCCAAGGAAAGCGGAAAGTGAGTCCAAAGTCCAGCCTTCGGACTTAGTGGCGGATGAAGGTCTACCAGGAGCGGATGATGAGATAATGGAAGACGATGAAGAGTTCGTGGACGAGGATGACGCCATCTTAGATTGCAACATGGTCTCATTGGATCCAGAGATGTTGGATTGTCACATGACCTTTATCTTATCTTCTGATTACGCCTTACCAACACCTATACCTACTTCTCAATTCATCCAAGAGGAAGAGAAGGACAGACTAGTATACCATATACAAGAACCTCAAGATGAGGCAATGGCGAGCACGAAAAGAGAAAGATCTCAATCCACCAACAAACCTCCAGAGAGGTTGGCTGAACATTTACAGCTAAATGTGGCGTTTCCAAAGCCTACATTTGCCTTGTCTCAACACCTCAAACCGCTTTATGTGTCAGTAGAGGTGGCAGGCCTCAAAGTTAACAAAATTATCATCGACACAGGAGCCGCGGTGAGTGTTATCACTCTTGGTACAATGGAAAAGCTAAAGATTCCTGAAGAAAAGATTATAGGTACCACTATGAAGGTTAGAGGCTTTGCTGGTGCGGTCACCCCAACCAGTGGTATCTTAATGCTCAAAGTAAAACTTGGGCCTTCTGATGCTTTTCAAGGATTCATTGTCACAGAATCTGCCAATGCCCCATATAGCATGATCCTGGGGAGAGATTGGATCCACAAGACACTTTCTGTCCCATCATCATTACATCAAGAGATAATCATGTGGGATCCAGTGTCTGACATTCTGGTAATGATCAAGGCGGATGACCACCCTTACACAATAGCAGCCTGTTCTCTTGAAGCAGACTACTATTATAGTTCTATTAGACCTCTCAGGGTTGAAGGTATTGACAACAAAGGACATCCAATTGGGGTGACCTCGACTGATCTCGCTCAGTGGGGTTTGACACAAGCCAAATCAGACGGTTTCAGGCCCGCCTCCATGGACTTCTTATCAGATAATGTCAATGAGTGACAACCTCACAGTTGAAGAAACAGAGACCCTTGCTTCTTTGATGCAGCGTTGTGTTGTTTTTAGAGAGGAGCAATTGGCTTGGAAGGCGGTCGCTCTAGTTGAGTGTATCGATGAAGATGAGACAGTGACTATAGAAGAGGGGGAAGCTATACAACCAGCCCCAGCAGCGTTAGATGATACTTCACCTAAGGTACATGATCCAGTGGAAAAAGTTAATCTCGGCACTGCTGAAGAACCTATGGAAGTTGCCAGATACCAACCGAACTTATGCTAATCCGTTTCCCACAGAGGTGAATGCGCTTCCATGGCCGCAGAACTTTAAACACGTCCGATTCTCCCAATTCTCTGGGGATTCCTCGGAAGACGCTGAGACTCATATCACTCGCTTTAACAACGAGTGTGGTCCTAATGCAGAAAATTTCATACTCAAGCTGCGAGTATTCGGTACTTCATTAACGGGTTTGGCATTAGCATGGTATAAGAATTGCCACACGTTATATTGATCCTAATTTACCCATGGAAATCAAAGATATAAGATTGATGACCAACGTTTACAGCAACAGAGCTATAGATGTTGAACCAATATCCCAAAAAAATACTTCGATATTACTTCATAATTCAGTCTCTTTTCTTTTATTTCTGTTTCCCTTCAAAGTCTCAAACCTCAATTCCAGAGGTCCAGTATACACAATACAACACACAGAAGGCAAATTGACTCTAGAACAACAGTGACATATTAACACAGCCACTAACGCCTTAAAACACAGAAAAAAGGAAAGAAAGAAAAATAACAAACACACGGCTTGACCCTTGAACCATTCTACAGACCTAAAGAGGAAACAGACAATTGTGACTTGATCCTTCGTCTCCTCAGGCGCTCAGCAATAATGAAGGCAAGCTCAAGAGATTGGGAGGCATTTAGCCTTGGGTCACAGTGAGTATGGTAGCGCGAGCTAAGGTCGTCAAATGTCACAGTTCGTGACCCTCCAATGCATTCGGTCACATTCTGGCCAGTCATCTCTAAGTGAACACCGCCTGGGTGGCTTCCTTCTTGATCATGCACGTCAAAGAATGCTCTGACCTCAGCCTGACAGGAAAAATAATGAACTTAAAACTTTGAATGCAGGTTAGGGATTTCTTCTATTATGTATTTCTAATTACCGCAATGATATTGACATTTATCGACTTATCGTCCTATGAAACAGACAATCAGCTTATGCAAAGCAATATCCAACCAACCTAAGTAATCAAAATTTAAATGGCCTCATGGAAATCATTGTGCAAAAAGTAAGGAGTTAAAAGTTTGTTTTTTGCTAAATGAATATCAGATGATGCACAAAATGGACTCCAAGTCGATTTTAGACCAGACACTCACCAACCCCGGATTACTTTTCAAATATCTTCACCAATATATTATTTCCTTAGCCAGTCTTCCTTATAAACCATTCTACCTAACACTTCTAACAAGTAGTCCCCTTCCCACCTACTACATTGGGACATTGACAAAAGATATATATAAAAAAAACTTGTTTAAGTCGAGAGAAATATGCCAACTTGTTCTAGATATATTTTGCCCATGGGATGTAATGAAATATAATGCTGTCTTTTTCAAAAATGAATGCCAAAGACGTACCATAAGTTTAAGCCTAACCAAAAACAACATGCTTATGGAAACAAACACATACGGGTACAATGTGCAAGCACAATCAATTCTATATGATTCACATGGCTATTATATTTGCTAGTTTCCACATGTATTACTAAGCTTGTTATGTCGCATGGATGCAATACATATACTTATTACTTTCACAAATCTCTTTCCTTTTGTACCCCTTTGTCTATATTAGGTGGTTTTACTGGTTTATGTAAAATATGTAGTACTTATGATTTGATATCCGCTACCCTTATCCAACCTATGTCAGAGCAATGGACCTAAGTAGCTGAAGAAATGAAGAATGAAAAAGGGTATGAGATCAGTACTATACCCTTATGGCATCAAAAGGGCGTGTCTTGAGACCACATGGAGCCTTGATGGTGTTTCCATGCATAGGGTCGCTGACCCATGTGACAATTTGTCCTGCCCGACGGACTGCCCTAATAAGATGAGGAAGCTTCACTCTCATGTTCTCAGCTCCCATTCTTGTGATCACTGTTATCCTCCCCGCTTTATTTTGAGGATTCAAAATCTCAATGAGCTTAACAAGCTCATTGGGATCCATTTTATCACTCACCTGCATCGCAAAGAATGATCATAGATTAGTCTCCACCACCATAATTAACTTGCATAAAATTGTCATGAACAATAAATAACAGAAATACGAATTGATCGTATATAATTCGAGATTTCAGTTTGGTTTATTCCAAAGTTGAAATTAATAAAAGATCCACATTCCGAATCAAGATAGCAATAGCAATATTAGATACTCTGACCAGAAAATTTTCTAGATAATTTGCATAACGTGCAGTTCATTTATTTCTTGAAAAAGAAAAAAGTACAATACTATATAACAAAAAAAGGCATATGGATTGGACTAAACTCAAATTACCTTGATTCCAAGGGGATTAGCCACACCTCTAAGGAACTCAATATGGGCGCCATCCAGTTGCCTGGTTCGCTCACCAACCCAAAGCATATGGGCAGAGCAATCATAGTAAAAACCAGAAGTTGAGTCCAACCTAGTGAGCGACTGTTCATAAGGCAAGAGCAAGCACTCATGGGATGTCCAGAACTCGGTGGTTGTCATGATAGGATGGTCAACTGTGAGCCCAGCTGCGTTCATGAATCCAAGGGCCTCATCAACCCGGTGAGCTAGTTCGCGGTACCTGTCATTCCAAGATCACGGTAAACTTGTTATGAGGTGCATTGGTACCAAGCCTAACCAAATAAAAAATCGCACACTTCAACTAAGAAAAATGATACAAAATGTTAGTTCCCAGTCAGTATAACAACCATGCCAGTCCCATGATAAACATGTTACTCCTTGATATGGTAATACCTAACAAAATTTAACAAATTTATGCTTAAAACTGACTGATTCTTCCGACGATACTAGTATGAGGCACCAATTTGCTTAAAATAACATCAATTAGATTCTTCATATGACACTGTGATCAGGCACCAACTTGGATGAGTTGTTACGACCTCAAAAAGGAAAAGTGATTTTGGGTTATTAGGAAGAACAAATCTGAACACCATCGCAATAATATCTAGTATATAATAAACAGTGGTCCCAAAATTCATCAGCCATCACATGAAACATATAACAAAAGTGAATCGGGTCTTTAAGCATAAAAATGAAGAATATACTCGAAGATTGCACAACAAAACAAACAGGCAAGGCATCGATCATGACTGAGAATATACAACACAATCAATCTCTGACCCACAAAAGATCTAAACTTTACCAAGGCTTTTTACTATCGAAACTGAAAAGTTACCTATCTCCCTGTTCGCTCTGCTCTGTGAAATCCAAGTTCCACTGGGTAACCCTCTGCATAGCCGCATAACCACCGGTGGCGAAAGCCCGGAGAAGGTTGAGAGTCGCCGCCGATTGACAGTAGGCTCTGATCAATCTCTCAGGGTCCGGAGTCCTTGACTTTGAATCAAACGCGTCTCCATTCACATTGTCTCCTCTGTAACTCGGTAGCTTGACGCCGTCCTTCTCCTCAAACGGGTCGGACCTCGGTTTCGCAAACTGACCCGCCATCCTCCCCACCTAATAACCCACAACAAACTATCAGTTCATTTCCCTGTAATTCTCAAAATTATAAGCAAAGAAATTGAGACCTTAATAACTGGCATTTGGCCTCCGAACATCAAAACAACGCCCATCTGGAGCAGAATTCTGAAGGTGTCACGAATATTGTTGGCATTGAACTCCTTAAAGCTCTCAGCACAATCCCCACCCTGAAGAAGAAACGCGTTTCCCATCGAGGCCTCGGCGATACGCTCCTCTAGACTCCGAGCCTCGCCGGCGAAAACAATAGGCGGGAAAGAGTCCAGCGTCCGGAGCACCGACTCCAGATCCTCTTTATTCGGGTACTCCGGCAGCTGCAGCGCCTTCTTGGACTTCCACGAGTCAATATTCCATTTCGCCGGCGCCGCATTCCGGCTAGTGGAGCCATTAGACGCCGCGGTTGGGGGCGCAGCTGCCACTTGTTGCTTGGTCGACACTGCGGGATTCTTGGCGGGCTCGGCGGCGTGGACGGCGACGATGTTGGGCCTGATGGGCCGGCAGGGGAGGGAAGGTTGGTGAGGTGTGGAGGGCAGCTGGGTGGTCTGAATAAAGGTAGATTTGGATGATATGATAGAACTGCTAGTAGTGAGAGCCATTATTGAATGAGCCTTGTTGGGTTCGAACTTAGATTTTTGATTTCAGATACGAAATGAGATTGGGAGAGAGAATCTCAGAGGGTACCTGAGAAGAGAATGAGGGACAGAGGAGGAGGGTTTTATAAGGAAGAAGAGACGCGGTGGTGGGTTGTTGAGAGTTTGAGACAGAGCTGGAGGGTTAGTTTCGGGGTTTTGGGGGGTTTATAGGGGTGGTTTTGGAATTTTAAAGGGTTCAACAATCTTAGGCTAAAAGTCAATTGCTTGGGAGAAGGTGATGAAAACGTATGCACCTACTAAATCCGATCACTCGATGGGTTTGAAGTAGGTGGATGGATATCACAAGCCGCCACGGAAGCCGAGCCGATTTAGTTTTCTTTTTCTCTATGTAATTTTTTTTTAAAAATATTTTGATTAGGTTTTGTTTTTAGTTTTTTGTATTTGTTCCAGTCCGATTTGATTTATTTTTGCGATCCTAAGCCTTTCATGACTAGTGTGGTGGAATACTAAAAATAGTTGTTTTATTAATGCTAGTATTTAGCAAGTGCAGTTACGAATTGAACTACCTCTAATGAAATTTCGATTGAAATTGTATTTCTCATCTATTTTGTCTGATTTCCTTTAACCATTGTAATAGTTATGTAAAGCTAAGTTCATTGTATCGAAGAGAAGAAATGTATGAATAAGTTCACCGTTTGTTACTTCATTTATAGTAGTACAGTTTTGTATCAATTTTATATACCATATATATAACTATTGCAATATCCACTATTATAATTCATAGCATGTAGTCAGTCAAAACAAATGAAATTATAGTTGAATATGATTATTTAAATGACACTACGATGGTTACGTTCACTTCTTTATATACAAGATGAATGTTATATGTAGGATCAATTCCCAAAAAAACTTTCCCAAAATTCATTTCGCAAGAGCCAGCCAGCCAAGCCAAAGCCAAAAGAAATTAGAGAAGGGTGGGATTATGTCCAAGTCACCCACCAACCTAGTTCCACTTCGTGCACCACCCTACACTACACTCTCCTCTCTCCTAACCCGAATTGCAGCAAGCCCCTCGAAGACCTGACACGTGTCCTGCTACTTGGCAGCATGACGTGGCGTACCCCCGGTTTCTCGCGCAAGAGTGTTCAAATTCTCGTGGTTTGGGACTGACAGATTAGGAGTTGGTGAAGTAACTGAGGTCAATCTAACGTAGCTTACATATGATGTTGGTCCAACTTTGGAAATGTTCAAAAACAACCCAAGACAACAGTTACATTTTAAGATTTTTATTGAAAAGGTAACGTAAACAATACTTTAATGACTCGTATGTAATGCGAGACTCAAATTGTGCAAAGCATTTACCAGACTCTGAGAATGTGGAGAACTATGGGAGGATAGAGGTGTGTCATGTGTGCGTGTTCGGTGGCTTGGTGCCATGGTTTCTCAATCGGGAGGACTGTGTTCGAGTTCTATTAAGACTGTGGGCGGGATGAAGTTTAAAAAAAAAATAAAAATAAAAAAAGAGAAAGAAAAATGAGAGTGATTAGAGCATTAAGATAAATATAATGAAATACAAGTATCTTATGAGTAATGATTAAACGGAATGTACACTCTTTTCTAGAACGAAATAAATTAGAGACAATGATTAGATGGAATACGATAAAATCAGTACGAGGTTGTACGTGACATTTCATAGCAATGTACTTGGGGTAATGAAGGAAGTACAATTTATAGAGTGATCCATCATTTAGTGGAACACGACAAAATCTGAACACGGTTTCCCACAGTATAATTACGTAACGACATATATTTGAGACAATTTATAGAGTGATCCACTGTTATTAAGTTAGATATGACAAACTCGCAACACAGTTGCATGCAATATTGTCTGAGCAATGTACTATTGTTCGGTAACCGAAAGGAATCAGAGAAAATTTATAGAGTTATCGATTCATCATTGGGTGGAACACAACAAAATCACAATGCAGTTGCACAAGATGTTGTCAGACAATGTCAACTGTTATTTTATAACGAACAAATTAAAGACGATTTATGGAGTGATTCATCATTGAGCGAAATACGACAAACTGCCAGGCAGTTGCATGCAATATGATTAAAGCAATGTACTATTGTCTTGTAATGTAAGGAATTAGGGACCATTTATGAAGTGATCTATCATTGAGTGAAACACGATAAAATTGCAACACGGTTTTCAGAGGAATTTACTGTTGTCTTGTAACGAACGAAACTAGAGAAAAATTTATGGATTGATCCATCATTGAGTGAAACACAAAAAAAATTGTGACAAACACGACAAAATCTGAACACGGTTTCCCACAGTATAATTACGTAACGACATATATTTGAGATAATTTATGGAGTGATCCACCGTTATCAAGTTAGACATGACAAACTCAATGTACTATTGTTCGGTAACGGAAAGGAATCAGAGAAAATTTATAGAGTGATCGATTCATCATTGGGTGGAACACAACAAAATCACAATACGGTTGCACAAGATGTTGTCAGACAATATCAACTGTTGTTTTATAACAAACAAATTAAAGACGATTTATGGAGTGATTCATCATTGAGCAAAATACGATAAACTGTCAGGCAGTTGCATGCAATATGATTAAAGCAATGTACTATTGTCTTGTAACGTAAGGAATTAGGGACCGTTTATGAAGTGATCCATCATTGAGTGAAACAGTATAAAAATCGCAACACGGTTGTTAGAGGAATTTACTGTTGTCTTGCAACAAATGAAACTAGAGACAAATATGGATTGATCCATCATTGAGTGGAACACAAAAAAAATTTGTGACATGTTTGCATAGGATATTGTCAGAGTTATGTACTTTTATTTTGAAATGAAAGAAAATAAATACAATTTATTGTGTGATCCACGATAGAAATAAGAGATTTATTGAATGATACATCATTTTGTGAAATACGAGAAAAACGGTTTGTCTATCTAGGGTTTAAACTCTAAATCTAAACCCTGATGTAAACTTTAGTGATCCATCATTGAGTGGAAAACGTAGGGCTGGCATGGTACGGTTACCAATATTTTTTTACTATTACCATTTACCAACCAATTATAATCGGTAGACAAAATCTTATTACCATTACCAACCACCAAAGTCGGTATACCAACAGTTTGGTACGGTATGGTACATGTTGGTACGGTACGGTTGGGCCTTGTACCAACATTAAATTGGGCCAGTTTTTTTCATGAAAAATAAGACCTGGCCCAATTTTTTTAAGGTTTTCCTGCTATGAATTGATACATAATTTTAATATATAATTATTGTAATATGAAATGATCAACAAAGAGTTATAAAACCAACTTAACAAAGTTCATACAAGTGATACAACCATAAAGTCACAACTCACAACTCACAAACACAATTCAAAATTCAAATTGTTCAATAACACATTAATAAATCACAAACATAGTTTAATGAAAGTATGAAATGAGGCTCTTAGTCCCTTACTGATTAGGTGATTTAGGTCATAAGATAGACGGCTAAGATTAAAGCAACCTTCAATCAACGACTAGGATTAGATAATTATATATATATATAGTCGGTACGGTAATTACCGTGGTATGGGAAATATATTACCGTGCCGTACTGCAAATAGAGGAGTTGGTACGGTTACCGTACCGTGCAAGTCGATTACTGACTATGTCGGTTACCGATTTAATCGGCTCGGTTGGTTTTGCGGTAATTGCAGTAAATTACCATACCATGCCAGCCCTAGGAAAACGATAGTTAATGTTCTGTAACAGACGAAATTTGAAATAGTTTATGGAGCGATCTATCATAGAGTAGAACCCCCGCAAAAATGCAGACACAGTTACAGATTTATCATTGAGCAGAACACGGCAAAATTGCAGACACAGTTACACGCAATGCCGTCAAATATAAGAGGGAATTTGGCAAAAACACAGGGTAGACGTTGTACACACAAAATGTTTGCATTTGAAGCTGTCTGGCAGTCTAGTAGGAGACAAGAGGCCCAAATAACAGCTAAAGCTCATGAGCCCATATCATATGCTTCAATCTTTCATTTTCAGCATATGGATTTTGGAACCAAGAAGAATAAAGATGAATGAGAAAATGGTCCCGTTTTCTTTAAAAGGGTTTGAGAGATCGGTCCAACACTAGTCTCAACTCTCAACAAATCTTCATATGGATGGGGGAAGATCCAAGACTTGCATCACATTCACATGCACTCATGTGAGACTGAGAGTATTGATAAGTAGCTACAATCCATAGGTATTGATATGAGGGATAAAGAAACAAGCACATCTACAAACAAAAACAAAATCTTGAATTGATGCAGTTGTCGGACCATGAGAATGATTCGATCATCTGGTCATGTAGAAGATACGTCTATCTCAAATGAACCTTGTATTCTAATCGAAGTACTGAGAGTACCTCTCAATTTTTTACAAATTGAACGTGCGGTTAGACATAATTCTCCAGCACAATATTAATTTTCACTTAATTCGTTATCAACCATACTTATTTCGCTCGTATAATATCAGAATCTTTTTAAGTTGTTCATTACACTGAAAAAGTGAAACAAATTATTCCAGCTGTGTTTAAGTTTTAGTATCTCATTTGGATCATAAGAAGATAAACACAAACAGGTGGGGTAAATATTTTGACTATGCAGCTTCCAGCTAGTACAGAAGCACAAGAAAAGGACATCAGTGAGAGAGGTTGGAGAGAACTATAGGCAAGACTTTAAACTACAAGCTTTTGGATATTCAAATTATCAATGGGGCTAGTAGCTAAAGAAGTAATAACTAATAAGTAGTAGCTTATCCCAAGCTCTCCAAAGTAGTTGGCATTAGATGCAAATTAATGATGTGACCCCAAGCATCTTAGTCATTGATATGCTCTTTAATATAGAAAATGAAGAAGGTATTTTGGACACTGAGAGTACATGTTTTCCACATTCAGTCATATTGCTTTTATATCAGTTTATCACAACTACAGCAACTCTAATAGGAACCTTCTGCTCTGCATCTCAGCACCACAGAACACTTCAGAGAATTTGAGGAAAAGACTAGACTCCATAGAGTACAAAGAATTTGAGGGAGAGAAAAACCCACTTTCTGTTTATATTCATTTTTTTTTTCTTTCTTCCAACTTAACAAGGCAAAGCACACCATGTCTGCAAACTCAAATAACTGTATAAATAGCTATATTATTGGCAAATACAGAGTCATTACTCATAACAAACCATGCTTTTCCATTTCAACTGAAAGATTACACATTATCCATACAACACATTAAGTTACACAGCAGAAGCATCTGGCAAAGTGCTTAAAGAAAAAAGAGAGAAGCAAACAGTTTGACAAATGAGAAAGGCAACTCGATTTTAGGAGGTACTAATTCAAGGAGATGGAGGCCAACCAAACCCTCCTTCAGTCTCATGTTCGTTTCCTTGATAGAACCTCAACTCAAGCTGCTCCAGTCTTCCATCACCATCCCACATGTCATCAAAAATCCCATCATCATCAAAATCATCATCATCATCCACAAATTCCCAGGCTAAATACTCAGAAGAAGCATCAGAGTAATACGAGTTGTCATCCCACTCATTTCCCTCATAGCAATCCTCAACAAGAGGCCCTAAAACCTTCACTTTTGGAAACTTCTTCTCTAAGTACTTTTCATCATCAAGCTTAACACCCCAACACCCTCTCAAATCCAACAACTCGAGCTCAGTGCAGCTCTTGAGAATCTGAAGTGCACTCTGCGTGCTAATGACATGGTATGCCAGCTCAAGGTGCTTCAGTCTGGGCATTGTGGCCGCAATGGCATTGGCCTCATCATCCGCAATAGGCATGCCAACTGTATCTACCGGATGCATGTTACGGAACAACTTCACAAGCAATTTACAGTTCTTTCCGATGACTTCCAAAGCACGAAAACCGATCTTCCCACAGTAGCTAAGATCCAAGAAAGTGATGTGAGAAAGCCTTCCAATTGTTTGTTCCACTATTGAATCACTTATTTCACTTCTTGGCAGACTCAAAGTCTGAAGGGAATTAGAACTTGCAAAACCAAGAAAACAGGGTTCACATCAGGGAAATATAAAATCTGGATTGATCAATGAAAAGAGCATGATGGTGGATCAAAACAATCTATCTGCAATTTTTTCCAAAAGCATATAACTTTAGGTGGTCCATCAAAGAATGCAGGGTAACTCACATTGTGGACAAGGTGTTTGCACAAAAATTTATATTTGAAAAACGAAATGTATAACATTGACAAGAATGCAATATCCTCCTTACTGTTCAGCTATGAAGGAAAAGATCATGTCATTTTTTAGGCCTGAAACACAAAGCTTTCTGAGCGATCCACAGCTTCTTAAAATCAGCATTTTTATCATACGATCGAGGTGCTGAGGTTCTGGGCATCTGTCACTCCATTCCTCAATGTCTATCTCTTGCCAGCAGTAAGGCCCCATTACTGCCTTACCCCATGATTTGCACACCATTGGAATCACTGTCAGCATGTCCTTGAGAGACAGATTTTTGAAGATTAGACCCAATGCATCCGGTATTAATTCGTCCCATTGCCGAAAATCACTTGCCACACTTGCCACCTCCATCTATTTTCAGGAAATGAGAAATCTAATCAATTTCTCAACTTAGTAGAACGACTAAGTGCTTTTCAGTAGATAGTTCTTGAAATTCATCACAACCCATATATTCAGCAGAGCAGAAATAAATTCATGATAATTTTCCAGTAATCAACAACTGCTGAAGGAAAAACAAAATGCCCTTTGGCTCACTAGAATAACAAGAAAATTAAGAACAAGAACAAGAATTATAAACATAAAGAAGTAAAATAATAATATAAGACAGAAAAGGCACAAATACAAAACACTTACCAGCACCGACCACATAAACAAAACAAAAGCATGAAGAAGATCAACTATCTTCGATTCTAACGAAGAAAAAGAAGGAAGAAAGAAGAAAAACCAACAAATTAAACATTAGAAAGCATCAAATTAAAACAAAAATCTTGTAGCAGATCCAACAAAACCCAGAAATGAACAACGAACAACACCACCATTTGAAGAACAAAAGAAAAACATGAACAGAGATAAATTTTCAGTCTAAATGAGAGCTTAAAGAAAATGAGACTCACCAGTCAAACTTCGAAAATCACCGTCTTCTGTTCACAGGGTTCATTGAGTGCATGAACAACTCTCTACAGATCTATATGAGAAGCCCAAAAGCTCCACTTGCTAGCCGAGGAAATGAGGTAAAGACAGAAAATTTAAGCTCGGAATTGCTCATTTTTAGTCATAAAAAGAAAAAGAAAAACAAAAGCACAGAGACAGCAACTGAACTAGGGAGCTTCTCTGATTTCCAACCAAACTAAACAGAGTCTAAAAAGATTGCTGCTTTATCTTTAGCTCTGCAATATAGTTCTTCTATATTCAGAAAAAATCAAACAGGAAATACATTATAAAACATAAACAACTTACTCCCTTAAGAAGTGGGTTGTTCTAGATTTCAGGATTTGGGATCATGTAAACACTCACCGGGTTATCCGCAAGAGAAAGAAGCAGGGGGAAAAAGAAAAAGAGAGAAGAAGAAAGAGAAGGAAAGGAAAGGCTACAAAACGAGACCCATCTGCTACACAACAACAAATGTAAAAACAAAACCAAAGAGAGTGAAAAGAGGCAGAAACAAAATACGTATGAGAAAGAAGAGACGTAACGAGGGTTTTAAATTGATACGAGTGAAGCTCTCACAAACCCCACTGGAAGAACCAAAAAAGAAAAAAAAACTGTCAAAAACGGGTGGTTTAATAATGACAGTTTTAATGGCATTGGTGGTGATTGGTGAAATTATTTGCAACCCTTCCATTAAATTATGTAACTTTTTTCTTTTGTTGTTCTGCAGAAAGATAGGATGAGTGAGATTGTGAGTTATTGGGGTAGTAAATAAATGGATAGAGACTTGAGAGAAATCCTTTACAATTTCCAAACTGGGTTTTGTGGGAAATGGAATCACCGACACGAGTCTGGTTCTGATGACTTGTAAGACTTGTAACAGAAGAGAGTAGTACCAAGTTGCCCTATCTGAAATCAGAGAGGACTGTGTAGTTGAAATAGTTGAAGCCCTTCTGGTTAGATTTTTGACCATAGTTAAATTAATAATGCTATCTATGTGTGTGTTAGTGTTGCAGTCTTTATGTATTTATCTTTTTTCACTTTCCCTAGAAAAGTAAATCTGGTTGAATGTGTAGTGAATTCAGGTTGGCAATTGAGGTAGGAAAGCTCAGATGAGTGCAGAAGAAGAAGAAGAAGAAGAAGAAGAAGAAGATGGCAACATTTACAAGGGACTGAAGGGAGAGATTAATTGCTTGGCAGTGTCTTGTAGCAATGCCTTGCTCCATACACTTCACACTTTTGTGGAATTCCAAGTTTGTTGATGACTATACTTGTAGAAATAGCAGTACTGCTATGGATTTTATTAGGCTGACTTATTGGGTGCGTAATCATTCACTAGTTTGGTGTAACAATACTGCATTTAGGGTTAGAGTGATGAACTGGTCTAGGCTAAGCTATAAGAGAAAAATGAGATGTAGCCCTAGGATGAGATGTAGCCCTAGGAAAAAGGAGATGAGGTTAGCTGCAACCATATCATTATTTGGAACTAATATTCCTCAAGTAATGTAGTTAGGTGAACAAAAACATATCCCCTTCAAGTGTATATTTGGGTGGGTTCATCTCAAACATATACACCTGACAATATATAATTGCATGCATGATGAGATATTGATGTTATTTACATAAGTAATAATAATAATTTAAAAAGTGATTGTTTTTCATCTAAATTGTATTCCGATCGATCTTACGTGTACAGTTAGTTAGAAAATTTATGCGTTATCCATTTCTTTGAAACTATTTTATAAAGTTGAGTTTCATGAATGTAGATTTGTCTGTTACTTCAGCCTAACAACTATCAAAATTGAATGTTGATTTGTTTGTTCATGAATGTAGATTTGTCACTGTAACATCTAATATCTGATACAATAAGTACGTCTTTTTACATTCTACTGTTGTGGATCTTACGCACAGCAGTACCCGATTAGTAGACAATCATTCATATACAATTTCAAAAAAAAAAAAAATCACTGTTATATAATAGGTGAATTGTATTGTGGATCTTATTGCATTAATAAGTGGCAAGTACTGAGGACATTTTTCATTTGTTTTAAGTTGTAATCTATAAAGTTGAGTTTCAAGAATATAAGCTTGTAGGTTACCTCAAGCTAACGAAATTGACCGATTTGAATTATTACAACTTACGTTATAAACAAAATATGTACATACGGGCATCAATTATTAGATAATTGACAATTTTTTATCTTCAAAGTTTTTTATATTTTTTTAATATGTCGATATATTAACGGTGAAATGATTTATATAATAGACCAAAATTTCACACAAAATTGAGATTTTAATCCTAATGCATTTGTATCTTTTTTTTTTTTTTTTTTTTTTAAAAGTATTAAATTTTTGGTCCGAAAAGAAAAATTTATTTAAAAAAATGACAATTTTAAGCCTTGAAAATTACGTTTTGCCTTTTGACTTTCCATTTGGCAGAAGAATACTAAACTACTTTACCCATGCTTTAACCCACTGGAGCTGAACAGTGAATCCACACAAACGTGAAGATAAAAAAAAAAAATTAATTAGGTGGTGGTTGGTTGCAGTGAAAGGTGTGAATCTTCGAAAAGGTTGTGACTTGCTTGTGGACTAAGTGTGCACCAGTTTGAAAGAGACTCGTCTGAAAATTCTGAGAGAGAAGCAGAGCCCCTGCAACTAGTCCAAGAAGATGAAGATGAAGATGGTTACTAAGTGCAAAGACCAAAAGGTCTACTGGGGTGAGTGTACCTTTTTATTCCTATTCTCTTTGGCGCAACTTGCGCGTGGGGAATAATAGGACCCCCATTCCCATTCCCAGACAAAATCATCAAGTCTTAAAATAATAATGCAACACACATTCCTGTTAGTATAGACTACAGAGACTGTGAGGTCCTTAAAATAATGCAACACATTTCTTTTCATATGCATCTTCAAGATTTAGATCTCAATATGTAAATTTCATTTGGTCTTCTAGCAACTAGATTTAAGACCATATAAAACATAGAATAGGGTAATGTCATTGTCCCCCTCAGTTTTACATGAAGTGTGCTTCTCTGAAAAATGGATGTTTTGCGGTTGTAGGGATCCCCTGGAATGGCCAAGAACTCGAGAAATCTGTAAAACTTCTTAGCATACACAACAATACTTGATAATAGATAGTGAGCTACCAACAGCAAAGATTTACAGGTACTGAAAATAGAAGAAAAAAAGGGTGATGCAAAAGATAACAAAAGGCTATATATACAGGGCGTTGGCAGTGATCAAGGCGCCAACCACCAAGTTCTACCAAGACTTTCTGCCCAACATGGAATTTGATGAGATCAGTATTCGTCGAACAGATACTCCTCGGAGAGATATTCATCATACAGATTCTCATGATCGTAGATCAGAAGAAGCATCCGAACTACACATGCAATAACATTCATAGTCCTCATCATAGCAGTCGTCCAAAGCAGGCCCTAACACCTTCAATTTTGGGAACTTCTCCCCAAAGAACTTGTCATCAAGTTGAACATCCCAACACCCTCGCAAATCCAAGAATTCAAGCTCAGGGCAGCTCTCAAGTATTTGAATAGCCCCTTGTGTGTTGATGACATGGTATGCTATCTCAAGGTGCTTCAGTCTAGGCATTGTGGTGGCAATGGCATGAGCCTCATCATTCATTAGCAGGGTGCCTGCAGAGTACAATGGTTGTATATTCCGGCATAGTCCCATGAGAAATTTACAGTTCATTCCGATGGCCTTGAGAGCATGACTACCAATCTTACCACAGTAGCTAAGATCCAAAAAGGTAATATTAGAAAACCTTCCAATTGTTTGTTCAACTGCTGAATCACTTATTTCACTTCTTTGCAGTCTCAAGGTCTGAAGGGCATTAGCACTTGCAAAACAAAGAAAACAGGACTCACATTAGATGATTATATAATCACTCTTGTATAACCTTGAAAACTTGATCAACACATAGCCTGAAATAGTGAATTGAGTATACATAAAAATAGCATCATGTAAGCGCTCCACCACCCATATAAAGATTACTAAGCATTCACTTAGGTAGATTGGTTTGCCAAAAATGATATGAAGATGATATAAGTAATACAACTGCTTTCTGCTTACTGTTCAGCAATGAAGGAGAAAATCATGTCGTTTTGAAGTCTAGAAACACACAGCTTTCTCATTGATCCACAACTTCTTACAACCAGCATTTGAATCATGCGATCAAGATGTTGCAGCTGGCATTCATTGCTCCATTCCTCAATGTCAATTTCTCGCCAGCAGTCAGACCCCATAACGGCCTTGCACCATGGTTTACAAACCATTGGAATCACTGTTAACTTCTCCTTGAAAGAAAGGCTATTGAATATTAGACTCAATGCCTCGGGTATTAAAATTCATCCCAACACCGAAAATCACTTGCCAGTTCCATCTATCTGCCTTCAGATAACCAGAAACACAAAAACTGTAAATCAACTATTACACAAGGTTTGACTACGAAACGAGACTAGCTACAAACAAGCATAATCAATAAAACCAAGTAGCAGAACCAGGATTTAAAATCAGAACGGGATGAATCTCTATAAGCTGAACTTTTCCCCTTACGAATGAACAATGCTAATTAATTCTCCAAATGAGAAGCTAATATATCTGACAGCCTCAATGACGATTAACAGTTGTCAATTGCATCAAAACCATATTTAACAGTTACTATAGAAATAAAACAAAGAAACATCCTTGTTGCATTAACATCCATAGTCACCAACTCAACACTCGAAATTAAAGAAAATAACAAAAAAAAAAAAATCCTCTAATAATTTCCTCTTTTTTATATTAGCTGAACTTATCAGAATGGTTTCTTTCTGCCACCCTAACAAGGTTGTTCAAGGGCATGTTTAATTGTTTAGAAGCGCATTTCATCAAACAAATTTCTTTCAATATAAGCCCTTGACATAGAGACAAAATAAATCGAAAACGGGTAAACCCACATGCAATCAGAAGTTCAGAACTCAACTAATCAAAGTCGACCGTGATCAGCCAAAAGTGGGAAGATCAATGCTTGTTAAGCAGAGGGTAAGACTGCAAATCAAGACCCAAGTTTTACAATTACCCAAATCAATTGATGAAAATAAAACTACCCATTCCAACTTTTTACTATCAGAGAAGTATAATGAAAGTCCAGGTACAATTTTATGCATGTCTTACACGAAATAGTAAATGATAACTCCAGAGAAACCCGATAGAATCAGAACCAAAGTGATCAAAGCAAAGAGTGACTAGTATTACCTGTGGAAGAGAAAAGACTAGAAATTGAAGAGAATGAGAAGTGAGTGAGCTCCAAATGTCCCTTTCCGTGCGTAAAAGCCTTAAACCGCTTGAAACGTGTTCAGGCCTCGGAGTGTTTATAGCATGGTGCTGCCGCGTGTCTGTGATCGGGGTAAATGGATTATTTCTTTTCTTGATCAAAGGGTTAAACAAGAATGTTTAGTGGAAAACATTCAGTACGCAGACACACATCGACATGTATACCATGCCTCAAATTAAGACGTTTATGCCTCATATCTGAGAATTCCCAACACAAATTCGATTCACAAAACTGTCACAGTGACGGGTTATGATGCTGCAATGCATAATTGGAGCATTTTTCTCTTTGACACCAAAAATACAATGCAACACATTTCTATTTCGTGTCGAAAAAATAATACATTCCTATTCCTATTCATCTTCATCTTCATCTTCATCTTCAAGATATGTTGTATCGAAGAAAAACGTAAATTTCATTCGTCTTCTAGCCACTAAATTAGAGACCACATAAAACATAGAATAAGGTATTGTCATCGTCCCCCTCGATTTTACATGAAGTGTGCTGCTCTGAAAAATGGATCATTTGAGGTTGTAGGGATCTCTGGAACGGCCAAGAACTCAAGAAATCCGCAGTTTTTTTTTTTTTTTTTTCTTTCTCTGAAATGCAAGGCTTGCATTTCTTTGCCGACGCCACGGGGGAGATAGTTAGTGAGATACCAACAACAAAGATATTAAAAATAGAAGAAGAAAAACCAGTGAACAAGGGGACAACAACCAAGTTTTACCAAGAGTTGCTGCTTAACATTAATTAGATCAGATCAGTTATCTGTCGGACAGATAATCTTCGGAGAGACATTCCTCGGACAGATCCTCATATTCAAAGGGGGTACATTCAGAAGAAGCATCAGAATTACCCATGCAACATTCCAAGTCCTCATCATAGCAGTCGTCCAAAGCAGGCCCTAGCACCTTCAATTTTGGGAAGTTCTCACTGAAGAACTTGTCATCAAGCTCAACATCCCAACACCCTCTCAAATCCAAGAATTCAAGCTCAGGGCAGCTCTTCAGTAATTGAAGAGCCCCTTGTGTGTTGATGATATGGTATGCCATCTCAAGGTGCTTCAGACTAGGCATTGTGGTGGCAATGGCATGAGCCTCCTCATTCATATTGATGCCTGCAGAGTACGATGGATGTACGTTTCGGCACAGTCCCATGAGCAATTTACAGTTTAATTCAATGGCCTTTAGAGCACGACTGCCAATTTTACCACAGTAGCTAAGATCCAAGAAGGTGAGATTAGAAAACCTTCCAATAGTCAGTTCTACTACTGACTCACTCATTTCACTTCTTCGAAGTCTCAGGGTCTGGAGGGCATTAGCACTAGCAAAATAAACAAAACAGGACTCACATAAGATGATTATAAAATCCACTATTATGTAACTTAATTTTTGAAAGAATTGGTTTGCAAATATGAAATACAACTACTTTCTGCTTACTGTTCAGCAATGAAGGAGAAACTCATGTCGTTTTGGAGTTCAGAAACACACAGCTTTCTCATTGAACCACCACTTCTTGCAACAAGCATTTCAATCATGCGATCAAGGTGTTGCGGCTGACATTCATTACTCCATTCCTCAATGTCTATCTCTTGCCAGCAATCCGGCCCCATAACTGCCTTGCACCATGGTTTGCAAACCATTGGAACCACTGTTAGCTTCTCCTTAAAAGAAAGGCTGTTGAATATTAGACACAATGCCTCAGGTATTAAGCCATCCCAATGCCGAACATCACTTGCTATTTCCATCTATCTGCCTTCAGATAATGAGAAACACAAACTGGAAATCAATGTTTACACTAGCCAAGAAGCAAAAGGGAAAGAATACAAATTGAGACCAGCTACGATCAAGTACAATTCATATCAACCAAGTGGTAGAAGCAGAATGGGGTGAATCTCTACTTAGCTGCCCCCTCCACACCCCAAAAAAAAAAAAAAAAAAAACCTGCTGAAATGTAAAGAATAACATGTTTTGATGGTTAAAAAATCATTTATCCTCCAAATGACAAGCTAAAATGACCAACATCCTGCCATGTAATTATGCTATGTTGTCAAACTCATATAGTAACAGTAGCTATGTAATATTAAGGATCCTCCTTGTTGCAGTTCAAAGAACATTCAAGGACGTCCATCCATATACAAATTCCAGTGCCTTAACCATCAGCGGTATCTATAATACTCCAATTCAACCAAAGAAAAATCATTAAAACTACTTGAAATATAAGAAACAAGTGAACAAATATATCACTTCCAAAACATTTCATCTATGTTTTGAATCAGTTTAACCTATCCAAACAGTTTCCTTCTGCTACACTAACAACGTTGTTCAATTCATATGTTTTTAGGAGTGCACTGTATCAAACACATTTCTCTCAGTATAAACCGTCGACACAACCCGGCAAATGTGGTGAAACCCACACGCAATCAGAACCCAACTAATCAAAGTCGATCGTGATTACCTAAAAGTGGGAAGATCAATGCTTAACAAGCAGAACGTAAAGACTACAAAACCAGACCCAAGTTTTACTATCATCAAAATCAAAAGTACCCCTTAACACTCACTAATCAGAGAAGTTTGAATTAAAATCAAGGTGTTTAGATATGCATTGCATGATTCACATTTCTCTCGTTATAAACGAAGAGATAGATTACAATTGATAATTCCATTGAAACCCAAGTGATCAAATTTACCTGCGGAAAGAGTTGAGATTTTGAGAGTGAGAAGTGAATGAGCTCCGAATCTCCTTTCTTGCTCAGAGCCTCAGAATCGGAGTTTATTATAGAGGTAATTATCCAAAATTGCTTTTTAAAGTTACCACTAGCAAGTTTTCATCCAAAACTAACACAATTCGTTAACTCATAAATTACAAAATGACAAACTACTGGTCACTCCTCCAACTTTCACTGACTCGACAGTTTAATCCTTAAGGTTTCAATTTCAACAGATCACTCCTCCAACTTTCACTGACTCGACAGTTTAGTCCTTAAGGTTTCAATTTCAACAGATCACTCCTCCAACTTTCACTAACTCGACAGTTTAGTTCTTCAGGTTTCAATTTCAACAGATCACTCCTCCAACTTTCACTAACTCGACAGTTTAGTCCTTAAGGTTTCAATTTCAAAATATGTAGTTGGAGGAGTGATCTGTTGAAATTGAAGTTGTAGGAGGAGTGATCTGTTGAAATTGAAACCTAAAGGACTAAACTGTCGAGTTAGTGAAAGTTGGAGGAGTGATCTGTTGAAATTGAAACCTTAAGGACTAAACTGTCGAGTCAGTGAAAGTTGGAGGAGTGACCAGTATTTTGTTCATTATAAAATTACCCTCAGAAATCAATACCACTGAGCCTCAGAAACCAAAATTTTCTAATGCTACTGACCCTCAGAAACTTTACCTCCGCCGTAAATTTACTCTCAGAAAATCCAAATCTGATCAGATCTCCACCATGAAAGCTTGCTCGACTCAAATCCAAAACTCAACAAACCTAATTAATGACCGGGCCCGAGTTTTACCTTGAGCATCAAGATACCATTGGTTGGCGTGACCGCACCGGCGAAGCCTCTAACCTTCATAGTGGTACCTATAATCTTCTATTCAAGAATCTGAAGCTTTTCCATGGTACTAAGTGTGATAACGCTCACCGCGGCTCCTGTGTCGATGAGAATCTTGTTAACTTTAAGGCCCGCCACCTCTGCTGACAAATACAGCGGCTTGAGGTGTTGAGACATGGCGAATGTAGGTTTTGGGAACACCACATTTAGCCGTGAATGCTCAGCCAACTTCCTTGGAGGTTCATTGGTGGATTGAGATCCTTTACCTTCTGTGCTCGCCATTGCCTCATCTTGAGGTTCTTGTATAAGGTATACTAGCCTGTCCCTCCCCTCCTCTTGGATAAATTGAGAAGTAGGAATGGGTGTCGGTACGGCGTAATCAGAAGATAACATAAAAGCCATGTGACAATCCAACACCTCTGGTTCCAATGAGACCATGTTGCAATCCACGATATCATCATCTTCATCCATATGCTCGTCATCATCATCCTGCATCTCTTCATCCGCTTCTGGTAGATCTTCCTCCGCCTCCATGTTTGAAGGTAGGGATCTGGACTCACCCTCCGCTTTTCTCGAAGGTGGATCAGCACCTAGCTTTTGCGCTACGTACTGAGGCAAGGACATTCCGGGAGGAATACCCGATGATTTTGACCGAGCCAATATCATAATAGGCTTGGTCGGTTCTGCTTTTGCGAGCCTGGATTCCTTGGCAATTGCTTGCCCCTCAGGAACCCTTGCTACTTTAATGACTCGAGTAACATTCGCCTCATTCGGTTTCCACTTCAGGATATTGGCGTCTTTATTTCCTCCAACCTCTAAGATCTTCTCTCTAGATTGAGGATCTGCTTCGTTAGACGCCGCGGTCCTAATGAAAATATTAGATGGAACAATAATAAAGTACGCAGCGGAATAAATAGATAAATTTCGTAACTTTTATTGAATGTAAATCACAACCAATATTACAACTGATTATAATTTAATTCGATACAAAGTTACTCATAAACGGTCGCCACAAAGGTCGATGTCGCCACAAAGGTCGATCAATATTTCTTGTGAGATGCCACACAGGTCGTCTCCGAGATGCCACTAAGGTCGTCTCCTTCAAGCCACTAAGGTCTTGATTCTTGAAGCCACACATGTCTTCACACTAGGAGCCACTAAGGTCTCCTTCTCTCACAACTATTTCTCTCTTTTTCTCTAAGCAAAAACCGACGGCAAACCTATGCCAAATTCCCCTTTATATATTAGGGTTACAACCTTGATTACACACTTAAACAAATAAGCCAACTACCTTTTACATCCCATGCATAAAAGGTACATTCCATATTTTAATTCAATTTGAATATAAAACATATCAAATTGCCTTCATAATTTAAACCTACCAATTAGGTTAAATCACCACTTATACTCCAACCGGCCGCACCAAACCATGCAAGGAATCCTTGCAATCAATACTTTCCTAGTTGCACTAGGAAAGTCCTTCAATTTGTCTTCAATGCAAACCAATACCAATTAGGTATTAAATCTTCTTCTTAGTCGGCAAGGAATTAACTTCACATCAATCAAACCCTAGCAAGGGCTGCCGCATCAACATTAGGTCTAGGTTGCACAATCCGCACACATCCGAACCGTCGAATTAATCAAGACACCATGCTTTTAAATTTCTCCAAAGCTTCCTTCCAAAGCTCCATGCAAATTGCCATGCAATTAGACTTTGATCTCCATCAACTCATGGAGGCCAATATACCTTCACCTAATATGATGTCTTTCTGGGGAGTAATCCAGTTTCCTCCTTGGTGACTGTCTTGGTGCACTTGCTGCTTGATCCGGCTTCGAAAGCCTCTCATGAGCACTTTTTCTGCGAGGCGGCGAAACTTGACTACTTCGTGCTCGGCGAGTATCAATATATGTTTTGGCCCTATACCGCTTATAGGTGTCCCGTATATGTCTAATCGGGACCGAAAGCTCTGATGGGATCAACTCCCCCGTGACCAAAGCATCCAGGGTTCTTTTTGCCCTGCTATACCTCTTCTGCATGTTCCTAGTTGGATTAGGAGGTACCTCCACAGCTTTATCATTTTGCTGTTGATACCACCTATCAGTCTTGATCTCTGAACTTGATGTTGGTGGAATGTACGGCTTAGTAATAACCTCATGATCAGTTGCTTTAGAAAGACCATAAGCCGGTACAGACTTAACCCCACCAGGCCCTGGACCTTGCTGAGATCCCACCTTGCTAGCATAGGTTTCTCAGTCATAAGGATGATATTTCGTTCGCCTGTAAGCGTCGGGCCTGGATCGCTCAGGAATTGGATGGGTGTGCTTGGCCCTCTCTAAGGCTTTTTGCTCTACCTCCTTCAGTGCTAACTGAAGCTCCTCATGTGTGATAGGTAGGTGACATCCCACCTTACAATTAAGACATAACTTAGATCGTGGTACCAGCACCATCTCTTCCTTCCCTGGCGGATGTCCATTATTATCAGTTGGCCGCTCCGCTTCTTTATTCTCGTCGATGACATTCACCCAAAATTCAGGTATGGAAGCCACCGCCTCTTAAACAAACCTCAACGTTCCATCATTCAACCATTCTTGAATTTGGTCCATTAACGCAACACACCCGAAGGTACAGTGGTCGTTAGAATGATGAAAGGCACAATAGGATTCGCCCGGCCATATTCCCTTTTGTGGTAGGCGAGCGCTAGCAAGCTTGACCATACCTTGTTGGATCAAGACCTCCCAAATCTCTGGGGCTCTATTTGCATCATATGTGTAATGCGCAAACTTGGAAACGTACTCGCCATGTTCCAATTGTTGACATGGATTGGAAACAAAATCTATCATGTTCACCTGGTGGAATGGCTTAGTTTCTGTCTAAGTGGGTTCCTTAGGAGCATCTATCTTCATGACATTATCATTAATCCATATTTGGATCTGATCTTTGAGCTTGACACAATCTTTAGTATAATGGTTATTCATGTTATGGTAGCTACAATACTTCTTACCCACCATGTAGTCGGGCTTGGGAATGAAACCTCCGTCGTGTTTAAGTCGGCCTAGGTTGAATAACTCTTGCAAGATCTCTGGAGCCTTGTATGCGTTATAAGTATATGTTTCAAAGGCAGACTTAGTCGGCACAGAAGTCGTAATCTTGATTGGTTCCTTGGTCATTCTCAAATTCTTTGATTGTAGTTGCTGGCGACCAACCACTTCTACAACCGCGATTCCTTCATTGTTTTCCTCCTCAACCCAAGCCAGGTTTGGAGATGACTCGGTATTTACAGTTGCAATGGTCTTTGAGCCAGAAGGGACACCTATATTAGGCTTCAGAGAGCCAGGGTAATAGGACATAGGGATGCCCTTCTTTCTTTCCCTCTTCTCCTTCATTCGATCAACCCAATGTTGCTGATTGGCCAACCTATTGGTCAAATCAGCCATATTGGCCACATAAACTTGCTGAAAGCCAGCCTGTACTTCCTCCTCTAACCCAGCAATAGCTAAGTCCACTATAGTATCCTCTGGGAGCTTATCCTTGCACTTGGTTATTAGCAGCTTGAAGCGTTTCAGAAAATCCATGGCTGACTTACCGGGTTGTTGTTCTGTTCCGGCTAAGATTTTCACAGTATCCTTGGCCTCAACAACCCCAAACATGGATTTCCATAGTCTTCTAGTCTGGAACCGAACCTGGAGCTAAATCCTTGTACCATGCCAATGCCGACCCTGTTAACGATGTACCGAACACTCACAGCTTGAGTATGGGATTGATCGCATAGGGACCACACTCGTTGTTAAAGCGAGTGATATGAGTCTCAGCATCTTCTGAGGAATCCCCAGAGAATTGGGTGAATCAGACGTACTTAAAGTTCTGCGGCCAAGGAAGCGCATTCACCTCTGAGGGAAACGGATTAGCATAAGTTCGGTTTGTGTCTGGCAAACCATGCATAACCCTCATTCTTTCTTCAAACAGTCGATTCACATTGTCGACAGTTAGAACCAGGCCTTCCTCCTTCTCTAGCTCGTCAGTTTCTTTGTCATCAGATGGAAGGACAATGAACTTTCCTCCACCTCCTCTTCTCCGTTTTGTAACCTCAGAAGAGTCCACACCTCCATTTGTACGAGACTGATTAGGAGGCCTCATCGTGCTGGAAGAACCCTTCCCTAACCTTTTTTCGACCACCTTATGTTGATTCGGATCCTCCGATTCTTGAAACTCGGATTCCAACCTCTGTTCGAACAGTAGTGATAACTGTTCAATAGCAGCTGAGGTTTTTGTTGTCTGATCCTACTGAGCTTTTACTTTCTCATTGAAGTCCTTAGCATGGGCAGCCATCCGGTTGGCGATTCTGTCATGCTGTTGCGCCAACCACCTCATGCTGGCTGAACTTCCAGTCTGTTCCGTCCTTAGCTCTTCCAAATTAGTTTCGATCCTTTGAAGGACGTCATCGGTCCTTTCTGACTTTGCCAATACTAGGTTCAAAGATTCCAGTACATCCTCAGAAGATGGAACGGTAAGGATCGCATTGTTATCTCTCTCAGAAACCTCTAAAGATTCTGAGGCATCAGCCGTATTCTTAGTTAGAATGCTGGCGGGTTCATCCTGGCTGTCAGCAGCCATTGTAATTTCAGGAACCCCTTGGCCAACCTTGGTGACCCCAAAAAGATCTTCAATGCTGGCCGCCACACCTCCGTACTTGAGGCCTACCTCATTCTCTGATAAACCTCTGCAGTCAGAAGAGTTGTGCCTAGCGAACAACCTGTGTTCTGGCTTATTGCATGAAGACATGATTCGTCGATAAGGATTAGATCCCGCAATCTTGACACTGGTCCCACCGGGTGTGCCAAAATGTTTGTGGCGGATTTAGTATCCGGCGAACGGTCAACAGGTGGGGTGGCGGACGTCAATCTCAGTCCTGTTGTGGTGTGTGCGAGCGTGCCAGTACCTTTGAGTTAGGTACAACTTCGATGCGGACGACCTCTGGTGAGCGTACTTCTGGCGAGCGTACTTCTCTGGCTAGCGCGTCTGTCTGCTCCCAATTCCTGACTTCCTGATCAAACGACTGTTACGCGGGCGTTGACAAGGCCAGCGTAAGAGGCTCGAACAAGACCTAACAAAAGTATATTAGGATTTTTCTCTCAACCTATTGCAGATCGAGTAATCTTACTTTGATCCTGAGACGCAAAGCAGAGCAATAATTCAAGACCGCGGGAAACGATCCTTTTCCAACCTATTGCAGATTGGTCTATGTTTTGTTACCGGAGTAACGACTCGATTGGCTACGGCGTAGCGACTGACACTGGGAGCTTCAGCGAACACAAACACGAGACGAGCGAGCGACTCTGTACGTATGACGGCGAGGTGCAGCTCTGTACGTATGGAGGCAAGTTGCGGCTACGATGTGCGGATGCTGGAAGCGATAGGTCTTAGCGACGCTCACACGAATGCAAGGCACACTTCGACAACCGTGTAAGGATACAACGACTGGTGGCGGGCGTAAAGTTGCAGAGAGCTTGGATGGTGGTTGTTTGCAGTTTGTGGAGGTTGTGCGCGTAAGATGCTCCGGAGAGGCTTTGCAAGGATTGCGATGTGCAAAAACTTGTGTGTTTATTTGATGGTTGAGAACCTTTTTTACGTTGTACAAGAGCTTTTTATATAGAGGATGCCAAATCCTAATACTTGCGTATCAAGTAGCATAATAGATTTGGAGATCGATCAGGACTCAATTACCATAAACCAACTCCTTTTCGGATTCCTAAAGGAACCCCAAATCCTTTCCAAGAAGGAAAAGATTAAATGTATATCAGATTATCCTTTACTGAATAACCTTATGGGCCTCGATCCACAGTCTCAGCCAAATGTCAGTTTCGGCCCAAACACCTGACCTCGATTTCTTCAAAACGCCTTCGACAATGACGACTTTGAATGGTCTGACATGACCTCCGTCGACTAGCTCCTGCGGCGCCACCTTGTAAACTAATTTTGATTTGATTCTACTCATTCTACGAAGGGTGAGTGTAATTTTGAGATTGTTGGGGATATAGTGGAAACAATGAGGAGGTGAGTTTGATGGATTTTGTGGGTTGTGTCAGGTAAGCTCGAATTTGTTTTGTGGGTTGTTTCATCCACGCTCGAGTCTGGATCATAGTTCGGTCGACCATAAAAGTTTTTATCGACCATATGACATGTTTGCCCTTGAAATCTTAACACCGTTAACTGTGAAATTGTTCCCAGATATGTACCTCAAGTAAGAACTAAAAGTTGAGACACCAATCTGATATTTTTGAAACTTGATATACGAAAGTTAATAGTGGAGTAAAGTTGAGACACTGTTTATGATTTTTTCTCTTATAAATAAGCATTATCTGACCTGCTTTTTAAAATCGTGGTTTTTTCAACTAAATTTTATAAATAAACACCTTATTGTTGCAGGAGAAACAATATAGATGCAAAGCGTTACTTTATTGATAGATAAGGAGGCATTTATATAGGCATTACATCAAGTATCCCAAGTAATCAGGGATTCCCTATCTACTAAGGTAACTACTATTCTAGTCTAATTAGGTCAAGACACACAATGGAAGTTACAGAATTAACCTTCCTTGAACACTCCCCCTTGTGTCGCGTACCTAATGTGACACGGTGCATAATATGTTGCCTCGCTAAAACCTTGCCAAGCAAAACAAAACCTCTTGGCTAAAAATAAAAAGCTTGGTCGAAGGGAAAAGAGCACAACGCACCAACTACAATTGAAGATTACATGTGAGGTAGACTCCCCCTGATGTCTACAAGACAACTCCCCCTGATTGGTAACTCAATCTTGGAGTTCAGATTAATGGCGTATACAAACGCTCCTCACAAGCTTCAAAAGTAGGTGTGGCCAATGATCGAGTCATTGAATATGGCCACATTATCCTTGTATTAGACCAGCTACACTTAGCTTTACTTGGTCTTAAGGAAGAAGGTTGCTCAACAACTCAAAACTAGAGTTCGCGTTGAAAATCAGATTCACGTGCAGCATGACCTTCGTGTACTTAAACAGTCATAACTCTTTCGATACAGTAGGTATGAATGAACCGTAAAAAGTTCTGGAAACTAGACACCCATATCTTTCCAGCGGTATAAAGTACACAACGTGGTTCGTTCTGAGCTGATCACAAAGCTCTGTCGAAGGTGACTGATCTGCAAATTACCGGACAGATTCGTCCTACTTTGCTAAAACAGCCATAACTCACTCAATATGATAGCTATGATCAAATGGTTAGTGTCTCTGGAAAGTAGACACATAGAGCTTTCCAACGGTACTAAGTTTACCATTTTCCGATGAGTGAGCTGTCATGTAGGTCACGGGGAAGTTGACGTACAGAACTAGGCAGAATCTGGAATTGCCTATTGATGTGTCTTTCATGATGGGATCGAATGAGCCTCAACCTTTCTCTCTTAAAAGAAAGTACCGCCATATACCATGGCATTGCGTGGGCGCGTCTAGCCATCACTTTGGCTTTATAAGTTTATAGCGAATGAGATGTCGAGTCGAGCATATTATGACAAGTACATGATTGCGCACATGGTACTTAGATGGAGAGTTTCATCTCCCAAGACTTCTCGTCACATAGACGAAACGAGTCTTCTCAAGACATCGACTAATCATGGGATACATATAGGCTTTGGTTTAACGTCCATTAGTTTGCCATAAGCCGATAGATGAACAAGTTCATCACTGACGGTTCTCACATTCGAGACCAAGTATTCCCAAGATCATTTCATTCTTAACGTCGGATTAGTGATACTTCAATCACAATTCATTCAAAGTTTACACGCAAATAGGCATAATTTCTTTCATCCCATCTCCAATCAAGTAGTCACTCAATCGTGATTTTTGCTTACTTGACTTGGGTGAAAATTAATCCGTTTAGGATGTTTATGTATATCTCTTCACTTAGTCCCAATAGAGATGATACAAGCTGCATGATCAGTTTTTCGGAACTACCTAACTGACAAGGTAGTGGAGTGTGATATGACTCCATTACGAGAGCATATGTCATCGTAGTCGATTCCAGGGCGTTTGTGAGAGACCTTGCGCCACAAGGTGAGTCTAGGCTCTTTTTCTCACTACGCTTTCCATCAAAGATTATCGATAGGGTTTACACTTGCGGTGTCGGCATCACCTGACCAATGACCTATCTCTTTTTGTAAACTGGATAGCATATCTTTCCGTGTAGGCCAATTCACGACGTTGGTATTTGCTTCAACGAAGTGAGTGTGTTCGATATCTAACTCATAGACCACGTACTCATGTACACTAGTGTAATTCGCATTTGTAGAGATCTCTATATGGATTGGCTTCTCATTGAGGCGTCCCCCAATGATGACCTTAATCCAGAAAATCCATGAGACGAATGAGTTGTCATTGATCCAAGGATCAAGTTGTGCCATACTCGTATTCGGCGAGTGTATATCGAACAAAGTGCCCTCTCTACACTTCTTGTGAGAGTCATGGCCTAGTGACACCATCTACCACTTTTGTGGAGTCACCATGTCACCATTTATGAATGACAATATGTCCATTGATTTGGACATCAATCCTTACAGGCATGTTGATACAAGAGTACTATTCCGATCTTTTCCTTGAAAGACCAATAGTTTGCTCTTTGCAGCATGTATATCAAATCTCGTCACTTTGATTTATGGTAGTTTGGGAACATGATGAGGCACAGTGGGGACAAACCACGACAATGTCAAGTCGTTCTACTTGAACAAACTTGTTCTTCTCTCCCCCTAACGACGGGGAGACTGGCTCATCAAAAAGTGACATAAACGAGATCGCCTGTTAAGGTTTTTATATATAGCGGACTATAGGTGGAAGCTGACGTCTTATTCAAAGACGTTATTCATAATCAAATAACCCATCATTGAGCGCTTGTGGTAGCGCAATATGGCACATAAATTATGTGGACGGTAAAGGGTATTGATCGTTAACACTTATACGTTAACAAGATGCATTCCGTTACAAAATGTAACATGCATGTATGCTTCCTGAAACGTTTCACTATGTTCCGGAACACCAAATGCCACCAAATTTTAATAGTAGGTAGGCACGTGTGTTAGGATTCCAACACCGCCGGCCTCATTGCCGGAACCGGTCGGAAACATACCGAACCGGTCGGAATAGTCGCCGGAGGTCAGTGAACGTTTGTGTCGAGTGGTTCAGCACCTTCCAGGTGTCCAATGGCTCTGAAATTTTATGAGCAGGTAGCCATGGATGTTAGGAATCGGTGGACCAAATTTCACCTCAAGAACCGGCATACAAGTAGGTAAACCGGTCCTCACAATGACGAGTCCGCGAGCTGAAAAACCAGAAATTTTAGGTTTTTGCTACTTTTCAATCATTGTGAAGATGCTTCATAACATCTAAGTGTTATGGCTTGAGTTTAACCATGAGGTATATCACCATAGTATCATTGTGTCTCAAGTTGGACTATGAGAAGGCATTAAAGCCATCATCTTATGTATCATTGCCTTTAGCGTAGGAGGGCGTTACTCCAAAACTTTGCTAAAGGTTAAGCTTCCATATGTTGAGCATAGCTAATGAAGGATCATAAGGGGGGATCATATGCACGTTTAAATGCATAGATGGTGCTTCCATTGACTTGGAGGAAGACTTGGGTGACGTTAATGTCATCCTTGAGCCTTGAGCATTGCTCATGACGCTACCAAATTCTTTTGGTAATCTTTGATCCCATTAGCTTCTTTGCTCAAAAGAAACGATGTCCATAGCTTTCTTGCATATATGGATCATCAAAACATGTCCAAAATTCCGGACTATGTATGGAAGAGTCTACATGAGTCGCTGATTCAAAGAATCCGAATCATAGTATACGTGAAATACATTCACAATATTGACTCATAAGTTGTGCGCATTCATTAGAAGCGATACATAAGAAATCAATTCAATTTTCACAATGAGTTTCAAGGTGATAAACGTTGGCACCAATATCTTTAAGTGGTGATCAAGGTTCGATGAAGATTAGCTACACACTTAATGTCTCTATGATACATTCATAAGAGTGTAGAGACAAGGGTTTTATGCCAAGACATATAAACCGGAATATATACTCAATTCCTATAGAGTGTGCAACATGGCGTGTAGTATCACAAGATAAAACATAGGCATGCTTAAAGGCGTACTAGACACATCTGTTAACGCTCAAAAATAGAGCCGGAAAACAACCAGAATGAGCCAACATCGATACTATAGAGACATAAATGTCTAAACCAAGTATCCAGGACCGAGGCCATGAGCTAGCTATCCGAGGCCGAAGCCAAGCTAGAATGGGAGCCAAGCCGAAACAAGGCAAGGAAGGGTCAGGGTCAAGCATAGGCGCGTGCTAGGCTAGCCAAGGCCGAAGCCGAGGTGGTGCACGGGCGGGCCGAGGCCGAGCAAATGTCAAGGCATGCCAAGGCCGAAACCAAGGCGTGTCGAGGCAAAAGCAAAGGCTTTTGGGGCCGAGGCTTGATGTTGGAGTCGAGGTCATGCGAGTTGCCGATAGATAGCCTAGGCCGAAGCAAAGGCTTACCGAGGCATAAAACAAAGACCTGACGAGGCCGATGCCATGCTAAAGAGCCAAAGGCATGCCGAGGCCGAAGCCAAGACGTGCCGGGGTGAGTGCATGGGCTTATAAGGCCGAGATGGCTGCAGGCCGGGCCGTGTTCAGGCCAACACCGAGGCCGAGGCCGGGGCGCGGCTAGGCGGGCCGTGTGCGTGCCAAGGTCCGGAGACCGAGGGGGCGGCATCATGTGGTTGTGGCGGAGCTGTAGTCCAAGCAGCGCGCAAGCCAAGCCAAGGCCGAAACCGAGGCTAGGCAAGGCGGGCTTTGGTGGGCGCAATAGTGCCGAGGCCGAGGCCGGGCAATGCGCATGCATCCGCTCATGTACGCAAGCATGTCTATTTGTTTCTTGACGAGTGAGGCCTGGCGAATCGCAGCCAAGCTGGCGAGTGGCCATGGCGAGCGAGGCCTGGCGAATTGCGGCCAAGTTGGCTGATCGCGAAGTTGGCGGATCGCGGATTTGGCGGATCGCGGCCAAGTTGGCGGATCGCGAAGTTGGCGGATCGCGGATTTGGCGGGTCGCGGCCAAGTTGGCGGATTGCGAAGTTGGCGGATCGCGGCCAAGTTGGCGGATCGCAGTTTCTCGCGAGTCACTCATTTTGTCTCTTGTGATTTTTCGAGTTAACATCACCAATTAGGTTGGTGAACTCAATCAACATGCCATGTAAATGTGTAATGCGATTCATTGCATTCACATATAGCTTTTTAATGAATCGAACCATATATGCATCAAAATGCCAACGGTTATATCGAGATCTTGATCATAAAGAGTGTATCGACTAAGTAGCATTAGTCACACTTGTGAGGTCTATGCCTGCACAAAATCAACGGATTTGTAGTCACTTTGACTATGAAATTGAAGTCATATGCTTCATATTTATCGCAAATTATCTTTTGCTGTTGAAATCCGTAATCATGAGGATATACTCTCATCTTCTTCCATGTATCTCTTGTATACATTGACCATATGATTGCATTATTTGCAATTATTGAACCGATAGAACCATATCAATGACATGATTCTCTCTTTTTTCAATGGCCATTTTCTAGGCGCATTTTATGGTCAATTGTTTCTTTGTATCAAAAGAACAAGAGGGAAGGAATTGAATGGTCGAGACCAAGATTCTGGTTACTCAATTCAATTTGTTGTGACAATTTCCGTCACATATCGATGTTACAGTGACAATTTTCGTCACACATCATGAGTTTGTCCCCTTTGTGACTCCCTTAGGAACGTCACAAGCATCGACAATATTATGTCGGAATCGTGATTAAATATTCACGAAGAGTTGTGGTTCACAGTGACATCACAGCCGCAAGCACAACTTTGGACGGTAACATCATAGTTACCCCTTAAATACTATGATACGCAGGGGTGGGTGGGGCCCCTTTGTATCGTCCTGAAAAATACACAAGTTCCAACGCATATACACAAGTTCAAATAATTGAAATTGCGAAAAAACGGGAACTTTTATTAAATCATACATGTTAGTTCGCCAAATGAACTGCGTTTAAAAATTGCGCTTAAGGACTCGGTTCTGATCCTTGTGCAAATTTGAGATGCTCTTCCATGTACGTTCAACGAAATAATCCTTGCAATTACATCGCGATGCGTCGTGCAATAAGTTTCATGGAAAAGAAAAACATATGGTTAGTCATATTCACCATATATGGAGCAGTAAAACTAATAAAAGAATTACTGCAGTAACTGTTTTTAACCCGTAGGGTAAAAACGTTTTATCTTTGGTAAGTACAATTACCGTTTTACCCCTGGGTCGGATCAGAAGATCCGGGTGAACCGAACCGGGTCGGGTTGGCAAACCGGGTCGGACCTGGGCTGCACCTCTGGCAGACGGGTCGGGTAGGCGCCGTCGGGTAGGCGCCGTTTTACCCCTGCGTCATAGATGGCGCTACGCGACCCTGGGCTGCTTAATCGTCGGAGCGGCGCTGGGCTACAGGGCGGCGGCGTCGAGTGTCAAGCAGCAGTTGAGGACGGCGTCGAGGGAGAGCACCAGCCGAGGGACAGCAGAGGACGCGCGACGGAGGGCTGTGCGAGGTCGTCGGCGTCATGGAAGCGCTGAGGATCGGCTCAAGGCAGCGGCGGTGGTGCTGGTTCGAGCTACGCGGGTCCGATCTGGAAATCGGAGAAGAAGATGGGTGCCCAGATCGAATTTCTGGGTGCTCTGAGATTCTTTGGTCTTTGCCGACAAGGCTGCCGTCGGCAGAAGTGCATTGATGGTTTCTTTTCTCTGCCGACAAAATGGTTGTCGGCAGAGCTTGGTGCCTGGGAATTTTTTCTCTTTCTTCCGACGAAACAGTTGCCGGCAGAGGGTGATTTTTGGGGAGGGCCTTCTTTGCCGACAAGCAGTTGCCGGCAGAAAAGCTAGGGTTGCTGAATTTTTTTTTCGACAAAAAGCTAGGGTTTTTGCTATCAAGCACAGGGTTAGAAACTACGTGCTGATAACGTGTTGCAGGAGAAACAATATAGATGCAAAGCGTTACTTTATTGATAGATAAGGAGCCCTTTATATAGGCATTACATCAAGTATCCCAAGTAATCAGGGATTCCCTATCTACTAAGGCAACTACTATTCTAGTCTAATTAGGTCAAGACACACAACGGAAGTTACGGAATTAACCTTCCTTGAACACTTATAAAAAACTTACAAAACACATAATCAACTCATAATGATAATTATAAGTGATTATTTGCCCCAAAACTCAATACTAAACTAAACCTCAATGCCTCGGGTATTAATTCATCCCAACGCCGAACCAGTTCCATCTATCTGCCTTCAGATAACGAGAAACACAAACTTGAAAAATCAACGTTTACTCCCACAAGGCAGAAGCAAAATGCAAAAAACTGCAAAACTAGTATAATCCATGAAACCATATTGATTAATCCTCCAAATGAGTAGTTGAAATACCTGACAGCCCCAATGTCGATTAAGTATGCTATTTCATCGAAAGTTTACCAATCTGTTTACAAATTCAAGTGCCTTGAGACACCACCATGCATGTTCTATAATCCTCTTTGGTTTCGTATAGTTTAACCCATCAATGATAGAATCAGAACCCAAGTGATCAAAGCAAAGAGTGTTAGTATTATCTGTGGAAGAGAGTTCAGTACTGGAAACTGAAGACAGTGAGAAGTGAGTCGGAGCTTCTTGTCCGTGCTTAAATCGCTAGAAACAATGAAACGTGCTCAGACCTCAAGAGTTTGTAGCACGGTGCTGTGTGATTAGGGTTAATGGATTTTTTTTTAAATAAAAAGGAATTATAGTTCTTCTTTGAGTTTTTTACCCAAAACTACAATTTTGTATTAGTATTTACCAGTAGCAAGATTGACTTTTAAAATTACCACTAGCAAGTTTCCATCCAAAACTAACAGAATCAGTTAACTCGTAAATTACAATATTACCCTCAACAATACTCCCTTCAGAAAATATGTACATCTAGTGCTACTGACCCTCAGAACTTTACCTCCACTGCGATTCTAATCTTACTGACCCTCAGAAACTTTATCTCCGTCGTCCTCCGCCGTGATTCCAATGTTACTGACCCTCATAAACTTTACCTTCGTCGTCCTCCGCCGTGATTCCAATGTTAATGACCCTCATAAACTTTACCTCCGCCGTCCTCCGCCGCGATTCTAATGTTACTGACCCTCAAAATCGTTATTACCTATGCCATTCTCCGCTGCGATTCTAATACTACTGACCCTAAGTTGTTTCAGCAAATTAATTTCAATAATTTAAAGCATAAAACAAAGATCGGTAGCAATAGTAAGATCTAATATCAAGTGAGTCCTCAAGTAGGCATAAAACTATTGACTCTCAATGGACTACTGACACTCAATAAGGTAATACCCATTCACAATTTTTTTTTATTCATGCTATCATAATTTTTTGTTCACACAGAAATTGTTAATATTCTATCTACATCAACAACACATTTCAACCAAGACAAAAAATCAAATTCTTCCACCTGCAGAATCCAAATCCTCATAAACAAATTTCAATTAGATTATTGCTGCTGACCCGAGCTCCAGCACCATCGTTTTGCCTCACCGACCCAAGCTCCAGCTCCATCACGAGATGCCTCCGACTCCTCCTCCTAGTCCGCCTGGTGGTCCTCCAACCCTAAACCCTCCGTCGCGCACAGATCGGGCACGCCATAACCACAAATCGGGGATCGAGCACGCCTCGATTGGCTAGGCGGACGGCGACGAAGCGGAGGAGGCGGAGCTGGCTGAGGAGTCGTAAGGAGTAGGGAGTCGTCGGTGATGAAGCGGAGGATGCGGACGGAGACGAAGTGGAGGAGGCGGACGGCGAAGAAGTGCAGGAGGCGGACCTGGCTGAGGCAGACGTTGAAGTCAAAGGCGGCGGGTTCTTGGGTTGGGTCAGATGGGGGGGTCGGTGGCTCCAGGTGGAGGCGGTGGTGGAGCCGTAATCGAGGAGGTGGTTGTCATTTGGGGAGAAGGCAGAGAGGGAGAGGGAGAGGGCGGAGAGAGAGGAGAGGATGAAGGAGGGTGAGGTTAGGGTTAGACTGAAAATGATAGTATATATAGGATGACATTATTGTGATTTTTGACTTTTTTGGGGTAGTTATGTTTTATGTTTGGATGGACTGACTTCTGTTACTGCTAATTTTTGGAGTGCATGGTATAAAAAAATTAGAGTTTGCTATTGATAAATAGAAAACACCAAATTGTAGTTATTGGTAATTATTTATTCTTTTTATTAGTGAATCATATTGATTTCAGTAATAATGGAAATGCCATTATAGTTATTGATTTCTTTCCCTGAATCACACATATCTCGTATTTTATCAATCATGGATGCATCCGCTAATACGAACTCGAAAATTTTGAAACCCTAATCTAGGTGAGGGCGTCGCTCTCCCAACACTGTAGTCTCTTTAAACAAGGTTCCCAGCGCTAGCTTCAACACTGGTCACCAATGGTGATTGACTTCAATGCTCCCATGAACGGCCTTGCTCTGTTGCAGACTGTAGTAGATGAAACTGTTAGCGATGGAGCTGTCAAGTCATGTACTTGCGCTTGATTTTGCTTGGGTGTTCAAGGATAGTCTTACCCCATTGAAACGTGGAACATAGCAATTGGGTTTGTCGAAGAGACACTGCTCCTATGAGCTCTGCTCCTATAAATCCATGGAAAGTTCATGTATTTTCGTACACAATGCGTGCTCAACAAGAACTGTTTTATTACTCTTAGGCTAGCTTAAGTATAAATGTGTGATAATTGTTAGGTTTCGGTTGCTACTTGCCACGGCTGAAAATGCAAAACCTTTGTTTTACTCAACGGCAGTTCAGAATGTAAAGTCAGAATTTCCTTCATGATCAATATGCCAACCGATCTATGAATAATTGTTGCTACACAGAAAACGGATGTCAAATGTTTTGTGATTGTAGAAGGAGCAACACTAAACGGCCAAGAAAACAATAATCCCTCCATAGAACTATGAAGGCAGGCACTATGTAGGCAGAAAACATTGATGAAAGGAAGTCACAAGGCCTCCGGCTGTGTACGGAAATAAAACCAATACATGGACTAGGAAAAAGACCAAAAAGAAAATTATAATACCAACTTCTGAACTGAACGCTGAGCCTTCATACTTGCTGAGGAAAAGAATCCAAGCTCAACATGAATAGTTATCATCAATACAATATCATGGGCGTATACTCCTATTTTGAGATCAATTTTTCATTCTCCATTTCAGAAACACATCACTCTTCCATTCATAGTGACATTTTTATATCAAAACAAAATGCACTCACATAACAGCAAGACCACATAATAAGTAACCAGAGCAGTATTTACAAACAAGTAGAAGTATATTTTCGATCTAGTACCTCTCTAAACTTCTACTAACTTATAACCTGACAGGAATCCAATGCCTCCCTTCCACAAAAGATGCCGCAATATATCTCATACCATGATCTACTCCCTGGGAAAAAAAGGAATATTGGAGAAAAAAAAATCAGTTAACAAACATATGAAAGCACACTTATCCATCCAGTAATAGTGAACACTTAAATGTACATTTCCACAGTTGAAACTCAGCTCTGGAATACACACGCAATATGACTTATATGAGCAATTCAGCTTCTACATGTTCGGTTCAATAGTAATCGCTTCCGTATTTATTATATTATATTAAAAAAAACATCTACTATTGCATTGGTACTTGACATAAGTAAAGGACACTATTCCTTTACACCGCTATCCTATGTTTAAAGGTTAATACCGTTATCCTATGCTTAAAGATCAATAAAAAACACACACAGTTACAGGTAACCCCCAACAACTAGGTTCTGGATTTCACAGAATATATATTGAACTTTTAGCTATATCAGTCATGATAAGAGGACAGTAAACCAGTTTTGAGACCTGGATAAGCTGTCCCTGCAACTCCAGGCACACTCAAATGCTACTACGCCGGTGCACCACTCAAATGCACAATATCACAAATGGAATCTCAAAATCATCGCTCGACTGTAACTACAGATAATACTCATCTTATAATGATAGATATGTCTGATGTGTGCATCTATAAGCATGGCTCTCATATTGCTGTATCAGATATGTTGTTAAAGTTGAACAAAAAGCTCAGAGAAGAAGCAATATGGTTGCATCTTCACATGAAGTCACACAGGGAAAGGGGACACATCAAAAATACAAAGATGGAGACAATCGGCCTAGGATAGCATCTGACCTAACAACACCACCTATTAAATGCTTGTAGGCTAATTTTTCAACAAAGGTTGAACCAACACACAGAACAGTCTCTAAAAATCCCCCATACGCATAACAAGTCATTAAGCACTTAATTAATATGCTGTATCCATCCACCCTCCCCAAAGTTGGTCCAGCTTAGATTTTACTCTACTAAAGACTAGAACTATAACACCAGAACAACATTTCGTCTAAGAACTAAAATACAGAACTACTCCTCCATTTCATTGCTTAATACAAATTTGCCACATTGTTACAATCTACGCTAATTGTTTAGATAGAGCAATGTAGAAAACAAAAAGGATCATACCATTTGATGAGCCAGCCAAACAGGAAATGCTGCATAATAGGCACCTTCTCCAACACCTCAACCTTATACATCTTCAGCATCCCACTATTAACCTTGTTCCAATTCGGCACTCCACTAATATCATCCAACAAAGGCGAGTGCTCCGAAAACGGCCCCTTCTTCACCTTCTTCACAAAAGCCACCCCGGAAAGATACATATACTCCTTCGAAAAATTCTCCAATATATCATCATTATGAATCGACTTGGGCTTCATGTACTTGTGATCAATCAGCTGCGAAGACCCGAAAATAAACGGCAGGAAATGATAGTCATCCAGGCCCCAGACGCCGTGAGACCCCGCCGGCTCTAAGCAATAGACCAGCTGAAGCTTCCTCATGAGCTCCAAGTACTTGACGAACACTCTGGCCACGACTGCAGGGTAGTCCTCCTCTTTGATGACCTCCATTCTGGCCAGGCAGTACAGCCACGCCACGAAATTGGTCTCGTGGCCGGTGCCGTAGTCGATCCGGCTAGGGTTTCCGAACGAGTCGGTGAAATACGAGACGATCTCGACCGTGGAAGGTTCGAGATGCGGCGGGAGGAATTTGAGCATTAGGTCAGCACTATGTTGAACCAACTGGTCATGCCATATGCGGAACGAAGCGTTGCCGTATCGGGCGGCCTGCTGAGTGGGCGGGATCTCGTCGACCCACACGATTAGCGTTTCGAGGATGGAGACTATGGAGGCCGCGGTGGGGGACACGTGGCAGGGATCGGAGATCTTTTTGGAGCGGATGGATTCGGAGAGGGCAACGACGAAGCCGAGGAAGTGTTTGCCGGAGGAGGAGTCGTGGAAGCGGCGGAGGTCGTCGGGGGATTGGATTTGTTTGGAGGGGGGTTGGAAGTGGAAGGGGGGAGAGATTGGTGGGACCGGCTTGGCTTGTGGGACCGGGGCGAGGATGATGGCTTGTTGGGAATTGGAGTTAGGCGGGAGGTTGATGGCGGGGGCGCGGATGGGGCGGTAGTTTGGGGGAGGGGAGATGGTGGGGGGAGGGGCGGTCATGGCGGTGGGGCCGCCGCATTTGCAGCAGGTTGGGGTGGTGGAGGGGGGTAGGGTTTCGGGGGATTCGGAGTGGTGGTGGTGGTCTTGGGGTTCCATCGTTGAAAAGTTGGAGGATGGAATAGTGTGGGGAAATCAGAGGAGTTGGTTCTAGAGTGAGAAGAGGAGGAAGGGAGGCGTTTTTTGAGTGGCTGTAAAGCGGGTCGGGTTAGGGATAGGCCTTAAAAGCTATTGGGTTATCTTGGACCAGGCCCATTAAGCAATTTGATTGGAATTTTGAAGTTGTGCGAGTATGATGGATGTCGGATCTAAGTTTTCTTGGACAAATTGCTGTATCTGTAAAGATTGGTCACTTAAGAAGGAACCGTAGTCCTCAGTGCAATGGGAGATATTTATAAATCCTAATTCCAAAGCCGAACATGATATATATCCTTGATTGTTGACAATCCAATTTGAATAGGAGAATACCACATCCAAAACTATAGACTCAATTTAAGATACATAATCTTTACTAACTCGGATATGACGTACATTCTATAAAAAAAAAATTAAAAATAACTCAGATATGATGCATGTTTCTGTCTGAATCCGTAGACTCACAGATACCGGTGGATCTTGGTGTGGTTCCTGCCTGCAAACCCTGCTAACTAGGGAATACCGGGCTGGGCCGGTCTATTCCGCTCCGATGTCTAAGTCAGTATAGTTGGAATAAACTGATAACTTAAGCGGGAATGAGTAGTTGAAGTATTGATTATCTATTAATGATGGTAGTTGAGACCTTTTTGACAGTAGCCACAGAGGGGCTACACAGGCCCACAGACCCGCAGCTAGCATGCCCGGGGCCGGACCGAGGCCCAGAGCAGGATCCCCAGCACCCGGACCCGAGGCCCAGCAGTCTAACTTATGACTGGGGGCCCAGGAGCCGGGGACACCAGCCTGCCGAACAGGTCACTTAGCTGCCCCTTTGCGTACGAACAGAAGGGAATCAGTCCCACATCGAAGAGTAAAACCAGACCTCACGTTCGACCACCTATATAAGGCCCTCAACTACCCTCATTAATAGGTAACTAATCTCTCCAACTACTTATCATTCCCGCTTAAGTTATCTATTTGTCCCAACGGTACTAACTTAGGCATCGGAGAGGAGAAGACCGGCCCGCCCGGTATTCCCCTTAGTTAGCAGGGTTCGCAGGAGGAATCCACATCAAGATCCACCAGTTTCTACCAGGCCTACGGGTTTGTGCAGAAACAATTGGCGTCATCTGTAGGAAGAGATAAAAGTCACGTAGATAACAATTTCCACCTGGAGCTCATCCACTTTGGCCTCTAGGAACACATTAACAACCAAGTGTTGGAAACTTGGCAAGCTTATTCGTTTAACATATCAGATTGGATCCATTTGGACATGTCAAATGACATATTTGCATGTTGGCTTCTTGAATTGAGCTCTGAAGTCTTGAAAGGTTTGGTTGATCATCTATGTTGAGAAAAGAAAAAAACAAAAAAATGAACCTGACGTGAATCGAACACGCAACCTTCTGATCTGGAGTCAGACGCGCTACCATTGCGCCACAGATCCATTACATGATTATGAATGGTAGAAAATGTAATTAACGATACCACATTTTTTATTATTCACACATTTTACAAATATAAAAAATATATAATGCACATCATTATACACGTAAATCTTCCCGCAACTCGCGCCACCAGGCAGCTCAGACGAGTGTTTTACACGTGGACGTCTTCGGGTCCCACATCGCCGGAAGCAGATACCTCCGACCCCTTACTCCCACCGCATTGTAACTCGCTCCCGTCGTTTTGTCCAAAACGACCTCCCCCGGATAACCCGGGTACGCCCCTTTCCCGAAAATACCGGTGCACGCGCTCACCGCCTCCAACCCCGCGCCTGCCGCTCCCTGAAAGTAACCGTTATTGAACGGATTCGTCACCGTTCCCGCCAAAACCGTCGCCAAATTAATCACCATTCCGTCTATCCCAACGTCGCCGTTAGGCGAAACTAACGGCGGAGTCTGCGGCCCGTATATCGGCTGGTGAAACGGCCACGCGCACTGTCCTGGGCACTGCTTCCCCGGGTTCCCCACCCACGCGTACGCCGACCCGCCCCGACTCGCCCCGTGTTTCCCGCACCGGCTCATGCAGAACCCCTCCACCGCCACGTCACCGTCCGTCAAAACGACGTTGACTACCGCCGTTTTACCACCGCCCTTCGAACCTTTCGCCGCTAAAACCGCGAGCTTTTGTTCCGTGAGTGTTTTCCCGAGAGTATAGCTCTGCACGAGGATTTGGTTCCCTACGGAGACGGTGCATGGTTTACCTGTGTACCCCGCAATGGTATGCCACCACGACGCGACCGAGGACTGCAGAGTGCGGCGGTGGACGGAGCTTAAGGACTGAAGAAAGTCAACGAGAATTGACCGTTGCTTGGGGGAGAATTTACCGTACCATACGAGATTTACGGTGACGTTTCCCCCGAGAAGTGGGCCCTTGTGGTACTTGAGGACTAGGGGTTGTTGTTTGACGAGGGCCGTGAGCTTTCGAGTTGTGGCTGCGCTAGGGCAGAGGAAGGTGGAGAGTGAAAGCAGGAAGAAAACCCAGATGGCAAAACGGTAATTATAAGCCATAGAGTTGTAGTGGAACTAGGGTTGGGTGTTTGTTAAGTGTAGTTTTGTGTTTTGAGTTGTTGAGTGGTTCATGCAGACCAAGTGTTTGTGAAAATGTCTGAGAGGGAGTGGAAGAATTTATAGAGATGAGAAATGGGGGGAGAAGAGAGTGAGAGACAGCTGGGTTATTAAAATTAGGGGAGTGAGTGATGGACATGTCTTTGTTTAATGGAGACGCGTGGGTTTGAGGATTACTTGGTTGTTGGAGATAAGGGTTTAAACTCTCGAAACGCAAGCGCCTATGGTTTCGATTTTGATGAAATAATGGAAACTACAAACTAGGATTGCGATGGGGCTAGGTTGGTGGTTTATTGAAGCAGGGCAGGCTTTCTCCTGGGAAGGTTTTTGGGGTTTTTGACTTGGACCAATTATTATTTTGGCAACCTTGTGAGAGACAAGTGCGTTCTTTTACTTTATCTTCCTTATTCTTATCCTGATTATCATAGTAGATGCTAAACTCTATCGCTCTACTCATGCATATTCAATTGCGAACTATGCTAGCTGTTACACATTACTGGATTGCTGCATATTATACTTAACAGATTCATAATTAGCACTCGATTACTGTAATAGGATATTGGATTACATAATTAACACGGGCAAAGTTCCTGTGGGGTTGGTTTGGTGAGCAAGCATATAGTAGTATTACTAGTATATAGAGTGAGAAATTAGCGACCAGATTAAGCATGATTCTGGTTCTGTGGAAGCTAGGTAGTGAAAGAAGGTGGGTATGGACAATAGTGGTGATCTTGCATCTAGTTATCTTACCTAGATTCCTCTACTGGTTATAAGGAGCCAAGGAAAAGTTTCTTGTGGGTTGATTGGAATGTAGTACATATATTAGTACCAGAAAGCAAAATTGGAAGCATATTAAGCATGATAGTATAAAGGTGGGTATAGTGGTGATCATTTATTCCTTCACATTCTAATATAAATCGAACTTTCTTATTTTTACAATCTTTAAAATTTCAGCAAAACCACCCAACTTAACTAGTGGAATAGGTAGGAATGTAGGATGCTGCCCAATAATGCTGATTCTTCAACTGAATGGCTCATCATTTTTCTCTTTGAAAATTAAATAAAAGCTAGCTAAGTAGATAGAGGTGAAGAACCTAGGGAATCAAAATTGGGTATGCAGTACTAGTCACACCAAGAATATATGAATTTCACGAGTCGGAAAGTAGTTCACGGCTGGGGTTGTGGGGGCTGGGACGCTGGGGCAGGAAGTGGGACGGTGATTGAGACATTCTGCCGAGCACCAAATGAGGCATGCTGCATGCATATATGCACTATAGTAGTAGAGCTAGTTCAGCTGCGTGGGGAGTGGGTGCACCGTCACGGCGGGCCTGGTGTCCAAGCTGGTAATGTGTGCATGGCTCTGGGGGCTGGGGCATGGAGGAGGTAGCTAGTTTTACTTATAAGTGGATGGTCGGTTCATGCTCACTACCACATATGCGGCATGTGGAGCTCATACAAACTATGTTGACGGTAGCAACACCCGCGCTAGGGTTGGGAAAGCAGGCCCCGGTACTCGAGGGCCAAGACCGAGTAGTCAAGCGCCCAATAGAGGCCCGGGAGCCGGTGGAAGAGGCTCATGAAGAAGGGGCCAGACTGCGTCTTTAATGTGCAGAATGAACCACCAATCCCACATCGAGGGATGAACTACTCAGCTCGTGCAACCTAGAACCCATATATTGGCCCAACCACCTTCATTAAATGATAATCACCACTCAACTACTTCCACTTGCTGTTTTTATTCCAATCTCAGCTGTACTAATTTAAGCATTGGAGTAGAACCGACCGGTTCTCACCGGTCCTTCGGAGTGGAACCGACCGGTCCTCACCGGTCCCTTCCTAGTTAGCAGGAGAAGAAACAAACTACATTCCACCAGGTATATGTGAGCGGGATTCAGAAACAAACTACATTCTTGCTCCTTGAATAAGGTGATCACTATGCATAAAGGAATTGTGGTCACCTACAAATTATATTACCTTCTTCTTTCTTTTCTTATTTGGATAACACCTAAAAATTGCCTTCCCTAGAATCAAATTTATGAAGAATGCAGACTCTCTAATTGTAAGGATTGGCATGTCTTGTTGATTTGAAAAATAGGCCAGATTTTTTCTTACATATATACTCGAGTGCAGTTCATATATCTAACCGAATTGAACTGACAGAACATTTTGATCGTCAGGAATTGTGAATGTGGAATTGGATTTTCAAGCTGTCATCGGTCTTCTTTCTTAAGAAAGGGATTAGGGTTTTGCATGATTTCAAGGAATATATAAGCGCGCAGCCTATAAGAGGTACTGAATAACGCATAACTTTTATTTTTAGAGGCATGAATAAAGTTCATATGATAGCACTGCTGCACTAAGCACAACCGCCAAAAAATTACATAACGCATGCAACAAACTATGATGCCTAATCGTCCCAAACGGGATATAGAACCCTCACAAGTAATCTTCATTCTAAAATAATAGACTAGAATGAAAAGTGTCATTTGTAATACTAAAGAATAAATAATGAATGAATTCAGAAGTAATCCCTAGTTCCTTACTTCCTACATAGTTTCTAGTCTAATTTTCACCCAGCGAAAGAGTGTCAAACAAGAGTGGAACAAGTTGAGGTAGTGGGATCAAACAAAGCAGGGAGCAAGTACTTCTTCCCATTGAAACCATTGGCATTGTAGCTAGCACCAGTTGCAGCATCAACCAATAGGTCACCAGCATAACCAGGATAAGCTCCTTTCCCATAGACACCAGGACAAGCCGAAGCAGCCTCTTTGGGACCCTGGTAGAACCCATTTCCAAATGGGTTTGTCACGGTCCCCGCCAAAAGGCTAGCCAGGTTTATGATCATGCCATCCATACCCACATCGTTGTTGGGTGCAACCAAAGGTGGAGATTGTGGTCCGTAAATTGGCTGATGGAATGGCCAAGCACATTGACCAGGGCACTGGGTCTCGGAGTTTCCGACCCAGATGTAAGGCAACTCTGAGACCCAGATGTAAGCGAAGTTGGAGCTCTTGTCTCTAATGAAAGAGCTTCTTGAATATCCATGTGTGCCACATTTGCTAGAGCAAAACCCATCAACAATGACATCTGATGTGGTCAAGACAACATTGATGGCATTACTATGGGCACCCTTGGCTGCCAACTTCTTGACTTGTGTTCCAAGGGATAGGGACTTGCTCAGAGAGTAGCTTACATCAAGGGTTTGGGTACCCAACGAGAGTGAAAGAGATGAAGTTTTCTCGGCATTGGTGAGGTGGTAGTATCTCTCTATGGATTTCCACCATGTAGCAACAGAGGGTTGGTTTATTGTGGGATTGGATGAAGGAAGAGAAGAAAGTGAGGTGATGAAATCAGACACAATGGCACGTTGGCAGGGCGTGAATTTGCCATACCAGATTAAATTGATGGATATGTTTCCAGTAAGAAGAGGGCCATTGTGATATTGGAATAGCATAGGCTGCTGAGTTTTATCTGAGTTGGTATCAGCAAGGCTCCTAGCTGCTGAGCTAAAATGGCTGAACAAAAATATGAGGGAGAATAGTTGTACAAGTATATATGATGAAGCAGATGTAGCCATGGTTTACGAAAGATGTATCAAGCTCATGGTTTGATGGGTTGGATTAGTGTGAACTATGAAGTTGTCAATTTATAGTGGTCAAGATTTGAAGGAAAGAAAGTGGACGGAAGGAGGAAAAGAAATAGGAGGGAATTTAAGAGAGATTAAATACTTGAATAGAGTGAAGTGGCCAGTGGGAGAGCTAAAGGCCAGAGGACTACGCGTTACATCTGATACCGGGGTTGGTTTGGTCTTGGATTTTTTCGACCAATACTAAGGATGACAGGGTAGAAAACTTGATGCCCAAGCTGTGTGCCGTCTTTTCTGTGTTGTTTTAGTTTTATTTTTCTTAATTGCTGTATTTAAATGCCATGATTAAGGCTAGCATAGTGTTAATTTTATCTAGTTACAGACTTCTAGGTTTCCAATTTTCTGTTTGCTGATCTGCGATCCTTTAAGCGAAATGTCATTTACGATGTTGCTGAGTATTAGTATTCCGGAGTCAAGAATCAATAGGTTGTAGATTGTTCTTACTGTTCTAGGCTGGATGAGCTAATCTCCGGATATAGAGAAATAGGATAGAGTATAGAGAGCCGCCTGTTTAGAGTGATGTATTGGATGGTGTCACTGCCCGTGTTACTAATGTCATTGGGGGTGGAGGGATCAACCATATTTATAATAGAAACCTTGGTAACCAGGGTAGGTGTGACTTGTGAGAAGTGATACAGGCATATACAGCTGGGTGATAAGGGTAGTGAATGAGTGAGTTTAAATCCAGCGCCTCTGCCGCCCTAGGTTTCAATCTTCAAAGAAGTTATTACTCTGAGAGTGTGAGGTGGTGGTTACTGGTTTTGACTATGCTCAATGCTTTTGTTTTGGTAACCTAGTGGCCAGGACACATGACTCAATCTCGTTCTCATTTCCTTCCTGATCTTTCTCCAACTAGTCTCTTCAATTACTAAATCGAAGCCTAGAGGAGGAGAACCTTGGGCATCAAGTTTTCTATCGAGAGATTACAATAGTTCGGAAAGTTCAGTGCCGGGATAGTGGGGTGTGCAGTGGTCGGTGAGCATTTTGTTTATGCATGGTTACACACTATAGATGGAGTAGGTGCATTGTCAAGGTTGGCCTAGTGTATTTCAAGGTATATATGGCTCCGGGCCATTGTGTGTATATTAGTGAAGGGGCGGTTCAGTGCAAAATATGCGGCATGTGGAGCACAAATGGGACATCAGAGACCATAATCCTGATGGGGTTCCTTCCTTCCAGAAATTATTCCCTGCGTGACTCAAGCATGTGCTTGAGTCTGCCAAAGGTGACGTGGCAGTTACTAACAGAAGGTGGAGAGGACGCGCGGCTATCGTGCGAGTCGCGTCTTTCCTTCGGCACTGCTGCGGTCTCTCCTCTGCTCCCGTTCGTGGGCGATCTGCTCTGCCTTGCATCACTGTGCTCTCATATCCCTCTCTCTTCCGTTCTCATATCCCTGTCTCTGCCGCTCTCACATCCCTCTCTACCCATCTGTGCTCCCATCTATGCTCCCATCTCCTATCTGTGGTCTAGGTTTTCAGTCTATTTTGACACTCATATATCCCTGTAATCATTCCTTAATGGCCAACGGAGCTCCGCTGTCTCGATCCGCAGTATGCTTACCCCAGAGCCTCTAATTCTTGCAAAACGGCTTGAGCATCAGGTGGGTTCTCGTTCTCCCTTCTCTGTGCTTAATTTTGATGAGTTGTGATTTTACAAATTGATGGGTTTGAGATTGTGCTTGCATATTTGATCGCGAATAATCGAATGGTGTGGTCCTACATCGCAACCATCCAGATGAGTGGACGCGGCGAGGGACAAAGACTTGTGGTGGGAGATTGGTAAAGAGGTCGACCAGTGGTTGGGTAATTTGCTACAAATACCCAATTGTGGTGACTTGGTTGTGTCGTAGGAGCTAGTACATGTCCAATTTCAGTGGTCGTAAGGTATGAAATTGAAATATGAATTCAATCTTACTTCAGCAAGTGTCTCTAAATAATGAAATTGGAGTTAATTATAATCAGATTGGGGGTAGTACGAACGGGTCAGAAACAGCTAACAAGTAGTTTGGATTAGCCATGTTTATGGAGTCTGGGTACTTTTCTAAATCTGTTAATACTCAATTTGTTGTAGGTCAATCCGAAAATGAATGGTTCTGAGTTTTTGGGTAAACAGAGAAAGCAGAATTTGGCGAAGCGAAGTTTGATTTCAAAAGTTGGTCCCCGTAGTCCAGTAGAAGCTGCCATGAGCGGCGTTGATCCTTGCTTGTCGGAAGAAGTGTCAAGTGCAATGTGTGAAATGCAGGATATAGAAAACAAAGTTGGAAGTTTAAGTGCAATTTTGGATAATATGGAGGGACAATTTGAGATTGTGAAAGACATTGTGTCGGAATTTGAGGACAGGTTGGGTTTTGTGAATGAGTATGGAATAGAAGGGGTTATTGCAAGGGTAGTCGAAAGTGTGTTTGGAGGGGGGAGGGGGGGGTAAAGAAATCAGTGAATTGGGATACCGGTGTTGAAGCAAAGACTGACGACCGATCGGTCTTTGGTATGCAAACTGAAGGGTTCAGAGGAGTGCCGCTATCGATAATATTGGACGATGAAGATTACAATGTTGAGGCTGAGCTCCCAGCTGTACAGGTGCGTTCAGTAGTTATATTAACTGAAATGTGTGGGTAGGTGTATTTGATAAATGCATGAAAATTGTAGGGAGGATGTCCAATGTTAAAAATTAATCTAAATGTTTTGCAGGAAAAGACATTTAATGACGGGGTTAATGGAAGTGGGGGCGAAAGTACGGACGAGGAGGGTGGCAACAATCCCGAACTGCGTGATCAGGAACCATTAAATTCCAACCTTGTTTTTCCTTATGTTGGAGAAATGTCTCCCCCAGATATGCAATTAATGAAGTTCTTGTTTGAGAAAGACGGAATAGGAAGAGATAGTGGGAGGTGAATTTTGAATCCGTTATAATATAGAAGTAGTGACTTGTTAGTTTGAATGATTTGCTTAAGTGTATCAACACTTGTGCAGAGACGTAGTTGCCCGTTTTGGAGAAATTTTGGTGTTGAAAGGAGAATTTGAATGTCTGCGACCGGGCAACATAATAACAAGCAAGGTAATGTGAGATTGATTGTTTGATTATTTAAGTTTGTAAACGGAAACATGTCTTTGGCATAACGCGATCAATGTTGTTTTCCTGAACTTTTGACTGTTGTAAGGTGATCAACATATCTGCTGCATATTTGAACGAAAGCGAGTCAAACATGTGGTTCCTGCCAACAAATTGCAGTGTATGATTAGTGTGTCATATGTTTATATTCATTAATTTGGTAGGTGGTGTAATTAAGAAATTAAGGGGGTATTATTTGTAATTTTAGGAAATTGCTTGGAGTTCAGACAAGAAACCCGGAGGGGCTTGTTCATTGGCCGCCATCATATCCCAATGTGGGCTGCACAGGTTTAATAGGCGCCTAAGACGGTGTTGTAAGGTAGTATAAATGTTTGAGACTATAGTAATCTTTTCTTAGTCAGCATGTGTTAATGGTTTTGCACATATGTGGACAGATATTGGTACCCGTACAAGATGAAATCATGGATCATTGGTATTTGGTTGTAATAAATCTGTCTAACAAAGTTGTGGAGATTTGGGACAGCGGTAACCTTGTGTCCTCAAGCCGGAGGCTGGCAAAAGCAAGAGCCGTGGTATTTTTCGAACTCGAGCAATGTGCGGTTATTTATTTATATGTTGAGATGACAAATGAGATAGATTACGTGTTTTGTTGTTGTCAATGCAGATGGTGTTGTTACAAAAAGTATTCGCCAGCGACATGAAAAAACCTGGTGACATATATTATAACATCCCAAAATTCGATGTTATTGAAGTACCCGGTCCACCATCCACTGTCAGCCAATATGATAGTGGTATTTGTTTGATACGACACATGGACAGTTACGACAAACATTGGTTGGAAGGGGTATGTTTTTGCGGTTACATGTGTACATATAAATGTTTGTTATTGCAATCTTATTGTTCGATATTGTTATGACTATATCGTTTTTGATTACTCAGTTTCAGTCCAATAAAGAGAGGAGTGAAATAGCATTAGGCATTGTCAAAAACCGGAAGAATGAAGCATTGAAGTCGGTTGCAAGAGCCGCTGGTGTGGCTGTCAAGAGACTTATGAGTACCGTGGTTGGTACAGAGGAGTGTTCGAATCCCTGTAATCCAGAAGCTGATAGTGACTATGGTGGGCAGAACAATTGTATTGTACGTGAGACTGTTCTTACTGGAAGGAAGCTGCGGTCTCACCGTAAGCGCAAGCAACGCGTGTGGTAGGAATATTTGGACTACGGCACAGTTATGCATATATTTTGATTGTACCTATGGGGTTAGGGTTGAAATAACAGGACCCTGGTACTACTAAGTTTGGTATAATTGCACAATAGTTGTTAATGCACATCTGTTGTTAATGTTGTACTAGCAATATCCATTAGCATCAGTTATGAACATGTTTTGGCATATAAAACCATGTTGTCGGGTAATGGCAATTTATTAAAGCTTATTCATCTTGTTCAATAACTGTTTGAATGCACAAAGTTAGGGCCGGGCACGGGCCGGGTAGGGCCAAGAATTTCGTGAACCCGACCCAAAGCCCGAAATAACGAGCTCGGGCTTTTTCGGGCCCATTTTACCTGGAAAACAAATCATCAAAATTTGCTGGAGAAGAGAGGACTCGAACCCCTGACTTCGAAGAAAACAAACACACTCCAAACCAGTAGACCAGAAGCTGTTTATGTTTAAGTAGTTACAAACATTATATATATTCATGTATTATAGTCAGAACAACAAATCATCAAAATTAAGTTGGAGGAGATGGGACTCGAACCTCAGACCTCTTACAAAAGAAACAAACTCCAGACCACTGGAGCAGAAGCTACTTCTGATTACATAATTTTGAGAAATTATATTTATTTATGCATTTTCGGGCTGGGCCGGGTTCGGTGCCATAAATTTCAAGGCCCGAGCCCGACCCGATTTTCTTGTTTTGGTAAGGGCCCAAATTCGGTCCGGGCTTTTAACTGGAAGGGAACGGCCCGTTTAGGGTTTTTCGGGCCGGGCTTTCGGTCCCTCGGGCCAAAATGCCCAGCCCTACACAAAGTTAACTTATGCATGAGAAACTGAGAATCAATTCGGGTTAGCCAACTGGCACCCGGGAGTCCCTTCACGTGCCGCCGGAGATGAATTTTATTTGCATCTCCGGTCGTAAATGACTTCCTAGGTGGTTTGCAATCATTGATTACATAGTAAAGGTTTGAAGATTAACAAATACGAACCCAACCATCCATAAACACAATACAATCCGAAGCATCCGTTATACAATCCATACAAATTAAGCATTAAACATTAAACATTAAACAGAGGTGATCTTAAACAATCCGTACCAATTAAGCATTGTCCAAACCCTACAAATTAAGCATTATACAATCCCTACAAATTAAATTAAACATTATACAATCCAAACAGCTGTCCTGGAATGTTGGCCAGTAATAGTAATGTTTAGGTCTGCAGAGACGCAGGATATGTAAATACAAACCGGTTCCGCTCCACCCTATGGAGAGTGATGAGGGTGCCATTTGCAAACTGGTTTTCTGTCTTGAAGTTAGAATATCCCTTGCCGAAAACGTGAGTGTTGTTGCTGGGCACTGCCTTCATTTCCCAAATTCTTCCATCCGCCCGCTGCACCGTCACCCACACCTTCTTACCGAGCGGGAAAAGCTCCCTAGCTTCGGCAACCCGAAATGCCTGTAACAACATCCCACCGAATCACTTGCACGATGTCCCTTGTTTCTTTGTCCAATGTACATAAAGCATATAAGGTAGCAACATTGACTATTGGTTCAAAATCCATCAATTCCCAGTACACGTAATGGACAAACAGTTACAGATAGAGGAAGAACAAGAGTACACTTACAGCCGACGGTCCTCCTATTCGGACCGTGAAGGATGGATAGTCTTGATAGTTGTCCACCACGGGTTCCAGAACATCATCTCGGCCATAATCACGGTCATCATCCTCGGCCTGCGTTTCACCATCCTCCTCCAACACAACGTTATGATGTTGTGCTGCAGAGGTACCTGCGTCGTCCTCCTGTTCCGCCCGTATGGGTTGCGGCCTCCTAATCTTCCGGCATAAAAAAACATTGCCGTCTCTGAGATTAAATACTCTAACTGAGAACCGTGCCTTACCATTGTACTTTAAAACGCAGAATCGCCGGTGTGCGAGTTTATTGTCCTCCGCAAACTTATCCCAACCATTTGTAAAGGTCCATGTTCCTCCTGTTTGGCGGGTGAGCTGCACGGCCCACTTTCTCCGGCGTTTCATTGTTGCCCAGTACAGTTTCGCTTGTGGCTGAACCCCTCCCCACCTCCTGTCCAGCATCTCGGCCATAACCCCTCTAATTGTCGGCTACAAATAACATGAGCGTGACCATTAGGTAGATCAGAGGCTAAATTAACTGAGTGTACGGGTCAGTGTGAGGTACAGATATTAATCGTTTACTGATAACAACTGTATCGGCATTAGTAAATAAGGTTAAGTGGTGCGATTGCTTACCGGCGTTTCAGTTGGACCCCACACGTCGGAAACAACAGAAACGCGCCTAAGAGTAAAGGTTTGATCCGGGTCCAGAATACAGGTCGGTTGCATTCTCGGATACCACAGCATCACACATCCATCGGATCCGAACCGTACGACTTCAAACACCAATGGAGAGACCAGCCTAACCAGCAAGACCATCTTGTCTCGGCCGTCCTGGATACATGAGATGAAGCGGTTCCATCCGGCACCCATCCACATGTCGCCTCCCTGAGTTGTTAAGCGCACATAGTACTGTATCCGATGTAACCCCATCAGAGACAGTTGGACAGTATCATCGTCTTGGTCAGGCATGTGCCTTAGTCGAAAATCAGTTGGGATTTTCTACAACAACCAACTACAGGTTAGATTCAGAAATGCTCAATGATAACATGCTTCCATTACAGTTCACTTCATCTAGATCGAATACGGAACATTCATCAGATAGCGGACTGGTTAAATTTAGACTTACCGCCATTTGGAAGTTTTTTTCCGGGATCTCCACGATCACTGCGAATACGGGTTCCGATACCATTACCATGTCGGACTGATGCTGATCCGTCGGTGATTGTGACTCCATAGAGGTAGGTTTGGAGAAGATTGCAACTGTAGGGGGGTCTGGGAAACTGGGATTCAGGGTTTCAGTTCTACACAGGAACGGGTTTTAGAGCTGCCCTTTCAACCACAACTTGCACTATGAGTATGGGAACTTGGGAAGTGAAAGTGAGATCCTCGATAATCCAACCGTGGTGGATTCATTATTTCACTAACCCTACCGAAAACATCATCGACAACAGTACATTCAATACCCAGGCCGGCCCGCCAGTATCCCCCTAAAGCGAATGGAATTGGCTTCTGTACTAGGAATTTTTGTACTTCGATTTTTTGTGCTTGGGTTCTTTACATCCGTTGGATTTAGTGAAGATGCTGCAACCAACTTATCACCTTAAATTGAAGGGTGTTGATGCTCCAAACCACCGGCATATTGAGTAATGGAGCTGAACCTGTGTATCGTCGTCGAACTTATTATATATTCTGAAGCCGGCATATCCCTTCATGAAAGCGTATGTTGGTTAGGATTGGAAGTTCCACCGTCACTGAATTCCACACTCTTCCATGCCATTTTTGCACTGTAAATAGGTTAGACGGCATAAACACGCTCCCATTATTAAAGAAACTATAAAATTACAGGCATTATAACCTCCACCGGTAATGACTCCCCATAAAGATAACATCTCCGCATGACTGCTTACATAATAACATTACATGTACTACCCTCATTTAAATTCCCCAGTTTCTCGTGGTCCAGAATGAAATAAAATTCTACTGCCTGTTTCGGGTTTCTGGTGATTGTATCGATAATCCATCTAAACATCCTACTGTGTGAGGTAATAGCATGCATTGTGTGAAGTACTAGCATGCATTGTGTGAGGTAAATATGACTTCACATATGTTTAACACCCCATACATAATTTTATCGCTTCACCTTATATTGATACGTCTCCTACAATATCCTCTGATTTCACCCTGCCCCGAGTATAACACCCTCAACTAATAGCTAAGGTTACTCGATAACCACATATTGCATTTTTAAGGCAGTTGCCTTTACGTGTACGACACAGTTTGAAAATTTTTGAGTTTTAGGGTTGGTTGTTGACTCTTGCTATTATGGTTCCTAGTTGATGGAGGGTCAAGAAACGTCTGTGCATATTCCTGTCGGGGTGGACCCTTCAAACTGTCCTGTCAAATCAAACCTTTCCGTGGGTGTAGTGGCCCGGTACGATTTTGGATCGGTCACGCTTCGGTTGGAAGTGGAAGCAATAACAGTACTTGCCTCTTCATTGCATACTGTGTTAATGAATGACGGTTTAGTAATGATGACTTTTTTGATATTCGGAAGTTATTGCCTTTTCGTAGCACACTGCTTCAATGAACGACGGTTTAGTAATGATGGGTTTCCACTTTTGCTTTGATTCAAACGCGGAGACCGGTTACCTAAAGAATGCATGACAGCTACTGCCTACCCTAGTATACTCCAATTAAATAATTTGTTCTTTACGTCAAACACCTCCATTCGTTTGTAAATGTTATCACAGTTTAAGCTTTGTATACTACTTTTACTTGTAAAGATTGGAAATATACTTAGATGGGGCACTCGCACCACACGTCCAAGGGGCTGTCCAATCAAAACGCACGAAATTTTCTAGAAGGTCGGCCTTTACCCTCACTTAAATGAAATATATACCCAAAAGACCGTAATATTTACCCGGCCGAGGATTAACACAACATACCGGGCCGGAAAGTTTAATCAGTACATACAAAAATAATCAAATGTTCGAAAGTAGAGGAGATACTAAAAATCCGATCACGTCTTCACGGCCATCATGCACGGAAAACAAATCTCGTACGCTGTACCCTATACAATGTGAGGACCATACCATGTTCCAAGTTATTGTCCCTCTTGAAATCAGTATATCCCCTGCTGAGAACGTGTGTTGTGTTGCTCGGCACCGCCTTAATTTTCCACACCATGCCGTCTGGCCGCTGCAGCGTCACCCACACCCTCTGCTGCTTAGAAAAAATCTCCCTAGCATCGGCTGCTTTGAATTGCTGTTACAACGTCCCACCAATTCATATTAAATTCAAGCAGAACCATATACGCTTGTTAAGTATAAATATCCGTATTATAATCAGGCACAGTAGGCAGCGGAGGGATAGCATGCGACTACAATTAGCCAACATATACCATTGAAGAGGGAGATCATAGATTCATCTTACCGCATTACGTGGTAGAATTCTGCATGGATAAGAGGGATAGCCTTCATAGTCGGGCACGACGGCCAGAGGGCCGGCTTCTACTGCCTCCTGATGTTGCACAGGCACAGTTCCTTCCGCAGCCACATTTCCTTCCTCAGGCACATCACCTTGGCCGACTGCATTCCACGCCTCGGCGTCGCCGACAACATCACCAGCCTCGTTCGTAAGTAATGTTGGCGCGACCATACTGCCTTCAATCCTGTGGAATACCCTCACCGAGACGGCTGACAAGCCCTTATACGTGAACACGCATAATCGCCGGCCGTCGAGCCGATTGTCCGCCGCAAAATTCTCCCAACCCGCCCCAAACGACAATGTTCCTCCTTGTCCTCGGGTAAGCAGCACAGGCCAGTATCTAGACCGGCGGCTGGATGCCCAGTACAACAGTACATACATTGGGGACCCGTGATTTGTTAGCATGGCGGCCACCGGCCCTCGGATGATCGGCTAATTAAGACAAATGAGTGGGAGTCAGTATATAGATGCTAAATTTCCGGAAATTTAACTTCATGAGTTGAAGGTTCTTACCGCGAATCCGGGTGGACCCCAAACATCGGATACAAACGAGTTGTACTTCAGGGCAAAGGTTCCATTTGGCTGGACAGGCTCGCGCGCTGGAGGGATGGGATTCGTAAGCATCACCGTTCCATCAGCTCTGTACCGGGTAACAGCGAACCGTCCTGGACCCATCATCCGAAACACCAACACCATCCTCTGTTCGCGATCCCGGATACAGGTGATGAAACTTGTCCAGCCGACATCCATCCACCTGTCCTCTCCCTGAGGTGTGAGGCCGACAGAGTACTCTACATCCGGTAACCCCATTAGATGAAGTTTGATGGTTTGCCCCATGTCCTCCGGTGTATGCCTCCGTCGAAACCCGGTTGGGATTTTCTACAAACACGAGCATCGGGTTTAGTTTCAGTTTCACACATATTACGGATTGCTAATATGTAATGGAGTTGAAAGTTGGATTTACCGATCGAAGAAAATTTTGGTCAAACAACTCCACAACCACACAGAAATATGCTTGCCGAGGATCCATGACGCTCGTCTGAGGATGCTTGATCGGTGATCGGATGTCGAGAATGACCGGAAAGCTTCTGGACTTTAGGGTCTGCAGTAGGTTGAATGTGTTTTCAGAAGGGAGTGGTTGAGATTTGAAAGTGAGACTTTTGAAGACCGTGCAATGGCTTTCAACTTTTTCGGAAGTTATTGGCGAGTGCCCCAACGACGGCGGGTATTGAAACGGTACGGACTGATGGTTCAATGAACCGCTACCAACACCCAATGTTAAATCATACATACCGTAAATGATAAGGATAGTTCCCCTAACAATGTTAGATCAAAACCCATACATTCTCAATGTGTACGTCATAAACAATACGCAACTACATTTTGGTGTTCACCAATATTAATATGATTAGCACAGTGGTATTTGCCGAATTAAGGTTGTGGTTTACGGTCCCAGGTATTAACAGTGTTGGTCATGACCTACTAGGTATGTCTAGGTAAAAATTTTGTCAATAGCCATTGCAAACCCTAAACCGGTACTGGTTGTTACCAAAATATGTAGGTATGTCTAGGTTTACGGTATATAATTAATCACTGTCCATCGATCCTGTTGTGTGGAACCATAAACAATTTGTTTTCACTACTACAACCAACCCTAAACGAACCCCCAAACGTCACCTAACATTTGTGACATGTTAGGGAGTAACATCAGGCCGGACATAGTTGGTATTAAAAGTGCCGAGGTGTAATGAACTCTTCCCATATGTTCACAGTGTACGCTTAACACTCCACGGTTTACGGTGTACGGTTTATAGTTCTCCACCTCCATGTGTAGGGTTTAAGGTTTAGCAAAATTCGGGTTTTAGGGTTTCGGGGTTTAGGGTTTAAGGTTTAGGGTTTCGGGTTGGGGGTTTAGGGTTGGGGTTTTGGGTTGGGGGTTTAGGGTTTAGGGTTTAGGGTTTAGGGTTTAGGATTTAGGGTTTGGGGTTCGGATTGGGGTTCGGGTTGCGGTTTTAAAGTGTTTAGGGTTTAGGGTTTACGGTTTAGAGTTTAGGGTTTAGGGTTTAGGGTTTAGGGTTTAGGGTTTGGGGTATGGGGTTGGGATTTAGGGTTTAGGGTTTAGGGTTTAGGGTTTAGAGTTTAGGGTTTAGGGTGTAGGGTTTAGGGATTAGGGGTTTGGGATTAGGGGTTTGGGGTTTGGGGGGTTCGGGTTGGGGTTGGGGTTCGGGTTGCGGTTTTAAAGTGTTTAGGGTTTAGGGTTTTAAGGTTTACGGGTTTAGGGTTTACGGTTTAGAGTTTAGGGTTTAGGGTTTAGGGGTTTGGGTTTAGGGTGTAGGGTTTACGGATTAGGGGTTTGGGTGTAGGGTTTAGGGATTAGGGGTTTGGGGTTTGGGGGTTGGGGTTTGGGTTTGGGTTTGGGGTTTTAAAGTTTAGGGTTTAGGGTTCGAAGGTTTTTGGGGTTTGGGGTTTGGGGTTTGGGGTTTGGGGTTTAGGTTGTAGGGTGTAGGGTTTTTGGGGTTTGGGTTTAGGGTTCAGGGTTGGGGTTTGAAAGTTTAGGGAACGGGTTTAGGTTTGGGGTTTTAAAGTTTACGGTTTAGGGTTTGAACGTTTTAGGGTTTTAGGGTTTGGGGTTTAGCGTTTAGGGTTTAGGGTGTAGGGTTTAGGGTTTAGGGTTTTTGGGGTTTGGGGTTTAGGGTTTAGGGTTTAGGGTTTTTGGGGTTTGGGGTTTGGAGTTTAGGGTTTAGGGTTTAGGGTTTAGGGTTTTTGGGGTTTGGGGTTCGGGGTTTAGGGTTTAGGGTTTATAAAATGCACAACTTTTACGGTGATGGAGCGCCGGTACTGGGTGTGGTGACATACAACAAAAACCTTATAGCATCATGTTCTCTTTAATAGATTAGGGTTAAAGTGGGTTATAGGATTGAGGGAAATATATTGTTAAGGGTTTAGGAGGGTGTATGCAATGATGGTGTAGGGGTTAGGGTTTGGGAAAGCGTGTTGTACTTGCCTCACCTCAGTCCACTCATGTTTATACATTAGCTACTCCACTCATGCACGTCTCATGATGGTCTGAGTTCAGCTGCACGTCTCATCAATTAACTACGATAGAGTTAAAAAAAACCCGCCAAAACATGCCCAATCCCTCTGATCACTTCACGTACACACTTGCGTGTGATCACGTCTGTGCGGTCAATGCAGACATTGTTTATGGTAATTGGGTTAGAGGCGCCGACCGTTAATTACCAAATAGTCCCTTTCAATTCATCGAACAAAAAAAGCATGATGACCATTTGCGAGTATAACAACGGCATGGTTAATTGGTTATAACATAATGTTAATTGGATTTTTTAGGGTTATAACCAAATAGTCCTTTCAATTCATTCTCCAAATACAGTGAACGCATATTTCTGGCCTCCCACCGTCCTCTACAGAACCAACAGCCTCCTCTACCACTTCAAATCCTAAGAAGATAGTTCTGGTGAGTTTTGTACATGTGTGTTTTTGGGGTTGACGGTTTTGGATAGGCTCTGATCACTGCTATATTGTGTTGATGTGGAGCAACCGCAGCAAAGTTTAAATTCTGGAACCTACATCCGTTGCCGCAATGGTTAAGAAGAAATCGTTGGAACAGGTGTGATTATACGTTAGGCGTTGCCTGGTGTGGATTTTACTATGCGCAAAGCTGACCAGGTTACATATGCAGGTAAGCGGTAGTAGGAAAACAACAGGACTTGGGAAAAAGGTGCAACCTGTGACCCGAAAAGATGGAGAGCCGAAGGGAGACCGAGAGAGAATCACCCAAGTATGGGCTAATCTGTCAGCCCTCCAAACAAAACTTGGGGTATTGACCGACAGGGTAGAGCTGTTAGAGCCGACAGTGGTTCAAGTGACTGACCTTGTGGGGGGATTGAAGGGAGCTGTTGAACTATTGACCGAAGCTAGGTTTGAGAGTATGATTAAAAGGGCGATGACGCAAGTGAAGATGGACGAAGTAAAAGGGGTCAACATGCATGGGTAAAACAACAACACACGCGCGGAGCAGCAGCGGACAGTTTGATGCTTTGATGCAGAGCAAGGCAAACAGGAGCCGTTTGCATGATACTGCTAACAGAGAAGAGGTACGTTGATCTCCCAATGAATGTTTGTTAATTAATGCATTACGCTTTTAGGTTTGCATGGTGTCGATTCCGTGACATTAATCATAGTTGTACCGTTACGGTCTATACTAGGGAGTGGGGAAAAAAGGGAATGTGGCTGTTTCGGACTGCTCAGTGACCCCGGAGGAGGTGGGAAAGAAGGTTACTGGAACGGAGAGAAAAACCAAACTACTACAGGGACGTCCCCTCACAAAGACAAGGTTTAACCGGGCTTTGTTTAGAGATGATGATGGCGATCAGCCGTTGATAAACCTAACAACGAAAAACAAAGGGGTAAGACTCTTTAAGAGAGTCGGACCATTTGGAGTGAAGTGCGGCGTTGACAAAGACAAAGGTCAGCTTATACAATATGTGTTCGTTGACAGGCCTCCAACTGAAAAAGATGCCAAGTGAGTCAATTTCATTCCATCTCCATCTTTGGATGCTTAGTCATTGTTCTTTACATTGATCAATGTCGTGGGTAACCTTCCTTTGAACTGTAATGTGGCCACAGCGAGGTTGTATGTTCCTGCGAAGGAAAAAATCTGACTAGAATTGAACTTCAGAGCCTAGGACCAAGGGGATTAATTTGTTCAGGGGTAAGATTGAGAACATAGGTGGCATATGTAGGTATCTCAGCATCTCCTTACCAGTATTGTGTATGTCATGCAAGTGATCAATATGTTTGCCAACTATCTGAACAATGGGGAGGATGATTGGTACATACCAACATATTTATCAGTAAGTATACAAACCTCCACACTTTGTCAATTACTGCAGTCCCAAGTTAGGATTGGAAGTATACACCCTTAATGGTAATTAATGTATCCATCGTAACTGCATTGCTAATATGTTCAGGAAGCTGTGAAGGCTGGCAAAGATATTAGTCAATCCACTGAAACATGGCTTTACCATGTTGCAACAGTCTGTCAACTGTCAAGGTTTGCAAAAAAAATTGGGACTTGTAAAAAGGTGAGGAATACAATTTGGCATAACTCATAAGTCCGTACACGGACTAGGCCAGCATGTTATTTGGATTGTTTAGGGTTGAGTAATGTCAATTACGACTAATGGTTTGTTATTTTGTGAACAGATATTCGTTCCAATGAATGAGACCAAAACACCTGCTGATAATGGACATTGGTTTCTGCTCATAATTCATGTCCAAGAGCGATATTTGGAGATTCGGGATAGTGCTGCGTCCGATCGGACATTGCTTCCAAGAAGACGTTTTGCGGAAAAAGCAGTGAGTTAGTTAAACGACGCATGTATAATTTAGAACTAATCATGTAAAAGGGTTTAGTATGCAAGCGTCAAAGTAATCACACAAAAACCATTGGTTGAAATTAACCTTCAATTATTTACCTCATATTGACTTTCTAAAAAATCACAACAAACTTTTCCAATGTGAAGGTGGCTCTACTAGATGAAATTTTCATGGACGACATTATTCAGCAGCTTGATCATATAGTCATGTTGGCAAGACTTCCTTGGGCAGTTGAGGATTTTGGACCACAACAGCCTAATGCTGCCGACTGCGGGTTGTTTTTGGTCAACAATATGCAAAACCCTCGTTCCAAATGGGGAAAACAGGTAACCACACATCTAATACTGCATATTTGTATGTGTGCGTGAATTATAAAATATACCGATGTTGATGTTCCTATGTCCTGTTGGGAATCAGTACGATTCGGATACTGAGCGAGCAAAGCTGCTACTTGCGTTGATGACGCATCCCAAAAATGATGTCAGTCACCTGGAAGATAAAGTAATGTGCTCACTGCGCCGTTGGAGTGCTCGGAAGGGGAAAGCAACCACCGTTAAGGGGAAGAAGGACACAAATTCAGAAGCTGTTGGATCCCTTATAAACATCACTTCAGAAGACACAGCAGATGTTCCCATTGTCAGGGGAAGATGAAATACGTGATGACTGCCCCTTACCATTTTTGATAGCATCACGTTGTTGACAAGATGGTTTTTGTAAGGGACTAAGGGATATTTGATTAAAGTCAAGGGGTGTAATTTTGAGTTGACTTGGAAGTTTTGTGAAACCCAGTAGGGTAGGACTGCAGGACTGTTTAGTTATTTGGTGTTGCAGTGGAAAAACGTCCATGGAATAGTTTTTACATGGCAACACTGATGTATAATGTAAATGTCGCCGCCGTTTAACAATGCATCCAGGTCTAAATATCATAATGCTATCCAGATATTGAACGTGTTGCAATTGCCTATGCTCTTTTAACGTTCTTCACTACCCTAAAGTAGGCCTGGCAATCGTGCGAGCTCGGTTCCTTCACGACCCGTGCTCTTAACGGGTCGGCAAGTTCAGAGCCCGTTTACGTTAACGGGTTTCTCGTGCTCAGCCCGACGGGTTCACAGGCGACCCGTTCGGACCCGTTAACCCATTTCTCTCAAACTTCTCTCTCCTCCGCCTCTGCTTCGGCTCGTCGTCTTCTCCGATCCCGCCGTCGTCGATGGAGGCCTTCATGAGCAACTCTAATCTCACCTCCTTCTGGGTCGCCCAGCCTCCCCAGCCCGTGGCCAATTCCTCTGCTTGGGACTCGCCCGTAGCGGCAGAGCAGCGCCGCACCGAATCCCTACACCGGCATCCCCTCGTACTCCTGCGCTTGCGGAGGAGTTTTCCGTCTTAAGAACGTTGAGGCCGTAGGAGATGTTGGAGTCCGGCTCGATGGAGAGGGATTCGGACTCGAAGGTGAGGTGTTGCCCTACTCCGCAGTCCTCAACTTCTTCTCTTTCTTCTCTTTCACCTCATCTGCGTCTTCTTCTATACATTCAATTTCTTCTTCCTCTTTGGTCTCGCTAGGGTTTTCAACCTCCAATTTCTTCATCTTCTTCCGATGCTCAGTCCGAGACCCACACCTTCTTAGCCGGTTCCTCGTCGTCTCCGGCTTCGTCTTCTTCAATTTGGGGCTCCGGTTGCTCTGCCGCCTCCGATTCCGTCGTCTTCTCCTATTCACGCAGGTTCCAACGGGTCGGCCCGGCAAAGCACGGCCCAGCCCGTGAGTACTCGGGCTTTTCGCGTGCCGGGCTTTTCTAGGCACGTTTACTAAACGTGCGGGCTCGGGCGGGCTTTTTTGGGGCGGGTTTCGTGTGGGTCTCGGGCTTACGGGCCTAATTGCAGGCCTACCCTAAACCCTAAATCAATTCCTGCCTTCAATTTGTGTGAATGCTGTACCTATTTTAGTCCTTCCAATTCATTTCACAGGGATCACAGATGGTCCTGCTGTTTAGGTAAAACCAAAAGGTTGCACAAAATTAACAATACTGGCAGCACATCAAACTTGAGTAGCTTGCAATAACGGTAGGCACCGGAGACAACATACATGGACAGACACATGAACATACCAGAGCATTGTTTTAGGCTCAAACTGAAAATGGAACTGAAAATGGAACTGAAAATGACACTAATTACAAGGGAAACCTACAATTACAATAATCTACACTTGTTCACCCAAATGATGTTGCACAACCACCCCCTTTTAGTGTCAACAACCACCCCCTTTTAGTGTCAACAACCTGCAAACACATAACAGAAGGAGATATGAGCCAAAAATCCAAACCACCACAAAACACATTCTAATGACAATATGGTTGGCATACAGTTTAATCCGGGATACATTTACTCCTAATTTGCAGCTTCCACAAACATGGCCAACTTAGTTTTCAACAAGAGTACAGTAATCACCCTAAACGGCAAAACCAACTGAAGGACGAATAACAAGAATAAGCATTAAATATGAGTGCACATCTCAGAAGTACTTAATTTTTATAAACCAATATATTATACCAATTTGTGCGCCGTCACTTTAACACATTGAACAAATAATAAGCAATCCATTTGACAGCCAACATATTGAAATTAAACAAAACCATCTGAAACAAATACAAACACGAAAACAAACATACCAAATTGCTTACTTGTCTCAGAAATGTGATTATTCACGAACAATCACACTATAACAGATCTGTAAAAGGTCTGAAGTGACGAAAGTAATCACCCGCTCCTCCACGACTGCTTGATGGGGAACATGTGTTCCCAAAAATATAATCAAACGACTTGCCTTCCTCCTCGTGGTGAAATAAGTTGACACTATCACTGTTTGATGTTCGCACATCCTCCATATCGTCTTCAGAGGTTTCACAGGTTTCAGAGGTGGCACTACTGGGAACCCAGCCAGACCCACCCTCACTGCTATTATGACCATCTAAAGCATTATTACTTCCCAATTTCTGACTTACTTTAGACTTCCCACTCATACCTCCTACCACACACGTGCGGCGATCGTACCCTGAACCTCCACATTTTGTACATTTCCTTTTCTTTGTTGATTTCTTCCCACCGACAGCTTTGCTTTTCGTCCCTTTACTCCTGCAAGGAATGGGGTCCTTAATCACGTTACGGTGGAGACCGTTGGAAACATCAATACATGCCTCAGGCTCAAACAGTATCATGTCCTTTGGTTGCGGTAGCTCACCCGCCTCAATGGTCAGACGCCTCAGCACTTCCTTCACCTCGTCATACCCCAACTCACTATGTGAAGCAATGTGGCAGATCTTAGAACAAGTCGACATCAATTCACCATACCTCGCTATCTGCAGGCAGTTCCCTTCACCGTTACTGCTGCTGTGTAGTTGCGCATCGCCTACTTTTGTCCACCTCTTGTTAACTAAACAAGGAGGAAATTTTGTCAAATTCAATCCTTTAATCACCGAAAACATATGACAGCACGGGATTCCGTCAGACTCAAACAGCTTGCAAGAACAACAGAAAGTAGTGTTGTCTCCGTCAACCAAGTACCTAACCTGCCAGGTACGGTCAGGTTTCCCGTACTGTGTGATAGTCACAACACTTTCACCAGTCCCCGAGTCTTCAACAGGTGCGGATTTATTGAACTTTGCCTCGTACATAATCTGATCCCTTATTAACAAAAACACATCATGCGTAAACAATTCCCCAATGTCCTCCTCCACCATACGCATATGCGATTTATAAACCGGTGAAAACTGCTCGGATTTATAATCATCAAACATAACCTTGTTCCTTATTCGAGCGACAGTTTCTCCAGTCGGGAAACAACTCGTACAACCTCATGCACCTACCAAGCCCCAACTTCAGATTTCTATGCATGCCCTCACACCTTTGGGTGCTGCATATTCCAGCAAAAAAACTTTCTCTGAAAAAGGCCTCTGCCCACATTTCTTTCTTTTCATACATCCCATTCACCCATGAATTGTTTTCCAACTTGTTCATCGAAACGAAGTACTCCCAAGAAGCTTCCCATTCTTCACGGGTCAGCCCTGCAAATATTAAGTGGAAGAAATCTCTCTGTGTGTCTGGCTCCCTCAAGTGTGACATCACATTCTTCCCAACGTGCCATGCGCAAAGACGGTGTCTAGCCTCAGGCATTACATTTACCAACGATATTTTCATCGCTTGCTCACTATCCGTCACAACCGAAATCGGATGCTTATTTTTCATAGATGTTAGAAACGCTGTTAAAACCCAATTGTATGTTTCCTCTGTTTCATCTACCAACAGTGCACAACCAAATATAACTGTCGCTCTGTGGTTGTTGGTTCCAACAAAAACTGCCAGAGGCCTATCATATATGTTGGTTTTGTACGTACTGTCAAATATGAGAACATCCCCATATTTCATATAGTCATTGTATGATTCTCCATCGCGCCAGAACATATTAGCCAACCTGCCTTCCTCGCCCACGCTGAATACACAGTAGAAGTTAGGGTCCCTTACAGCTTTCAAATTCATCCAAGTAACAGACACTTGTGCATCCCCATCCATCATAATTTCCCCATGCTCCCGCTGAACTTTGTTGTACAAGTCCCTTTCAGTAAATCCAACAAACTCATGACCTCCAGCTTGGTGAACAAGAAACTCAAAAGCACGGGCAGTCCCAACAGATACACTCCTCAAAGACTTCACCTGAGCAATGTCGTGATCCTTTACACCCCGATTCGACCTCATGAACTGCTTGTGTTTGCGTAAAGTCAAATCATGGCTGTGTTCTGTCACAAATGACGATACGTAAAATGACGACCCATCCCTCTCTCTATTAAAAATGACTTTTGCCGAGCACAAGAATCTTGACACCCGTCGAGTCTTTGTAGATGGCCTTTTCATTTTCTTCATGCCACAAACACTACTTTCACTATCATTCAAACGGTCTTTGCGCTTCCCTTGTCTCGAGCACACCATTTCTCTTCTAATAATCGCCGTGTGACCACTATTCCAGTCCTGCCGGTGCTTCCTCATGCTAAAGCCTTTTGCCACTGAATAGTATAAATAGAACCTTTCCGCTTCCTTCAGATTGCCAAACCTTACGTTTTTCAAATCATCAATGTTCAGGTCTCTGTACGGTTTTCCGTTGAACATTGTGCATTCCAACTCATCACAACCATCTGTGCTGCTTTCTTCCATCTCTTCTTCTGAATCTACATCAGACTCTTCATTTCTACCCTCCCTCCCACTACAGTTATCAGTCTCTCTCGAACACGGTACAGTTGACTCCATCACCAACCTGCGCACAAAAACTCAGAACCATTCATATTCGGTCTGACGTACAGGAAATTGAGTATTAACATATCTACATACGTACCCACACTACACAGACATGGCTAATCCAAACTACATTTTAGGTGTTCACCACACATTCGTACAACCCCCAGAATGACTGTAATTAAATCCAAAATCACAATTCACAGACAATTGCTCAAGTAAGATTGATTGATTTTCATACCTTCCGACGGCTGAAATTGGACCTCTACTACCTCCTACAACACAAACCACCTCTTCAGCGATACCAGAGCATTCGATTATTCCCGATCAACTATGCAACCAAAATCTCAAATCCTTCAATCTCTAAACTCATACGCTCATCAAAAATACGGACAGACAAGAAACAAGGACAACCCAGTTGATACCCAGGCCGTTTGGGAAGAATTAGAGGTGTTCATACTGCCGATCGACACATCGGAGCTCCGTTGGCCGTTAAAGAACGATGTATGAGCATGAACATAGGAGCATGGAAGATGAGAGAGGAGATGGGAGCAGAGAGCTGAATAGAGATGGGAGCAGAGAGATGAATATAGATGGGAGCAGAGGGATATGGGAGATGATAGCGGAAGAGCCGAACAGAGAGGGATATGCGAGGAGCGATGGGAGATGGGAGCAAATCGAGGTATCAGAGCAGAAGAGATGAACCCAACCACCCCCCACCCCTAACCGCGCGTCCGTCCCACCTTCTTCTCCTCACTGCCACGTCATGCTTTTTAGACTCACGCACCGAATAAACTCTCCCTTCCTTCTTCTACAGGCATGATTGTGCTCCAAGGAATTCTGGGTTTTAGGACCTACCACCAGTGGAATAAGTTTGAGGAACAATATGTAGGAGAGGGCAAAAGGGCATGCATTTTTAATAGGAGAAATTTACAAAACAACACCTGCATTAAAGTAGAGATGATGTGATGTATTGCGAAATATTAGGGCAAAAATCTTTATTTTTTATTTCTAACATTAAAGTAGAGATGATGTGATGGTTGTTCGGCAAGTTTTTATACACATGTTTTCATTTTTGAATATAAAATTTGGTGTAAATCTATTGAAAATATTTCTTAAAACGAAAAAGATGAAAATTGAAAATATTTTTAACTTTTATCAATGAAGTGAAACAAAAAATTTGACGTTTTCATTTTTATTTTTTTAACTTATTTTTTTTAAATTCATTTTCAAATACGTTACCGAATAGAAGTGAAGGTTTTTTATTCAGTATATAGCATTATAGCATAGCTTACAGGTAATTACAGATTTCAACGTAAGCAGTTCCATAATTATGAACAAGTAGCAATACAGTAAAAATAAGCACAGTTGATTACTGGAAAAGGTATATTAGCCGAGATTAATGAGATGCTTGAACCGTTGAAGGAAACATTATTTCATTAAGTAATCAACTGGAAGGTTTTGCCTATTTTATGAACTGAGCTTGGTTTGCTGTGGATGCAGGTTTTATGGAACTTTACACTGAAGAGACGCTAATGCTCAGGTTTGCTTATATTTCGTTTTGAACTTGATCTTAGTGAGGTAATCTATTGATGGAATCAGATTAAGATGATTATTTACCCGTAACATTTCTATCTCAGTGTTTCATAACTAGCTAGATCAAACAATAATGCATGTCGAAAAAACTTTGTATTATTATTTTGATTTTACAAAAGAATATATGAAGCTGCGTAATGACTATATTTACTCCATACTCTATATATACTATAAGGACTTAATCTCAAACAAGAGTAGAACAAGTTGATGTTGAGGGGTCAAACAAAGCAGGCAGCAAATACTTCTTCCCATTCAAACCATTAGCATTGTAGCTGGCACCAGTCGTAGCATCAACCAAGAGGTCCCCGGCGTAACCAGGATAGGCCCCTTTAGCATAAACTCCAGGACAAGCCGAGGCAGCCTCTAATGGAGCCTCTTTGGGACCCTGGTAAAACCCATTTCCATAAGTGTTGGTAGCTGTCCCAGCCAAAAGGCTTGCCAGGTTTATGATCATGCCATCCATACCAACATCATTGTTGGGTGCAACCAAAGGTGGAGATTGTGGTCCGTAAATTGGCTGATGGAATGGCCAAGCACACTGACCTGGGCATTGTGTCTCTGAGTTTCCCACCCACATGTATGCAAACTTGGTGCTCTTGCCTCTGATGATAGTGCTCTTTGAAGAACCATGTGTACCACATTTGCTAGAGCAAAATCCATCAACAAGAACATCTGAGGAGGTCAAAACAACGTTGATGGCATTACTCTGGCCACCCTTGGCTGCCAACTTCTTGATGTGTGTTTGAGACAGAGACTTGCCCATAGAGTAGTTCTGGTCAAGGATTTGGGTACCCAAAGAGAGGGAGAGAGATGAGGGTTTCTTGGCATTGGCAAGGTGGTAGTATTTTTCTATGGATTTCCACCATTTAGCAACTGATGGTTGCTTTGTAGATGGAGAAGAAGTGGAAAGGGAGGTGATGAAATCGGAAACAATTGCGCGCTGGGAAGGCTTGAATTTGCCATACCAGATCAAATTGATGGAGATTTTGCCAGTGAGAAGAGGGCCATTGTGGTATTGGAAGAGCAAAGGCTGCTGGGTGTCATCTGAGGTCTCAGCAAGGCTCCTAGCTGCTGAGCTAAGATGGAACAGAGAGAGGAGCAGAACAAAAGAAAAGAGTTGTTTGGAAGCAAAAGAAATCATCTTTTTGGACAAAGAAATCAACTTGGGAAGTTTTGTGATGCTAGGAAAGATTGACAGAGCTCAAGTTTTTGTGGGATGGATGAGATTGGATTAAGGAGGCATATATATATATATATAGTGCTGAAGATGAAGAAAGTGAATGGAAGGAGCCAAAGAAAGGTGGGATGTGTATGTGATGGGAGTAAAGTGAGATAGCTAAAGGCCAGCAAGACAACGCGTTGCATTTTAAATATGAGCTGCTTTTGCTCTGGCTTTTCACCTCAACCTAAGACTAGACGACAGGGTTTATCCAGCCAAGACAATTAGGGCGAATGAGACTTTCATCAATGAGGATTCAATAAGAGCATAAGAGTATACCACTTTTCATCAATGAGCCAAAGTATACCACTTTTTTTTGTTGTGTTCCATAAGAGTATACTCTGCATTGTAGATATAGTATAATTTACTTCAATGTTAAAAGGTTTAATGATTAAAATCCATAGTATCTACTTTCGTAAATTGCTTTTTTCCGGCGCGTTTGGTGCATTTGAGAGATATGTAAGTATGCAACTCATTAGATTTAAATAAAAGAGGCCTATTTGGGACATGAAATGGAGAGTATTATACTATACTTGGGCGCTTGGGATCTTGCCAAGAAAATGTTGTTTAAAAATTAGACTTGGAGTTGCCTAAACATCAGCTTCTAGTTCTAAGTTGACATTGTGATGCAAATGGGTAAATGATTAGGATTAGAGTATTTGATCTGGCTGGTGGTTAGGGTTGAGTAGACCAGATTAGTATTTAATAAGTATGTGCTCGTGGATAGGGGAATATATATATATATATATATATATATATATATATATATATATATATATATATAATGCAGAATACAGAGGAAGGTAGATATGGGAAGAGGTGCAGCTGGGTAATAGAGGGACTGAGTTGAAAGTCAGTGCATGCCTCCCACACCAGGGTTTCAAATTCCAAAGGAGTTGAGTTATTTCAGATGAGCTTGTGTAGGCTTCTGCAATGGAGGTTTTAATTGAATAACCTTGTGAGAGACATGACTCTCCTTCTTTGTATCTTCCTGATGTTTATAAATTATCCAGATCATGTGATTAAATTTAGTCCAATCTATATATCTAATTGCTCACCATTCCATCCTATCTTAGATAACTCAACAAAATTCATTACTCTATATTATGCACATTCCACTTTTGATAATGATGCCAGTTTGGTGGAACACTATACATTAACAGGAGTAAACAAAATTGCAGATTAAGCGCGCATAATGGTGTGTTTCTGTAAAAGCTAGTGATTAAGAAGGTGATCTTAGCTAGATTTCTTCACTTATACTAATATGTAGTAAGGTTGGCTAAATCTTGTGAGGGACATGACTCTCCTTCCTCTGTATCTTCCTGATGTTTATTTTGATCATGCATTCATGCATTATTTGTTAATTTCTGTCACTTGACTTTTGTATATCATTGTTAATCATTCTAGCTCTCTTGCCATTGCAGAAGGCAACATTGGATTACTAGATTACTATATATCGTGCAAATCCCACTTTACATTCTGATACACAGATTGGATAAGTTTGATTCAAATATCCAGCAAAGTTTCATGTGGGCTGCTGGATGGTGGAACAGTATAATAAGAAGCAAAGTTAAGCATGGATCTCCATAGGAACATAAATCTATTAATACATTAATTTCTGGTATCAGTAGAGTAGCTTAATGCAATCATGCATGCCATGGAAGATCAACTCCATAAATTGGTTGCAAAATAACTTCGTAAGATAGGGGACTTAATCTACTATTGTGCACGGTATATAGAGCTAATTACACTAGACTTTTTCAAATGCAGGATGCTGCCAGTAGGGTTTGCTTTCCTAATCAGTAACTTCATAACAGATTTTCAGCAAAGTACCCAACATTATTTGGTTGCAGGATTGATATGTAAGTGTTCTTGGATGTGGGTTAGTTCTTCAATCTTCTTGAACTGACTGTCACACTGTCTAAATTGTGGCTCTTGAGAAATAACTAGGTAGAAGGCTAAAGGTGAAGAACGTTTAATTCATCAGGGGCAGACCCATACCATGTTTTCATCAACAATATCATGGGTGGTCGGAAAGTGTACATATAGTGGGGGCAGGCAATAGGTGTTTGGTGCTTTGTCTGTGACACATTCTGAGCATGATTGTCAAGCAGTATGGAGCCAATGCAGGGTCATGGCGAACCGAGCTGGTTGTTGGAAGTATATATGCATATATAGGTTCTGCAATGGAGGTCACCCCGGAGTTTTAACTGCATAAGGGCATGAATGTGTGGAGGGAAAGCCATAGGTAAGTTACTGTCACAGAAAAAAAAAATGATAATGTAGCTCTGTACAGGACTAATGCTTTGAGATGGATGGTTTAGGAATTAGGATCTGAAAATAAAACTTGGACTTCCATATGAATGGAGTTTACCTTAAAAGTTATACCTACAAAGATTGAAAACCCCCCATTCAATAATTTAAGGTAAATTCCATTCAATGTGGTTTTCAATCTTTAAGAAAAAATCATTATTCTCTTTATACACCATTTTTTTTTATCCTCAAGTGTACACTGCTTTTATATTAACATAGTGATGGGGATAAGGTTCTAAAACATAAGTCTAAAGGTGATAGCACACGTCACCAGAAATAAGAAGAACACAACTCATAACAAGCGGCTGAAAAACGGCTATATTTTCATTATAATGTCAAACAAGCTCCCTTTATAAAGATGACAAACTCTTGTTTAAATAGCATAAGAGTTTAATTAAAATATAGAAAAGTAATAAATGGAAAAACAACCTAAAAAATATTAAATATACCTAATTAATAATAAAAATACTCCTAAATCTATGCAATTAAAAGTAAACAATCATAATTATTATGGTGCCGAGTTAATTCCTCCTTGACTTCAACTGATACTAATATCACTTGATTAGCTTCTATTTGCTCCTGCATCACATAGATACATGCCTAAAGCCTTAAGAGTAATTAGTTTAGGGACTGTGTGTAGGGAAGTAAGCTTAGTATGAGTCATGAGAAGCCAATTAACAGCATTTGAAATTGTTGTTTTTCATTCAAAACAATAAAGAATTTATGATAGTATCATAATCTCTGTATCCTTTACATAATCTATACTCTAACATCGTCTCAACGCACAAGTAGTCTTAAACAAGAGTGGAACAAGTTGAGGTTGAAGGGTCAAACAAAGCAGGAAGCAAATACTTCTTTCCATTCAAACCATTGGCATTGTAGCTAGCACCAGTTGTAGCGTCAACCAAAAGGTCTCCTGCATAACCAGGATAAGCTCCTTTAGCATAAACTCCAGGACAAGCCGAAGCAGCCTCCAATGGAGCCTCCTTGGGACCCTGATAGAACCCATTTCCATAAGTGTTGGTCGCTGTCCCTGCCAAAAGGCTAGCTAGATTGATGATCATGCCATCCATACCAACATCGTTGTTGGGTGCGACCAAAGGTGGAGATTGTGGTCCGTAAATTGGCTGATGGAATGGCCAAGCACACTGTCCAGGGCATTGTGTCTCTGAGTTTCCAACCCAGATGTAAGCAAACTTGGAGCTCTTGCCTCTGATCAATGTGCTCTTTGAAGAACCATGAGTACCACATTTGCTTGAGCAAAATCCATCAATAAGAACATCTGATGAGGTCAAAACAACATTGATGGCATTACTCTGGCTACCCTTGGCTGCCAACTTCTTGATGTGTGCTTGAGACAGGGACTTGCCCATAGAGTAGCTCTGGTCAAGAATTTGGGTACCCAATGAGAGGGAGAGAGATGCACTTTTCTTGGAATTGGCAAGGTGGTAGTATTTCTCGATGGATTTCCACCATTTAGCAACTGATGGTTGCTTTGTAGATGGAGAAGAAGAGGAAAGGGAGGTGATGAAATCGGAAACAATTGCGCGCTGCGAAGGCTTAAACTTTCCATACCAGATCAAGTTGATGGAGATTTTTCCAGTGAGAAGGGGGCCATTGTGGTACTGGAATAGCATAGGCTGCTGGGTTTGGTCTGAGGTCTCAGCAAGGCTCCTAGCTGCTGAGCCAAAATGGAACAAAGTAATGAGCAGGACTAGTTGTAGAAATACATAAGAGGAAGCAAAAGAAGCCATTGTTTTGTATGGCAAAGCTATCAATATGAGAATTGAGAGTTTAGTGATTAAGCAAGAGAGGTATGGAGCTCAAGGTTTGGTGGGTTGCAATGGTATATGAAGATGCGTATATATAGTGCTGAAGACTGAAGACTTGGGGGGAAAGAAAGTGCATGGAAGGAGCCAAAGAGAGGTTGGACTTGATGGGAGTAAAGTGAGAGAGCTATAGGCCAGCAGGACAACGCGTTGCATTTTAAATTGGAGCTGCTTTTGCTCTGCCGTTTCATCTTCAACCTGAAGACTAGATGACAGGGTTTATCCAGCCAAGTCAATTAGGACGAATAAGATCGTCATCAATTAGGTTGAAAGGGAAAGTTTTGGCACTAACCATTTTTGCGTAACGTTGAAGCTACTTTATATAATTGCTGTTTTCATGAAGCATTACCATGATCAAAATACTAACGAGAAGCTTTGAGTATTTTCCACAGTAAAAGGTGACTGTTTTCTTTAATGATGAGAAATGGAGAATGCAGTGTCGACTGATTTGTGTCAATTGGCATAGCATTTTGTTTTCTGATTGGCGTACAATATTCGACAATTTTTACTCGGAAAATTAGTGTCATGATGTTTGATTTTGTTGTTTATAACCCATTAAACTCACTCTTTGAAGTTCGAACTAAATGACATATATTATTTTGTATCATTTTATAAATATATTGTATTCATTTTATATGGTACAGTATTTAGTGTGTACAGAAGATATTTGATCGATTCTGCAACTCAATAGATATATGTAAAATTATTGGTGCTAACATCCAAATTTTAAGAAAGGAAAAAGTATTTTCCAATCCTCACATACTATGGGTAACACTCTTTGTCATCAATTCATCTACTTCCTTCAACTTGAATCTAATCAATATAGTAGATGTAAACTATTGGATCGGATGTGATTCGGAAGAGTGCTTGTGGATGTGTAGAAGTCATTTATGGATAGAACAGAATAAAGATGAAAGCAATGCACTACCAGAAAAGGGGTCATAGCCGACGATATGGGAAAAAACGGCCGACGAAATAGTACTTCGTCGGCTATAAGGGGTCATAGCCGACGAATTACTATTTCGTCGGCCACATCGTCGGCTATAATATTATAGCCGACGACTGCCGACAAGTCGTCGGCTATAACTATAGCCGAAGAAAAGTTTTTGGTTATAGCCGACGAGGAGGGTATTCGTCGGCTATAACTCTTATATCAGATCGATCTTCTGCAGCAGCGAGCTCATTCGTCGAAAATATTTAGAAAACGCTCTGAAATCGTCCAAAACCTCGGCCATAAGCTTGAAAGGTACGTATATTGCTGTTTGTGTTGATTTAGTTGGTTATATGCAGAGGTGTGTTAATTTAGAGTTTAATTAGAATAAATGTGTGATTAATTTGATATATATATATATATATATATATATATATAAGTGTTGAGATGAGATTATTAATGGGTTGATATGTTGGTTAGATAGAATTGAAGTTTTGTTGAAGATCAGTGATTGATTGTTGATTTAGAGGTGATTTTAGATGAATTTGATGAAAAAATGTATATATATTAATTAATTTAATTGTAATTAAAAATATATTGTTGGTATATATGAAAAATATATTGTGTTTAATTAATTAGGGAGATTGACGATGTTTTAATTAATTTAGGGATGTGTATATATATATATATATATATATGTGTAATGATGAATTTTTTAATTAATTAGTACGTACGTACGTAGTACGTGCATATATACATATCTATATATAGTTATATTTATTTATTGAATTTACAGGATGGACAAGAGTTGGATTACCCGTGGAAGATGGGATCAGGCGTATCATGATGGAGTTAGGAGTTTTCTGGATTTTGTGATGGCTAACTGTGGAGACACTACACTTCATTATTGCCCGTGTAAAAAGTGCAAGTGTGCCAGCCCACGACAACGTTTTTCCATAGAGAAAGTGGAGCAACACCTGGCTAGATATGGATTTTGGGTCCTATACACTAATTGGATTTATCACGGTGAACCAGAGTTTGCGGGTCCTCATGATCATGGACAATTTGCCGAGAGAGGGAGTTCGTCCAATGATCCAACAACGAACTTGATCAACGATATGTTTCCTCGTGAGAGCGGTGTCTTTGATGAAGCACCCGATGTGCAACTCCCTCCTCCGGAGATGGAGTGTTTCCCTGATATTGAGCCACTCGAGCCATTACCCCGATCACCGGTCAATACAAGTGGTATGGAAAAGTACAACAACCTGATCGCATTGCAACAGACTCCGTTGTACCCCGGATGCAGTAAGACTGTCCTTGAATCTGTCATGGGAGTGATGAAGATCAAAACGGAGAACAAAGGCACTGTCAAATCGGTTGATGATTGGCTGAAGATATGGGGTGGGGCGATGCCCCCCGGACATCGGCTTCCTACCAGTCATCATAAGGTGCGACATATCCTTAAAGATCTCGGCCTTTCCTACATCAAGATTCATGCATGCAGATACGATTGCGTTCTGTTTTACGGGGAAGGACTTGCAGATCTTGAATACTGCCCAGTATGCAATACAGAGCGGTATAAGTTCACTCCTAAAGGGAACAAGAAAGCTGTGAAGATACTTCGGTACTTCCCGCTGATTGATAGGCTTGAGCGGTTGTTCATGTGTGCTTTCACGGCCGAAGCTATGAGATGGTGGGCTGAGAGGAATGTGTCTGACGATGACACCCTTAGACATCCCGCCGACGGAGAGGCTTGGAAGAAGAATGTGTTGGAGTTTCCTGAATTTGCATCAGAGGTTCGAAATGTTTGGCTAGGGCTATCATCCGACGGTTTCAACCCTTTTGGCAAGAAAGAGCTTCAGTACAGTGTGTGGCCAGTTATTTTGATTCCGTACAACCTTCCACCGTGGATGTGCATGAAGAAGGAATATAACATGCTCACATTGTTGATTCCAGGCCCAGGTTATCCGGGAAAGTGTCTCGATGTGTATTTGAGACCCGTAATTGAGGAGCTTCGGTACTTGAGTCTGCAAGGCCACCTGGTCTACGACCAGTTCAAAAATGAGATGTTCCGGATGCGTGCCATGCTTGTTGGCACGATCAGTGACTTTCTTGGGAGGGGTATGTTGTCGGGCAGCGTCACCAGGGGTTACAGGGCTTGTTCAGAGTGCATGACTGTTGATTGCTCCAGTCCTCATTGCAGCAAGATTGTCCAGATGCGTCACCGTTGTTGGCTTCCGCATGACCATCCATTTAGGGACGATGCACAAGCTTTTGATGGGACTGAAAAAAGGGGCTGGGCACCGGAGCGATGGACAGGGGAGGAAATATTGGCAGTGTTGAATGAGTATGACTTTGGTCCGCTTAGCAATCATCCCGATGTGTTGCGCACGATTCCAGAGAGGCCCGATCGGTATAGGTTCTGGTCACACAAGAGCATCTTATGAGAACTTCCTTATTAGGCCAGGTTGGCTATCAGATACTACCTGGATGTCATGCATATAGAGAAGAACGTGGGTGAAGCCGTGGTTGGCACAGTTTTGAATTGGGAGAAGAAAACAAAAGACACCCCCAAGGCACGCGTTGATCTGAGAAATATAGGACTGCGGGACCATTTGTGGTTGAGAGAGGGCAGGAGCAAAATGCCCCAAGCTCCTTACACCGTCACCAGGGACCAGAAACATGAAATCTTTGGATGGCTGAGTAATGTCAGGTAACTTTTTATTAGGCATGTATTCCCTAAAGAATCCATCTGTTGTTGGACGACTATATATGCATGAAATCTAATTGTTGTTAATGGCTATGCAGGTATCCTTATGGCTATGCGGGTAACATAAGCAAGTGTGTTAACTACCGAGACAACAAGATGTACGGATTGAAGAGTCACGACTGCCATGTACTGCTTCAACGCCTCTTCCCTATTTTCATTCGAGCGTACTTGGATGATGAAGTGGTTGAGCCGTTGGTGGCGTTGTCAAGATTCTTCCAGAAGTTATGCGCTAGGGAAGTTAGAAAATCAGACATCATGAGAATGCATGAGGAAATCGTTTTTATCTTGTGCAAGTTCGAGAGGATATTTCCCCCAAACTTCTTTGACATCATGCCTCACCTGATGATCCATCTTCCCCAACAATTGTTGCTTACCGGTCCCGTACACTACACTTGGATGTATCCCATCGAAAGGTACATGTTATTCCTAAATTTGATTTATACATGTTTTTAAATAAAAGTTGCATGCTCTTAACATGCACTTGTTAACCTTGCAGACAACTTGGAGACTACAAGAAATATGTGCACAATAAATCTGCGCATGAGGGGTGTATTGCTGAAGCTTACATTGCGCATGAGTGTGTAACGTACGCCAAGTTGTACTTGGGAGCGATGGAGGACCCCCCACAACATCCAAGTCGAGATGACCCCCAGTTCAACCTATCTATCGTCACCAACGATGTTGTACCATACGGAAGCTTCAAGAAGAAGGGTGTGGACAAGTTGCCTGACCATGAGGTAGGGATTGCCCACTGGTGGGTTCTAATAAACTGTCCGGAGGTACAATATTGGAAACAAACCCATCTTAAGTGCAAGGAAGTTGGCGGTGATCTCGAGTACCACAACACGACGTTTGCAGACTATTTTCCACAATGGGTAAGTGTATAAATATATATATTAGATGGCTTTCTTTTACAGTTCCCTATTCTTTAATCATAAACACACCAAGTGATTTGAGTTATATTTTTCAGCTGATGCACGTGGCTGCGAAGGGTGGTCATAGAAATTACTCAAAGGAATTGAGGCTGTTGTCGATGAAGCCGATATCTTCCACAGTCCGCCCAATGTGTGATGTCAACGGCGTTAAGTATATATGTGAAGCTAGAGACGGGGAACGCAAAACACAGAATTGTGGGGTGATGGTCGATGGTGCAGAGGGGGGCGTGGATTATTACGGTGTCCTACAGTCAGTTGTTGAACTCATATATGGGAACCGCATGAAAATCCACTTGTTCAAGTGTCGATGGTTTGATACTAGGCCGCACCGCATAAGGATCGATCAGTACGGCATACTTTCGGTGAATACCGCCACTAGTGTGTATGAAGATGACCCCTTTGTTTTCGCCACAGCGGCCAAAAAGGTCTTTTATCTTGATGATCCATTGAACAAAGGCACGTGGAAGGTAGTTAACCATGTGTCTTAGCGGGACATATACAGTGCTACCACACTTGGTGTGAGCACAGAGTGTCAAGAAGCGACCGCATACCAAGAGCCGGACGCTGTCGACATTCCGGAATCCTCCACCATCCGCGATAATAATGTCACGCCGGGCAGAGTGGTTCGACATCCTAGGGGTCAAGTGCCCATGTATGATGTTAATCCGAATCGTCTATCTCAGGCAGACGATGACTCAGACGACGAGTACGAGCACCGGTTGCCAGATATTAACTACTATACTACGTCTGACTCAAGTGATGAGGATGATTCTGATTATCATCCTTAGTATACTATTTATGTATGTATTTGTGTACGATGGTGCATGCATGTATGAAAACATTTTTTGTCCTTAATTACCGTTTTCGGAGTTTATGGGAATTTGTATTGAATTGTTTGTGCGATGTTCAGGAATTTATCAGGTGAAATAGGCAATTTTCAGGCCCTAAATGGCAAATTTTCAGAAAAATCAGCATTATAGCCGACGAAATGGACCATACTTCGTTGGCTATAATGCCCATTCTGGGTAATATAATATGCAAGTCGTCGGCAAAACGTTGAAGGTCGTCGGTAAAGTATAGCCGACGACTTGCAATTCGTCGGCTAAAGTATATTGACCGAAACCATTGCTTCATCCTTCAAATGCAAATGTGTCGTGAAATAAGATATGACCGAAATATTGAAATACGTCTACGGTTGAAAAATGAGAAGATTCCGACAAAATCTATGTGCCGAATGTTGCGGTTAGCTGTTTTTTACTTCCGTTTTCCTATGGGTAGCCTGACGGTCGGTAAATATTTTGAGGAATTTTTTTTTACGATTAGTTGAGTCCCATCGATCTGAAACTATTCTCTGTTGATGATCAGGCCAAAAAACGTCATTTAGACGGGCCAATTGCCGTTTTAAAGCGTTTAAAGGTTTGACTTTGTAGTTTGACCGTCCCGATCGAGCCTTTAACGTTGTTAGATGTTGTTGTATTTTTCTTCATACATGTATTTAATCTTAACGGTGATATCTGACGGTTGGAATAGATTTTCCAAACTTTTAGATTCAAAATCGTAACATATGCACTAATGTTCTTTAACTTGTTTACTAAGTGTTTAAGTGAATGTATAGTTTCAAATAGCTACTATACGTAGACCCTTCAAATGCCAATGTGTCGTGAAATAAGATATGACCGAAATATTGAAATACGTCTACGGTTGAAAAATGAGAAGATTCCGACAAAATCTGTGTGCCGAATGTTGCGGTTAGGTGTTTTTTACTACCGTTTTCCTATGGATAGCCTGAGGGTCAGTAAATATTTTGAGGAAAATTTTTTTACGATTAGTTGCGTCGCATCGGTTTGAAACTATTCTCTGTTGAAGGTCAGGCCAAAAAACGTCACTTAGACGGGCCAATTACCGTTTTAAAGCGTTTAGAGGTTTGACTATGTATTTGACCAAGGAATAGCCGACGACATACTTAACTTCGTGGGCTAAACTCTTGCGATCCGCGCCGTTTCATTGTCCGCCGTTGGATGGGGGAGATCTGACGGCTGCTGAGCGCGTCAAGTATAGCCGACGATATTCATACTATAGGCGACGAAATTCATAATTTGTCGGCTATACCAGGCCCGCAAAGCCCAACTTCGGCCCGGCCCGGATTTAGGGTCAGAGTATAGCCGACGAAATTCGTCGGCTATAGTATAGCCGACGAATTAAAATTACATCGTCGGCTATAGTCCTTCGATTTAAACCGAGACAGAGGCGCCTCTCCCTCATTTTCTGAATAACCCTAAATCCCTAATCGCGCCGCCCACCCCTCCCCGACGCCGACCGACCGCCACCGAGCCTCCCTGACGCCGACCGAGCCTCCCCGCCCCTACCCGACCCGTCCCGGACCCGAATGCAGCCTGCCCCAAGCCGCCGCCCCTAGCCGTCGTCGCCGCCGCACCGCACCACCGGTCCTCGTCCCCTAGCCGCACCACCATGTCAGGTAGTCCCGCTCTCCCTCATTTAGGGTTTTTGTTAATTTTGTGGAATTTTGTGGTTTTGTGGAATTTAGAGATTTTGTGAAATTTATGGTTTTTGTGAAATTTTGTGGAATTTAGGGTTGTTGTGCAATTTATGGAATGTTGTGGAATTTTTGTTAATTTGTAGAATTTTTAGGAGGATATATATATATATATATATATTTCGGAATATATATATATATATAATTAGGTATAAATATATTTATGTATATATATAATTAGGTATATATATATTTAATGAAGTTTTTTATTTTTTTGTGAAATTTATAGAATTTTGTGGATTTTTTTTTAATTTTGTGGAATTAACAAGAATTTTTAGGAGGATATATATATATATATATATCTATATATTTCGGAATATATATATATAATTAGGTATAAATATATTTATGTATATATATAATTAGGTATATATATATTTAATGAAGTTTTTTATTTTTTTGTGAAATTTATGGAATTTTGTGGAATTTTTTTTAATTTTGTGGAATTAACAAGAATTTTTAGGAGGATATATATATATATATATATATATATATATATATCTAAATATATATATTTCGGAATATATATATATAATTAGGTATAAATATATTTAGGTATATATATAATTAGGTATATATACATTTAATGAAGTTTTTAATTTTTTTGTGGAATTTTTGTGAAATTTATGGAATTTATATACTAATTGTGCAGGAAACCGCCGCGCTGTAGACCGATGGCTTGACAGACCGACCGAGAGCGACCCCGAAGCTCAGGCAGAACACAGCCGTGGTGGGGGGCGGATCCAGCGGTCGTCTGGGTCTACGCCGGCCACTGAACAGGCGCGAGGAGACGTTGATGAGATTGACCCCGAGCAATCCACGTGGGGACTCATCGTATGAGTCGACGGGAGCGGGCCCAAGCTCGAGCGTCAGAGGAGGACGCACAGCCACACCCTCCAGACCCCAGTGCACTTCAGCACTGTTCCAGGATCGGTAGCCGACCCCACCGCGCGCCGATCTGGACCCTCCAGAGATGCTCTCTGTCCCCCCACAGCGACAGCGTCCACAGCTACAGGGCCCACCGTCAGGGGGATCAGGCCCCTCAGGGTCCACGCCCCGTATGTCTCCGCCATCGGGGATGTACATGGTCCAGTTCCTCCCTGCCATCCCCGAGTACGACGATAGGGGGAGGCAGATTTGGAGGCACGACCGGCCGCACGAGATTCCCTGGGAGGAGGCCTACGTCCACAGGAATTTCGACTCAGAGGACTGCCGCGGCCTGTGGTGTGTTCGTGAGAAGGACAAGCAGTACAACGACGCAGGTAATTAGTTAGTTTAATTAATTATTTAGATTGTTTAATTAATTATTTAATTAGTTAGTTTAATTAATTATTTAACTATGTATTCATTTTAATTATGAAACAGGCGTCCTCGTAAATAAACCCGCGGAGACGAGATGGACCAGAGGGCCAGCGAACATGTCGACCCTGGAGAGGGAACTCGCCGGTGGGATCAGGGAGATCCTGCCCGGTCCCGGTGAGGATGGACGCCCGATCGAGAGGAGAGACACCACCACCAAGTATATCAACGCGACGGGCATGATCGTGCGGGACAGGGTCCCAATGTTGTGGCCCGACTGGGGCTCTGTGCCTGATGACATCAAGGCGCGAGTGTACAATGCACTGTCGGTGAGTTAAAACGTATTTTTATTATAGAAAATAAACATTTATGAATTGAGTCCTTATAACTATATAAAAATATTTTCTAATTAATTTATAATATTGCAGCAATGGTTTAGAGTCCATCCTACCTTGGACTGGTGGAGAGACGAGCAGCTGAAGAACAGGTTATGTGTTTCGCGTTATTTTACTATCATTCGAGTTAATATAGGTAAAAGATGTACGAATATATCTAACAGTTGTGTTCTGTTAATATAGGTACTCCGAGTGGAAGAACGAGCTGTCGACGCACCACAGGACGTACCATGTGGAGAAGGGCTTGGGGCGAGGTGCAACCCCCCACGAGTTCCGGTACAGGGAGTATGAGTGGCTATGGCTGGTAGCCTACTTCGGGAGCGACAAGGTCTCGGTAAGAAAATTTAGCCTGCTAGTATATAACTTTTTAATGTTATTTAATAATTAAATTATGTAGTTACTTAATTAAATTAATTAGTTAGTTAGTTATTAGTTATTAAATTAAGTTAGTTAGTTAGTTACATAGTTAGTTAGTTCGTTACTAAATTAAATTAAATTAAATTAAATTAGGTAGTTAGTAAGTTAGTTAGTTACTAAATTAAATTAGTTAGTTAGGTAGGTACTAATTAAATTAAATTAGTTAGTAACTAAATTAGTTAATAATTTTGTTTTGGTTAGTTCATAATATTTTAATTTAGTTACTAATTCATATATTCGCGTTTATATGTTCGTTCTTATAATAAAGAAAATCTCGAAGACGAACAGCGACAACCGCAAGAGGAACGAGCACCCCCACCACGGCGGCGCCCGCTCCTGGAGGCAGTGGGCAGAGATTGCAAGGAGGGACCGACCGCTGAGGCCGTTGTCGTGGATTCATGCGCAGATGTATCCGGGGCGTCCCGACCAAGTGGTAAGTATTCGTCCATCTTCAATAAAAGTGTTTCATTAAATTAATTTATATATTTTTTTTTATAAATTCGTTTATTATATTTTCTTGTCAATTAGGCGGGAATAGATGCGGAGACCGACGCGATCACCTTGGGGATCGCGCGAGAGACGCTGGGGGACGGGGCGTCCGACGAGGCGATCACGGAGTTTGCCTCCACGATCGACACCCTTGAGCCACGCTTGGCCTCTCAGATCATGCACGCGGCGGTAGGGACTGGCAACAACTACTTCTACCAGAGAGGCCTAGGCGCGGCGGGAGATGGGGTTCTGAAGTACACGCCGGCCAATCCCAGCACGCAGCGTACGCCTTCGACGAGCAGAGACTTGCAGACACAGCTGCAGAGGACGCAGGCGGAGTTGGCGAGGGCGGTGGAGGCGCTCCAGCAGCAGGCTTCGGCGCAGCAGGCCAGAGACGCGTCTGTGGCGGAGATGTACCGATGGATGCAGCAATCTTGGGAGGCCCAGCAAGCTGGACAGCAGGCCCCGCCTCCGCCACAGATGCCCGAGTGCGTCGTCCCCACTCCCCCCCCCCCCCCCCCCCCCCCCCCCCGCATCGGAGTACGCCAGGCGATCAGGGTAGCCATAGCCACCGGAACTCGAACGATCCCGTCGACGACGCTACGCGTTTAGGGGGTGATGAGTAGATGACTAGTTAGGGGGTTAATTTGTACAGTACGTAGGATATTACAGATGGATTGATGTGGATATTTGTTTGTGGATTTTCTGCAGCCAAACCGAAGACGAAGTTAAATTGGGCCCGAACAAAATTTTTAAATTTTTTTAAATATTTAGGGGTTATAGCCGACGAAATGGACCATATTTCGTCGGCTATAACCTCCCGGCTTCCGGCTAAAATAAGCCGTTTTCGGTGTCGGCGCAAGTTATAGCCGACGACGCTATCGTCGGCTATGCCTCGACTTATAGCCGACGACTCTATCGTCGGCAATGTTCTCATAATAGCCGACGACTCTATCGTCGGCAATGGTCTCATAATAGCCGACGACTCTATTGTCGGCAATGGTCTCATAATAGCCGACGACGCTATCGTCGGCTGTAAATCGTCGGCTATACTTCGTGGTTTATAAGTCGGCGACTTAGCCTCAGTGTCGTCGGCTATACTATAGCCGACGGGGCATTCCCGACGAGAGAATAGCCGACGATACTTCGTTGGCTATGACTATAGCCGACGAATTAATGGAAACGGCCGACGAGATGGCGTCGTCGGCTATAACCCCTTTTCTGGTAGTGATGGGAAGAGGTGCAGCTGATATGAAAGTCAGTGCATGCTCACAAGGTTTCAATTTGCAATGGTGCAAGTAATATAAGATGAGCTGGGTGTGTAGGCTTCTGCCAAGAAAGTTTCTGGTCGTTCTACTTCGATAGCCAAATGAAGGAGACAATGCTCTCTCCTCTGTATCTTCTCCTATCTTAGAGAACACAACAAAATCCATTACTCTATAGTATGCACATTCCACTTGTGATCATGATGAACAACTATTGTAACACCCAGTCAATTTTATGTGCTGGGTTTGGTGGAACGCTATACATTATATAGCAACAAGAATTTAAGATGCAAATTAAGTGAGATATGGTGTTTCTGTGGAAGCTATTGATGCTGTACCATATCTCAGATAGAATTTTCTTCACATCTATATGCTTATTGGGAATGTTACTTGGGTTTTGACTTTGATATCTTTTTTCATTTGGTGACCTTGTGAGAGACCAGACTCTCCTTTCTTTGTATCTTCCTGTTCATCTTACTAATTGACTTTGGTTACTATATATCATTATTAATAGGTTCTAGCTAGTTCTTGCCCACATTATTCGACAACTCTGTGTTGCAAATCCACTCAAGTTTAGGGTACACGGATTTCATATGAAAATAATTTGATTCCAATAACAACTAGGCAAGTTCTTATGTTAGGGTCGTTGGTTAGTGGCACATTGTATACAATTTATTAGGAACAAGAGATTAAGTTATGTACGGACGGACGTTTCGCGACATTAATGTTTTAATACATTTAAGTTATCAAAATTTAGATCAATTGAATGCAATGATATACCAATTTCGTATGAAGTTTGAGCTAAATTGTTATTGTGAAAAATTGCTATATTTATCGAACTTAATGTTTGCGATATTTTTTCACCCTGCACTTGTGATGAATTACCAATCTTTAAATTCCCTACTTAACTTGATGAGGTTGCATATGCCTATAAACTTGATTAGGTTTCAAATGTCTATTTTTAGCGGTCAGGGAGAAAAAAGTGTTATGATATGATCTCCCGATACGGAGTAAATTATTCAGCGCACCGAGGTGTATGTGAACCGACACTTAAATATGTAATTTTAACTATTTATTTAATCACTAACTATTTATATAGTTATAATATTCGAGAGGTGAGTGAAGATGAATTAGAAAATACTATAACTAAAACAAATTGGAGAGAAGCCAATATGTCAACATAGTTAGCAACAATAAAAATCACAAGAATAAAGACTATAAAAACCGGTCTCCAAAATGCCCAGATATTGAGGCATTAAAAGACACTAATAAAGTTGAAGAAATGGCTGCGTAAACGACTTACACACTATTAGTGTAAGTACACCTTGGTGCGCTGAATCCGCTCTCATTTTTTAGCCTAGAAAACCTCTAAAGAAATCTTGTGACCTAGATTTAAAAAAAAAATACAAATGGAGTTATCTTAAGCAAAGCCGGAGCTCGTTGGGAGTTAATTAGTTCTTGGATCTTTATGAACTCAATGTCTGAACTTTGTCTCAGTTCAGTAGTCTAGAGGTGAAGAACCTGGATGGAGGTGACCCCTACCTGAATAAGGGATCCCCATGAATAATCATGGGTCGGAAAGTATGCATATCCTGAGGTAGTGGGGATGGTAATGGTGGATTGGAGGGTACGTGCTTCATTAGTTTGGGACATTCCGAGCATAAAATGTCAGACACGTGTACACCGGCGGACCTGGTGGTCGAAGATACATGCGACCTGGGCCATGGAGGCCGGAGAGGGAAGTGGATGGTCGGCATGTGGTGGAGCAGAGGGAGATGGACATGATGCACTGTAGTAGTGTATGGTGCTCTTTGGACAATACTGTACTGTTCAAGAGTGTTCTCAAAGGAATTATGGTTTCTGAGGACCTACCAGTTATGGAACAAAGATCGTCACACAATGGATCTGTGGGAAGGGGGCATGTATTCAAAATAATAGCCCCTTAAATTTGAGGCTCTTTATTTTTTTTTGGAGGGTGGTCAATGCTTGAAATCAAGGATGAATACAAAATAACCGTTCTTCTCACGGCTAAGATCAATGAGTAATGCTCTTAGTTTATCTGAACTTGATCTTACCAGGAAGGTCCATTGAGTTGATAGAGCAAGATCAAATAAAGTCTAGTTCTGTGTTTCTTCCCTAAATCTTGCTTATGTGACACACCACTATGCTAAGAGCAAGTTCACCGGTGGTATATTGCCATGGCACCAGCTCAGATTTTTGACCCAGGTCAAAGAAAAACGAAATTTGCACCTTCCATCAATACTAGGTCAATTGTACAGTAAATGACCCAAGCTTCCTCTTGGGTCAAGTTTCTGACCCAAGCAAGAGATTTTGAAGACCCAGGCTTCCAACGTGGCCCAAAGAAGATGGGGAAATCTAACGCCTTAAGAGGGGAGAAAAAATAATTGACCTAGTGACCATGACCCAATGGGTGGAAACAACTGTCCAATGGCAGTGAACAATGTAGTGACTTGCTGTCCTCGTGACCCAACGAGGCAACGACCCTGACCTATTGACCCAACGGGTGAACTTGCTCTAAGAATGTTATGCAGGTGCCAAAATAAGTGTGATCAGATCTATAAAATTATCGACATGTTATGTCATCAACAACCACTCTTCTGTGCCTTGGCGTATTTTCTCATTCAAGACATCAAAGACCTTTCTTTCTCTATCAGGGAAGAAGAAAAAAAACTTGTCAACATGTACTTTTTTTTGTGTGATTAAAACAACAAGAACTATAAAACAACGTCCCGAGGGGCGCTTTTTCCCAACTGATCTAAATGGAACGCTGGGAACACAGAAAGGGGAAGAGCATGAAACCAAATCGAAGGTTCAGGAAAACGATGAGCACGCTCAGCTAACCGATTGGCCATGAAGTTAGCCTCACGGTGTACATGTCTAAACACAATGGTCTGGAAATAGCTAATTGCTTATCAACATGTACTTGTACACACTTATGTTCAGACTTCCTCTAATTGAAAAAAATATACAAGCATTTTCAATATTAATCATATAGAAAATTTTACAAAATTAGAGAATGTGAAGATTTTTTTTTCTTGCTTTGTTACCGGTTATTCATTATCTATGTCTCTTTCATGACTAATTTGGAATTCGAATGCGAATTGTCATCATAATCCGCTTCTCATGTATTGCATTGAGGAGTGCGTATTTGAGTTTTTAGTGTTATCGTATGGTGTTATTTAAATTTTGATCCAAATATATAATTATATAATAAATTATGAACTCATAACAAGTTAAAATATTGTCGAAATTTGATTTTTATTATTTTCATTTGAAACAATAAAGAATAGGAATTGTAAAATGAATGAATATATTCTCTACATAATCTGTACTCTAACGTGGTCTCAACTCCTAATTTACTCTCAAACAAGAGTAGAACAAGTTGAGGTTGAAGGGTCAAACAAAGCAGGAAGCAAATACTTCTTCCCATTCAAACCATTGGCATTGTAGCTGGCACCAGTCGTAGCATCAACCAAGAGGTCCCCGGCGTAACCAGGATAGGCTCCTTTAGCATAAACTCCGGGACAAGCGGAGGCAGCCTCTAATGGAGCTTCTTTAGGACCCTGGTAGAACCCATTTCCATAAGTGTTGGTTGCTGTCCCAGCCAAAAGACTAGCTATATTGATGATCATTCCGTCCATACCGACATCGTTGTTTGGTGCCACTAATGGTGTAGTCTGTGGTCCGTAAATTGGCTGATGGAATGGCCAAGCACATTGACCCGGGCATTGAGTCTCAGAGTTTCCCACCCAGATGTATGCAAACTTGGAGCCCTTGCCTCTGATCAAAGAGCTCTTTGAATACCCATGTGTACCACATTTGCTAGAGCAAAATCCATCAACAAGCACATCTGATGAGGTCAAAACAACGTTGATGGCATTACTCTGGCCACCCTTGGCTGCCAACTTCTTGATGTGTATTTGAGACAGGGACTTGCCCAGAGAGTAGCTCTGGTCAAGAATTTGGGTACCCAATGAGAGGGAAAGAGATGAACTTTTCTTGGCATTGGCAAGGTAGTAGTATTTCTCAATGGATTTCCACCATGTAGCAACTGATGGTTGGTTTGTAGATGGAGAAGAAGCGGAAAGGGAGGTGATGAAATCGGAAACAATTGCGCGCTGGGAAGGCTTGAATTTGCCGTACCAGATCAAATTGATGGAGATTTTGCCGATAAGAAGAGGGCCATTGTGGTATTGGAATAGTATCGGCTGCTGGGTTTGGTCCGATGTCTCAGCAGGAATAGTTCTACCTGCCAAGCTAAAATGGACCAAACCGAGCAACAACAGAACAAAGGAAAGTAATTGCTTGAATCTAGAAGAAGCCATGTTTGGATTATAAGAAAGAAATCACTTGGGGAAAGTTGAGTGATGCTAGAAGAGATTGATGGAGCTCTAAGTCTTGGTGGGTTGGAATGGGATAAGGGAGAAGGGTAATATAGTAGTGAGTAGTGAAGACTTGTGGGAAAGAAAGTGCATGGAAGGAGCTAGTAAAGTGGGATTTGAAATTGTGAAGAGGCCAGTAGTAGGACAACGCGTTGGGTTTGTTAATTGGGTACCGAATCTAAAGACTTGGAGAAATGGTGACAGGTTTAGCCAGCTAAGTGAATTGGGACAAATAAAGACAGCCCAGATGAGAGAACGAAAGGAAACAAAACTGTGAGCTCACTCATGACTGGCATTTGCATATATATATTATTAGGGAGGGAGGGAGGCTGGTGTTATGTGGCGAAGGGTGTGCCTTGGTTTTCTTGTGCAAGTGATTATTGCAATGGTAGTTGTCAAGTTGATTAGGACAAATTGAGCATGTGATAATTGCAATAAACCAAAACCCTCTTATACGTGGAGTAGCTGGATGCTCTCATTTTGGTCAAATTTTCTATCTGTTCTTTTTTGGTTTGATATGGAAAGGGTTTGTTTTTGGTGTTTGAGAGGGACACTGAGATTTCTTCTCACATGAGAAGTGTGTTCAACAATGTACAATACATTACTTGGACAATCTGCACCTACTTGTTCAAAATCTGTCCAAGTATGGTACTTGAGCTCATATCTCCTTATATGGTAATCTAGTTAAGAGATAATGTTAGCCTTTAATTGAGATTCAAACCAAAATGTACGCATACAAAACTTCATGAAGGGTTTTAAGTTGCATCTTTATTTTATGATTAATCGTGCTATCACAAAAGCTTTTTAGACCTAAGAATTAATCCGCCGGTAGTCCATATAACCAATAGGACATTACAGCCCTCATCGTAACCGTAAAATTGCTCAAAGTTTTGGCACTGCTCCGAGCTGTGATTTAGAATCTATAATCCTAATTATTTGTCAATTAGTAACATCAGTCTTTTTAAATACACTGGTTTCAATTAGCAGATGCATCATGCATCGGTTTGGGAGACCAAGTGTAACCACTTGAGTTTATAAAATTCATTCAACCTGCTGTCCGGTTTAACAAGCAAATATACAAGGCCTCAACCCAATTCCCAACTCTTGAATGAATGAATCATAGTGGGTGAAATGGTGCGAATTTTATGACACATACGTTCCCAACCATCCAACCATCCAACCAAATAAAACACATAAACAAAAATTTCATAGATAAATAATATTTTTAATCAACTTACAAGCTGATCGGTTTTATATTACAAATAATTCAATTTTTTTAATCAGTTGACAAGAATTTATTAAAAATAGAGTTATAAAGATACGATACAAATATGCATCAATAGAAAAACACAGACCAAAAGAAAAAATAAGAAAAGTACATTTGAAATCTTGGAAAATTTAAATATTGCAGTCACCGTTACGTCGAGACGTCGACGCCGGTCCGGGTATACACTACTGACTGCATACGTATAGTGAAATGATGAGTAGTCGGTGGTATGACTACCCATCCGAATCGTACGTACAAACTGTCAAGAAACAATCATACATACGATTGAGGTAATCTTCCACCTAAAGGATCGAAGCCGACCAAGGGCGGATCCAGACATGGCTATAATGGCATACGATCCTTAACGAACATATACCATAATCCTGGGTCCGTCAACCAATATACCAACCAACATGGTGGCCAATACCACCTACATTGGTTCAAGATCCAGTAAACATATTGGGCTTTATCCCAGGCCCAAGGTCCATCTAGGTCCAAGATCCAAAACCCAAGCCCACCCGGGTTCCAGACCCAGACCCGACTCCAAGCCCCAATCCAGATCCGACCCGGGCCGTAGGTCTGAGCCATCGGACCTTCGCTCCGTTCACGAACAGAAATTATTGCAAATAATTCATAGTTCATCGTATTATGAATCCAACTTTCATTATCTCAAAAAATATTATACATTCAAAAATCGATACAAAACGTTTTATTTTTTTTTAAAAGAAACTGTTTGTTTTGTTTTTTAAAGCCAAAATATCCATTACATACATGACAATTAAAAAAGTTGTGAGAGAAACTTATGAGAAGTACATAGTCTATGTCTACTCATTAGGTATTCATGCGAACTTCTACTCATTATGAAGCCGTTGCACTAACACATTGGGTTTTTTTTTTTTTTTTTTTGAAACAACAACGCAAATAATTGATTTTGGCACAGTACTTTCACTCCACAGAAAATGGGAGTGGTTTGAGTGCTAAAATTGGACAGTATCACTTTCCACTTTTGTCCTTTTTGTGACCTTTAATTTGTAAACTTTGAATTTTAGTTCTTGGATCATTCTTGCCCATTCTTGTGCTTTTGCTTGTACCCATTTAGATTTTCCATCCAACCCATTCATCCAGTTTAGTTCACCAAATCCCAATCTCACAAACCCAGCAACACATCAAAACAATGCACCAAATTTTCTGATGCAAATCAAAACGATTTGCAATACTTTATATTATTATATCCGCATAGGCATAACCCAAAAACTAAAACAAATCAATGAATATTATCTACTCCTAATAATTTTCATCATACTATCCATCCTAGACCAAAGTGGAACAGCTTGAGGTAGATGGATCAAACAAAGCAGGAACCAAGTACTTCCTTCCATTGACACCATGAGCATTGTAGCTCGCACCAGTTGTAGCATCCACCAATAAATCTCCGGCGTAACCCGGATAAGCCCCTTTAGCATAAACCCCAGGACAAGCCGAAGCAGCCTCTAATGGAGCCTCAGCCGGACCCTGGAAGTACCCAGTTCCGAAAGGGTTGGTGGCAGTTCCGGCCATGAGGCTCGCCAAGTTGATCACCATTCCGTCGACGCCTACATCGTTGTTGGGTGAGACGAGGGGCGGGCTCTGTGGGCCGTAGATGGGCTGGTGGAAGGGCCAGGCGCAGAGACCAGGGCACTGAGTCTCGGAGTTTCCGACCCAAATGTAAGCAAACTTGTAGTTCTTGCCTCTGATGTGAGACGAACTGGAAGCCGAGCCGTGGGTGCCGCATCGGTTCATGCAGAACCCGTCAACAGCAACATCGGCCGAAGTCAAGACGACGTTGATAGCATTCTTCTGGTCACCTAAAGAAGCCAATTTAACAATCTGTTTGTTGGTAAGAGACTTTCCGAGAGAGTATTTCTCGACGGAAATCTGTTTCCCAAGAGATACGGAAAGAGAAGACTTCTTCGATTTGAGGTGGTAGTATTTCTCGGTCGTCTTCCACCATGTAGCGACGGAGGGTTGGCTGGACTTGGCCGGCGAGGAGGAAGATAGGGAGGCGATGAAATCGGAAACAATGGCTTTCTGGGCCGGCTTGAAGTTGCCGTACCAGATGAGATTGATGGCGATTTTGCCGTTGAGAAGAGGACCATTGTGGTACTTTAGAAGCTGGGTCTGGTCTTGGACAAGCTCACTTAGCTTCCTTGTTGCCAAGGAGACTTGGAACAACCTAGAAGAAGCCAGTGAGACTTGGAAGAGTGAGGCCACTAAGAAGAGTGATAGTATCAAATGGGTGGTAGAAGAACAAGAAGAGGAAGCCATTTTGTATGGTTTTAGAGAGAGAAAATGAGCTTGAAGTTTAAGCTGAGAGAGAGAGAGAGGAGAAGAGAGGTTGTGAGTTGGGAGATTAGAGAAATGGAGAGTGATATTTATACTGGGGAAGGAGGAGGTTTAAAATGCAAGGGTTAAATGAATGTGGGGTTTAAGAGGTGGCTTGTCATTTACGATTTGCTTTGGGTTTTTGGGTCAGTGAAAAGAAATTAAAAGAGAACGCTTCCCCCAAGCGCGTTTCTTTATTGCGAAAGCTCGTTGAGTGATTTGAGTCTACGCTATTACCACGCTTTCATTCCGCGGGTGTTTACCACGCTCTGACTACGATATTATCCACTTCTTTTTCTTTTGTTCTTTTTTCTTTTTCATTATTACTATTTACATTTTATGCGATACTTTCCTTTTCAGACATGTGATTTTCATTCATAATCTGACCAGCTTTTCTAAAGCGGAAAAAAAGTGGAGTGTTTCACTCAATTTACACATGCGTGCTTGACAAATTAAACAAAATTCTAAAACGCGAAAACTATGGGAGCTTTTATAATTAAAAACTTATATATATAAATAACATATGTATTAGTAGTTGTTTGATAATTAATTCAGAAAATTAGAAAGTAGTATAGTTTACGATTTAACTAAAAAAACCAGAATTGTAGCTAGTGAGAAAATAACGAGAGATGATCAATAAGTACGAGTCACACTACATGATGAATTAAACATTACTTGTTGGTAGCGATAAATTCATATAAAAAGTGTTATGTTAGTTTGTAATAATTTGAGTTTACTAATGTGATAAATTGGTCTTAATTCGATGAAATTTTATTAAATTATTATCAAATAAATAATTGATGCTACAACGAGTCTGATATGAGTCGAACTCACAACTTCTCACTTATAAAATGGATATTATGTTACTGGGTCAAAAACTTTGAGTTTTAGATATAATTAATAATTAATTTAGTTAATATTCGTTTTATTATATTATTTAGTTAGTTTAATTTATTTGCCTTTTGAATATGAGGCAGTGTAAGACAAGAAGAGCGTGAGAGTGAAGCACTTGTCTTGTCACATTCTAGTGCTGAAACGTGAGTTACAGCCCAAACAGATATAATATTTAATTATATATTATATTTTATTCATGGGTTAGGCATAGTATCCTTTTGTGGAAGTAAGTGATTAGCTTTCTTTCTTTTTCCTCGCTAAAAGACAAAACGCCCTCACAGCTTGCTACAGATGGAAAAAAAGCAACTTCAAATCCCCAAACCACCCCTACTGAATGGTAAACACAACGAAATATCCGGTGGGCAAAGCGGGCATTTCACCGTGGAGATAAACGTTGGGATCACAGGCTGGACGGGGAAAATGAATGTCTATTGGGAAGCGTGGGACTGGGTAGGCCAACTGGCAGTCTGCTGGGTATCCTATGTGGGGCACGCGCGTGTCTCCACGCGCCTTAATAGGACCACTTGAGTGGCAGTAAGGCACACAAGGCTCGTGAGTCGCGTGAGGGAAGGCTAATGTTAGTAATAAGCATTTAATATTTTATAGGGGAGGAATTGAAAAGAGAGGTCGTAGTTAAATGTAGAAGGTCCAGCTGGATCAACACTGTAAATGAGTCATCGAGAGGTGACGATGATGATGGTGGTTGTTGCTGGCAAACTGTAGTGTAGCTGGTTCAGAGGTTTAGGGTTTTAGGGTTTACCGTGCACGTCTCCTCAGCAAAGAAGCTATTATGATCAGACCTTATAACTCCAACCTGCATTACAGATTTGCAGCACCGATTGCCTCTCCACAAGGGTTAAAGCCGATAGATAACTCTGATGTAACATTCAATTTTCTAGGTAAAGAATGGCCAGAAAAAGTAAGAAGAAGCAAACAACTAAATCATATCTTGCTCTCTTCCATTATAACTAATAACGCTACGACTAGTACAAAGCATCTCGCCCCTGTTGACAATCTCTCCTACTTGACTCTACCAAACTGAGCCTGCCATTGTGGTACATTAGAGCATATGTACCGGTGAGCAACCAGGGCAGCTTTGCTCGAGCAGGAGGTGGGGCCGAGACGATTTGCTCGAGCATGAGGTTTTGGGAGCGCGCACCGGCGCCGAGAGAGGACGCAAACTGCTCGAGCAGTCAACCGGTCTTGTTGCTCGCCCCTTCGCTCGAGCAAATTTTGCTTCGGCGTTTGCTCGAGCAGGAGGTGGGGCCGGGCCTTTTTTTCTTTTTTTCTTTTCTGCTGCTGGAAGAGGGTCGACGACGACCGGAGGACGCTGCCTCGAGCTAGGAAGGGCCTGAGATGACGCCGATCGCCGCCCTCGAAGGTGGCGGTTGCTCCCGAGCTTTGCTGCACCTCCCACATCGAGCGGCTCCGCTTGGGTCTTGGTTCAAACGAAAGAGGAGGTCGAGCTCGTCATTTCGGTGGGTGGCACGACCGCTGGCGTCGCCGGACGGCGGAGAACGACGGCCGGGAAGGGCCGGACTCGAGGAAGAAGACGATGAACAATATTGTATAAATGATGGGCCAATGACATGCTGCCACGTGTCAGTTTGACTGGGCAATTAAAATTCCAACGGCTACTATTTGATCAGAACATAAAGAAACCCAAAAAATAGTAAAAAAATCCCAAAAATTTCAAAACTCTCCCAAAAATTTGTCTATAAATACTACTTCAATTTTTAATCAACTCACACCAATTTGTGCTAAATTTATAGTATTGTACTAAATTTCAATTTGATGTAATTTCAATTTCATGTAATTTAAATTTTCGAGAAATAAAAATGCAATTTATTTATTAAGTTGAAATAGAAATACATATTAAAATTAAAACACATACTTAAATTAAACACAAGCTTAATAATCAAACACAAACGGATTCGAAAACACATAATAAAACATATTTTGAGGATTTCACCATTTTCCACCCTCCAAATATGTTTCACCAAATCTCTCTGGAGCTCTCTATGGATGTAAACGGATTTGAGATCGGCAACACGGTCGTGAAACCGTTGCATATTGGCTCCATCTCTACCGATTGGTTCAAAAGGGATTTAATTCCCTTGTACATCCACCGGCCCATCATAAACCCGGAAAGCCCTCGATGGGTTTTGCAAGTCTTCTTCTTCCTCATCCTCTTCTTCCTCATCCTCCACGTACTCTTCCTCAACAATCATGTTATGCAATATAATGCAAGCTAACATGATGGTAGTCATTACCGATTTGTGGTACATTGTACAACTATGACGTATAATTGCCCATCGAGATTGCAAGATGCCAAAGGCCCTCTCCACATCTTTCCGGTATGCCTCTTGTTTCTTTGCGAAGAGTTTATCTTCCGGCGTCTCAGGATTGTGAATTGTTTTGACAAATATAGAGTACCTTGGATAAATTCCGTCAGCCATATAATAAACGGTCGAGTACCTCTGTCCGTGGACTTCATAAACGGCAGTTGGGCCTCTTCCGGCAAGGATCTCTGAGAACACGTTTGATAGATGGAGCACGTTAATGTCATTTTTAGCTCCAGGGCACCCAAAGAAACTGTGCCATATCCACGTATCATACGAGGCAACCGCCTCCAGGATAATCGTTGGGTGACCCTTTCGACCCGAGTATGCCCCTTGATAGGAGGTTGGGCAGTTCTTCCACTCACAGTGCATGCAGTCGATGCTTCCAATCATACCTGGAAAGTCTCGGCGTTCGCCTTTAGCTAGTAGTCGTGCGAGGTCTGCCGGTGTAGGACTGCGGAGGTATCTTGGACCATAGAGCTCGACCACATGCCTGCAAAACTCCTTCATACATTCGAGGGTGGTCGATTCCCCCATCCTTGTAATTTCAGTACATTGATCCGCGGCTGATCCGTACGCCAACATTCGTAGAACCCCGGTGATCTTTTGTTGGGGAAGTAGCCCTAGCAAACCAGTGGCGTCTTCTCTTTGGTGCCAAGATTGGTCGTGGTTGTAGAGGTCTGTCATGATAATGTTGAATCGGTCTCTGCTCATCATGTACCTCCAGCGAAAGTCTTGGGCGTCGAAGATTGGACGATCGATGAAGTAATCTTCCATGAGATTGCGGCCCCTAGATATCCTCAGACGCTCCTTATTCGGTTTTTCACCGTGACGTGAACCGCTTGATCGTGTCGGTTCATCGTCATGTTGTGCTTCCGCTATGACCACCTGATTGACGAATGATTGCTCCATATGGGCTTCCTCTTCTTGATGACGTTGTCTCCGCTTGAAAAAATTGTTGAAGCTGAAAGGATTCATTGATGCGGATGAAAAAGGCAATGTTTTAAGTGTTTAGATTTATGGATGCAAGATGTGAGTATAGAATGAGTGATATTAGACGTTTTATAGCCAATTGGTCGAAAATCTTATAAAAAATTAGTCATCAATTATTTTGTCGACAATGACACGTGGCAGTGACACGTGTCAATTATCTATTAGTCGGAAATCTTATAAAAAATCAGCCATCAATTATTTTGCCGATAGTGACACGTGGCAGTGACACGTGTCAATTATTTATTACTCGGAAATCTTATCGAAAATCTTGGATAATATCGAGTCGATAATGATATGTGGCACATTATTATTGGTGGTAAATCTATCCGGTAAAAAAAAAATTAATCATTTCACAACAAGACAAAATTGAATTGCTCAAGCAAATTGTTAATGGGTGTGTGAAAAAATCGATTTGGTTGAGCAAAATTTGAATTTCATTTGTTTGAAGCAAATTTTGCTTCTGGGCCCACCAGTTGCTTGAGCAAGACCATTTCAAATTGTAGCCGTTGTCTTTGAATTCTGACCGTCGGATCAAAATTTCAGATTGAAATGGAAGGCCCAGATTGAGTTGCCCGTTTTTTTTTGACCGGTCAGACTGCCACGTGGCAGCCTGACATTGGCTCATTTTAAAAAGGTTACTGTTCATCTTCTTCCCCATTTTTTCCCGCCGTTTTCTGCCGTATCTTCCCGGCTTCCGTTCGCCGCCGTCCGGCCACTCCAGCCGACGTGCCACCCACCAAAATGATGGGCTCAAGGTGCTCTTTCATTTGGGACCAGTCTCAGGGGCATTTTCTTGATGTGGGAGGTGCGGCAAATCTCGGGAGCCACGGCCACCGTCGAGTGCGGCGCTCGGCTTCACCTCCGGTTCGTGCTAGTGCTCGAACGTGCCGGCCACGAGCTTTTGTGTCTCTCCAACGTCCGAAAAGCCAAAGAAAACGGAGCCCGGCCCCACCAGCTGCTCGAGCAAGCATCGGAGCAAACTTTGCTCGAGCCTTCGCTCGAGCAGTTTGACTCGTTGACTGCTCGGCATCTTGCTCGCCGTTTTCGACCCCGGTGCGTGCTGTTTGAGCACCTTGCTCGAGCACCTTGGCCGGTCCCACCAGCTGCTCGTGCTCTTGCTCGGCATCTTGCTCGCCGGTGCAGATGCTCTTAGAGCATCCGCACCCATGTTTTGATCTTGCTCAAGCACCTGGTGGGCCCAGGAGCAAATTTTGCTTCAAGCAAATGGAAATCAAATTTTGCTCCACCAAATCGATTTTTTCACACACCCATTAGAGCATCCGCACCCATGAAATGGTCTTGCTCAAGCACCTGGTGGGCCCAGGAGCAAATTTTGCTCAAGCAAATGGAAATCAAATTTTGCTCCACCCAAATCGATTTTTTCACACACCCATTAACAATTTGCTTGAGCAACTCAGTTTTGTCTTGTTGTGAAATGATTAAATTTTTTTTTACCGGATAGATTAACCACCAATAATAATGTGTCACGTATCATTATCGACTCGATATTATCTAAGATTTTCGATAAGCTTTCCGATTAATAGATAATTGACACGTTAGTATATGCCTTGAACTAGTCATCTGGTGGCGCTGACAGAGGCGGGGATTAATAGATAATTGACACGTTAGTATATGCCACGATATCTGTTATGTTGGGGTAGGTTTTCCTTTTGGGTTATTATGTGCTTTTGAATCCGTTTGAGTTTAATTATTAAGCTTGTGTTCAATTTAAGTATGTGTGTTAATTTTAATATGTATTTCTATTTCATCTTAATAAATAATTTTTTTATTTCTCGAACAAATTGGTGTGAGTTGATTAAAAATTGAGGTAGTATTTATAGGAAAATTTTTGGGAGAGTTTTGAAATTTTTGGGATTTTTTTACTATTTTTTAGGAATATTTCCGTTATGATCAAATTGTAGCCGTTGCCTTTGAATTCTGACCGTTGGATCAAAATTTCAGATTGAAATGGACGGCCCAGATTGATTTGCCCGTTTTTTAATTTTTGACCGGTCAGACTGCCACGTGGCAGCCTGCCATTGGCCCGTTTAAAAAAAGAAACTGTTCATCGTCTTCCCCATTTTTCCCGCCGTTTTCCACTCGAAACTTCCCGGCCTCCGTTCGCCGCCGTCCGGCCACTCCAGCCGACGTGCCACCCACCAAAATGATGGGCTCAAAGTGCTCTTTCATTTGGGACCGGTCTCAGGCGCATTTTCGGGATGTGGGAGGTGCGGCAAATCTCGGGAGGCACGGCCACCGTCGAGTGCGGCGCTCGGCTTCACCTCCGGTTCGTGCTAGTGCTCGAACGTGCCGGCCACGAGCTTTTGTGCCTCTCCAACGTCCGAAAAGCCAAAGAAAACGGAGCCCGGCCCCACCAGCTGCTCGAGCAAGCATCGGAGCAAACTTTGCTCGAGCCTTCGCTCGAGCAGTTTGACTCGTTGACTGCTCGGCATCTTGCTCGCCGTTTTCGACCCCGGTGCGTGCTGTTTGAGCACCTTGGCCGGTCCCACCAGCTGCTCGTGCTCTTGCTCGGCATCTTGCTCGCCGGTGCAGATGCTCTTAACAATTTGCTTGAGCAACTCAGTTTTGTCTTGTTGTGAAATGATTAAATTTTTTTTACCGGATAGATTAACCACCAATTTTTCTTGAAATTGAAATTACATTGAAAATTGAAATTACATGAAATTGAAATTACATTAAAATTGAAATTACATGAAATTGAAATTACATTGAAATTGAAATTACATGAAATTGAAATTACATGAAATTGAAATTACATGAAATTTAAATTTAGTACAATACTATAACTATCATGGAAATAACACACGACCCGGGTGATAACAATCCGAATATGTTTCATCGGTAGATTGATCTTCACTAGCTCCTCCTTCATTAAGGATTTCTAGTTTCCTCTTGGTAAAATACTTTTTTGAGATTGGGGTCATAGCCTCCAAATTCATTGTCATGATCCTTGTGTCATTTTCTTGTTTCTTCAATTGTAACTCTTCTTCCACCCTTGCTTCCTTCCGCTTTTGAATGTCTATGTACTCCGCGTAATAGTTAAGCTCGGCCTCATTTTGCGCTAGTCTCTTGGTATGCCATGATGCTTGGTCACTTGCAATAGTATGCAAAACCTCAACTCGTTGCTCAATAGGAGTCTTACCATGTTTCTTTAGGCGCCTTGCTTCCTTTGCCGCCTTGGTTCCCATTGGTCTAGGCGGACTCGAGACAGTGGCCGTGTTGCTTTGAGGTGTCTCATTCAATTGGTCATCATCCAAATTGATGGCTGGAGCTGATTCAGTTGCGGAAGGAGTAGCATCGTAAGTACTTTCATATGGAGATGGAGTAGTGGGTAGGACGGGAGCGAAAGATGGATGATCCTTAACCACTTCCCAACATTCAAAATGTGTAAACTTTTTCTTCTTGGCACTATAGTAACATGATTGAGCTTGTCGTTCCTTATAAAAACGTATATTAGGTTCATATTTAATGACATAATTCCAACAAATTAGATACAGTTTGAATTTAACCAAATTAGATATATTAAAAAAAAAAAATGTAAACATTGCTACATATTTAAACAAATTAGATACAATTTAAATTTAACTAAATTAGATATAGTAAAAAGAAATAATGTAAACAATGCTACATATTTAAACCAATTAAATACATAAATCACATAATTTAATTAGATATATAATTGAATAAAAATTATAATATATCATAAAAGAATATAAACTTACTACGTCCATTAACGAAGTGCCGCTAGCTATACGTTGATGTGCCGCCGCCAAACATTCTCCCCATTTTTGCAAGAGTAGTTTGAACTTGTTGTAGTGCGAAGCGACGGCGACTCGGGTCCTCGGCTCCTTTGGAAGTTTCTCACCGGGTGCTAGCTTCCAATTTTCCATATAATCGGCAAAAATTGTCTCCCACAATTTGTCCCTCTTTTGTTTGTTACCGTCATATTCATCAACGCTATGACGGACAAAAGAGATGCACATTTGTAAATCTTCGGAAGGAAGCCAATGGGAACCCATTGTTTTGAGAAAAAATGCTAAACGAAATGAGAGAGGAGATGGAGGAAGATGTGAAATTTGTTGTGCACAAATTGGTGTGAGTTGATTAAAAATTGAGGTAGTATTTATAGGAAAATTTTTGGGAGAGTTTTGAAATTTTTGGGATTTTTTTACTATTTTTTTGGAATATTTCCGTTCTGATCAAATTGTAGCCGTTGCCTTTGAATTCTGACCGTTGGATCAAAATTTCAGATTGAAATGGAAGGCCCAGATTGATTTGCCCGTTGCCTTCAGTTTGACTGGTCAGACTGCCACGTGGCAGCCTACCATTGGCTCATTCAAAATGTGCCACTGTTCATCTTCTTCATGCATTTCCCGCCGTTTTCGACCCGTAACTTCCCGCCTCTGTTCGCCGCCGTCCGGCCACTCCAGCCGACGTGCCACCCACCAATCTGATGGGCTCGACGCCCTCGTTCCTTTGGCACCGGTCTCAGGCGGCGTTGTTCAATGTGGGAGGTGCGGCATAACGCTCGGGAGCGGCCGCCACCTTCGAGGGCGGCGCTCGGCTTCAGCTCCGGTCCGTCCTAGCGCTCGGCAGAGTCATCCACAAGTCATCCACCTCTTCCAACAGCCGAAAAATAAAAAAACAAAGTGGCCGGCCCCACCTCTTGCTCGAGCAAGCGTCGGAGCATCTTCGCTCGAGCAAATTGACCCGTTGACTGCTCGAGCAGTTGCCCTCCCTTTTCGACCCCGGTGCGTGCCCTTCTTCAGCCTTGCTCGAGCAGCTCGCCCGGTCCCACACCTTGCTCGAGGCTTTGCTCGCCCAGTTGCTCGCCGGTGTGGGTGCTCTTAGAACCAAATACTTCCACAAAAGCTCGTAAAGAGGCTCCACACTGCATAAATAAGACAAACCCGATCGAGTTGAACGTGGTTTGTTCACACATCTAACCTAATAACTAGAATAATAATATAAAAAAGAAACAGAAAACAACATAATACCATGTTTAGGCATGTACGAACTCCGGACTCACTACCTCTCAACAAGGGGATTATTTAACATAAAATACAAAAATAGCCATCAATTAATACTAAGTGGAAAAGATAGCGCCGAGCCCAACATATATGGCCCAATTCAATCCCCGCCTCCATTTCTATGTGCCAAGAGTCGGCGCGCCCCGTCGTCTACACAGTCTAGTCCAGTTTTGTGTTTCGAGAGTCGGCATTGTCCCTTGTCTTCACAGCCCAATTTGCTTTTAGGATCACCAGTCCGTACGAGTTTATTTTTGAGGTTTCACCCAAATATGCATCATAATGTAAAGAGCTAACTCTGTATATATAAGCAAAACAACTCTCCTAAATATTGTGGGACACGTGCACTTGTTAACTTCCCGTGCATACGAGCACCAGTCTAGTCAGGTCACCACATTTATTATTTGTGTCTATTTCTAAATATGTGCGGTACGTAAATATAAACGATTTGTAATCATTCATAATTTAGTGAAATTTATATGAAAATTTATAAAAATTTGAATGCTGTTGTAGAATAATCGGGATTGGTCTACTCATTTCATTAGAGAATCCCTTTATATAGGGTGACGATTACAATGGAAACATCAATTACAATAATGGTAATAAACACTGATTGAAACGTTACATCAGATTGATACTAATTTCCTAATTCGTCATCGTCAGTTACTTTGACGAAGGCACATTTATGGTATTTTCCTTCAACACTCCCCCTTGTGCCAAGTCAAAGACGAAATGGTGCATATGGTGTTGCCTCATTAAAAACCTTGCCAAGTAACAAAACCCAGTGGGACAAAATAAAACTTGGACGAAGGGAAAAAGAGCACAACGCACCTATTACATTTGAAAACAACATGTATGTGCTAGACTCCCCCTGATGTCTGCATCTCCCCCTGATTTCTACATTAATCATGGGTTTCTCCCCGATTCTTTCATTTGATCAAGGGAGCTTCAGTCTTATTAGCATACTTATGTATTTTCACATGTTTTTCCAAATGGGACTTTGAGCAATGATTTAGTAACTAAATCTTGCCACATCGTCCTCAGATCCAACTTGATTTACTTTGATCTTGAGGATAAGGTTGTTCATGAACTGAATACATAAGTTCATATTGAACATCAGGTTCACTCGTGATATGACCTTCATATAACAAAATAGTCGTAACTTCGTCTAGAGTATGAGTGAACCATTAAGAAATTTGAAATTGATCTGTAATAACAGATTTTCTTATCTCACCTTTAATGCGGTTTTCTTTACGCATAGTTAGCTATGACGTGGATAATTTCTTTATCATGTCAAATTCTATGTAGAGATTGAATAAGTCCAAATCTTTCATATCTTTAATGAAAGAACGATTTGCGCTGTGTAGGCGCAGAGCTAAACATAGCTTTACAAATTTACATCGAATGAGAGGTCGAGTCTTACATATTATGTTTAAGTACAATCATGCGTTATTGCACTTGTATAGGAATTTCATTTCCCAATACTTCTTCGTCATCTTCCTTTAGATGAAAACGGATCTATAGTAAAGACTTCGACTGATCATGGGAGTATATGTAGGCCTCACTTTATTCTTTAGAGTGCCTAAGCCGATTGATGTATGGTCACCATCATTACAGTCCTTGAGTTCCATTTCAAGACTGTGTATTCCCAAAATCTTTTTCATTCTCAACTTAGGATAATACACTGAGTTTCTCTTATTTCATTTAGAGTTCATATATATCCATAATGAGCACGCAAGGGCATAATTCACCAATCTCTATCCAATCAAGTAGTCACTTTAGTGAACGTTTCAATTTCTTTTGCAAACGTACTCATGTGATCTAGAGTCACTTGATTTGGGTGGATGAAGTCCGTTTAGGATCCTCATGTATATCTCTTAATTTAGATCCCCATAGAGATATATGTTTTGATCACTTTTCATAAGCTGCATGTTCAGTTTTTCGGAAACTACCAAACTGACAAGGTAGTGGAGTACAATGACATCCATTATGAGAGATTGTCTCATCGTAGTCCATTACGAGAGAATATCTCCTCGTAGTCGATTCCAGTGCGTTTTTGAGAGACCTTGCGCCATAAGTTGAGTTTGCATACTCTTATTCTCATTACGCATTCTAACAAAGATATATTTGATAGGGTTTACATTTGCGGTGTCGGCGTCACCTGCCCAAATACCTATCTCTTTGTTTATACTGGATCGCTTCTTTCCATTAGGCCAGTTTACTAAGTTGACATTTTTCAACGAAGTATGGTTCGATAGTAGACTCATTATTCCACGTCCTCATGTACACTAGTGTAATGTGTTTGTAGAGATCTCTATACTTTAAGGATTGGTTCTAACATTTGAGGCGTCCCCCAATGATAACCACAATCCATAAATATTCTCATGAGACGGATTTGAGTATCACTGATTAATAGATCAGGTTGTGCCAAACTTGTTTTCTTCCTTTACACAAGTATGTATCGAACCTAAGGTGGCCTCCCCCTCTTCCTTGGAGAGCCACGGCCTGTGACACCATTTATGCCACTTATGGCGTCACCATGCCACCATGGATGGTGGCAGTGCAATACCCAATTCCACTTGGGTGGTACCATGTCCTTTTGATAAAACACAATCCTTGCAGGTATATTTGCAGCAGGTTTATATGATCTCGTCACTTTAATGTATAAGACATCTGCACACTTTACTTTGTGTGATTTTGGGGATCGAGATGAGACACAGTGGGGACAAACCACGACAATTCCTGTCGTTCCACTTTGAACATGCTTGTTCTTATCTCCCCCTAACGACGGGAAGACTGTCTCATCAAAGTGACACACCGCAAATCTAGCGGTGAGGAGATCGCCTGTCAAGGTTTCGACATAGCGGACTATAGCTGGAAGTTCATATCCAGCATAAATATTTATTCATCTCAAGTAACCCATCATTGTGCGCTGTGGCGGCGCAATTTTGGCACATAAAACATTTAATGGAGCTCAAGGATTGTAGATCCGTGTCAATCCAAAAGAGCTCAAGGATTACAAGTTCGTTTGAAATCCTTTAAAATCCTCACACATAGTCACTAGCTATGGTGTAAATTGGTTCAATGATGATGGCCATAGATGAAAAAGTAACGCTGCATGCAAAAATTGCATAACCCAAAACGGAAGTATTGGTGTGTTTTACCAATATTAAGACTATTACTGTAGTCGTTTTCCGTGAGACCAATTGGGTTTTTATATAGGAATATGATGTCCATTACAAATCCCATATAATAAGCCATAAAATCATCACACCTACGGAAATTAACCCGGCCTAGGTGCTTTGACTTTCTAGCATAAGCAGCATAAATTTTAATTGTGGATGGTGTCATGACACGTGACCAGCGTGTCGACACAACAACCAACACCATAAAATATCTATGGTGTCCGCAAGTTGGTTGAATCGATCCACTGAATCCTCTTTTGATTCAATATAACAATATAATGAGGAACTCATGTGTCCTTTGCATATGATGATCTCAATCATAATTGTTTTAACGAATAGGCTTTGAATGATGTACTTTTATCCATAAAATCACGACGGATAGGAGAAGCATAATAAGGTATAAATGCATATGCTTGTGCATCAAATATATTATAATGCCACATTGGGGGAGCGGCGGGATTTAGGAATTGAACATACGTCTTCAACCCTATATGACAATATTTGAGGATCAAATGTTCATTGATCGTCCTCAGATTCGTATGTGAACCATATTCTTCTGGTGTTTGCTTCTATTTATCCAAAAATATGGGTGTCCATAGTAGTTTCTTTAATGTATGGATCACCAGATCAAAGCCAATCTATGTCAGAATTCCAAAAGATCATTTTCTTATGACGTTGGATTTAATTAGCGGTTACTTAGAACCTACTAAGTTGACATATAATCTTCTCTAATACTCGTTTACATTCGCAGTCATTTAGAGGTAATGCAAAGGAGCTCAAATGAATTCTCACTTGTGTCTTTTTTCACATGAACATCGTGGCATAAATTTCTTTAAAGTATAGGACAAATTCAATTTTCTCTTATCGCATAAATTGTCAATTTGACATATGCTCAATATATACATCGAAACGTAACTCAAGTTCTTTAGAGTAACTCGATGGGGATTGTTATAAAAACTTTGGTAATCCCAGTTAGGCAGGTGCATTATGAATCCCAAAGGAACAGATATACCGATCCTTATCACTTTCATTATAGTACTACAGTTCTTCAGTACTATTGTGCTATATTAGTACCATTGTCCTTCAGTACTATTATTCTAGGGATCACATGGTGCGTTTCTTTGTCCACATTTCGTTGTGTTATGCCTATATTATGTCTTTGCACACAGTTCTTTGTGCCATGCCTATATTATATTGTTTTTCTTTATGCAATACTTTGCAAAGTTAGATATAGAAAATTGAATCATGTATATTATGAATAAAATTTGAATAATCTCAATTCCTTTAGAGAAATTTCAAAAATGAACGTGCCAACGATTACATTTAGTCTTATCCAATTTAGAGAGAGAAACTTTAAGACAAAAAGTCTAATTTAGGACCAAAAGTCGTATTTAGGCGTAATAGCCTTTATAAGGATATCTTGGAAATTTATAAGTAGACTAATCAACGTCTATTTTGGATTGAGCCAGATCCTTTGTGCTCTTTTAATAGCTGCAATGATGAGATGTGTCATTTTGACATATTCTTCCCATATGTTATGTCTTCAGTTGTAAATTCATTTTCGATGTTCTTGTTGTATATTGAAGATACTTTTCCAAAAAATCCACGTACTCATATGATTCTTCATACTTATTGAAAGTCGTAGCTAATTCTTTGCTAGCGTATGATGTACGTATCAATAATTCATTGAATTACAACAATGGCAGAGTGTTTCACTGCACATGACATGTCCCCTATGTCATCTTTTAAATATTACATTGTTTCCACTTACTTTTGGATGATTATATGAATTTTACGTCCATGGTAATTACCCTTTGTTTTAGGGTCGTTGTTTATTTTGCCCAATTTGTTCAAGAATATATATTTTTCTAAGACATTACATCGTCATTGCCTTTTGATTTAGGGTTGTTTTATTTTTCAAAATGTGTTCCCGGAAATTTCTTTTTCTCATACCTTACATTGTCATTGCCCTTTGGTGTAGGGTTGTTGCATTACTTTGCATAATTTGTTCCAGGGATTTTTTTTTTTCTTAGACCTTACATTGTCATTCAAGATATTGAAATTATTTATTTTTCTATTTACATAAAGCAATTTGCATAAATATACCATGCTCAAGCCTTAGTCGGCTTAATAGGGGAATTTGGTACTCAAATTCTTCAGAGTCCAATATGTCAAAACTAAACTGTGATGGTTAAACCATCTGTAAAATATAGGAAGAATAAAATATATTAGTTTCGCGGTCTATGACATTCACGACAACTAAAATAAACCAATATACTTTATGGTAAATCCGATGCTTCGTGAAATTTCATTATCACAATAAAATTTTGATTTTTCCATATTCATTGCATGTAAAGCTAATGAAATTTCATTATCATTGCTTTTTATATAATCAAGAAGATATCCATGATGAAAATTTTTTCAAGAAATTAAAATTGGATCTCAAGACCAAAATTTGTAATGGTCATATTTTTCTTACTTCGTGAAAATACTTTTCCACATTATAGGTTTGTCACTTTTTCTTTATATTACGAAGCTCATGAAATTACATTATCAGAGCAGTGTTCAAAATAAGTAATATATTAAATAAAACAATTATTTAACACTAATAAAATGAACATATAACGCTTCATGTTTCATATTTATATAAATACTAATGCAATCAATTTTAATAGAGCATTATATCATATAAATAACTGAAACAAAATATAATGAAAGCAGAGCGTCAATGTAAATATTACTTGTAAGTTTGCCAAATAAACTGCATATGAATCGATTGCTCGATCTTCGACTCCAAATTTGTCGTCGTACATTCATCGCCGCATCATTAAATTGATATGTCACATAAAAAAATATTCATATGATTAGTCACTTTAATCATACATTTACCATATCAATTAAATAATTTAATATTTTACCATTAAATTCATAAAACAGTAAATAGTCACAGTAATAAGAATTATTATGCGGTAATTTTAAAATTACCTTCAAATTTTATCCCAAAAAAAAAATTCTGTTTTTTTTTCGTGGGTCGGGTCACCGAGATCCGGGTCGGGTCGGGTGGATTGCAAGTTCTGCCGACAAAATTTTCGTCGGGAGAACTTCTGAGGCAGCCTTTTCCCGACGAGCTGTCGTCGGTAAAAGCTGGATCGGGTTCCGGGTTCCTGTGCTTCGGGTTCCTGTGCTTCCGGGCTGCAGTGGCGATCTGGGGCGGGGCTGCTGCGGAACCGGATCGTCGTCGAGGGCCACGTCGACTGGGCTAGGCAGGTGGAGGCGACGAAGGCGGGATCGGGATCGGGATCGGGATCGGTGGTTGGGTCGAAGGATTGGAGGCCAAGGCCGAGCGACGCCGATTGGGGCTAGCGGCGGCGGTGGTGCTGGGACGTGCGGAGTCGATCGAGGCTGGCGGCGTTGGGACGGGCGGGGTCGATCGAGGCTGGCGTCAAGGGTTGATCGGCGAGTGCCGGAAGGTTACGGGTCAGATCGGAGAAGACGATGGGTGCCCAAAACAGATTGTTGGGTGCCCAGAGAATCTTTATGCTCTGCCGACAAAGTTGTCGTCGGCAGAATGGGTTTCTGGAGGTTTTTTTTTTTTCAGGAACAAAGGCCTAGGGTTTTTTCTTTTTTTCTTCTTTCTGGCTAAAGCAAAGTGCTGATAACGTGTTGTAGAATAATCGGGATTGGTCTATTCATTTCATTAGAGAATCCCTTTATATAGGGTGACGATTACAATGGAAACATCAATTACAATAATGGTAATAAACACTGATTGAAACGTTACATCAGATTGATACTAATTTCCTAATTCGTCATCGTCAGTTACTTTGACGAAGGCACATTATGGTATTTTCCTTCAACAAATGCCTCTTATTCATTAATTTATTATTCTACACTCTATTAGTGCATGTACGCGTGCAAACTGTAACAGAAACAACAAATCAACCTTCTCATCTCCTACATAATTGGAGAATGAAAATTATTTTATTTTATTACTACAATCTTTCATGAGATATTATAACAAATTCTTTTATAAAAATATAAATTTTTATTGAGGATGATTGTAATATGACACGAGGTTTAGGCGTTATAGCTCCCTCGTTGTACTCTCAAACTGCATTATCATGGAGTTTGAGGTGTTGCTACGGAACCAGTACCCAAGCAAGCACTTAAGCAAGTCTTCTGTGTGGCAAAGCAATATTTTCTGTACTCCTTTGCTGTGCAACACCAACAGTCGTTTCCGAAAGGGCATGGTCTTTGCAGCCTTTGCTCACAGCCGACGTCCCTTAATTTTACACCTCTAATCATATGTGCGTCTTCTCCACTATCGAATTCATCCTTATTGCCAATGGAACTGATGCCATCATTGCCTGCTAGTTCAATTCAAACAGTAAAACACAGGACGTACATATGATCTCCTTGGTTAATATGAAGATTATGAAATAGAGATGGTAGTAGATAATTATTTGTGACTGAAACTGGTGTAACTAATCATATCTTGGGTCGTGTTCGAGTATCAGTATGTTTTAACTGCTTATTAAGATACATGCATCAAATGAATCTGAAACTTTCTAAAACCATTTGGTCTAGTGATATTAGTTTCGTCTTTATATGTAAGTGAGAAAACATTAGGTCGTAAGTTTGACTCATTAAACACTAGCTGTATAAATTTTGCAATTGTTGATTGAAAAACAAAAACAAAACTAACGATTTGAAATTCATTTAACCAACTTATTGTGCATAAGTGCACAACAACATACAATACTATTCATTTTTGTTTTTCATTTCAAAAAGGACACTAAATTGACTAATTAAGGGGAGAAAATAAATCCTATGACCATTTGTCGGATATCACTACAAAACGTAATTTGAACAATAACGTAAAAGAAAACGGGTACTCACATTCAACAAGAGAAAACAGGATTATGAAGACAATGCAGGAAAGTGCAACGGAGACTCTAAGGAAGCTAATTTTCGCCATTTCAGAAAGAATTGCTGGGGCTTATATATATATATACTGACTTCCTATGAGATGCTTTATACGTTTAATGTGTTTACCATTTTTAGTCCAGATCGCTAAAACGATTTGCTTTTATTTAATGCTGAATTAAAATGATCGAAGGATTTGAATTATGAGAGTTTAATTTGACCAAACACAATCAAAGAACCGTAGCAACAGTTCACGGACTCAGATCATCTGCTCATATTTGTCTGCTCATATCGCCACATGCTGCATCTACGTCATCCAATTTTTCATTCAATTTTAATAATATGGTCAGATTTCCTTACATTGGTGTGGGCTCCACATTACATGGTTTAAATGTAGGGAAAAGTCTGTCCACATGATTACAATTGGATGAATAAAATTCATTTATGAGGTAATATGAGCAGAGGATCTGTCCTTTTAATTTTATGGTCAAATTTTCTATCATTGGTGTGGGCTCTACATTACATGGTTTAAATGCAGGAAAAAACCTGTCCACATGATTACAATTGGATAGATGAGATTCATTCATGAAGCAATATGAGCAGAGGATTACAGTCCACAGTTCACCATGACATGGATTTGAAATTACCGGACCAATTTATAAATCGAATATCCACAATAAATTGTTATCAATAACTTAACGTACGAAATCCATGAGATCTTTACCAGTAATATTCTCCAAAATCACAGATCAAGCAATTGATTTTCCTTCCAAAGTCATAAACATTAGTAAATGGTACCTCTTTAGGTGATGACTTACTTCACTCTTAGACGTATCAATGGTCTCATCTTTTATGGTATAGTGGTATAACATTTTGTTATCTTCGTACCAATATGGTAAATTTAGAACATAATTTCTCCTTGTTAATGAGCTTATTATATTCTATATCAACTATACAGAATATGGTAAATTTGTAGATATGATCACCAGATCAAGGCCATCTCCAACCCATAAGGCTATTTGTAGCCTTGTGGCTACATTGTAGCACACTAAATTGGTATTATTCATCAATGTGACATCAATCGTCTCCAACCCTAGTGTGTAATATAGCCCTTTAATATATTTTAATATTTTTCGTATATTTTAATTTCTATATTATCATTTAACTACAATTTTAGTTATACAATTAAATAAAATGATAAATTTAAATAAATGTAATATGATATAGTAAAACTGAAATTCTTATTCATGATAAATTAAAATTACATTAATACATAACTAATTTAAATTACATAAAATATAATTAAATGACTATAAAATATTAGTTTTCATGATCACGTGGTGGATCGGTTGACATCTCCGGGTAATAGTCTTTTGCGGTTTGCAGAAATAACTCACGTTGCTTAAATTTTTGCATAATTTTTCTCTTCTCACCGTCATAATACTCCTTACTTTTTGGAGTAAAATCAGTGGTTTGCATCGCTATGATTGCCTCTTCTCTAGTACGCTCACTACCAGGAAAAATACCTTAGGCGACGAAATATAAATAGTTTCCTCGCCTAAGTGTTCTTAGGAGATGAAAAAAATTTCGTCCTCTAAGCTAGAAATTTCATCGCCTAAGACTATTCTTAGGCGACGAATAATTATTTTCGTCGTCTAAGAGAACACTCTAACGACGAAAATTAATTTCGTCGTTTATGTATTTTCTTAGGTGACGAAAAAAAATTTCGTCGCCTAAGGTTTTTACTTAGGTGACGAAAAAAACTTTCGTCGCCTAAGATTTTTACTTAGGTGAAGAAAAAATTATTTTTCGTCTCCTAAGTATTTAACTTAGGCGAGGAAAGTGAATTTTCGTCGCCTAAGAAAACACAAAGACGCCGACAAAAAATTTGTCGTTAGAGTTATTTTCTAAGACGACGAAACTCTATTTTCGTCGCCTAAGATTTAAACTTAGGCGAGGAAACCATTTTTTCGTCGCCTAAGTAAATCTTAGGCGAGGAAAGTATTATTTCGTCGCCTAAGTAAATTCTCTTAACTTTATTTAAACTTATGTCTCTCTATGGGGAGCCATGGTATCGGGAGATAAAAGTTTCCAAATTTTTACATGGACAATTACGTCTCATTTATATGAGAGTTTAATGTTTGGAAGAGTCGACTAAACAAGGTCATCTAAAGGTACGTAATAGCGTTTTCGTGTGATAAGTTTTATGAAAATATGGTTGACCGATTCGATCGAGCATCGAACGTTCACGAAACGAGTTGATTTTTATACTCTACTCATATTTAACTATAACGATCATATCTGACGGTTAAAATTTTAATTTTGTGAATTTAGCCATTATAATGACAACATGTTTACTAATGCGGTGTAACTTGATTAATAGATTTACTTAAGTGTACAACTGTTCGAAACAACTATATGGAAGAAGTCAAATTTTGAAAAACGCTGTGAAATAGCATTTAATCATTATGATGAAATACGGTGATGGTAAAAAAATCACTTAAATCCAACAAAATTAGAGCACCGATCAATGCGGTCAACCTTATTTATACTTATGTCTCTCTATAGAGAGCCATAGTATCGGGAGGTAAAAGTTTTTAAATTTTTACATGGATAATTACGTCTCATCTATATGAGAGTTTAATGTTTGGAAGAGTCGACCAAACAAGGTCATCTAAATGTACGTAATAGCGTTTTCGTGTGATAAGTTTTATGAAAATATGGTTGAACGTTTCGATCGAGCATCGAACGCTCATGAAACGAGTTCGTTTTTATACTCTACTCATATTTAACTATAACGATTACATCAGACGGTCAAAATTTTCATTTTGTGAATTTAGCCATTATAATGACAACATATTTACTAATGTGGTGTAACTTAATTAGTAGATTATACTGAAGTGTCAACTTTTCAAAACAATTATATAAAGAAAGTCAAATTTTGAAAAACGCTATGAAATAACATTTGATCGTTATGATGAAATACGGTGATGGTAAACAAAATCACTTAAATCCGACAAAATTAGAGCTCCGATCGATAGGGCCCTAACGATGACGATTATGGTGGAGAACCATGATGATTTAAATTATGTATTTTTAATTTCAATAAATTTGTTTGTGATGTATAATTACAATTTGTTTGTTTGACCCAATAGATTTAAAAAAAAAAACTTTTTACTTAGACGACGAATAATAAAAATTCGTTGCCTAAGTTTTTACTTAGACGACGAAATATAAAAGTTCGTCATCTAAGTAAAAAGTTTTTTTAATAGATTTTTTGAAAAAATAGTTTTACTTAGACGACGAAAAACACTTATTCGTGGCCTAGCTAAGTTCTTACTTAGACGACGAAACTGATTGTTAGACGGACAAAACTGATTGTTTCGTCGTCTAAGTAAGAACTTAGGCCACGAATAAGTGTTTTTCGTCGTCTAAGTAAAAAAAAAAATATATTTTTTTTTCAGATAATCTACTGGCGGCTTAAAATTCCGCCAAAAAATTTGGCCAAAATTCGAAGTTATCTTAGGCGACGAAATTTAAATTTTCGTCGTCTAGGTGATTGGCTTAGGAGACGAAAGTGATGAGTTCGTCGCCTAAGTTATTAACATATATCAATCCCTAATTCACAGAAGCTCAAACCTCTTCCGCTCTTCCTCCCTCTTCCGCCTCAGATCCCCGCCTCAGTCCCCATCTCTTGGCCGCCGCCCCATCTTCCGCCTCAGACCGCCGCCTCGTCCTCAACCTCGTGACTGCCGCCTCGTCCTCCACCTCAGTCCTGCCTCAAACCTGCCCCAGCCTTACAGTCCTCCCTCTCGCGCGAGCTCTTCATTTCTATCTCCCTCTCCCTCTCTCTCCCAACCCGCATGATCTCTCTCTCCGCAGAATCTCTCTCTCCCAATCTGATCATAAGGCCCATATCTCCTCTATTTGGCCTGTCAGTTCTAATAAACTGAAGGTATCATTCACTAATTTGAGGAGCAAATTGTGCAGGTTGGAAAGGAGGAGGTCAGTTATTGCTAAGAGTTTTTACTCTCCGTTTCTATATAGTAATGTCAGATTGCATCAAACTCATTTTCTGTGCTTGCAACTTCAGACTGTACATTTTACCTCGTGCATTTCCATTTTGAAAATTCAAGTATATATCAAGACTGGATGGGATCTAAATACTGTAATTGTTGTTGTCTGTTGTCGTGTTGCTTCCGCAGCTTTGCGCTTTTTGGAACCATCTTTTCTTTGTGACTCTGCTCTCACCTGCATCTTCCTTGGGCAGCCAAAGAGAAAACGTACAATGACCAAAGTTCAGTTATATAATATAAAGAGTCAGGTAATGCTTTTCATACTGGAACTTGTTGATTGTTATTTTCATAAAGCACCTATATAGTGGAATTCATGTGCTTTACAACACCAAATACATTGTGCCACTGAATACACTTGCGAGCAAGCCTTACTTTTATATTATTGTGCAGTATTTAAACTATTGTCTGATGAGAATAAGTGCAATGTATTCTTAAGTGGGATATTCAAATCTACAAGATTTAATAGAAGGTATCAGAGTTCATTGTTCAACTGTGTGACCAAGTATAGCAAATGATAACTGTGGCAGTGCACATCGACCTTAAATATGGATGGGGAAGGATGCATAAACCAATCAATGTGGTTCATTCTTGTTCAGTGCACAGTTCTCATGCTTATTGGTTTTGTATTTCATTTTTTGATGTTGGGTTGTTAAGGAACCTTGAAACAGCTGATCTGGAGTTGGATCAGCATCTTGAATGTTAATTTATACCCAGGTGTAAGCAATAGTGCTACCTACTATGTGTTTCCCATCAGACCATTCCAAATGACCAAAGCTGGATGTACCGGATGGCAAAGAGCTAGCAACAAAAGTCACAGTGTATGTCTTTTTCTCATACGAATCACTGAAAGTTAGTGATTTCGGTTCTATGGATATCTTCACTGCAGGGGTCAGTGAAGACATTGAGACCTTTGTATGTCGCCGGGGCACCCACATTGGTCAGAGTCCTTGTGTACTTTAGAGTGCTTGATTCACCAGTACCAACTCCCACGCCTGAAGATGTATCTAGAGCAAGTGAAAAGATTGGGTAGTTCAAATCTCTTAGGCTGTATTTCTTGCTTGAGTCACACGTGAAGTCCTTCTTAGTGGTTTGCTTGATCTGAGAAGCAGTATAATTCAAGGCACAGAGGAAACTGAGGTAGTCATCTACAGCAAGATCATAGACAAGGCCAGGGTCAAGAGCTGCCACTAGATTCACATGCCCAGCACCATAATCGAAAGGTGTCGCAGCACTTCCAGTAGAAACATCTTTGATAGTTTCTCCACTTTGTAGTTTGAGTAGGCTGTGGTCATCAGAGCAGACTTGATGGCTGCAGGGCTCCAGTCAGGGTGAGCTGCCTTTACGATATTGTTGTTCCGTTTATTAGTAAGTGTTACATATTTTTATTTAATTTGTATGAAAAAATTTATTAATATTAAGTATTTAATGAATAATTTTTTTAATTTGTATGAATATTCAATTTTCGATATTTTTTTTATTTTAAAAATTAATACTTAGGCGACGAAGAATACATCTTCCTCTCCTAAGTGATATACTTAGGCGACAATTAAAAATTATTTCGTGGACTAAGATCTATACTTAGGAGACGAAAAAAGAGGAGTTCGTCGCCTAAAACTATTACTTAGGCGACGAAATAAAAATTTCGTGGCCTAAGTAATTCTCTTAGGCGACGAAATAAAATATTCCGTGGCCTAAGTAATACTCTTAGGCGACGAAATAAAATATTTCGTGGCCTAAGTAAATAAACAGCCGACGAAAAATATCGTCCTCTAAGAATTTTTTTCGTCACCATTGTTGTTAGATGATGAAATTTTTTCGTCGTCTAAGTAATATCTTAGGCGACGAAATTCTTAGATTTTCGTCGCCTACTTACTTAGACCACAAACTTTAGACGACGAAACTTAGGCGACAAAATTTTCGTCACCTAAGTTCTTAGGTGACGAAAATCTCTCTTAGGTGACGAAAATTTTTCGTCACCTAAGATTTCCAATGTTGTAGTGGCTCTCTTTGCTTCTTTTTTTTTTTCCTCCTCTAAGCGCCCTTTCCTTATAGGCCTTCATCGTAGATTCTCTTATACCACGTATGTTTCCGGCAATTTCCAACCCGACTTTTGCTTTCACGTCTTTATTGTGGCCGGGGCCCGGGAACCGGGGATAGCAGCTCCCCAAACAGGGGCCGAAACACTCTAGCAATATGAGCATAAGGGGGGCCAGTCCCACATCGAAGGGTGAGGCCAACCCTCATGCCCGACAGCCTATATATGAGTCTCAACTACCCTCATTAATAAGTAATCAATACTTCAACTATTCATTCCCGCTTAAGTTACCAGTTTATTCCAACTATACTGACTTAGGCATCGGAGCGGAATAGACCAGCCCCGCCCGGTATTCCCTTAGTTAGCAGGGTTTGCAGGTATGAATCACACCAAGATCCACCGGTATCTGTGAGTCTACGGATTTAGACAGAAACAATTGGCGTCGTCTGTGGGAAGAGTTCAAAAAATTTGTGTTGTCGTACTAGCGGGAACGGAATCGATCAGCCTACATGTCACAAAAAGTACATATGTTTGGAAGTATAGGAGAAAAGAGGGAAGGAAATCCAGAGGACCGGTGGGTTCTGGAGCCGGTGCTAGTCCAAATCCCGGGGGCGGGGCAGGGGCAGCCCGTTGGTAGCTGCAGTCAGAATGATGCTACCAACCGTGATCCGGGCGGTACGTCCGGGGAACGCGACGGAGATCTACCCGGGAAGGACCCGGCGGACGATCGCCAAGTCTCGGGCCTGGAACCCGCACCGACGTCCCCCGCGACTCGAAACAGAGGGGAGTATTAGCTGCCTAGCAGCGACACCCTGGGCGATGTCTCCAGTCCCGGCCAGTAGGATATGGTGGAAGAGATAGAAGAGATGCGAGCGGAAGTAAACCGCTTGCGGGCAGAGAGCGACCGAGACATGGCAGAAGCCACCACCAGGTATCAAGACATGGAAGCGGTTAATGACGCACTGGTGGCTGCCTTGGAAAGAGGCCAGCATCGCAATGCCGCTCTGGCAAAATCATTCGCGCCACACCCAAAAGAGCCTCCCCACCAGGAAGTGGGCCAGTCATCGGGAGGGGAGAGGGACACCGGCGTGGCAGGAGACGTGTTCCCAGCGGACACGGTGCCAGCAAAGATCGTCCCAGCCCCTCGGAGGAACACCGGCTCGTTCGAGGAAGATACCTTCAGCTCGACCGCACTGCACTGCAGATACTATCTGACTCGGTGTCAGATATGAAGGCCCAGATGGAGGCCAACGAGAGAAAGGTTGCGAGACCGCCGGAGAGCGCACGATTCAACGAGCGGGCCGGACCTTTCTCACTCCGAGTTCTGGACTCCGGAAGATTCTGCACTCAAAAGTCGCTAAAGCTGACATACTCCGGGGCCGGTTGCCCATACCAACACCTGGACAGCTTCCGGTCCCAAACGTGTGCTAAGGGTTACTCCGACACCGTTTGCTGCAATATATTCCAGGAAACCCTGTCCGGAGAGGCACTCAACTGGTTTTACGAACTACCGGCGAACTCTATAGAGGCATTCGAGCAACTGGCCGATAGATTCGTGGGCCGCTTCATATTAAGGGTCGAAGGGGCCCCGACCTCGACGGTCCTCTTTAACTGCAGGCAGGCAGACGGTGAAGAGCTGAGAGCTTTTGTTAACCGATGGCAAACGGCCACTGCCGGGGTCAGGGACCTGGACAAAGGGATTGCCGAATCAGCTTTCAAGAAAGGTCTCCGGCCCGGAAAGTTCTCGTACGCTGTGCGAGTGGAGATCCCGCAGGGTTACGACGAACTGATGGCGATGGCTATCAGGCACGCCCAAGCAGACCACGAAACTTACGGGAGTCGTCAACACAAGAGAAGGCGGGAATAGCCCGAACCCGCCTGACAGGAAGCCAGAAACTGGCACCAGGGCCGGGACTGAGGAGCCTCGACCGACAAAAGACCAAGAGGTTGGGGGAACCAGCAGCGCCGGAGGGACTATGTCGACATTCTCCAACGAGCAGGGAACCTCCCATCCTACCAGCAGCAAACCCGTCCCCTAGCGGTCAAGCCAGCAGGACGACAAAATGTATTCTCTACTTTGACCTCCTCCTACGAGGATATCCTGTATGAGAACGGGAACAACATCCCCCCTCCACCAAAAAGAAAGCACCTAAAGGGGAACCCGACCAGGGCACAGACCGGTAAATACTGCTCCTACCACGATGAAGCCACACACCACACAAACGATTGCCTTGCCTTGAAAACAACGATTGAGGGCCTAGTCCGCCGCGGCGACTTGCAGCGGTATCAAGGGTAACCCGGACTGTGGGGACCGCGCGGAATCGGGACGTCTATCCCGCGATACCAACGCTCGAAATCTTAAACCCGTATAGAAGCTCAGCGGTCTAACAACTTATCATCCTGAGTAAGGTGCTAGTTTTTTCTTTCCTAAACACAACTAGCTAGACATTCCAACCAATTTGGCAGATGTAATTTCAGTAGTTGTCTATTCCAACTTTGGTTTCAACTAAGTACAAAGGGCAATCCATGGGTAGCCAAGTCAGGCAAATTGAAAAAAGCACAACAAAAGCTCAGGTAAAATGTCCATTCATTATAACTCAGGGCAACGTGTACAAAAAAAAAGAAAAAAAGAAGCTTAAAGCAAAAAAGGAGGGCGAGAGTGTACAAAGTCTGGAGCCTGCTAGGGCACTTGTCACATCCCAAGACCAGCTCTGCCGTAACACGATATTGTCCGCTTTGGGCACTCTCCTCTCTGGCCCTCACGGTTTTGTTTTTGGGAGCTCACGCACAACTTCCCAGTAGGTCACCCATCCTGAGATTGCTCTGAGCTCAGCAAGCTTAACTTCGGAGTTCTCATCCTCTCCGAAGCCACTGAGCCCCCAAAAGGCCTCGTGTTAGATTGAGGTGGGCATGCACATATAAGGCACATCACTCCCCTCTCTGTTGGCCAGAGGGGGATATTACAGCACTTCCGCCTGCTCCCCCTCTTCAGCAGTGGTTTCACCAACGGCGTCTTCACCGGCCGGCTCGATGTCACCCTCTTGAACTTCTTCTTCATCCGCCTGCGGCGGCGGCAGCTTTGAGACGTCAAGATAGCCCTTACTCTTCCAGTCGTCATAAGTATCGGCTATCCCCGCCTCCCGGGCCTGTTCCAGCAGGTCAAGAAGCTCATCACTTTCTTGATACTTCTTAACCGCCCGCTGGTAAATCTCCGAGTCATTCTCGTCGACCGGCTCGCCGGCAGAAGCGGAGCCCGTCGCCACCTGCCGCTGGAGCTCCTCGACCTGGACCTCAAACTCTGCCCTCCCCTCCTCTAGGCCCTTCTTCTCCTCTTTCAGAGCCTCGACCTGGGCCTCTAGCTTGCCCATCTGCTTCCTGGCCCTATCATCCAACCAGGTTTTCTCCCGCTGGAGCTTCGACTTCTTTGCCTCCAGGAGCTCCCGGGCGCTTGTCAACTCCGCTACCTGCTTCTTCAGCTCTGGTATCCCTTCACTTGCATCCGACTGATACAAGTGGTACAGCAGCTACAGTTTAACAGGCACCGGTTAGAAAGCAACAAATCACGAAATAATGTTGAGCGAATACTGGTGGCAAACTATCCTTACCTGGAGGGCCATCTCCTTGGTTTTCAGCCGGTGCTCCTCCGGCCGCCCTCCCGGAGCTCCAATCTTCTCCACCTCCATTCCTTTGACATCCATGAGCAGGCTCCGGGAAACTATGCGCCGAGACCGGTCCCACAACAGAAGTTTTCTCCACCCCGATGCTTCTGTGTCGGTAGCAGCAGAGCTAGTGGCCGCAGGAACATCGCCGCGGGCGGTAGTGGTGCCACCACCTTTTCAGCTTCAGCCGCTTGGCCAAACTCTCACCAAGCGACCGGCCGGTGAAGGTAATAAGCGCGAAGGCCGACATCTTCTGAGATATCTTCCTCCGCTCACTCAGATCAACCTGTAAAATGAAGATCGGGAGGCAGACAGTGGGGACCTGACGACAGTTGGCACCGGCCCCAGCCGGTGCGGAATCTTTACAGCACCACCCAGGGGCTTGGATGGCCCACTAACAGTCTTCCTCGATCCAGACGCTGCCTGGGGTCCCGAAGCGTGAGTCTTTACACGCTTTAAGATGTAATCCTCGTCTGCAACGTCCAACAAAATCGGTTTATCATGTACGGTCAACTCCCCGGTTCTCCGGTCGACCGTGGACCACGCGACAGCGTCCCCCTTTTCTTTCAGCTTCGAGACCAGATCCTGATTGTCCATCGACAGCGTTTCGTGGGCTTTAATTGCCGTCCGGAAACATACACCTGCAGAACACAAGCCAAACAGACTAGTCAACACCAATTCGCTCAACGGCATCAGAGCTACAACCTACATTCCACCACCCATCGGGATTCCCCCCCAGATGACATAGTTCCAGCACCTCCCGCCGGATAAAGTTGTAGGAACTCCGTCCGCACCCAAATACCCGGGCGATCCTATCTCTCTCCAGCTCAGATAACTGATACGACTGATCGCCGATCGGCTGAAAGGCACCGGGAACCCGGTAAGTCCTACTCCTCTTCTGCCAGCGCCCCCCCCCCCCCCCCCCCCCCCCCCCCCCTCCGCCATCACCACATTCTTCCTCCAATTATTGTTGAGCCAGGAGGGTAAGTGGGTTATCACCGGCTTGAAATGCCGAGCGAAAAAAGTCACACACCCCCGGGCCTTACTCTTCTTCGAGTATGTCAGTCGGTACAAGGCCCGAAACTCATTTACCGTTGGACAACTCATATCACTCAGCCAGTAGAGACAACCCAGGCTCAGTAGTTGCCTCCACTGGTTCCCGGGAAGCTGTGCCGGTGATATCCTGATGGCACTAAGCAGGTACTGCACAAAGTCCGGCAGCGGGAGCGATAGCCCATGCCGGAATTGCTCCTCGTGAATGGCAACTCAACCTTCCTCCGGGTTGCAGGCCGACTCTCCGGCATACAAAGGCCGCATGTCTACCTCTCCGGGAATATTCCACCTCGCCCGAAAAGCAGCAATCTCACCAGGAGTTAACGAGCACTCCGGCTCATCACAGTTTATGGTTCTATCCCCGTCCACAAGTATGTGGCGCGGGGCCCCTCCTGGGCGGGCAGTGCCCAAGGACACTCCGTACGGAGCATCCTCCTGTCCCAGCGACCCGGACGTTGACGCCTCACCAGTCGAACGGGCACTGGCGTTCGGCCCAGAGGACGAGGAGGCAAGCCAGTCCTCCATCCTCTCTTGGTCGTCCCTCACTGGTCGCCTGGCGACCGATTCAGAGATCTCACTGGAGCTCCTAGAATCCATGTAACTTAGAAAAAAAAAAAAAAAAACCCCCTTGGCCGATCAGAAACACAACCTAAAACCACGGCCGCAGGGCAGTACGACGCATGTAGTGGCTCAGCACAGCCCACATAGGCCACTGGGCTTCTCAGCCGAAAGTTCCCGGCTCTCGTTGAGATTCGGTACTACAAGGGTTCCATCCAAAGGGATAATCTAGATACAACCAAGTGCCCATCAGATCCAACCATGAACAAAAAAAGGAGGAGGAGAAACAATTTCAGAGTCACAAAGGACTGAGACTCACCGATTAGTATGCACGACGACGGAAACGCAACATCTGGAAAGCACCGAGAAATTGGGTTGAGTGAGGCTAAAGAAGGGATCAGTTCTCAGTCAAAAGAAAAACACACCAAGCGGCAAGGGTTTATATGCAGGTCCAGCGCCCTTTAATTTCCCCCCTAAACTACTCAGTAGGGCAACTGAAAAGCCCGCGGATCTGGGCCATCCATCCCTGACCGTCTCCTAGCGGCACGTGTCCTAGTATTGGTAACTTCCCCGGCCATCATAACTGACGTGACTAATGAAATACCCCCTTCAATGCATGTCAGCCATTTGCCTCGCATTCGGAGGGTAGTTGAAAGAAGCAGGGGACATAATTGAACTGTCCCGCCTAGAGCCTACTCCACCTAACGCTGAAATACTCCCACAAATCGAGGTATCCCACCGGAAGAACTCTTCCTCTAACACATGAGACTTCTTCCCGCAGGCTAGAAACCGTGCAGGATTATTATTGTTACCGTTGAAATATTCCAACAAGTACGGGGCATTCCAACATATATTCCAATGGTACTGGGCTTTCCACCGGTTGAATTTATTCCACATTTCCAGCCAAACAACAACGGCTCGATATTCCCCGGGAGAAGTTTTCCTCTAGCACAGGAAACCTCTTTCCGCAGGCTAAAAACCCTGCATCAATATTATATACAGGCTACGGTATTCCAACAATAGTGTTTGCTCCGGTTCAAGGTTATCCTAGTCGTCAGTCCATCCATCTTCAACTATTGGATGCGGTATCACACCGGTCATAATTGCACTTGCTTATCGCTCTCCTACGGAATAACTGGTTCGTCGAACTAAGACATTCCTACGGACAACCGTGTACGACCTAACGGATCCAATGTACCACTGGGCTTTATAAACCCAGGAGACTTTATCCTCTAACACAGGAAAACTCTTCATGCAGGCTAAAAACCCTGTACATATACATTCCACCTGCAGGAACAAATGCAGCGACGTGGGGACGGCTACCAATGACTACTTTGGGCCACGCCACCCACCGGGAGACTTGATCCTCTAATACAGGACAACTCTTCCAGCAGGCTAAAAAACCTGCACATACCTCATGCATGTACGGCAAAGGGTATGAAACGATTGGGGATGTCTCCGGTACCAACACGGACCGCTTCACCCCGGGAGACTTGATCCTCTTAACACAAGAAAACTCTTCCCGCAGCCTAAAAACCATGCACATCCTATATGCCTGCAAGAACAAGAGGCTGTGAAACACGTGGGGATGGCTGCCTAGGATCACTCCGGGCCACACTACCCATCAGGAACTCCTATAACACAGGGCACATTTCCCGCTGCTACTGGGTGATCTCTTCAAAACTGTTCAAGGCACTCACCGACTATTGTGGCTACCGTTCTTACCTTGGGGGACTCGGTCATCCCATTCGCTATATTCACCGGGTTTTCCCAGAACATAGCATGGCGGATTTCAACGTCACATCATCCCATTCGCTATATTCACCGGGTTTTCCCGAAACATAGCATGGCAGATTTCAATGTCACATCATCTCATTCGATATATTCACCGGGTTTTCCCGGAATATAGCATGGCGGATTTCAACGCCACATTATCATCTCATGTACTACATCTTGTACCCATATGCAACTGTCAGTATCAACATCATAACCATGCACTCATCACATTATGCATCATCATAACTGATACGACCCGAACTTAGAATTACCGTTTAACTGTTTTACTTTTATTATTTCTCCACGGGAATTGTTTTTACGATTTGAAAGTTCTAAACGTTGACTTTTAAATAAGTTGACCCGGCCAAAGATTTTATTTCTTGACGAGGTAGAGCACGTTGAAACGAGTTCGTGGACACGTGGCACGTGTAATTTGGAGTTCGCATGAAAAAGTTATGATGTAAAATCGGAAATTGTTCGATTTTAGACGAGTATAAATAGCGGGAGGAAAATTTCCCGAAAGGGAAAATCCCCCATTTTTCTCTTTTTCCTTTCCTTTTCTTTTCTTTCTTTTTTTCTTCTCTCTCTTTTCTCTCTCCTCTCCCCCGACTCGGCCCGACCTCCGGCCGAGTCTTCGCCGTCCGGCCGAGCTGGGCCGGCGCACCGGTCTCGTTTGGACCGTCTCCTCCTCCTCTTCCTTTCTGTGGCAGCGGTGTGGCACGAATTGCCGCCGTTCGGCCGTGCGATGCCCGAAACAGTCCGCCACCGACGGTTTGGTTCTCCCTCTTCCGGCCACTTCTTGGCCCGATTTTAGGGGGGAAATGGAGACAAGGACTTGTGTAGTAATCTCACCAAAGGAATCGATCCAAATCGATCTAGGTAAGGAGAATTTAGAATTTAAAAATTTTAGGGTTTTTGGTTTCCGAATTGGAGGTTGTGATTTTGATGTTTTTGTTGTAATTGGATGCTAAAATTGAGTTTAGGACGTTGATTGGAGCCGATTGGGTGTATTTTGATGTTGAATTGGTTGAATTTGGAGAGAATTGGAGGTTGAACAGTTACTGCCGCCGTGCCGGCTGCCGTATGCGGCGGCTGCGCTTGTTTTTGGCGGCGGAGGCGACGGGGACGAGTCCCCGAGGTGGTGGCGATGGTGTTGGGTGAATTTGGAGCCGAATGGAGGTGGTTTTGCCTCCTGTGGCGGCGCTGCCGGCGGTGGTGGCGGCGGCGCCACTGTTCCGGCAGCATGAGGTTGAAGACGATGAACAGTAACAGTAAAAGGTAAAAGTAAAACGGTAAAAGGTGAAAAGTAAACAGTACACAGTAAATAATAAAAATAAAAAGGTAAACAGTAAATGGTAAATAGTAATTGGATTTTAACCATTTACTATTTGACTTTCAGAATTACTGTTTGACCTGGAATAATTACTGTTTGACCAGTAGTTTTTACTGTTGAATTACCGTAAAAAGGTTAAAAGCTGATTAAAAGGGTTTTACGACGGAATAACTGGGAAAAGAATTAATCGGACACGGAGTAGGTGTCCTGAGTAATTGCAGACTTAGATTATTCGGTATTGAGGCGAAATTCCTATACCGATAAGTGAAAAAGGAAAAATTGGAAGTTTCAGATGAGTGAGGACGTCCGTAGATTTATCGATTATAATTAAATTCCGAGTTTCGTAATATTTAGAATTTCGTCCCTGTTACAGGTCGAGAGGTTATTCGACGGGACGAGAGATCAGATTAGCAGCGCGCTCGGCAGTACTGTGAGTGGATTTTTATTTTAAATAAATGCATGCATAATTGTTTTAATGAAATGAAGTTTATTTCAAATAAATGATTTGAGAAAGATGATAATTAAATAATTAAATGATATGATATTTAAATAAATATGTTTTGGGGTTATATTTTTACTACGATTTTAGTAGTACGTGATTTTATCCGGAAATGAGATTTCCGGAAATAATGTGTTTTTAATTGTTCATAATTGATCGTACTGAAAAGTTTTAATGGTATTTAAATGAAATGACCGGAAATGAGATTTCCGGGAATAGTAGGATTCGATAAATCATACTTAATCGTTTTATTGAATTTTATATTTGTACGACCGGAAATGAGATTTCCGGGGAGTTTATCATTTCATTATTTGTGATTTTCGACATGTGAGATGTCGAAGTTATATATTATTTTTTTATATTTATTTTATGACATGTGGGACATGTGGGATGTATATATATTCTTTTGAGGCTACGAGTTTATGTGATTATATATATATGAGCCTCAGATGTACGGTCGGGGACTGTACGGATTTATATATAAGGGGAAGCGTATTTTCGGTTTTGTTTTCGGATTTTCACCATATCAGGGTCCAGATATATATTGATGCTAGCTAGCTTAATAACCTCATCCCACGCGAGGTGGCGACTTGACCATATAGGTCAGATTCACGCTCGGTAGTTGACGGAGTTGTGGTGTAAAGGTTTAGCGTGGGACGCGGACGCTATAGAGAGTCTTGGAGGCTCTGACCCTTAGTCTGGGAGGCTATTATTAAATGGTGGTAATGACGTTCCCCTATTTTATTATATGATATGACCAATGGGATTGGTCAGGATATTATATCATTTGGGTTTCGGGAATATTTTCTCTATGAGACTTTCTGTTATTTAATAAATTCCCGAACCAGCGGGGCTGGGGTTTTTATGCGACCAATGGGATTGGTCGAGAAACATCACAAATGGTTTTCAAAAGTATATTGTTTTTGAATACGTATAAAAAGAATAATTATTTATTTATTTGATTTTATATCAGCGGGGCTGATGATTTTTAAATTTGATTTTTTTTTTTAAAACGTGAGACGTTTTATTTATAATGCATGCACTGTGGTTTTATTTCTAAAACTCTGGGAAAGTAATATAATATATACTTTCATTTAAAGTACTATATTAAATTATATTATTTTTATCCACTCACTCTAACGTTTTTAAATTACTTTCCCCTGGGCCATTCGATTTAAATCGCCCAGTGTGCAGAGTAATAGTCAGAGGTCAAGAGTACTCGGAGTCGAGGCATAGCTGTCATCCTTGTTGCTTCCGCTAGGTGGGATCCGTGATCCCTTATTATTATAAGTTCTTGTTCTATTTCTATTTGTAATTCCAGTTCATTGTTTTAGATTGCTCTGATTACTTGTGAGTAATTTGAGTTTGATTTTGAGTTTATTGTGGCGGTTGTTGTGATTTTGGGAGCAGGTGGCTCCAGGTGTTTCGTTTGGAACTGGAATTTAGAAGTGTTTTATTTGTTGCAGGTTTTAGAGTTGTCTATCTTAATATTGGCTTATCGATTTATCGATAGAGTTAATCTTAGGGTAGTCCCCGCAGGATCTTATCCGGGTTTCAGGGTGAAATCTGGTTTGGGTCCTGTCAATAACAGGTTTATTCGAACGCCCGGCCAAGCCCAATCTTAAACGCAGACTTGGGGGCTAGGGCACCGTTGGGTAAGTGCCCGAGCGGGTCTGCGGGCATATAAAGGAAGACAGATTTAAGTCCCCATTCAAGATGACACTTGACAGGGAACTTGGGGGACTTGTTGACAGTAGCCATAGCGAGGCTATCTAGGCCCCCAGACCCGCAACCAGGACTCCTGGACTCGGCCCAAGGCCCGAGTGCGTAGCATGGACACCTAGTTCCGCGCCCGGGCGGGTCTTACTTGTGGCCAGGGCCCGGAAACTGGGGATAGCAGCTCCCCAAACAGGGGCCGAAACAGTCTAGCAATATGAGCAGAAGGGGGGCCAGTCCCACATCGAAGGGTGAGGTCAACCCTCATGCCCGGCAACCTATATATGAGTCCCAACTACCCTCATTAATAGGTAATCAATACTTCAACTATTCATTCCCGCTTAAGTTACCAGTTTATTCCAACTATACTGACTTAGGCATCGGAGCGGAATAGACCGACCCCGCCCGGTATTCCCTTAGTTAGCAGGGTTTACAGGCAGGAATCACACCAAGATCCACCGGTGTCTGTGAGTCTACGGATTCAGACAAAAACAATATCGGTAGTACTGTTGTTGTGTATTTATAGAGTTATTATACTAAAAAGGAAAATACAAGTTTAATCCAAGATTATTATTGCTGTATATTATTTCACAATAAAAAAACTCCATTTTTTTCAGATAACAAAAAATACAAATTTTATTCAAGAATTTCGTTTTGAGTATTTTATAATTATTTCTTAAAATAAAAATAAAATTTTAATTCAAAAGTTTGCCACATGGCAAACATATGTTTAATTTTAGTTGAGACCCACGTGTGCTCATTGTGCTACATGTGGGAATTGTAGCACAGGCTGCACAGCCCATGGAGATGGCCTGACGGTTTTTATAAATTAAGGAGGAGGGATGGGGTACAAAGCATGCGTTTGCTTGATTTCCAAACCAGTCCATTATCCTGCACTTGGAAAACAAGGACCTTCTATAAAAATTATGGATTCGGATAGCAAGAACTTGTTTTTTAGTACATTCTCAAAAAAGAAAAATGTTTTATTACAGTAATCTGGTTTTGCATATACAGTAGCCTGACCTCTGCCTTTGCTTATTCGAATCCTCAACACCATCAGGGCATCAGACGTGCCAAATCTAAATCTTCTTAATTAGTGGTATCATAAAATTGATATCGTATCAACATATATAAACCACCTTTAATAGAGACATTTACGAAGTTTCTTTCTCAAAGATCATGATTCTATATTAACTACAAACCATATATATATATATATGGTGACTTCACTCAATTTAATTGTTGAATTATAAAAGGCTGCAATGTCTTGTTAGCTGTCCGGATTCCCGACGGATTAGTCATTAAATTTGGGTAGTCTTTGAGATAATGTTGAACAATCCTAAAGAAGCCAGGGGTCAAAAGTATACATGCTTGTTTCTTTTCCAAAATGAGATTTCTCTTATTTTGCATCGAGCCGCAACAAATCTATATTTAGGTCAAAGTAAGGCTTAAACAGCACGTCTTATCTAAATTGATGCCAACGGAAATCATTTTAGTATCTTTTGAAGTAACTAAATTGGAAGGATTGGCAAGAAGTTAATCTTTCTTCTCAACAGATACCATTAAACCATAGCCCTAGCTAGTTTTGTTTATTTGCAAATGGCCGTTATGAAAAATGGTTTTGCATTAAACAAATGATCACGTTAAACTAGAACATCAATTACTTGTAGCTATATATCGTCATCTTCATCCAAACCTAAATTCACGAGCTGCGAGTAGTACTATATGCCACCAAAACATTATCCAATTCAACTAAACTGGTACTAATAATTCATATTCAATCTGATCATGATGTTAACTGATTTTGACAATGCGTCCATCTACAATGCCCTAGCATCCCGATTCACGCTAAAGAGAAAATCTCAAAGCGTGTCCCGTGGGAGATTCACCACTAGATTTAGCTGCTTTCTTTCTTCCCTGAAGCAGACAGATTATAATATTATCAAGCATATAACCCATTACTTAATCTCTGTATTTTGCAGTTACAGAGATCGAGAAGGGTTCCATGAATGTAGAGGTCTGTGTTCGAAAGGGTTTCCTAGGCTACCTCCGAGCAGTAGTTGTCTATTTATATACATATTTTACCAGCTTCAATAATAATTTAGTTTGTGATCGTTAGGAGTATAAGAGCTGTAAGCATGATGAATTTGTTCTTACCAATAACGAAGCAGACAGTTTCGTCATCATGTTGGAAACTAGGGTGAGTATACATTTTATCAATGTCCCTTGAACTGGATTATTTGAAATAATTTCTACGTTCTAGGGTAGTTTTCATTCTCTCAAAAAAATGTTCTAGGGTTTTCATGGTTTCTAATGTTACTAATTTTATCGAGACCATATAACTTGAGGATGAGTAAATTTGGAGGCAGGATGTAGAAGCGCGAATGTGAGAAAACTTATCGAATGTACGTTTTTTTCTTTTTCTTTCAAGTTTAAGGCCAATGAACGAACAAATTAAACATATAGACCTAATTAATGACTACTGAGTAATGTGATATATACATACGATTAGAGAGGAGGCAGTTGCCTCGAGGTATTATAATTTGGTTGCGTGACTTTAAACTTAGTCAAATATGTTTTCTAGATAATTATATATTCCATTAGGAGGGGGGATTAGTCTCCTTGGATGCCATCAGCTTCCAGCTAGCTTGGGATGGTTAATGGAATAAGAATCAAGCATGACACACAGAGAGAGCATCCTGCAGCCCCCGTCTAGCGGCTCAGCACTCCACGTTTGTACCCATACTTGCAAACATTTGGTCACCAAGACTAGCCAGCTAATTTCAGCACTTCATTATATATATAATCACACATGGTCACCCTAATTAATCAAAAAATTCTATAACTTATGAAGCAAAATTGCACTTCCTAATTTATTGGTTGATCACCGCGCACGAGTGGAGAGGTGTGTTTTTAATTGATGCAACCATACTGCATGTATGTTTGGCAATTGCGTTAGTTTTCTCCATTTTCGTGGCTTCCCGGTGATGATAGATTCACAATTTCTTCCTCCTTTCTCATTTGGAGTCAATTTATTTATTTGCTTTGGTGTATTTTCGCAGTTAAGGGCTCCCTTCGATCTTTTTGGATCATTGATCGATCCAGTATATATATATTCTTATAAAAGCCCCAGAAAATAGACACATATATTTGATTATAAGGAGGCATGCAGGTTTGAGTAGCTGGCTTGGTATGTCAGCATTTACCCGAACTTTTAATAGAATGTAATAGATACTTGCAGGGCAGGTCGATTCGATCTATGGATCTAAGAATGTGTAGTCTGAACCTGGGTGTTATCCATACATTAATAGATTGATTAAACAGTGCATTGATAGTATAGTAGTGAGTACTGAGCAGTGACCACAACGTACAGAGGTATGGACCTTGGCATGGCCTATTCACTCTTTCATGTTTAACCCCCCATGCCCATGCGGACCACAGGAGCTAGCATGTATGGCATCACCTCTCCAAGTTCTGGGAATACCATCATGTTAGAATGCATTGTACTCTCTATGCAGCCATGCAGGTACGGGTAGCAACATTGAAGCATGGACCAAATCTATGGTTCCTCTCACAAAGTCACAATTAGTTTTCATTTTGATGGAGCGCGGCCCTAACCAAAATAGGTCCACTCGTATATATAGTTGTATGACTTGTATCTTTCCACCTGCACTTTAAAAACAATTTAAGGTGGAATTTTGCCGATTTTTTTTTTTTTAAAATGATAGGGATAAACGTACTGCTTAATAAGTTTGAAATATAGGATGAATTATCCATCTTCAAGATTGATACAAGCTCCAATGCAGTTGAACATATAATTATTTTTGGCCTTCTTCTTCTCGATCACCTTACGACAACAAGCATGCTCATGTTTCACAAGTTAATTGAGCTCGATAGTCTTGAACATATCAGTACATACATGTAACCGCAAGGGCATATAGGAACATCTTTGTGCGAAATCTTAGAATGTTATGAGACTTCGCACACAGATACATAAACTAAGGTATGTATAATTCGGAAATGTAATGCATATTAAACTGGTTTAAGCACATGCTTCCCATAAACTCTTGAATTAATCCATGCAGCTGATTCATTTGCATAGCAAAGTGTATTAGTTCCTAATCTCAATATAGCACATATGATTATTTATCTGAAAAGCTTAATAAGAAAGAGAGATTCTTTCTTTCTTTATCTTCATCTTTCTTCTACATTCTCGTGATCTCTGTAAGTTTATCTGTGAGGTTGTTGCTAATGAAAGCTACCATATCAGGACCCAACCACCAGTTCATTGCATGCAGAAGTGTTTCATATATAAATTAGGGTTTTATAGAAGATAGGGTTTAACTAACACTATAATATATTCTAATTTCTCTTATAATATAGTGAATCATATGTATAATTAAGAATCCCAATTTGCTTAATTAAGAATCCCAACACTCAGAGTGTGCATGTACCCATCACTACTATATATACAAGCTCTTATTCCCTCCTCTCTTTCGCACCACTCAAAACTCAAAATCTTTCTGCTTTGAAAATCTTTCAAACTCCAACAAAGTTAATCTATCTTTCATCTCTTTCCTTTATAAAACATGTGGAAATTAATGGGTTCCTCCCAATTTTCTAAACCAGTGGCTCGTCTTCTTGTTCTTGTTCAATTTCTTTTGGTAAGTGATCTGTGTCTTGGAGCAAGAAAGCTGACCTCACTATACCAACCTCCACCCATGGCTCTGACCTATCACGGTGGCGCTTTGCTCCAAGGAGACCTCTCAGTCTCTATACTCTGGTATGGAAACTTCTCACCAGCCCACAAATCTATCATTGCCGACTTTCTTCTCTCCCTTAATAACAACCCTCACAAAGATCAAAAGGCAGCTAAGCCCTCAGTTACTCAGTGGTGGAACTCAGTCCAGGCCTACATGAAGAAAGCCGGCCAAAAATTACCCCATGTTTCTCTTTCTACCCAACTCTCCGACCACAACTGCTCTATGGGAAAAACCCTTAAAAAATCTCAAATCTCCGAGTTGGCCCACCGTGTCAACTCGCCAAACTTGGGTGGGTTGACAATTGTACTCACTGCCCCAGACGTAGCGGTTGAAGGGTTTTGCATGAGCAACTGCGGGTTTCACGACTCGAACCAGAAGTCCAACTCGGTGTTCATCTGGGTCGGGAACTCGGCGACTCAGTGCCCGGGTCAGTGTGCGTGGCCATTCCACCAACCCATCTACGGACCACAAACCCCACCGTTGGTTGCACCCAATGCTGACATGGGGGTGGATGGCATGGTGGTAAACATCGCAGCTCTTTTGGCGGGAGCAGTGACAAACCCATTTGCGAACGGGTATTACCTCGGTTCAGCAGAGTCGCCGCGAGAGGCTGCCTCCGCTTGTACCGGGGTGTACGGCAAGGGGGCATACCCGGGTTATGCGGGGGAGTTGCTGGTGGACTCGAGCAGTGGTGCAAGCTACAATGCGGTGGGCGTCAATGGGCGGAAGTACCTCTTGCCTGCTTTGTTTGATCCTTATACTTCTCAATGTGAGACCATTGTGTGACAGTGTCACATTGAAACCGCTAGCCAATTATTTTGCTTATGATGTTGATATAGTTGTACTGTATATATTGGTGTATATGTAATAAATTAAGTATTGTTTTTTTTTGTCTTAAAACTTAAACGTACACGGTTCATACAAAATCGTCTGTGATCGTAAGTGAATTGACACAAAAAGGTTAAGCATGTCTTTCCTAAACCGAACAGAGCAAATCATGGATGGCTTCGTCTTGCTATGTATTTTTGATTAGGTATAAATGAGGAACATTGTATTCTAGGCCGAGTGGTGGAGAATTTATGTAGAATCTTACCGTCTTGTCTTGTCTTGTCATTGGATTTGCTTCTCAATCAGTTGTAGCTCTTGGGCCTATGACCACCAATTTAGTCCAGTTGTAGCTCTTGGGCCTATGACCACCAATGTAGCCAACCTTGTGCAATGGGCCGAAGGTGCATGTGTATATGATGTTTATCATTATTTCTAGCATATGCAATCCAGTGTTTGTCTTCTCAATGAGGTTGTGATATGTACATCAGATTTCTTTTACCATATTCCCTTGCATAGATAGGCTCGTTAGGAAATGTTCCGACCTATAAAGAAGAATAGAGTACAATGAGGACATGTCTTGATTTCTCAGCAAGCTCCATATAAACACTTTCAATCAACCTCTAGATTCAGTATAAAATTAGAAATAAGATTCAATTTATCATAAATAATTCACAGAGGTCTCGCATGTATAAACTCGTATGATTTGAGTACCAGCACATTGTTGGTCCATAGCTATATGAGACACACGAACCAAAACCATCACTAGATTCATTATCAACTCTTCACCACAATTATTGATTTAGTTGCCAATTAATTTGCCAGGGTGAGGATTCCATTGGTCTGGTGGCCGCCGGATTGGCATATCATATAATTATGTCATTCAACAGATATAAAATACAGTGGACTATGTCATGGTTAATTTATATTGACATAATTAATAAAAAATGCCCATTTAGTATTAACTAGGCCCCCTCATTACCAATTTCAATGACCATCTTATTTTCTTCCCCTATTCAACATAAGGTAACAACTCTATTGCCCATTTGAACAAATCTTTTTCAACCCTAGTACAATTTTAATTTTTTTCTTCCTTTTTTGTCCTTCTGTCTTATCTAACATATTTTTGAATTATAATGTGCTGAGAAAGTGGAAGATAAAGAAACTTTGCCGAAAGGTCACTCAACTCTGCCGGTCTCCCATGGCCGGTCGCCAGATTCCGGTCACCAATTTTTATTTTTTTCGCCAGATTTTTTATTTTTTATTTTTTACAATCAGGTTATTGGACGATGGTTACTGACCCCCAGTAAGCAATTTTCAGTTTACAGATTTCCAGTAATAAATTTACTGACTCATAGTAATCGATTACTGATCCCCAGTAATCAGGTTACTGAACCCCAGTAATCAGATTACAAATTTCATATTTTTCAGTAACCATGTTACATGTTACTGACCCCCAGTAATCAGATTACAAATTCCATATTTTCTAGTAACCATGTTACTGACCCCCAGTAATCGATTACTGACTCCCAATAACCAGGTTACTGACCCCCAGTAATCCAGAACCAGAGTTCATGAAGTTGTAAAACTTTAATCACAAAACATCCACACTATACTGGTACTAAGATTTCATTGATAACTTGACAATAACAGCAGATCTGGGCACCCTTACCCAGACTCTCTGCCGTACCTACCACACTCACTCTTTTACACTTTTCTTTACACCACAAAAATACCAGCCAAAAAAATCCAGAAAACCCTTCTTTATAATCTCCATGACGACGTCATCTCATTCCCAGACCACTGCTTCTTCATGGGCTTCGCTCCTGTGGAAGACCCGGATCTCCTTATCGGTTCTGTCAAAGTTAACGGACGCCGCTCGCCGATCAAACTGCACCGTCAACCGCCGTCTCATGAGCTTCTTCAACTTCCGCTCCTCCGCCGCTCCCTCCAATCCCTACAAAGGCGTCACCACCTCTGACGTCACCACCTCTAACGTCACCACCTCTAACGTCACCGTCAACGCCTCCCGCAACCTCTGGTTCCGCCTCTTTGTCCCCTCCTCCTCTACGACGTCGTCTTCCTCATTACCCGACGTTGTTTTCTTCCACAGCGGTGGCTTCAGCTTCCTCAGACCCGAAACCTTCGCTTAAGACTCCGTAGTGAGGTGGCGGAGAGGAGGAGGAGGGTGAGAGTAGTGAGGTGGCGGTGGAGGTTGTGGTTTCCAGCGGTGAGGTGGCAGTGGAGGAGAGGAGGAGTAGGGTGAGGGTAGTGAGGATCGAAGAATGATTGAGAAAAGTGAAACCCTAGCTTGAGATATATATATATGGTTTTAGTATAGGGTAATTATGTATTTTTGCCGAGATTCATTGGAATGGGCAGATAACATTGGAATGGGCAAGTTTTTCATCTTTTTTGTGCAAATGGTCATTATCCCTATAATTAATCTTTATTTTTTTTTTACTAGAACCATCTCTTTGGGAAATGGAAATGATGTCCTGACCATATAGATTTATTCCAAATGAAAGTTTATTAACAAACCATCAAGTCAAATGGATATTTGCTACAATTACACAAACCAATGGTCTTAATATTCAACAAAAAATGAATTCGGCCGCTCCGTTTCTTTCGGAGCGACTGTGGATATTCGAAACCCTAGGTTTCGGACAGAGGCCGGCGCTCCTCCATCCTCGTGGTGGCGGCGTGACCTGGAGTGGCAAAAGGAGGGCTCGATGGATAACCAGGCCATCTCTGAAGCGACAGGGTGTGCGCATCTGGAGGAAGGCCCAAGTCATCGTCGGTGATAGGCGGTGGGTGTTCATAGCTAGGGCGGGATCAGCTGCTGCTTTCGATGGAGAATCCCTTGTGCAGGGGCGCCGGTAAGGGCGGTGGTGTCGAAGGGTTCAGCCTCGACATCGATCGGGATGCGAAGCCAATCTTTGGCAAGGGTGGAGAAGTCTTGCAGCGTTTTGGGTCGTGGCAAGTGGTTCACCTTCCAGTTGAGATTGTGGTTGGTGAATACAATACAGGTCACGGTCTGACCAGAATTGGGGCGTCGTCGCCTGGGGTTTGCCGGTTGGGTGCGGTGGTTCGAAAGCAGCGGCCCAGGTTCCTGGACAAGGAAGGGTCTCGGGTTCAAGATGGGGTGGTGGTTGTCGGAGCTCTTGTTGCCGGCATCGAGGACTTCCTCTGTTGGCAAGAGAAGGAGGCTGGTGACTCTGGGCCGGGTTTGGCCCTAGGCTTTTAGGTCTGGGTCTGGGCTTACTTAGAGTTTAGGGTTTAGGCGATGCAACTTTGCACCAGGATCCCATCTTGAGAGAAGGAAGGGCAGCTCTACATCTTCTTGATAGGTACACCGTGTGGTGTTAGGCTGATGGTTTTGGTGGAGTCCCCTCTTCTATCACGATGGTTACTTGCTTTCTTAGTTTTTATCCGCTTGTTTTGGACGTATTTTGCTTTATTCGAACTCTAGTTTCGTTTATTTCGTTTCATTGTTTTTTTAATTTAGAACTCTTTAGTTTGTAGTGGAGTTTCGGCTCCTGCTTGACCAGGCACAACTCGGTCGTATGGCTTATGCCAATGAAGTTATTTGTTCCCCTAAAGAAAAAAAAAATGGATATTTGCTACAGGCTTTCATTTTCAAACATTATTATTTTTATTATCGGAGACAAAACTCTAGGGTTTCGAAACCTGGATCTCTTATTTCGTCCGGGGGCGCGTCTACCGATGCTGTCGTCGGACGGGAAGCAATGGCGGCTTGGCGGTGGTCATGTTCTGTTAGGCTGGTGGTAGGGGCTCGACTGTTGGAGGCTGTTTCAGGGGGCGGCGCCGAGGAGTAGCTTGGGTCTTGTTGCGGTGTGATTTTCTCCGGCTGGGGAGCCTTCTGGGCGGACGAAAGAGGTCGTTTTGAGTCGGTTGGGGCAGGGAGATGAAGGGAGGTGGCGCACTGCAATGGGGAGATCGTGGCGGTGCTCCATCTTGATGGGTTTTCCGTCTGTGGTGGTTTTCCGGGCTCGATCTAATATGATTCTTGGAAGGTCCTCATGGAGGCTGTTGCAATCGACAGACGGGGTGCGCTGCAGGTAGTGGCCACCGTTTATTCGGTGTGGGGGCGCCTGACGTCGGAGTAAGGTTGGCCGGAGCAGGGTGCGTGGTTTCTCTGAGGAGCTGTTGTCTTGGGTGGCCTGCAATTCGGGCTCATTTGGAAGACTGGGCCTTGGCTCTTCATGCGCTTGGCTTAGTCTCTTTTAAGTGCTTTCAATATTTTTTCAATAATATTCCCCTTTGGGTGAATAGTAGTGTAGTGGGTCTCACCCTGTCTATCTGCTCTGTAGTTTGAGCATGAGTTAACCCATTGCGGTGTGAGGTGGTGCATTATTGCACCTGGATCCAATTATGAGAGTAGGGAGGGCTGCTCTGCCTCTACTTGAAAGGTACACCGTGTGGTCTTAGGCCTGAGGGGTTTGGTGGAGTCCTTCCTACTATCATGATGATTATTTGCTTTTGTAGTTTTGGAACTTTTAGTTTGTAATGAAGTTTCGGCTCCTGTTTGACCAGACACAATCGGTTGTATGGGTTATGCCAACGAAGTTATTCATTCTCCTAAAATATATATATATATATATATATATATATATATTTGCTACATGTCTTCAACTCTTCATACTATTAACCAGTAATAATAATTGAGATAGTCACCATCTTAATCTTGAGCTCTTAAATTATAAATGCTGTTTAAGTATAAAGTGTAATATTAAGCTCTTAAATTTTTCTTTGTAAGCAAGTACAATTCCGTATTCAAAATTGGAACGACAAGCTAGTTGTTAACAAACACTAGCGGGCCTGTCTGTGTAAATGTGTGATGCTAAACAAGTCAAGGCACATTATAGAACAACAATATTCGATCACACTTCAAATAAAACATTGAAATAATACATTAATCTGATCTTAATAGATTATTATATCGAAGAATTCAGAGCTGATATAAGTTCTAAATGCAACTGAATAAATTAACAAAAACAAACAATACTGTCTTAGTCAGACCCTCACTAATTATTTTCTGGCTTGAAGCACTTGGTTGACCACCTTCTCCAAGTTCACAAAAGACGAACCCTTAGGACCTGTGGCGGCTTCCATTGCCAACCTCTTCCATTCCAGAGCTTTCTTCTTCATCTCTTTACCTTCTTCTCCCTCCATCAACTTCCTCACGAGCCCTTCTATGTAATGTCTCTTAGGATCGCCCTCAATCTCCATCCCTATCCCCCACTCTTTGCAACAGAACCTGCAGTTCGTCTGTTGCTCTGCGAAGAAGGGCCAGCAGATCATTGGCACTCCGCCGCAGATACTCTCCACCGTCGAGTTCCACCCGCTGTGAGTCAAGAACCCTCCGATGGCCGGGTGTCTGAGAACTTCTTCTTGAGGGCACCAAGTGGCCACCATACTTCTTTCTCTCGTCTCCTTTATAAACTCTTCCGGCACCACAGCCGATGCTCCCCCAACTAGGTCAGGCCTGATCACCCAGAGAAACGTCTTCTTGCTGTTTGCGAGCCCCCAAGCGAACTCGATCAGCTGAGTTTCGGTCATCACTGTGATGCTTCCGAAGTTGACGTAGACTACAGAGTTGGGCTCTTTGGAGTCCAGCCATTCCAGACACTCTGTCTCTTCCTTCCACAGATTCGAATGCAAGGTCTGCAACTCACTTTGGGGTGGGATTTGGTTGATTACTAGGTTTAGGGGTCCGATGGAGAAGACTGGCGGTAGGAGAGTTGAGAATGCTTCAAGGACGTCGTGTTCAAGGTCGTCGAATGTGTTTAAGATGATGGCTGAGGCTCTCTTAGCTCGTTCGGTTTCGTGGAGAACGAAGTCGATCATCTTGTCATTTCGGTCTGTGGTTCTCAGGAAGGTTGGGATATCCTTCAAACGGATATCTTTCATGCCGGGGATCCAGTCTATCACTGTGTCCAAGTACCCGTTTGTTAAGTCACTTTCATCTGCAAATCAAAGCAATATAACATAGTTAGTGCCATTTGTCACATACATAATTGTATTGATTGGTTTAATTACAAAATGCACAATACAGTAATGGATCACTACTCCATTGATTTAGATCAGCTTCATGCATGAGACATACAAGACCCGTAATTTATGTGTAATCTAGCAGCTTCCTCTTAATGTGATGTAGCACATTAACATACCTAATTTGATGTAGCACATTAGCATACCTAATGTAGTGTAATCGTCCTATCACTTAATGTGATGTAGCACATTAGCATATACCTAATGTGATGTAGCACATGAGCATATACCTAATGTGATGTAGCACATTAGCATATACCTAATGTGATGTAGCACATTAGCATACCTAATGTAGTGTAATTGTCCACATTAACATACCTGATGTGTAATGCATTCAAAACTTTCAAGTCATAAATGAGTTGGGTCTGTTAGTTTGGAATTCTGAATAGTATAAATGAGGTTGGTTCAAGTTATTGATAAGTCATAATTAAAACTTTCAACAAATCATTCATTTCCTGTCAGAAATAAATAAAAATACCAGTCATTTATGATATGAAATTCGACACACCTAGAAGATAAGATTATTGGAAATTATCCACCACTCTGACATATTTCAGATGTAATTATCAAGATTTAGAAAGATTAAGTTGGACATAAATCCACTAACAAGATTTGGAAAGATCGATCCCTATTTTCAGTGAAGTAGCATATTGGTAAAAGTGAAGTAGCATGCATATTATTGATAAGAAGATTATCAGTGAAGTAGCATGCATACTGGTAAGTAGTTATTATAACTGATAACTGATCAGTGACTCAGTGAGTTATACATATAGTTCAATTATCAAAAACCACAAATGTTTATCAGCAGTTGGATTTATGTTTCACCAGATCAAACTCAGAAGATCGTAAAAGTGAGTATGAAATACCTTTGAGAGGAATGTAATCCTTGTCCATAAGATGCTGATAGTGAACGTAACCCATGAACCCACAAGCACTAGTTGTCCAGAAAAGCACTTCCGGCACGCCAAGCTCCTCGGCCACTTCAAGAGTGAAGGTCATGACACCATCGGAAACCACGCAGCTCACCGGCGGCGAGTCCACATCAGAGTTCAGCTCCTCAACAAGCTTACTGAAGTGGGGGCGGCAGTTTTTCCTGGTCGACTCGCACAGGTCTGGTATGTGCTGCGTTGCATTCGCGTCGGTGGGAGGGAGGCCATCTGGGATAGTCTTGAACTGAAAAGAAGGGAGGCCGTCGAGGGCGTTGGGGCCTCGGGAGTTGAGGAGGCGCTTGTGGTTGTACTCGGAGTTGACGAAGGTGATGTGGAAGCCCTTGTGGTGGAGGAGCTTGGCTAACTTGAGCATAGGGTTTATGTGACCCTGAGCTGGGTAAGGGATGCATACGGCATGTGGCTTAGTGTCTACCATTAAACCATTGGAACCCATTTTTCTCTGCAAGTTCGAAACTCTGGTGAAGAGAGGAGTAATGGGATTGGCTTTTATAGAGGTGGAAGAGTAAAGAAGGGTAATCGGCTTTGACCAATGCTACTCTCTATGATGGGGTTAAAAGTAAGTCAAAGAAATCGGAGAGAATCAAACAGTTCACTGCAGAAAGTCAAACATCAAATTCGTCGACCCTAAGACGAATTTGAATCAAGTCGGCGAATTTGAATCAAACACCAATTCATTGCCATCGTCGACAGATCTCTTTCTCACTACTAATTAATTGGTGACTTAATCAGAACGTCATGGGATGAAAGCAATGATAGGGCTGCGAAATATCAAGTTGGTTACAGAGACAGAGAGGGAGATCGAGAGTGGAGAGGGCCGGGGGACGGCCACGAAGATCAAGACGATGTAATTTTTATTTTATTTTTGGCTTTGGAGCATATGATCTGAATGCTGATTCATTACAGCTCGTCCCTTTCATATTCTGAAGGGTGCAGCGCAGCTTATGGAGACATTAATTTAGAATGCAAGTGATTCCAGATTTGACCGATCTTCTTATAATCAATTTCGAAATAGACAATGTATTTATATATATAGAGGAAGATAATACAGAGATATTATTCTTTATTAATTTCATTTTTGTTTACTACATGTTTTTTTTTTCATTTTTTTTTTTCAACTCTTTTGAAATGAGAGTTCGTCAACCCGGATCCATACCTTTTGTTATCTACTGGTGGTGCACGATGAATTTATAATTGGGTCGTGTCAATTATTGCAAGTTATATGTAGAGATTATTACGTGTCTATACTCGATCTTCTTCTCTTCCTAGCCAGCTCACGTATACTTATATACTAGTTGATCACAAGATTTTTTCTCAAGTTATTACAAAAAAAAAAAAAAAAACACATTCCTACACACAATGTCCTTATTTTCAGCCAGGTAGTTAAATCACTCTTTGATCAGATCCATAGTGTTTCAGCGCGCGATTGGTAATTGGTAATTGCTAGTGCTTGTTGTTGGAATGTTGGATGAGATAGAAAACCCATTTCATAGATCTACCTTTCTTGAATATATAGTGGCATCAATGAGATGACCTCAAGTTCCCCCAACCGCTCCCGGCTGCCCGCGCGCTCAGCCCCCTCCCAGATTTTGGATGTAGACGCTTTGATGGGTGCGTACGTACATAAGCAAATGTGATTTTTTATGTTAAAATTTGACTAATGTCGACATAAGAATATATACAGTTAAACATCTATAAATTAATAATGTCGACAAAATTTATTAATTTAGTGAAGTATTAATTAATTGATAAATTAATAATTTATTAATTTATCAAAATACTTATCGTTTTAGGGTTTTTAACACAAAAATTCATTATTCAATGTATTACTTTTATGAACATTTATTATATTACTTTTATGAACATTTAGTTAATCAAGCTCTATTTAAATTAAAATGATAATGTTGAAGATGATAGTTGTGTTATGGAGCCCCCTTCACGAAAAGAAGCTCTCCAAGCAGTGAAAACATTAAATAATTATTTGTTGCACCATGAAAAAACTACTCTAAAAGTTATAACCATGCTACGAAGAGTTTGTGATGAGATCCAAGGTGACATCAACTTTAAGAATTGTAACAAGTTACAATTTACAATTGATTCATATTTTAAGGAGTCTTCATAAAGAGTAATTTATATGTCTTAAATAAGTTATTATGTGTTTTTTAAGGTATTATTAATTTATATATTCGATGGGGGTCTTAAGAAATTCTCAAAAATCTATTATCTTATAAATTTAGCGAAATATTAATTTAACCCGTTGTCCTCGAGTCGGAACAAGAAAAAATTATTAACTTAATGAGATTATTAATTAATCGAGTATTAAATTATCGAGGTTTAACTGTACTTAATAATGTCGACATTCATTATTTTCTTTTTTTGGAAACTTAGATAAGTGCCCTAGCTACAGTCATTCAGTAAGATTTTGATACACTTAATACATCTATGAAAATTAATGGATATGAGAAAATGACAAAACAAGATTTGTATCTATATGGTTAGAAGATTATAAATAAGAAAAATCATGTCCAAAGAGTTCAAAAACATTATGTTCCCAAATATCAATATCAGAGGGGCGGATTTCTTGTTTTTCTATGGTTGCCGGAAGAAGTACGAATATAGGTTTCCTATTTTAGTTAAAGAACAGTATGTACGTCAAGCTCCTAGCAGCCTATATATCAAATTAGTTTAAAGAAGTTGTAGCCGGCGCGGCTCTAATTGAGCGGGGGAAGAATATATCGAACAAAATCGAGTAACTTTGATTCTGTGAAAGTAAGTTACCTATCTTATAAATATATTCAACCACTTTCCATAAAGTTGGTTAATTTCATCAATTGTATAACCATGGTTTACATGATTGCAATTTAATGAGGTGCATGGTGGACTATATATCTAAAGTATTCATAATGTATTAACACATTGTAGAATTTTTCTTAATTACGTATCAATTTTGTCTTAATTAGTCTGGTATATAGATTTGCTTCCATAATCTAATCAAAAGCACCGGAGATTTGTACTCCATGTGGTTACGTATACGTCGCATCAATTTATGATCGATTTTTTAAACAAGGTCGAAACCAATCAACATTCAAAAGTATTAGCTTTTTAATTGGAGACGATTAACAAACCCTTTTTGGCTTCTTCATCCTCCCATAATAATGGTGGGAATAAGGGTCCAACTGAACCGGCAGCTAGCGAAGATTTTGTCACGACGGCTCTGGTTTATTATGTAAGGGTTGAGATTTCGTGCCCCATTTAAATTTTATCAATCGATCTGGATTAATTAGGGGGGATTATATAGATATACGTAAACGTATGGGATGAGTCACAGAGCCCATGCATATTATGCGTGCAGAATGCATATTATGCGTGCAGAATGCATATTACTGATTATATCTGGTCCAGGCAAGACCACGATCGACTTGAAATTTGTTGTATATCTTATTAAAGTGTTGATTGGGGAGAAAAAAAGAAAAAGAGTATTGATTGAAGAGGTCAAGAGTTCAATCATTTAGAGTATTGACTTGTTCAAGTGGGGAGAGTCTGGATTTTGATTTGAGATGGGACGATATTGTGTAAAATTATATAGTTTAAACTCTATTAGTTATATCTTTAAACGTCGGTTAATTCTTGTTGTCAATGTAATAGGAAGAATTATCTATGTATATATACTGACGGTTTTAGTATATAGTGCTGGATGAATTTTTAATTAGGAGTATAAATGAGGAACATTGAATTTTTACTTATGTAGAATCTTACCGTCTTGTCTTGTCTTGTCATTGGATTTGCTTCTCAATCAGTTGTAGCTCTTGGGCCTATGACCACCAATTTAGTCCAGTTGTAGCTCTTGGGCCTATGACCACCAATGTAGCCAACCTTGTGCAATGGGCCGAAGGTGCATGTGTATATGATGTTTATCATTATTTCTAGCATATGCAATCCAGTGTTTGTCTTCTCAATGAGGTTGTGATATGTACATCAGATTTCTTTTACCATATTCCCTTGCATAGATAGGCTCGTTAGGAAATGTTCCGACCTATAAAGAAGAATAGAGTACAATGAGGACATGTCTTGATTTCTCAGCAAGCTCCATATAAACACTTTCAATCAACCTCTAGATTCAGTATAAAATTAGAAATAAGATTCAATTTATCATAAACAATTCACAGAGGTCTCGCATGTATAAACTCGTATGTCTCTCTGTAAATGTGTGATGCCAAACAAGTCAAAGCACAGTATAGAACAACAATATTTGATCACACTTCAAATAAAATATTGAAATAATACATTGATCTGATCTTAATAGATTATTACATCGAAGGATTCAGAGCTGACACAAGTCTAAATGCAACTGAAGAAATTAACAAAAACAAACAATGCTGTCTTAGTCAGACCCTCACTAATTATTTTCTGGGAGCTAGAAGCACTTGGTTGACCACCTTCTCCAAGTTCACAAAAGACGAACCCTTAGGACCTTTGGTGGCTTCCATTGCCAACCTCTTCCATTCCAAAGCTTTCTTCTTCATCTCTTTCCCTTCTTCTCCCTCCATCAACTTCCTCACAAGCTCTTCTATGTAATCCCTCTTAGGATCGCCCTCAATCTCCATCCCTATCTCCCACTCTTTGCAACAGAACCTGCAGTTCGTCTGTTGGTCGGCGAAGTAAGGCCAGCAGATCATCGGCACTCCGCCGCAGATACTCTCCACCGTCGAGTTCCACCCGCTGTGAGTCAAGAACCCTCCGATGGCCGGGTGTCTGAGAACTTCTTCTTGAGGGCACCAAGTGGCCACCATACTTCTTTCTCTCGTCTCCTTTATAAACTCTTCCGGCACCACAGCCGATGCTCCCCCAACTAGGTCAGGCCTGATCACCCAGAGAAACGTCTTCTTGCTGTTTGCGAGCCCCCAAGCGAACTCGATCAGCTGAGTTTCGGTCATCACTGTGCTGCTTCCGAAGTTGACGTAGACTACAGAGTTGGGCTCTTTGGAGTCCAGCCATTCCAGACACTCTGTCTCTTCCTTCCACAGATTCGAACGCAAGGTCTGCAACTCACTTTGGGGTGGGATTTGGTTGATTACTAGGTTGAGGGGTCCGATGGAGTAGACTGGCGGCCGTAGGAGAGTTGAGAATGCTTCAAGGACGTCGTGTTCTAGGTCGTCAAATGTGTTTAAGATGATGGCTGAGGCTCTCTTAGCTCGTTTGGTCTCGTGGATAACGAAGTCGATCATCTTCATCTTGTCATTTCGGTCTGTGGTTCTCAGGAAGGTTGGGATATCCTTCAAACGGATATCTTTCATGCCGGGGATCCAGTCTATCACTGTGTCCAAGTCACTTTCATCTGCAAATCAAAGCAATATAACATAGTTAGTGCCATTTGTCACATACATAATTGTATTGATTGGTTTAATTACAAAATGCACAATACAGTAATGGATCACTACTACATTGATTCAGGTCAGCTTCATGAGACATACAAGACCCGTAATTAGCATACCTAATGTAGTGTAATACACACATTAACATACCTGATGTGTAATGCATTCAATGAAGTAGCATCCATATTGGTAAGAACTTATTAAAACTGATCAGTGAGTTATGCATATAGTTCAATAATTAAAAACCACAAATGCTTATCATCAGTTAGATTTATTTTTCACCAGATCAAACTCAGAAGATCGTAAAAGTGAGTATGAAATGCCATATTTAGGTCGGCGCCGTGAAAACTTTGATTGAAAAATAATACCATTGAGAGGAATGTAACCCTTGTCCATAAGACGCTTATAACACCCGAAAGCCATGAACGCACAAGCACTAGCAGTCCAGAAAAGCACTTCCGGCACCCCAAGCTCCTCGGCCACTTCAAGGGTGAAGCTCATAATACTATCGGAAACCACGCAGCTCACTGGCGGCGAGTCCACATCAGAGTTCAGCTCCTCAAGAAGCTTCCTGAAGTGGGGGCGGCAGTACTTCCTGGTGGACTCGCACAGGTCCAGTGCGTGCTGCGTTGCATTCGCGTTGGTGGGAGGGAGGCCATCTGGGATGGTCTTGAACTGAAAAGAAGGGAGGCCGTCGAGGGCGTTGGGGCCTCGGGAGTTGAGGAGGCGCTTGTGGCCGTACTCGGAGTTGACGAAGGTGATGTGGAAGCCCTTGTGGTGGAGGACCTTGGCTAACATGAGCACAGCGGTTATGTGACCCTGAGCTGGGTAAGGGATGCATACGGCATGTGGCTTAGTGTCTACCATTAAACCATTGGAAGCCATTTTTCTCTGCTGCTTCGAAACTCTGGTGAAGAGAGGAGTAATGGGATTGGCTTTTATAGAGGTGGAAGAGTAAAGAAGGGTAATCGGCTTTGGTCAATGCTACTCTCTATGAGAGCATCAGCAGTGGGGACTTTTATTTTTTTCGGGACTTTCAAATTCCCTGCTACATCATCCCGATTCTTCTGCTTCTCGGGACAATACAAAGGAGCTCCACCCACCCCGGCGTATCACTAAAGGGTAACTGTGATGTTACCGTCCAAAGTTGTGCTTGTGGCTGTGATGTCACTGTGATCCACAACTCTTCGTAACTATTTTATCACGATTCCAATAGAATACTGCGATGCTGGTGACGATTCTAAGGGAGTCACATTATATTTAAAGGGACAAACTCATGATGTGCGACATAAACTGTCGCTGTAACATCCATATGTGATGGCAATTGTCACAATAAAAATTGAATTGAGTTACCATAATCTTGGTCTCGACCTAAATTCAATACCTTCCCTCTTGTTCTTTTGAAGAAAAAAAAAACTGACCGCAAAATGCGCCCTACAATGACATTGAAAATAAAAGTGACGAAATTCATGTCACACGTTCAGAAAAAGAGAGAAGGCTACGTCTCGAAACCCCCATGTCATAAAGAAAAAAGAAAAGGGTCATTGAATGAAAAGAGAGAGAGAGAGAGAGAGAGAGAGAGAATCATGTCATTGATATGGTTCTAGATCGGTTCACTAATTGCAAATAATGCAATCATATGGTCAATGTATACAAGAGATACATGGAAGAAGATGAGAGTATTATTCTCATGATTACGGATTTTGAAAGCAACAATGATTTGCGATAAAATATGAAGCATATGCCATCGTCGACCGATGTCTTTCTCACTAATAATTGGTGACTTAATCAGCACATCATGGGATGAAAGCAATGATGGAGCTGCGAAATATCAAGTTGGTTACAGAGACAGAGAGGGAGATCGAGAGTACGTGGAGAGGGGGACGGCCACGAAGATCAAGACGATGTAATTTTTATTTTTATTTCTGGCTTTGGAGCATAATGTCACGTCCCGCCAATTCGCCAACAATAATGCCAGGCCGTGACAAGGGCATCGCAGGCATTAGCGAAGCGAACGTGTCACAACCCGCCGATCCCCTTGAGCATTGCAGAGACAAGCATGGCTCAAGGGCAGCCTTGAAGAATGCAAGGGCATTCTCAAGTGATCATAGTGTCATGGAGATCTCCGGAAGGTTTCGGACGACTCTAGGCAACTCCGGTGCACTGCACAGGGCAGTGCAGGGCAACGCAGCCCTATGCAGGGCAGTGCAGGGCTGCGCAGCACTGTGCGAGGCTGCGCAGGGAGGCACAGTGTGTCGGAAGACGACACAGCGTGGCGGAGCAACCGAGCATACAGCATCGGGCCACACAAGGCGGAGCAGCGTGGTGCAGGGCCACGCGAGGCAACGTCGGAGTGGCGCAGGACGACGCCACACTCTCCGGGAGGATCTAGAGAGGACCTCGGCGTATCCGAGACTTTCTAGGATACGACGTGTCTAGATTGTTCTAGGATACTCATGTATAGGCTTGGCATCTCTAGTGTGTGTAGAAAGATCTAGAGTGCCCTTGTATATATCTAGCTAGGCCTAGATAATTCCGGAGGCATGCCAAGGTCGGTTGGCCATGTCTATATATAGGCTGCCGGGGCGACATTGGCTTGGCACGGGGAAAACATCCATTTCAGGAATTTTTACAATTCTTGTAAAGTTTCTCAAACTCAATATAACTTCATTTCTTCCATTCTCTAGCCTTTCTAACATCGTTGTGAGTGTGTTGGGTCTATTCCGCTGCGTTAGAGGTGAAGGCTTACTTAGGGTACTCGAGGAGCATAGGAGACTCTAAGGCCGCACGAGCGATCGAGTCGCAAAGCTTAAGCTCGTGACAGTTGGTATCAGAGCAGCGTCTGATACCTGAGCCGTATCCGATTCGTGCCTACATCCGATACCGGAGCCGTATCTGATTCGTGCCTACATCCGATAGCGGAGCCGTATCTGATTCGTGCCTATATCCGATACCGGAGCCGTGTCCGATACTGAGCCAAGGGTGTTCGTGAACCAACACGCAAGATGTCTGGAGCAGAGGGAGTTGCTGCGTTGGAGCAGGCCGTAGCTGGTGGTGGCAAGAAGACTGCCAAGGACCTGATAGCTGCCTTGGATGCGCGGCTGGGAAAGATGGAGACCGCCGTGGTCGAGTTCGACACTCGACTTGAGGAAGACGTCGTGAAGCAGGGGGATCTCGAGTCTGTGATGGAGGACTTGCGAGAGAGCATACACGGCGCCCTCAACATGATGGCTGATACTATCAGAAGGGAAGTCCAAGAGCGTCTCGACCACTTTAATGCCGGACTCACAGCGCTCCGAGAGGAAGTGAAGGAGGTTAAGGGAGACTGGGCGCTTTGCAAAGAAGCTGCCCTAAGCATGTCGCAAGGGCCGAAGAACGTGAAGATGTTGGACTCCTTTAAACCCGAACCCTTCACCGGGAAGAGGGAGGCGAAAGAGCTTGATACCTTCCTTTGGAATATGGAGAGGTATTTCAAGTGTCTTAAGGTGGAGGACGACGAGTCCAAAATCTCGACGGCGAGCTTGTTCCTAGCCGACAATGCCCTCATGTGGTGGCGTCGAAGGAGCATGGAGGTCGAGGAAGGCACGTTCACCCTCACGACTTGGAAGGATTTCAAGGACGATATCATGCCACACTTCTATCCCCAAAACGCCAAGTATGAGGCCAAGGAGAAGCTTAGGTGGCTCAAGCAAACTGGTAGTGTCAAGGACTAAGTCAATACCTTTGTTAGTTTGCTATTCGAAGTACCCAACATGCCAGAAGAGGACAAGCTCATGTACTTCATGAGTGGACTTCAGAGTTGGGCCAAGCTCGAGTTGCAGCGAAGACAAGTGCAGTCCCTGTCGCAAGCTATTGCTGCAGCCGAGTCTCTTATCGAATTCAAGGTTAGCTACCTCGACGACTCCAAGTTCAAAGGGAAGAAGGCTAGCCATGATAATAGTGGGGGAGATAAAGGCCGACGCAACGATGTACCCCGTCATGACGACTACTCGCCAAGGCGCAAGGAGGACGACTACTCGTCAAAGCGCAAGGAAGCGAGCTCGAGTGTGAACAAGTCGAAGGACATCCGGTGTTACTTGTGTGACGGTTCTCATTGGACGAGATACTGCCCACAGAAACGAGCACTGAGAGCACTCGTAGCAAGTCGTCAAAGTGAAGGAGCAGCCGAAGGCGACAGTGGTGTCTCACGCATAGGGTCGATGCAGCTGCTCAACGCGATGCGATCGACACCGAAAGTCCGAAGTGGGGGTCTACTCTATGTCGACATTGTTATCGGAGGCAAGCCGACCTCAGCAATGCTCGACATGGGTGCAACAGACAGCTTCATTGCCATAGAGGAAGCGAAGAGGCTGGGACTTAGGTGGAGTGATGGAGGGGGCTCCGTCAAAGAGGTCAATTCGCCAACGCGACCTATTTATGGCATAGCTCGAGGAGTCAAGACCAGCGTGGGAGCTTGGTCGGGGAAATTAGACTTCTCGATTGTCCCAATGGACGACGACAAAGTCATCCTTGGGTTGGATTTCCACGAGCAGGCCAAGGCATTCCCGATGTCGTTCGCCAACAGCTTGATCATCACGGGGTGTGATGAGACTTGCGTAGTACCCACGAGGAGAGGTACAAGGCAAGATGTGAGGATGCTGTCGGCATTACAACTCCGAGGAGGCGACATCATAGGGGAAGGGAGGCGCCCCGCCGCGTTTGCCGAGTTAGGGCATGAGCAAGGGATAGCTCGAGCAGCTTTGCGCGAGGCTGCATCGGTGGAAAGGAAGAAGGGCAAGCAACCCTCTTCGAGTAAGGTGCATCGCAGCCAAAGAGAGGAGATCTTGGTTGCCGATGTCGTCAGCCGGTACGACACCGAGCGGGCGTGCAATAAGAGGAAGCGCAGGGAGTTCAAGGAAGGGGACCTTGTTCTCGCGAGACTCTTGCCACGACAGTTCAAGACCTTTGAGAAGGTGTACCGAGGCTTAGTACGAGGGTACAAAGGGCCGTTTGAGGTTGCCGAACGTGTGGACAAAGTTTCGTATAAGCTTCATTTGCCGCCCAAGTTGGATATTCATCCAATCTTCCACGTCAGTATGCTGAAGTCATACGGGGGTGACGATGAAGACACACCGAAGGAAGTCTCACATCAGGCATCAAGGGCTACCGACACTTCAATCGAAAAGGGAGTAGATGAAGTGCTCGCGGGTGGAGCCAGCCGACATCGAGGTGTGCGAGGGAGTACATCATCGAGTGGAGAAGGCTGCCTGATGATAGAGCAAGCTGGGCGTCCGAGGAGTAGGGACACCTTCAGCCGATGTCGCGAGGACGAGTCCACGACGACACGAGTCCAGCGACACTACCGGGACGTGACGAGGGCGTCGCGAGTTTAGGTGGGGGAGAGTGTCACGTCCCGCCAATTCGCCAATAATAATGCCAGGCCGTGACAAGGGCATCGCAGGCATTAGCGAAGCGAAGGTGTCACAACCCGCTGATCCCCTTGAGCATTGCGGAGACAAGCATGGCTCAAGGGTAGCCTTGAAGAATGCAAGGGCATTCTCAAGTGATCATGAGTGTCATGGAGATCTCCGGAAGGTTCCGGACGACTCCAGGCAACTCCGGTGCACTGCACAGGGCAGTGCTGGGCAGCGCAGCCCTATGCAGGGCAGTGCAAGGCAGCGCAGCCCTATGCAGGGCAGTGCAGGGCAGCGCAGCCCTATGCAGGGCAGTGCAGGGCTGCGCAGCACTGTGCGAGGCTACGCAGGGAGGCGCAGCGTGTCGGAAGACGACACGGCGTGGCGGAGCAACCGAGCATACAACATCGGGCCACGCAAGGCGGAGCAGCGTGGTGCAGGGACACGCCAGGCAACGTCGGAGTGGCGCAGGACGACGCCACACTCTCCGGGAGGTTCTAGAGAGGACCTCGGCGTATCCGGGACTTTCTAGGATACGACGTGTCTAGATTGTTCTAGGATACTCATGTATAGGCTTGACATCTCTAGTGTGTGTAGAAAGATCTAGAGTGCCCTTGTATATATCTAGCTAGGCCTAGATAATTCCGGAGGCATGCCAAGGTCGGTTGGCCATGTCTATATATAGGCTGCCACGGCGACATTGGCTTGGCACGGGGAAAACATCCATTTCAGGAATTTTTACAATTCTTGTAAAGTTTCTCAAAACTCAATATAACTTCATTTCTTCCATTCTCTAGCCTTTCTAACATCGTTGTGAGTGTGTTGGGTCTATTCCGCTGCGTTAGAGGTGAAGGCTTACTTAGGGTACTCGAGGAGCATAGGAGACTCTAAGGCCGCACGAGCGATCGAGTCGCAAAGCTTAAGCTCGTGACAATAAGATCATATGAATGCTGATTCATTACAGCTCGTCCCTTTCGTATTCTGAAGGGTGCAGTGAAGCTTCTGGAGACATTAATTTAGAATGCAAGTGATTGTGTTATCCAGAAAATAATTGCAATATTGTGATTGCAGATTTGCCCGATCTTCTTCAAATCAATCTCGAAATAGACATGTATATATATATATAGAGGCTGATAATAAAGAGATATTATTTTATAATAATTTCATTTCATCTTACTACATATGATTTTTTTAATTTTTTTTTTCAACTTATTTGAAATGAGAGGTCGTCGACACGGATCATACATTTTGTTATCTACTGGTGGTGCATGATGAACTGATGATTGGGTCGTGTCATTTATTGCAAGTTATATATAGAGATTATTACGTGTCTATACTCGATCTTCTTCTCTTCCTAGCTCTGATACACTTTGTGTGGGTTTAACTTCTCTTCCTAGCTCACATACACTTGGTGTGGGTTTAACGAGACCACTATATACTAGTTGATCACAAGATTTTTTTTCAAGTTATTACAAAACAAATAAAACACATTCTTACCCACAATGTCCTTATTTTCAGCCAGGTAGTTAAATCACACTCTTTGATCAGATCCATAGTTTTTCAGCGATTGGAAATTGGTAATTGCTAGCGCGTGTTGTTGGAATGTTGGATGAGATAGAAAACCCATTTCACAGATCTACCTTTCTTGCATATATAGTGGCATCAATGAGATGACCTTAATTAAGTTCCCCCAACCGTTCCCGGCTGCCCGCCCGGCCCCCTCCCAGATTTTGGATGTAGACGCTTTGCCCTCCCAGATTTTGGATGTAGACGCTTTGATGGGTACGTACGTACATAAGCAAATGTGATTTTTGATGTTAAAATTTGAATCATGTCGACATTCATTATTTTCTTTTTTGGAAACTTAGATAAGTGCCTTACATTCATACAGTAAGAGTTTGTTATACTTAATATGTTGTCGGTACATCTATGAAAATTAATGGAAATGACAAAATGAAAAATCAGATTTGTATCTATATAGTTATAAGATTATAAATAAGAAAAAGAATTAATTTCAGTTTACCTACTTGAACTTTGGCTCAATCATCATTTCAGTCTCTGTACTTTTGATTTCATCAGCTACACCCCTGTACTTCCCTAAATTAATCAACTGATACCAATTTTGTAATTTCATCCAAACAATCTATCAATACCAAAGGCTTTTTGGTACAATTTTTCTACATTAATGCACCGTTACCATATTACGAATATAAACAAGGCTAAACAATTCAAATAATCAAGTTGAACAATAGAAAACAAATCATATATGGTGATTTCTTTTTGTTTTACCATATATGATTTGTTTTTGTTTATTTTCTATTGTTCAACTTGATTATATGATTTGTTTAGCTTTATTTATAATCATAATATGGTAACGGTGCATTAATGTAGAGAAAATATACCAAAAAACCTTTGGTATTGATAGATCGTTTATACGGAATTTACAAAATTAGTATTAGTTGATTAATTTAGAAAGTATAGGGATGTAGTTGATGAAATCAAAAGTATAGGGACTGAAGTGATGATTCAACCAAAGTTTAAGTAGGTAAACTGAAATTAATTCTAAGAAAAATCATGTCCAAAGAGTTCAAAAACATTATGTTCCCAAATATCAATATCAGAGGGGCATATTTCTTATTTTTGATTGTTGATGTATGTAAGAGCATCTCCAACAGCTCTTGTATAAATTTTCTATTATAGATGAAGAAATCACAAAATCTCTAAAATAAAAAGGGCTTGACTCCAACAGTTCTTCTATTTTATCATACAAAATTAAATGTTTTTCTGTATAATTTAATGAATTTATATAAATATTATATATTTATTTGAGTCAAACAAAATTAAATATTTTTTTAATTCACTTCTTTATTTTTTTAGGAGAGAGAGTACCTTGATGTATAACATACCCTTAATTTACTACTAACTGAACAAAATTTACTATTTTTTTACACTAAATTTATAACATTAACAACAAATTTACGACATGTATTTTATATATTTACATATAATTAAACCAATTTACCACATCGACAACCATTTATTCATAAACTTATAAATATGTCTTAGGTGAAGTAATTACAACTAACAAAACTACAATTATCCAAACAATCACTCTACTTACCACCATAACAATAAACTTTGTCGTCAAATTAGTAAATGAGGGTATCATATACATGGAGGTACTGAAGAATATTTTATAAAGTTTAGAGATTTGTTAAAAAAGTATACAAATTTTGAGAATTTTATAGATCGATATAGAGATTCTCCATTTTTTTTTTCCACTTTTGGTATTTATAGAGATTGGTTTACAAAATCTGTTGGAGCAAAAAAGAAGTGTGTTTTTCTTGTAAAATAGAAAAAATTCAAGTTTTAAAAGAGCTGTCGGAGATGCTCTAAGAGTCTTGTATCAGAGGCCATTATGTTCCCAAAATATTGTAGAATTTTCCTTAATTACATATCGATTTTCCTTAATTACATATCGATTCACTAAAAAAAAATTGGGCAAAGGCTATAAAAGAAATGTGACATTTGCTCATGTGGCAATTGTAAAAGAAGCCACAAAAGATCAACAAATGTGGCTTTTTGTATTATTATATAATAAAAATTCCACATTTGTTGATGTTTGTGGCTACTTTTGCAATGGCCACATGGGCAAAGCCCACATTTCTTTTGTGGCCATTGCCCAAGTTTTTTGTGGTGATTTTCCTTAATTAGTCTCGTATATAGATTTGCTTACATAATCTAATCTAGCACAGGGGATTCTCTATTTCTAGTTAGCTAGGTGTCCACCAACACATATGCAACGACCAAAATCCATTTGTTTCCAAGTTGAAACATGTTTGTTCAATTAATGATGTTCATATGAATCAATTTTGGAATTAGGAAAGTATCAAAGTAGCAATGTAGCATCATGACAGCTCTAATTTGTATGCAAATCGGGGTATGAGAAATCAGGTACGTACAGATCTCCAATTCTGATTGTTAGGGTACAAAAGCCTCAACGTGTATATATAATGAAATACACAATGAGTTACATACACAATACATGAATGGGTTATTTTGGCTAGACATGTACTCCATGTTGTTACGTATATGTCGCATCAATTTATGATCCAGCTACGTAAACAAGGTCGAAACTGTTGGAGAGGAGAGATCCTACATAAAAAAAAGTGACAACTAAAATACAACTTATAAGTGGGTGGATAATACCTAATTGTACCGAAATCTTTTGTGATTAAAACCCAACACCTTTAAGGTGGCTAAGTTGGGACAGTATCGGTATAGTTGATCCACGGGTCACGCTTGTCACCGTTTGACATGGTATTAGAGCGGGTCTCTCTCCAGTTGCGTCTTCATTCTGTTATGGGCCCGAGTAAGGGTTCCAATCTGTCATGGGCCCAAGTATGGGTTCCAATTTGTCATAAGCCCAGTTTGGGTCCAATTCTATTGCTATCGGAAATAATTTGGTTCTTTAAGTTCCGATTGGATTTGTCACTAAGTGTCCGTTGGAGGCCGGCCTTGGTTTGTTAGTTTGTTTCAAGTGCAGACCTAAAGTTAGGTTGCACGTGAGGGGGCGTGTTGGAGATGAGAGATCTCACATAAAAAAAGTGACAAATAAAATACAACTTATAAGTGGGTGGATCATACCGAGGTCTTTTATGATTAAAACCCAACACATTTAAGGTGACTAAATTAGGACAGTATCGGTACAGTTGATCTACGGGTATGCTTGTCACTGTTGAAATCAACATTCAAAAGTATTAGCTTTTTAATTGGAGATGATTAACAAACCCTAGTTGGCTTCTTCATCCTCCCGTAATAATGGTGGGAATAAGGGACCAACTTAACCGGGAGCTAGTGAAGATTTTGTCACGACGGCTCTGGTTTATTATATTAGGGTTGAGACTTGAGATTTCGTGCCCCATTTAAATTTTATCGATCTGGATTAATTAGGGGGATTATATCGATATACGTACGTATGGGATGAGTCACAGAGCCCTTGCATATCATGCGTGCAGAATGCATATTATTGATTATATCCGGTCCAGGCAAGACCAGGATCGACTTGAAATTTCTTGTATATCTCATCAAAGTGTTGATTGGAGAGAAAAAAAAAAGAGTAATGATTGAAGAGGTCAAGAGTTCAGTCATTTAGTCATTTAGAGTATTGACTTTCTCAAGTGGAGATAGAGTCTGGATTTTGAGTTGAAATGAGACGATATTGTGTAAAATTATATAGTTTAAACTCTATTAGTTTTTTATCTTTAAACCTCGGTTAATTCTTGTTGTCAATGCAATAGCAATTAAGGAGGGGGGGGGGGGGGGGGGGGGGGGTGTTTGTCTTTGCATATATATATTTGACATATAGTGCTAGATTTGAGGTTGGTTGTGAGGAGGTATCGAGACTTCTAGATTATTTTAGGTTACAGTGAAATCTTTTTAGGTTTCTTGTCCACTTTAATCAATGGCAGGGTATTTTTGGTAGGGATGTTCTCCTTTGGTTTGTAATTTTGGTTTATTTATATAAAATATTTTCCTTCTCAAAAAAAAAAATATCATAATACCAATCTAAGAATCAAAATATCACACAAACTAACTCATCCATGAAATTCCAATCGCATTCATAAAAGCGTATGAACACATTAGTCTTTCCAAACATAATCTAAAACTAAAAATCTCGTTGTACAAGACGAAGTTGACTTAGCATCGTAGTGTTATATACATAATAATAATAATTATGATATGAATTTATTATGAGGCCACCACTCTCTTGCATATATTTTTTTGAAGTAAATCATCATCGATCATAGATTTCATTAATAGGTAAGGCCAAAATAATTGTAACATACCATTCCACTGTTTATCTACAAATATACAAGAAGTTGTGACAATATCGCTCACGGTGATACATAAGATACAACAACACATTCATCATATTCATGCTCACTTATTCAAAAAACGAACCTATTTACTAAGACTTCACTAACATAGTAATCAGCATAATAAAACTAAAATAAGATTTGATCTTTGCCCTTAACACTAGGGCTGGGGCCTGGGGGTTATCCCGAATAGAGCATATACCCAACTCTTCCTCTGTCGGTGGGTTTTTCTTCTGCCAATTATGAAAGCTTATTTCGTTGCAATATACCGAATGCATCTATTTGTTCTTTAGTAAAATCTAACTTCTAATAATTTGAAAAGTTCATGTCGCCCATGTGTTTTATATTTTAGTTAAAAAAGTCTACTTTCCTCTTTTAGATTTGTTTTATGTTTTATGAAAAGTTCATGTCGCCCATGTCTTTAATAATGCTGCAATTACAAAGTTGGCATGGAAAATTATTCCTGACAACAACTGATGTGTGTTTGGGCCACAATTGGAGTTTACTTCAATTGGGCTTTTATCCCGAGGCCCAGATGGGTTTAGGTTAACCCGAATCCAATATGAATACTTCCTATTCCATTTGGGAAGGATTGCATGGAACGAAAGTATTGATTTGCTATCCGATCAGATTGGAGTTATTTTGTAGTAATCCAATTATACAATACACAAGTTACCTTAACAGATAATAAGGTATAAACGCTGATTGGGATAACTAGGGATTGTTTTGGATAGCAATCTATTTCCGAAAAGGTATCTTAGGCCAAATCAGTGATTGATTCTCTTTGGAGTCGATTTGGCTTATCTCGGCTTTAATTGAGTGATGATCCGGGTAATATACGGCGTGGAATGAATTCCCTAAGTAAAGGGAAAGATTGGTCTCAATTTATTTTAATTGATTTAATTGGAGTCGGTTTAAGGAATGACAATCCTAGTCAATCCCGGAATCCGCCAGTCTGGATCTTCAAGCACTAGAGTTTCGTGAACCATATAAATATAACTCTTTTGTAACTAGAGAAGGGTTCTCAACCATCTACAAACAAACACAAGTTCTAGCGCAACGCTAACTTGCAAAGCCTCTCCGGAGCAACTCACGCAATTTGCCTCCACCTGCGATCGACCACGTCTCGCATTCGTGTCGAGCGGTTGCTGAGCCTATCGAGTCAGTCCGCTACTCCGGTAGCAATCGAGTCCGCTACTCCGGTAGCAATCGAGTCCGCTACTCCGGTAGCAATCGAGTCAGTCCGCTACTCCGGTGGCAATCGAGTCGTTACCGCGGTAACACACACCTGTGATCTTGGTTTAGCTCTGCTTTGCTTCTCCGGATCAAAGTAAGATCCTCAATCCGTCGAGGGGTTGAGAAGAAAATCATGTTAGAGAGTTCTATTCAGGTCTTGTTCGAGCCATGTACTCCGGCTTAGTCAGCGCCCGCGTAACAGTTGCTTGGTCAGGAGGTCAGAGTCTATTGGGAGCAGACGAGAGGACTCGCCAGGGGTCGTCCGCAGTCGAGTTGCACCACTCCAAAGGTGCTGGCACGCCTAAGCACACAGAAGACACACAAAGGAATTTACATCCGCCACCCCCAAGTGCTGACTGTTCGCCGGGTGCTAAATCCGCCACGAACATTTTGGCACGCCCAGTGGGACCAGTGTCAAGATTGCGAGATCTACGAAGGGTGATCCTTACAAAAGGATAACCATGAATTGTTTGAAGAATTCCCATAAGGAGCTGATCAAGCATGGAACAACTGATTGTAGGGGATTAACTGACGCTGAAGCTAAGGAAGTGTTTGGCGGGACCCTGGGGGATGAAACAACTATTGCTGCAGCCCTCAAGGCCGTGCGAGACAGGAAAAATCAAGCCCCAGCATCCGTGGCACCAGTTGTCGCGAATGAGGGGGAGATAGTAGAGGTGACGGCTGCTTCTCAGGTTGATAATGGTTCTGTTGGCCTTACCAACCGGGCAGCTTCATTTGGTTTCTTAGGGGAGGGGTTCGCGGACGAGTCCGCGGATCCGCCTGCGTCACCTGTTGCACCGTTTACTGGGGAGACTGCATCTCCCATAGAGGTGACGGACACTCTGAGGATGTTGATCGACAAATCTTGTCGTACAGATGAAATTCTGAAGAAGGCCAACAATGTGGTCATTAATCTATGTGAATCCGTTAAGCGAATAGAGACAGAGCAAACGGGGTTCACTGCCAATTTCAACTATCTTGCCGGACAACAGAGGTTACTGGCGGATAGCATGGCTGCCCATGTCAGAAAATCTGATAATTGCTGGCGACAGCAACAGGAGCAGTTGGCGGCTACCAATGCCACGCTCGAGAACATGAACACCTTGATGGGGCAGCTCTATGATCGGTTCGACCAGTCTGAGGGGTCTGACCGTACAAATCCGCCGAAAGACAGGCGGGGACGAGCAGCTGGTCGTGGCGGGACCGGCGGACCTAATGCCGGACCAGTTAACAACCAAATAGGCGGCAATGTCCCTCCTAATGGACAGGGTGGCAAAAATCCACCAGAGCCACCAGCGGATGTCGTGGCCCAGTTGACCATGGAGGATATTGGCAGAGTTTTTGGTGAGACTTAGGGAACTGCAGGGGTTACCCGACGTCGACAAGACGTACAAGAATCCACTAACTCGAGAGATCAATGCAATACCGTTCCCTGCCGAATTCAAGCCAATCTATTTTACTCCATTCACCGGCCAGACGTCGGAGGATGCTGAAATGCACATTATGCGTTTCACCAATGAATCGGGTCAATATGCTGAAGACCCAATTATGAAGCTAAAGCTTTTTCCCACATCGCTGGCGGGGGAAGCAGCTATTTGGTACAAGCGGTTGAAGCCTGGATCAATACCAGACTGGAAGACTATGGAGGTTCTCTTCAGAACTATGTTTGGTGTTGTGGAGGCGAAGATTGGGGTCAAGGACCTAGCGGAAACGGAGCAGAGGCCTGACGAATCCGCCACTGATTATTTAAGAAGTTTTAAGCTGGAGTTAACCCGTTGCGAGATGGATATTCCAGAAGAACACGCAGTCAAGATGGCGATCGATGGTTTGGTGGATGAGATCCGCCAGGGATTCAGGCAGGTTCATGTGACTACTATGGCGGATCTGACCAATCGGCTAGGTCAAGAGCAGCACTACGTTGATCGGTCCAAGGAGAGGAACGAAAGAAGGAAGGGGACTCCTGTGTCCTACTATCCGGGGACTCTGAAGCCCAAGACTCCACTTCCTGCTGCTACTAAGACGGTGGCGACTATCCAGGCGGATGCAGTGCCTAGACCAATCCTGACATGGGTTGATGGTGAGGAATTGGAACACGAAGTGGCGGCTATAGAGAGGACTGATCAGAGACCTTTGCAGTCCAAAACTACAAGGTTGGTCAGGGAGACAGTGAAGATAGTGACCCCACTTCCAACCAAGTCAGCTTTTGACTCGTATACCTATAATGCTCACAAGGCTCCAGAAATTCTGCAGGAGCTGTTCAACCAGGGGCGTCTACAGCATGAGGGCGGATTCATTCCTAAACCGGATTATATGGCTGGAAAGACGTACTGTAGCTTTCACAATATGAACAACCACAACACTAAGGACTGTGTGAAGTTGAAGGATCAGCTGCAGACCTGGATCAATGACAAAACCTTGCAGTTGGAGATTCCCAAGGAGCCTCAATGGGCAGCAGCTAAGTCCGGCCCGCGGGTGAATAAGATCGAAATCAGTGTCGGTCTGGGTCCAACACAGCAGCTTGGGAAGCAAGTTTCCAGGTTTCAGAAGTACACGTATGACGCAAGCAGAGCGGAGGAAATCTGGGAAGCTATGGTGCACCAGGCGGCACCGGAGATTCGGGAGTTTTACCAATGCCATCCCAATAGTGGGGATGGCGGTCACACATGCATTTTTCATCGTTCATCTGATCATTGTACTTCTCAATGTGTAGGTATTAAGGATCAGCTGCAGGAGTGGCTGAACGATGGAAAGCTGGAGTTTGCTGAGAGCAGGCCTAGTCCTTGCCCAGAGTTCTGGGTCGGGGCTATTGAAGAAGAGGATATGGTGTTAGTTCCTCGGTCTAAACTTTGCTTAACCTGTAGGTTGAATACAGGGCAGCCGATTACTTACGAGGAATTTCAGGCGGCTGTGAAGGAGGCAGAGGAGAAGGCTGAAAAGAGGGCCTTCGAAAATGCTAAGTTGGAACATCCGCCTCCCGAAAGGTCAGGAAGGGAGAGTCACAAGCGGGTGAAGTTTAACCATGGGTCTGAGGACAGTTCTGCTAGCAAGGCGAGGCCCAGGCAGGACCCAGGGCCTTCCGGAGTGAAGTCAGCCACGGCTGGGGGTTCGTACAGTGCTGCGAACCCAGAGCCATCTGTGAAAGTGTACATTCCGCCAGCTTCTAGGAATGACCCGAAGGCGGACAGATGGTATACCCAACGTGCCGGTAAGGCAGTCGAGCTTGCTGCCGTGACCACCAGGAATGAAAGGAGGCGTTTTGGCAAGGCGAAGAAGACCTTGGCGGATCTGGCTTCCGGGAAGGTAACTGAGGAAGAGCTGTCGGTACATGTGGAGCATGTGGAGCAGGTTCACAGGCGGTACAGAGTCAGGACTAAGTCCTATGTGGACTCCCGGCGACAGCGCTCTGTGGAGGCTCCACCAGCTCCTCGGAGGAACGTTCATGATAGGATGGCGGATCTACCAAGGTCCACTGGAGCACCTCAGTCAAGGCCAAGGAGGAAGCTAGCGTTTTCTCCGGAGCGGTCAAAAGCCGGACAATCTCCCCCAAGGAGGGCACAGCCAGAAGCTGCCGGGAAGCAGGTGGTGCCAGAAGCTCAGGAGGACGTGATGGTGATTGACACCAGGAAGGATTCCACCGTTATGAGGTGGGTGCCTAAGGAGAGCAGTACGTCAGTGGCTGCAAGCACGAGTAGCGTGGGGGTTCCTGCGGGAGGCGTTGTTCCCAAGGAATCCAGTTTAGCATTGGCGGAGCCAAGTAGGCCACTCACCATCCTATCTCAGGCCAAGACAAAGGAACCAAAGGCGCTGACCAACTTTGTGGAGTATGCAGCCAAGAAGCTGCAGATGCATGTGCCAACAAGGCCATCCTCGGTTGCTTCTAGCGTGAAGGCTGATTCTGAAGTAGGAGATGCAGACCTCGACAATGAGGACGAAATGGTCGACTACGAGGAGGAGTCAAAGCTGGCGGATGAGGAAGAGCTGCCAATGGTAGAAGAACATGTTGAGGATGAAGCTATGGTACACCACTGCAACATGGCTTTTATACTCTCGTCAGCTTATGCTCTGCCAGAGCCTATGCCCACTGCTCATTTCATCGATGATGAAGAATCGGCCAAACCAGTATATTTAGTACAGGAACCTGAGGATGAGAGTGAGGCGGAGGTAGAGCCTGGGGTTTTCCAGTCCAATCACGAGTATCCTGAGGGGGCTGGAGACTTTTTGAAGCAGTGCGTGATGTTCGCCAAGCCGACATTTAATATGTCGCAGCATATGAAGCCTTTGTATGTCACGGCAGAGGTGGAAGGGATCAAGGTCCGCAAGGTCTTAATAGGCACCGGAGCTGCCGTGAGTATTATCACCACCACCACCAAGGAACAGCTTAGAATTCCAAAGGAGAAACTCATCAATACCGTCTCCAAGGTTAAGGGGTTTTCGGGGAATGTTACTCCTACTGCTGGGGTGGTCATGCTCAAGGTGAAGATAGGACCTTCAGACGCCTACCAAGGGTTTTTCGTTGCTGAGGCGGACGCTCCCTATCACATGATACTAGGGAGGGACTGGATCCACAAGGCACTAGCAGTTCCCTCATCTCTTCATCAAGAGATGATTATGTGGGATCCAGTCGCAGACTTACCAGTGCTCATCAATGCGGATGAGCGTCCTTATTCCATAGCGGCCGTCCATTTGGAGGCCAGCTATTACACAAGAAACATGAGACCTCTCAGAATTGAGGGGGTTGATCATAGGGGGCATCCAATCGGGGTGACCCAGAATGAATTGGCTCAATGGGGAATTGCCCAGGCTATGGCGGATTACAGCCGGCCAATTTCCATTGAGCTTCTTCCCGACGTATCCAATGAGTGATGTCCTCTCACAAGAGGAGTCAGAGACCTTTGCTCTATTAATGCAACAGTTGTCTATCTATAGATTAGAGCAAATGGCCTGGGAATGGGTTACACTGGTTGAGTGCATTGAGGAAGAAGATATTGATGCTTTTAAAGGGGTGGAAGTAATTCAGCCTGCTCCAGCAGCGTTGGATGACACTCCACCGAAGGTACGTGATCCCGTAGAGAAGGTTAACTTGGGAACAGAAACAGAGCCCATGGAGGTGGGGATTAGTCAGTACCTTGAACTAGATTTGAAACAGCAACTGATGGGGTTGCTGCAGAAGTTTAAGGATTGCTTTGCAGAGAAATACCAAGATATGCCGGGTTTGTCAAAGGAGCTGGTTTGCCATCGCCTTCCCATCAAGGAGGGATGCAGGCCAGTTAAGCAAGAGCAACGGCGGATGAATGCTGAAACTACAATGGCAGTCAAGCAAGAAGTTCAAAGCATGGTTGAGGCTGGGATAATCAGACCGACTCTTTACCCGGAATGGTTATCCAACATTGTGCCAGTTAGGAAGAAGAATGGCAAGATTAGAGTCTGTGTAGACTACAGAGACTTGAATGCTGCATCACCTAAGGACGTCTATCCTATGCCTATAGCGGATATGTTAGTGGATGCAGTAGCGGGGCATGAGTTGTTATCTTTTATGGATGGAACGGCAGGTTATCATCAGATCCCTATATATGAGCCGGACATCCCTAAAACGGCTTTCCGCTGCCCCGGATTCACAGGAGCATTTGAATAACTTAGTATGCCATTTGGCTTAACCAACGCAGGAGCTACATACCAACGTGCAATGAACGTTATTTTCAGCAAGCTATTGGGGGACATCCTGGAGGTCTACATTGACGATGTGGTAGTAAAGTCAAAGAAAAAGGAAGACCACATTGATCATCTTCGAGGGGTGTTCACCATCATGAGAAAGCACCAGTTTAAAATGAACCCAACCAAGTGCGTTTTCGGGGTTTGTGCTGGTGACTTTCTGGGGTTTGTGGTGCATGAGAGACGCATTGAGGTGGCTGGTGACAAGGTCCAGGCTGTGTTAGATGCACCAGCGCCAAGGAACAAGAAGGAGTTACAAAGCCTGTTGGGTAAAATTAATTTCCTCAGAAAGTTTATATCCAACTCAGCAGGCAAGGTTGCGCCTTTCTCTCCTCTGCTCAAACTCAAACCAGGAGAAGTGTTTAAATGGGGTCCCGAGCACCAAGTTGCTTTTGACAGGATCAAGGAATACTTGGCTAGTCCGCCAGTCCTTCGGCCGCCCACGCCTAGTATTCCCCTCAAATTATATATTTCTGCATCTGATATTTCCATTGCAGGTCTCCTGGCTCAAGATGAGACTCTGGCGGATGGAAAGAAGATTGAATATGCAGTGTCTTACATTAGCCGGACACTGTTAGATGCAGAGACCAGGTATTCACCAATCGAGCGGCTGTGTTTGGCCCTTTACTTTGCTGGTGTTAAGCTTGGCCACTATATGCTTTCATTCACAACGATAGTAGTGGCACAGACGGATTTGGTAAAGTATATGCTAACGAGACCTATCCTAAGGGGTAGGATTGGCAAGTGGGTGTTAGCCCTTTCAGAATTTTCCTTGCAGTATGCGCCGCTGAAGGCTATGACTGGGCAGGCGATAGCAGACTTTCTTTTACACCATCCTATCGAGGAGGAATTCATAGAACCGCCAAAGTTTGCTAGCATGATCCGGTACCAGCCTTGGACTTTACACTTTGACGGTAGCAGTAGCAGTAAATTGGCGGGTGCAGGGATTTGTATCCAGAATCCAGCAGGTACCAAGTATCTTTACTCTTTTCAGCTGGAGTGGACGTGCACCAATAACCAGGCAGAGTATGAGGCACTTCTCATTGGGCTGGAATTACTGCTAGACCAGGGGGCACAAGAAATTGAAGTACTTGGAGACTCTATGCTAGTCATTAATCAGCTTATGGGGGTCTACAAGTGTGTTTCTTTCCATTTGCTGCACTACTACGAGCGGGCTATTGAGCTGCTGGACCGGTTCATTGATGTTTCCTTAGACTATATTCCCAGGGAGATGAACTTTGCACCGAATGAGTTGGCGCAGTTGGCCACAGGAGTCAGCCTAGCCCATGGAGTAAAGGAAAGAATCCTTAAGGTAGAACGCAGAACTCTACCATCTTTTGCCATCCGCCGGGAGGACCGCGGAGAGTGGTTGGTCGCTACAGTCGAGCCTATTGACACTGACTGGCGGATGCCAATCATCGCATATTTGAAGGACCCATCTGCACCATCTGAAAGAAGAATCAGATACCTTGCGACTAATTACCTTCTCAGGGGTGAGGAATTGTTCCGGAGAGGGGAAGATGGAGTCTTATTAAGGTGTATCTTTGGCATTAAGGCCAAGCGGATCATGAGGGAGGAGTTGGTTTTTGGCGTTGTTCGCTGTAGAGCAGCGGATAGCGAAATTCATTGTTGAGGCCATGGGATTCGAATTTGGGTTTCTTCTAAGATTGAGCTGAGGAAGGGAAGAGAATGGTCTGAAGGAGAAACCGAAGGGTCTCAGCTAGGTTTATAAAGAATCCGAAAGGGGTTCTTGAGCTTTTGAAACGTTGGGTTTTGCGGTAATTGAGGGTTTAGATGAATAGTGATACCGTTTCAATTTGGGAAAACTGTGATTGGTGAGGAAACGGCGCAACAGTCCAAATATTTAAATGCTGCGGATGGGCCGACGATTGGGGCTCAGTCTTCCTTCTATTTCATTGGACTTTCAATATCAGAGACTAGGGGGCAATGTTTGGGGCCACAATTGGAGTTTACTTCAATTGGGCTTTTACCCCGAGGCCCAGAGGGGTTTAGGTTAACCCGAATCCAATATGAACACTTCCTATTCCATTTGGGAAGGAAAGCTTGGAACGAAAGTATTGATTTGCTATTCGATCAGATTGGGGTTATTTTGTAGTAATCCAATTATACAATACACAAGTTACCTTAACGGATAATAAGGTATAAACGCTGATTGGGATAACTAGGGATTGTTTTGGATAGCAATCTATTTCCGAAAGGTATCTTAGGCCAAATCAGTGATTGATTCTCTTTGGAGTCGATTTGGCTTATCTCGACTTTAATTGAGTGATGATCCGAGCAATATACGGCATGGAATGAATTCCCTAAGTAAAGGGAAAGACTGGTCTCAATTTATTTTAATTGATTTAATTGGAGTCGGTTTAAGGAATGACAATCCTAGTCAATCCCGGAATCCGCCAGTCTGGATCTTCAAGCACTAGGGTTTCGTGAACCATATAAATATAACTCTTTTGTAACTAGAAAAGGGTTCTCAACCATCTACAAACAAACACAAGTTCTAGCGCAACGCTAACTTGCAAAGCCTCTCTGGAGCAACTCACGCAATTTGCCTCCACCTGCGATCGACCACGTCTCACATTCGTGTCGAGCGGTTGCTGAGCCTATCGAGTCAGTCCGCTACTCCGGTAGCAATCGAGTCAGTCTGCTACTCCGGTGGCAATCGAGTCGTTACCCCGGTAACACACACCCGTGATCTTAGTTTAGCTCTGCTTTGTTTCTCCGGATCAAAGTAAGATCCTCAATCCGTCGAGGGGTTGAGAAGAAAATCCTGTTAGAGAGTTCTATTCAGGTCTTGTTCGAGCCCTGTACGCCGGCTTAGTCAGCGCCCGCGTAACAGTTGCTTGGTCAGGAGGTCAGAGTCTATTGGGAGCAGACGAGAGGACTCGCCAGGGGTCGTCCGCAGTCGAGTTGCACCACTCCAAAGGTGCTGGCACGCCTAAGCACACAGAAGTCACACAAAGGAATTTACATCCGCCACCCCCAAGTGCTGACTGTTCGCCGGGTGCTAAATCCGCCACGAACAGTGTGTGCAAATTGTGAAGAAAAAATATTTGAGAAAATGTTCTTTCTTTCAGGTCAAGAAGAAACAAAGTAACTCATTTGCCTGGAAGGGAATCCTGGATGCTAGAGATTTAGTCTTAAAGGGTATGATGAGAAGAATCGTTGGAAATGGTAAGTCCATCAACTTTTGGACTTTTAATTGGGTTTTTGATTCCCCCCTGCATACTCTTGTTCATGACAATAAACGTAATCTGATTAATCGGAATGAGACTGTGAATAACTATTGAAATGGAAGAAGCTGGGATAAAAATAAACTAGGTTTTTTCTTTGATGATAGTATTGTTAAACAAATCACAAGAATTCCTATTCCTTATTTGGATCAAGAGGATATTTTCATTTGGGGACCTTCTCATCTGGTGAGTTCACTATAAAATCAGCTACTTGGCTCCAATTAGAAGATAAAGAAAAGCATAACCAGATTGGCTTGATAAAGAAACTCTGGAAGCTTGACATTCAACCAAAGATTAAATTCTTTGGTTGGTAACTGATTAGAAAAAGGCTGAAAACAAGGGACATATTGTCCAGTTTCGGCCTGATTGATGATAGTTCTTGTCCACTTTGTGATCTTGACAATGAAACTGCTGACCATCTCTTTGGCTATTGTGATTTTGCCAAAGAGGTCTGGAGAAACTCAGCTATCAACATGAATATTGACTGGTTTACTGGACTCATACAAGTGATGAGGGGCCTTTATCTAAAGGGCGAGTATGTTGCTGATATGTTTGCCAAGTTCATAACTACTTGCTGGCAAATCTGGAAAGTAAGGAATAACACACTCTTCAATGATAGAATCACGAATCCTGCTAGTGTTGTGGCTGCAACTGCTGCGGTTTTGGTCTTCACAATTTACAGAGGAGGGATAGAAAAAAACAAACAAATCCACTATAATGTGGAATCCCCCTCGGGCTAATACTGTTAAAATCAATTTTGATGGTTCGGTGAACAATGTGTCAGCTGCAGGGTGTTTGGTTATCAGAGACAACCATGCAAGACCACTTATAGTTGTTGCTAAGGGCATTGGGAAATCTTCAGTTCCAATGGCGGAGGCAAGAGCGCTGAGGGACAGTCTGAAATGTGCTATCGAGAAAGGATACAAAAGGGTTGAAGTTGAAGGGGACTCAAAGGTGGTCATTGGAGCAGTCAATGTCAACCTGAAAATCCCTTGGAGAATCTGCAGTCTGGTGAAAGATATTAGTGGCCTAGCTTTTTTCTTTAAGACTATTTTTTTCAAGCATTTTTTTTAGGTAAGCAAATTTTGTAGCTGATGCGGTCGCAAAAGTAGGCCGTAGGTATATGAGTGATATGATCTGGCTTGATAGAGTCCCAGATGAAGCAAAGAATGCCTTGCTATTTGATGTAGTTCGTAACGGTTGGCTTCATCGTTTAATGAATTTATAAGTATAAAACAAAAAAAAAACTCCAATTCCTTATTCGTTTCATTTTTCACAAACGAACTCTCACCTTTAGAATAATGTAAAAATGACGTAGTGATGAACCGAAATCTGTTTATACTCTTAGGGCATCTCCAACCATGAAGTCTTATAATGGGGTCTCATACCTATTATAAGACCTCTTTTGGACACTATTCATATAAGACTTCAACCATCTCCAATGGTAAGGTTTTAACTAAAAGTCTTATATTTTGAAGAAAAAAAATTGAATTTTAGACCCCGTATACATTATTTACAATCGGACACATGTACGATCTACATGTGTCGGTGGATAGGATTTGAAATTAAATTATACATAGATATTATAGCTTATCACAAATCGGACAAGATTTTGGTACACGTGTCGATGTCTAATTCGTTGTCGAGATTTCGTTATCTGCCACGTGTCAATTTCTATCTTCCGAGATTATGTTCATCTTCTATAAAAACAGAGTCGTTCACTCCATCATATCTCACAAATTCACAAACACTCCTCCTCCCACAAACAAATTGTGGTTTCTAAGTTATTGTTTCATATTTTGAGTTTTGTTTTCCACCATGAATAGGTTGTGGAAGTTACTGAAGAAGGAGAAAGCAGAAGATGTTCCGAGACGGCAACAACAAGCCCTGTTGATGTCTGCGGCAGCCTATCAAGTGGAGATGATGGAAGAAGATGAAGCCTCACAATGGGGCGGTTCTTCGGAAGGGCAGGAGTACATACAAAGAGATCGTGAAATCATGGATCAGCGCTTGAAAGCTCTATATTTCACTGAACCGTGTCGGTTTAACGACGACAGCTTTCGAAGGCGCTTCCGTATGCCACCTCATCTCTTTGACAAGATGATGCGTAGCGTGGCCAACCACGACCCGTACTTTGTACAGACTACGGATGCCACCGGCAAACTCAGCATTTCCACCGAACAGAAGCTAACATGCGCTATGAGGATGCTCGCGTACGGTCTAGCAGCTGACTTGACCGATGAGTTCTTTGATATTGTTGAATCCACTGCTCTTGAAGTGTTGAATCATTTGACAAGAGCTATATGGGCTGTGTACCGCAAAGAATATCTTCGCAAACCAACTACGGCAGATCTACAAAGATTGACAGACAAAACTGCATATCGCGGATTTCCGGGCATGTTGGGTAGTCTTGACTGTATGCATTGGCAGTGGAAAAACTGCCCAATTGCCCATGCCGGGCAATTTCAAGGTCACAAGGGAAAACCTACAATTATCTTAGAGGTGGTGGCTTCGTATGATACTTGGATTTGGCATGTATTTTTCGGACTTTCAGGTTCTCTCAACGATCTCAATGTCCTGGGAAGGTCGCCATTGTTCGATGAGGTATGCAGAGGTGAAGCTCCTCAGGTGGAGTTCAAAGTGGGCAACAATACGTACCATCAAGGTTATTATCTGGTGGACGACATCTACCCTAATTGGGCAACTCTTGTCAAAGCCATAAAAAATCCTACCACTCCAGCCACAAGACATTTTACAAGGATGCAAGAGGCGTTCAGGAAAGACATGGAGAGAGCATTTGGTTTTCTCCAAGCGCGTTTTGCAATTGTGAGGGGTCCAGCTCGTTTATAAAGTAGGGAGAGCCTACAATACATCATGATGAAGTACATTATTTTGCACAACATGATAGTAGCAAATGAACGTGACGAAGATGAGCAATATGAATTTGACTTAGACGACATCCTGACTCGTCCAAGAAGAGATGTTATATATGATAAAAAGAGTTATGATCATGAGGTGGAGCGTGATTCCCAACAAAGGCATGCATTTGTACGTGCCCGTTACAACAAGATTCGATGTCCAGTGATATCTGCTTCACTAAGATCGAATTTAGTGGAACACGGTTGGGCTTTGAAACAGTGGCGAGAGCGCAACAATGGCTAAATTGTGTGTTATCATGTGTCAACAAGTTTCTTCGCTTGTTTGTTTTTGCTTTCCATTAGGTTAGCTTGTCTTTTGTTTTTGTTTGTTGTTTGTTGTTGGTTTGTTTTTGGCTTTGGTTGTACTGGGCATTGCCCTCCCCTCTTTAATTTAATTTACTCGTTTATTTAAAAAAAAATCATTATCATGTGTGAATAATTGCATACATAATTAATTAAAGTAGAGTACATCATAAAGTAGAGTACATCATTAATTTAAAACATAACTAATTAAACTAGAATACATAAAGCTCTTAATTTAAAACATAATTAATTAAACTAGAATACATCATAAATGAGATTCTGTACCCCTCACGCTTCATCATTATTAGGATACCACTCTGTTTGATCGAGCCTACAATATGGGGAAGAGCTTGATCCACCATGAGGAGGTGTAGACGCTTTAGGGGTACGGAATGACCGCCTAGATGAATTTTGTGCCTCCACTTCCTCTCGCTCAAGTATCATTTTTTGTTTTCTCTCCCAATACCCTCTTTTACAAGGTGAATATATATTAAGATCCACCGCCATTGTGCGAGCATCTTCCTCCCTTTGTTGAGCCGCCATAGCCTCTTGGTAAAGGTGTTCCCTTCGTGCATAATCTCTATCATTTTGATCGGCAAGTCTTTTCATTTGATCATGAATACTCATTGAAAGCTCTTAATTACTTTTCTTCTTTGCCGCCTTGGCCGCTTTTTGTCCCATTGGACGATCTTGCCTAGCTCGATCTAGATGGCACGCTTGAAGTTGCTCCATTTCCGGGCGAATCATTATCATCCAAGTTGATAGGCCTCTCATAGTGTTATCCCCTTCCATTGATGGCGGATTTGAAAATTTTGGTGTTTCCTTCAAGTTATCCTAACAATGCAAAAATGCAAAATGCTTTCCATGGGAATTATCGAAGTAATTTGACTTGGCATTCCTTATCTACAAACAATTGTAATAAACATAGTAGTGGTTATTTATTTTAACTATATTTTAAGCGACTTGGAATAATTACTTAATACTATATTTTAACTATGACGAATAACAATACTTACATCATCAATATCATTTTCACCACTCTTATGATTCGCGATGGCTTGGTTTAATGCTTGACGTCATCTCATGCATGCATGATTTATCTTCTTTCATCGAGATTCAATACTTGAAGGGGTTCGCTTCGGTGCATTGGGTGGCTTGATACCTTCAAAATACTCATATATACGATCCCACAAGGTTCCGCTCAATTGATTAGTACCAATGGCGGCGTCTTCACCAATACTCACCACGGCGATGCACAAAGTCTTATCTTCCTCCTCACTAAAATTTTCCGATCATGGTGCCCGTGGTTTTTGTGCCCCTCTTTGGACCCATGATGCAAAAAAGAAAAATCAAATTTTGCTAGATAAATAAAAATGATGGGGAGGAAAGAATGCTTGAAAGGATATAAGAAATGGTGTGGAATAAATAAAATTTTGGGTTGGTATTTATAAAAGAAATGTAAATATACTGTAGCAACGGGCATAAATTTTTTTTAAAAAATAATTAATTATTTTTTTCGTCATTTTTGTTACCGTTATATATAAAATTAAAGTTAGTTTAAATTAGAACCATCGATTAATTTAAAACCTATATCTTGACCTCAAAAATTCATTTAAGAAAATTAAAAAATAAAATATCTTTAGAGATGAATTGAGGCCGTTGGATTGAATCGAGATTGAATTGAGACCGTTAGATTTGTAGCCGTTGGAGTTGCAGAAAGGGCAACAGCCTTCTGCCGACCATGTGATGCGGGACCCGCGTCTATTTCCTGTCGACTCGACTCGCCTGTCCAGCCTCCCGTTTTTTTATATTGTAGCGCACTTGGAAGCTACGCTCTCTCTCTCCTACGTCTCTTCTCTCCGCTTCCTCTCTCCTCTGCCAGCAGGCCCCAGCCGAAGCCCCAACCCAAGTTTTTTAGACGGGTCTCAAACCGAGTCTCAAAATGAGACTTGGAATGAGACCAAGTCCTAAAAATATAGGGTTTAGGACCTCCCCAATCCACCATTGGAGTCCAGAAAATTTTAGGACCCTTAATTTATAGAGTTTAGGACCTTGGGTTGGAGATGGCCTTACGAAATTCACTCATGAGTCATGAGGATGTTATATTTATTAAATTATGGTGAATAACATGTGAATCCGAAGATTAAGTTAAACGGGTATCTGTGCAAAAGACTATATACAAACATGCAAAAGTTAAACACAGCATATATAATCATGCTTCTACTGTTTACCCACCGCTGTGAACAATGTGAACTCTGAAACATAACGCACACTTTCCACGTTAAAATATATTTACGGGGCAACGGGGAACCAACGTCCCCGCCGTGCGGCTCCTCGTCGGAACTTTTATTTGATCCGAAATAAAAGTTAAATGGGTTGGAGTGATCTATTGAAATTGAAACCTGAAAGACTAAACTGTCGAGTCAGTAAAAGTTGGAGGATTGATCTGTTGAAATTGAAACCTCAAGGACTAAACTGTCGAGTCAGTGAAAGTCGGAGGAGTGACCAGTAGTTTGTCCTTTTTTTTATTAGCAGATGCCTCTAGTTTGACAAATGGGTATATGGAAACTGAGATAGACTGGATACCAAGCATGAGAGGTATTCGATTGAGGGACATCCCGAGCTTCATTAGGAATACTGACCCAGAAGACGGCATGATCAAGACTATGTTGATTGAGACAGAACGAGCTCAAAGAGCTTCTGCTATCATTTTGAACACATTCGACGACTTAGAACATGAAGTTCTAGATGCACTTAAAAATTTGCTACCACCAATCTACTCCATTGGACCCCTGCATCTACAGCTTGATCAGGTTTTAACTGAAGGTAATGATTTGAAGTCAATTCAATCAAACCTATGGAAGGATGAACCAGAGTGTCTTGAATGGCTCGACTCTAAAGCTCCTAACTCTGTAGTTTATGTCAACTTCGGAAGCATCACGGTCATGACTTCTGAGCAGCTAATTGAGTTTGCTTGGGGACTTGCAAATAGTAACAAGACATTTTTGTGGGTCATTAGGCCTGACCTTGTTGGAGGGGAATCAGCTGTGGTTCCAGAAGAGTTTGTGGAAGCGACAAAAGAAAGGAGTCTATTGATAACTCGGTGCCCTCAAGAACAAGTTCTGAACCACCCTGCAATAGGAGGGTTCTTGACTCACAGCAGGTGGAACTCAACTCTTGAAAGTGTATGTGCAGGAGTTCCAATGATCTGTTGGCCTTTTTTTGCTGAGCAACAAACCAATTGTAGGTATTGTTGCAAAGATTGGGGCATAGGCATGGAGATAGAGGGTGACGTCGACAGAAGTAACATAGAGGACCTTGTGACCAAACTTATCGAAGGAGAGGAGGGAAAAGACATGAGGAAGAAAGCTATGGAGTGGAAGAAGCTGGCAAAGGAGGCTGCTACTGGTCCCAATGGATTATCTTTTCTGGATTTGGACAAAATGGTTAATGAGGTGTTGCTCTCTAAGAAACTAAAGTAGGGTAATTACTTGGTTGAACATTCTTATTGTTTCTTTGAATTGTGCAATTTACTGATCCTTTGTATTTGGTATTTTTCATTCACTGTACTTTTTGGCTTTTTCTATTTTTATTTAATTCCATTAGTATTGTTCCTTCATTGTAATTCTCCTTTGATTCGATTGATACAGTCCTTCTAAAAGTTCATGTACAATCTAGGATTAAGATGGTAACATTTATTCTTACAGCTCACTGATAGTTTGTGTCATCAAATATTAAGCATGTAAAGAAGGCAGAGATTAACCTCAGTATTGGGAAATGTATGTGTGCAAGGTGAAAATAGAGATCGAGCAATATGCTTACACTGAAGTCACCAGGCTCATCCCTCAAACATGACCGTGCTTCATGTTTTCCATTTAATAGTTCTTCCATTACCAGTTTCAACTTCATATTCTTCACAAATCACCTGCAATGCATAAAGTAAGTCTCAAGTAGGATGAGGTAAGGCAAAAGATAATAGCATGATAAGGCAAGAATAATCATATCTTAATAAGCAACATATTATACCCTTAAGAATACTTTTGCCACTAGCAAGAAGATTCATATTAGATGTTTCAAAACCTGAGAGAGTATGAACTCAACATATTCATAGAATTAATCTTAGTATGTAGAGCCATTCTGGTAACAAAATGACAATATTTCAGACAGAAAAGAAAAACAACAATGTCAGTAGATCTTATATCAGTAAAACGCTAGCCAGTTTTAAGAACATCGTTACATAATTCAATATGATCTAAATGAATAAGGATAAGGACTGAATCTTGTACACTACTCGTGAAATAGTATGTAAATTTTTTCTTTTCTTAAGGGGCCTAAATAGGACATTAGATTAGGTTTGATAAATGAAAAAAAGGAGATTAGGATTTAGTGTATAGTGTCTGACAATGATGGCATGAAGACGACAGACTCCTGTAAGTACTCCTCCGCCGTCCAGGCCTTCCTTTTTAGGTGTAACAGATTGTATGATCATTCCAATGATCTTCCTTTTTAGTATAAATATGGTCAAGACTAAAGACAAGTGCTTATTCTGCTTTCCTCAAGTTACTTGTCTTCCATCCTTAAAGCACATCATTCCATTTTCTAGAAAGCTTTCTGCTAATTTGTGTACGATTTGAGATAGAGATTGTTTTCCAAGGGGCTTGATGGCAGAAAAGCCTCATGCAGTTTGCATGCCACGCCCAGCTCAAGGTCACATAAACCCAATGCTCAAACTAACCAAACTGCTTCACTACAGAGGCTTTCATATAACCTTTGTCAACACAGAAAACAACCATCAACGCTGGCTTAAATCTCGAGGCCCCAACTCCGCTGATGGCCTCCCTTCCTTTCGTTTCAAAACAAGATGGCCTCCCTCCAACTGTTGCAAATGCCACCCAACACATACCATCTTTATGTGAATCCACAAAGAAAAACTGCTTAGCTCCCTTTAGAGAACTTCTTTCGAAGCTGAATTCTTTTTCAAACGATAATATTCCTCCGGTAACTTGCATAGTCGCCGATGGTGCCATGAGCTACAGTCTATACGCTGGTGCAGAACTGGGAATTCCGGTAGTTCTATTCTGGACACCAAGTGCTTATAGCTTCATGGGCTACCTTCAGTATCACCGACTCATCCAAGAGGGTCTCACTCGTCACTCCTCTCAAAGGTATTGATTTGATCAAAATGAAAATCGAACTACATGTATTTATTATAATCTGCAATTCTGCATCAGATTTAAGTCAACTTACTGATACTCTAACTTCAACTTGCAGATGCCAGCTATCTAACAAATGGGTATTTGGATACTGTAATAGATTGGATACCAGGCATGAGAGGAATTCGTTTAAAAGATATTCCCAGTTTCATTAGGACAACAGACCCAGATGACATCATGCTGAATTTTCTTGTATATGAGACTGAACGATCACAACTAGCTTCTGCTAGTCTTGAACACGTTCTACGACTTGGAGCATGAAGTTCTAGAAGCACTTTCAAGTTTGCTACGACCTATTTATCCCATTGGACCTGTACATCTACAACTTCATCAGATCCCATCAGACAGTGACCTGAAGTTGATAGAATCAAACCTATGGATAGAGGAACCAGAGTGTCTTGACTGGCTTCACTTGAAAGAACAATTCTGTGGTCTATGTCAATTTCGGAAGCACTACAGTCATGACAGCCGAGCAGCTAACTGAGTTTGCTTGGGGACTTGCAAACAGCAACAAGCCATTTCTCTGGATCATAAGGCCTGACCTTGTTGCTGGAGAATCAGCTGTGCTTCCACCAGATTTTTTTAGAAGAAACCAAGGAAAGGAGCCTATTAGCAAGTTGGTGCCCCCAAGAACAAGTTTTGAGCAACCCAGCAATCGGGGGCTTCTTGACACACAGTGGATGGAACTCTACTATTGAAAGTGTGAGTGGTGGAGTGCCGATGATTTGTTGGCCTTTCTTTGCTGAGCAACAAACGAATTGTATGTACTGTTGCAAAGAATGGGGCATAGGAATAAAGATAGAGGGTGAAGTTAAGAGACATTACATAGAAGGGTTTGTGAGAAAGTTGATGGAGGGAGAGGAAGGCAAAGAGATGAGGAAGAAAGCCAAGGAATTGAAGAGGTTGGCAGAGGAGGCTAGTAGTGGTCCGAATGGGTCATCTTTCTTGAATGGATCATTGGGAAAAGATTGTATTCCTTACTGAGCAAGTGAGCAGTATTCTCTGTTATATTTAGAGCAGCTAGCTCACTCCAATATGAAATAGAAAATCCCCTATGTTCAGGAACTAATCATCATATAGAACCAGAAAATCTCCATCTATTCAGTGGACAATATGTTTGTTGTTTTCACGTGTTTTTCACCTAGCCATAAATGTCAGGATTTCGGTACTAGCCACTGCACTGAAGTTCTTTAGGTTTTGGGATCACAGAAAGAGGTCTTATTTGGAGGGTCTTAAATCTGGTTTTTTGCCTTATGAGAACAGCAAGGAAAGGTTGTATATGGCATGAGAAGGTATAGGGAAAGGAATAAGGAAACTGATGGCAGCTAAAAAGCCACATCTTATGAACATCAAAAGCTATGAGCTGATGTGACAGTAATACTTAATCTTAACCATGATATTCTCTCTTTGAAAATGTGCAAGGCTAAGAATAAAGATGACAGAATGTAACTTGATGAAGAGTAGTGGATGGTGGCCACACTTGCTATAAAACTGGTAAGAATTCTGTATCCCACAGCATCCCATATTCAGAGAAAATGGAAATGGATTGCAAAGGCTTAACCACAGAGAAGCCACATGCAGTCTGCGTCCCATTCCCAGCTCAAGGCCACATAAATCCAATGCTAAAAGTAGCTAAACTCCTCCACTTCAAAGGTTTTCATATAACCTTTGTTTGACGGTTTCCCTTCCTTTAGATTCGCGACAATTCCAGATGGTCTTCTTCCAAAGGATGCAAATGTTGCCACACAACACATGCCATCGCCATGCGAATCCATGAGGAAAACCTGCCTAGCACCCTTCAGAGACCTTCTTTTGAAGCTCAATTCTTCACCAAATTCGCCACCAGTGACCTGCATAGTTGCTCATGGTATCATGAACTTCACTCTTGATGCAGCCCAAGAACTAGGCCTTCCTGAAGTTATTTTCTGGACAACAAGTGCTTGTGGTTTCATGGGCTACCTTCAATATCACAATCTCATCGAAAAGGGTTTGATTCCTCTTAAAGGTAGTGTCACCAATTTTGGCAGAACATAACTACTTGGTGAAGTCTCTTTTGGTTTTATGAAAAAAAAAAAAAAAAAAAAAAGGTGGATATTAAAGCAGCTACTGACTTATTATTCTGTGTGAAATGATTTTGAAATTACTTTTAATCTCTCATCATAGAACATTTGAAATGGTTGATTTTGTAATAAACCTGCGTGTTATAACTTGTTCTACATTTCTTGCGCTAGAAATGTCGACTCACTTCACTAGCTATGTTCTTTGTTGACTTGCAGATGACAGTTATTTGACAAACGGGTATTTGGATACAGTGATAGATTGGATTCCAGGAATGAAAGGAATCCAATTGAAGGATGTCCCAACCTTCATTAGAACTACTGACCCAAATGACCCCATTCTGCACATAATATTGCACGATACAAAACAACTTCAAAGAGCTTCAGCTATCATTTTGAACACATTTGATGCCTTAGAGCATGAAGTTCTAGAAGCGATTTCGCATTTGCTACCACCTATATACTCTATTGGACCCCTGTACTTACAACTTAACCAGATACCAGCTGAAGATGACAACTTCAAGTTGACTGGAGCAAATCTATGGACAGAAGAACCAGACTGTTTTCAATGGCTTGACTCTAAAGAACCTAGTTCTGTGATTTATGTCAACTTTGGAAGCAGTACAGTTATGACAGACAAGCAGCTACTTGAATTCGCTTGGGGACTTGCAGACAGCAGCAAGACCTTTTTTTGGATCATTAGGCCTGACCTTATTGGGGGAGAATCACCTGTCCTGCCACCAGAGTTTATAGAACAGACTAAAGAAAGAAGTCTGCTAGCAAGTTGGTGCTGTCAAGAACAAGTCCTAAGCCATCCAGCTATAGGAGGGTTCTTGACACACAGTGGCTGGAACTCAACCATTGAGAGTGTGTGCGGGGGAGTGCCGATGATCTGTTGGCCCTTCAACGGTGAGCAACAAACCAACTGTAGGTACTGTTGCAAAGAATGGGGTATAGGAATAGAGCTGGAGGGTAATGTTAACAGAAACTACATAGAAAGTGTAGTGAGGAAGCTATTGGAGGGAGAAGAAGGAAAGCAGATGAGGAAAAAATCCAAAGAGTGGTTAAAGTTGGCAGAGAATGCCACTACTGGCCCTCATGGCTCATCTTTCTTGGATTTGGACAAAATGGTTAACCAAGTCTTGCTATCTCCAACAGATTAGAACTGATAAACTGTAATAGTTTTTTGTTCTGTACTAATAATCAACACTTCAACAGTACTTAGTATCTTGATAATATCATTCTATCCTTGAAAGTGACTCTTTTATCATCCTAATTGTACTGCTAAATCATACTGGCATATATGTCTCAAAGAATCTCACTTTTCTATCCATTTAGGTAGAGCTCAATTATTTGTGGAAGACCTGGACTGGGAAACAGGATGTTTGGTTAATATGATAAAGCTAATTAATGACATGACACTTCCCACTTCCCACTTCCCACTTCGACTCCCTGTAGCTAAAGGAGTAATATCCCAACAAACAGTCTAACCAACTCCAATTTCCACTCTCACATTCATACAGATTACAGAATGCCAAAGCATTAAGAAACTCCATTTTCTGGTCCCCATCTGAAGTCTATGATGTAAATTTATTATCTTTACCCTTATAAGTTATAATCTTTAGATTCACCAAAAATAGAAAATGGTGCATTGATGAAGCAAATAGGCACTAAGAATTGTAGCATCTTTTCATGTATTGGAATGAAAGACTTCAAATACCTGATATTCTGCTTCAGGAACATCCTACAGTGACTGGCCACCTTTCAAGACTCCAGCTTTCTCTGAATATCACAAACCATCCAATTAAAAGATTAATTCAAGAAACATTAAAAGTTTAAAAAACACAAAAGAAAGAGCTCCAAAGTCCAAACTGTCAAAACCCAATTACAGATTTTGGGGGTAAGAAAACGCCTTTAGGTTGAAGACGACCAAAAAAATGAGTGCTAAATCAGTACCAACGTGGCAGTTTTGGGGCAAATTGATAGATGTAAAATAAGTCAAGGACAAAAACTTATAATTTAGTAAACTCTGGGGGGCATTTCTGAAAACTAACCCAATTTCATACATTTCATAAACCCCTAAAACCCTTCTTTTTATGTTTTACTTTAAAACACAGATTCGAGAGAGTTATGGCCGGTGAGGCAAGCAAAGAATGATTGAAGGTGGGCTCATCTTCTCCACTCCTCCTCTTCAAGTTCAAAAACTCTCACCTTTCTCTCTATATTATTGTTTTCCCAATACTTTATCTCTTTATTTCGCCTTTACTGTCTTTTTATGAAGAAAAGACGACACAAAACTTGTGGAAGCTTTTCTGATATTTCTTGATAATGAAAACTTTACAGATCTACAATCTATATAAGACTAGTATGAATAGTATAAGAGAAGTATGAACAGTCAAAAGTAAAACAAAAAACCATAGGATAATAGGGAGCACCACAACAGCCTGTTATCCCATACTTCCAATACTCCCCCTCAAGCTGGATCAAGGGGATTCATTGAGCCAAACTTGCCCAAAATTCAATGAAATTGAGCAGCGGAAAGAGACTTGGTAAAAATATCAGCTAATTGATCATAACTACGAGTGTAGAGAGTCTTAATGATCTTAGACTAAATTTGAGCTCGAATATATTGACAATCGACCTCTATGTGCTTGGTTCTTTCATGAAAGACAGGATTAGAGGCAATGTGCATTGCAGTTTGGTTATCACAGTAAAGAGACATGGGTTGGCTACGAGTGTAGAGAGTCTTAATGATCTTAGACTAAACTTGAGCTCGAATATATTGACAATCGACCTCTATGTGCTTGGTTCTTTCATGAAAGACAGGATTAGAGGCAATGTGCATTACAGTTTGGTTATCACAGTAAAGAGACATGGGTTGGCTACTGGGGGGTCTCAAATCAGACAACAATCCCTTCAGCCAAATAAGCTCACAAGCAGTGGAAGCCACAGCTCTATATTCAGCTTCGGCACTAGAACGAGCAACAACAGTTTGCTTCTTACTTCGTCAGGTAACTAAGTTACCACCAACAAATGTGCAAAAACCAGTAGTTGATTTACGATCCAAAGAGTTTCCTACCCAATCAGCGTTCGTGTAGCCCATAATATCAGTGTTACCATTCGGTTTCATCAGGATTCCTCTCCCAACAGACCCTTTTAAGTAGCGAAGAATGCGCTTAACAATGTGTATATGAGCCAAAGTATGAGCGTGCATGAACTGACTGACTATGCTCACTGCATAAGCTATATCAGGGCGAGTAATAGTAAGATAAATAAGCTTACCAACCAGCTTTTGATACAACCTGACATCTGAGAGAAGTTTACTTGATACATCAAGTTGAAACTTGTTGTCCAGGGGAGTGTTAGCTGGTTTGCTATCCCACATATCTGCATCCTTCAACAAATCAAGAGTATACTTTCTTTGATTTAGAAACAACCCTTTGTGAGAAGTTGCCATTTCTATACCAAGAAAATACTTAAGGGGGCCCCAAATCCTTAATAGCAAACCTGCTACGAAGGGACTGTTTAAGAATGTTAATATCTTCAATATTGTCATCGGTCACAATCAGATCATCAACATAAATAAGCACTATAAGTTTGCTTGTTAAACCGATCGAAACAAATAGAGAGGAATCAGCATTGCTTCTTTGAAAACCAACCTCTTCAAGGATAGAACTGAGCTTGGCATACCATGCACGTGGAGCTTACTTTAAGCCATAAATGGCTTTATGAAGTTTGCACACCATCTCCGGATTATGAAATTGAGGGTGACCAGGAGGTAGCTTCATATACACCTCCTCTTCAAGATCCCCATGTAAGAAAACATTCTTAACATCCATTTGATAGAGAGGCCAAGTATGATTCACTGCAACAGATAACAAAACCCTCACTGTACTCATTTTTGCAACAGGAGCAAAAGTTTCATTGTAGTCGACTCCATAGGTTTGAGTAAACCCACGAGCTACCAACCGTGCTTTATGCCTCTCTACACTCCCATCAGAATGAAACTTGGTCTTGTATACCCATCTACTACCGACAACCTTTTTCCCTTTAGGAAGTCTCACTATACTTCATGTCATATTTTCATCAAGAGCATGAAGTTCATCAAACATAGCTTCCTTCCACACAACATGATTATTTGGTTCTTCAAAACTATGAGGTTCATGATTATCATCAACAGCACCCAAAAAGGCAGAGTGAGCGGAAGAAAATTTTTTGTAAGAGATGTAAGCAATCATTGGGTACCTTGCTGTATATGTCACATAATCTTTGAGTTTTGATGGAGGACCTCGTTCTCGTGTAGGGTATCTGCAAGGTAAAACTGCATGTGGAGAAGGAGGCTCAAGATTATGTTGCATAACTAACTCAGGTTGATTTATAACTGCATTTAAAGGAACTGCTTGAACTTCTAAAACTAGAGTAGCAGGTTTGAAAGACTCAATACCATCCCCAACACCAGGATGATTGGAACTTGAAGTTGGAGTAGTAGGATAGGAAAGCTCAGTGTCATCCCCAATAACAGGATGACTGGAAGTTGGAGCTAGAGTAGTAGGATTGGAAGGCTTACAGCAATCCTTATCAATTGGAATACAGGGTCTTGGGAACATATCAAATAATGACTCCCCCTGACTGAAACCATCTGATTTGCCAATATAGTAAGGGTTAGCCTCATCAAATCTAACATCCCTAGAAACAACAATCTTTCGAGTAGAAAGACTCGAAAGATTGTAACATTTGTAGCCCTTTTGAGTGGAAGAATACCCTAAGAACACACACTTTTCTGCCCGAGGATCAAGTTTTCCTCTTTGGTGAGCTTGTATGTGAACAAAGCAGACACAACCAAATACTTTAAAGTGAGAGATATCAATCTTTCTTCCTTTCAACACTTCAAGAGAAGATTTACCATCAAGCACTCTAGTAGGCAGTCGATTAATGAAATAAGTGGCAGTGAGCACACTTTGAGACCAAAATCTCTTAGGTACATTCATTTGGAACATGAGAGCTAGCTCTTGTTTTCTCAAAAAGATCCCAATTTTTTCTCTCAGCTTCCAATATTTTGAGTATTGAAGTGTTTCATTTTCAATCATTTTGAGAATATAGGATTATGAACTGATAAACAGGTTGAACTGATATATGGGTTTTGATAAATGGGTTCAATTGGAAAAGAAATTAAACAAAATTGTTGGTTTTAAGTATTTGATTCTTTCACTTGAATTCATATTTAAAAATGATTGTTATGGTAAATATCTGTGCCCACTGATTGTGGTCAGCTGAACAAACACAGTTCAGGTTTCTCTCCAACTATCTTCAGGGGTGTAGACTCTGTACTCTAGCACATTTTAATGTTAGTGAATATAGTCAGTCAAGCAGATTACAACATCAACTTTCCTTGGTAGGATGGAAAGTGTTGCTAGCTTGAAAAATAAGTCGCCGACATTCGTTACGCTGAACGGTAGGAGGGATATGAGATGGAGTTGTTAAGGGTAGAGGGGAGACGTAAGTGGTGGGAGATTGATAGGAATAAATGCAGAGGGAAATAGAGGAGGTGATTGGTCAGTGAATTTGAGGAATTAAGGATTTGGTTTTTGTGTTTATATGAACACTAAATAATCGCAATTACTTAACTGTGTTTGATAGAGCAGCAAGGAATTTTGATATTCTTTTTTTTTTTAATCTATCAACGACAGTATCCTCAAAAGTTTTTTAGGCCCAGAGACTAATCCGTGCCGGGGATCATGTCAAAACATTTCCTCCCCCTAGCCACTAAGAATAAATTGGGATTTAAACTCTAATTAAAGTCGGCGGGATTCGAACCTAGTTACGAAGGATTCTCATATAAAAGCTTTTACCAACTCGACCACTTGTGGTAGTCAGAAATTTTGATATTTTTGTGATTAGTCTAGTGGTATTTGCATCCCGAATACAAACTCCCCATCCACCAAAATAAAATGAAAAAATCTTCAGCGATTCAGACGCAGGAATGCAGACTCACCTCATACGGATATGAATTGTTATAGAGCTTCGTATATTTTGGATAAATTTTTTACTGGACATAATTTTACGACAGTAAAATTGGAATACTTATTGACCAGGCATCTAGCATTCTAAAACGGTAAGTCACTCCCTTTCCCTATAAAACCATGGTAGCACATCCTCTTTTCAAAATCATCCTTTTTGTTTATCATTTGAGAGAGAAGGAATGGATTTGGAAACCTCAGAGAAGCCACATGCAGTTTGTATACCACTCCCTGCTCAAGGTCACATAAACCCGATGCTAAAATTGGCTAAAATCCTTCACCACAAAGGCTTTCATATAACCTTTGTCAACACAGAGTACAACCATGAGCGCCTGCTTAAATCCCGAGGTCCCAACTCTCTTGATGGTCTGCCCTCGTTTAGGTTCAAATCAATTCCCGATGGTCTCCCTCCTACTGAAGCCAATGCCACCCAAGACATACCAACCCTATGTGGTTCCATTAGAAAAAACTTCTTAGCACCCTTCAGAAGCCTCCTTTCAGAACTCAATTCTTCGTCAAATTGGCCTCCTGTTAGTTGCATAATTTCTGATGCAGGCATGACCTTCACTCTTAATGCAGCCGATAAACTTGGTCTTCCAGAAGTTCTCTTCCAGACAGCGAGTGCATGTGCATACATGTGCTTTCTTCACTATGCCCATCTCGTTGAAAAGGGTCTTGCTCCTCTTAAAGGTATGGTTTCTCACTATTTTGGAACACTGACTCTATAATAAACATGTTGATCGAGTACTATAACGTTAACTTCACTTTGTGTCTCTCTTATTTGCAGACGCCAGTTATTTTACGAATGGCTATTTGGACACCGTCATAGATTGGATACCAGGCCTGAGAAGTATACGTTTGAGGGACATGCCAACCTTCATTAGAACCACAGACCCAGAGGATGTCATGATGACATATGTTGTGGAAATCACCAAACAAGCTCAAAGAGCGTCTGCTATCATTATGAACACATTTGATGCCTTGGAGCATGAAGTTTTAGAAGCATTTTCAAGTTTGCTACCGCCTGTGTACTCCATTGGACCTCTTCATCAACAACTCAGTCATATCCAAGAAGACGACGACTCAAAGACGATTGGGTCAAATCTTTGGAAAGAAGAACCAGAATGTCTTGAATGGCTTGAGTCAAAAGAACCAAATTCTGTGGTTTATGTAAACTTTGGAAGTATCACAGTCATGACAGATGAACAGCTGATTGAGTTTGCTTGGGGTCTCGCAAATAGCAACATGACCTTTCTGTGGGTGATTAGGCCTGATCTTGTTGCTGGAAAATCAGCTGTGGTTCCTGTAGAGTTTGTGGAAGAGACCAAGGGAAGGAGTTTTTTGGCGAGTTGGTGCCCTCAGCAACAAGTTTTGAGCCACCCAGCTGTAGGAGGGTTCTTGACACACAGTGGATGGAACTCTACAATTGAAAGTGTGTGTGCAGGAGTTCCCATGATCTGTTGGCCCTTCTTTGCTGACCAACAAACAAATTGTAGGTTCTGTTGCAAAGAGTGGGGTATAGGCATGGAAATAGAGGTTGACGTACGAAGAAATTACATAGAGGATCTTGTGAGGAAATTAATGAAGGGGGAGGAAGGCAAAGAGATGAGGAAGAAAGCCATAGAATGGAAGAAGTTGGCCGAGGAGGCTACCGCAGCTCCTAATGGTTCATCTTTCTTGAATTTGGATAAGATGATTAATCAGGTGCTTCTTTCTCGTAGAAATTAGATTCAAATTAGAATTTATATGGATACTATGTGTTGGGATAATCTAAATAAGGATCACTGTTCTTTGATAGTCGGAGTGTATGGTATTGTAATAATCAGCATGCAATGCAAATTTCACTTTGCTTTCTTGTTCGGATGATTGTATGTTTGGAGTGTAAGTTTTACAGCTTGAGAAAGTTAAGAAAGGAAGCACAGCTTTAATAATATTATTGATATGGATGCTGATGCCTACTGATTAAAGGTGGCTCCATGAACTATATCTCTCTGTATTCACTGGTCCAGCATGAATTCCTTACTCGTGTTTCCAACTGCTAATGTCCTGCAGTTCACTTTCATTAATTTAGTCTCTATCTTTGATTAAATGGTGATTACTACCTTGATTGTGAAGGCATCGTAGTATTTTAGCCGTGTAGTATACTCTAGCATAAGATTTTATCGGATACAGTTGCAAAAATGATTAGATGTGAGCTATTGTTCACATATATTCAAAAAGAGGAAGATAAAACTGAAAGCAGACTCATCATTGTTTATGGCTATGAGGATTCTGTTTATCAACATTAATAAAGGAGGAAAATTCACCATTAGTGTCTCAACTTTTGTGACTCGGTCAGTTTGATACTCGACGTTTAAACTTGATCAAATTGATACATGAACTTGTATTTTGCCATCAATGAGGTGCCTCCGTCCAATTTTCGTCAACAATTTATTAACATGGCTCAGACGTGAGTCCCAAAAAAAAGGCAAATGAAGTCATTTTACTAAAACCGAAACCTTAATTAGGGTTCGGTAAAATAAAAAAAAAGATTTGGTCAGGTCTATCCAATTTTTGTTCAGTTTTTTTCTGGAAAGAAAGATAGGGAGAAAGACGGTGAAGAAAAAAAAATAAAAAAAATAGAGTAGGAAAGTTTCGGTTTCAGTAAAATGACTTCATTTGCCCTTTTTTTGGGACCCACATCTAAGCTACGTCTGGAAATTAACGGTACTGTAACGAAAATTGGACGGGGGCATCTCATTGATGGTAAAACACAAGTTCATGTATCAATTTGATCAATTTTAAAGGTCGACTATCGAACTGACTAGGTCACAAGAGTTGACGGATCATTGGTGAATTTTTACCCCATAAAAGTGATACATGCAACTTTCTATCTCAGTTTTTTTATTGCTTTCCATCCAAATTATTGGAGTTGTGCATCACCAGTTCTTTGTTTTCACATCTCATGCAGGATTTCCCAATTATAAAGATGGAAAACTATATAATTGTGTTCAATCCATAGTTGAACAACTGCATATAATGGCCTCCACGAACAACTTAAGGGAGCCTGCTTAATGTCACGAGCTTAAATTTTGCGACACGATCGCTCGTGCGGCCTTACCAACCGCTATGCTAAGTCAGCCTTTCCGTTGGTCGAACAACCTCTTGGCTAGAACAAAAATGGTAGAGGAAACTAAGTCGTTGAAGAAGATCAACTTATATTGAGTTTTAGAGAAAGTTTACAAAATTGTAAAATTCCTAAAATTGATGTTTCCTCCGTGCCAAATCAAAGCGGCACCTACATCCTATATATAGGCAGGCTAGCATGCCGAAGAATCTTCTAGACGTATCCGACTCTAGAAATTTATATACACTCCTAGTGTGTCCTAACACTATCCATACGTATCCAAGAGTGTTCTAGAATGATCGAGGTTCCGCTAGAGCCTCACACTGCCCCGCGCAGCTCCGCACTGCCCTGAATAGTGCTCCAGAACCTTCCGGAGATACCTGCAGCCATGCTACCAAAATGTCGAGTGGTTCTCGGAATTTTCCGGAGATCTCTACATCCTTCTCGATCACTTGAGAACACTCCGGGTATTCTCCAAAAATGTCCTTGAGCCATGTTTGACTCTATCATGCTCAAGGGGATTTCGGCGGGGCGTGACATTCTCCCCCACCTATGCTCGCAACGCCCTTGTTGCGTCCTCGTGATATTGCCGGATTTTGTCTTTGAATTGCCAAAGCATGTCCTCGGACTCCCAGCTAGCTTCTGAATCGGGTTGTCCTCTCCATTTGACAAGGTATTCTGTATACCTTGGCACACCTCGATGTCGGATGACTCGGTCTGCGAGTACTTCTTCTATTTCCTTGTCGAAAGATGTGATGAAACTCCTCTTGATGGGTCTTCCTCGTCGTCATGGTACGGCTTTAGCATGCTAACGTGGAAGACCGGATGAATCTTTAGCTTGGCCGGCAAATGAAGTTTGTATGAAACCTTGCCAATGCGCTTGGCGACCTCAAACGGCCCCTCGTACGTACGTATCAAGCCTTTGTGCACCTTCCTAAAGGCCTTGAACTGTTGGGACAAGAGTTTCACGAGTACAAGGTCCCCTTCCTTGAACTCCACATGCCTTCGCTTCTTGTCTGCCCATTCTTCATTCGTAACGCAGCCTTATGCAATGCCGCCCGAGCGAGCTCCGTCTGCTCATGCCAGAACTTGGTAAACTTATGTGGCTGGACTCTTTCCCTCGTAGCGTGTGGCAAGGGAAAGAGGTGTTGTCAGCTGCTACCCTAGGACGATCTCAAAAGGACTCTTGCCGGTCGCCTCGCTTTGTTGTAGGTTAAATGAGAATTGCGCTACGTCCAAAATCTTGTCCCAGTCCTTTTGATTGGCACTTACATAGTGCCATAGATATACTTCGAGAAGAGCATTGAACCGCTCAGTTTTACCGTCGCTTTGCGGATGAAAACTTGTCGAAAAGTCCAAGTCTGTCCCCAACATTCTGAACAACTCCATCCAGAACCTCCCAGTAAAGCGCGGGTCTCGGTCGCTGGCAATGCTCTTCGGTACGCCCCAGAGTTTGAAAACATTGCGTAGGAACAGCCTCGTTGTCTCCTCCGCAGTGCAGTCAGCCGATAGTAGTCAGCGTGGGTCTTGTCTTGTTGGCATACAAGGCAAGTCCGAACGTACTCCTCTACCCCGTCACGCATTTGCGGCCAATAGTAAATGGACTTCAAAAGAGCAAGTGTGCGTCTTACCCCTGGATGGCCGGCCCATAAGGAGTCATGACACTCCTTGATCATCTCCCTTCTCAAGTTGCCCCACCTCGGTGTGCACTTCATATGGTTTGGTGTGGTCAAGAAGACTCAAGACGGGCTCTTCACATACGGCCTTCTTCAAGTCTTCAAAGGCTTCTTGGCACTTCAGCGTCCACTCTTATGCCTTGTTCTTCTTGAGAAGGTCTGTCAAAGGCGCTGCCCTCGCCGAATAGCTCTTGATAAATCGGCGATAGTAGTTCACTAGCCCGAGAAATGATCTCAGCTCATGTACCTTGGTGGGCGGCTCCCATGCTTGGATGGAGTGCACTTTGCAATCCTCCATCAGTAACTTGCCGTCTCGGATCTTATGTTCGAAGAATAACACTTCCGGCTTAGCAAAGGAACACTTCTCCAACTTGATGTATATCTCGGATCTTGTTGTCGGCACGACGCACGCCTTATCGCCATCCATGATGCACATGTTGTTGGCGAATGGCACCGCGAACGCCTTTACTTGGTCCAGAAATTCTAGCGCTAGGACGACTTTATAGTCATCCATTGGAACTATAGAGAAGTCAAGGTTGCCTCGCCATGTCCCTACATGGACCTCGACTCCTCCAATGCCATCAATGGGTCTTGCAGGCGAGTTAACAGCCTTAATGGAGCCCCCTCCATTGTTGCCTCTAAGTACAAGCCTCCTTGCTTCTTTTATAGAGATGAAGTTGTGTGTCGCACCCGAGTCGAGCATTGCCATGGTTGGCTTGCCTCCCAGGGAAATGTCGACAAAGATTAGGCCTTTGGCTTGGACTTTGGGTGTCGAGCGAATTCCGTTAAGCAATTGTATCGACCCCATGTGTGCACCATTGTCACTAGCTTCAGCTTCGTTCTCGCCTTGACGACTCCCCAACAACGCACTCAATGCTCGTTTCTGTGGACAGTCCCTTGCCCAGTGAGGACCGTCGCACAAGAAACATTTTTTGTTGTTGGGCTTGTTCGAGCCTCGCGACTCCTTTTGTTTGCCCTTGTCTTTGCTCTTTGCCAAGTAAGTGCCTTGTTGCGACTCTTTGCGAGGGCTATTGTCTCTCCCACCTTTGGCATCCTATCTTTTGGCTTCGTGGCAGTCTCCCTTGGATTGGTATAATCGATTAGACTCTCGGCCACAGCTATGGCAGTGGCAAGGTCTTGCACCCCACGTCGCCTTAGCTCGGTCTTAGTCCATGGTTGGAGACCATCCATGAAGTTAAAGAGCGCATCCTTGTCGGATAGGTCGGGGATTTCAAGCACTAGGTTAGTGAAATTTTTAATATACTCACGAATCGGTCCGACGTGCTTGAGCCTTCGTAGTCGAGCTCTTGCTTCGTCCTCGGCATTCTCCTGATAAAATTGGCGCTTAAGCTCTTTGGTAAAATCATCAAAGGTATTGATGGTGCACGTACCTTTTTCGATGTCTCCTCGCCTCCTTCGCCACCATAACATGGCAATGTCGGTAAGATATAGAGTCGTTGTCTTGATCTTGGCATCCTCTTCAGTGATGCCAACGGCTCCAAAGTATTGGTCCAGCCCCCAAATGAAGTTGTCAACTTCGCGAGCGTTACGTGAGCCCCCGAAGCTCTTAGGCTTTGGCACCTCAATGTGCCTTGCCTCCGCTGCCCCACTGCTGTCTGTCCCTGCTGCCAACGCACGCCTGCAGAGGACCAACTCCTCCCGCATCTCCTCGATGTGAGTTAGCGCGTCGTTGAGTTCCCTTTCGTGAGCTTGACGCATTTGGGCGAGTTCACCCTTGAACTCATCGCGTATCTTTATCTCCATTTGCGATAGCAGATCCTTAATCGCAGAGTGGATTGCAACATCCTCATGTTCTAGACCGTCGACCCGTTGACCTAGTTCTTCCACACGGAGGTCCAACTCCTCCACCTGGGCACTCCTGCCATCCACACTTGCCTCTACCTGAGCAAGGCGTGAATCGAGAGCAGCTATCAACTCCTTCGACTTCTCCCCTCGAGATGTCTGTGGATTGGAGATATCACCGCGGCCACTTTCTTGCGTCGCCACTACGACAGGTTCAGTCCGATAAGTACCGCTCCTGGTACCCTTGGTAGGCTTACCGGTTTTAACCATCGTATCGGATACGACCTTAGTATCGGACACGGGCTCTGGTGTCGGACTAGGCTCTGATACCAACTGTCACGAGCTTAAATTTTGCGACACGATCGCTCGTGCGGCCTTAGCAACCCCTATGCTAAGTCAGCCTTTCCGTTGGTCGAACAACCTCTTGGCTAGATAAGGTTCATTTCATTATCATAATTACGTGTAATATAGTCATTATAGATAAGGTTCATGAACTGAATGAAAAACATATATTTGATTGTCTTAGTTTTGTTTGTCAATGGGAAAATCATTCTCAACAGTCAACTATACAAAGATGCAATTAACAGCATTTGACTCAAGCTCAATAAACATAAAAATCCAGCATACAAAACTAAGGCTACGACTGGTTTAATTAGGGAATGGCTTTGTAATAGAAAGAATTTTGCCTATAATGACCTGCAAGAAGGAGAGACTGTTGCTCAAAGGCCATGGACTATTTCTACATAAAAAGTTTCGGTGCTTAATTGTAGTCCACGAGAACTTTTGGTGCAAATACAAAAAAACTTATGAACTTTTTTTTTCTTCACAATCTTTAATGAAAGCTAGAAGTGCAAATGCATATAAAACCAAATATAATCTTCGATCGGCTTTTAATATGAAAAACTCCTTCAGATTTTATATTTTTAAGAGTTCATTAAAAAAAAATTAGGTCCTCGAATATCAATCATTAAAAATGCATGCCTCAAGAAGTTGCATCATCATCAATCACTTCTGTGAATCCCTTTGAAGGCTAACCAAAGGAAGCTGCAGTGCTATCCTCATCAAAAGTAGTAGGAGGAAAAGGACAATGACCAGACCCAAAAGCCTTCATATGATCCTTCAATGACCTCTTGTGCTTGAAATCAGAACCACAAGTGCAAAGCCAGCGCTTGCCACAATTCTTCTCATGAGTTCTCCAATCGCCTTTCACAGCCAGCAACTTCCCACACTTTCGGCACATGAAGGGCTTCACGCCATGCTTCCTCTTGTAGTGAGTTTGAAGTGTTCGAAAGTCTTTCAAGGGTTTTGCTCTTGGGTACTCTATGTTGTTTTTGCAGCCTTCTGCACAGCAATAGCATGGGAGGCTTAACATTGCTCGAGGTTGTGTTCCCTTCAGTGACTCCGGTCCTCTTCGGTACTGCGATCCATGCCCCCACATGTGCATCTATCCACAAGAATACAATGTGAAACAATGGAAATATGTACATATATAGTTGAAATTCCAATAATATGCAGAACTTGTCTGGAAATTTTGCAGACATTGAGAACTTTTGCTACATGAACTCCTTATTTTGGAGGAGACTAAATTAAACTGTTATGTATTGTTTGTTTTCCAAAAAATTATGTTGAGGGTTGCCAATCAGGACCACAAATTCAAAAAATTAAACATTCCAGACGGATTGTTCGAATATATAAGTGCCAAACAATCTGGCAGAAGAAAATTTCCATACATATGATCATGTAATTGTAAGATTACTTTGTACCTAATTTAATTCAAAAAAATCTTTGATTTTACCTGCAGATTGTTGTAGCGGTTAAATGTTTTGAAGCAGACATGGCAAGAAAAATGAGTGAAGCCAATGAGAATCTGTTCCCGAGTTGGAATCCAGTACTTCTGTTCTGCAGTCACATTTTCGTGATCCGACACTTCCTTCTCAGTCGAACTCGCAGAGCGGTCTGAATACTCAGGAAGGCCGATGTGCAAGGCCACAGTAACTTCATCCTCTTTATTACGATCTTCACTGAAGGATTTAGGGTTTTCAGATGTCGAAAAACCTAAATCATGGGAATTGGGTGCTTGGTTCGGGTCCTTCTCAGTCGGAAAAAGATTGAGGGTCCTAGCAAATCTGGATGAAATTTCAGACGGCTCCATAGGTACTAGTTACATGGAATGAAGCAGGGTGTAATATCTTGACTAAAGATCGAGGCTTTTAAAATGTGTTCAACATGAATGCATGCACAATCCTCAGGGAGAGAATATAGTGGTTGAATGAAAAGAACCTCTGATGAGGGGGTAATAACTACGTGCTGTATGTACTGTGTATATCATTTGGGAAAGAAAGGAAATAACCTTAAATTCTGTGGACCAAGACATCCCTAATAAGCAAGAATTTCACCACAGAAGATTGAAAATCGAATGCAATATGCTATGCATTATGCAGTCTGGTAAGTAATTAGTTCTCAACCAGACACATTTTGAGAGAGACTGGTGAATTACATATATAGTGTTGTATGGTAAAATCATTAATTTCTAGTTATCTGGGGACGTTACAATCAATTAATATTGATTCCGTGCAAGTTTATGGTTTCCCTATTATGTAAATAGTTAGTTGTTTATCGACCCAATCTATACAATGCCCTAAAGTTGGCATGATATGCCTTCAACTAATCAATCACTACGGTAAATGCTACTACTAGGGCATGAAAATGTGCTTAAGTTTCTTCATTTCATATTGACTTGGGCGCAATGTGATTAGTTTCTTTTTGAGGAAGCAATTTCACAGTAATACTACGTCCAAATCTGGGTAGAGCATTTGATCGGATACTAATTAAGCTGGGTCAAGATTGAGCAGTACGTAAACTGCTAAACTGAGGAAGAAGCTCCTCTTCCAAGTGCTTCGATTCAGTCTCTGTAATCAAACTGTCTTATACCACAAAATGTTAGTGCTCCTAGCTAACCAATCGATCACTACGCGCTCAAAGCATAAGATTGTACTCTGCTTTGTTGGCTAGCCAATTTTTTTCTTTTTTGAACAATGGGGAAATTTGAAGACCAAGGGAGACCATATAAAAATTATTTTAAAAAAAAATATAGTATTTGACTTAATACTGCGCACCATTATTTTTCACAAAAATATTTGTTTAACTTTTTCTTAGGTGCGAATATTGTCACCCTACCATTTTTTCTCAATTCACCGTACAAACTTTTTATTGGAATAACTTTCTAAAATCTAATCAGTGAAGAAATTAAACTAATATATAACTAATTATTCTTTTCTTCATTGCACACAGTACGTAGTTAATTAACGAACATTTCGACATGAATTGAAAGAGACGAATATTGAAACTTATTTAGAACATCTGTCAAATCAAATTATAATTTTTCTTCAAATTCAAAAACAATATGATTAATATTAGGAAAATTATTATTGTTTTATATTTGCTTTTTTTTTTTGGATATGTCACTCAAAGATATATCTGAAAAAGAAAAAAAAAAGTGATATAAGTAAAGTTAGTATGGAATTTGAACTCTGGTGCAGTGAGCAAATACAGTAAGATGAACAAAGAAAATAGTAGGATGATAATTATAACCGCACTTGTTTCTTATTTTGGAGAAAAAGTCCTCGAACCCAAATTCGTAAGTTCAAAATTAAGAGCATGTAACTCTCATCGAGTAAATGAAAGCAACTTTGCAACTCCAAATTAAGAGCATGCAACTCTGATAAGTAAATGAATGAACATAAGTGTGCCAAGGTATATATATATATATATATATATATATATATATATATATATATATATATATATATATATATATATATATATATATATATATATATAGGGTCCGGATCGGAGGACATCTTTTTGTACACAAATTTTGACACAGGTTTTCGGCCATTAGATTTTAAGATCTTTGATGGTCTAGATTAATTGTAGGTATGATGTCAACATTCACAAGGATGATGTGGCACTCTATATTTTTCATTTCAAATTATAAATACAAGAAGTGAAAAATAAAACTAAACTAAAATCAAACCGTTTTCAATAAAAGAAAACACAAAATTAAAATCAGGAACAAGAATTTTATATGAAGAACAAAAGCCTTTGAAAAAAAAACACGAAGAACATGAAGAATGACGAACTCAGAAAAAGAAAAAGAAAGGTGGAATGAAGTTCCCGGCTCCCAAACTCCTATCACAATTAAGCCTTCAATTTTACATAAAGTGGATTGCATCTGCAATGTTGGAAGGAAGAAGAAATACCCCACTTTTCTAGACTTCATGCTATCTAATTAATTAAATTAATGTCAATGGTACATACAGTAAAATTGAAGGCTTAATTGTGATAGGAACTTGGGCTTAATTGTGATAGCATTCATCCTTTCTTTTTCTTTTTCTGAGTTCGCCATTCTTCCTGTTCTTCGTGTCTTTTTTTTTTTTTTTTTCAAAGGTTTTTGTTCTTCATATATAATTCTTATTTCTGATTTTAATTTTGTGTTTTTTTTTTATTGAAAACAATTTGATTTTGATCTTGTTTTATTTTTCTTTTCTTGTATAATTTGTAATGGAAAATATGGAGTGTATATATATACATATCGAATAATATTATAGTGAAGTGAAGTGAAGTATTAGAATTTTGTTTATTAAATCACAATATCAAATAATCTATAATTACAGTACGTGAAAGTAATTTATGATCAGACTTGAAGAATTTTGCATCGCTACAATTAGTAGTACCATATGATGAATACATCAAATTTCAATGAAAAAACAAAAGAACATTGATCTAAATGAGTGTGAAAGAGAAAGAAAAAATGGGGAGAAATTGAGAGAAATTAATTGAAAGAGAAAGATTAATGAGATCGTCCCATACAAAAAAATGTTGAAAGAAACCAATATGATCGATGATCCCAACACATCCTTTTAAATGGCATGAAGGTTATACATTCGAATTACTTTCGAGAAAATCATGTATTTATGAATGAGTGGTTCCTTTTAGTTATCAGGAGGATTTTCTGAAGAAGCAGCTCCGGGTTCTGATTCTGTGGAGGCATGTTGTGGATTCTGTGAATCTGACACCAAAAATAAACCAAATTACAAGAATTTACACAAGTTAGATAGATATCAACATTAGTTGAGCTTAGGGCTCTCCCTAATTCCACCATTACATGTAATGCATTTCTAATCCAATGAGACAGCATCCGACACACATATTTGTTTTTATGTTCTTCGAAATGGTAGGGTTATCATGAACTTATGTCGACCATAAGGAAAATGACTAAAAGTTTCCAGCCTTGACCACTCAATCACAGGTCCACAGCTATATAAGGCTGAAAAAAAAAAGAGAGAGAGTAATACTTTCCTCCTCTTTCAAATTTAATATGCATTTCAGAATCCTCAAGTGTCTCAGAACTCGTGGTTCTTGATCACAACGGTGATATAGTTATGTTCTTGAACTCAGTGGTTGAAATAGGAATTGGTCGAAATAGGAGTGGCCGGGCAAAAGAACTGAGAAATAGGAAGCAGACTGATCTAGACAAAACTGGCTGATTTGATCCCGGTTTTCACTGATGAATCAAACTTACCCGCTATGTTGAATATATATTTTAGTTCGATTTTTATCTTTTACTCTGGAAACGAAACCTACCCCCGACCTCGATCTTAATATCCTAGGGCTCATCATTGGCAGTATCTACCCATGCATGCAGTATGTCCTGGACCTCTCTATCTCTTTTAATTATATATACGACCACTTGACTGCATGATCTTCTTCAGATCGAAATGAAAACTAAATATGTGAGACTGAGGAGCCACATGCTCTCACTCACTCCTGTTCGTTTACACTCTGCTGCTGCTTCTCTGTCACTCATGACTTCCCATTGACCCTTATTTGGGTCATCACACAGCTCACTCACATGGGTTGGCTTTGCCCTTGTTGCCCCACTAGGTCCATGTTAGACAAATCCCTAGGAAACATAAATATCTTTGAATCTATATTACTTCAATTCCAAGTGTTTCCTTTCATCATTCACCATCTCTTTCTATCTGGTATATAATAACAAATGAAAGTTTTCCCTCCCTGAATATGTAATGTTCTGCTAAGCTTAAAGAGAAAATGAAAGACAGAGATTAAGGTAGCGAGTTACCGGAAGGAGAGGTCAGAGGAGGACGCCTTAATGTTGGGGGCTGTTGTAGGATTGGAGGAGGATGATAAGAGGAGAAGGAGGCATCTGCCATCTGCTGCGTAGGGTAGTAGACATAGGAAGGTGCAGCGGGCATACGATGCGCCTGGGGTACCGGAGCAAATGATCCCCTTGGAGATTGAAAAGAGTAGCTTTGATGATAGTAGTATGGAGCTCCCATTGTTGAAGGTGATGATGCTCCATAGAGTTGTTGCTGGTAGTACTGGGGCTGTTGATGATGAACTACTTGTTGGTTGTACATAGCAGCTTGCTGCAAACCATGTATTCAATACTAATGTCAGCCAATTGTACCCGTGCTTGTATTCTTGAATGCGTAATGCATGAGAAGCCATATATTCAATAATAAGTATGTGATCCAATTGTTTACCCTGCTGCTTGTATTATTGAATGTGCGTGCATGAGAGAGAGAGCGAGAGAGAGAGAGAGAGAGAGATAGAGACTAACTTGATGGTATCCATAATCAGGACTGTAGGTTGGGTAGCTGCATTTCAGAAATAAATGAAACTGATGAGTAAAGAACACAATTACTTGGGAAATAACTGATAATGAATACACTAGTATAATATAAAGTAAAGAACTTAAAAAGAGTAGTTTCACAAGTTGGAGAAACAGGGAACATGATAATTATCTGCTGCCAATTTTTATGGCGATAGGAAGCAATTTAATGAAAGAAATAGCTGGAGGATAGTAGCTTATTGGGTTCATCAGAAAGATTGAGAATTTATATTTAAGGTCAACCGATAGTTGGTGAAAGTGAGTGATTAATAAACTGGTCCAGCCATCTAGGGCTCTCATAACATATTACAATCGAAAAAGATTGGATCTTCAAACACTAAATCCTAAATTATTTTATCTTCTTTTTCACTAAACTATATGTCATCATCTACATTGTTTTTTTTAGCCATCTTTTCTTTCGTATTATTAAAACGATCCACTCTTAATAGCTTGATTAGTAAGTAATAAAATAGTTTCTCAAAAAAAGTAAGTAATAGAACAGATGCATAATAGCAAAAACATAGTTAAGTACTATAGAGTGGTACAAATGAGTCTGAATATGCACAATAAGTAACTGATATAAAGGACCACCATGACTATGACAATGCATAAACCATTCTATATTACCCTCTTTTTTCCATCTAAGAGTCAACACATTTTTCCAAACTAAAACAAAAAAAACAGAGAAAAAATTTGTGCACAAAAAAATATACAATAATGGTATAACTACTAAAATCAAATGAGTAGTGTTTTTGTTGCTAAACCCTTGTACAAGACATGCATAAAAACTCAGTAGGTCCAATGTTTATGCACATTAGGAGAACATGGCGACCCACTTCCATTGTTAAGGTCAAGTTTTATATGATAATGTATTCTCTATTTTCCGGGGACAAAAAACCACATATTTTTGCTCATTACAGGTTGATACCAACTGTACAAAGGAAATATTCAATGAAACATAAAAAACGACACCACGTCTATCTACTCGATTTTTTTTATTCATTGCATGGACCATTTCTCTTCTAATCCTCCAAAACAAAATGTAACAGAGCTTACCTGTAAGATGGATACATAATCGGAGCCGGTGCTTGTGGAAGCGGTGGCGGTAGTGGCGGAACTCCGCCGTAGGATGGTGCAGCCTGTGGTGCATTTCCTTGATATGGGCTTGTACCCTGATTTCTTCCTACACAAAACATCAAAACCCCACCACATTATCACCAATTTTTGTACTGAAAAAGAAATCACACTAAATTTGTTCATTTCAAATCTAAAATCGCAATGCGTTTTCGACATTCACATTGTTCACATCCGCTTTTGATCCAGCATGTATATATCTAAATGGTGAAAGTACCTCTAGGGGGTGAAGGTCTAGGCCTTCCCAATGAAGCAATGTTACAATTTGCTCTTCTTCCATCGATCACAGGGTTCGGATTAGCACAAGCCCTCCTCGCCGATTCAGCATCACGAAATGTCACCTATATTAATCAGAACCCAAACTCAGAAAAAAAAAAGGAATAAAAACCAGCTCATATTCCAAAACATTTTGCTGTAGGTGATCAAACACTTACAAATCCATATCCTTTAGATTTTCCTGTATTCTTATCAGCAATAATCACAGCTTCAAGAATCTCTCCAAACTGCTCGAAATACCTTCGCATTTCCTCAGTCGGTGTCTCCCATGCTAATCCACCTACAAACACCTTGGTAAAAGTTGTGTCTCCGAACTGTGATCGGTAATGTGGGTGAGTCATGGCAAGAAAAACATCAAAATCACAAGTGAGAATCTCTTGTTTCGAATGAACTAGTCTTCAGTGTACTGCAATACTCATAAGATAGCTGACAGGGAATCGATCACTAAGAAGATTGATCCTTGCTTCCACCCCATGATGTTGGGCTTCTCTGGTTGGCCTGGCTCTATATGAGCCTCCATTTCATTGAAGAAGGAGGAGGAGGTGGTGGGTTTAGTTAAAAATGTTGTTGGTGGTGTCGTTGGAGACTCCTGTCAAATAGTTGATGGGCAGTTTGAAACAGAGAGGAGGAGTTGGTTAAATTGATTGATTGAGAGAGAGAGAATCAAAAACTCACGACACATAAATAATAAGAGAGGAAAAGAAAGCATCCGACAGGTGCAAACGCTTATTTGCTGGCTATGAAGAAGAGGGCAGCGTTGGCTTCTGCTTTGTAATACCGAATGACAGCTGCGTGACTCGACGCACTTGAAAGTATGTCCTCCCTGTCTGCATTAATAAACCCTCCAACCCTTCCAATCAAGCAATAATCCCCATTTTAATTCCTCACTAATTTCGCTTCCTATTTGTGTTCTTCTTCACTTTTAATTATTAGCTTTAGTTTTCTCCCATAATCGGTCTCACGTTTAACCGAACAAAACTGAACTAACAAAAACACGTCTCTCATGTGTACGTATCCTCGTTGTACATGTGAACATACAGATGAATACAAATAAATTAAGTAACTACAACTACAGCTACATCGAGTAAAGAAAGATCAAAACTGACAAGTATAAGGCAGACCAATGGATTTGAAACTTATATATATATATATATATATATATATATATATATATATATATATATATATATATACCACCCAGTTAAGTATGAGTTAAAATCGAAACTTTAATATCAAAGATACGAGTATCCTCGTTCAACATGCGATGTAAAACGTAACTGTAGACAATTTGAATAACTGCATCTACAACGTGTAAAGAAATGTGAAAAGTAAGTAATATACAGAGGGTCAATGGTTTTGGAATCAACATAGCTAACTCGTAATTAATTACTTACCAAAATAATTAAGTAAAAGTCAAAATCAAAACTTTAAGTATCTAGACAGAATAATCTATATATCATAGACACGCATCTAATATCTATAATCACCCTAGCTATAAATAATCAAATTATGAACAAATTCGCAATTCAAAAGAACCACAATTACACACTTTGATCTCGATCCTCATACTACATGTGAAGAGAGAGAGATACAAACAATTTAGTTAAGTTATCTCTATTCAGACAAAAAAAAACCGCATAGTTATAACTAAAGCCTTGTGTATTAAGTCCATTACTATTTGGTATATTAGCACAGTCTCCCCTTTTTAAGTGAAATATTGTGGGTTCGACTCACGAAAGACTCGTAATAACGTTTGAGTTGTTTATCTAATAAATAAATAAAAAATATCATAAGCACACCTCGTATGTACATCATTTCTATACAGATGAAGTGATATGTATAGAGTATGCACATAACTTAAACTCTAGAAGCACACTTGTTTGTCGACTAAAAACGTACACAACAACTCTAAAAACGCTTCTTGGTCGGGAAGAAAAACTTCTTGAGAAACGTTCTTAGAGTTGTTGACAAAATGGGATAACTCATGTGGTAAGAGCACTATTACCTAGAAAGTAGGTTATTAGGTTCTAGGTTCAAGTCACAACAAGAGGGTAAGCGTGAATGAAACTCTTGCATCCTCTTTCAAAAAAAAAAAACGTTATTAGAGTTGTTCACTTTAATACTTTAGGAATAGGGTGTCTAAGGGGATTCAACTTCTGTGCTTGGGTTTAGTTTGCTAGAATCAGCTTGGGTTTTCCCTCAGGCATATCACGGCATAACAACAACATCAGATGTTTTGCAAGTTTTCCTTAAGCAGAGAAGCTAGATCTGTCCAGGAGTAGCAGTTTCGATCTAGCTAGTCCCTTTGTTTTATGGCTTCTTATACAAAAAAATCTAATAAAAATACTAAACTATGCTATTAAAAACTGAAAATGAAGTACTCATCTCATTGACTCGATGATTAAACTTTTTTAATTAACAATGTTTTTTTGAAATGGACTATACTTTTTTTTTTTTTTTTTGAGAATGGACTATACGTACTATTTATTGGAAGAAAATTAACGAATACGTAAAAACTAAAAACTTACTAAAAGTTCATTTGGTCTTGTTTCTACTTTCTTGCATGCCAAATGAACCATATAACTAGAAGTAAAAATTAGCATAATCCGTTTACTCGAGGGCTGCAACAATTTGCCAACCCCATTTAAAGCATCTCTGGTAAAGAAAAAGGGACAACAATATGGTCAAAAACCAACTTAAGATTGTAATTAGAAAATCATTCAATATTAGAGAGTACTCTCTCTCACTTATTAGCGTAGTAAAATTAGAAAGATTAATAGGTTGTGTTTTAACATTGTCGTCCAAAATTTTGAGAATGATGCGTTTAACTGGTCTAGAGAAAGCCCTTAATTATTAACACCAGTTGTGCGTGACGAGGGACTGGTTGAAGTGCAAGTTATTGTTGAAGCAGACAAAAAAAATCTCGGAAAAAGAGTCGAGGCAAAGCCAAGATCGAGGAGGCATAATAAGCTGAAAATGGAGGAGCAAGCAAGTGAGGTCGATAGTAGTCGATACACCTTCGCCTCTATAACAATTACTCTACATGCATGACCCGTTTGGGAAGGGGAAGGGGAAGCTGTAAAGTGTTTCCTACATGTTTTAACAAGCTCTATACTTGTGGCAGGATTCACATGAGTGCGTGGTTAATATCACAAATTCACAATCGCATGCATTAGCAGGTGTACTGTATTGGTTTTCTTTTGAGTTGTATAATTGTTTGCAGGCGATTTTCTCTTTGGTTAGGCGGCCGAAAACGCATTGCAGTATGTTGCTTCAGGATTCTAGACTCTGGTGCATGTAATTTATGACTGTAACTCAATGTAGTCGTGTGAATATATGAATATTTATTTTCCTTAAGAAATAAGAATACCATAACCACAGTTAATTTGTATACAACTGATACAAGATGTGGGAATCAGATGCCTTCAACAACTGTTCTACTCATTGTTCGTCTGCTAGCTAGGCCATTATAGATGGACCATTGGATCATCATCGAGTTGCAACTTTAAATAGACAAATTATTAAGTGGAGGGATGCCCATTGCTTATTCTACTTAGATAATCAGAATAGGGATTGTCTGTGGTAAAAGGATGTATACTTTATAATTATTTTATAAATGAACAAAATTACCACATTGACAACAACTTAATTGAACTAAATTACGACTTTGACAACAAAATTATCACATTCATTTTACACATTTACAGATAAGTGAACAAAAATACCATATTGACAACAATTTATTTATAAACTTGTAAAAAAGTTGTAAGTAAATTAATTATCTATATTAGAACTACATTTACGTAAAAGATGACTCTATTTATCAAAATGACGATAAATTTGTTGTCATATCTATAAATGAAGGTATCACATACAGGTGGGTACCTAAGAAAATTCCAATAAGAATAAGGGTGTTTAAATAGGATTTTCTGTTTGCCAAAAAAAGAAAAAATCCAATGATTTGCTGACCAGAGCACTACCTAGTAATGAGTTTTTATCAGAAAGCCTAACCTTTTCCTCTATAGCATATATATTATTCTGCTTCATGATACTTGGCCGGTTATGGTCAAAGAACAGCTAATTTCGATCAGCGAATGATGATTGGAAATTTTTCGCAGTCATACAAATCAACGTACCGCCTCTAATTTTCTATATGCTAATGAGATATTCCCACATGACTCCATGTTCCTAACTGTCTAATCAATCATAAGCTGTTGTTTACAAAGCTATAATAACATCCAAACAAACAAGAAGGAAGTGAAACAAAACAACAATGTTAATGAGAAAGGATTACATGAAAACAAATTTGATAAAATATCGTGTGCAGAATATAGACATTTTGCAATTTCTAGCTATATATGGGCGGCAGTCATTGGTATCACAATCTTGATCAGTATGTGAGTAATAGTTTATGTTGTCCGTCTGCATCGAGTCATTCCCAATCCGATTCATGGTCACTGATTAATAATCAAATTAACAAAATTAGCTAAAAGTTCAACTGGCTCCAAATCGGAGTAGCATTATATATATGCTAATGGAAGACCATTATCTTGTCCATATATATATATATAAAAGCTTCATGACCATGCGAGCCACAAACTCTCTTTCAAGTTGTTGCATCAATATTGTCCATTGTTGGCGTAGTGTCACGACCCGCCAGGCCAAAGGCCTTAGGCAGCGTCGTGCCAAGCCGGAGTGAGTGTCCGAAGACAGCATGCAGGGGCAGCTCGAGGACAAAGGCTGGCAACGTTGCGAGCACACGACGAGGGCGTCGCGTGCATACTCGCGGTAGTCTGCCACGACCCGCGAGGCTTCTTGAGCAGCATGAGGAGCATGCATGCCTCAAGGAAGGTTCCGGAGAAGGGCCAAGGTTCCTAGGACGGTCTGGAGAGTCGCGGAGGTGTCTAGCTGACTCTAGAAGGTTCCGGACGTGTCCGGGCATCTCCGGAACATGGCACAGCAAGGCGCAGGGCTGTGGAGCGCACAGCAGCCTAGCGCAAGGCAGCACAGCTGGGCTGTGCAAGACAACGCCGCACGGCAGGGCCGTGCAGGGCGTCGCAGCACTGAAGCACGAGGCTGCGCAGGGTGGCGCAGCATGTCGGAAGGCGACATCACGTGTCGGAGGACGACACGGCAAAGCGGAGCAACCGAGCATGCAGCATCGGGCCACCCAAGGCGGAGCAGCGTGGTGCAGGGCCACGCGAGGCAAGTGGGAGTGGCGCAGGAAGACGCCACACTCTCCGGGAGGTTCTAGAGAGGACCTCAGCGTATCCGAGGCTTTCTAGGATACGATACGAAGTGTCTAGATTGTTCTAGGATACTCTTGTATAGTCTTGGCATCTCTAGTGTGTGTAGAAAGATCTAGAGTGCCCTTGTATATATCTAGCTAGGCCTAGATAATTCCGGAGGCATGGCAAGGTTGGTTGCCCATGTCTATATATAGGCTGCCGGGGTGACATTGCCTTGGCACGAGGGAAACATAGCTTTCAGGAATTTTTCACATTTTGTAAACTTTCTCTAAAGCTCAATACAAGTTGATTTCCTTCATCGACTTGGGTTTCTCTCACACTTTTGTTCTTGCCTAAGGGTTGTTCGACCATCGGAAAGGCTGACTTAGCATAGGAGTTGCTAAGGCCGCACGAGCCATCGGGGTGCCGAAATTTAAGCTCGTGACAGTTGGTATCAGAGCCAGGTTCCGATACCTGCGCCTACGTTTCCGATACTGTGGTAGTATCGAAGTCCAACTGCGATACCAAGGGGTTGGTATTCGCCAAGTTCCGATACATAGCCATCCGATACCGAGGTGTGGTATCAGCGTTCGTGACGCCAAGCGCTCACTCGTGGAAGAGTCGAGTAGGCAGGGATCCGGCAGTCCGCAAGTCGCCAAGCGCTCACACTAGGGAGTGTCCTCGAGACGAGGGTCTTCGTGGGTAGAAGACGAGTAGGCAGGGAGCCTTCATAAAGCGTCCGCAGGTGCCTTCGCAAGGAGTCGGAGGAGGACAAGAAGGAGGACTAAACCGGCACGAAGCTCTGTGGGGTGGTCTATCCGGGAACTGAGTTGGAGTAGAGCTGTTCGCAACCGAAGCCAGTGTCCGATACGAGGGGTCGTGTCCGATACTCAGTCCAACACCATGGTTAAGGGTGGTGCTGCTAAGCCTATCGAGGGTGCCAGGGGTGGTGCTTCTCGGACTGATCCTGTCACCGTGGCGACGCAAGAGAGTGGCCACGTCGATGTCTCCGTTTCGCAAGCAAAGGAGTTGATAGCTGACCTTGATGCACGACTTGCTCATGTTGAGGCAAGCGTGAGTGACAATGGTGCCCAAGTGGAGGAGATTGGCCTCCGTGTGGAAGATCTAAGCCAACGGGCCGATGGCCTAGAGGAGGAGGCTGTGACAATCCAATCCGCAATCAAGGACATGCTAGCCCAAATGGAGATGAGGCTGCGGGACGGGTTCAAAGGTGAACTCGCCCAAGTACGTCAAGCCCACGAGAGGGAGCTCAACAGCACGCTAGCTCGCATGGAAGAGATGCAAGCGGAGCTGGTCTTGTGCAAGCGTGCGTTGGCGGCAGGAGTAGGCAGCAGCGGGACAATGGAGGCTAGGCGCATCGAAGTGCCAAAGCCTAGCAGCTTCGGGGGTTCGCGGAACGCTCGCGAAGTCGACAACTTCCTATGGGGGCTAGAACAATACTTTGGAGCCGTAGGCATCACGGAGGACGATGCCAAGGTGAAGACGGCGGCTCTATACCTCACTGACACCGCCATGCTCTGGTGGAGGAGAAGGCGAAGTGATGTCGAGAGAGGTACGTGCACCATAGCTACCTACGATGACTTCGTAAAGGACCTTAGGAGGCAATTCTATCCCGAGAATGCCGAAGATGAGGCGAGAGCTCGTTTGCGGAGACTCACGCACAAGGGGGTGATTCGCGATTACATCACGGAGTTCACCAACTTGGTGCTTGAGATCCCCGATATGTCCGACAAGGAGGCGCTCTTCAACTTCATGGATGGTCTCCAACCATGGGCCAAGGTTGAACTACGCCGTCGTGGGGTACAAGACCTTGCGACCGCGATAGCTACAGCCGAAAGCCTTGTCGACTACTCTAGTCCAAAGGAGACAAAGAGATCGGAGGACAAGGAGAGCAGCCATGTCAAAAGCGGGGACAATCGAGAGTACCGCAGCGACAAGCCCCGACATGAGGGTTACTCGGCGAGACCTAGGGACGAAAGCAAAGGAAAGGAGGCACGAGACACCAAGTGTTTCCTTTGCGACGGTCCGCATCGGACGAGGGATTGCCCAATAAAGAAGAAGGCAATGAGTGCCATGCAAGCAAGTCATCAAGATGAGGTACCCGCCAAGGACGGCGATGGTGGTGCACCTTTTGGGTCTTGGATGCGGCTGAATTCGATCCGGTCCATACCTGAGGATCGAGCCAAAAGTCTACTTTACGTGGACATTGCGATAGATGGCAAGCAGACGAAGGCAATGCTAGACACGGGGTCGACGCATAACTTCATCGCAATCGGGGAGGCTCGACGATTGGGACTTAAGGGCCAAGATGGAGGAGGCTCCGTCAAAGGGATCATTACGCCAGCTCGACCCATTGAAGGCATACTTCGAGGAGTCATGACCAGTGTAGGAGCTTGGTCCGGAGAGTTAGACTTCTCGATAGCGCCGATGGATGACGAGAAGATCATCCTGGGCATGGAGTTCCTCGACCAAGCCAAGGCGTATCCGATACCGTTTACCAACAGCCTGTGCATTATGGATGGTGACAGGGCCTGTATGGTGCCCATGAGGAGAGGCACGCAAGGAGAGGTGAAGGTATTGTCGGCGTTAATACTGCGAGGTCCGGGTGAGACTATGGGGCAGGAGTCGACGACACCTCGTTCCCTTGTCACGCGACCCGACGGACGGGGTCGTGCCGCGTTTGGTGATGCGGGGGCGTCACACGAGCAAGGGGTAGCTCGAGCGGCGTTGCACAAGGTTTCCGCTGGGAGCAAGGTGTGCTCGCGGAAGGGGCGGTATAAGGCACGGGGGTGCCATCGGACAAGGAGTGCCTTGAGAAGGGGAACGTGCAGCGAGATGCCACGACAAGATAAGAGTCCCATATGCGACGGTACTGCAGGGAATAAGTCGGGCAACTTCGCAGCACCTCGACGAGGGCGTCGAGGAAATAGGCGGGGGAGAATGTCACGACCCGCCAGGCCAAAGGCCTTAGGCAGCGTCGTGCCAAGCCGGAGTGAGTGTCCGAAGACAGCATGCAGGGGCAGCTCGAGGACAAAGGCTGGCAACGTTGCGAGCACACGACGAGGGCGTCGCGTGCATACTCGCGGTAGTCTGCCACGACCCGCGAGGCTTCTTGAGCAGCATGAGGAGCATGCATGCCTCAAGGAAGGTTCCGGAGAAGGGCCAAGGTTCCTAGGACGGTCTGGAGAGTCGCGGAGGTGTCTAGCTGACTCTAGAAGGTTCCGGACGTGTCCGGGCATCTCCGGAACATGGCACAGCAAGGCGCAGGGCTGTGGAGCGCACAGCAGCCTAGCGCAAGGCAGCACAGCTGGGCTGTGCAAGACAACGCCGCACGGCAGGGCCGTGCAGGGCGTCGCAGCACTGAAGCACGAGGCTGCGCAGGGTGGCGCAGCATGTCGGAAGGCGACATCACGTGTCGGAGGACGACACGGCAAAGCGGAGCAACCGAGCATGCAGCATCGGGCCACCCAAGGCGGAGCAGCGTGGTGCAGGGCCACGCGAGGCAAGTGGGAGTGGCGCAGGAAGACGCCACACTCTCCGGGAGGTTCTAGAGAGGACCTCAGCGTATCCGAGGCTTTCTAGGATACGATACGAAGTGTCTAGATTGTTCTAGGATACTCTTGTATAGTCTTGGCATCTCTAGTGTGTGTAGAAAGATCTAGAGTGCCCTTGTATATATCTAGCTAGGCCTAGATAATTCCGGAGGCATGGCAAGGTTGGTTGCCCATGTCTATATATAGGCTGCCGGGGTGACATTGCCTTGGCACGAGGGAAACATAGCTTTCAGGAATTTTTCACATTTTGTAAACTTTCTCTAAAGCTCAATACAAGTTGATTTCCTTCATCGACTTGGGTTTCTCTCACACTTTTGTTCTTGCCTAAGGGTTGTTCGACCATCGGAAAGGCTGACTTAGCATAGGAGTTGCTAAGGCCGCACGAGCCATCGGGGTGCCGAAATTTAAGCTCGTGACAGTAGGCTGGTTTATAGTGCTTAACTGATTAATAAGGAGAGCTTTTAGAGTGGATCTGCTGGCCGTAAGCAAAGTGTAATTAATGTTTTATTGAAACCATGCATCTCTTGTAATTCAGCTCATGCGCGCAATAGTACACTAATTTTTATATATATTTAAAACTTTTTTCTCTAAAGCTCCGAATGAAAACATGAAAAGGGCATCGTGTCATCTTAATGTGTTTGCAATAGTTTGAATCTTACTGATAGAAATAGAAACAAGTAATCCAAGGCTATGAACTAGTAAAGACGATCGACTAGATAGACCACACCACACGCACGCACGCACAATGATCAAACCGGCCGGCGGGGAAGCAGAACGAGGTAGTCATTATATTTGCTTCAATTCTTTGCCAGCAGCGTTTTAGCCAAGGGACGAGGAGATCGATTACAGACAGGTATGGCTCTACTCCATGGACTGGCACCACATGGGCTACGTATCCCCATCACTACTCTTTCCAAAACCATGCGCTGGAATGCTGGATTTCCATCCATCCATCTATTCTCTCTCTCTCTCTCTCTCTCTCTCTCAATGAATATGTTTAAAGCTTAGTTTCCCTCTACTTTGTGTGTATATATACACTGCAGATCAGTCAAAGCTTCATCTCCTTACCTCGATCTCTCAATCCTCCGCTTTCTAGAATTCTAGCTCCTGCTCTCTGCGTCTCTCTGAGTACGTCTTCCACTAATGGCAGTGCTCATGCATGTTACATACGTACGCTTTTCTGATTTCCTATTTCCTACCACATCGAGAGTCCTATATATTCAGCTTTTCGAGTATCTGTACCGACTTCTGAGGATCAGCTAGCTTCATGATCATATACGTACGATTCAAAAACCATTTATATTCTGGTTAGCTAGCTGGTTCAGAATTCCCACATTAATTTGCAGGTCGTGTATTATTACCAGTGTGATGTTTTTTCTGCGATCAAGAGAGTATTATGAACAAAGTGTAAAATCAAATCAAATCAAATGTGGTAGTTACAGACAAGCTGGACTACTGCGACTGACATTTGCAGATGAACGATAACAAAGGGTCCCAACTGAACTTTTATCAGGGGAATTGAAGTTGTCTGATGACCCCATTGATATTTGCAAGATTTTTGTTCGGTCATTTCAATTTACCGTCCCTGCAGGCAAAACCTACCATTAAAATCGATCTATATATAGTTTCCAATCGTTCATATTACTTAGTTACTTACCCTATCTACCCATCAAATTGAATGCACTACACTTTACCGGCATCGATTTAACGTACGTAGCAATATTGCAACGACCAAAAACGAAAATAGTTTCAAGATATTTAGTACGAGATTGGGCCTCTACCTATCCCTTCAGTTTGTCTTGCAACTCAATAGGATAATCCTATGACAAAGATCAAAAATAATACAGCCTAAAGCCCTAAAGAATAGGTTCAAAGTAGTCTGCAAAATCTGTATCAGAGTACAGAATTTGTGATAGCAAGTCCGCAGAAAAAATAAAAAACCACAAGCAGAAATCCGTGAAATAATGCACTGCTAAAAAAGATCTCGTATTTAAAGGGATAAAATGTTCTATAACTTATTGAGTGACTGGATTACACCTAATTATCTAACTCATTGAGTGGGTGAATATTACAGCTAATTGTATTGAGTTATTTTGTGATTAAAACTAATATTTTATAGTAATAGTATTGGTGGACTAGGTGAAGGGCTGTGTCAGTATGAAGTTGAATATTATCATTCACGCGATGATCTTTAACATCAAGGGGCGGTGGCGCAGTTGGCTAGCGCGTAGGTCTCATAGCTACTGAGTGATCCTGAGGTCGAGAGTTCGAGCCTCTCTCGCCCCAAGACATTTTTAAATATGTCATCTTTTCATACAAACCCATGGTCTTGGTCGCGTGTGAAAACTTGGAATAAAAGTTTCATTCTTTTAGTTATATGTCATCTAATCAAGAACGCAATTAGGCTCCAGAACTATGGGATGGACTGGGCCAGGCCATAAAATTGGTGAAGTTTGTAGATCAGGCTGGTGATTGTGTGTTACATAAACTTCTTTTCTGAAATGGGCTTCTTCTTTTTTTGGTCAATAAAATGGGCTAGCTTCAGGACATCTGAACTGATAAAACTCTTCCTTCTTTTCTAAGAGTTCGACCGACTAATACTATCCTCAAAGATAACCAAGGCTTTAAAACCGAAGAAAGCCCACGGAGACAAATAATTTCGGGTACCTAGCCTGACGCAGTAGGAAGTGTGGAGGGTTTATAAGCGATAAATCATAAAAGATAGTGAATGGATCTCAAGCAAAGAACCCTAAATAAAACTCTAGAGTCCACCCAAAAGAAGAGAAAACTCTCAAATTGATTGATAATAATAATAAGATAGTATGTCTACACCCATTAAGGATGCTTAAATACTAAAAACAAAACCCTAGGTCTATTAATAACCAACCAACCCTAAAAGCCCAAGATTTAGAACAAATCAAATAAAAAACAAACTATAAAACATAAAATGCTGGAAATATATAAAACTGTCATTTTGAGGCCCGAAACTGTCGTTGCAATGTTACGAGTTTGATTCGTGGCATCGTTTTCTTCTTGAAAATGTATAATAATTACCATTCTGATACCAAAAATCAAATCTGCAACATACCGGATTTTAACTTGCCACGATCAAATCTGCTCCTCAATCTCCTCTGTCATTCTCCCTAAATCATAGCCGGCTACAAAATTAACGAGTGTAATCATCAAGTCTCAAACACCAAACACAAAAGCAAAACAATTTCTCCAAAACCGAAAAGTCTGATCCTAAATTAGCATTCTAATTGCATCACCAACGCACCTAGAAATTGCATCAACTTGACTCCTGGTTGGTGATCTTAGGGGGATCTTTCCTATCATGAAATTTAAACAAAAAAACCTTCCTCGTATATGTATATATTATAACTTCAAAATGCATCAACTTGAGTCTAGTTGATGATCTGGGGGGATCCTTCAATCCTTCATATTCATATTATTGTGACGGTGGTCCTTAATCTACGTATCCCTCTCACTCATGCATACGTTTGCATGTGGTTGTTGCAAAACTTTATAATTATCAAATTGCACTCGTCAGTTATGCATGTCCCACTATATAATACATGATTAACGTCCTAAATTATTGTCCTAGCTAGTCTAATCACTTGTGCATAATACAGAAAACAATAACTAATCAGATGATCATCGCCGACTAATCACACAAGTTACTCTTGTTCCAATTCACTCTACATTTGAAGGATTTAGTTTTTACTGAAGCAATTGTACGTTTTGACCCGAACTATTTTTATTTATTACTAAGCCTTAGTTTGATATTGCGTTTTGGGGTAAATAATTACTTATAATTATCATTATGAGTTAATTATGTATTTGGTAGATGTTTCTGCACAAACCCTGGGGCCTGGTAGAGACAGATGATTCTTCACGTGATCTCCTGTAAACCTGCTTATTAAGGGGAATACCGGGCGGGCCGGTCTTCTCCTCTCCGATGCCTAAGTTAGTATAGTTGGAATAGATATAACTTAAGCACGTATATAAGCGGTAGGAAGGATCAGTTACCTATTAATGAGGGTAGTTGGGGCCCTTATATAGGTGGCCAGGTGCGAGGTCTGGCCTTGCCCTTCGATGTGGGACTGGTTCCCTTCTGTTTGCACACCAAAGGGTAGCTTTGGTAACCTCTTGGGCAGGCAGGCGCCCCCGTACCCCGGGCCCCTGGTAGCAGGATAGACTGCTGGACCCCGAGGCCGGGTGCTGGTGATCCGGTACCGGGCCTTGGGCCGGCCCCTGGTGCACTAGCTGCGGGTCTGTGGGCCTGCTGTAGCCCCTCTGTGGCTACTGTCAACAAGTCCCCCAAGTTCCCGGTCAAGTGCAATCTTGAATGGGGACTTAAAACTATCTTGCCCTTGTCCCGCAGACCCGCAGGGTTACCAACCCAACGGTGCCCAGTCCCCCAAGTCCGCGTTGAAGATTGGGCGTGACCGGGGTGAGTACCTGTTACTGATGATATGCAATAGTTTGTGAGTATGTTTGCAATATAAGTAGTACTGTGCTCAAGTGTTGTAGTATTATGAGCATGGAGCGGGGTGAAACCCGGAGAGTGCGTGAGATGATAGTGGGGCGTTGAAATCCGTCATGCAATAGATGTGTGCATGGAATGATTATGGGGCGTTGAAATCCGCCATGCAGTAGATGTGTGCATGGAACCTGGACCCCGCGTTCTGCCATATCAGAGCTAGCCGGAGAGCATGGGACCTCGACCGGGCGTTCTGCCATATCGAGACGAATCCATATTGCTAGGCTGCGACCTCGACCAGGCGTTCTGCCAAATCGGTACGATTCGAAGTATGGGACCTCGACCGGGCGTTCTGCCATATCGAGACGAGTCCATATTGCTAGGCTGCGACCTCGACCGGGCGTTCTGCCAAATCGGTACGAGTCGGTGTATGGGACCTCGACCGGGCGTTCTGCCATATCGAGACGAGTCCATATTGCTAGGCTGCGAGGAGGTGGCCCCGGTGTTGCGGTTTGTTGAGGCACCGGTCAACACTTGCTAGTTCTTCTCAGCTTGTGTTGGAATAAGCGTTGAGGAAATGGGGTGGCGTTGAGGTGACAAGGCTCGCCGTAGAGCCCCATATTGACCGCAGTTCAGTGCGATGCAGGGTTTTTATCCTGCTGGACAAGAGTACGTGTGTTAGATGTAAACTCACCCGGGTGTATAAAGCCCATGCCGGTCGAATGTTCTCATAACCGGGGTCATGCCATGGTACCGGGCGGATCTCAACCGGGCGTTCTGCCATATCGAGACGAGTCCCCCAGTGAGATGCCATGGGGCCGGGTGGATCTCGTTCCCGGAAGAATGCTCTAGAGCCGGTTGGATGATCATAACCGGTGAGATGGTCTCGAGACGGTTGAATTGTTACCTAACCGGTGAGATGTCATGCAACCGATTGAATGATACCTAACCGTGAACTGCCATGGAACCGGATGGATGGCTCATACCCGGAACAGTGCTCTTGAAGTGGTTGAAAAACTCAGGTGAGAGATGTCATGCAGCCGGTTGAATGATACCTAACCGTGAACTGCCATGGAATCGGATGGATGGCTCATATCCGGAACAGTGCTCTCGAAGCGGTTTGAAAAACTCAGGTGAAAGATGCCATGCAGCCGGTTGAATGATACCTAACCGTGAACTGCCATGGAACCGGATGGATGGCTCATACCCGGAACAATGCTCTCGAAGCGGTTGAAAAACTCAGGTGAGAGATGCCATGCAGCCGGTTGAATGATACCTAACCGTGAACTGCCATAGAACCGGATGGATGGCTCATACCCGGAACAGTGCTCTCGAAGCGGTTGAAAAACTCAGGTGAGAGATGCCATACAGCCGGTTGAATGATACATAACCGTGAACTGCCATGGAACTGGATGGATGGCTCATACCCGGAACAGTGCTCTCGAAGCGGTTGAAAAACTCAGGCGAGAGATGCCATGCAGCCGTAGAGCCTGGGGAAGTGGGGGGGGCCTGACGCCTCGGTTTCCGCTCCTAACTCCCTTACCTATCGCCAGCGTGCGGGACAAGTGGCTGACATGCATTTAAGGAGGAAGTCCATCAGTCCCATTAGTTATGATGGCGTGGGCAGTTTACTGATGCTGAGACACGTGCTGGTAGGGAGCGGTCTGAGATGGAGGGTCTGGATTCGCGGGCGTTTGAGTTGCTCTGATTGCGTGTTTGGGGGGATTACAAGCGCCTAGGGCACCGGACCTCTCTATAAAAGGGCCTCCTCTGCCTTCTTCATTCTGTTTTGCTCCTTGCTTAGAGAGACTTTGAGAGAAAGAGAGAGATCCGGCGAAAACTCTGTGGAGGTGCCCCGCGATATCCGTTGCCTCAAGTGCTCTTTTACTCCTCCTATCATTGCTCGCTGCTTTCGCAGGGCGGACTTTCCTCGGTTGAGCATACTAATCGGTAAGATCTTGCTTTCTTTGCCTGGTGTTGTTCTTGTTTTTCTTTTCGGTGTTTTTGCGGCGGGGGGAGGGGATCTCTGTCGCCGACTGAGTTGTTTTAAGCGGAGCGTCTGCGGTAAACTTGGGGAGGGGCCGCAGAGGGTGCTGTTCTAGCCTGTTACTGACCAGCGCTAGGGTTTTGTTTTTTTTTTCTTCCCCTTAGGTTACAAAAAAAATGTCTTCTACAAGTTCTGATGGGGCTTCCGAATCGGCCGTCAGGCGTCCCGTTGTGGATGATGAGGAGAGACTGGAGGACTGGCTTGGTTCGGAATCCCCGGTGTCTGAAGCCGCTGACCGCTCCCGGAGCGGGGCTTCGTCTTCCGGGTCCTCAGGGTCTGAGGAAATACCGCAAGGTGTGCGCCTTGCTGGTGCTCCGCCCGTGAGCTACACCATCGGTAGAGGGAAGGTTGCCGTGGTGTGCGATGAGCCGGAGGGTAGCATGAAACCTGGAGAGATTGCTGCGTTCTGGGAGACGTGGAGTATCCCGGATGAGGTGGCGCTACGGCCACTGAATCCCGGAGAGTCAGCCTGTAACCCGGAGGCAGGTTGGGTTGCCGTGCATCTAGACCAGTTTCGCCATGGGTTCTCACTCCCGCTGCTAAACTTTGTGCAGTACATGCTCAGTGCACTGCAAGTATCTCCCGCGCAGCTTCCAGGGCTCCAGTGGAGGCGACTGCTGAGCCTCGGCTGCCTGTACGAGTTTTCCGGGATGAGTATGCCAACGGTAAACGAATTCCGGGCACTGTATAGGTTATCATACTCGAAGAAGCGAGGGTCCCGGGGTTGCCTGTCCTTCAACGCCCGGTGTTTTCAACCTATCATCACCAATATGCCCACTTGGGTGGATAACAACTGGAGGAAGAAGGTGGTGATGGCGGGCGGTAAGTGGCAGAAGAGGAGTAAGATGTACCGGGTTCCTAGTGCCTTCCAGCCCCTTGGGGATCAATCGTTCGAGCTGTCCGAGTTGGAGCAGGAGAGGATCACGACCATACTCGGATGTTGGGATGATATCGAACGGAGCTCTTACAACTTCATCCGGCGAGAAGTGCTAGACCATTGCTGTCTTGGGCGAGATCCCGGTGCGTAGCAAGTGCTAGCGGTGATACTTTTGCTAACTTTTAAATACTAACATTTGCTCGTCCTGCAGGTGCATCTTCCCGGGCGGTCATCAAACCCAAGACCACCCTATCCATGGACGGTAAAGAACTTCTCGCGAAGCTGAAGGAGAAAGGTGAGGCCGTTTCACGGACCTCGGTGGACGAGGAGTCCGGTCGGCTTACGGTTCATCCCGAACCGCGGGCCATGGATGTCGAGGACGAGGGCTACGTCCTGGCGCGTGTGAAGAGCCATCCTGCTGCGCCCAAGGCGGGACCCGGTAAGGGCAAGACTACCGGGGGGCCACTGAAGATTCCCGGTGGAGTGAGCCGGATTCCATACCGGTCGGGGTCAGTCCCGCTCGTCACCCGAGTCACCCGTTTAGGCGCGCAATCTTCTTCGCCTGACGGCCAGGGTGAGAAGAGGACGAGGATCATGGACGTTCCTCCCTCCACTCTGGTGACGCTGACCGGTGGGTCGTCCGGTGAAAATCTGGCCAAACAGCTCAAGGTAACCAGCGGTGCGTCGAGTTCCGCTGGGGAGAAGGCTGCCGCTGACCGGCAGAGTAACCCTGCGCCTGCGGAGGCACGGAGGGGAAGCCCGGAGAGTGTACTCACCCGGCAGCTGGCGGCAGACTTGGCCGACCTTGGTCTGGACAGGGCTGAGGTCACCAGAACCTTGGCGGGCGGGAAGCGCCAAAAGTTCAAGGAGTCGGTCCTGCAGGTAAGAATTGTCCGGTGTTACTGTACCGCTCGTAATTCATTTCCTTTGCTGCTTGCTTAATTGGCTCTCTGTTGTTATGCAGCTGCTGTACAATCTGTACCAGCCCGATCCGAGCGAGGAGCTGAAGAGGCAGGTGGCCGAGCTGACAGAACCCCGAGAGCGGCTGGAAGTAAAGAAGTCCCGGCTGGAGCGGGAGAAGGCCAGATCGGAGGAGAGGGCCAAGAAGCAGATGGCCAAGCTGGAGGAGCAGGTCCGGAGCCTGGAGAATGAGAAGGAGCTGGCTGAGGAGGAGAAGGCCGAACTGGAGGCCAGGGTGGACGAGCTCCAGGTGGGAGTTGCCGCTGTGCGCGCCGCCTCTGCCGCTGCAACCGAGGAAGAGGACCCGAAACTGTACGAGCGGGTTGTTCTCAAATACCATGAGAGCGATCAGTTTCTTCAGTTCCTGGAGAAGGCCAGGGAATCGGGCATCGCGGATGCGTACACGGAATGGGAGCAGAAGGGGTACCTGGATACTTCCCAGATGTCGAAGGCTGCTGATGAAGATATTCATGAGCAGTCGGATATCCATGAGCAGTCGGCGGAAGAGCAACCGGAAGGGGAGGGTGGACCTCAGATTGCTGAAGGCGCGGCTGCTTCATCCGGAGAGGCTGGTGGATTGCCCGCTGAGGGGGGGCGTAGCTCCTTAGGATTTTGGCCTTGCTCTTTTTTGTAAACTTGCCGGAACGGCCTCTGCTTGTATTATCCCTTGACTATGAATATACCTGAATTGGTGGGACCGGTGGAATTTTTCTTGAAAGTAGTTTGTATATACATCTTGATGTTACAGTGGTCGAACCAGTGATATGCCAAACTAACCGCTTGGAGGCTCGGCAAGTCTACCAGCCCCGGTCTTGCTCCCGGTCGGGATCTGCTCTCATTTCCCCTATATATCGTTGGAGCTGGCCGTTACTAATCAGACCCTCCACTGCTGTCTTGAGAGCACAGCACTGACTCGTTCGATGAGTAGCCTCATCATGATAGGAGCAGTACTTGCCCGTTTGCGCCGTGGTAAGCTTCCCCTTCGGGTACTTTCTTCTGGGCGGTGGTGGAATGATGTTCCCGTTCTCGAGAAAAATGTCCTCGTATGAAGAGGTGAGAGCGGTGAAGACCTCTTGACCGGCCGGTTGTGCTGGCATGATTGCCAGGGGGTGTTCTTGCCGGTACTGCGCCGGCTTGTGCTCGTTCTAGGGTCTATCATGGTAGGGCTTCTGCTGCCGTTGCCCCCAATTTCTGTTGGGTCGGCTCGGTCGGGCGGCTCGGTTCTCGGTCCGCTGGCTGGTCTTGTCTTCTTGGCGGGGTGGGGGGTGCTCTTCCCGGGAGTGGTCTTCCTGTTGCTCTTCCCGCTTCCTCTTCAGCAGGTGTTGCCCGTACGTCTCGTGATCCGCCTGGGCATGCCGAATGGCCATTGCCATCAACTCGTCATACCCCTGCGGGAGTTCCACCCGTACGCAAGGACTAAAATATCCTCGATAACCTCGATATTTCCTCGAAATTTCCGTTTTTTTCAAACATCGATATTAATACTCATATCTTTCCGATATTTTACTTTTAGTCTATTTTTATCTAAATATACAATTTTTATATACATTTTTGGTAAAATTTCCATCGATATTCGATATTTTCTCGAAATTTCCATCGAAATTTCTTTTTTTCAAACCATCGATATTTCCGTAATCGTCGATATTTAATACCTTGCCCGTACGGCATATGAAAATTTCTCTGGCCGGAGCCCTTGCTTGAACGCCATCTCGGCGATACCTTTATCAAGGTTCCGAACCCCGGCCGTCGCCGTCTGCCAACGGTTGACGAAAGTCCTCAATTCCTCGCCGGGCGCTTGCATGCAGTTGAAGAGGATGGTCGATGTGCGGGCTCCCTCGACCCGGAGGATGAAGCGGCCTACAAACCGGTCGGCCAACTGTTCGAAGGCCTCGATTGAATTTGCCGGAAGCTCATAGAACCAGTTGAGCGCCTCCCCAGACAGAGTTTCCTGGAAAATATTGCAGCATACTGCATCGGAGTATCCCTTGGCGCATGTCTGGGACCGGAAACTATCGAGGTGCTGGTACGGGCAGCCGGACCCTGAATAGGTGAGCTTGAGGGACTTCTGGTTACCAGACCTCCCCGACTCCATAACCCGGTGCGAGAAAGGGCCCATGCGCTCGTTGAACCGTGCGCCTTCCATCGGCCGTGCCGCTCTTCTCTCGTTGGCCTCCATTTGGGCCTTCAAATCTGACACAGTGTCGGCGAGCATCTGCAATTCCCGTGCAGTCGGGGTCACGGCTTCATCCTCGAACGAAGCGTGTGGCCGAAGGGGCGTCGGCGAGCTCTTGGGTGGTGCCGTGCCGGCCGGTGACTCCGCTCGCTCGGGATCACTGAGCCTTCTGCCTGATGACTGTCCCGCCTCAAACCGTCGAGACTGGCTTGGTGGGGGTGCCTGTGCCCTGGTCATAGCTTCGCTGCGCTGTTGTCCTCTCTCCAGAGCGGCTACCAGGGCAGCGTTTACCGCCTCCATTTCTGTATACCGGGCGTTGGACTTGGCTCTATCCCGGTCGCCCTCCTCGCCCAAACGACTGACCTCTGCGGCCATTGCCCGTATCTCTCCCGCCATACTACTCTGGTCGGGGCTGTACGTGGTGTCTCGGTCACTGTTGCAACGCGGGCTCTCCTCTCGGTCACTCGGATCATCCGAGAACGTCAGAGAAAAGCCCCGGTGCACAGGCCTGTCTTCAGTTGCCAGGCATTTGCCGCGAGAGCTGTCGTGGTTTGGCCCCGGCGTGCCGATCGGCCTCCCACAGCTCCCGCCTTCCTGATCGCCCTGGTCGCCGAGCTGCTCCTGCATAACGACCGGGGTGGAGACAAGCGTTTGCACTGGTGCAACACGCTGCTCCTCGGCGGTATTCCTTTCCTGTCTTGCTTCCGAACTCTCTGTCATCGGTAGTGCTCACGTGGTTTCTTGTCCAAAGTTCCCACAGACGACGCCAATTGTTTCTGCACAAACCCTGGGGCCTGGTAAAGACAGGTGATTCTTCACGTGATCTCCTGTAAACCTGCTTACTAAGGGGAATACCGGGCGGGCCGGTCTTCTCCTCTCCGATGCCTAAGTTAGTATAGTTGGAATAGATATAACTTAAGCACGTATATAAGCGGTAGGAAGGATCAGTTACCTATTAATGAGGGTAGTTGGGGCCCTTATATAGGTGGCTAGGTGCGAGATCTGGCCTTGCCCTTCGATGTGGGACTTGTTCCCTTCTGTTTGCACACCAAAAGGTAGCTTTGGTGACCTCTTGGGCAGGCAGGCGCCCCCGTACCCCGAGCCCCTGGTAGCAGGATAGACTGCTGGACCCCGAGGCCGGGTGCTGGTGATCTGGTACCAGGCCTTGGCCCGGCCCCTGGTGCACTAGCTGCGGGTCTGTGGGTCTGTTGTAGCCCCTCTGTGGCTACTGTCAACAGTATGTGTTTTATAAGGTGCTTATTTTATAATATTAAGTTGAAAAAACCACGATTTTAAAAAACAGGTGAGATGTTGTTTATTTAAAACTCAATTTTTTCATATTTGAGTTTTTTTCAACTCAATACCAAACTAAGCCTAAGTATGTTAGTCATCCCAATTTTTTATATAACAAGTGATGTTGAGTTGTTAGCTATCACTTTAAAGATTGCAATTAGCATGCAAAGTTAGCTAGCTGTATGCATATATAATTTGGACCAACAAGAATTAATAGAGTTGGCACGCAAAGTGGTGAGTGGGGTATAAGGAAAATGAGTTTGTATTTGAATCATATTTAATATGCATGAATTTATGAACTTTCAATTCTTTAAAACGGATTTCGATCCTACATGAGATCAGAAATTTCAGATTACATTTGTACTGTTATGAAGTTCGATCATCTGGCCGGGTTTCTAAAGAATTGTCTAGCCTGCATGTATGTAAATGTACAGATCGACCTTGGCCCCAACATCCCAAAGGAATTACAGCATGCACTCTTTAATTTTGGTTGGTTGGCAGGGAAAGGATTTTCAGATTAGGGTTTGTTGGAGCTTTTTCATCTTACTTCCCCTTGTTTAAGTTTTTTTTTTTCTTGTAAAAATGATTTAATGTCGATATCTTTTCATGTGGGATGTATATTCTCAACACGCTCTCGCACGCATGGCGAATTTTCAAGCCATACACGTGGACAATATTTTGAGTGACCCGTGTGGTCATTTGGGCTTCACACGTGGACATAGGTAACTCGATCTGATATCATGATAAAATAGTCTGGGGTTCTAATCCAAAACCAATTAGCAATAGATGGAGTAGCTCTCAAACCCTTATAAACATACAGGCTATGTCTCATTTTTTCATGTGGAATGTATATTCTCAACATTCTTAGCAGTAATTAAGTGCTAATTACTTATATATACTGTTGAGAGATACATTTTGTAGTGCTAATTGAATAATCTAATGATCGACATGATCGAGCTTCAGGAAGCATTATTAGCTACTGTTTCTACGACGAATTTTGAATATAACAAAAGGGCAAAGAAAAAAAAAATGTCTTTTCAGAAAAAAGTACTGGAACTCGATCTGGAAGAGAATTGAATTCATCTTCTATGTATACCACTCTATCTAGCTTCTGGATTCAAAGTTGCAATAAAATCACTTAACAACCCTGCATATCTGAGGCCTTGTTCATTCATAGCTAATTATGCTTCACTGTATTGATGGTTGCTATCAATGCCACTTTTTTTCTCCTCCTTGATTTCTTTACCTCAATTAACAAGGTGAGATCCTGACAACAAGGAAACTCATGGGAGCCCTGAAGGGCTGAGCTGATGATGGCATTTGTGAACTGGAAATTTTTTGGTAAGTAGTTAATGCAGGCCGGAAAGATTTCGAAATTTTCTGATCGTTCATTTACATGCATGCTTTGGAATCTCCAAGTTTATATAGTTATATACAAGCAGGTAGAAAAAGTACTAACTAGCTAGGCAGGTGAGAGCAGACTACTTAACTGAAAAGGGTAATCAAGTGTCTGAGGCTCGCTAGCCAGCACCTTCTGCTTCTCTGCATAATTGAAATTGTTTGCATGAGGTCCTCCTATTTCTGCCTTGTAAAGTCACTGCTGCAAAGTGCCAAACTCATTTAACATCATCGCTTCTATTGGCATGGCGTTGCAGCTACTACTTAATTAGTTAGTCATTAATGAAAATAATTAATGGAACTTTGAACCTATGCATTGTCTACTTGCCCCTCTTCTCATAGTTTGATTTGATTGTTAATTTGGATAGCAAACAATACAAAACGCAGTAGGACCAGTACGAGTACTAGGCCACTCTTATTAACCAAAATATTATATATATATATTTTTTTTTTTTTTTTTTTTGAGAAAGCAAAATATTATATATGTAGTTTGTAGATAAAGAAAAGATTAGGCAAGAACGCAGTTTTTCATAGTGTCATTTGTTCCCCAATTTATGGTCGAGTGCAACCACATAAGAAGCACACAAACCTTACGCCTTTTCATTTCGGTAACTTATTCTTCTCTTTGAGAAATTAGGTTTCATGTCATATATATCCTCGCTCTTGTATTTTTCTTTAAATTTTTAATAAAACTCAATAGAGGTTTGGCATCTTGCCTATTCTCTGTTTATTTTGTATTATTTTTTTAAATGTGAACAGCTTAAAGCGCTACGTAAAGATTATCCTTCAGAAATCATACTTATTTGTTCATAAGTTCTCTAATTTCCATCTGTTATATGTCAAATTATAACTGCTAGCTAGCTTAATCCATATTTATCCCAATCGAATGATTCAATGATATCGATGTTGGTCACATATTAAAGTCTTTGGATATCGGAATAGCTAGGGTTATTATTTACTGCATGCATCTTTGCCTTTTCAGATTCATCATGAAATTTACCCAGGGAGGAAAACCGGCCAGAGGTGACTGGATTCTACTCTTTGTGATGTGGATCGGAAGGCTCGGCACATGTCTGCATGCATGTTGTGCCTGATCGGATTCAGGCAAAGCATATGAGAACTATGTCTTCACCCAAAATCACCATAATAGAAACCCCAAACGAACCTACATTAATTCAACAACAAGCTAAGCCATCCTCATCTTCTCGATGATGCATCATTTAAAGGCCTCACATGCAGTGCGGGGTCGTGCGTGGGGTTTCGACCGACACAATGGCCATGGTTTAATCTGCACTTGTTCTCGGATTGAAACTTTTACTGGGTTTTCTAGTCGACCTGCATCCTACGTATATGGAATAATTGGTGATCGATCAGGGTTTATGATTTATACAGAAGAACATTGCTGCCACAAACATCGCAGTCAACCTCGAACTGATAACACCCCATTCTCCATTTACAGCTCGAACTGGGAAATGTTAGATCTCATGTGGAAAACAAGCTTGGATTGGCTGCCGTCTTTTTTATGTCAGCCTCAGAAAATTAAAGCACCGTGAAATTAGAAAGTAAACGGCCGAATCGAGATAGAGTAAATTAGGGTTTTACCTCCCTTTTCACTACGAAGTGATTTCATTTCACTACGATGTAAATTAGGGATCGAGGGTTTCACCTTTCTTTCTTCATCCTTACGTTATGACATTGCCGTCGACCCTCCTCTTCATTTTTCTATTGTAAGTAATTAATGTATAGTATATAGTACATCATTACACGCATTGCTTACCAAATAAATATGTAGCGGACATCGGAATTTCACGGAACACGTAATAGAATTCTTATCTGATATTACAGAAATCAGATCGTGAGCTCTAGAAATAGCATCGAAGAAAGGAGTTATGACCAGGTTGATTGGATATATTCCGATCCATGGTAAATTGGCTTCAAGCTATCTTTTGGGTGTTCAAATCTCATGTAGTATTTATAGTTTCTACTACGTAGTTAAGTATAATATAAATTCACAATAGGGTATTGCTTCTGATGATTCGGACGTGCATGCCAGCCTCATATAGCTAGCTTAACATGGTAGAACATGATTTAGACATAAAGCTTGTTAAGTCTTAATCAAATAACACTCGCCACATGAACAATAACAACTCCCCACCTAGCTTCGATTCACATCACTCCTTCTTCTGCTATTGTTTTCTTAATAAGATCTAGTGAATGTTGTTGTTGACCAATGCAATACACATGGTTTCTAAGATTTCTAAGAGAAAAAATGTATCCAATTTACGTTTTAAACTCTGACTTTACATAGACTATATAGTGTGTTGGTATTAAATCACGCAGTATGGACAAATTTTAGCACTCAAAAAATGAATGTAAAGGAATTGAATAGCGTATTCATGATCGATAAATTACGTACAATTTCAATTTTTGATCAATATATATAAAGTTCCAAAATTATTTCGAAGGGCAAGCAGCCATCAACAAATCATGCAGCTGGTTTCTAACATCAGACCAACAATGAGAAGCTCTCAAAAATTAATTAAAAATTTTTTTTTTTATAGCATATGACTATGAACTAAATAAATTAACTTGATAATAATTAATAAGTACAATTTGAACTGAATAGCTTGACTTAACTATGTTCCCCACTATAAAAAATACACACAAGGAAAGCCGGTGGCTGCAATGCTAGTGCTCTACAGATAGGTCAAGAGACCCATAAAACGCCTCATCATTACATGACATCAATATTTGCAAAAACACAATAATGATATCTTAGAAAACACAAATTTTCAATACCGTGTTTTAAGGATTTTCGATCACCAATTATTGTAATGAAAACAAATCGAAGACAATACTAAAATGTACCGATCGACCTGGTTTTGGTTTTATGTGTCAAATTGCCAAGGTATATGGTCGACTGCTTGACATATATATTTTTTTGTTTTGGCTAGCTGCGGATTCTTCTGATGTGAATCATAAGACCTGTAGTTTGTTTTTGTAGACTAAGCGATAATCATGGATAATTCTAGGATTTGTTTTTCATTTTCGATAGACCAGAATTACAAGTCAACTATCGTTTCGGAAATTAAGATTGCAAACTAAGGTGGAAAGACACCGACGTAGTGCCTCACGTGGAATTGGGTATTCTATTCTAATTAGTAACAACTAATTGAAAACATTAGAGTCAAAGAGGGGATCAAGATCCACCCACAAGATCCACTTAGGGTTCGGTAATTAACCATAAGTAAGACAATTGGATGTGAATGCCTATGGTTTTCTTATATTGTTTTCTGGAAAGGTATGTGTGGGTGCTACTTTTATAAGATATCTCAATGCTGTTAGTTATGAAGCACTAGTGATCGATCTACAAGATCTATTGGAACCTCTTTCAAAGAGATAAAAGATCATCTATATATCTACACTTTTGTTTTATAAATGTATTTATTAACTTAGAAAATATCTATGATTCATTTCTTGAGAATAAAGAATGAAAACTATCTACATGCACTCAAGCATTACACTCTTACACTTTGTATGGTCTAGTTGAAAATGACTTGATTTTTCAGTAGCATTTCCGGGCGATTGGATTTAGGGTGATGGAGTTTAGTATTTGGCTATAGCATTTAGGTTATAAACTTTCGGAATTTTTTTCTATAATTTCCATCCCATTCATTTTGATGTTAGAGAAATTAATTAGAACTTTTGATCGACTTCCACAATGTTACTTAATTATATACTAGATAACAAATATGCTACAACCTCACCTACACATTTCATGAGCTAAAATATGCAAGGATCCTAATTAAACGAAGAAGAGATTAATTATAAAGGATGGAGAAATTTGCGTCATAAACTATTAGCGTTATTCTTAGAAATTTAATATATATATATATATATATATATATATATATATAGTTTCTATATCTAGAGCGAACCTTCGCTCTGAAATTAAAGTGCGAAGTTCCTTTTTTGACACATTTTTCGATTATATTTTCACATCTCTACCGTTCAGATGTTAGAACCTAATGAATAGATCATCTCTGTAAAATTTCATCTAACTTGATAATCGTTTGACCTTTCATTATAGTGATTTACACGAATAGTTCAGGTTGAACATATTCAGTTTGTTCATTTATTTAATATAGTTTCAATACTTTAACGGTAACCAAATTAGATAAAAACTTGTAGGAATGATCTATACATTAGGTTCAAACATCTAAACGGTGGAGATGTGAAAATATGACCGAAAAATGTGTTAAAAAAAAACTTCGCACGTTAATTTCAGAACGAAAGTTCATTCTGAATAAGTACCGTATATATATATAAGTTCATTCTGAATAAGTACCGTGTATATATATATATATATATATATATATATATATATATAGACACACACACGGAAACAAAAATATTATAACGCTAAGAGAGACTTTTGAAGTATTAGGGAGTTGGTCTTCCATCATACGGTACAAATGTCTAATCATATGCAAGGTAAGAGGGGTTGATCGATATCTATTGATCATTTTTCTAATCTTAGTATGATAGCATTCTTATTTATGATACGACCGTCTCATTTTTAATTAAATTTTCTCGCGAATTTAGAATGTTACAAAGAAATTGCAGCAAAGCATGCAACTCGGCTAGCTAGTAGGTATGTATAAGAAAAGAACCTAGTTACACTACGCCATTTGTCACCTTAAGCGACGGACATACACAACGTCCGTCGCTGTCAAAGTTACAAAAGCGACCGATACATATGTCCGTCCCATAAAGATAAGTCCGTCGCTACAGGTACCTAATGCGACTAACATGGTTCGATGGGTCACGTCAGTCCCTTAAACCCTTTTATGCGACGGATTTCAATATCGATGTTTTGCGTCAGTCGCTTAAACCCTTTTATGCGACGGATTTCAATATCGATGGTTCACGTCAGTCGCGTAAACCCTTTTATGCGACGTATTTCAATATCGATGTTTTGTGTCAGTCGCTTAAACCCTTTTATGCGACGGATTTCAATATCGATAGTTTGCGTCAGTCGCTTAAACCCTAAACGCTTAGAAATGGTAATTGGACTGTCTAAATGACGTTTTTATGCCTGACCTTCAACATATAATAGTTTCAAAATGATGAGACGCAACTACTCGTATAAAAATTGGACGGTTTTGATTTAACCGACGTCAGGCTACCCATAGGAAAACGGAAGTAAAAACCAGCTAACCACAACATTCGGCACACAAATTTTATCGGAATCTTCCCATTTTTCAACCGTAGACGAATTTCATTATTTCGGTCATATCTTATTTCACGACATATTTGCATTTGAAGAGTCTACGTATAGCAACTGTTTTAAACTATACATTCACTTAAACACTTAGTAAACAAGTTAAGGAACATTAGTGCATATGTTCTGATTTTGAAGCAAAAAGTTTAGAAAATCTATTCCAACCGTCAGATATCACCGTTAACATGAAATACATGTATGGAAAAAAATCCAACTACGTCTGACAACGTTAAAGGCTCGATCGGAACGGTCAACCGGGCCGGTCAAACCCCTAAACGCTTAGAAATAGTAATTGGACTGTCTAAATGACGTTTTTATGCCTGACCTTCAACATATAATAGTTTCAAAATGATGAGACGCAACTACTCGTATAAAAATTGGACGGTTTTGATTTAACCGACGTCAGGCTACCCATAGGAAACGGAAGTAAAAACCAGCTAACCACAACATTCGGCACACAGATTTTATCGGAATCTTCCCATTTTTCAACCGTAGACGAATTTCATTATTTCGGTCATATCTTATTTCACGACATATTTGCATTTGAAGAGTCTACGTATAGCAACTGTTTTAAACTATACATTCACCTAAACACTTAGTAAACAAGTTAAGGAACATTAGTGCATATGTTCTGATTTTGAAGCAAAAAGTTTAGAAAATCTATTCCAACCGTCAGATATCACCGTTAACATGAAATACATGTATGGAAAAAAATCCAACTACGTCTGACAACGTTAAAGGCTCGATCGGAACGGTCAACCGGGCTGGTCAAACCTCTAAACGCTTAAAAATGGTAATTGGACTGTCTAAATGACGTTTTTATGCCTGACCTTCAACATATAATAGTTTCAAAATGATGAGACGCAACTACTCGTATAAAAATTGGACGGTTTTGATTTAACCGACGTCAGGCTACCCATAGGAAAACGGGAGTAAAAACCAGCTAACCGCAACATTCGGCACACAGATTTTATCGGAATCTTCCCATTTTTCAACCGTAGACGAATTTCATTATTTCGGTCATATCTTATTTCACGACATATTTACATTTGAAGAGTCTACGTATAGTAACTGTTTTAAACAAAAATTTTGGAACTTTACTGTGTTTTTTTGTAAATGCGACGGATATAGAAGGTTCCGTCGCATAATAATTGTTGACAGTAGCCAGAGAGGCTACACCAGGGCCCACAGACCCGCAGCAAGCGCACCAGAGCCCGGACCACGACCCAGGATCGGACCACCAGCACCAGGCCTCGGGCCCCAGCGGTCTATCCTGCCTCCAGGGATCCTGGGACCAGGGGCGCCCGCCTGCCAAAGAGGGCACCAGAATATCCAAACAGAAGGGAACCAGTCCCACATCGAAGGGTAAGGCCAGCCCTCACCCTCGACCACCTATATATGGGCCTCAACTACCACCATAAATAGGTAACTTGTCTCCCTCCCTGCTTACATACGTGCCCAAGTTATATATATTCCAACTATACTAACTTAAGCATCGGAGAGGTGAAGGCCGGCCCGCCCGGTATTCCCCTTAGTAAGCAGGATTGCAGGAGATCGAGTCGGATTCATCAAGTATCTACCAAGACCCCCGGGTTTAGGCAGAAACAATTGGCGCCGTCTGTGGGAGCTCGTTCAAAAAGTCAGTGTCGCTGTGCCGGAAAGCAGGGCCCTGGGGACCCTTTAAAGAGATCGCTAAAACCACAGTCCGGAAGCCATGGAAAGAAGAAAGATAGAGACAAACACGGAAGGATCGAAAGGACGAATTCAGTTCCCCGACCGGGCCCCACACGCAGGGGCCGAGGTCGGTGCGAGGTTCGTTCTTTCCCCCGACCGCAAAGGAAGTCCGGAAGCGCGAATTCAGTTCCCCGGCCCGGCCCGTAGCATAAAGGCCGAGGTCGGTGCGAGGTTCGCACTTCCTCTTATTCAGAACAAGGCTCACGATCGTCAAGTCTCAGAGAATCCCGACCCAGTGGGAGCGGGGGAAATAAGAAAGATGAAGGCAGAAATTGAGCGATTGCGAAAGGAGGGCGATCAGGATCGGTTAAAAGCAGAGGCCCGAAGTCGGGAACTGAAGGCGGTAACCACCGCCCTGTTAGCGACCCTGGAGCGAGAAGGCCAGCTGGGTACTCCTCGGGCGGCCTCGCACACGGCGAGCAAGGCCAGCGAATTCCCGCATCTCGAGATAGGGCTGCCTACGGGCAGGAGGAAGACCGTCCATATGCCCATACCCCTCTTCTCAGAGGCTCTGAAAGATTCCGGCCCAGTCAAGCTCCCGTACCGCGCAGATCAGGCCTCAGATGAGCGGGATAGCTCCACCGCGCGAACGATCGAGGCACTTTCCGCTTCGGTATCGGACATAAAAAGCCGCATGGAGACCAGCGAGCGGAAGGCGGGACGACCGCAGGACGGCGCGCGGTTTACCGAGCGCACTGGACCCTTCCCACGCCGGATCCGGGAAACGGGGGGGTCTGGCGACCAAAGGCCTCTGAAGTTAACATACTCGGGAACAAGCTGCCCGTACCGGCACTTGGATAGCTTCAGGTCGAAGACAAGCGCTAGGGCCTATTCGGATGCCGTGAGCTGCAACATGTTCCGAGAAACGCTCGTAGGGGAGGCACTGGGTTGGTTCTACGAGCTACCGATGGACTCGGTCGAAACTTTCGCACAGTTGGCCGATAGGTTTGTCGGCCGGTTCGTCCTTAAAGCCACGACAGCCCAGCCATCGACGATCCTCTTCGATTGCATGCAGGCTAGCCACGAACCATTACGCGCCTTCGTTAACCGGTGGCAGGTCGCCACGTCCGGGGTAAGAAACTTGGATAAGAGGATTGCGGGGATGGCCTTCAAGCAAGGATTAAGGGCTGGGGAACTTTCATACGACTTACAAGCGCAGGGGCCGCTGGCGTACGACGAGCTGATGACCGTGGCCGTTAGGCATGCTCAGGCAGAACAAGAGACATATGGGAACAAGGCGCCCAAGCGGATCTCAGATGGCATACCGCCATCCACTCACGGAGGCAAAGCCGGGCGGCTACATATCAGCCGGGTACCTGTAGCCGCCAGGGGGATAGAAGCGCGAAAGGAGTGGCAACCCCGGCGAAGCAGCGACAATGATCCCCGACCAGGAAGAGGACCACCTTTTGGGCACCCAGCTCGGATCCAGGTAGCTGTGTCAGCAGAGCGGACACCACGGGCCCCGGTTCCATCGCCAGCAAGAAGACCCTATGAACCGGACCTTCGGACCCCAGATCGGAAACCGCAGAAGACGGTCGTACAAGACCAAGCCCGCCCCGACAGCCCCAGGGCGGACCGACCGCGAGCTCGGCCGATAGGGACCATATGCACGCGAACCCCCGGGTGGATCGAGGTACACGGGAGCATTAACATGATCCACGGTGGGGACCATATCGGTCAGCTCACCCGGAGCTCAAAAAAGCGGTGCCTAAGATCAATCCGGGGGAGGGAGATTTACGCCTTCAGAGAACGAAGCGTCCAAGCCGCTAAAACCGGATGGAGTTCGGTCACCTTCTATGAGGATGAAGAGCCGGAGGATGTGATCCAACCGCACACCGACCCCTTCCTTATCACGGTCCAAATAGACCACTGGATAACCAGTCGTATGCTGATCGATACCGGAGCCTCTGTCAACGTAATGTTCCGAGACGCGTACCGAGGATTGCAGAGAGGGAGGAACAAGTTATCCCAGGATAACGAGCCGCTGATAAGCTTCTCCGGTGAGGTAGTCCAGCCTCTAGGATCCGATTACCTACCAATCATTTTCGGCAAGGGAGACAGAACGAAAACAGAGCATTTGGAATTCATCATCGTCGACTGCCTGTCGTCGTACAATGGTATAATCGGTCGGCCAGGGTTATGGAGGCTCAAAACGTTCATTGCCGGCCACATGCTGATGTTAAAAATGCCTTCACCAGCCGGAGTTATAACTATACGCGGGGACCAGAGAATCGCCCGTAAGTACTACGCAGAAGCCCTGACCCACGGGAGGAAGCGGGCCGAGGTCTTTACAGCCGCTCAGCAAGTACCAGCGCCGGATCTGAGTCTTGACCCCCGTGATGACATCGCTCCAGGTAGAGTCAGGCGGTTCACGTTCACCGAGAAACCAGAGCGACCTTCGGCCGTGGAGGAAACCGAAGCCGTCTGTATTTCCAAAGACCACCCAGACCGAAGCATAGTGATAGGGACACAACTCGACCCGGTCGTCAGGGAAGAACTCATCGCCTTTCTCCGGGCCCACAGTTCGGTTTTCGCATGGTCCTACGAAGACATGCCGGGCATATCCCCAGAGATAGCCGTTCACCGGCTAAACTCATTACCCAGCGTCCCCCCGACGAGGCAAAAGAGGAGGTCTTTCAGCCCGGCAAAGTATGAGGCGATTAGAGAAGAAGTGCAGAAACTCATGGGCATAGGTTTCATCCGGGAAGTCCAGTACCCGCGCTGGCTCGCCAACGTGGTCATGGTACCGAAGAAGGCAGCCGGTCAGTGGCGTATGTGCGTGGACTTCACTAATCTAAACCGGGCATGCCCAAAGGACAGCTTCCCGCTCCCTCGGATTGATCAGCTCATTGACTCCACATCCGGCTTCAAGCTGCTCAGCTTCATGGACGCCTACGCCGGGTACAACCAGATACGGATGCACCCGGATGATGAAGAACACACGTCATTCACAACCGACCGAGGCACCTACTGCTATAAGAGGATGCCATACGGTCTAAAAAACGCCGGCGCCACCTACCAACGGATGGTGAACCAAATGCTGGAACAAGAGATGGGCAAAACCGTGGAAGTTTACGTTGATGACATGTTGGTCAAAAGCTTAACTGCGGGGGCCCACGTCCGGGATTTGGCCGTGGTCATCGGTAAAATGCTCAAATTCGGAATGCGCTTGAACCCAAAGAAGTGTCTTTTCGGGATTTCAGAGGGTCTTTTTCTAGGGCACATCATCAGCCAGCGAGGGATAGAAGCCAACCCGCTGAAGGTCCAGGCAATCCTTGATATGGAAACACCAGGAGAGAGAAACCAGGTCCAGATCTTGACCGGCCGGTTGGCCGCCCTGGCCAGATTCATCTCCCGTTTAACCGATAAGTGCGTCCCGTTCTTTAAACTGCTCAAGGCACAGCAAACCAAGAAGATACTCTGGGCTGCGGAGCATGAGGCAGCGTTCCAGTCCATCAAAGCATACCTGGCTGCAGTTCCTCTCCTATCCAAACCACTGCCGGGAGAAATGTTGTACCTTTACATAGCCGCATCCGCAGCCGCCGTCTCCGCCGCTCTCGTCAGAAAGGAGGGCACGCTCGAACTTCCGGTATACTACGCGGGAAAGGGACTTACGGGAGCCGAGGGCCGGTACCCCGATATAGAGAGATTGGCTCTAGCCTTGATTGTTAGCGCCAGGAAGCTCCGGCACTATTTCCAGGCTCATTCCATCACCTTATATACCAACCACCCCCTGCGGCAGATCCTGCAAAAGCCAGACACCAGCGGGAGGCTCGTGCGATGGGCAGTCGAATTAGGGGAATTCGACATCACCTATGCCCCACGAACAGCCATCAAGGGACAGGCTGCTGCGGACTTCATATGTGAGCTCACCCCAATGGCGGTAGAAGACCATCCCGCCCCGCTCGAGGACGCAGGGGCAGAACAAACCGCCAAGATCGAACCAGACCTGCCAACCGGCTGGAAACTTTACGTGGATGGCTCCGTAACCGCCAAACGGAGTGGGGCCGGGGTCCTGATAATCTCGCCCGACGGCCAATCGTACGAGTATGCACTACGGTTCCTTTTTACCACCTCCAATAACGCTGCCGAGTACGAGGCCCTCATAGCCGGTATGCAACTGGCCAAGGAGCTGGGAATCTCATCCATGGACATATACAGCGACTCTAGCTTGGTAGTCAACCAGATGAACGGGGTGTTCGAGGTTAAAGATCCTCAGCTATCCTCCTACCAGGCCTTGGCCAAAACACTGATCGGGTTCTTCCACGGCACCAAGATCCAACATATTCCCCGGGATGCAAATAGGCATGCAGACGCCCTTGCGAGGCTAGCAACCGGAAACTACCCCCCAGAGTACCGGAGAGCTAAAATCGAGACCCTCCAAAAGCCAAGTATAAACAAGACCATCTCCGAAATATTCGCGGTAGAACAGGTACCACCAAGCTGGATGGACCCAATAGTCAAGTATCTGACCGATAAAACCAGCCCCCAGGATGCGGTGGAAGCCAGGAGGCTGCACCTCCGGTGTGCCCGGTATGGCCTCATTAACGGCCAATTGTACCGAAGGGGCCACAGCTTCCCCCAGCTGAGGTGTGTGACTAAGGAGGCAGGAGAAGCAATCATGCGAGAGATCCACGAAGGGGTATGCGGTAATCACTCCGGCGCAAGGTCATTATCCCACAAATCACTCCGAGCGGGATATTTCTGGCCCGATATGGCGGCAGCATCCAGGAAAATATCACGCGGCTGCCACAAATGCCACATGTATGCCTCGGTACCTCATGCCCCGGCAGTCGCATTATCAATCCTGTTGGCACCTTGGCCTTTCGCACAATGGGGATTAGACATCATCGGCCCTTTCCCCGTGGCAGTAGGACAATACAAGTACGCCATTGTGGCAGTGGATTACCAAACTAAATGGGTCGAGGCAGAACCGTTGATAAAAATCACTGAGGAACGGGTTAAGAAATTCCTGTGGAAAAACATCTACTGCAGGTTTGGGGTGCCGCAGACTATTATCACGGATAATGGGACGCAATTCAACAACGCTGATCTCATCCAGTACACAGCCTCCCTGGGGACCCGGATGCTATTTGCCTCGGTAGCACACCCGCAGACTAACGGCCAGGCAGAAGCGGTCAATAAGATTATCAAAACTCTTCTTAAAAAGAAGCTGGATGCCAAAAAGGGATGCTGGGCCGAGGAACTCCCCGCGGTATTATGGGCCATCCGGACAACAGCAGCAGAGGCAACAGGAGAGACCCCGTTCTGCTTGGCATTCGGGAGTGAAGCAGTGCTCCCTGTGGAGACTGAGATACCCAGCGGCAGGGTCGAGAATTACGACGCCGACACAAACGCCGACGGCTTACTACTCAACCTGGACCTCATCGAGGAGCGGCGCGACCGAGCGCACCTGCGAAACCAAACCTACAAGCAGCGGGTCGCCCGGTACTACGATAGAAGGGTCCGGGAAAGAAAGCTGCAAGTCGGCGACTGGGTCATGAGGAAGGTCCAGAAAAAGCCATTGGCCTTGCAGCCAACATGGGAGGGACCCTACCAGATCACCGCGGCCGTAGGCCCGGCAACATTCCACATCATAGACGCAACGGGCATCTATTCTACCAGGCCGTGGAATATCGAACACCTACGCTTTTATCCTAAATAGTAGCAATAGTAAAGGAACGAAAGTGTAATTGGCAAGCATTGCAATGTGCAGTTATGACATTAAAGAGACTACACCAAATACAGGATATATGTACAGAACACACCCCTAGCTAGCACTCCCGGAACCCACAACCCCCGACCCGCCACCTTTTAGCTCCCGCTCCTGCTCCCTCATCACGATCAGGGCTATGTCAGCCTCCATCCGCTCGGCGTCGAGCCACCCTTTCTCCCGCCACTCCAGATAGGCGTCACTTATACCCTCCGTACGAGCCTTTTCCAGCATCTCCTCAAAATCTGGCGACTCCCGAAACTCGTCAACGGCCTTATCGGCCACTCCAGCAAGTTCGGATTCCACCAGCCTCTCCCGTCCCCGAACGACCGCCGTCATTTGGGCCTGCAGCTCCAAAACCTTTGCCTCCAACTCAACAATCCTCCCATCACGGGCGGCAAGCAGTCGGCTGGCTTCCTCTCTCTCCCGCACGAGTTCCGCGCTCAGCCGGCCGCCTTCCTCCCTTTCCTTCGCAAGCTCGGCTTCCGCCACACCCACCTTAACATCCAGCTCCTCCACCCGCTTCTCCAGGATAGCGGCAGCCTCCATTCTGGGGCCGGCGACATAAAACCTCTGAGCCAGCTGCCAAAAAGAAAGCAAAAAGAGCATCAGCTCATGTCACATCACGGAAGAGGACTCACAGAAACACATTTACCTGTAGAGCCAGCCCCACGGGCTCCGTCATACTCTCACCCGGATTTTCAGTCCAGGACCCCTCCCGGTCGAGCCCCAAGGTTTCGATTATACCAGCCACAAGCCTGCTAAATCCACCACCAGAGCTACGAACGGATTCCGGTCCCTGACTCCTGCGACCACCCGCCTCCACAATCGGGACTATGGCTCGCCCCGTCGGCCCAGCTGAGCTTGACGCCCCCGCATCAAATACCCTCGCTCTCTTTGCCGGACTTTCACTGTAGCTGCTTCGACGGTTCTCGGGCAAAACCACCGATTCCCTCTCCCGCGAGGTACGCACTGCCATTTGCCGCGCCACAGGGTCTGGCCCCGGGAGGCCCTCCGCCCGCACTTCCCGAATACGGAGTGGAGAATTGTTCTCACCGCCCGGCCGCCTCCCATAATGCGCGTCCGAGAACACTAGCGGCACCGGCCTTGCATGCTCCGTACGCTTCTGGGTAGCCACGTCAAGAACGACTTTTGCGGCCTCCTCCCCTATCTCCATCAACCGCGCTGCTATCAGCTCCTCATCCGGCTCGATAGTCTCCTCAACTTTAAGCGCGGGCCGAGGACCGTTGGTAGGTTTTCTCCCCATCCCCAGCACCTCCAGCACATTCCACCGAGTGAAATTATAGGTGCTCCGGCTATCATGGTCCCAGCCATAAAACAAACGGAATAACCGTTGCTTCTCCAGGTCCTCCAATTCATAGGTCTGGTCCCCGATCGGTTGATATGCCCCGGGCACTTGATAACCCCTCCAGGTCCGCTGCCACTTACCACCGGCCAGCACCACCGACCTCCTCCAGCCATCCAAAACCGTCGCCGGCAGATGTGTAATGGCAGCACCATGCTCCCGCGTGGCAAAATTCACGCAACCACGGCACTGGCCCTTTCTGCAGTAAGAAATCCGGTACAGCGCCCGAAATTCATTAACTGTGGGCCAGTCCATATAACTCAAACAGAACAGGCACCCAAGCCCAAGCAACTGCCTCCACTGATTGCTCGGAAGCTGGGCTGGGGAAAGATTCAGTGAGCTCAGCATGTACTGGACAAATCCCGGCAACGGCAGCGATAGACCGTTGCGGAACTGGTCATCAAAAACGGCGACCCAGCCCGGCTCCGGATTACAGGCCAGCTCGCCAGGATGCAAGCCTCGAAGTTTAACGGAAGAGTTGATATCCCACCTCGACCGAAACTCCCTAATCTCCCTCTCGTCCATACTTCTGACTGCTTCGTCGCAGACAACCGTCCCATCACCATCCCGCAGCTCGTGCCTCCTAGGCCCACGAACGCCACTGCCATAATGCGCAGACCTCCCAGACGCCATTAAACCTCAAAACAAAAGTTCAGTTCTGCCGAAAGATGGAAGAGGAGAGCAGAAAGCAAAGTGCGGCAGGAAGAAAGCAGATGAGACGATAAATAGGGCAACAACAAAGGTCAGGCAACCCCAGCCGTCGATCCCCTCCATCTCAGTCCGCCCCCTGCCGACACGTGTCCACGGCATCAATAAAGGACCCCATGCCATCATAACTGATGGAACTGATGGGCTCCCCCTTCATTGCATGTCAGCCACATACCCCACCCACAAACAACAGTTAGTAAGCAAGGAGCACGCAACGAGGCGTCCCCTCTCCTCGCTCCACAAAGGTCAAACTTCGAATCAAACCCGACACCATGACGTGTCACGGTTACTTACACCGGCTGAATGCCAGTTCACTGGAGGACTTACCCCGATATGGCAGCCCGCTCGATCGAGATCCGCCCAGCACTATGGCATTCCACCGGGAATGTGACATTCAACCAGCTCCAAAATATTCTACCGGATGTCATTCCCTACGCCTACGGGCAGGGGCGAGCCAGCAACAACGCGAGGCTTCAAAACGCATGGGCTTTATAAACCCGGGCGAGCTTACATCTAACCAATGTACTCTTGTCCAGCAGGATAAAAACCCTGCATCACACTGAACTGTGATACCCTTGGGGATACATGGCGAGACTCGTTATCTCAACGCCACTCCACTGGGCAGATTGTCTCTCTAACACAGAGCAAGTCTCCCCGCAGGCTAACAAACCTGCACATTACCTCAACGCTTAAACAACAAAAGCTGAGAAGAGCTAGCAAGTGTTAAAACAACGCCTCAGCGCGGCCATAACACCCTTCGGGCACCTGTTGGCCTATTCCACGCACCAACAGGCCTCCCCGAAGGCTAGTCTGCAAGTCTATCCGGGACTCGTTCCGATACGGCAGGACGCCCGTCGAGCTCCCGTGAACTCCGCCCCGCACCAATATGGTTCATCCGGGACTCGTTTCGATACTTTAGGAACGCCCATTCAAGATCCAGATACTCACCTCGGTCACGCCCAATCTTTAACGCGGACTTGGGGGACTGAGCACCGGTAGGTTGGTAACCCTGCGGGTCTGCAGGCCAAGAGCAAGACAGATCTTAAGTCCCCATTCAAGATTGCACTTGACCGGGAACTTGGGGGACTTGTTGACAGTAGCCAGAGAGGCTACACCAGGGCCCACAGACCCGCAGCAAGCGCACCAGAGCCCGGACCACGACCCAGGATCGGACCACCAGCACCAGGCCTCGGGCCCCAGCGGTCTATCCTGCCTCCAGGGATCCTGGGACCAGGGGCGCCCGCCTGCCAAAGAGGGCACCAGAATATCCAAACAGAAGGGAACCAGTCCCACATCGAAGGGTAAGGCCAGCCCTCACCCTCGACCACCTATATATGGGCCTCAACTACCACCATAAATAGGTAACTTGTCTCCCTCCCTGCTTACATACGTGCCCAAGTTATATATATTCCAACTATACTAACTTAAGCATCGGAGAGGTGAAGGCCGGCCCGCCCGGTATTCCCCTTAGTAAGCAGGATTGCAGGAGATCGAGTCGGATTCATCAAGTATCTACCAAGACCCCCGGGTTTAGGCAGAAACAATAATTTTTGGAAATGGCGCGTATACTTTGCGCCAAAAAATTGGGCCGAAAATTAAACGTTCTTCAGCGACGGACTAGTTAAAGGTTCGTCGCTTAAGCTTCCCTTTCCCTTAAACAGAAAATCTATTCCCAATCGTTTTCATTCTTTCATTCCTTACTCCCTCCTCCGCCCCAACCACCGTCTCCGGCTGCCCATTTCAGTCTCCACTGCAGTCCCCAGCCTCCGCCCCCTCCCCAACCTCCGCCTCAGTCCTCCACCTCCTGGCCCCCTGCCCCCTGGCCCAGGCTCCGTCCTCCTCTGATTCTCCGGCCGCCTCAATAACCGCCTTAACCTCCGCCGGTTCGGTGCTTCTTTCGATTTGATAATTTCTGCATTTACTTGTGTGTGGTTCATTTCATGTATTGGTTTCTTGTCTTTTCTCTTTCCTATGAATCTCTGGATTGGTGAAAAGCTAGAGAGATCACGTTTTATCTTGATTTTGGTTGTTGGGCTATTCTGTTTCTGTGGGTGATTTATAATCAACTGTTTATCTTCACAAACCTGAATTTGTTTTATATCTGCTGAATTAGGGTGTGTTTGGGCGTTTTGGATTTTAGAGATTGTTGCTGTGTGCTTGTTTTGGGTTGGATTGTTTGGATTGTCATTGTTTGATCTTCAGTTCTATGATTATGACTGAGAAATTAACCATATTTGAGAAGATTTGTTAAAAGACATAGCATTAACCATATTGGTTTAGCTTTTAATGCGATTGGTTGAGCTTAATTTATTAACCTACATGGGATATGTAACATTATTGATGATCTATAAAAATTGATCTTGATGTAGTTAAGTTTAGTTTAGTTAAATACAGGGTTTGCTACATTCTGTGATCGCATTCTTGTTAACTGCTAAGTCGGTGCTTGGGAAATCTTCACACCTCTTCATTTGTTTTTTCGTTCATTGACATTTTCGACTACCAGAGTGACCAAGGATCTTGGTGCGCTTCTTGAAGTCTTGGGAGGTACTTTTATTCCTGGGTCGAAGGTGATACCTATGTTGAAGGGATGTATGCAGTATAAATTCAACAAGACTGGGTTTTTTAAGGAAGGGCTCTGCTCTAAATTTGAAGGGATTGAGAAGGAGATTGCTAAGAACTAGCAATGATTGAAGCGCAACTCAAAAGAACCTAGGAGGTTTTTTTTTTTTTTTTTTTTATTAAAACCTCGAGGGTTGTTGATGTGTGAATGTGTGATATGTGTTTCACAAGTGAGAAGAAGATAGCACCATTGTTTGTCGTGTTAGTTTCGTTTTATCCTCTTAAGAAATTATTCGAAAAAAATATATTGCATTATACATGTGTGAGAAGACAAGGAAATTGATGGATTTTGTTCTATGTCCATTCAACAAGTAAATGTCATGCTGGAAAAGTATGTAACATATTGTCACTGTTATTTCATTGTAGATCTAGAGATATGGGGCTTTTCTCGCTTATATAGTATTGTTTTGGCTTTACCGTCAGCGTGGAAGCCACCGCAACTAAAAAAAAGAAAAGAATGTGTAGCACAATTTTGTTAATGAGAACGATTGGACTTTCATTGCTTTGATGTCTTATGAGGTGATATGAGTGTCCTTTGACATCACTTATGGGCTAACTTTCATATTATGTTCCTTATTGTCAATTATCATGTACTGCATGTTTTCTTGATTGTTTTCGTTCTTTGTTTTGTGTAAAAATGGTTTATCACCTTGGGTTTGGGGAGTGTGTATTGGCCCGTAAGATTAGATGGTCTCGTAAATTTGTTTCAGTAATACAACTATTCTGATGTGCAAGTCTTGATTGAGCAGATGACTTGATATTTTACAACAGTTTATACTGTTTTGCTAATGGATTTGAGCTACTCTTTATGTGAATTAGATGATATTCTATAGAATTATATGCTCAGTGATGTGTAATTGTGCTTTTCCTTTTCAGCTGCTTCCGCCTGGTACACAATTTACACCGCGGTCGGTGTTGGTGGCAACCATGCAGTGGACTGAGAGGGATAGGAAGATGAGGGGATTACTGGAAAGGAAGGTCGTACAATCTGAGCAAGAAGGTGGTGAATTGTGGGCTGAAGTATGGCGGATGGACTGGTGTCGCAAAAACTTGTGATCATTGCTGCATGCCATTTGTTTTTCACCGACTTCTCATGCACAGTTTCCTGCAACTCCATCTCTTCCTCCGCCCTCAGCTCCTCGTCCTGCTGTTTCAGCTCCTGCTCCTGGTGCTGCGTCTGCGTCAAATGGAAGCCATGATTGCGATGCTCGTAGCGCAACAAAAGCAAGGGGATGCGGGTGCAGGTAGTTCTTCTCAGAACCCGTGACTTCACGACTTCGAGGCTCTTGACCACTGCTACATATGTTTAGTATATATAGTTTGTGCTTAAAAAACAGTTTTATGTACTAGCACAATAGAGTTTGGATTGAATGTGTTGGTTTCGGATATTTGAATGAATGTGTTGGTTTCGGATATGTGAATTGAATGTGTTGGTTTGATATGTTTTGGATGTGCAGGTTTGAATTGTTTGGTTTTGTAAAAGGGCAACATACAGAAGCACACTCTGCATGTGGTCAATCAGACACTCCACTTAAGGGACGGATTTTGGTGTTTCTCCGTCGCATAAAACACTCTAAAGCGACTGACAACATTCAAAGTTAGTCTCTTAAACACTCTAAGGGACGGATTTTGGTGTTTATCCGTCGCATAAAACACTCTAAAGCGACTGACAACATTCAAAGTCAGTCGCTTAAACACTCTAAGGGACGGATTTTGGTGGTTCTCCGTCGCATAAAACACTCTAAAGCGACTGACAACATTCGAAGTCAGTCGCTTAAACACACTAAGCGACGGATAATCAACTAAAATCGTCAGGCGCTGTAAAATTACAGCGACGGATAATTGAGTGCAAAAATCAGTCGCTTAAGCTCACATTTATGCGACTAACCAAACTCCAATGTCAGTCGCCCTAACTTTATAGCGACTAATAAATATCGGAATGTAGGTCAGTCGCTTAAAGGGGCTTAAGAGACGGAGTTTGTAATGTTAGTCGCGCAAACTTTATAGCGACGAAACTTAACCGACCTTTTTTATGCGACGGCGTGTCCGTCTCTTTAAGATGCTGGCGACGGACTTTTCCACTTAAGCGACTGACATTGTCCGTCGCTTAAGGTGGCAAATGGCGTAGTGTTAGCATTATAGCAATCCCAACCCTACCTCAGCTGCAGGTAGGCCGTGCGCAGCTAGCTTTCTGTAAGCTCTTACTCGATCAATGACCTACATTATTATATCTACCATGCAAAATGGATTTCCACCAAAAAAGCGTACTGTTCTATCTCTTATTCTATTTCAGTTGTTCAATACCAATTGTGGAAATTGGTTTGGTACGTACGGATCGGAGGCCAAACTCCAAAGACAAACCATGGTGCTCTCTCTGGCTCGATCTGCTACCTTGCTAGTGATCGATCTCTATAGAATCATATTCATAGGAAAGGTAAGAAGATAAAGGCCTCCCAGAGGTCCCATTTATCTCTGTCATTGTTGCCATTAGCTTTGAAGATTGAGTTCGAATAAGAAGGTGGACACTGAGATCATGCATGTTTATCCTACTTTTCGATCTCTTTGCTTACATCAAAATTACCCAACCATGACATCAGAACTATTGGCAGCTCTAATATAATGATAAAATTACCATAGCCCCATAGGGACAAAGGGAAACAGCCACGGGAAGAACCTCCGGAAAATAAGAAGCTTTTGAACGAGCAAATTAACCCTAATTTAAGCAGAAGCCCTACCGGAGAGCGCGCGCAGCAACTAGAACATGCACATCAAGGATAAACGGATGGAATACTAGTTAAATGATAAATCATATTATGAAATGAAGTGATAGGAACACATCTTGACAAGTCATATATCATAGATTTATGAACACATTGTAAACACGAGAATCTGAAAACAAATCGAATGCAGACACGTGTACAAATAAAATATAATTTTATTAATAAATCAAGTGTGGGTTACAAATATTTGTGAACTCCTCTGATTCTATCTCCGAATGTGGTGTTTGACTCAAGAGCGATCGACGCTTGGTTCTTGAGACCTTGAATTTTATGTGATTTGAAATTTGGTGAAGAACTCGCTACTTGGAAGCTTGGTGGTTCTTCGGGAGTTTTGAACACTTCAGAATTTCTTGGGAGTGATTTTGCTCTGTCGGGCTGAAGTCCCCTCTTTATTTTGAAGAAGTTATTTATATTGTCAAGGCCGCTCCATGTATGGAATACATTGATGACGTTGAATTGATTTTATTTCCTTAGTAGTATAATCAAATCAATCAAGATTGATCGATTAATTTAGATATGGTAATTTCCATAACTAACTCAATCAGCTTTCACAACTGATTTAATTATGACTACTTAAGGAATTTGACCTATTTAATTAAATGTTAGACTACAATGTCGATAATCAATTTATGTTAATTGATATCTGATTGTCTAATAACATTTAATATTTAATTTGAATCGGAATCAAATATTTTATTACCGGTCCTCCACTTACGCGTCACCACGTGTAATTCTCATAATCTTGTCGATTTTGTCTACTTATGAGCCACATATACACTTTTGTTGAGTCCAGGTAAATATTTAATAATTTAATAAATATTTTATTCATTAGATTTTATTTGTCAACACACATATATCATAAATCGTCTACACAATCATAATCATCTATATATTTTGTTCACCATGCATCAGTCTGTTTTAGAGTCATAAATTTTAACAATTCATATTGGATATTGTATTTACACCATGTACACTAAAAACTCTCTCTTCATTTATACATGTACCGATATCCATCATTTCACTACCACAAATTTCCCAACAAACAATTATTTTTGAGTTATACAATCACAAACACTGTTATATACTACATGCAGGATTAATTGTCAAAATCCTATGTTGAACATGCCTATCATTCTGTAATTACTTTTGTTGCGTCTGTATCAAAGAATCACATACTTGTTACTTAAACTATACGATAACTACAATTTCATCCCATACCCTAGGAGATTACCACCAACTGGGGGACCTCTTATCAGAGAACATGCCCTTGTCCATAGCCGAGTCCTAATCAATTAGGCACCTCCGATATGTATATCCCATTTTGTTTTCTTATGCCAACTTACCATATGATTACAATTCAATCCCCTACCCAAATGAAAACAACGTTAAATTAGTGAGCATGGAAATTTTGAAAACAAACTCAAAGTTGGACGCCTTATCGTATATTTGTAGTGACATTGCAACCTACAAATGGAGCCAATGCACGAACCATCGCTTAAGCTGAAGCAATCACCATCTAAATGTCAGTATCAGTCCTTAACTCATAAATAAAATGAGTATTCTTTTATATTCTCTTATTATTTGAATACTTTAACTAACTTACTAACTTAATTTTTTTTTTTAAAAAATTATTCTGCAATTAAAATCATTTGCAAGCATATCCTAACACTCATGGAATATTTCAGCAAAATGACAGCATCCACTTGCATTTTCTTTCATCTATAGGTATGAGCTCTAGGTATAGTTTATTTAAAACTTAAATAGTACTGTAGTTCGAAATGTCTCCAAACTTATTATCCATTAATTTTTAAATTCTTCTCCATTAAAAATAATTTAAAATTTCCATTTTTATCAGAAAAAACGCACGATATAGTTTAAAATTTGTTAGAAACCACCACCCCGTTTATATGCATGTACTGATGTACATTAGAAAATTTCTTAAAAAGGGGTGTCAATTTCAATTTTCAAGTTTATTCAAAGTTTTTACTAAAAAAAAAAAAAAAATTCAAACTTTTAACGTAAGGATCAGATAAAAGAATGGCGAATCGTTCATAATAGTATAGTACGTAGCCTAAAGGGTTATTATCTGCCTACTACAAAATGTGTTTTTTCTTGTGTACGAATAGTTTAGATGCCGTGAATGTATTTACTGTAACCATTTTGACTGATGTTTCCATTTTTGTAAAGTCCGTGACCAAAAATTCACGTCCACCTTGAGTAACCTGTACTTAATTTTACTATTTACTTTTTTGCCTTTCAGTTTCCCCCCATTCCGCGTGTTTATCCACGCGCCCCCACCGCCACCCAGAAACAGACAATTCCCGCTCACACTTGTGACTTAGGGGAAGCCAGGATTCCCTGCAGACCCGGCACACACCTCCACCATCGTCTCCCGCCACGTCACTTCGCTCCCCCAGTCCCACCGACACAGCCAAAACGCGGCACACTGGGCCCGACCCTAATCAAATCATCGTCATTCTTTTCCCTTTTTCCTCCTTCTAAAATGATCTGCTGCGGCGAGGCCCATGTGGGTCATCCACTCAGAATCCGCCACGTTGAAAATCTCACTAAAATGACCACACTATACCATGGATTCCCCTCTGGAAGGGGAAAGCGATTCCCTTTGAGCTGATTCTCTGAGCACAACCTGTCAATGTGGTCTAAATTATCTAAATTATTTACTTTATTTTTTCTATTTTTTATTTTATTTTTTAAATTGTTTTAATTTACTGCTATGATTCTGATGTCCCAGTAGTTAAATCCATGTTAAGGCAGTGTCTGTCTCTTTGCTTTTGGTTGGTTGTACAGCTGAGGCCTTTGGCTTTGAAATGATTAACCACGCTCTAATTACAGTTGAAAATCTGTCTTGGATTTCAACCCTCAAAACTATATACTAATACCAAGATTATTCTTTGATTCTTTCTTTAACATTCTTAATGAAACCCATGCCTGTTATCTACAGATTTCTTAAAGAAGTATTTCTTAAAGAAGCATAAGAGTAGTTTTTGTTTATAAGTAACCATTTGTATAGGATGAATGAATAAATCACATAAACTTTCCCTTGACTCCGAAATCATTTTCGGTATAAAGAGATTCAAATCATTTTCAGTATAGAGAGATTCAGAGTGTTGTTTTTATAGTAAATTCTAGCTATGTTATATTAAATGAGTGGGAGCTAATAAGAAACTAAGAAGTAATCCAAGTGCAGAGTTGGGCATAAAATTATAGCATTTTTTAGGGAATATATAGAATGGAATAGAGTGCCAATTATCCGGCAAATTAGGGGCAAGTCCAAATTGTAGAGGATTGTAGTGTCAAAATTGTAGTGCCAATTATCCGGCAAACAAAAATGTTATAAAACAAGGTATCACATGTTCCTCCTCAGATCAACCTTTTGCAAATACAAATAAAATAGACACATAGTCAGCAAGTAAATTCCCTCATTGTACCCAGGAAAATTCCCAATTGCTTTTTAGATTACACAGAGATTTAATTCTTTATAGAACTGGGATTGGGTATCTGTCCCTAAATCCTATCGTTTTCAAAAACGTTACGATCGAGTCATTTTCACTTGAAGAAATGTTGTTTTTCACTTATGCTGTGTTTGGATGGAGGAATTTTATTTTTATGAGAATTTTATTTTGATGGAATCTTATTTCCCGTAATATAAAAATACAGGAATTGAGAATTCTTCTGTTTGGATACTATAAATTAAAATTTCAAAAATAAGTAGAATTACATATTCTCTTGTTTGGATTAAAAATGAAATAAAAAGTAAAAACAAAATTTTGAATCGTGAGTAAGGAACAAAATATATTTATAAAGAAATTATTATCATGGTCCAAATTATTGTAGATGAAAATTCAAAATATAGTCATTAAAATACTAAACTTGAAAGAAGCATGTCAATTTTGTTTGTAGCCATGGAAAAATGGTTTCACAGCTGAGAGAATTGAAGAATGACACCTCTTTCTCAGGGAAAATAAATAGGGAAAACATGTATTAAATTCCCCTGATTTTTTCCCGTGGAATTTTCACTTTTCTAGGAATTTCATCCCAAACAAGATATTTTGAGATAAGGAATATCAAATTTCTGGAATTTAATTAAATTTCTCATTCTTTTCCTTCATCCAAACACAACATTAAAGAAAATGTATTTTGGCTTTTTGTCTAGCTAGTAATATTATCCAATAACACTTTGAGCTAATTATGACACAAAATATCAGATTTTCTTGTATAAGAGCAAGTCCAATTGATATGTCATTTAAAAAGTGTCAAATTTGAATTTGACATGTGACTTGACAAATTTGAATTGTTATTGTTTGACATTTTTTTACTCCAATAGATGCGTCAAAATTTAAACATTATTATAATATAAATTAGGATGAAGTGTTAAAAGAGAGAATATGGAAAATAATGATAAAATAATAAGTGACATAAAAGAGAGAGAAAATAATGATAAAATAATAAGTGACATTAGCCTTGGTTCATATCAAATTTGACATGAAAGGACTCTATGTCAAATCCACATCAGCTTTGACTAATCGGTTGGAAATGATTTTTTGATTTTTTGTTACCGTTTTTGCTGAGATGGTAAAAATGACATATCCATTGGACTTGCTTGTTATAAGGTTAACATTTTCTTTCATGTGAAGGGTGAATTTTTATTATGGTAGGTCGAAAGTTTGGCCGTAATTGACCATTGAATCAACCATATTATTTTATGAAGTTTGGAAAACGACTTCTACATTGATAAATGGATAAATAATTCAAAGATAATTTGCGGATTTACCAACCTTCTTCAAATTTTTAGTAATAAACGAGAATGTAGATAGATTTAAGAGGAAAAAGAGGAGGCGATGTATTTGCCATGGGTTTTAGAGGCAAATTATTGTCGGATTGATTCAAAAACCAGTAATGCAGATTGTGGATGAGGACTAGTGTTTTTTTTTTAGTTTTTTTTTGTTTTGTTTTGTTTTTTATTTTTATGGAGGTGATGAGGACTAGTGTGGTGGTTGGTATTTCAGTAATAAAGTGACACCAGTCACACCACTATAGGAAAATACTTGTGTCCATACCAGTATGTACTGTGTGCGTCCGAACATTAACAATGTGTGACGAGATTTTGAGCTAAACATCTGGATTAATATTGATGTAGAGCACTTTGACATAAAAAAAGCCAGAACATTTGTAACAGTCCGGCACGCGCAGTAGAGATTTTGTCCGTTTTGGGAATCACCCCGCACGGTTTTGCTTCGGGAGCTGCCTGCCTACTAGCTTCCCAATAGGTAACCCATCCTGGGATTGCTACGAGGCGAGCAAGCTTAACTTCGGAGTTCCCATCTCCTCCGAAGCCACTTAGCTCCCAAAACACGTCTTTACATATTGTGCTAACCCTGCACATATAAGCATCGCATCCACTCTCCCTCGGGCGATGTGGGATTTGTGACATACCTACCTGCTAGCTTCCCTAGCCAGGTCAAGTCAGGTCCACACAATCCACCCTAAGGCCGGGTCATCTCAATCTATCCCCCTTAGGGTCTGACGTCCGCGTCGACACACTTCCGGCCGAGGACAGGCTCTGATACCATTTGTAATGGTCCGGCACGCGCAGTAGAGATATTGTCCGCTTTGGGAATCACCCCGCACGGTTTTGCTTCGAGAGCTGCCTGCCTGTTAGTTTCCCAGTAGGTCACCCATCCTGCGATTGCTACGAGGTGAGCAAGTTTAAGTTCGGAGTTCCCATCCCCTCCGAAGCCACTGAGCTCCCAAAACGCGTCTCTACATATTGTGCTAACCCTGCACATATAAGCATCGCATCCACTCTCACTCGGACGATGTGAGATTTGTGACCTACCTACCTGCTAGCTTCCCTAGCCAGGTCAAGTCAGGTCCACACAATTCACCCTAAGGCCGGGTCATCTCAACATTAACAGTCACTCATATTATTAATATGACTTGATTTGTTTTACATAATTAGATTTCCATTTAAGGGTGATTGATTATAACTTTTTCAATTAAAAACTGACCATGTGAACACCACTTATCACCGAACATCTCTAATACATAATTCTACGTTTCTTAATTTTTATAACTAATAATAATATAAACACGACAGAGAGAACGCCAAAATCACGAGAACTAGAGAGTAAAACTGAAATCATATATAAAAAATGTGACTATTTCTTAGCTCTTACCTTATAATTTAATTGAATATAAGCTTGTTTTTTTTTTTTTTTAATACTTGATGCTTCTATAGTTCTACCCAAAATAGATTCTCTGCTAGGAAAGAAGGAAATAAAACAAAACAAAACTCGTGACAATAAACGTTAAAATGAATTTAGAGTCCACTATTTCTTTTTTACCAAATGATAGATTCTTCGAGTAAAAAGCGAGAAGAAATACACTAGAGACCAAATAGTCCAGTACGAGTAAGCCTCAAGTAGGAGAGGAGTTTACCTAGCTCTCTTTCGTAGAAAGACCCACCTTCCTTCTTCTCTCTCTTTCTCCCTCTGCAAATTGTGATTGCCTACTTCAAATAATAAGTCTGTTAGGGAATTACAGCAGCTAGCGGTGGCTCTCTATTCTGCATGGTAAGACCTTGCGTGTTCATAATGTGCATATATGGTATAGTTGGAGCCTTGCATTTATTATATATACAAGATCTCATAAAACTAGTATATTTATTCTCTCTCTCTCTCTCTCTCTCTCTCTCTCTCTCTCTCTTCCCCTCATAACATAGTATTCAGCTTTCACGAGCTCTGTCGTGATTGGATCGATACAAAATCTCTCTCTCTCTCTCACACAGCATAGTTAGCAAAGTGGGAAGAGGAAGTGAGATGTAAAGTAAGCCAAGACCAAACCCCAGTTCAAGGATTGATGATTCATACAAGGAGTGTCTAGTTTCTAGGCCCTTCTTTCTCTGTGTCATCTGGTGTTGGGTTTTAATTTATCCATTACTCCAGTTCTGTTTTTCCCCCAATTAAAGAGGTACTGTTTTGTTCTGCAACTACTTCTGAGTTGGACTACATTTGCTTCCATCAGTTCCATGTTGAGTGAGTTTTAATACTGTTTTGGACTTTTGGGGTGGTTGTGGGTTTGATCTTAAATGGGTTTTGGTCATTTTGTTTGTCTGGGTTTGTTTTGTGATTCTGTGTATAAAATTTTGACAAGAAATGAGCTTGACTCTTTTTGCTTAGAGCTCATTGGGGAAAATTAAGTGAAAGTGATCCAAATTTTTAATTCTGTGGAAATGTATTGCTTTGCTATTCCCTTTAGTGTTCTGTAAATCACTTTGTTTTAGTATTGCTTTTCTGTTTTCTGGGTTTATTCTTTATAATTGATTTTGAGGAAAGTATTTACCTTTTGTTTCTTATGGAGTTGAATCATAAATTGGGTCTCTTGGTGTTGGGTTAATGGATCTAGTAATGGAATTATGGTCCTTTAGGGATACCATTCTATTCTTTCCTTTATTGAAGCTTGTTGGGTGAAAACTTAATTCTGGATTTTGATGAAATTTCGAATCTTTATGTTTCAACTGTTTCAATGAAGTTCTGGAGAAATTAAAGAAAATCTCTTTTGGATGGGGAAGTGCTCAGCGACTTATTAGTGCAATTTCTTAGGATTTAATTTTTGAGAAGTACTTATCTGGGTTTCTTTATCTGCAAAGTTTTCTTAGAGTTTAAGAATTTCTGGGTTTTCCTGTTTGTCATGTCTTAGGTTGTTTCATATTTTCCTTGATTTCTTTTATTTGTGTATGGGTAATTTATACTCTTTCTTATATATAACAAGTTCTTGTTGCTTGGTCTACAGCAGTCTTGAAGTGAAAAATGGCCAGGCCTATGCATCGTGGGGCACGGATCTCGGGTGGGAGCAATGATTTTGATTCCCAAATGAAAGATAAAACTGATAAAGAAGATTCGGATAGAAGAGCTTCTGATCAGAACAATTTTTCATTTAGAATTCCAGTTAGACTACTTTTGGGGGAAAATTCTCCTTCGAAACAGGGAGTTGGTGAAAATGGTTTTGCATCAGAGCCCTTATTAGCCGTCACTCCTAGAAGTCGGCACAAATTAGCTCTGCTGTTGTTGAAGCTAAGTTTAGTATTGATTGTTATTTTTGCTCTTACTGGATCCTTTTGGTGGACAATCTCCATTTCCTCCACTTCAAGAGGTCACATATACCATGGTTATCGGCGTCTCCAGCAACAACTTGTTTCTGACCTATGGCACATTGGAGAGCTTTCTCTTGGTTCTTCACGATTGAGAGATATAGAGTTTTGTCCTCAGGAGTTTGAAAATCATGTCCCCTGCTTTAATGTAACGGAGAATCTTGCCTTGGGTTTGTCTGATGGCAATGAGTATGATCGGAACTGTGGGCAAGCAATGAGGCAAAATTGTTTAGTTCTTCCACCAGTGAATTACAAGATTCCTCTTAGGTGGCCTACTGGTAAAGATGTCATCTGGTCTACAAATGTGAAATTAACAGCTCAGGAAGTACTTTCCTCCGGAAGCATGACAAAGAGGTGAGCAGGAATTTGTCTTCTTTTTTCAACTGCATTGTTTTGAACCGTCCTGATATTTGCTTTAAGTTTAATATTCCTTGCGCTTACACAGGATGATGATGTTGGAAGAGGAGCAAATTTCATTCCGTTCAGCCTCGTTGATGTATGATGGTGTTGAAGATTACTCACATCAAATTGCAGAAATGATAGGGCTCAGAAATGAATCTAACTTCATACAAGCTGGGGTAAGTGCGTTCTAATTTTTGTTCACTTCTCCATCATTGACAGAAGATCTAATGCTTTAATTATCTCCATGATAGAATAAACATGTTATAATCTCTTTTAGATATCAGGGTGCATTATTTGTAGTTGATATTTGTGTCCATGGGTATTTTTGTCACATTGAACTGAAATTCTTTCTATTTCTTAATTTGTTATTAAAATTTTTACATCAATTTTGCAGGTGAGAACCATCTTGGATATAGGATGTGGCTACGGTAGTTTTGGAGCACATCTCTTTTCTAAACAGCTCCTAACTATGTGCATTGCAAAGTATGAGCCTTCAGGAAGCCAAGTGCAGCTAACTCTTGAGAGGGGTCTTCCTGCTATGATTGGTTCTTTCACTTCAAAACAGTTGCCATACCCATCTCTCTCTTTTGATATGTTGCATTGTGCAAGATGTGGCATTGATTGGGAGCAACGAGGTATTAGTCAGAATCTATCTATCACAAAGTTTTTAGGCCCTGTATATTTTTCAGGTTTCTATATCTCCATACTTAATTGGTATATCTGCAAACTTAGTCATTTTAGATGAAATACACTACTTAAAACTCAAAAGTAGAATCAACACAAGTAATAATCCATAGCCAAAAAGACATAAGCACTTGCTTCTTTGTGTTTCAATACTCTTTCGTTAGCAGGTGTTGCAATTCACTAGGTCCTCTTCCTTGGAGTATAATTATACCACTAATAGTTTGTGGATTTAAAAGTTTGGTTGGAATTGGTTGTATTTGGTAGAGACGTGTGACCGAGGTAAACTATTTATAAAACCACTATTGTAATAATAGACAATCAGAATTCTATTTAACATAAACATGTTGATGGAATTCACAACCTTTGTTTGTACAGAACTGAACAACTCTGGACTGTGTTTGAGCTTCTTTTGTGAATTTCTGGATCTGGATGGGTCCAAATATATTGATCTTCTGTTAATTTTTTACGTGTCACAGATGGGATTTTCTTGATTGAAGCTGATAGACTTTTGAAGCCTGGTGGATACTTTGTCTGGACATCACCAATTACCAATGCTCAGACATTTCTTCGCAACAAAGTGAATAAGAAAAGGTGGGACATCGTGCATGATTTTGCAGAAAATCTCTGCTGGGAAATGTTATCGCAGCAAGATGAAACAGTTGTATGGAAAAAGACGAGTAAAAAGAATTGTTACAGTTCACGGTAAGGAAACCCACATTCTTTCTTCCTCGTTTTCTTTTCTTTTCCCTTTTATGGTTCCAAGAGAGCCCAAGGGTAAAACAAGCTCTATTTTATATATAAATTATATTACATATAAGAAATATACATGCTTTTACACGAAAAATTAAAATAAAGAAATCATACGCGTCTGGTGTGAATGCATGAAAAAAATTGCTGGAACTAATTTTCGGTTCAATGTGCTTGTTTCTTTAGAAAACCTGCTTCCGGGCCCCCTCTATGCAGTAAAGGCCATGATATTGAAACACCATACTACCGACCACTCCAAGCCTGCATTGGGGGAACACAGAGCCGCCGATGGATTCCTATTGAACAAAGGACAACCTGGCCTTCTAGGGCTAACATGAACAAGAGTGAACTTGCTATATATGGTAATCTCTATGCTCCTTTGTCGACTGTTAAAAGATAAAAGAACTTGCTGAGACAGCTTTTCCTCGATCTGTGCTGCTTTGATCTTGATCATTTTGGTTTATTCATATTCTTTATGTATGTTTGTTCAGGATTGCACCAAGAAGAACTTGCTGAGGATGCTGAAACCTGGAAATTGGCAGTTCGTAATTATTGGTCTCTTCTGTCACCATTAATATTCTCAGATCATCCAAAGAGGCCTGGTGATGAGGATCCTTCACCTCCATATAACATGCTTAGAAATGTACTAGACATGAATGCACGATTTGGTGGATTAAATTCTGCATTATTGGAAGCTGGAAAATCCGTATGGGTCATGAATGTTGTCCCAAAAAATGGTCCCAATTATCTGCCCTTGATCCTTGACAGGGGCTTTGTTGGTGTTCTGCATGATTGGTATGCTACCTTTCTCTCATCCGTTTCTTTTCGGCATGCTGTCTTACAACTACCATTTCTACAATAGTATAAATTTCTCATCATCAATAGTATATTAAGTTTTTAACTTTTAAGAGTTTAGCTTGTTAAACCCAAGTTTTGTACTCCTCTTGCGACTGATTATATTTTTTTTCCTAGCCAGATTCGCTAATCTAGTCCTTTTTTTTTATGGGGGTGGGTGGGTGGGTTTGGGTCAAGAGGGCAGAGCAAAAGTGCATAACTACTAAATCGTATGGATATGGGATAGATTCCTAGATCTCAGACACCTAACTAGGTTTTATTCAGTAGATAGCTTGGGTGCTCTCTTACTTCAAAGGTTGTCCGTTGGTTGAACCAAAAATGGAATGGTGTATCATAGAAAATGACCTGAAGAAATTAAACGACTTACAGTTCTGACTTTTTGATGTTATACCTCACTTTATGGGTGGTTACCTTCTAACTTTGAAGATACAAAATTTATGTTAAAATATCAATTGGTTAATTTTTTTTCATAACGTCCTACCGATGCTATTATAAGATTGCATTTAAATGTTAAGTTCTATGCTTTGCATTTTGTGTAGGTAGTTATTGGATGATAAAGTTGATAAGCAATTTTACACTTGTCTGAATTCATATCACTGTCTCTAGTTCACTAAACGCTGCATCTATGATCTGTGTTCTGTTATAGTTTCTTTTATTGATGCAACAACTTTCTTATTTTAGGTGTGAGCCCTTTCCAACATATCCAAGAACCTATGATATGGTGCATGCACAAGGACTTCTTTCTGTTGAAACTGATCAACAGCGCAGGTGTACCATTCTTGATTTATTCACTGAGATAGATCGATTGCTTCGTCCAGAGGTACGTATAGAAAATGATCCTCTTCAGTTTTCATGTCTAATTGTTCTGTACTGACCTCTATTCAAATTCAACATTAATGATATCAGGGGGTACAAAAACTAATCAGAACACTAATTATGTTTTGAATTATAGATAGTCTGCAATTGCACAGCATTATATAGTTTCTATTTTAAACATAATTCACTATTGCCACGTCTTGTTTTTAAAATTCATTTACTAATATGGCATTTCTTGTCTGCCAAAAATATTCTGCAGTAAGTAGCGTTTTGATTTCCATATAAAAGTTGTGGCACAGGACCATGTTGGATATTTATATACATCTTAATTCATTAATTTGACGGATTTTAATGTACCATTACTTCCATACAACCTCTTAACAGTTCTATATTTGTGAAGTTTCTGTGCATTTTCTTTTGGTTTGCTTCGATATGCTGCTGATGGTACTGGTTGATTGACAGGGTTGGGTGATCATCCATGACAAAGCCTCTCTCATTGAATCAGCTAGAGCTTTGACAACAGGGCTGAAATGGGATGCACGTGTGGTAGACATCGAAAGTAACAGTGATGAGAAACTACTGATATGCCAAAAGCCATTCTTTAAGAAACAAGCAAACCAATAGTGAGGAGTTTCCAAAGGAAGCCTGGGATGGTGGTATATCACTTCATTCATATTCATTTACTTATTTTAATCAAATCATCATAAAGCTCCACCATTGAAGTGGGGATATCAAAAGTTTTGGACAGAAGAAGAAACCAAAGAAACAGGCAAGGAAAGAAAATCAGTATCCAGTTGGGTAAAATCGACACAACTCCTGTGGAGCCGTAAGGCTGTCATGGGTACATAGGGCATGTAATTATTATGGTATTGAGGTCCGGAGCAAGTGAGAGAGGAGTGTAGGATTAGATTTAATCTTCCATGTAATTTCTCATTGTAACTATACAACCACATGATTAAGATTGGAAAGATCATTACAGAATAAACAAGTGCGGTCAGTTTGCTATAGTCTATACAATATTCTTTGGAATGCATTTATTTAGTTTGAGCAGCATGAAAAAAATTGATTATATTACCACCCTGAATAAGAAAATTGATACGCTCCGGAGACAATCGGACACGCTTCGGAAACGTTACTCGAAAAGACAATTATACCCTCTGTAAATCGAAGAGCAGCCCAACTCGCTTCCATTTAAAAGTCTGGAAACTCACTCACTCACTCAGTGTTGAAAATGGCTCTGTGGCGCCTTGTTCAGATTCTGAAACCCCCAATTCCATCATCTTCCAAAACCCTAAACCCTAACCCTAACCCTAACCACAGTCTCCTCCTCACCTCCCCATTCTCCACCTCCTTCCTCATCACCAAAACACCGAAGAAATTCAAGAAGCGCCGCAACAACAACCAAGACAGCCCTCGAACCAAGCCGGTGCAGACCCAACCCAACCTCCTCCCCAACCTCGAACGCATCGTCACTCGCGACGCCCACTTCCGATTCCTCACCAAAACCAAGACCTACCTCTCCAAGCAGCCCCACCGCGTCCTCCGCCTCGACGACGCCGGCAAGCTCCACCGCGAGCTCGGCTTCCCCCGCGGCCGCAAAGTCTCCAAGTCGCTCCAGCGCCACCCCTTCATCTTCGAGACGTATCGCCACGACGACAATCGGTTATGGATCGGATTCACTGAGCTGATGGAGGGTTTGATAGAAGAAGAGAAGGCAGTTATGGAGGCGATGGAGTTTGATAGAGTGGAAAAAGTAAGGAAGCTGTTGATGATGTCAGCAAATAAGCGGATTCCGCTGAGCAAGATTTATCATTGTAGACAGCTGTTTGGAATTGACGAGGATTTTCGCGACAGGGTGGCCAATTATGCTGAATATATGCGGGTGGTGGTTGAGGAGGATGGGAGGAGAGTGTTGGAGTTGGTGAAATGGGACCCGTTGTTGGCGGTGAGTAGTTTGGAGAGGGAGTTTGTGGTGGATGAGGAGAAGGTGAAGCGGGCATTTAGGTTTCCTATGAAGCATGGGAAAGAGTTGGGTTTGGATGAGGAGGATTCGAGGAAGTTGAACTTGTTGAATTCGCTTCCGTTGGTTTCGCCTTATTCAGATGGGTCGAAATTGGACTTGTGGACATTGGAAGCTGAGAAGTATAGAGTGGGGGTGTTGCATGAGTTTTTGAGCTTGACATTGGAGAAGAGGGCTTCCATACACCACATTGTGGAGTTCAAGGAGGAGTTTAGTTTGACCAAGCATACTTACCAGATGCTGTTTAAGCAGCCCAGGACGTTTTATCTTGCCGGGACTGAGATGAACTGGGTTGTTTTCTTGAAAGATGCGTATGATCAGAATGGGGTCTTGATTGAGAAGGATCCTCAAGTGGAGTTCAATGAGAAGCTGTATAAGTATGCTGAAATGCAGGAAATGGAACAGGGTTGTGCTTCATCGCAGGAACTGATAAGAGGGAATACACAATACGAGTGATTGTATTGAATTTGAGGAACCTTGTTGGAGCTCTGATTTTCATGGTTTAGTACTAAAGGATTGGGACTCTTGAGGAACCTTGGAGCTAGCTGCAAGAAAATTGGTGGATCAGAGGTATATGAATTTAAGTCATGAGAAATGAGAAGCATGTAGTATGTATATGAATTACCTTGTCATGTTGGTCTCTGTATATGCTATTTCCTGAGTATTCTAACATAGTAGTTGGCAAAACATTGATGCACCTAATGATATTGAGCCAGCAATGGTCCTAGGCTAATCCCATTCCATATTAAGGTGTTTTCACTTAAGATAATGAAATAGCCTTCTTTACTTGTTGTTGGAGAGTGTTTTTGATTTATGTCAAAATTATCACTCGTGGCCTGAAGACGGCAACGCAGTTAATCTGCAGGATTTCCCGCAGATAATGCTTGTTATGTTGCCAACTCCAAGAGAAGACCTACAATTACTTTTTGACTCTGTACATATTCTACCAAGTCCAAGTTTCTTTGGTGACTGGGAAGACTTCTACATCATTGATCTATCTAGTATTCTTTGGTATTTAACTGATAAAAATAGCATGTTGTCATCTTTGTGTATTCAGGTGCATTTTATGTAGATGATATCTGTATATACTGTATCTATATGTGGTTGTTGACTTGTCACACTAAACTAAATTTTTTTCTGTGTACATGTATCGTTCAGGTGAGAAGCATATTGGATAGAGGATGTGGCAATGGTAGTTTTGGAGCACCTCTCTTTTTCCAAGCCAAGTGCATGCAGCTAAACTTAGAAGGGATATTCCTGCGATCATCGGTTCTTTCACTTCAAAACAGTTTCCATATCTATCTGTCTCTTTTAATATGTTGCATTCTGCAAGATGTGACCTTGAGTGGGAAGAGTTATCAGTCACAGTTTATTTTTTAGAATAAATCAAATTTTGTCAAAATTGCATTTTTGTTAGGTCCCATTTCTTTGATAGATTTCCATGTATCCATACTTAGATGTATATCCTCAAAGTGAGTCATTCTTGCAGAAATACAATACGAAAAAGAAGAATCAACAAAGAGTGATTTATTCTCATCTTTTCAGATGAGTTTGTTATCTGTCATCCCTCTATGGATTTTTTTTTTATATTCTTGTAAATTTATTCACACTTTCATTAATCCATCCAGTTAGTTTCTCGTGTAGTGAATAATGTGTTCTAGTATGTCTCTTCCAACAAGTGATTGAGTTATTTACTGAAAGTTAAAGAGATAGTGGTCGAGTCACTATGATTGAAGCATTTTAATCAGGTGCAGATCAGATCAAATAAATTCAAAGAGACATATTCTAAGATGACGTCACTACCAAATAGTTATGACAAATTTTTTATTTTTTTTTGTAAAAGGGTGACATTTGTTTGATATTTAGGTGAGACCTATATTGTTTTATTTTTATATCTGAGGAATTATCAATAGCATTCTCCAATTGATGTTATTCAGTATATTTATTGATATATTCTGTTTGTGTCGTCATAAAATATAAAATGCCTTGCACCATAGAAGAAATTTACAAAAAACCAGTGATACATGCATACCTTGGCAGCAGGAGTATTATTTGTTATTGACTATTCAATTTACTTGGTACTTTGTAGATGAAGGTGTGTAAAAAGGGCACTATAGAGCTTCAAGTTGCAGCCGGAGCTTTCGTATCTTCTCGCTAAGTGGTGCCATAATGAATGATGGTGTGATCATATGGAAGGACCAACTCGGAAGCATGTGCACCAGGGGTTACTGATACTATCAAAGAACACAGATTACTAAAACAGAGCTTTCTGATCTCAAGTAAAACAAATTTTCTTTCTGTAGAATTCATATAATTTTTTGATAATACAATGTTTAAGTGATCTTTTAAGCTTGGAACCTTGTGGAGTATCTTAAAGAACATAGTGATTTGGCATGACCCCATGTGGCTTAAGCTTTGGCATATAGATTCATGGTCAATATTGGTTGAAAGTTAAAAGCTAGAAAGAACTATCTTGTTGTCCCAGGCCAGACTTCAGATAAAGATGATATCATTGGAAGATATGGCCACAGATTTTACTTTTGTTTGGAAGCATTAGGTTGTTCCTTGGATGTCTTTCCACGTCAAATGTGGGTTAGCAGATCTTCCTTTTAGGGAACATAATTGATATGGCTGGTCATCTGCTTCTTACAGTTTAATGTGATCTGGCTCTTAAATCATTTGTCAAGCTCTTGTTCAATACTAGAATAATGTAGACGTTTACAAAATCTTATATACTTGAGGTCCAAAGTTTGTGACTTTCTTGTATACAGCCCTTATATAGACAATAGGCAACTAGAGTTGTATACATGATATTCGGAAAACTGCAACCTGCACCATATATTCTTAACTGATCGGGAAAACTGAATACATGAAACCAACAGGATCTTGTATGGCACTACAGACTTTATGTGACACTCAACACAGGATGGGAGGCCCCTCCTAGAATGTTTGTGTACGCACCTAAATTTTTGCAACAAAAATGCCTCTAATGGGATGAAGAAGGAAGCACAGCTAATGACACTTTGGCCATGCTCTTGGACTTGATCATTCTCTTGTGTCCAACACTTGCAATGCCAGTGCTCTTGTGGCCGCGGTTTGAAAATGATCGAGATGGAGTTTTCTTTGGTGATACGGAATCAGACCTGTTATGGGTGAATGACAAACTTTGGGTAAGCTTCTTACTTGCTTTTCGGCGAGGGTTCCATCCAGATTTTCCTAATGCAGCTTTGGCTACACTATCTGCGACTGCCTCCCTTGATCGTGGTGGTTTTATGGATTGCTTGTTCAGGAAGACTAGCTTTGGGAGCAGACTTACGATAGTTTTGCGCAGCTGCTCATCACCAATGTTGTTCTGGATTGGATTGCCTAATAGATTCAGAGCCTGTAGTGAGTTGTAGTTAGCAACAAGCTGGCCGAGTGCCTTTGTTGTTGTTATCTTGTTGAAGCTCAGGTCCAGAACTGTTAGCTTCAATAGCCTGTGTAGACCTTCGACATCACTGATCTTGTTCCCAGCAAGATAGAGCTCCTTGAGTATGCTACAGCTTGATAACCCTGGCATAATTGAATCCACACCGAGTCAGTAAACAGTTGGAATAGTTTCAAAGATTAGATAGGTGGTTGTAAAATTGGTCTGGTTTGGTTTATTACCGCGTCCAATTCTAGAAATCCGATTGTAACTGAGGTTTAGTACTCGCAATCGGGTTAATTCTCTCAGTCCTTCAATGGAGCTGATCTTGTTTTTGGACAAGTCAAGTGTATGAAGGCTCTTTGGCAGAGATCCTGGAGTGATGTGAACTGCAAGATTCAGAAGAAAAACGCGAAGCTCAATAAATTAGCTCAAAACTTATATCTTATAGTTGTAAGATGTTTGTTTCCCTTCTGGTGTAGCATACCTATGAAGTTGTTTGACAAGTTAACGGATCGAAGGCTGCAGAAGCATGAAATGTTGGGGATGGCTTTTAAGCTCATACTAGAGATGTGAGCCACTGTTGATGAAGAGTTTAGAGCCTGGATTACGGCATTAGCATGCAATGTATCCTCTGAAAGGTTGGCATCGGGACCTTGAGTGAAGTAAGTTGATCCAGGAGTTTGAGGAGTTTGTGGAGAGGGCGGGGTTTGTGGAGTGACGGCTCCCTCATTTTCATCTTCGTTTGATGGAAGTGAGGAGGGTGTTGTGTCTAGATCTTTCATCCAGTCCAGCACTCTTGAAGATGAGGATGTTTCTGTTGAGAAAGCAACCCATTGGTTCTGAGGCCATAAGGATGAGGATCCTATTTGAAAACCACTCCAGCTCTGGTCATCATTCATGATATTCTTCCCTTTGTCCAGAGAATTAAATGATAGAGGTGATTCCATTTTTCCAAACTGCCAAGCCCTGTTTGGTTCAAGCGTATCCGAAGAGTACCCGCCTTGCTTATTCAACTTAGTTTTGATGGAAAGTTTCTTTGGTGTATCAGTGGATGTTGATTTGTGCATGTTCCTATGGCTCCAAAGGAACAACTTCCACCACAATCTTCTGCTTCTAGAAGGCAAAACTTGGCTTGAAGAATGCTTCTTTAGCATCACCTTATCAGCACTGAGATAGCTCGCTACGGAAGCAGGGCTTCCAGGAGTAACATCCTTCCTTACACTTTCAACCAATTCCTGCATTCCTCCAAAAGACTGAGTCTTCGAAACGCGCAACTTAGACTGCATCTTTCCATCCACCTTATAAGTCTCCAAATTTGAGCAAGACCGAGTTAGCTTTGGTGAACCCCAAAACTCTGCTTTGCCAACTCCAGGATCACTAAGATGCCCACTTTCTACTCTATTTACACGCCTCCCAGAGTCCTTATCAGTATCACAGCAACCCATCTTCCTTGATGAGACCTCTTTGCCCACACTACCTTCACTGGCCTGAAGATCAGAGCCATTCGAGTTGATGGGGCTCTCTCCATGCTCATCGTCAGATTCAAATGCTGCTTCACATAACCCAATAACGCCATCAGGACTCTTCTCCTTGTCACTCTTGATATGTTTCTTGTCAACACCATAAGGAATAAGGGCACCAAAAGGTTTCAGAGGCTTCAACCCATTGACATCCGCAAGTTTCACAGGCTGCTGTTGAAGCCTGAGTTGCAGGGTCCTGATTGCCTTGTCCACTTCATCTGCTTTTGCAGATTCATCATCTCCCTATAAAATTACACAGGAAAAGTGAGCAAACTACAGAGTTTCAGACAAAATGAAAAAGATTGAAAAAAAAAAAAAAAAAAAACCCAAATGCATAAAAAGAACCAACTAGATTCTGAAATTCTCACCTTAACTTTCTTCTTCTTCCTAAGAATCAGAGAGAAGCAACTCATTTTTGCCATTCTATTTGGTCTTTGATTTGTTGATGATGTTTTCTTCCAAACTAAAGCTCTGATTGCTTATTGATCGGCTGCACCACTTAGAAACCCAATCACATTGGTTCAAAAGGTTGTTAACCATTATCAACGGGGTGGCACCAAACGACTAACAGAGGCCAATCGAAACCGGAAAACCAAGGACCAAGTTCAGCTCTTCCGGCTCCTGAGAAAATGTGATCGTCGGCCAGACTTGTATCTGCTTCAGCTTCTCTCCAGAAGCTTTGAGATAATGTGTTTGTTCAAACCCTTCAAAAACCCAACAAATAAAAAGGTGTCAGAATCTCAAACCCCATCATCATAAAACCAGCAGAAAACAACAAACCCCAATTCACCTAGCATCCAAAAACCATAGCACACAACATGTGAGGATTAATTAATATTCTCAGGTTGTGATGACCTGCCAGGTTGCCAAATGAACAGCTATACTGTAACGCTCTTGGTTTCAAATTCAAATGGGGACCCTTTTGGGGATCGCATAGAACAATACTTCACCAATGTGAAGGAGAGAGAGAGAGAGAGAGAGAGAGAGAGAGAGAGAGAGAGGTGTTAATGGTGGTGGACGGCAATGAACATTTACTCTCCACACCTAACACAGAGTCTTCCTCCTCCTCTCTAGTTCTATGCCCTCTGCGGAAAGTTTTCTTTAAAATGCAAAGGGGGGCAGAGAGAGATAGAGGCCTCTGGTTCTCTGCTTCAACCAGAGAAGATTTTGCAACAAATGAATGTGTTTTAGAGAGAAGAATGAGAGGTGGGTTTTGTTGGTTGATTTGAGGAGAAGGATGGAAGGGACTAGAAATAGGAAAGGACTTGAGTTTAGAAGAAAAGGAAACGGAACGCGCCTGTTACACGGAAGTTGTAATCATGCACCTGATACAATAATTAAATCTTTGCCTTATATTATAGTATGAATCAGATATTCTACTCCAACATAGGTTTTGTATACTATATAATATTCAATGACCCTTTTTCAGTTTTTTGATCGATCACCACATGAATTACGTAGTTTTTTTTTTTTTTTTTTAACAATAATTAGGTTGTTTTTCTAAACTTGGTAGGATCATCATGTTGAGGTAATTTTACTTTGAATATGAGGTTGGTAGGATACCGCATCATGTTGAGATGATTTTACTTGTTAACACTTTAACATGAGTTTTTTAATTAGATCGATTTGTAATTCAAATTTGTGATTATTTTGAACATATTTTGAAAAATTTAGCGTTCGAACGCATGATGACTGAGTTTTACATTTTAAAGTTAATCACTTTCATACTGAGTCAATATTTTTTCACACTTAATTAAATGAAATAGAATACACGGAATATTCTCTTATACGTTCGACGGAAGAGAGCACAAAACGGCTACCTACTACAACAAATTGTCACCTCCGGTCCTTGCTCTTTGTAACTTCAACGTGACGAGACAAATTCTATACGCATGTAAGCATGTTTATGATGTCGCAATTCTATGGTCATAAAAAATTCGACTATATATCATCCTCAATGTGTTTTGTATCTGCACGGCCTCAACAAAATGTGAGGTCCTAGAATTGGTCATAGTAGGTCTCGTACATCGATTTGGACAGCACTAGCTACTGGTTGTTGTTGGCTGTGGCTCATTTTATGAAATGGTAGGGCCAAGTTCAAACTCTCCATCAACTGCTTGTAGAAATAGATCGATATGTTATCAATCAACACCAACAATAACAGTCCCATACGTATCGTATTCACCACTGGCCGCTTGCATGTTTGGCCATATTTGTCACCTTTTTCGCTCTTATTTTCGGTTACCAAATTTACCATCTTTTCCAACAATATAGTGTTAGAGCTAGCTAAGCATATAAGGATCATATTGGTAAAGTAATTTTATCATATCGGTCTCATTTGAGAATTATTGGTTCTTTCTCACAACTCATAAGTATGGTTTCGATTTTGAAGTGCATTATTTAGCGGTTTATGAGATTGACACGATAATATAATATTTACAATCTTATTTTTAACTTTTTGTACATCTTAAGAGATTGCATAATGTGTCATTTCCTCTTCAATCACATTTTGACAATAGATCATGATGCAAACATGTTAGTCGAATTGAAAATCATTAAGGTAAATAAAGACTATATTTGACCCAAGTTAGATGTAAACATATACTTCATTCATAAACCCAAAACTTTCTTCACTAGATTGAAGGCGTGCGCAACATGCACTAAGGTGTTCTTCGATGATATATTTTCAAATCTAGGGGCATATATAGTTTCACAATATATATGATGTTTATTAGTTTGCTAAAGAAGAGAACAGAAAGGGTCCAATTGAAATGATCGATCTGCCTTAGTTTATGCATGTACTCGATGAGTGCATTCTAGTTAAAGCCTTCTAGGTTTCTTAAACTTTGTGATGAAAAAATCATTCGATTTGAATAACCTATAGTAAATTGTCACCGTCGACTCTAATAAATCTGATCGGTTGGGAATTGAGATGTATCACGAGGTGGGGATTTCATAAATGAAATGAAAGCAAACGTTACTACCCCATGATCTGATTGATTGGAACTGAGTTATCTTGTCGATGACAATGCTCTCCTTCATTTTCCTTGGTTATAATTTGCAGAGGCATCACATCTATCGGTCTCTACATTAACAATTAGCATATGGCCAGTTAAGCCCTGCTCAAAATGTAAGTCCCAACTCCGTAGTACGTCCTCAATATATTATATGGAATCAGGCACGCATGATTGAAAATTGAGAAGAGCTAAATTTTCTGAAAGTATGAATTTATTTTCTTACGAAATTTTAGTAGCTTAGAGTTTTGAGGTTGATCTGTCATTAGAAAAACACCTGGAGAAAAAGAAAAACATAAAAACCATCAATTTCACCACTACCCCACTACAAATCCGAAATAAACTAAGTATTTAGGGTATCACACCAATTTTTTCATGGAGTGCTGCTGTACTACTACTACTACTACTGCTGCTGCTGCTGATATGTATATATATACTTGACATTTTTCTCCCCAAAAAATAGAGGGGTTGCAGCTCATCTCAGCCCCTCCCTGGAGTCCGTGTCTGTATCGAATTGGTAGACATATTATTAGAAAAACACAAAGCAAACCATGCGACATTGCCAAAGTCATGCATCATGCATCATGCATATATATCTCATATGAATATCACCACTAGCTAGGCTGAAGTTGATGCCTCCCCTAAAGATCAAGAAGATACTAACTAAACTAATTTTGGGGTTAGCCTTATAATTGGTGACTCTTAACGTCCATTATCACGTACTGTGTTATCAATTTGCACTATTTTGATTCACACTCTTCTCAATCACGTTCTATCATTGCATGCCTGTATATAGATCGTTCTATATATTGCAGAAGCTAGAAAGACGAGAAGGGCAAAAGAAGGGTTGCCACAACCATAGGGCCGCTGCCATGCAAAACCTGTTGGAAAGTAAATCAAATGTATATATTTTCCATTTAATTATATTAGATGTGTATTAGGAGTTCTTTCCTTTATCGTCTCATACCTTATTGGAGACTACTTGTTGTACAAGACTATTGCTGTATATATTTCCACAATATCGATGGATTCATTCATTCCGCCATAACATACTTTTCTATATGGCATCATAGCAAAGATCCTAATAAAAAAAAAGGGGCTTTGTAGCTTCGTTTTTTTTCCTTCCATTTTTTTTCTTGCATCAATCACCCAAATTTTTTTTGCTTTGGGCACCCAAAGCTTTTTCACACCCGATTTTTTTTTGCTTTGGGCACCCTAAAGCTCCGGCTCGCCCTGCTTCCAGGCCGCCTCCGATCGCCCCTGCCTCCAGATCGCCTTCGGCTCGTCTCGGCTCGTCCGGCGTCGTCTGTCTCTTCTGTCCGGCTTCTTAGTCCGGGGTCGTCATCACACCAGCCCGCTAGCCCGGCGTCTTCAATCCCTGTCTCGCCGTCGCGCCTCTCTCCAGACCAGTCGAACCGGATTCCGCTGCCTCTCTTTCCGGCGTCGTCACCAACCGAGTTCGCCCCTTCTTTCAACCAGTCTGATCCAGTCCGATCCAGATTCGACCCGGATTTCGACCCGGATTCGACCCGAGTCCGATCCAGTCTGATCCGTATCCGACCCGGCTTGACCCGTATCCGACCCGGATTGACCCGTATCTGACCCGGCTTGACCCGTATCCGACCCGAAACATTCTTTCAGATTCCCTGTCAGTGCAATTCCACCTTTAATACAATACACAACCATGGTTTGTGCGTCCAAATTTGCGTTGTCTCCGGTCAACCCTAATCAGTGGATTATTGATAGTGGAGCTACTCACCATATTGTCAATTCATCGAATTTGATTACTAATCGTAGCAAGAGCAATTCCTCCGTTACTTTACCTAGTGGCGCTAAAGCAGATATTTCTATGCAAGGATCAGTTACCATCAACAATGCTGTTCTACGGAATGTTTTATGTGTTCCGACATTCCATATCAATCTTATGTCTGTTGGGCGAATCATTGATGATTTACACTGTTCGGTAACTTTCTTTTCGTCTTGGTGTTTTTTGCAGGACTTGACTACGAGGATGATGATCGGTGTGGGAAAGCGACGTGGAGACTTGTATTACTTAGTGGCGTTGTCCTCTACTCTTCCCAACAAACACCCGTTTACCAGTCATATCACCCTCTCTTCTGATCTCTGGCACCGTCGACTAGGACATCCTTCTTCTGTCTGTTTGCAGCATATCGTCAATGAGTCGCTTCATTGTCACTTTGATTCCACAAGTAAGTGTGAAATTTGTCCCTTGGCTAAACAAACTCGCAAATCTTTTCCTTCTAGTTCAATATCCACATCTCGTTGTTTTTCTCTCATACATTGTGATATTTGGGGACGTCATAAGACACCTTCTCTTAATGGTGCTCATTATTTTCTTACTATTGTGGATGATTTCTCTCGTTTTACATGGGTTTTTCTAATGCGTCATAAAAGTGAGGCGCAACATTTGCTTCGTAAATTTTTTGCATATGTCAAAACTCAATTTAATTCCCATGTTCAAACCTTTCGCTCTGACAACGGAGCTGAATTTCTCTCTCTGCGAGATTTTTTTCTCGAACAAGGGGTTGTTTTCCAAACTTCTTGCGTTTATACACCTCAACAAAATGGTGTCGTTGAGCGCAAACATAGACATCTTCTAAATGTTGCTCGAGCTCTTCGTTTTCAATCACACTTACCACTTCATTTTTGGGGAGAATGCATTCTTACTGCTGCATACACAATTAATAGACTTCCTACACTTTCTTGATAAAAGGTCCCCTTTTGAGATTCTTTACAATAAACCTCCTGACTATTCTCGCATGCGTGTTTTCGGTTGTGTCGCTTTTGCAACTTCTGTTACTCCTTCATCCAAATTTTCCCCACGAGCTCACAAATGCGTTTTTCTTGGATACCCAATGGGTCAGAAAGCTTATAAGCTATACAATCTTGAAACCAAAAAGATTTTTACCAACCGTGATGTTACTTTTTTGGAAGATACCTTCCATTTCACGTCTTCTTCTCTAAGAGTTTCACCATCTTCTTCTTCTTGTTTGCCTTGTCCTATTTTTGATGACATTGTGTCTCATACTATACCTATTTCTCATGGACCTCCCTTGTCCTCATCCTCTAGACATCCATCGTCCCCACCAATTTTTGAGTCATCAAGCTCGGCCACAGTTGCCCCTCCAGCTGAGATTGATACCTCATCGCAATCCCCACCTGATACTAATCCGTCTTTACAGTCCTCTCCTGAAACTGATAACTCTTTAACTACTGAAATTGATCATCCCGTTTCTGATTCATTAGCTCCTGCCTTATGCCGCTCCACACGATCCCGTGTTCCCAATGTACGTCTCCGTGATTATAAGTGCTCGCAGGTGATTCTGCCACCACACCATCCATCATCTCCTCGGTCGAGTCCTCCACTAGGTACGCGTTACCCACTTTGTAATTTCATTTCATATCAGCGATATTCTTCATTGCACCTTGCATATGTCGCAGCTCTTAGTAGGGATGCAGAACCATCTTCTTATGATCAAGCCTCTTCTGATCCTAATTAGCAAACTGCTATGCATGAGGAACTTGCAGCCCTTACAGCCAATAAGACTTGGTCATTAGTTCCTCTTCCTCCTGGTAAACGACCAATTGCTTGTAAATGGGTATATCGGATTAAGCGCAAGGCCGATGGTTCTATTGAGCGTTACAAAGCTCGCCTTGTGGCCAAGGGTTTTACACAAGCTGCAGGTATTGATTACCATGATACTTTTTCTCCTACTGCCAAGATGATTACAGTTCGTTGTGTTCTTGCCATTGCAGCTTGTCAGAATTGGTCCCTTCATCAGCTTGACGTTAATAATGCTTTTCTTCATGGTGATTTACATGAAGAGATATATATGTCCCCTCCTCCAGGTCTTCAGCGACAGGGGGAGAATTATGTGTGTCGCCTCCACAAATCACTCTATGGTCTGAAGCAAGCTTCTCGGCAATGGTTCTCTAAGTTCACTGAAGCCATACTTGCTGCCGGTTTTGTTCAATCTAAAGCTGATTACTCTCTTTTTGTACAAAAGGTTGGTGATTCCCTTACAGTGTTGTTGATTTATGTTGATGATATTCTCATTACCGGGAACAACCTAGACTCTATTCGTGCTACCAAAGAATTTTTGCATTCTCGTTTTCGTATTAAGGATTTGGGTGACCTCAAGTTTTTCCTTGGCATTGAGATTGCACGTTCACAAAAGGGTATATTATTGTCTCAACGAAAGTATGCATTGGAGATCATTAAGGACACCGGTCTCTTAGGTGTCAAACCTGTGGACTTTCCCATGGATGATTCGAAATTGTCAAATAAGGGGGAGTTGCTTAAGGATCCTACTGTGTATCGACGTTTGGTTGGACGACTCATTTATCTCACAATCACCAGACCTGATATCACTTATTCAGTTCACGTTCTTAGCAGGTTTATGCATGAGCCTCGCCTACATCATATGACAGCAGCTCTTCGAGTTGTCAAATATCTAAAATCTTGTCCCGGTCAAGGTTTGCTTTTGAGTTCTAACAATGATCTTAGTTTGAAAGCATTTTGTGATTCTGATTGGGCAGGCTGTCCTATTACTCGTCGTTCTACAACGGGATATTGTGTCTTTTTGGGCAATTCCTTGATATCATGGCGCACTAAGAGGCAGAGGACAGTTTCATTGTCAAGTGCAGAGGCAGAGTATAGAGCTATGGCTGGTACATGTTGTGAACTTACTTGGCTCCAGTATTTATTTGCTGATTTGCATATATCTATTCCTAGACCAGCTATTTTACATTGTGATAATCAGGCAGCTCTTCATATAGCTGCAAATCCAGTTTTCCATGAAAGAACTCGCCACATTGAGATGGATTGTCATTTCATTCGAGATAAGATAATAGATGGCTCAGTCAGAACTCGATTTGTTGGTTCTTTGCAACAACTTGCGGATGTGTTCACAAAAGCATTAGGCAAAGACAAGTTCAGATTTCTATTGAGCAAGTTGGGAGTTCTTGACATACACTCTCCAACTTGAGGGGGAGTGTTGGAAAGTAAATCAAATGTATATATTTTCCATTTAATTATATTAGATGTGTATTAGGAGTTCTTTCCTTTATCGTCTCCTACCTTATTGGAGACTACTTGTTGTACAAGACTATTGCTGTATATATTTCCACAATATCAATGGATTCATTCATTCCGCCATAACAACAAATTAGATTATGGATATACATACGAATTAGGTCTTCTCTTATCTTGATGACACTCTTCATAAAGCTAATCCAACATTCTCTAAATTTAGTTATTTATAATATTATGTTTGTCGCGAGCATATATAAACGTAACTTTGATCAGAACACGGTTTGAAGGGGGATTTTACAAATTAAAGGGACCTTAGTAACACTAAATTATGTATATTAAAGCTTTGGATAATCCCATATACAGTATATTGATTTGATAGTTTATATATATTTTGAGTATTGTAGAAGCTCGATCGACCGAGCCAATGTATCATGTCGTAAGGAGTCAAAGCTGTCTATAATACCATTCATAGTATGAATTATAATTAGAAATGCAAGTTGTTCAAGGATCAATTTTCACGCCTATCCTTTGCATGACCTATCCGGTTATTTCCTAAATTTGTTGATGATTACTTTTATTCTTGCAACGACACCAAATGAAGCGAATGTCAAACCTTATTTGGAGTGTCCCATTACCACACTTTAGTTCACAACTTCAAAATCTTGTTGCTCGACGCTACTTCCTCCTTACCCTTCTTCCCTTCTATCCAACTCTCGAGAGTAATCTAATATCAAATCAAATATCGTACTGTTGATCAGAATCAAAGAAACGATAATACTTATGTAGTCAGTAGTTGATCAAGAAAATTCTACGTAACTGTTTGGGTCCAAATTAACATTTGTCCGAGTTGGCCTAAGAGGTTATTCATTAAAGAATAATCTGATGTATTTTTCCTTCTTGGAAAAGAATTAGGGTTCCTCTAGGAATCCAGGAAGAGGTGGTTTTGGGTAATCAAATCCCAATTGATCTCAGAATCTATTATGCATGATATACAAGTATTGGGGTTCTGCATTCTTTATATAAAGGGGTCATGGTGTACAAGAAAAGAGAGCTCCTCCACACAAAAACCTTTGCGCAACGCAAACCAAAGTCCCTCTGGGGCATACGCCTCTTCGGAGTGCGTCTATCACTTCCCTGCACCAAACTCAGAGTCGCAGCCATGCACCAAGTTTCGGTCGCAGCAGCAATCTCTCGCGAACTGCCTCCACCAACCGCAAACCACCGTTCCAACCTTGCCGCAAACCTACACCCACCACCGGTCGCCGTACACCTGCCGCGGTTGTCGAAAGTGCCTTGCGTTCGTGTCGAAGCATCGCAGAGACATATCGAGTCTAGTCGTCACACCTCATGACAAATCGAGTCGTTACTCCGGTAACAATACATGGTCCCAATCTGCAAAAGGTTGGATCAAACCCTTCCCAATCTGCAAGAGGTTGGAGGACAACTAGTCTGTAAACCCAATCTGTAAGAGGTTGGAAGCAAACAATCTGCAAGAGGTGGGAAGCAAACTCATTCTGCGGTCTTGATTAAAGCTCTGCTTTGCATCTCAGGATCGAAGTAAGATTACTCAATCTGCAATAGATTGAGAGAAAATCCTAGTATTAGTTTATTAGGTCTTGTTCGAGCCCTTTACGCTGGCCCGTCAACGCCCGCGTAACAGTCGCTTGATCCAGAAGTCAGGTATTCGGGAGCAGACGAGTACGCTCGCCAGGGTCATCCGCTCGCCAGGGGTCATCCGCTCGCCAGGGGTCGTCCGCACCAAGGTTGTACTTAACCCAAAAGTACTGGCACGCTGGCGCACAACGCATCAGGACTGAGACATACGTCCGCCGCCCCCACGTGTTGACAGTTCGACAGGAGTAAAATCCGACGCGAACAGTAACATTGTGTATAAATTCAAGGTTAAGAATTTTAACTCGAGCTGTTTTGCTTTACAATATTAAATTGGCGATAATTTCTCCAAACATCCTGACTAAATGCAAAAAAGGTTGGCTTGTGGCCCAAAAAGAGCTTTTTTGAAAGGAGAGGCCCAAATAGATTGTAGACTTCAGATACCCAATGGCCCAATTTTCCCCCATATTGAGGAGAGTAATCAACACATGGGCCAAAGCCCAGCCCAAACATTATAAAAAGAGGGAAAATCATAAGCACGAGGATTAATGCACGCGTCAGCAACGTTCCCATACGATTTTCAATTTCACACAAACACTGTGGGGGTGTGGTACCAAAACGCCCTCTGTATTTGATTTCGATTTTTGATTTTTCGATTTTTTTAATTCTTTCAATGCCATGGCCACCGTCGACGACCACCACCACCTCCACGTGGACTCCCTCCCCGTCGTGGACCTCCGCCTCCTCACCCAATCCGAACTCTACTCCCTCTCCGTCGTCTCTTCCTCCGCCTCCGCCTCCGCATCTCACCGCTTCGACGACGACGTTTTGATCCCCAAAATCGATCGCTCCGTCTTCAACGAATCCGCCGGCAGCCGCAAACAGACTTACTCCCGCCTCCGCCTCGCTCCTCGCTCCTCCGCCGCCGCCGCCTCCTCCTCCAATTCCAAATCCTCCGTCCCTCGCCACCTCCTCGTCTCCCCGCCGCTCGATCACGAGAGCCGCCAGATCATCTCTCTCCTCAAACAGCTCTTCCCCTCCGAGAACCAAAACGACGACGATGACGTCATCGAAACCGCCACTCCCCTGCAGCACATATACCTCGCCGCGCCGGAGCCTCATTCCGTCACTGCCCCGGCCGCAGTCGTCTCCTCCGGTGTGGATTCCTCGCTCGGGAAACGGAAGCGCGGCCGGCCGCGGAAGGATACTTACGCCTTGATTGTAAGACCGGACCCGGCCGTGCCGGTTAGCTCTGCTGTTGTAATTGCCGGTGCCGGTGAGGCTAGGGACGGCAATGCCGGTGTGTTGATTGAGAAGCGTGATGGTGAAGCTACACCGGCCGGGACATTTGTTCTGAACAGCCAAGGACAGCTTGTGCAGAGTGTTGAAGGGAAGAGGAAGCGAGGCCGGCCGAGGAAGGATGAAGTTAGGGTTAGGGACGAGAGCAGGGAGGCGGCGGCTCCGGCAGTGAGGAAGCCGAGAGTGAATGAGGTGAAAGTGGAGGAGGATGGAGACATGGTGATGGTGAATATAAATGACGTCATTGTGGACTTGGATGCATTGACTGATGCCGACAGTGTGTTTGGGGAGGAGCTGAGGAGGAGGACTGAGGGGTTGGAGAGTGAGGCGGAGTTATTAGGGTTTCTGGAAGGGTTGCAGGGGGACTGGTCGAGTGCTAGGAAGAAGAGGAGGATTGTGCAGGCGAGTGAGGTCGGTGACTTGCTGCCCAAGTGGTGGAAGATCATGCTGGCTCTCAAGAGGAATGGAGGACATAAATCGCTTGTGTGTAGGCGGTTCATAAGGTAGTTTTTATCTGAATGCTTGGTTTTTCATTCTTGCTATCAATGTTTTTGATTATATATTCGACTGTGTATGTATACAATGTGTTATTGAGCTTATCATTAATGTACAGTGTGTTAATTTGGGTTTTATTCTACTTTAAAAGGGTGAAAGTTACGTTAGAATATACATCTTCGTGTAATTGCTTGGGAAAAAAGACAGTAGACCATACACAGAAACAACCATCAATTTATCACTATATTGCTATCTGTACTGCTTGATGCTTTTTGAGTAGGCTGCCACTCGGTAGGTTCGAATTGGTTATAGGCGTTTCCAACTGTAATACCAAAACTTTCAGTTTTCATAATCGAGCTACCAAAATGCCAACCAAAATTTTCAGTAATTAATAAATTATACCAAATTTGATATGTTGGGTTTTGGTATTACCAACTTACGACAATTATTTCATTAAATATAAATTAAAATGAAGAATACTAGTTTTTGTTTTTCAATTTTATATATTGTCATGAACTGTGTTTTCATCCATTTACCTTTTCAATTTCCTTGCACGTATGACATGAAGGTTTCATCCATTTTCAATAATACTAGTTATGAAATGAGTCTTTTACCCTGTTTCCCTATAGTATATGACCTATAACTCTAAGTTCATTAAAATATATGTACTATTAATCTAGTATTAAAAATAGTGTTACTAATATAAATATGAGGTTTTTACCAATAACTACACTTTTGAGCTCATAATTACCAATAGCAAGTATGTTTTTTAAAATTACTTCTAGCAAGTTTCCATGTATTTAACTAACAAATCCGTTAAATGGTAATTGCGAAATTACCCTTTTACTTTGTTACGACATTGTTGAGGGTCAGTAGTATTACGCGTTTTTGAGGGTCAGTAGCATTAAGTTGGTGGAATACTACTGATCCTCAAAAAGTGTAATTCTACTGACCATCAGAAATGCGCAATGCTACTGACCTGCAGTAGTGTCGTAAAAAAAGGTAATTTCTTAATTTATGGATTAACGGATTCTGTTAGTAATGGATGAAAATCTGCTAGTGGTAGTTTTAAAAAACAATCTTGCTATTTGTAATTATAGGTTGAGAATTGTATCTAATGGTAATTATTTATATAAATATTTATGCTTCTATTTCTTAATATACATATGCGTGTGTTGAAAACTGATATATAGCTACTACTTAGGTCATCAGTAAATTCGGCATTCACCAAAACCCAACCAACTTTCCTTTGGTATTCAGTTTCGGTTACCAAAAGTCCGTTTACCAAACTTAAAACATTGGCCGGTTTTCGGTAGTTTCAGTGATTACCAAACCAAATGACAGCCCTAGTTTTGTGGATAATGTTAGATTTTTTGTTTTGTTTACCATGGATAGTAATACAACTATAGAAGGTAAGAATCTTCTTGAATAGTCAGTCGTATGATTTATGGTGACACAATGGGAAATCAGTAATTAAAATAAAACATAGAATAGTATCGACCTCCATGACTCAGAGGTATCCAAGAGATTTGGGTCTGTAGTTGGGGTATGAAACTGGACTTTGGTAAAGATTGATCAGGTCAAAGGAAATTACAATTTCACAGAATTTTATCGGCGTAAAATGCAAATAATTAAAATACTTCATGACTATTTAGCATATAGCTGCAGAGAGATTCTGTAGCTACTTTCTCAATATGGATCCTTTATCATTAGTCTTTACTTGAATTTGATCTTAAGTAAGTGCATGATTCTCGTACTAGTTTCCTAATCTTTTATTATCCAGCCCTAATGGGTTGGAGTTTGTGTCGTGCAAGGAAGTTTCTTCATATTTGCACTCTTATTTTGGACTTGGAAGCCAGTCAAATCCTGTTCATACCGATGGGAATATTCAGGTTTCCAATAAAATGGTTTTGAGAGATGTAAGTCACTGTACAATATCTTATTCTCATAAGTACAATTATTATTATTTTGTCTTCTTTCTTTATTGTTCACCATTTTTCATTCAGGGAATGGAACAGCATAATAATTTTACCTATGAAGATGACAACAATGGTCATGAGCTCCTTCGCTGCTTCCCAATTCCCATCGCCTCTATGAACAGCTGTGTCAAGAGCATTGAAACATCAGGAGAAGTAATGGGTATGCGAAAAAAATTGAATCCTGTAAAGAGTGGTCGTTTGGGGACATCGTTGAAAATTCAAGAACCACTTGAGATAGACGGGGAGCAAACTTCTGATATGGTAGCCAACTATGATTTGAGTTCTGGTTTTTCTCTGGATAAGGTAAATGATATCATGGCAAAATATTTTGGCACAACCAATGATGAATCGAATTCAATGTCCTGTGAGGAGCAAGCCATGAAGGCTGACAAAACAATTAGCTGTTCTGATGGATTAAATGATGGTGTCAGGTTTGCCATTAGCTCAGTTGATTTACCTAATGTGGAGATAGACAGTGCTTCAAATGACATGGGAAAAGAACATGGTGCTGACAATATTGAATATCAGCAATCAACTAGCGCTGTAGATGATATGAAAATTGATGATGTGGATAATTGTAGGAATGGCAGGTCAATATCTGGTATCAGTGAGAGTCACATTGGACCTGAGACTGCATATAGTAATGTTGACCAACAAAGTACTTCAGAAGCCTGCTCGCTTGTTCCTTCAAACTTGATGGAGTCAAGAGTTTCCGACAGTGGTCTATATAGTACAGTCACTGATGAGAAAACATGTGTAGATAACTTCAATAGTAATTCATTCCCTACATTTCATGATCCCAGATTTGATGAGATTGGTCTATCTGGGAGTAATGAAAAGACATTTTGCTTGGGTGGCGATCATGCTATGCCAGATGTAGATTCCATGGACATCAGTGAGCGATTTCAAAGTACTGGAAGCTGTTCAGTTGTTCCACCTCTGGATGGACAAAGTTGTATTAATAATGCAACGAATCCCAGTTGCACAGTCGAAGAACTCTTGAAGGGCAAGAATTTAGCAAGCAATGCATTTAATTCATTTGTTAATAACCAGACTCCTGGTAATCTAAATACAGGTGATATTCATACAGCAGAAGGGCATATAGTTGAGCGTGCCAAAAGTTATGACAATAATGAGTTAAGTGAAAATATTTGTAGCAGGGCCACGGGAACTAATGCAGATACCGCCCCTTACGCTGACCCGACAAGATGCTCTAAAGGCTATTCACTTGCTTCATATGCAAACGAGAATGCATCTGTTTCTGAAAATAGTTTCGTTTGCAATAACATTTTGGAAGAATTTAAGCCCAATAGAGGTACTTCTGAAACTGATTTGGTTTGCCCATCAGGCAATCGACAAGGATATAGTCTGGTAAATCATGCAAACAGCACATCCTCAAGGCCAATTGAAGTATTTACAGAGGTTAAAAGATCTTGCAATGATGAGGTGCTGCATACTTTTGGCAGCAGTTGCAGTGGAGAAGAAGCGAATGCTATGACTAGCTCTATGACTGGAATAAATTCTCAAGGACCCGCCCCTTTTCTTTCGGAGGATAACCAGTCATTTGCGACTGGCTCTGGCATATTTAGTAGTGAGAAAACCCCTGATTTTGTAAATAATTTAAACAGTATATATAGCACCACATTGTGGGAGGAGCCTAAATTTAATGGTGCAGAACATTCAAGGATCAATGAACCGATCAATGGTTTTTTAAATGATTCACAACCTACTGGTGATTCCATGTCCAATCTTATGTGGAGAAATGGTGAGCAAAACGTCCAGCAGAGTGGATTGGCTGATACTTCTTCTGCACTTATGCAATCATCTGGCAGTTATCCGAACTTTGATATGCTGTCAGGCAAGGTATACTATATATATATGTTTTTGTTCACTCTCAATTTACCTGTTGAGCCGCATGTCTCTAATGCAGTTCTTGCTCAGTATTTTTGTTTTATGCGTTTAAGAATCTAATACTTGGTGCCAAATTTTAGATAGCTTTTAAGGACCATATACAGGGTTTCTAAACCTTTCTTTCATCGAATGATTTCAATATTTCTATAGAATTGAAAGCTGCAAGGATTCTGATGTGTGGTCTTTCTACTATTATAAGCTTATACTGTGTTTGCTTCAATGAACAGGGTGCCAATGAACCTTTAAGCATAAGCAAAAATTTTGACAACACTCGATGTTTTGAAGGATTAAAGTCAAGTAATCTAGAGCAGTTTGAGCGTTTTCTGACTTCTCAGTCAACCTCTCAATCAAAGGAATCAAATGTGTTGTCATATGATGAGAGTACAGAGCAAGGTTTCAATTCATCTGGTTGGCTGGAGAAGGAAGCACTGCCTTCGGTGGCAAATGTAGAAAGCAGGCGTGAGATTAACAGCTGTGTCTGGTGCAGAAGTGAGTTCTATCATGATGCTTATGGAGCCGGAATGCAAACTGGTTCAGTGGGTTTTATGTGTTCGAACTGTCAGGGCAAGTTCTCAGGTCATGTCAGTTTTCTGTAGTTGTCCATGCACCCGATGACTCATGAGACTTTGCTGATTATATATACCCATCATCCAAGCCAGATCTTTGATATGAGGTAATTTTCACATCTAATGAATGCATAGGTTTTTTTTTTTTATATATTTTTTTTATTTTTTTTCAACACTTTGTCTAGCCTATATGATGTAGTTTTCATATAAGCCTATAAGATAGTTAGCTCGAGTTTATTTTTGCTACACTAATGCCATTGTGTGAGCACAAATATGGACACACTATATCTATGGAGAAGATGGCGATCAAAATTAATCGTATTAAACTCATATTTAATTAAATTTAGCGAAGGTTGTGAGTTATTAGACAGGTTTCTAGTTAGGGTTTTTATGTGTTCTGGAAAATGAATCAACTCTTGTTGGTGCTCATTCATGCCACCATTTATCCAAGGGGACATTAGATATGGAAGGTTTAATTTATCAAATGTCTTCATATCCTGTTACCCAGACAAAGGCTGGGCAGAGTACATGTGTGTAGCCAAAATAATCTATATTGGTCTGTAAGCATTGCATTTATTTCCGGCTTTATCATATTGTTGCAATTTGGGGATTACTTCATATCCTTTTTGTTAGCATAGTGGTTGTCTCCATAGAGCCACGGGTTTTAGTTTAGTCCCTTTTAACTTGCATTTAAATCTATCTTGTGCACTTCAGATTACTTCGTACTTTGGTCCATGTTGCTAAATTTTTTAAAAGCTTTATGTTGTGATTACTCTTATTTCATTAATCAACATATTGGCAATAAGTTGATGACAGATGATTGTGGTTTACTCATATATATGTATATGTATAAAATCTCCAGGCATTGGTCACACTCTATGGAGGACTCTTTCACAGATAGACCTATGTAACTATGGAAGAGACTGGTTCTGGTATGGCGCTCTATGTCATATCTTGTCAGAGGTCACCTGCTGCAGCACATTCTTTTTCTTCATTTTGTTTTTGGGTCTAATTGCTTGTTTGATAAATTACGCTGATTTAGGCCTTTCTTTTTTCTTTCTGTGGAGGACCCTTTTTTTTATTATCCTCTCAGGAAAGAAACTCATTGTCCAATTAGGTTTATGGGCTAACTTGTGCATAGCAACTTGCAAAGCATTTTCATTTTTTGATACAAAATTAATACTTACTGCCCGATCTTATTCTATGCTGACTTTCTTTGTTTTTGTTGTGAGAACTTGGTCTTGTTAGAATATAACTATTGTCTTGAAGGTTCTGGAGCTCTATTTCCCTAGAGAACAGTAGGAAAAATGCTCCAGGTTTTCAAGAGATAATTTCTCTTCCTACCCTTTACTGTGGCACAAGCCCATTTATATGAGTCTGGCTCTTATTGGCATTCTTTCTACTCCCATGTGAGGAATGGGATATGCGTTAGAAGTATTTGACTATTTTGAAAGGATCTGAAGAATAATTAACCCATTTACTGACCAAATGTGTGGCACATATCTTGATGGATTTTAAGTGTAGCAGTTCTCTTTGAGCTTGAGGCATACTCGGTAAGGCTTGTATCCTAGCACTAACCTACATCGTATTTTGAGATATATCAAATTGCTACACAAGCACATCAGCCTTTTTGGATATCTAGTCAGGAACCCTAATTTTAATTGTTGCCAGTGTGGTTGCGGCAATTACTTCCATTGACATTTTTATGTTTTGCATCCACTTTTGTTAGCTAATGGACTCATAATTAATCATTTAGTCGAAGAAGAGATGTAATGTTGTACTATTATTAAAATTGCTTTTTTTGCATAACTTTAGGCCCCTGTTGGGAGTGGAGAATCTTGCTGACTTTCAATGTTTGTATTTTTGTTCTCTTTGGTTGGAAGAGAATAGAAGAGAATAGAGAATCTTGGTGTTTTTGTTAAATAAAGCCCCGATAGAGTAAATGTCATTTTCCAATGGCTACGACTTTCTTTTGGAATACCCAGATCAGAATATCATCCATCGACTGTTGCACGGTGTGCACTTGCCTAGACTTAGTTATTTTGTTGTATGATGTCATGATGATTTCTTCGTGTTTTGATACGTCAGTGAAGTTACCTAGCTACTGATACTTAATACTTTACTAGTTTACTATGGGAAGATTCTTAGGAAATTTCATGGGTGTGGTTCAGTCAAATGACATGAATATGTTTGTAGCATTACTCTTGTCATCAGATCGATAACTCAAATGAAAGTAGGGTTATTCTGTATGCCTTTCTGTAGCTCTCTAATGGGCATGTATAACCGTATATGTTAGTCGGAGGTTTATATTATTTGTATTCTGTTGGAAGGTTGCACTCAACAAATTTTGTCTGTGGGTAGGTTTCGATCAAACATAATAATGTGTGGGCAGCATTGATGACTTGGTCATTTTAGTAGTCAACTAAAAACTACTAGAACCAAGCATTGAATTCTCCACCCCCACATAGCTGCTCGGAAGTTCCGCCCATCAACCTATGATTTTTTGGTATTTGCTGAAAAGTTGATTTCCAAATAGGTTGTTATTTGGCCATAAACACTAAAAAGTTAGTGAACAACAATTGTCATCATTACTTCGAGCTAGACAACGTAAAGCCAAGTACATATGAGGATTCACAAAGAGTACTTTTAAATTGATGGAAAGGAAATAGATCTGGTAAGGAAATCTTACCCCATTTACCTCCTTTCTACAACTATCTCAATCTAATTATTCTAGTTAACAGTTTTCTCAATATTTTTTTTTTTTGCTCGTGGGATTGGGGTTAAGACTAATCTCTCGAGCCTGAAGATCTCCGTATAGGAGAGTTAGTTCTCCCCAATACAGTTTTTTCCATACACAAGACTCGAACTCGAGACCTTGTTTAAGGGACACAAGCACCTTACCACTTGAACCAACTAGTGCGGGTAGTTTTCTCAATATTTTGATCCTTCAACTAAAGATAAAAAATCATAAATTCATACTACACACCCTCAATCTAAAGAAATATACACACGCAATATATTTAACGACGAAGTTTAATTTGAGATACATTGACCAAATTAGGTAGCAATTACTGTAATAGAATGCGACACAGAAAATTATTGGGTGGATATACGATGAAAGAACCCAGCCTTGAGTCGATATAAGACTTGAGTTTTAAACTAGGTACTTAAATCTAACCACTTGTCGAAATCCACGACCACAATCCTAACTCGAGTATGAGCTTATTTGATAATCGAACTGACCCATCCAAAAACCAAATATAATAAAAAAAAAACACCACAATTTGATTTTTCATCGAAGCAAAACTTCTTGTTTCGTTAGAAATGATATATAAATTAATTTTTTAAATAAAAAAATATCTTATAAAAATAAATAAATAAAAAGTGTAGCTAAGTGGCTAATAAGGGTGCGAGCAGATACCGATATCTCTCTATCTCCGCGTATCGGTCCTCTTCTTCTTCTCAAATTCTGAAACCTCCCAACAAAAACAGACTCTCTCTCTCTCTTGGGGGATTTTCAATTCAATCCAAACCAAACCAACCCAACCCCTTATTTCCCTACTATAACAATTCCAACAATCCCCAATCCGCCAATCACACTCCGCCACCTCACCACCACCCCCTCCGACGCTAAAATGCGCCGGGCTGCCGCCGTTGCGCCGTCTTTGCAAGGCAGCTCCTTTCTCTAGGTTTTGTTCGATTAAAGATTTTGCTTGGTAAATTCGGGGGGTGGAGTTTGAAATGGGAATTAGGGTTTGGGGATTTGGGATCCTGATATTAGTCATTTGGGGCCGCCTGACGTCCGCCGCTGAGCCGACGTCGTGTCCGTCAGAGTCCGCGGCGGAGGCGATCTTTGGGTTCAGAGATTCCGTTTGTCTGGTTAACGGCGTTACCAGATCCGTTGGTTCTAACGGTGTTATTGTGGTATGTGTTTTCTTTTGTTTCTTAATTTATTGAAAGTTTTGATTTTGATTTTTTTTTTTAATTTTTTAATTTTTATGTTTGGTTATGAAATGTGTTGCCTTTTGAATTTGGGGGAATGCAAATTTTTGTTCAAAAATTGTGTCTTTTTGTTCAAAAATTGTGTCTTTTTGCGTTTTGTGGATTGAAGAAATGAAGATTATGAGGTGGTGTTTTGAATTTTGTGAATGTCGAATTCGAAAAAAGCTGGCTGCTTATGTATTTGAAGCACATTTGTTCTCGAAAGATTTCGATGTTGCTTGTGTAAGTAAGAATAGTACATTGCTCCATTCTCTTATGGGTTTTGCATTGTTTTCAATGCTTGTTTGTCTTTGGAGTTTTGTTAAGGGAGAGAATGATAAATGAGAATCCCAATATTCGACTTTTATTCGTTTGATTATTGCTGTGTAGAGTTGAGTCGGTAGGCATTGATAACTTGCACTTGAGTAGTCGCTTTTTTGTTATGATGATTAGTGAGCTTTTGAAATTGCTTTGCTTTTTATGTATGTTCTGCTAGTTCTGATTTTTTTAATGTTTGCTGAATTGAAGGGAGATGAGGGTTCGTTACAGAGGGCGTTAAATCTGGTTCACAAGAATAGTCGTGAGTATGTGGCGGTGCTCTTCTATGCTTCTTGGTGCCCATTCTCAAGGATGTTTAAGCCAACATTTTCTGTTCTGGCTTCTTTGTATCCTTCCATCCCACATTTTGCGTTTGAAGAATCAGCCATCAGGCCAAGGTTTGTTTATACTAACATGCACTGAGACACAATCACAAACATAGATACTTCGTTTATAATCGTTATATCATGTTACTTATTAGAGGTTGAATTGATTCTTGCAGTATACTCTCAAAATACGGAGTTCATGGCTTTCCTACTCTTTTTATTCTGAATTCTACTTTGCGAGTTCGATACCAAGGCGCTCGGACTCCTGGTTCTCTTATTGCATTCTATAGCGATGTTACTGGTAAGGCTCTTCTGTGTTGTACAAGTGTTGATCCAAAGTCTTTTATTTCTGAAAACATAAATCATGCAGAGAACTGTACCTTTGATTCCAATTGGATCATGTTGGCTTTAATTTTCTTATTACTGAGCAGGTTAACCATCTATTCAACATTGATACTGCCGAACCTTTTGGTGTCTTTTTTATTTGTTTCTGCCGATATGATCTCGACTAATCCTTGCGCATGAATGTAGGCATCAAGTCAATTTCATTGTATCAATTGTCACTGGAAAAAGCCGGACACCCATCAAATCATGAGAAGAATGATAGCAATGAGCAGGAAAGCTGCCCCTTTTCATGGGCAAGGTCTCCAGAGAATTTGCTTCGTCAGGAAACATATCTGGCTCTCGCCTCTGCTTTTGTGATTTTGCGGTTGCTCTACATCTTTTTTCCCACTCTGATTTCACTTGCTCAGTGCGCGTGGAGAAGGCATATTCGAAACGTAAGATTCGGGAACTTGTTTGAGCACCCTGTGGCCTATCTAAAGCGAGCAGTGCAATTATTTAACTCTTTAAAAGAGCCTTGCAAGAGGAGTAATCTGCAGGAAGGAGCAATGAATGCCCGGGTCTGGGCTTCCAAATCGCTTGCCACTGTATCCATTGGGGATGCAAGCACCAGCAGGGGTGCTGCAGTGACTGAAACTCGTTGATTGTTAACAGATTGTGTTGTGCTAGATGGTGTTGGTGTTCAAAGATTCATCTGAACACCACTGTTCAAGATGTGTTGCAACAGAGGTTAATTGTGCCATTGTATCTTGTTGCTGTAGCAGTTCATTCCTTGTTTGTCCATATTCCATAAGCTTTATAGGTTACACTGTGTTTTAACATTTAAATTGCTGAATTTGGATCGCAATTTTTGAATAGGTTTAATAATTAGTAAACCTTTCTTGTGCCCACTATCATGCGCTTCTGTTCAATGTTTATCAAAGGGTTATGAGGTGCATTGTAACTTTGTAATTTCTGATCATTTTTAACAAGTATGGACGTCCTGCATGACAATTTTTTGAAGTATTCGAAATTGCGCTGTGTTAGTAGGAAAAAAAATTCCTTCATATTAATGAATAGATTTCTATTAATGCAATATCTGAATCACTGGTTCTATTATTGGCAGTATCACAAATCTAGTAATCATTTCATGATTTCATCACGTCAGAAACTTTATTGTGACACTTTCTTAGTGAGGTTAAACCAGTTGAAACAAACAAAGTAAGACAGATTTGCTTTGTGTGGCTCCACACCATTATGGTCACGCAGGGGGGGAATTCATCAGTGCTCTGGAGCTTGCATTTTCCTCAACTGTAATATTAATTGTTCAGTGAACATTGATGATCTAAACCACTACAGAGGCTTCCCAACAGGAAGCATGGAAACCATAATATTTATTGTTCCTATATAGTTAATCACTGACAGGGACTTGCAAATCCAACTGACTTGAAGCTCTTCAGTTCAAAAAGTTACTGCTGAAAGGTAATTACAGAACATGAACGAGGAATTGTGAAATAATCTTTTTTCGAGAATGGGATCTATATCAGAGGAAAATGAAAACAAGATGAAGTTCATGGGGTTAAATTACATTAAAAACATGGACATCGTCAACTAGGCCAACAGTATTTCTTCCCTACCTGAGGCTACATACAACCATGTCTCTCCCATCACGTGTTTGCAGGAGGGCGAGAGCCACATACTCATGCGCATCTGGCTTTTAAGCTAAAAGAGTCCCTGCCCCTGCAAAACATACCATGCAGGGACTCACTCAGCACTATTTCAGTTCATACAAAAAGCGAAATGGGAGACATCTGCGATTCCAGTGAGCAGCAGGGCACTACTCATCCTCCACTGAGCCAGCATCTTTATTCACAATCTGCCAGGAAAACGTCTTTCAGGATGGGTATACACAAAGAAATTCATCTATTTATTTATATGAAGAGCTTGAGAAAATAAATGTTACTTGCCAGTTGCCACAAAGATCTAGACCTGATTTTAGTTGACATAAGCCACAACAAGTACAAGTCACAAAAGCGTAGAACTATGAAATGCTTTCAGCAAAAAGCAGCAATCAAGAGAGAAATGCTTGTGCCTCACTGCTGGTTTTCTTTAATTTGATAGCCTAACAAACGATTGACGTTGTAACTCTTCATATCAATGAACAATTAGCAGCCTTTTCCAGTGGTGCTTCTTTTCTACAGAACTGTGAGGCATCCTAACCCTAGGCACGATGACTATGCTCTTGAGGAGTAATTCTAGAGGTCTGCCAGCAATATCTCTTCTTCCCATTAAGGAGTCTCACTCATACCCCACTGAAAAAATTCACAGAAATCTTAAATCCCCAACTGATTCACAGTCACAGGGTTTCCCAGTTGTCCAATATCAAACAATTTTTACTTCTGTTCTTATACTCAGATTACTTCGTGACCTATATCAATCTCAATGACAGTTGCACTTTAGTCTTCACATTACCAATATTTAAGGCAGTGGCTAGGAGTTTAACAGCTAAACCAAGAAATGATATCCTTTGCATTTTCTTTTGCTCCAGCTTACGCAATAAATTCCTCTAAATAGGTCCTAGTGTGCCGGGTCAGCCAACTGACTGAAGTCTATCAAAACCATTAGAATCAAGGGTAATGATCCGATAATTTACATTTGCTAAATATGAGCTTATTTTTGCTGTTTTCTTCAACCATCTTCATTAATTTACATGTTTTTTTTTTCAGGCTTCCTCTCTAGATACACTATTGAGTTTAATCTTCTTTCCGTCAATAATAACATACTTGTGCTATCAATTGGATAACTGTACAAGTTAGGATGATTAATTTATCTAAAATGTTAAAACACATTTAGCCTTGTTGAGATGAGGCGATTCAACAAATCTCACTTAAAGCTATAAAGGTATACTTGCACATTATAAACTGGATCTCTAGTGATACCTGTGATACGTAATCTTTCAAGCTTGCAGTAACTTGAGAATCTAAAGCTCTCTCAGCAAGCTCATATAACAAAGTATTGCCTTCAGGTCCACTTTGCTTGTCCTTCTGCAGATACCTATAACAAAGAAAGATAGACACAAACTCTCATAGTTGATCAACTATATATAACCATGACCTTAAAAAAGAAAAACTGCAAATACACAGTCCATTCTAACGCAAGATCTAACCTTTGCTGGACAAGTGCCTCCAGTGCTTGCTTTGTATTTCCTATAACTGGATGGCTTTCGTTGGTTTCATCCAGTCCTATCCTCCTCAAATGCTGCCAAAGATTCTCTGCAGCCCAAAAAAGCAAGAGTAAGTTCTCTCCAGAAATAAACAAACTAAACAGGAACAACTGCCCGCATTGAATTTAGTAATCTTTAAGAAAGAGTCTCCTGAGGTCATGATTTCTGATCCTACATAACCTCATTTAATCACCAGACCATTTATAATTCATAACCACAATTAACATGATCCAAATTGTTCAGCTATCTATCCTGGATAACATTCACCAAAACAAACCAACACACAACCACATACCTTCGGAGATTTTACCGCCTGAAATATGCACAATACTCAGCACAACAAAAGTAAAACCAGTAAGATGAGCCGTATCGACATCTTCAACATACTTCTTGTACACCTCAGCAGGCAGCTTACTCATAACAACATACATTTTCGCCTCCGCCGCACCTGCAATCATTCCATCCACAAAAAAAACACATCAAAACACCTAAACAAATTTCAGCAGTCCAAATCAAATAAGTGCTAAAAAATCTCACTTTGTTGCGAACTCCGGCCCTGATGGTTGTTCGAAGAGGGCCGGGCCCGCTGAAGCTCCCGCATTTCGTACCCAAAAATGGTGGAGAGCTTCACTATTGCTTCGTTGATGATCATCACCGGAAGATTCCGCTGGCGGTAGCTTTTGGTGATGAGTTGGGTCAGCTCTTCTCGCCTGATTGGGCAGCCGGAGTTGTGGTGGGTCTTGAAAAGCACGTAGCGGATGACCTCGGCGACGAGCTTGTCCTTTTCCTGAGAAACAAAGAAGAGATTTGAGATCGGAGGAGGTTTAGGAGGTGAAAGGTGAGAACTTTAGGGTGGAATTGGGTGCGTACCTGAACGGAGATGTCGAATTGGGAGAGATCTTCAGCGTGGTTTGACATGGTTGGAGTCAATTTTGGTGATTTGGGAATTGGGATCTGAGAAACCCTAGAGAGTCAGTTTCCCCTCTTTTTATCTTTACTGGGTCTTCTGGCGGGAAAGTTTCTGCTCTTTTACCGACGATCGGGGCGTTGTATAAAAACTATAAAATCAAATAAACAACCCAACAAGTCGAAATCACAACCGCCCAAGACCGTGCCGGCGTATAAACACACTTTTTTTTACATATATATATATATATTTTCTCTTGAAGGAGGGTTCCCTTTATTATAAAAATAGAAAAGTTACAAACTTAAATAACTCACCAAATTCCTCTTCAAAAACAAAAAAAAAGTTCACCGAACAAGTAAATGACTAAAGGAGCTGCACTAATTACAGATTCTGAAAATCAAAAATACATCACTAAGCAACAAATACAGTAAGATGTAACTGATTATAAGAATAAATACAAAGTAGAATTATAAATAGAGTGGTATTATTAACACACTATCTTTTGTTATTCACACACCTCATCTAATATTGGAGTCCATCATAATCAAGTTTAAAGTGTTAGTTTGTAATAGAAAATTAAATAAGGTATGTTAATAACAAAAAAATGTGTGTGAATAACACCACCCTATAAATAATAATCCTCCGACAAAGATTAGTAACTCGACCGGACCGAAATCAAATAAATTTAGACGCAACCTAAGACCAACCTACAGACAAGAGGCATCCGCACGTTTCATCTAAAATACTAGAAGGAAAAAACTTACGTTCATACTAGTATGGTCAAAGCCTTCCATACTAAATACAGATTTGACATCGGTTTTTTTTTTAATTTTTTTTTTAAAGTTTTTATTTATTGCTGCATAAAGAGTCCCAACGATTGAGGAATCTCATTCTCGCTCCCCAAAAAGCATTCATCTTTCATCTTTCTTCATGAATTAATGATTAGAAAGGTTTTGATTTGTATTTGGGTGTTCATATATGGTTTAAAAAGTAGAGCAGATGAACTAGGTATGCTTGATATTAACTCATCTTGATGTGATTGGTTTCCACCCAGTTGAACTCACGATCTTTTCATATTAGGAGATCTAAGAACCTTCAATTGTTCATTCTGTTGTAGGAAAATGGGAATTGGTCTACTCATTTCATTGATAATCCCCTTTATATAGGGTGAGTATTACAACGGTAATAGGAAATACATTAATGACAATAATGACTACATAATTATCTATCGTCAGTTACATTGACGAAGGCACATAATACGTTTTTCCTTTAACACTCCCCCTTGTGCCGAGTCAGAGATAAAATGGTGCATGTGGTGTTGCCTCATTAAAAACCTTGCCAAGTAACAAAAACCCAATGGGAGAAAATAAAACTTTGGTCGAAGGACAAAAAGAGCGCAACGCACCTATTACATTTGAAAACAACATGTATGTGCTAGACTCCCCCTGATGTCTGCACCTCCCCCTGATTTTTACATTAATCATGGGTTTCTCCCTGATTCTTTCATTTAATCAAGGAAACTTCAGTCTTATTAGCATACTTATGTATTTTCACATGTTTTTCCAAATGTGACTTTGAGCAATGATTTAGTAACTAAATCTTGCCACATCATCCTCAGATCCAACTTGATTTACTTTGATCTTGATGATAAGGTTGTTCATGAACTGAATACATAGGTTCATATTGAACATCAGGTTCACTCGTGGTATGACATTCATATAACAAAATAGTCATAACTTCGTCTAGAGTATGAGTGAACCATTAAGAGATTTGAAATTGATCTGTAATAACAGATTTTCTTATCTCACCTTTAATGCGTTTTTCTTTACGCATAGTTAGCTATGACGTGGATAATTTCTTTATCATGTCACATTCTATATAGAGATTGAATAAGCCCAAATCTTTCATATCTTTAATGAAAGAACGATTTGCGTTGTGTAGGCGCAGAGCTAAACATAGCTTTACAAATTTACATCGAATGAGAGGTCGAGTCCTACATATTGTGTTTAAGTACAATCATGCGTCATTGCACTTGTATAGGAATTTCATTTCCCAATATTTCTTCGTCATCTTCCTTTAGATGAAAAACGGATCTATTGTTAGAGTAAAGACTTCGACTGATCATGGGAATATCTGTAGGCCTCACTTTATTCTTTAGAGTGCCTAAGCCGATTGATGGATGATCACCATCATTACAGTCATTTAGTTCCATTTCAAGACTGTGTATTCCCAAAATCTTTTTCATTCTCAACTTAGGATTTACAATACACTGAGTTGCTCTTATTTCATTTAGAGTTCATATATATCCATAATGAAAACGCAAGGGCATAATTCATCAATCCCTTTCCAATCAAGTAGTCACTTTAGTGAACGTTCCGATTTCTTTTGCAAACGTACTCATGTGATCTAGAGTCACTTGATTTGGGTGGATCAAGTCCGTTTAGGATCCTCATGTATATCTCTTAATTTAGATCCCCATAGTGATATATGTTTTGATCACTTTTCGTAAGCTGCTTGTTCAGTTTTTCGGAAACTACCAAACTGACAAGGTAGTGGAGTGCAATGACATCCATTACGAGAGTTTGTCTCATCGTAGTCCATTACGAGAGAATATCTCCTCGTATTCGATTCCAGTGCGTTTTTGAGAGACCTTGCGCCATAAGGTGAGTTTGCATACTCTTATTCTCATTACGCATTCTAACAAAGATATATTTGATAGGGTTTATATTTGCGGTGTCGGCGTCACCTGCCCAAAAGACCTATCTCTTTGTTTATACTGGATCGCTTCTTTCCATTAGGCCAGTTTACTACGTTGACATTTTTCAACGAAGTATGGTTCGATATTAGACTCATTATTTCACGTCCTCATGTACACTAGTGTAATGTGTTTGTAGAGATCTCTATACTTTAAGGATTGGTTCTAACATTTGAGGCGTCCCCCAATGATAACCACAATCCATAAATATTCTCATGAGACGGATTTGAGTATCACTGATCAATAGATCAGGTTGTGCCAAACTTGTTTTCTTCCTTTACACAAGTATGTATCGAACTTAAGGTGGCCTCCCCCTCTTCCTTGGAGAGCCACGGCCTGCGACACCATTTATGCCACTTATGGCGTCACCATGCCACCATCCATGGTGGCAGTGCAATACCCAATTCCTCTTGGGTGGTACCATGTCCTTTTGATAAAACACAATCCTTGAAGGTATATTTGCAGCAGGTTTATATGATCTCGTCACTTTAATGTATAAGACATCTGCACACTTTACTTTGTGTGATTTTGGGGATCGAGATGAGACACAGTGGGGACAAACCACGAAAATTCCTGTCGTTCCACTTGAACATGCTTGTTCTTATCTCCCCCTAACGACGGGAAGACTGTCTCATCAAAGTGACACACCGCAAATCTAGCGGTGAGGAGATCGCCTGTCAAGGTTTCGACATAGCGGACTATAGCTGGAAGTTCATATCCAGCATAAATATTTATTCATCTCAAGTAACCCATCATTGTGCGCTGTGGCGGCGCAATTTTGGCACATAAAACATTTAATGGAGCTCAAGGATTGTAGATCCGTGTCAATCCAAAAGAGCTCAAGGATTACAAGTTCGTTTGAAATCCTTTAAAATCCTCACACATAGTCACTAGCTATGGTGTAAATTGGTTCAATGATGTTGGCCATGGATGAAAAAGTAACGCTGCATGCAAAAATTGCATAACCCAAAACGGAAGTATTGGTGTGCTTTACCAATATTAAGACTATTACTGTAGTCGTTTTCCGTGAGACCAATTGGATTTTTATATAGGAATATGATGTCCATTACAAATCCCCTATAATAAGCCATAAAATCATCACACCTACGGAAATTAACCCGGCCTAGGTGCTTTGACTTTCTAGCATAAGCAGCATAAATTTTAATTGTGGATGGTGTCATGACACGTGACCAGTGTGTCGACACAACAACCAACACCATAAAATATCTATGGTGTCCGCAAGTTGGTTGAATCGATCCACTGAATCCTCTTTTGATTCAATATAACAACATAATGAGAAAATCATGTGTCCTTTGCATATGATGATCTCAATCATAATTGCTTTAACGAATAGGCTTTGAATGATGTACTTTTATCCATAAAATCATGACGGATAGGAGAAGCATAATAAGGTATAAATGCATATGCTTGTGCATCAAATATATTATAATGCCACATTGGGGGAGCGGCGGAATTTAGGAATTGAACATACGTCTTCAACCCTATATGACAATATTTGATGATAAAGTTTTCATTGATCGTCCTCAGATTCGTGTGTGAACCATATTCTTCTGGTGTTTGCTTCTATTTATCCAAAAATATGGGTGTCCATAGTAGTTTCTTTAATGTATGGATCACCATATCAAAGCGAATCTATGTCAGAATTCCAAAAGATCATTTTCTTATGACGTTGGATTTAATTAGCGGTTACTTAGAACCTACTAAGTTGACATATAATATTCTCTAATACTCGTTTACATTCGCAGTCATTTAGAGGTAATGCAAAGGAGCTCAAATGAATTCTCACTTGTGTCTTTTTCACATGAAAAATCGTGGCGTAAATTTCTTTATAATGTGGAAAACAAAATTCAATTTTCTTTTATCGCATAAATTGTCAATTTGACATATGCTCAATATATACATCGAAACGTAACTCAAGTTCTTTAGAGTAAATCGATGGGTATTGTAATAAAAGGGTATTGTAATCCCAGTTAGGCAAGTGCATTATGAATCCCAAATGAACATATATTTAGATTCTTATCACTTTCATTATAATACTACAGTTCTTCAGTACTATTGTGCTATTTTTGTGATATATTAGTACCATTGTCCTTCAGTACTATTATTCTAGGGATCACATGGTGCGTTTCTTTGCCCACAGTTCGTTGTGTCATGCCTATATTATGATATGTTGTTTTACTTTATGCAATACTTTGCAAAGTTAGATGTAGAAAATTGAATCATGTATATTATGAATAAAATTTGAATAATCTCAATTCCTTTAGAGAAATTTCAAAAAAAAAATTAACATGCCAACGATTACATTTAGTCTTGTCCAATTTGAGATAGAAACTTTAAGACTAAAAGTCTAATTTAGGACCAAAAGTCGTATTTAGGCGTAATAGCCTTTATAAGGATATCTTAAAATTTTTAAAGTAGACTAATCAAAGTCTATCTTGGATTGAGCCAGATCCTTTTTGCTCTTTTAATGGCTGCAATGATGAGATGTGTCATTTGACGTATTCTTCCCATATGGTATGTCTTTAGTTGTAAATTTATTTTCGATGTTCTTGTTGGATATTGAAGATACTTTTCCAAAAAATCCACATATTTATATGTTTCTTCATATTTATTAAAAGTCGTAGCTAATTCTTTACTAGCTTATAATGTACGTATCAATAGTTCATTGAATTACAACAATGGTAGAGTGCTTCACTGCACATGACATGCCCCTATGTCATCTTTTAAATGTTACATTGTTTCCACTTACTTTTGGATGATTATATGAATTTTACGTCCATGGTAATTACCCTTTGTTTTAGGGTCGTTGCATTACTTTGCCCAATTTGTTCAAGAATATATATATTTTTTCTAAGACCTTACATCGTCATTGCTTTTTGATTTAGGGTTGTTGCATTACTTTGCAAAATGTGTTACAGGAAATTTCTTTTTCTCATACCTTACATTGTCATTGCCCTTTGGTTTAGGGTTATTGCATTACTTTCCATAATTTGTTTCAGGAAATTTATTTTTATCAGACCTTACATTGTCATTGAAGATATTATAATTATTTCTTAGCTATTTACATAAAGCAATTTGCATAAATATACCATGCTCAAGCCTTAGTTGGCTTAATAGGGGAATTTGGTACTCAAGTTCTTTAAAGTCAAACTGTGATGGTTAAACCATCTGTAAAATATAGGAAGAATAAAATGAATTAGTTTCGCGGTCTAAATGACATTTCACGACAAGTAATATAAACCAATATACATTATGGTAAATCCGATGCTTCGTGAAATTTCGTTATCACAATAAAATTTTGATTTTTTCATATTCATTGCATGTAAAGCTAATGAAATTTCATTATCATTGCTTTTTATATAATCAAGAAGATATCCATGATGAAAATTTTTCAAGAAATTAAAATTGGATCTCAAGACCAAAATTTGTAATGGTCATATTTTTCTTACTTCGTGAATATGCTTTATCACAATAATTGGTTTGTCCATTTTTATCTATATTACAATGCTCATGAAATTACATTATCATGACAATGCTCAAACTAAATAACATGCTAAATAAAACAATTATTTAACACTAATAAAATGAGCATATAATGTTTCAAGTTTCATATTTATATAAAATACTAATGCGATCAAATTGAATAAAGCATTATTTCATATAAATAACTGAAACAAAATATAATGAAAGCAGAGAGTCAATGTAAATATTACTTGTAAGTTTGCCAAATAAATTGCATATGAATCGATTGCTCGATCTCCGACTCCAAATTTGTCGCCGCATATTCATCGCCGCATCATTAAATTGATGTCACATAAAAAAAATATTCATATGATTAGTCACTTTAATCATACATTTACCATATCAATTAAATAATTTAATATTTACCATTAAATTCATAAAACAGTAAATAGTCACAGTAAATAAGAATTACTATACGGTAATTTTAAAATTACCTTCAAATTTTATCCCAAAAAAATTCTGTTTTTTTTTTCGTGGGTCGGGTCACCCAGATCCGGGTCGGGTCGGGTCGATTGCAAGTTCTGCCGACAAAATTTTCGTCGGGATAACTTCTGAGGCAGCCTTTTCCCGACGAGCTGTCGTCGGTAAAAGCTGGATCGGGTTCCGGGTTCCTGTGCTTCCGGCTGCAGCGGCGATCTGGGGCGGGGCTGCTGCGGAACCGGATCGTCGTCGAGGGCCACGTCGACTGGGCTAGGCAGGTGGAGGCGACGAAGGCGGGATCGGGATCGGGATCGGGATCGGGATCGGGATCGGGATCGGTAGAAGGAGACGTCGTCCTGCGACGTGGCCGGAGCTTGGCTGGGATTCGCCGGCATGGCGGCGTCGAGGGTTGCAGGCGCTAGGCGACGGTGGCGCTGGTGGTCGATCTCGTCGACGAGATGAACTAGTGCCGGATCGGGGGTGGGCTGAAGGAGGTCCGATCTGCAGCCCGTAAGGGTGCCCAGAGCAATTTTGAGAATCTTCATTCTCTGCCGACAAATCTGTTGTCGGCAGAGTTTAGGTTCTTCTTTTACCGACGAAGTATTTGTCGGGAAAAAGGGTTTCTGGGGAGGAGATCTTCTTTGCCGACGAAAATGTTGCCGGCAGAAGTGTTTTTCTGGGGTTTTTTCAGGAACAAAGACCTAGGGTTTTTTTTTTTTTTTTTTCTCTCTGGCTAAAGCAAAGTGCTGATAACGTGTTGTAGGAAAATGGGAATTGGTCTACTCATTTCATTGATAATCCCCTTTATATAGGGTGAGTATTACAACGGTAATAGGAAATACATTAATGACAATAATGACTACATAATTATCTATCGTCAGTTACATTGACGAAGGCACATAATACGTTTTTCCTTTAACACATTCCAAATTTTTTTTCTCAATAATCTTGATATTTTTTCACTAATGGAGTTCAGTAAATCTCATACCTTCAGTAAATCTCATACAGTATCTTGATCATGGCTCTTTACTTGTTTGTGGTGGGTTGGATCTGTCCTTTTTAAATCCAATTTTTCTTTGTTGGGTTTCAAGTCCTTGTATTTGATATTGATAATGATAATAGAATCTTGATTAACTTCGTGTTGCACCCCTTTAAAAAAAAAAAGAAAAAAAAAAGGCTTGATTAACTTCAGCAGTTCAGAGATGAAGAAGAGAATTGCGGATGCGACTGCATCCTTATCTATTTAATATTTATTAGATATTATAAAAAAAATCTATTTAATTATATAATTTTTTTAAATAAAAAATCAGGTGTCAAACTCGTATTGGTCGGTATTTGTTAGTATGAACGAGAAATTTTTAAATATGACGGGAGGACTACGTGGCAATCCCTAATGGTCTTCATTCCCAATTAAATTTCAACACGTGGAATTTTATCACAGAAATTATAAATTTATAAATTTTACTTTTTGTAAAATAACTTTAACCAATATTTGATGAGTTTGGACTAGGGTTTAAAGTTTAAGGTTTAGGGTTTAGGGTTTTAGAGTTCAGAGTGTAGGGTTTAGAAAAACAATAATAAATGTAAAATTGTATTTGATAAAATAACTGAAATAATTTTCTGTTACAAAATCTCACGTGTTAAAAATTTTATTGGTAGGGAGGACCACTAGACACTGTCATATTAGTACGGACACAAATTTTTTCCATACTAGGAATTACCACTTCATAAACTAGATAAAAAAAAAAAACCTGAAATAGACGAAGACCTAACCGAAGTCAGGACCGGCCCAATGCGCCGCACCATGGAGGCCCAGATGAGGAACCAGCACTCCACCGTCACCTGCAAACCCTGGGGGCAGGAGCAGGGGAAGGTTTTCACAAACGTCGAAGTCCATTGTTATAGTTGACAAACAACTATGCAATAGTGTGGACCAAGCTTCCACCATTGAGTGCACTGCAGTGCCCACTGCCCACTGCCCACCACTCTTGGTTGTTCTATTCCCTATCAAACAACCGTTAATGGTCGTCACATTCAACATATCGCACCGAATCCCACTACTCTATGTCTCTCCTTTGTCCCAGCCTAACTAATTCACCCAACTCATTCTATTTCACAAAAGAATCCGAAACATGTCACTCCATCACCTATACTACAATCCATCCCACTACTTGTCAATGTCATTCATAAATCCCACTAAAGCACCAACTCATTTTATAGTAGTAGCACTCTCCAAGTTATTGCCGCAAGCAGAGTTAAGCAGAGAGAGCTATGGAGAAAGACAGGGAGAGTCATGTTTACCATGCCAGACTTGCTGAGCAAGCCGAGAGATATGATGGTATAAATGCCTCCCTAATCCAGTATGTTTTATTTTAATAAATCTCTAGTTTTTTCTTTTGATGGATTGGTAGAAGAAGATTATAGTATTGAAAATGAGCTAATCAGATGTTATTATGTGATCAATAATCATGGCAACTTTGTTACCAACTTCAGTTTATAAACTACACCAAGCTATTAGTCTTTCCTTGATCATATGAAAACCAGAGGAAATGGAAAAATGAGATGCTAATATATATTTATTTGTGCTAGACTGGTAACAAAGAATTTGTGATCTTTACGAGCAAAGTTGATCAGTTAAAAGCGTGAGAATGTAATGGAAATTTTCTACTTTTTGTTTCTGCAGCATTTCTTTGCATATATATAAGTCTCAGTCTTGTCATTAACAACAACTTCGTCTTTCTGAAAGGTGCTGCCTTGCATTTTGAACTCACTCGGGTGCAAGCGTAGTGTTTTGATTGTGTTCTTGTATAATTATTGTACGATATAGATTAGCGAAACCAACCAACCTTTGAGGCTTTGAGCATATGCCTACTACATCATTATAATCTTATTTTCTTGTTTCAGAGATGATTGAAGTAATGAAAAAAGTTGCTAAGTTGGATGTGGAATTGACGGTGGAAGAGCGGAATTTGTTGTCTGTTGGGTATAAGAATGTGATTGGGGCAAGAAGGGCATCATGGCGAATATTGTCATCCACTGAACAGAAGGAGGAAGCAAAGGGAAATGAGCAAAATGTGAAGCGAATAAAGCAGTACATGCAGAGGGTTGAAGATGAGCTTGCAACAATTTGCAATGACATGTTATCAGTCATTGATTATCACCTCCTCCCTTCTTCTTCAACAGGGGAATCTACTGTATTTTATCATAAGATGTGAGAGTTATTTTTCCGTCTTTCTTCCCTCAAAGTTAGTATTCAGTTCAAGCAAAGCAAATAGTAGATATGAGGTTATGTAGGGGAAATTTCAACACCCTATAGAGAAAGTTGAATTATTTACATATCTGCACATATAGCACATCCAAATTGCACAATTCTCATTAAATGCCTGTTTTTTTTTTCTTGAACTTGTGATTTCATAATATATGACTTTTAACTTTGGTGCTAGTATCTGGTTATGAATATCTTGTTTAGGTGATTTTCTGTGCATAGCAGCTTGGGAAGGATCTTCACTTGAATTCATGTTCATCATGACAGACTTTTTAGAATCAAATCATGTTATCATTTCTTTGGCAAGAATTGTGTATATGAATATGAATTTTTGTCCAGAAAGAGATTCTCATTCTGATGTAAATTTGTTGAGACAGGAAAGGAGATTATTATCGTTATTTAGCTGAATTCAAAGAGGGTGATGATCGTAAAGAAGCTGCTGATCAGTCTCTTAAAGCCTATGAGGTATGCTAAATCGAGCTTTCTTTGCTGGAGCCACATCACCTTATTCTGTTTCTCAAGTTGGTATTCTTATCTTTTGACATAAAGATCAGACAGTAATGAAATTTTACGATATTTGCAGGCTGCCAGTAGTAGTGCCGCCTCTGAGCTGTCACCAACTCATCCAATCAGACTTGGACTTGCACTGAACTACTCTGTCTTTTACTATGAAATTCTTAAATCCTCTGAGAGGTTGCATAATGTCCCCATCCTTCGGATTATTCTAAATTCTTCAGAATTTTATTTACTTCAGTGAGTCACCGCTGGTGTTTTTATTCTCACGTGCAACTCTACACTTTGCAGGGCATGTGATCTTGCTATGCAGGCATATGATGATGCCGTTGCTGAGATTGACAGTCTTGATCAAGAATCCTACAAGGACAGCACTCTCATTATGCAGCTTCTCAGGGATAATCTAACATTGTGGAACTCAGATCTGCCGGAGGGAGGAGGTAATCTTATAGTCGCTTCATTTCCTTCATTTTGGAATAGTAGCAGCTGTATAGATATCTGAAGACTAATATATTGCAGATAGGGTTCTTACATAGATTTGCTTTGGTTTGGTAGACAAGAATTAGTATGCCCTTCTTACAGATATGGTGCTATACTTTTTTTTAAGCCAGTGGTGCCGTCTAGCTTTCATTTTCTTTCTTTCTAGCTAGTCAAGTCTCTGAACTATGGTTCTTGTACTTGAGAGGACATGTATGTTAGGATGCAAAAACAAGAACCATTTGGATTAGGGCCAGTGGGAGTAAACTTCTGGTCTAACTCTTCTGTAGGTTGAGCTATTGCAGGCACCAAATGGGACAGGTTAGGCCTTTTTCTAGTCGTTTATTGTCACTCTATCCATCGATATAACATGTTTTGAATACAAGAAAATCTGTTTTTAGATCTGAGCTTATAATAAATTGATAATGAAATGCATGCCATCGTTGACATGATTTTGTTATAACAGTAGTCTTTCTGGAATTGACGTATTTATTGTTTGAGACTGCTATTGTTTCTAATATTTGGTCGTTAGTGGTTACAACTACTTAGGAATTTCTCATTTGTAACTCTAAATTTAGCTCTCTCGCTTCCCATCTTAGTCATCCCATGTCTACATAATCATCCCATCTCCTCGTATAGTTGTTCATTCGAGTAATAACATCTTAACAATTATAAATGAAGTACATGAGTTCAACTTCAACTATCTTTCTCCTCATCATTTCCTTGCTTTCTACCATTAATAATGGATTTCTACTTGTTGGTGCAATTAGTGAAACTGTGAGGTAACTAGTTCACAAATACTCACCACATTTCAATGATAGACATGGTTTGATCAACAAAACACAAATAGAAATCATCAAAGAGGTTCATCACCGAGATATGATCCGCCACCAAATGTTATTTCAGAATATAAATCATAATCAGATTATCCCGAGGCGAAGGGACTCGGAAACTAACTCATCATCCCTTGCAATGCCGCTGCATTCTGGTTTCGATATGCTGTCAGGAATTCAGGATTGTACTTGGTTGAAGTAAAAAATTGGAACACCCCCTAGGACTTTACTGTTTGCACCCGCAGAAAGCATTCTTCAGTGTATGACAAATCCCCTAGCAGCAGATAAATAATGGAGACATCAAAGTTTTAAGGAAGTCCAAGGAATTGTTGCACTCTCTGATCTTCCAATATCATCCTTCTCTGAATTGGTGCATAGAGTTTGAATTTGTAGTGACATAGGCTGCAGCAGATGCTGCTAAAACAGTTGGATTGATTTTGTTTTGCCCGAAGATCAAGTTATTTCTTGCTTTCCAAATCTTCCAGCAGAGGGTTCGAACTTCTGCAAAAACAATGTCAAATTGTGTTTATTAATGCCTTCTTTTGCAATATAGTAAGGACTTGTTATGCTTTTGGGAATGACCATGCTGTGAGTGTTTCAGCACAAGTGAGCAAAGGTTTATTTCTAGCATGTGCTCATTAGTCTAAAGTCTAGATATACAGATAATTGTCTGCATTCTTCATCGGATAAAACAGAAAACACAGCCAGCATGATCCTATATATAAACATTCAGGATTTAGCTTACCTTCTACAGCATGCATCAGTGCATATATTGTGGATGTACAATCTGACTGACTGTTCTTTTTATGTTTTATGTTTTCTTTACTGCTGCTTGATGATGGGAATGAATCAGTTTTGTTCTACTTCATGCATTTGATTCATAATCATTGACTACTTCATTGAACTTTCAGGTGAGCACCCTAAAGTTGATCACTCCCAGCTGGAGGTAAACAAATATAATGTCATGACTGAATGAAGTGTTATTTTCTGGTGTTTGGAAAATTTATTCTTTAATATCTTCATACAATTGATTATTCATCAGAGTTTTGAATTTGCAGAAATAGATGGGGTGGTAAGCAACTATTTGGGACTGGCTTTGTCCATGGAGCAATGTTGGATACCAAGTTTGTAATACAGGGATACCGACTAATTGCTTGTATCTCGTATCTAAATATAACAGAATCCAAAACATTTGCGATCCTGGTGGATTATTGACTTATTGTAGTCCCATGGTTAACCTCATAAGCCGTTTGGTGACTTTGATCCAATATACCTGTGTTCTTGCCCTTATTCTTGAACTTATCGGGCTTTCTTCCATGAACGACCAACTCTTATTGCTCTCCGGGATCATATATGCTTCAACAGGCTCATGAAATTGTGTCTATAATTCTATATCAAGGGTCTTAACGCTTGGAACCTAATAACTATTTTTGTATTGATTTGAATAAAGTTTACATTCAGCAATACAAATCTCCGAGAATTATCTCGAGGATGAATCACATGTCAGTTTGATGGTCAATTGTTGATCAATTGCACAGATTTGCAATATGAGATCAAAACTTAAACTACATTGATCAGCTTCATGTCAGCAACTATTGTTTAGCAGATGGAGTGATTCGTGAGTGCTTGAAATTGATTAGGAACGACTTGATCTGCTTGTTGAATTCCTTGGATTTTTCTGCGTTTATCGCGTGCCCTGCACCCTTGATTATTGCAAGCTGAGCATTGTCGCCCAAGTGCCTATGTTGCAAATGAATAGAAAATTCAGGAAATGTAACTATAACAGGTATGCACTTTGTAAAGACTAGAGCAACAGAAACTCACATTTTTAGTTTGTAGGCATAATCTAATGGAAATAGATGATCATGCTCTCCCCATAATATAAGAGTAGGCTGTAAGAGGAGTCAAACATGTCTTAGATGGATGCATTATCGGCATTGTAAGTAATCCAGAAATGAAATCAACTATGAAAATGAACCTGATGAATCTTGGGAAGGTCTGAAAGTTTTCGGTTTTTAGGTATGGCTAGAATCAGCTCTTTCTTCTCTTTAACGAAATCTGTGAACATTGTCTGCTCATTTCACCAAATTTAGTGTATCAACTTAATGTGTTCATGTTGAGGTATCTATAGTCCACCTCACATTACTATTTATGGAAATAAAAGATGCATCATTCCCAAAATAAGCAGCACAGTAATAATCTAATCAAATTTTTTTTTTTTAACAGTTTTACCTCGATGAAGTCCCTGAGCAAGCACGACGGCAAGAACCCCAACGGCGGCGGCCGGAAAAAAGTGTGCTTAACCAGCTCCCTCAGCTTGCTCGGTGTCTGCGGTACCAAAATGCTAGCCGCCTCATCCAAATCCGAAACACTAAACACTCCTTCCCCCAAGTCCTTCTCCTCCATGCACACGGCGGCGCAGCATATCACCACCCTCTCCACCGCCTCCCTATACTGGGCCGCCAGCCTGTACCCTACAAACCCACCGTAACTTAGGCCCACGAGGCTGAAGCTCAAAACGGAGTGGGCCTCAAGGACACGCATGACGCATTCGGCCTGGAAAGACTCGGAGCGGTCGGGGAGGGAGGTGGAGGAGCCGCCGAAGAAGAGGAGGTCGGGGACGTAGACGTTGTAGTGAGGGGTGACGTGGCGGATGAGGTCAGAGAACTGCCAGGTGGCGTTGGGGCCGAGGCCGTGGAGGAGGAGGAGGTTGGGTTTGGAGGAGGTGGGGGTTTTGGGGAGCCAGCAGTGCATGGTGGTGGCGCCGTCTTTGAGGTCGGTGAGGGTGGAGCGGAGACCGGCGCGGATGAAGTTGGAGCGGAAGCAGGAGTTCTTTGACTCGGTTAAGCTGAAGCATGGCATGGTTTTGGTTGGAGAATCTAGGAGTTGGGAAACTGGGGGAGTTTGGTTTCGTGTGGATGTTAGGAAGAGATTGAAAAAGTGTAGAAAGGAGTGGATGGTGAGAGAGTGAGGCTCAAGTGTCGAAGAAGAAGAAGGACAAGTGAGAGTGGACAAGTCCTATATGAGTTGGTGGAGAATAGTTTTCTGTTGGAAACTTGGAACAATACGCGTATAAATCCAAATTCAATGGAATAATAAATATACAAAATTTATTACAGAAAGATTTGAAATTTTGAATTCTCACGAGATGCAATGGGGCAAAATGAGGTGTCTTGGTCGTCAAAGACTGAAAGCGTTAGATACATGGTAATTAATTCTTATATAATTTTGCTACATATATATAGATTGATGTAGTCATATATGTAGGTATAGGCATGTAGGTACATTAATAATTTTAGATTTGTTTTTCAATTCCAATTTAGATCCATGTACAAGCCATGACAATCCATATATACTATAGAGTTGTGTTCACCTAATCAATAACCGATAAAAAAAAATTATGATCATTCATTCGATCATAAATGTAAATCCAGCAATCGAAAATAAAACGATTCAAATTAAACGAAAATTAATTCATTCAATTGAGGCGTTCAACATGATTTTTCTTAATCACGGTACACATACTCAATATACGTACTTGATATACTAAAATTGCCTAAATTTTTTTGATTTCCGCTGTATGGTGTAGTAGTAGTGTGCTGGAATGAGAAAAGAGTGTTATTTTAAATGGAAACTTTCATTTCGGGTCGGGCTCGTGAAATTGGGTTTAAAATTAGTTTATTAGCTATTAATTTATTGAGAAAATTTTATGGCATTAACAACGCATAATTATGAAGTGTTGAATTTATCTCGAAAAGCAGTAGATTAAACTTTATCAACTATGATGCACGTCTCTTTCACTTGTGGAAAAGTACAATTTTCAAACTCTGTTCATCATACGCATCTAGAAGTTGGACAGATATTGATCAGATACAGGAGTAATCACCTAAAATACTAGTAGTAGTCTTAAGCCTCTGTTAGTATAAATAGAGGACCTCCCAGGCCATCTCAGCTCCTCTTCTCCTTAGTTTTATCATGTAGGCCATCATCTATTTATACCACCTCTTCTCCTCCACCTTCCTATTTCACACCCCCAAACGAAACCATGATTCGAATTTCACACCACGAAACTAATAACATGATTTTAAACCACCTTCCGATTCTACAACCTCAAAAGCCATAAAAGTCCTCTCCCTAGCTGCCGACCACCCTGCTTTCCCTTCACAGCACTTCAAACTCCATATAAGCCATAAGGCCTCAAATTGGACCCCGTTGAAAAAATGGGTTAAAAATTCTTTATGAAACCAAATTTAAATGGTTAATTAAAGTGTGTTACACTTATGATTAATAAAAGATAAATGTGGATTTGTATTCTCTATAATGAGGACTACAAGATTATGTGTTCATATGTCTAATTTGGTTTTGGGATGAATGAAAAATTGTCATCTAAAGTTGGCTATTTGAAATAGGAAAACACAAAGTTTGTCCCATATTGGAAAAAGGGAAATGGTAAGAGTCTTTACATAGAATCTTCTTCCTATGAGGTATAGTTGTGTATACTCTCTCATGTGTAGGGGGTGCAAATTTCGGGTTGGAGCACCAAAAACTTGGCTCCTGGGAGACGAGCGCCAATAGTCTTTTTGCACGTGGCGTAGTTGTCATAAGGACAGTGTGCATTCCTTATGTAAAAGGGAAAACACAAAAGTTGGCTATTTGAAATAGGAAAACACAAAGTTTGTCCCATATTGGAAAAAGGGAAATGGTAAGAGTCTTTATATAGAATCTTCTTCTTATGAGGTATAGTTGTGTATACTCTCTCATGTGTAGGGGGTGCAAATTTCGGGTTGGAGCACCAAAAACTTGGCTCCTGGGAGACGAGCGCCAATAGTCTTTTTGCACGTGGCGTAGTTGTCATAAGGACAGTGTGTAATACACACGACTCTTCCTTATCCGATTTGAAACACCTTTAGTATTGGTTGATTATATTTTCATACTTTCTTGTTTATTTCTGAAATTTTAATTTCTAATTTCAAGTTAATATTTATTCAATTTATATATGCAATATCATACCGCTATATATTTTACAGACCCTTCTGATGCCACAGAGTGCCTTATTCGTTGATGATGAAAATACGGGTTCCGGATCAAAATTTGAAGCCAAAACCTAACTCCATTTATCTGAAAGAAACGGAAATTGGTTTAGTAAACACATAAACTGAGTGTGAAAGAGGAAATGTAGAAGGAATTGACTGATATTGACAGGACTCGAACCAGATTTCACCCTAAAACCCGAATAAGGCCCTGCGAGGACTACCTTAAGATTAACTCTATCGATAAATCGATAAGCCAATCTGAAGATAGACAACCCTAAAACCTGCAACAAATAAAAACATTTCTAAATTCCAGTTCCAACCGTAACACTTGGAGCCACCTGCTCTCCAAATCACAACAACCGCCACAATAAACACAAAATCAAACTCAATTTATACTCACAAGTAATCAGAGCAATCTAAAACAATGAACTGGAATTACAAATGGAAATAAAACAAGAAAATAGAATAATAAGGGATCACAGATCCCACCTAGCGGAAGCGACAATGATGATAGCTGTGCCTCGACTCCGAGTACTCTTGACCTCTGACCATTACTCTGCACGCTGGACGATTTAAACCGAAGGGCCCAGGAGAAAGTAATTTAAAAACGTTAGGGTGAGTGGATAAAAATAATATCGTATAATACCTTATATAAAAAGTATAATATTACTTCCCCAATATTTTATAATTGAAAACCACTATGCATGCATTTTCGTAAAATGTCTCACGTTTAAGAAAAGCATAATAATTAATCAGCCCCGCTGATATCTCAGATACACAAATAATATTTTGTTTATACTTTCAAAATAATTACTTTGAAAATCAAATAGTAACATACCACGACCAATCCCATTGGCCGAATCCCAAATCATTTTGTAGTGAAAACCCAGCCCCACTGGTATATCGAATAATCAAATAAAATATAACTGGACCAATCCCATTGCCCCATTCCCAAATATTCTTGTAATTAAAAAAAATCCAGCCTCGCTAGTTCGAGAATTTATTAAATAAATGAAAGTCGAAAATATTCCCGAAACCCAATTAATATAATATCCTGACCAATCCCATTGGTCATATCATATAATAAAACAGGGGAACGTCACTACCACCATTTAATAGTAGCCTCCCAGGCTAAGGGTCGAGCCTCCAAGACTCTCTATAGCGTCCCACACTATGCCCATACACGTCGACCACCGAGCGTGAATCTGACATATGTGGTCAAGTCGTCACCTCGGGTGGGATCAGACGACTAAGCTAGCTAGCATCAATATACATCTGGACCCTGCTATGGTGAAAATCCGAAAATAAAACCGAAAATATGTATCTCCTTATATATCATAAATCTGTACGGTCCCCGACCGTACATCTGAGGCTTATATATATATAATCAAATAAAATCATAGCCTCGAAGGAACATATATATATCTGACATGTCTCAATGTCATAAAAATAATATCGAAAAAAATATATAACTTCGACATGTCTCACATGTCGGAAAAATCACAAATACCGAAATCATAAATTCTCCGGAAATCTCATTTTCGATTCTTTCATTTAAATATCATTAAAACTTATTCAGCATGATCAATTATGAATAATTAAAACATACTATTTCCGGAAACCTCGTTTCCGGATGAAATCACGTACTACTAAAATAATAGTAAAAGCATAACCCCAAACCATAAAGTTCTTTAAATATAAATATCATTTTAATTATACGAATTCTCATGCTTTTCAAATCATTTATCCAAAATAAACTGCATTTCATTAAATAGTTATGCATGCATTTATTTAAAATAAAAATCCACTCACAGTACGGCCGAGCGCGCCGCTAATCCGATCTCTCGTCCCGTCGAATAACCTTTCGACCTGTAATAGGGACGTAATTATAATTATTACGAAACTCGGAATTTATTTATAAACGATAAATCTACGGACGTCCTCACTCGTCCGAAATTTCCAATTTTTACTTCTTTTTCACTAATCGGTATAGGAATTTCGCCTCAATACCAAATAATCTTTAAACAATTTACTTTAACTTTGACATCCTAAAATGTTAAAAAATTTGCAATGCAGAGATGATGGCACGGATACGAATATTTTCTGAGGTATTGAGAACATTTATCACTGCGTTTCTTAGAATTTCGGGTATGCTTTTGTTCGTACATCCACCTTGTTCTAATTTTCACTTGTTTGCTCTTACCTTTCAGTTAAATATGATTTCGACTGACACGCAGTAAATTGTTTCTAATGTCAACCTAGGATACAATCATATATATGAAATAAAATCGACTCATGCTCAAGTTCTTAGTTGCATGGGTAACGTAACAAGAAACCAGGAACGTCTTACACTTGTGGAAACGAACATTGTCACAGATTCAGTTTTCAAAGCTATAGAACATGGTCATGTTGAGTTTGTTATTTGTATGTGTGAAGCATATCCCGAACTCGTGGATACAAACATTCACAGAAAGGAGAGGGATATACTTCAACATGCCATTGAATGTCGTCAAGAAGAAATATATGATTTTATATATAAGCTCAAAACAGAAAGAGGATATGAGATAGGAGTTTATATAGCAGACTTCCAGAATACTTTGCTACACAGTGCAGCAAACTTCTCCTCACTTACACGATCTAACCAAGATGCAAGTTTACAAATGCAGAGAGAATTACAATGGTTTAAGGTTAGACTTTTAAATTGTTTTATTATATGTCTAACCTTCTGAAAGAAGTTATTAAAGTACTAAACCAAATTCCTGGCTACTTTATTGGCCTTAACCCCAAAAAAGGATGGCACACAATTTGGATTTATACGTTACAATCTACTTTTTCTGTTCTTGTCCCTGAGGTTTCTTCATTACGTAACGTTTAACTTTACTTTCAAGTTTCAACAACAAACATGTAGTAGTAGTGGCAGCAGCATAAGCAGCAGTGCAAGATTAGCTTTGGAACTTGTTCTGTTTGGTATAGAGAAATAAAGTAATGAAGCATATATGTTTATAAGGTTTGAGAGAATTAATTAGTTAATTTCCGGTAAACATTATTTTGTCTCTCTGTTATGAATTGCAGGAGGTGGAGAGTATTGTACCCTTTGAAATGCATGAATATCTTAATTCTTCTTCGAACGGTTTGACAGCAAGAGAAGTACTTACCACGAGTCATGCCGATTTGAAGAAAGAGGCAGAAAAGTCGATAAAAGGGACTGCAGGTTCATGTACAACTGTAGGTGCTCTTATTATTACCATCATGTTTGCTGTAGCATTCACGAGTCCTGGTGGAACTGATAGCAGCACAGGTCTTCCGATGTTCATGCATAGAAAGTTGTTCAGGGTTTTCATAATTTCAGATACTGTATCACTCGTTTCTTCCGCAACTTCAGTAATTACGTTCCTGGGAATCCTCACATCAAGCTATGCGGAAGACGATTTCGTGTGGTCCTTACCCACGAAAATGGTGACAGGCCTTTTTACTCTGTTCATCTCTATTGCTACCATGATGATCACCTTTTCTTGTGCCCTTAACATTATGCTTGATGGTGAAGCAAAGATGCTAATTCCAGTCATTGCATTTGCAACTTTGCCCGTCCTGTCATTTGCAATCTTTATATTTCCCCTCCTTTTTGAGATTTGCAAATCCACTTATGGGCCTTCAATGTTTCAAAGGAAAGATGGCGGAGGTTCGCAGATACGTTTCCAGATTCGTTTGATACGTTTGCTGTTTCGGATAGCCTGCTCATGAAACACGACCTCGTATTTGGCTTTTATTAGAGACATTATATTTGGTTGTCTGAAGATTGCATATTTGCGTATTCGACACTTTATTATGGGTCATTGAGACACATTTGAAGAACTCGGAATTTGATCATTACAATGTTCAATCGTATATTATGTGTTCTCCTATCAAGAGTTCCAGACAGTTTGACCAACTTAAGCGTACTCTGAATCCAATTCAGATTTACCAATTCTTAATGCCTGCAATTAGATTGCCAAAAAGAAAAACCAATGAAAACTGAGTAAAAACAGTACCAAAAATCCAAAAACATTTCATGTAAGATTAAAATGTTCCAAGCAAAGGGTAGCCAGAGAATCACAAGATAATCTGACAAAATAAACCCAAAGAGAAAGGAATCAGTGTATGCCTCCAGAACAAAGCTGCAAGAAATTGATCAAAAGATCTTAATTCACCCTTGCAGCCGAAAGATGAGGCAATATGTTTTTCAAAATAACAACCCAGAAACCCATTTTGAATCAGATATTGGCTCACTCACTCTGCTTTTATCAGTCTTCTCTGACTGCTACTTCACTCTTCGTAACCCAGAAAGAGCAGACCGAGAGCGAGAGAGATGGAGACGGGAGGCGGAGATGAAAAGAGAGGGCTGCGCGTATGAAGCAGATGTGAGTTGAGAATGAGGTTAGTGATGTATTTATAGGAGTAGGATTACTTAAACCCTAGGGTTAGTTTGGGTATTCTACAAAAGTTAGAAGACACCGGCTGCTCCTTCCTACTGCGGCTAACCTCTAGTCTCTACTCTTTGCTGGTTGATTCATTTTGAATGCATAAATGTAGTGAAGACTCTTTATTATTTAGGATTTTCTCTTGACGTTAGTTGTAATCCGATTAATTTGAGTCAAGACTCGAAGGCAGTCGGCCAGTTGCAACGACTTGTACACTTATATAGTGAGAACCTGTCGTCTTACAATTTAATTGAGCAGGTAGATTGCGAAAAGTAAAAGGACCAGCAAAGAATGTGGAATTTTGGGTAACTTGTTGGAAAGTGGTAGTAAGAATGTGGGATTATCTGTTTTATGTTGAAGCCTACGATTAACGTATGGTTATGCCAATGATGTATTTGTTGCCATACTTTTGGTCCTGAAGTGGAATCATATCATTAGCAAACCATACAGATACAAATCCAACACAGGAATCACTTCTGAAATTACAGTACAGTAGTGTTTGATTTTCATCCGAAAATTCTAGATCTCAAGTTATACCCTATTGCCGCGGAACACACGACATCGAACAAAATATAACAAAGCAACAATCAAAGGTGAGCCAGCCGTTTCTGCAGTTAGCTCAGGTATCACAGACACCACATAAACACAATAGGGTGGAACCTGTATAAACAAAAAGAATTGAAACATTCAATTCTCAGCTAGATATGGCCACTTCTAAGCAATTTTGAATAAACCGAGTACATACAAAAGGCATTACTCAAATCACAAACAGAAGCAAGTCGTCTACATACCCGCCTTTGGTCATTTGTGGGAGTAAAATGCAATATACAGCAGACTAAATCACCTTCTCAAAGAATTCAAACAATATCAAACACCAGAAACATAATTAAGAAATTAAATTTACAGTGAAGGAAGCACTCCCATATTTTTCCCCTCTTCTTTTTTTCCTTTCGCAAATTCCATGCTGCAGAGTTCAGTAACAGTAACCTGAACCAAGCATGTACTTGTTGCTGTGTAACCGATTCATGAATCAACCTTTGCTTGCATGTGAAGAAACTTCAATTATTGCTAATATGCAATATGGTTTTTATTTGTATCAACCCCTAAATCTAACAACAACGCAAGATATATCATCTTTACTATCTCTTTTCAAAGCTTCAGATGTCAACTCCTTAGCCGCCTTCATAGGGTCTTTAGTTTTTCTAGCAATATCAACTGCCTCTTGATTACCCATGACCTGAATTATCACACAGGAAGAAAAAAGAAAGAGAAAAAAAGCAAGGTAATTTTCAGCCAAAAGTTCATTCTGATGTAGTTGTAACTTGCAAGTGTAGACAGGTTAAGTGAATGGCATATTATAATACAGCAAGAAAAACAAAAAGGAAAAATTGAGGTAGAAAAATTCACCTTCCAAAGGCCATCACTGGCAAGGATTAGAACATCTGTATTCGTGTCTATGTAAGTATCCTGTATGTCTGGATCTGATCGTAGATGCGACTTGAGGCTTTTGTCTCCAAAAGCACGAGAAACTGCCAGCTGCCCATTAACTCGAGGTACATCTCCTGAAATAAAAGTGGAAGAGATGTCAGTTCAAAGAGAGGCTTGCATAACCCCTGTTACTACATTTTGTTTTGCAGCAATGAAACAGGATAAAAAGAGCCATAACTGCGCAATGTACAATTAGTAAACTAGTGTAAAAGCTCTTACAAACACAATAAATAACCATAAAATACACATACATATATATGTATTTATATATATAGAGGAATTCTCAGGTGCGGATTCGCCGTTTGCGGCAGCCGCGGCAAGCCGACGACGGCGCGGATGGTGCCGGCCCACTCCCCCCCTCCCCGCGCTCTTTCCCTCCCAGCTGGAGCTCCAGCGCCGGCCGGAAATCCAGAAAATTGCTGTCTTGCCGCCGGCGGACGTCCGTAGCATAGACGGACTATATATATATATATATATATATATATATATGTACGTATCCGTTTAGTATAGTTCCACTTCACGTTACTGAACCAAGGTTGTGAGGCAACTGAATTGTGCTAATGTGGAGCATGTGTGACCAACTTGAATTACTGATCCACTCATAACACTCATACCAGCATAGCATCCAGGCCGGTAATCAAAACTGTCATCCAAGACTTAGGTTTGATGCTGGATTCAGTGAATGAGAACATCATGCTCCTGGTTAAAATATTGTATGTAAACTCGGGCACAAGAGCATTATATAAAATGATGTATATCTAATGCAGAGCAAGATTATAAATGGCACTTATATAATGCCCAAAATCCAGTACATGGACTTGATCGCAACTCTTCAAGCACTTTACCTTTGGCACCCAGCAATACAAAAAAATCGTGTGGTTTTGGGATAAGTAAAACTGAAAAGGGAAATCCTGGCTTGCTTGGCAAATTCTACTGGAGGAGATTGGCTAGTTCATTGAAATAAAATAAAAATACTGAAAAGGGATAAGTAAGCAGCAAAACACTTCTTCCAAACTTGGATCCAGCATTAAATACTTCTTCCAGACTTGGATCCACCATAAAATCAAACATGTATGATCACATAGAATATTGTTGAGTCTTAATGGGAAAAAAAAAAAAATTGACCAATTCCCCAGAAACAAAGAATCATCATTACAAATATGATGATAGAAGATCGATTTTAAAGGTAATGGAATGTGTCCTCCCTGAGATTACAATCCTTTTCAAAGCAAAAGCGACTCTTGTTTTGTGCCTAGTGCCATCTAACCTTAGCGGCTACAAAAACACATTCTAATATCTAAATCGTCCCACTTTGAATAATATTCCTTCGAAACAAAAAAAAAAAAAAAAACTAACTGTTTGCTAAAATGCTGACAGAAGAGAACATTCTAATATCTGATGACCATATGGAATCAGCTTCTACATTTCCTACAGTAAGGACCGCATAGAGAACTCTCACTCCTCTGCATTATGTCTCTAGACTCTAGAGATAACAAGTTATGACTTCTTTATATTCAGATAGTTACACTTGACACCTATAAATAGATCAGGCTAAAGTTCCCGTTCTCTTCTTTTTTTCTACTTTATTATATATTCACTTATGTGGAGACTTGAAGTTGCTTTGGATTTAAATCTTCTGAATAACGTGATACCAACCAATTAAGCGCGTACAAAGTAATCAAACAACAATACATGTATATCTTCTCTTTCGACTCTGTCAGTCTAGCCATATGAACATCAGATATTCTTACATATAAAAAAGTTTATGAACATGCTTCTACCTCATTTTGAATTAAAACTCTTATATGTTTTTGAATGCTTTAGATGCTATATAGCCACTGGCCCCTGAAGCTGAAGATGTCCAGGGATGGACCAACTATAATTATCAACATAACAGTGAGAGCACAAACAGTAGATGCTAGGAATTCAATTCATGAAGAAAAACAACACACTAATAGAGGGAGCACCACATAGAATAGTGGGTAGCAAAACCATTTTTCTTATTCAGAAACCAGATTCAAAAGTCACATTTTTACACGAGTATTTTGCACATTGAATTAACTATCTAAACATCAGTGGTGTAAATTACCTGGCATGTTTGAGACAAAGCCACCTTTGTTTTCAATGCTGCCTCGCTCAGTATTGGGTTCATGGTCTATTGACATCTGTACTGCCTGACCCTCCTTTGAAAGTACTGCCCGTGAATCTCCGACATTCGCCACCCATAACCGCTGACCGTTTAACAATATTGCAGTGACAGCAGTGGACCCGCCACGCCCTAAGTCAGTGCTATGAGAGAGAATTGCCTGGTCTGTCCTCTCATAGGCTTTTGAGATAGATCTGTTAGGGTCGACCCAAAATTCTTCCTAGAATGATGAAATCAAAAGTTTAAGAAAATATAAATATGGAAATCCCAGAAGAAGAAAAAATACAAAAATTAAAAACACAAGTAGACTAGACCAACAGAAGAAACCATCTGAAAGCAGTGGCAATACCTCCTTAAGAATATTCGGAAACAAATGCTTCTGCAAGTATTGAGGCACGGTGTCTCCCAAATGGCCATCATATATAGCAAACAATCCTAACTCATGGCCTTGGATCCTAACGAACTTAGCAACATGATAATCCTCCATTGGATGATTAGCTTTTCCTTTTACCAGGCTGAAACCATACTTAATCAGTCCCTCATTGCTTTTTCCCTTGCCAGAGCTCGACGATGACCGTCCTCCATACTGCATATCAAACTCATAATTAATAAACTTCAATATTGTATCGTCCACAAACAAGCTGTATAGAGAATGAAACAATTCGTTTCAGTTTCCATGTAACTGGAAAAGCCTTTATAATCCCTTTTCAACCTGTACTCCAAGCTTGGGGAAACAAATTTCTAAAACTCGTTTCCTTCTTGAGAAGGGTGAATAAAAAACAGTACACCAAGAGAACAGGTCAGTTCAAAACATGTTGGTTCAAATTGTTTAAAAGTCCAATTTGTTAGTTCAATCCTGAAGCTCCGAACTATAAAATTGTGCCCATATTCTGTTCGTACCTAGTTTCAGAAATCCAGCATAATAAACTAAAAGGTAAAGGAAGCAGGATCAATAAAATCCTCAGTGCTGATGGTAGAAATATTAAAAGCACCTCAAATAACTATATAAATCGCATTAATTCATAACAAGATCAGGAGACCAACAGTTCATGAAAAACTCAATAAAAAAGTAAATGGAAACTTCGATTGATAACACAATTCTAGTATTGTGACAACTGCGCTAATTTCACAAATTGTGGGAAACGAAAAGGAGCAGGATCTATAGAATATCCCAGTAAGCATCTCAAGTAACAGAATATACCACAGTAATCCACAAGTTCAGCAAACAAAGAATGACGGGAATTTAAATTCAAATTCACACAGAAAATGAATATGAACTATCACAAACCCAGAGAATATTGATCCAACTAGTCATACCCAGAATTGTCCCAAAGTCTGATAGTTAGGGGCATATTAATTGAAAAAGTCATCAATTAAATTAAATAAATAATAATTGCTAAACCAAAATCATACAAAGACAAAGAAAAAGTCGAGAGTATTTTAGAGCAAAAAAAAAAAAAAACTAATAGAAACATGATCATCACCTGAGAATTGGAAGCACTAAAACAGCACAACCTCTCCATCAAAAACAAAGTACTCAGGAGCTTAAATCCTCAACATCCACCACTTGAAATCACCTCCAATCAAAATTCCAAACCAAGCCCACCTCCCAAATACCACAAAAGCTTGCTTTCTTCAAACTGCACCACCAACACACAACTCAATCACTTTAAATCAAACCAGAGCAAAAACCCAGTAAATAAAAACAAAAACAAAAAAGCACTGAAAAAACCAGAATCAAGTGAAAACACAAACTGGGTGTTTCAGATTTTGCTCTTACCCATCAAACTAAAGCTTAAAGACGATGGCTTTGGCCTCTCTTCTTTTGTTTTGGCGGTGGCCCTTTTCTTCTTCTTATGACTTCTCTCTCACAACCCAAAAATTCAATAATAAAAGCAGAATGGTGATGATGACGATTAATAAACAAATAAAAGAGATAACAACAACAACAAAGATGAAACCTTTTTTCTCTCCCCCAAAAATAATTACAACCCAAACAAAAAAAAAAAATTAAAAAATTGAAACTTTTAGAACAAGCTCTAGGAATTGTGATTGATTTTTATAACTGGGTGTGTTATGGGAGTCTGGAAATTTTAGATATTTTTATATTGGGGATATCATTAAGTCTCTCCCATTAAACAGAAACTTCCTAGGTGTTGACTTCTCTGCTTCAACTGTTTCAGTCTCTTTAGTCTTGTTTCTATCTTTCCTAGGCTACCTGTTTTGTTTTGGTACTCTTTTTTTTTTTACCTTTTCTGTATTCTTTCATCACTTTTGACTTTTACTACACGCGGTTTTGGTATTCACTTTGTGTACCACGCGGTTTTGTATTTATTGCGTGTCAAAGGGTTGATGTGTTATACCAATGTTGTACCAAATATAGTCCTGCCATCAGTTTTAATTGTGTTTGACCACGGTTGGAATCTGTGGTGGAAATTTGTGTTTGCCAAATATACCATATGCTCCTTCCGTAATACTAAGAAAAATTTATAATGGTAAGACATTTCTCATCAATAAATTATCAAGTTTTCGATTTAACTTGACTTATACTTTTATAAAAACAGAGAAAATAATTATTTTTAGCTGCTCAAATTTTATTAGTTTATTCCTTCAGTTTCCGTTTCACTTCACAATTTCATCCCTATTGTTTATATGAATTGTAGAAGGTTGTATTCTCAGCTCTTAAATTCTTCATTTTTTCACATACACTACTTCTTTAATAAGTACCTCAATTTACGTAACGTTGTTAAAAATTCAAAATTCAATACTGAATCCGTTTATGAGCAACTTCAGCATATCGTAAACCGTAACATAGTTCACAATAGTATTTACTTGGTTTGTAACTAATTTTGAGATTCATGCTCAATCTCCCTTAGATTTACATCCAAAAGTGGTTGAGCATGAATCTCTTAGTCAGTTTGTGACGGATGAACATGGCTGATAAGGCTGACCGAGTTTCTGCATTCAACATATTACTAACGCTTATCAAAACTAACCGCCCCATTTTCTTTGATGTTGAAATGTTACTGCATTGGACAATCAGAACATGATAAAGCTAGCACAACCTCTTGTTTAAGAATCGAGATTGCTTCTTTGCTTCAACAATTCTATTATTCTTTCTACTCGAGGGTGTTGTGTTAGCTTTCAATCTAGGGCACAGCACTGATTGTGTATCAAACTAGTGAGTTTGCTTATTTTGGGCTTTATTGACAAGTTCATCATCGTCATTTGGAAGGAAACAAACTAGTAAGTCTCCTTGGCCGGGCAAGCATGACCGGGTCCAAGAAACTCTTTAACGTTTTAACTATCTACATACCAGTTGAAACATGACCGTGAAAACAACATTTTTACTAATTACTATGTTGATCAAACTATAAGGGGGCATAGACTTGCTCTATATACCAATTGAGTGAAAATGATGGTAAATATTGCAAAGGGGACGTTGTGCTTTTTGGCAAACGAAAGGTCCTTCTGACCTTACATATTCCCTACCAGCCTTTTGCTTTGAGAGGAAAAAACAAATTCCACCAACCACAAAGGTCAACTGTTAAACTCAAAAACTACAATATCCGTTTATCCAATTCCGATAGTAATTTACAACTTACGTTCTAAAAGTCATGAGTGTTAAAAATAGAGCTTCTGTGAGTAAAAAGAAGAAACACTTAACTAAGTGAGAGTATCGAACACTACTTTTTACTCAGTTTACAAGCTTGAAAATACTTTACCACAACGTTTGTAGTTTTCTTTTTTGTTGTCGAAAAATCACTTTTACCCTGTTTATCATAGAAGATTGTTACTTCACGATACTGCAGGTGCTATTTTAGCACAATATAGACTTCAACAATTCCCTAATTAGATTACTCCATTGGTTTATAAAGATTGGCATGTTCCACGCCACCAAATCCTATTGACCATCTGATAGCGGATTTAATATGCTAGATTAATGATCTGGCAAATCCAATTTTAGAGCAAAATGTTTGAATCGAATTGATAGCGGATAAGTTATGGCTCAAAGTCAATAGTCCAAGTTTGTGAACTGCAAAAGTTGCTGTCTAGTGTTCGCTCTAATATTACTTGATTGAGTTTTATCCCGTTAATCTTGTGCATGCTTATGAAGTGCTATTCACATACTATTTTTTACTATTTGTTAAAAGATACCTCCTTGAATTTACTTCTCATTGACTCTCATCATAGATACGTAACGTGGATAACAAAAAAAATGGTGTGTGAATAACACAATCCTATATTTGATATAAAAAATGGTCTGTGATCTTTTACCCAAGTTATTGTATAAAATCACGGATAAGTGCGATGTCAAGTTTGAGAAACTCTTTACCACTAATTTAAATATTTAAATATATTCTCTATAATCAACACAAATAATTTATTAATGAGTAGAAGATCCCATATGATCTTATTCAATTTTGGTGAGCAAAATGTAATAACTTCTGTTTCTGGAATTGATTACAAGAAGAGAATTCCATCCTCATGACTTCACTAGGGATTGAATCTACCGTAATCAAAAGGAAGATTCATTTTCAACCACACTTTAGGAAGAATTTTGATGGACAAACCGTATCCCTATTAGCAATAGAGACCTGAAATATAATTGAATTTTCATAGATATGATTTGATCCATATATTGTGCTGGTGACAAATGCGAATTGATTGTGTTAGTTCCCACTCGTGTTTATGTTTAGGCATTATGTATATAGTTCACCAACTCTAAATAAGTAGGAGCGCAAGATGAATGTTAAAACGAGGTTTACCAAATTACCAAGCAAGATGAATAACTCTATCTATTCACAAAATAGATGGAAAGCTGTGCGTAGAAAGTATTGCGAAAGAAGTTGAAGGATGTAGAGCTTATGTAAAACTATTTTCCATTTTGGAGAAGAGAAATAATGATATGTGTGCTATCAGAGCATCTGCACCGGCGAGCAAGATGCCGAGCAAGAGCACGAGCAGCTGGTGGGACCGGCCAAGGTGCTCGAGCAAGGTGCTTAAACAGCACGCACCGGGGTCGAAAACGGCGAGCAAGATGCCGAGCAGTCAACGAGTCAAACTGCTCGAGCGAAGGCTCGAGCAAAGTTTGCTCCGATGCTTGCTCGAGCAGCTGGTGGGGCCGGGCTCCGTTTTCTTTGGCTTTTCGGACGTTGGAGAGGCACAAAAGCTCGTGGCCGGCACGTTCGAGCACTAGCACAAACCGGAGGTGAAGCCGAGCGCCGCACTCGACGGTGGCCGTGGCTCCCGAGATTTGCCGCACCTCCCACATCAAGAAAATGCCCCTGAGACTGGTCCCAAATGAAAGAGCACCTTGAGCCCATCATTTTGGTGGGTGGCACGTCGGCTGGAGTGGCCGGACGGCGGCGAACGGAAGCCGGGAAGATACGGCAGAAAACGGCGGGAAAAAATGGGGAAGAAGATGAACAGTAACCTTTTTAAAATGAGCCAATGTCAGGCTGCCACGTGGCAGTCTGACCGGTCAAAAAAAAACGGGCAACTCAATCTGGGTCTTCCATTTCAATCTGAAATTTTGATCCGACGGTCAGAATTCAAAGACAACGGCTACAATTTGATCAGAACGGAAATAAACCAAAAAAAATAGTAAAAAAATCCCAAAAATTTCAAAACTCTCCCAAAAATTTTCTTATAAATACTACTTCAATTTTTAATCAACTCACACCAATTTGTTCGAGAAATAAAAAAATTATTTATTAAGATGAAATAGAAATACATATTAAAATTAACACACATACTTAAATTGAACACAAGCTTAATAATTAAACTCAAACGGATTCAAAAGCACATAATAACCCAAAAGGAAAACCTACCCCAACATAACAGATATCGTGGGCCTCGGGGGCGTTGCCCCCGAACCCCCAAAACCAGGGCGCGTCGCCCCTGGACCCTGACTCGCTGACCGGGCAGCGAGATCCCCGCCTCTGTCAGCGCCACCAAATGACTAGTTCAAGGCATATACTAACGTGTCAATTATCTATTAATCGGAAAGCTTATCGAAAATCTTGGATAATATCGAGTCGATAATGATACGTGACACATTATTATTGGTGGTTAATCTATCCGGTAAAAAAAAATTTAATCATTTCACAACAAGACAAAACTGAGTTGCTCAAGCAAATTGTTAATGGGTGTGTGAAAAAATCGATTTGGGTGGAGCAAAATTTGATTTCCATTTGCTTGAGCAAAATTTGCTCCTGGGCCCACCAGGTGCTTGAGCAAGACCATTTCATGGGTGCGGATGCTCTCAGAGGATTCGGGGCCAGCAAGACTTTAATAGTTTATGCCCCACATGAATTGACGGTCTTCATTTCCTTCGTCTACTTTTTTCTTTTGTTTTCAAAACAACTATATTCGAGCAAATTTGATTCTTCGAATTTTTCAGAGACTTGGTCAGTATTGGTCAAAGTCCCAATTTTTGGTACCTATAATTATAGAAAAAAATTCACCCATGGTACCCAAACTTACCTCGCTATACAAGAAAGGTACCCGAACTTGAAAAACGATCACCATGGTACCCAAAGTTTTAAATCCTATTATAGAGGTACCTAGCGTGTTTTGACCGGCTGGCTTCCCGATTTTTGATGACGTGGCAGTTCGCATGAATTGCTGACTGAGGACTTTGGTGGGTTTTGGCGCGCAAAGTATGGCGCCAAAATGAAAGGTTGTGTTGACTGGCGTACTCTCGGGGTTATAATGGACATTTGCCCCTCGGAATCAAAATGCGAACTGCCACGTCATCAAAAACCAGGAAGCCAGCCGGTCAAAACACGCTAGGTACCTCTATAATAGGATTTAAAACTTTGGGTACCATGGCGATCGTTTTTCAAGTTCGGGTACTTTTCTTGTATAGCGAGGTAAGTTTGGGTACCTTGGGTGAATTTAATCCATAATTATAACTAGTTAGTCATACATATTCTGTATGTAATATTTTAGTTTGAAAAAAAATAAAATTAAATAAGACAGTTATTGTAGAGAAATAGCGGGAGAACAAGATGAAATAAGAGGATAATTGTTTTAATTTTTTATGAAAATTTAGTTTGTAATTATCATATTTAACCTTGTAATTAAACTGTTTTCTAAAATATTTTAATAAAAAAAATTCAATTATGGTGAGGAAGACATCTTCTCTTAATAATAGTATAGATTACAAACTATGGCTGCTTTTCAAAGTCCAAAAATTAAAAGGTTGTAACTAGTACGCAGCTGCTAATATAATTTATACGACAGAGATGTTCTTTTCACTCCTGTTAGTCCTGTACAATAATCTTCTGAGATAAAAACATACAAAAACTTCATCATCATTTTAGTAGTTCTAGCCGCTTCGATCGAATCATTTCAAAGGATTCGATCTGCTATATCTCAATCCCTTTAATTCATAGCATATTAAGTTGACTTCTGCAGTGGCCCTGAATCTGATGCTTTAGTTTCCAGAAAAAAAGAGAGAGAGAAAAACATCAAGTGCTGTTGATGCCCTTTTAGGATTTATACTGTTATTTCCTAAACCCTAAAACCCTAGAAATGACCGAGTATAATCACGCTCTCACGTCTCAAGTGGTCTGAGCATATCTCTCATGATTCTATATCATTTTGCTTCATAGTATGGCACCTAAAGAGGCGATTATAACAAGGTTTCCAGACGATGATTGTGATCATAGGCATTATTTCTTTTCCCTTTTAACTTTCCAACATAAAACAATGCAAGAACTATAACAGATGTGTTTAGCAGATGCTTACAGCTATGTGATAATTACGGGTCGATCAGCACCTAATTCTCCATATATTTTTCCATTTGTCTATATCAAAGCCAATGAGACAGTGCCATTTTAAGGGTTTACTGTTTCCTTTAACCAAAGTGATCGATATGTTTGTTTTGGAAGTTAAAAGGATTTGTTAAAGAAGTGCAGCAATATTTGAATTGTTTTTTGTTCTATTCTGGTTATAATAATGGATGCCAAATTTGATTTTGGGTAAGAACGAAGGGCGTCAACTAGCAGGCCTTTGAATTTTCCGGAGTACCTGGTAGTGACATGTGTTTTACTTCTTCTTTGGTTCTCTTGTTAATTTATTAGGTTTTGAGAAGGGGATTTAGTTACATCTCCAATATTATTATGTATATCTTCATTAATATGTACACGTTTTTTTCACTTTTTAATTAGTCAAAAATTTAAATATATCTCGTCTTACTTACCAAAATACCCTTTAGTTATCTCCATCTCTACCAAACTTTTTTTTTCTAACAATGCGACCACCCGAACCGTTGGGGATATTCTGACACTGATTTTGACAACTATTGTACGTCAAGCTGCCTCCGTCTTCCACCCAACACTACTGGAAATAAGGACTGAGGCGACCAATATTGTAACGGGAAACTCAAAGTTCGTCGCCTCAACACATTGAGGCGACCAATATTGAATTGGTCGCTTCAGAAAACGAGAGCGACGACTTTTGATGAATAGTCGTCGCTCACTTCTTATTGAAGCGACGAATTTTGATTGTTGTCGCCTCCCAATAATGTTTTGTAAACTGTAGCGACGAAAATGGAGTCTTCGTCGCCGACTCGAAATGGAAGCGACGAAGTTGGTAACCTTTGTCAATATTCGTCGCTGAGATATGAAACTAAGCGACGAATTTTAAACTTCGTCGCACCGTAATAAACGAAGCGACGGACATTGTGCAATATTCGTCGCTTAAACTTTTGAAATCTGCTATAAAGCCCTCAGCTTAGACAGAAGACAGAAGAGCGAAAAAATTGGGCAAAACACTGTAGCAGCTGCGAAAAATCAACAAAACTGCTGATTTCGTCAATTTCGGGGTCCGGAAGCTTGGGTGTTCTCTTCCAATTGCTTTGTAGGTTAGTATAATCTATCATCTTCATTGGAATCACCATATTTTGGTTTGATTGGTTGAATTTAGTGTTTGATTTCTTGAGTTGGATTTGGTTTATAATGTGCTTTGTGTTGTTTTTAGTGTTGGGTGTTTGAATATATGCTGGAGTTGGTGTTGATTTTGGTGAAATTGAGATTATGTTAGTTAATTTGTGAAATTGTTATATTTAGTGAAATTAAATTTTAGAGAAATTGGGTGAAATGGGGAAATTAAGTGAAATTGGGAAAGTTAATGAAATTGAATTTCAGCTTAATTTAGTGAAACCGTAAAATTTAGTTAAATCCAAATATAGTGAAAATGAAATTTTTGTGAAAGAGTGAAACGTAGTGAAATTAGAATTTTACGATGTAATTTGTTTGTGTTGTGTGTGGATTGTAGTAGTTAGGGTTTCTGAAACATGCGAGTGGCTTAGTGAGGGAGTGTGGTGCCGTGTGTAAATTTATTGTTTCGTATTATATATAATTGTGGTGTTTATCAGCTTAGAACTCCCGTTTGAGAATCAACAACGCATCTAGTTGATCGAGATGGGTTGTTGATTCTCGAATTGTCCCATTTTTGGACACTTTAGGCGAACACGAGTTTGTTGATCCTTTTGTTATTCATGTGGTTTCAGTTGACGTTTTGGGATATAGTTTCGACATTGTCTCTCTACAATGTTCCTCGAGTGCAAATTAGGTTGTTTAGATTTTTGTGCACTTGAGGAACTGTAGGGAGATGCTGCCGAAATTTCCCAAAACTGTAGCTGAAACCACATGAATAGCACAAGGATCAACAAACTCGTGTTCGCCTGAAGGGGATAGGACCCAACCCGGAGGCATAAGGAGAAGAAGTGTTGGGACATGTTTTGATTGTATCATAAATGTTGTGTGCTAACCTTATGCATATTGTCTGTTTATGTTATGACAGGAAACATGGATGATGTCCCCGAAAAATCTTGGATGAAACTTCACTTTACACACCCTGATTACAGTACAGGCTTAGTTAACTTCATCAACTTTGTGACCGCTCGCACTGCTGGAATCGAATTTCTCCCTTCTCCGTGCGCAGTTTGCAGAAATGGTCCTTATTATAAGAAACTCATAGAAATTTATCATCACTGCTTGCACCATGGTTTGGATCCGACTTACACAGTTTGGCACCTACACGGGGAAGTTTCTGGTCAACCGGCAATGATCAGTAAACGGAGACAGTGGCTTCAAGACAGAGCTCAGGCTTCCAGTGTTGCCGATCCTTCAGTGATCCCGCCTGTGGAGATTATACAAGATGTATTTCCATACTATCCTGGATACCATGCAGATGCAGATTATAATGCCGCTCAAGAAAACGCTGAAGTTCAGTTCAATGACATGGTAGATGATGATTATGCTAAGTACGAAAGGCTTCTAAAAGAGTCTCAAACCCCATTGTATGAAGGGAGTGAAGAAACTGTATTAAGTGCCACATTACATGCAATGGAAATTAAAGTTGCAAACGGATGGTCGGATACGAGTATTGATAAATTATGTAAATGGGTGCATAAGTTTTTTAAAGTCAACAATTTTCCTGGGAGTTATTCGAGAATTAAAAAAATCATCAAGGATATTTCCCTTGGATATGAAAAAATTCATGTTTGTGAGTTCAACTGTTACCTATTCAGGGGGGCTGCAAATAAGACTCGTAGGACTTGTCCAATATGTGGTGCTCAAAGATATAAGCCAGATACGGATGACCTTCCAAAAAAGATAATATGGTATTTCCCTATCACTCCAAGGTTGAAACGCCTATTTATGTCCCCACACACAGCAAAGCACATGCGATGGCATAAGGAGAGGCAAGTAGATGAAAGTACTCTCCAGCACCCATCTGATGGAGAATCATGGCAACATTTTAACATGACATTTCCAGGTTTCGACGACATTAAGGGAAGAAATGTGCGGCTTGGAGTGGCAACTGATGGTTTCAGCCCATTTGGAACAATGACAACCCAGCATAGTACGTGGCCCGTGGTTGTGATGCCATATAATCTACCCCCTAATATCTGTATGAGGAAGGAATATAATATGCTGGCCGTGTTGATTCCTGGCCCTAAATCTCCAGGAAAGTGCCTTAGTGTACTCATTTGTCCATTGATCGACGAGCTAAAAGATTTGTGGGAAAATGGAGTCCCTACTTTTGACAAAGTGGACAATGATGTATTCATGATGAAGGTAGCGCTGATGTGTACGATACGTGACTTTCCTGGTTTAGGGATGCTTGCAGGCTCAACAGTGAAAGGGTACAAGGCATGTCCAATTTGTCTAGATGAGCTGACGGCGGAGCATATGTGTGGGAGCATTTTTTATGAAGGGCATCGGAAATGGCTGGACGAGAATTCACCCATGCGATCCAGTTTGGCATTTAACGGGAAGCCAGAGTGGAGAGAAAGACCAGCTCATAAGAACGAAGATGAAATTTTGGAGGAAATTAGGTCACACAATTACGGCACTCTTAGCCACCATCCAGATTTTCATGTCCCTTACTCAGCCCACAACAGACAATGTTGGACCCACGAGAGCGTATTTTGGATGCTTCCCTATTGGTCGTCGTTGTTACACAGGTACTGTTTAGATGTCATGCACATTGAAAAGAACGTGGGTGACAATATCCTGGCCACCATTCTTTCAATTGAAGGGAAGACCAAGGATGGTCCAAGGGCTCGCGAAGCTTTGCAGAAGAGGAAAATACGCAAAAGTCAGTGGTGTTCGGAAGCTCAAAAGAGGACGGGAAAGGTTCCTCATGCACCCTTTTTAGTTGAAGAGGATCGTCTTGAAGAAGTATTCGAATGGTTTCGCGGTGTTAGGTATCCACTTGACTATGCGGGAAGTTTGAGAAATAAGGTGAAATTATCCGAGAAAAAGTTCTATGGATTGAAGACGCATGATTGCCATGTCCTGCTACAACGTCTTCTTCCAGTGGTTATCCGAGGATTTTTACCGAATAACGTCGTGAAGCCATTGATAGCATTGTCTAATTGGTTTCGAAAATTATGTGCCAGGGAGTTGAAGAAGACAGATGTCCAACAGATGAAAGATGACATTGTGATCATTCTCTGCAATTTGGAGTTGATTTTTCCTCCACATTTCTTCACCTCTATTATTCATCTCATGGTTCATCTTCCCGAACAAGTTATGCTTACAGGGCCAGTACATTTTACATGGATGTATCCAGAGGACACATAGTCAAGTGGATACACATAATCAAATCACAGAGCCTTACCAAGAGGACACACTAGGTTCAATACAATTTTACCATATTGATGCATCTACTCTCCAACTCGATTTAGAAGTACACGAACAGAATGAAGAATCAAACGGTGAGCAAGATGACAGTGGCGATGAATTCGATGAGGAAGAAGAAGATGAAGACGATGAGGAAGATGAGGAAGATGAAGACGATGATGGCGGAGACGACGAAGAGGAAGACTACTAGTTAAATTTGGTACATGTTGTAATATGATAATAATGATATGCTAACGGTATCAAGTAATTTTTAACAATATTTTCAAAATTCTAATTAAATAAAAACAAATGCATATAGACATAACTAATCTGTTCAGTCAACATGAAGCAACGAATATTGGACAATACTTGTCGCTTCAAAAATTGTGGCGACCATGTTTCTCAAACGTCGTCGCGTCAGAAATGTGAAGCGACGACGTTTGACCTCCCTACATGACCTAGAGCCTTAAAACTTCGTCGCTTCATATTTTCTGAAGCGACGAAGTTGCATCCCACTAGGTAATGTAGGGAGGTGTAACTCCGTCGCCTCAGTTTTCGGAAGCGACGTTGTTTGATCTGTGTCGCCAACGTAAATGTGAAGCGACGATATTTGGACTTATTTTGTCGGTTAACATTCGAAGCGACGACTTTTGAGTATATTCGTCGCTTCGGAGCTGATTAAATCAACCAGGGCTTTGCTCCTCCTCAGCAGCGCCAAATTCACCCAAATTCCCCCCAAATCGAAAATCCTCCTGCTTCCCCCCAAATCCCAAATTCTGAATTCAAAACAAATTGGAACCCGATTTTGAACCCCCAAACCCTAACCCCAAATTTCAAAACAGATTAGATTTTGCCCCTTCTCCTTTCTTCCCCCTCACCCAAACCCTTTCTAAGCGATGGCGCCAGGTTCGACTGCCCAGCAGAGGAGGAAGCAGCTCGAGGCGAGAAGGGAGAGGCAGGTGGCCGAAGCTGCGGCGAGGTTGGCTGCGGCGGCGGCGGAGACCACGGCGAGAACAGAGTCGTCGGAGATGACGGCGAGACAAGAGGCCGGGACGGTGGTGCCAATCCCGTTGCTTGAAGAAACGACCCCTTCAACCGTTGCTGCTGGGGGTAGCGGACCGTCAAACGCTGGAGGTAGCGGTCGCGAACCGGCAAACGTTGGAGGCGAACCGGCAAACGTTGCTCCATTAAGCATTAGGACGAAGAGGGTCCGTCGGAGCCCGGTAAGTTTTCCTTTTTTCGGATTTTAAGCTGGAATGATTTAGAAAGACTAAATGGAAACTTATATATCAGTAGTCTTGGAGAAGAAGCATTGAGCTGTGTGTTTCTCATCTGTATGTTAAAAGCCAGTAAAAGCTTCCAATTCAAATACTTGTGCAACTGTAATCAAACGATTTCTTAATTTGGTAGGTGATGAGGAATATTGTCTGATATACTTTAGATCGTTCCAATTTTGCACTAAGATTCTTAATCACAGTGTTGTTGTGATTGGGACAGAAAGTTAGGATTTGCTCTAGCAGCCGAGCACTGATTAGGAGCTTTTGATTGTACTAATCTCCCAAAACTGGTGGAGTTAGTTGGTCTAGTATACTATTAGATCAAATACCTATTTAGCTGTTTGATCACACTCCAACTCATCTGTGACATAACCGATGACTTCAATAGTTATGGACAAATATTGCTGTGTTGAGTGCATATTCTTGCTGTGTTGAGTGCCAATGGTGTCATGTATGTGTCCAAATCACTACAAAACTTTGTTCATAAGGCCACCTTGCCAAACAATTGTAAATACAATTAGCAGAAAGTGAAATAGAATCTCTAGCAGGAGTATTATCAACTGTACACTCAATATCTAAGGCTGTGTAATATAAGTCGACCAACTGCAGTATTTTTTCCTTCACATCATTCTTTTCATGTATGTTACTATCTCCTAGAGTCAAGAATCGATCCATCCAAGCAAGCCACTTATCAGCTGCCTCACTCATAGCGAAACTGAAAAGCAGAAATTGTTGTGTGCTCTAAATAATAAGACTGATACTGGATTCATTTTTTTTGTTTTTCTGAATAGTGGACAACCAATGCTTTTGTGATATCTGCTGGCAGTTTTGCTTTTGTTTATGGGTTTTTTGTCTTTGAGCTTGTGGGAGCAGTTTCTTATATATGTTTTGATAAGAACTCTTCTTTCATCAAAAATCATTACTCTTCAGGATTTTGTTTTCTTCATTAGCTACCTTGATGAAGCTGTTGTTATGAAAAACTTCCTAGTTTTTACCTGATTTGTTCATTATTTGTTTGAGGCATAACATGTCTGACTTGCCTGGCATCATTTATCAATCAACAAAATTTGTTTTTTGGTGTCTGTGCTATTAAATTCTGTATGGCTTATCATAGGTTATTGTGCTGTTTTTCTAGATGCCCCAATCTATACATAAATCTGTTGGCTAAATATTTTAAATCCCTCTAGTGAGCCTTACTGTTCTCACTGTGGTCTTTGGCAGCACAAAATATAAACAAAACGATAGCATGCATGCATGAATGTTTTCTTGGCTAAATATTTTAAATCCCTCTAGTGAGCCTTACTGTTCTCTCTAGCCTTTACCACAGCAGCCATAAGTACAAGGCACTTTTGAAACTCATTCAATATATCATACAGTGGCAGATTATAATGTTATAATGTATGTTCTTGTTTTCAACTTGTGTGGGCAATGTTGCCTATGTACACAGATTTAGTTTCCTAGCTCTTTGTATCAGCTTATATATATGCTTCAGTATATATGAAAGGGTAACTGCTAGTTTGATCGAGATGCATAGGAAACTTAGTTACTAGGCTAATTAACATGATACTTATAACAAATCATCTTAGCATGTACAGTTTACTTTCGTTTCTAACCCTATACTAACTCTTTATTGTGGTTAAGTTCTACCTATTTATGCATAGTCTTAATTTGGTTTGGTTGATATGGCAGAGCTTGTTAATATGGCAACGGGTGAGAAGGTGCATGGACGTAACCCGGACAAGCCTGGCATCATCACCGGTACGAAGACCCTATATTTGGTGTCGCTGAACGGCGGGAAGCCTCTGAAGGTTGACTACTCGGAACGGCATAGGGGTCCAGCTTTGTTGAAGTGGAGGACTTTGATGTCCCGAGACATCGGGAGCGCCATCCGGAGCAGAGTGCCCATGCTTGCGCCTTCATATGCTGAGCTGGCTGAGGAGCACCGAGACGCACTGACCACGTATCTGGAGGTAGAACAAAAGTTCATAATAATTTGAAATTCTATATCTTTCATTCATACATATATTGAAATATGTTATTTCTAATGATTTCTTTGGGATGTTTTTTACTAGATGTTCTACGACCTCCCTGCCACCGAGATAGGCATGTGGAGATACATCGACGAGACCGCTGCCAAGATCTACAAGGACTGGAAGTACGACTGCCACACGCACTACGTCGAAGTGTCAAAGGCGACGCCTGCAGAGTTCATCCACCGACCCGAGCAGTGGGAGTACCTCAAAATTCACTTTGAGGACGACGATTATAAGGTAACGGAAAGTAATTAAAGGTTTTTAAATTTCATATACTCGAGTTTGATTCTAATAGATCGTGCATATTTTTGCAGAAGATGTGTGCTCGGAACGCAGCAAACCGGAACAAAGCAAAGGAGAAGGGGTGTGCAGTCAACCACCACTCTGGCACGACTCCCTACAGCTACCGGGTCGTTGCGAATGAGGAGAGAGGCAGTTTGGCGCCGATACTTCAGACAGTGTGCGATGTTTATGCGCGAGAGCAGAATGCGCAAGAGAAAGTGGTGAGTTTCGCTTATAATTAGATGCAAGAATTCCTAGTTTTTAGCTTCTGATTTTATTTACTTTCAATTTATAACTATACAAACACAAACTAACTTAATATGGTATTTTTAGCAGGCAGCGGTCAAGAGGAAGATGGATGAGCTCTGTGCTAGCCGAGCGGCTGATGTGGAGAGCGGCAGCCACGCGACGGGCCCCGCTACCGTCGAAGAACAGATAGCGGTAGTGGATGAGTGTTTGGGCGGGACGCCGGGGACGAGAGTCCGAGGTATGAAAAAATTATAAAATAACAATTTCTATTTTAGATACGAAAGAGAGTTTAATTTGAATAATTTTTGGTGTTTTACGATATTTGCAGGGCTAGGAGGTGCATTAAGACGTCCGGCAAAACCAAGAGGCGGTGCACGCGTGTCCAACAACGATTCAGAGGTTGAGCAGTTGAGGGCAGAAGTAGCAGCCGCCAATGAACGTGTCAGAATCAACGAAGAGCGTAGAAGAATCGAACAAGAAGAAAACAAAATCGAAAAAGAAGAGATGCTGCAACGTATGGCACGGATGGAGGCTGCCCTCGGCCTGTCGACCAACCCGAATGCCGCCGTCACTGCCGCCGCCGCCGCCAGATCCTCATGTGCTGAAGGTATAGGGGCAACAGACGACGATTTAGAGTAGTTTGTGTATGTATAGAACGATTTACATATGTATTCGGAACATTTCGACGACATTGTAGCTTTGAATGAAGTCAATGTATGTATAGTGTTTGTGTTATGTTGGATTTGTGCTTGGAATGAAATATTGGTTGGACATTGTGATTTGAATGCAGGATGAATGCAATGCAGGACAGCAGAATGCCAGAATGCTGTGATTCTGGCTCTGTAACAAACTTTGAAGCGACGAACATTGCTCATTGTTCGTCGCTTCGATTACGTTGATGCGACGAAGTTTATACAAAATACGTCGCTCCCTTGATATTCAAAATGAAAAAAAGAGGGAAATTCTGTTATTCTATCTCTATAACAAATATTTAAGCGACAAATATTGCTCATAGGTCGTCGCTTAGATAAGCATGAGGCGACCACTTTTGAACCAAACGTCGTCCCATCAAATTGGAAACGACGCTGCAAACTTTGTCGCCTCAAATGTGAGGAGACGATCTAAACTTTGTCGCCTCAAGTTGGCAGCGACGAGTTAAACTTCGTCTCCTCGAACTGTTAGCGACGATTCAAAGTTTGTCGCCTCGACTTTGAGGAGACGAGTCAAAATTGGTCGCTCGCATGTGGCGACAAATTAAAAAGTCGTCGCTTGAGATATCCAAGCGACGACTTTTTAAGCAAAATTTGTCGCCTCGAAGTCGAAACGACGAAAACGAAGCGACGACTCGAAGCGACGACCAGTTTGTCTCCTCGGTGTCGAGGCGACGACATTTTGGCGGAGGCGACGACAAAAAGTCGTCGCCTCGATCATGTTCTGCAGTGGTGCAATCACCCACTCTCACCGATCCGCTGATTTTGAGCTCGTCACAGAGGAATCCTTCGCCAGTTTAGATTCAGTGGATTGGAGACGATGAACTATGGAGATGTTCAACCACTATTTCAAATGCGTGCCCACAGACGGTTTGCCAGGACCATTGTATAATTGCTCAAACAAAGTTGCATATATCCAAGAATTGCCATCATACAAGTGGCTAAAATCTTGCCATTACTAACTGATATATATGTAGCCAGGAGGCAGAAAATTATCCCTATCATATTCAACACAGTGACTTTAGATTGTCAATGTTATTATAATGTGCAGATACTTAATTGATCAAAACTGTGGAACATGGTAAAACATATATATAGATGCTTAGAGTCATCAATGTAACATTGAATAGTGAGTTTTTCTTTGTTGTTGCTAATCACGGAGCCATGCTTTCTGGATAAGAACAAAAATTGCATGTGGACATCATCAATCAATTTGATCATTACACATTGTGCTACAACAATTAGCTACAATTGTTGGTATTTTAGAGGAGGAGATCGATGCAGTACTGTACTCAAAACCATTCAAAACCAATGCCAACATGCTAGCTTTTGGCCAAGCTCACTGCTAATCAAAGGCCTGATTTCCCTTTCAATAATTCCACCACAGCCAGCATGGGTCATCGACTTCTGCAAAAGATTAAAGGTTTGTGCCTTGACCAAATTTCTAGTTCTGTAAGATGACTATGAGTAATAACCAATTATAAGATGTCCTTATCTGTCTTTTCAAAAATAAATAAATAGTGGAGGTATATACAGTAATATTGGGAAGTGCAAATAAAACCCCCATTTGGGAAGATGTGCAAAATAATTTTATTTTTTTTGGCAAAATAATTAAATGAAAATTATAAAGTTCCTACTTCCTAGTACATGATCTGTTGTTTATGAGTTCTCTGTACGTTCAAGTTAATTGCTGATTTGCTGCTAAGTGGAGCTGTCCAACAATCCACAACTTAATACCTCTACTGATTTATTAAATGGACTCGTCTTGCAAGCAAAACTAGAGTAGTATAATTAAATTGTAAACGTACAATTTGTGCCTTGTGAAATTTTGCTTTCCAAAATTAGGTCAACTATGCATTCTGTCCCATTGCATGTAGAATGAGCAAGTTTCATGATCCGAGAGAATCTGCTGACCTAGCTACTAATTAGTTTTATAATTCTACTGCTGATACCTCAATGCTCAAACCATAGATTGCAGAAAGGTTCAATGGGTAGTGTTCAGATTAAACAAGGGATGACACTTTCCCGAGAATCCGAGTATTTGCAATGGCTAAAAACTCACCTTCTATTCCATGAGGTATATGATCCTTAATCAACCAAGAGATCTTTTCATTTCCATTAATTATCTATCATGGGATTGTTAGAGACTGATACGGGAATATTTATGATGCAGCATCAAGTTATTATTTAGTCATTTAATTATAGATTTACAATCTTTAATATTTCATTATTTAGGTATTTTTAAGGAAATAGTTTTACAATTATTTAGGATTTACCTATAATTTCTTTCCATATTAGATTAAGCCTACTTATTCTCTAATTTTTGTAAACCCTATATATATGGGTATTGTAATAGTTGTTAGGGAGCTTATGTTTTATGAATAAAATCAGTTTATTTGTGGCATATATTTGTCATATTTTATGAGTTTGCTGCTCTTTATTTCTGGTGTCTGTTGAGCGACTGTTGGAGGCCCGTGTTCGGTATCCTGATCCCCATCAGTTAGTATCAGAGCTCTGGGAGAGCGTGGTGGATTCCATGTCTCAAATCGGGCGAAGAATGGGAGGTTTCAGAATGGAGGGTCGTGACGTCAACACTGACATGGCTGAAATCAAAAGGATGCTTAAGCAACTTGAGGTACGTATCGATCGCATCGAAGCTCGACGACGGGGTCGTAAGAGTTCCGACGGGGATGGAAACGTTACCACATATCATCAACGTATTGATCGCATCGAAACTTTCTACCAAGAAGGTGATGGTTCCGACATGGAGATATCCATTGACCCTGTTCATAAGTGCACTTCGTTGTGTGAGTCTGATGAAGAGGGACATAGTACTTTCAACTACCCCGGTTGTAAGTCCACTATCTTTAATTTTCCAGTTGTTGAAGAATTATTTTCAGAAAAAGAAAAAAATAGTTTCATAGATTTGGATGAACCGCCTTGACTTAATTGTTATGAAGATTGTGCGGATAAATGTTTGGAGAGTGAGGAGGTTGACTTCCTCATGCAAAAGTTCCACTCCTCTGTGCAACAAAACATTATTGAAGCCGTGCCAGATGAGGTCATGGAAGCAACATCACCAATTATTCCAAAAATATTAATTGATATTGTGAATCGTATCAACAAATGTGAGAGCCATTTTGGGTTGAGGAAATTAGTTATGATGAGCCGATTTCTTAAGACAAGACAAAGAAAATATTCCAAGTATTTATTTATTTGGAAAGAAAGAATTCAATTGCAAGCTAGTATGTCAAAAAAAGATCTACATCAATGGAAGATTTTGTGTGGAATTTTATCAATTAAAGGCTTGAATTCGAGGACGAATTCTTTCCAAACAGGGGAGTCTGATACGGGAACATTTATGATACAGCATCAAGTTATTATTTAGTCATTTAATTATAGATTTACAATCTTTAATATTTCATTATTTAGTTTAGGGAATAATTTTACAATTATTTAGGATTTACCTATAATTGTTTTCTATATTAGATTAAGCCTACTTATTCTTTAAGTTTTGTAAACTCTATATATATATATGGAAGAAATATCACTTTGGTCATCCAACTATGTTTGGTTCGACACTTTGGTCACTCAACTTTTAAAAACTTCACTTTGGTCATTCAACTATACCACCGTATTATCACTTTGGTCATTCCGTATATTTTTCTCCATTAAAATGTGATCTCCCCATTAATTCCAATGATATTTTCAAGATGGAAATTATTAGTGGTCATTTATTTTAATTAAATTAAAACTATCTTGTCTAATATAAGCAACATCTTTCTCCCTCAAGATGGAAGAAAACAGACTGAATGACCAAAGTGATATTCAACGGTATAATTGAATGACCAAAGTGAAGTTTGTAAAAGTTGAGTGATCAAAGTGTCGATCCAAATATACTTGGATGACTAAAGTGATATTTCTGCCTATATATATATATATATATATATATATATATATATATATATGAGTATTGTAATAGTTGTTAGGAAGCTTATATTTTATGAATAAAATCAGTTTATTTGTGACATAGATTTGTCCTGTTTTATGAGTTCGCTGCTCCTTATTTCTGGTGTCTGTTGAGTAATTGTTGGAGACCAGTGTTTGGTACCCTGTTCCCCATCAGTTGGTATCAAAGCAACTTGGCTGAAATCAAAAGGATGCGTGTTCAGTACCTTGATACCCATTAGAGACTCACCTGAGTCACCTATTGTTTCACAAAATCACAGGTACCACATGTGGTAACTTTAGGGCTAGCTTGGTATTGATGCAACAGTAAAAGAAATAGGTTTTTGCAGTAAGAATACTAGAGGGTACTTGGTTATAAAGTAATTATACGCATTTTGTTTTTTTTAGAGGGTATTGCATATTAATGGTAAAAGCAGTATCCGAGTAATATGAATTTTTTTGTTATTTTTTTTTTGAATCGGAAGTCAAGAAATTTATTATTTAGTAAGCAGTATAAAGATAACACACCCATATAGGGCCGACAATAAGAGCTATCTCTTATGACTCACCAACCTATACTAGGCTAAAGAGCCAAGAATACACCTACCTTTTCTCTCGATAAAGCACAGTGAATTGTAGTGTTAGGATACTTAGCAGTAAGATTAAAGGGTAACAACCAAATATACTAACACCGTGACTAGATTCAAAATCAATCCAATATAACAGGAGAAGAAGGATGAGTCTCCTGTCCTGCCAAGCTACCTGTCTCCATTTCAGTGACGCCAGTAGTCTGCAGCATTTTGCCCTTGTCACTAGATATACAAGATGGATCATCCATCACAAAGTCATTTTTCGGCTGTTTCTTGACTTCTTCTTAAACAACCTCTTTTTGGTTCACGGGTCTTCAATTTCTCCAGCCAAGGCCTCTTTTGGTTTATTCTTACTACCTTTGGGGCGACCCATTTTCTTCTTTTTTGGCGATAGCAAAAGCTTGCCAGTCTTGTGTTTCACCACCAGACAATTTTCTTCGGACTCTGGAGAAGCTTGAATATCAAGGTCGTCTCCAATCAGACGTTGACTTACATTTGAGTATGTTGACAGTAGCCGCAGAGAGGCTACAGCAGGCCCACAGACCCGCAGCAAGTGCACCAGGGCCCGGCCCAAGGCCCGGGACTGGCTCACCAGCACCCGGCCTCGGGGTCCAGCACTCTATCCTGCCACCAGGGACCCTGGGACCGGGGGCGCCTGCATGCCAAAGAGGGCACCAGAATGTACAAACAGAAGGGAACCAGTCCCACATCGAAGGGTGAGGCCATCCCTCACCCCCAACCACCTATATAAGGGCCCCAACTACCCTCTTTAATAGGTAACTTATCTCTCTCCCCGCTTACATACGTGCATTGGTTATATATATCACAACTATACTAACTTAGGCATCGGAGAGGAGAAGACCGGCCCGCCCGGTATTCCCTTTAGTAAGCAGGATTGCAGGAGATCAAGTTGGATTCATCTGTATCTACCAGGCCCCCGGGTTTAGGCAGAAACAATTGGCGCCGTCTGTGGGAAGCTTGAACGAAAAGTCGTGTAAGCAACACCGTTGGAAGAGAATTCGGAAATGAGTCGAGAGAAAGGTACCACCGAGGAGGGACGTGTTGCATTAGTGCAGACGCTCACCTCCACCCCGGCCGTCACGCGGGAGCCGTGCGGCGACCGAGGCAACGGTCAGGAAGGAGGGAGCTGTGGGGGACCGTCCGGCATGCCGGGGCCCTACCACGACGGCTCACGCGGGAAAGACCCGGCAGGGGATGAAGACAGTCCAGAACACCGGGGCTTCTCCTTGACGTTCTCAGATGATCCGAGCGATCGATCTGAGAGCCCGGACCGGGACCCTACGTACAGCCCCGACGGTAGCAGTATGGCGGGAGAGGTACGGGCAATGGCCGCAGAGGTCAATCGTCTAAGAGAGGAGAGCGACATGGACAGAGCTAAGTCCAACGCCCGGTACGAAGAGATGGAAGCGGTGAATGCTGCCCTAGTAGCCGCCTTGGAGAGGGGACAACAGCGTAGTGACGCCATGGCCGAGGCGCAGGCGGCACTCTCACCGGTCCAACCTCAAAACACCGAGTCAGGGCAGTCTTCGGGCGGTCAGCCCGGTGATCCCGTGCGAGAAAAGTCGCCCGCGGGCGCAGGCCCGCCGAAGAGCATGTCAGCCTCCCTTCAGCTCTGCGCTTCGTCTGTGGATGAAGTTGAGACTCCGACCGCACGAGCGCTGCAGATATTAGCCAACACCGTGTCGGACTTAAAGGCCCAAATGGAGGCCAGCGAGAGAAGAGCCGCGCGGCCGATGGAGGGCGCCCGGTTTAATGATCGCATGGGCCTTTTCTCGCACCGGGTCATAGAGTCGGGGAGATCTGGCAACCAGAAGTCCCTCAAACTCACCTATTCAGGGTCCGGTTGCCCGTATCAGCACCTGGACAGTTTCCGGTCCCAAACCTGCGCCAAGGGATACTCCGATGCAGTCTGTTGCAACATCTTCCAGGAGACTTTGTCTGGAGAAGCGCTCAGCTGGTTCTACGAGCTTCCTGCGAACTCGATCGAGGCGTTCGAGCAGTTAGCCGACCGGTTCGTAGGCCGCTTCATTCTCCGAGTCGAGGGAGCCCGGACGTCGACCATCCTCTTCAACTGCATACAAGCCCCCGAAGAGGAGCTGAGAACCTTTGTCAATCGCTGGCAGACGGCTACGGCCGTGGTTCGGAACTTGGACAAAGGCATCGCCGAGATGACGTTTAAGCAGGGGCTCCGAGCGGGTAAGTTTTCCTACGCCGTCCGGGTAGAACTCCCGCAGGGGTATGACGAGTTGATGGCTATGGCCATCCGGCATGCTCAGGCCGATCATGAGACCTATGGGCACCACCTACTGAAGAGGAAGCGGGATGAGCAGCAGGAAGACCATCCCCGGGAAGAGAACCCTCCGCCCGGCCAGGGAGCCAAGCCCAGTCAGCGGACCGAGAACCGCACCGCTCGACCCAGCCGGAACGCCAACAACAGAAACTGGCCACAGCGGCAGCAGAGACCCTATTCTGATAAACCCCAGAACGAGCACAAGCCGGGGCCGTACCGCCAAGAGCGCCCCCTGGCAATCATGCCAGCACCACCGGCCGGTCAAGAAGTCTTCACCGCTCTCACCACTTCCTACGAGGATATTTTACTTGAGAACGGGAGCGTCATTCCCCCACCGCCCAAAAGAAAGTACCCAAAGGGGAAACTTACAACGGCACAAACGGGCAAGTACTGCTCTTATCATGATGAGGCTACTCATCGAACAAATCAGTGCTGCGCTCTCAAGACAGCGGTGCAGGGTTTGATCGATAACGGCCAGCTCCAATGGTACGTAGGGGAAAGAAGAACAGACCCCGACCGGGAACGTGACCAGGCCTGGTAAACCCGCTAACTCTGAGCGGTTAGTTTGACATATCTCCGGTTAAACCGTTGTAAAAACAAATATATGCAAACTACTTTTGAGAAAATTTCACCGGCTCCGCCAGTTCAAGTATATTCATAATCAAGCAAGTATACAAGCAGTAACCGTTCCGGAAAGATTACAAGGAGAAGAGCAAGGAAAATCCTAAGGAGCCACGACTCCGCCTTCAGCAGGCAATCCGCCAGCCTCTCCTGCGGTACCCTCGTCGTCGACCTCAGTTCCGGCGTTGACTCTGGCTAGGGGAAACTCGGCACCGTTGGTAAAAGAATCCAAGTCCGAGCGAATCGCTTCTTCCGGCTGCCCCTCCACCGCCTCCTGATGGATGTCCGACTGCTCATGGATATCTCCTTCAGCAGCAATCGGCATCAGGGAAGTGTCTAACCATCCCTTCCCCGCCCATTCCGTGTATGCATCCGAGATACCCTCTTCCCTGGCCTTCTCTAGAAACTCCAGGAACTGATCGCTCTCGCGGTATTTGAGAACAACCCGCTCATAGAGTTCCGGGTCGACTTCCCCGGTCGCAGCAGCAGTGACGGCGTGCAAAGCGGCAGCTCCCACTTGGAGCTCATCCACCTTGGCTTCCAGTTCGGCCCTCTCCTTCTCCAGGCTCCGGTTCTGCTCCTCCAGCTTCTTGGCCCTCTCCTCCGATCTGGCCTTCTCCCGATCCGAGTGGGACTTCTCCACCTCCAGGCGCTGTCGGGCCTCCGATAAAGCAGCTATCTGTCTCTTCAGCTCCGACAGTTCCTCGCTCGCGTCCGGTTGGTACAGACTGTACAGCAGCTGTACAACAACAGAAGCAGTTAATCGGGCAGTAAGACACACCACCTACAAGCAGTGTAGTGGCACCAGTTAGTGCTTACCCGGAGGACAGATTCCTTGCATTTTGAGCGGTTCCCGCCCGCCAGGGCTCCTGCAACCCCAGGTCTGTCCAGACCAAGGCCGGCCAAGTCCGCCGCCACTTGCCGGACGAGTGCACTGTCCGAGCTTCCCCTCGGTGCCTCCGCAAGCGCAGGACTACTCTGCCGGGCAGCAGCAGCAGCCTTCTCCCCGGCGGGGTTAGGTTGAGCACCGATGGTTGCCCTGAACCGTTTGGCCAGGTTCTCCCGTGCCGACCCGCCGGTAAGCGTCACCAGCGCGGAGGAAGGAATGTCCCCGCCTTTCCGTTTCTCTCCCTGGCCTTCCGGAGAAGAAGATCGTGCGCCTACCCGGGCGACGTGAGCCACGTGCGGCACAGACACCGGCCGGTTGGGGATCCTGTTCACTCCACCGGGAATCCTCACTGGCCCCCCTATAGTCTTGCCCTTCCCAGGCACCGCAAGGGCCGCAACATGATGGGTCTTCACTCGCCTCAGGAGGTAGGCGCCGTCATCAACGTCCATGGCCCTCGGCTCCGGATGAGTCGTGAGCTGGCCGGACTCCTCGTCCACCGACGTCCGCGAGACGGTCTCGCCTTTCTCCTTCAGCTTGTTAAGGAGGTCTTCCCCGTCCATTGAGAGAGTGGTTTCGGGCTTGATGACCGCCCGGGAAGATGCACCTGCAAGGAAAGCAAACAGTTAGCATTTTGCCAGAACTAGCACAAAGTATCACCGCTAAAGGGCTTCCTACGCACCGGGACCCCGCCCGAGTTGGCAATATTCCAGCACTTCTCGCCAGATAAAGTTGAAAGAACTCCGTTCCAGATCGTCCCAACATCCGAGTATGGTCGAGATCCTCTCATGCTCCAGATCGGATAGCTCGAACGACTGGTCGCCAATGGGTTGGAAGGCGCCAGAACCCGGTACATTTTACTCCTCGCCTGCCACCTCCCGCCCACCATCACCACCTTCTTCCTCCAACTGTTGTCTACCCATGTAGGCATATTGGTGACGATCGGTTGATGGTTCCGGGCGTTGAAGGACAGGCAACCCCGGGACCCTTGTTTCCTGGAGTAGGACAACCTATACAAGGACCGGAATTCGTTTACCGTTGGCATACTCATTCCGGACAGATCATATAGGCAGCCGAGGCTCAATAATCGCCTCCACTGAAGCCCAGGAAGCTGCGCTGGCGACACTTGCAGCGCACTGAGCATATACTGCACGAAATTTGGCAGCGGAAGCGAGAGTCCATGCCGGAACCGGTCCTGATGCACGGCAACCCAACCTGCCTCCGGGTTACAGACTAACTCTCCAGGATTCAGGGGCCGCAGCAGAACCTCATCCGGAATACCCCATGTTTCCCGGAACGCTGCAATCTCTCCAGGGGTCATGCTACCCTCCGGTTCATCACACACCACAGCATCCTTCCCTCTGCCAATGGTGTAGCTCACGGCCGGAGCATCCGCAAGGCGCACCCCGTGCGGTATTTCAGTCTCCGAGGATTCAGCCCCGGAAGACGAAGACAAAGACGGAGACGAAGCCCTGCTCCCGGAGCAGTCAGCGACTTCAGTCTCCGGGGATTCCGAACCGAGCCAGTCCTCCAACCTCTCCGCATCATCCACGAGGGGACCCCTGGCAGCCGATTCGGAAGCCCGGTCAGAACTTGAAGAAGACATCTTAACCTAGGAGAAGAAAACAAAACCCTAGCGCTCATCAGCAACAGGCTACAACAGCGCTTTCTACGGCCTCTTTCCAAGTTTGCCGCAGAGCAGTTCAGTCAGCGACAGAGATCCCTCTCCCCCCCCCCCCCCCCCCCCCCCCCCCCCCCCCGCCGCAAAACAACAAAACCAAAACAAGAACAACACCGGGGTAAAGAAATCAACAAACTTACCGATTAGTATGCTCAACCGAGGACAGTCCGCCCTGCGAAAGCAGCGAGCAATGATAGGAAGAGAGCAGGGAGCAAACGGATCTCGTGGGGCAAAAGGGCTCAGAGTTTTCGCCGGATTTCTCTCTTTCTCTTAGTTTCTCCAAAGCAAGAAGCAACAGCAGAAAAAAGAGCAGAAGATGCCTTTTTATAGAGGGGACCGGTGCCCTAGGCAATTGAAATCCCTCCAAAACAAGTAATCAGAGCAACTCAAACGCCTGCGAATCCAGGCCCTTCATCTCAAGACCGCCCCCGGCTGGCACGTGTCCCAGCATTGGTAAACTGCCCATGCCATCATAACTGACGGGACTGATGGACTTCCTCCTTAAATGCATGTCAGCCACTTGTCCCACATGCTGGCGACAGGAAGGTAGGAGCGGGAACCTAGGCATCAGGCCCTCCCACACTTCCCCAGGTTCCACGGTTGCACACCATCTTCGTTGTATATCTCGAAGACCTCTCACCGGTGGTGATCATCCAACCGCTTCGAGAGCATCTATCCGGGTATGAGCAATATGGGACTCGTCTCGATATGGCAGGACGCCCGGTCGAGGTCCGCCCGGCACCATGGCAATTCGCGGTTATGATCATTCAACCGGCTGCATGGCTTCTTCGTTGTATATCTCGAAGACCTCTCACCGGTGGTGATCATCCAACCGCTTCGAGAGCATCTATCCGGGTATGAGCAATATGGGACCCGTCTCGATATGGCAGGACGCCCGGTCGAGGTCCGCCCGGCACCATGGCAGTTCGCGGTTATGATCATTCAACCGGCTGCATGGCTTCTTCGCTGTATATCTCGAAGACCTCTCACTGGTGGTGATCATCCAACCGCTTCGAGAGCATCTATCCGGGTATGAGCAATATGGGACCCGTCTCGAAATGGCAGGACACCCGGTCGAGGTCCGCCCGGCACCATGGCAGTTCGCGGTTATGATCATTCAACCGGCTGCATGGCTTCTTCGCTGTATATCTCGAAGACCTCTCACCGGTGGTGATCATCCAACCGCTTCGAGAGCATCTATCCGGGTATGAGCAATATGGGACCCGTCTCGATATGGCAGGACGCCCGGTCGAGGTCCGCCCGGCACCATGGCAGTTCGCGGTTATGATCATTCAATTGGCTGCATGGCTTCTTCGCTGTATATCTCGAAGACCTCTCACCGGTGGTGATCATCCAACCGCTTCGAGAGCGTCCATCCGGGTACGAACCATTCGCCCGGTCCGTAGCAGTTCACGGTTAGGTATCATTCAACCGGCTGCACGCCATCCTACTGGAGACCTCGTCTCGATATGGCAGAACGCCCGGTCGAGGTCCACCCAGCTACATCTCACATGGGGGACTCATCTCGATATGGCATGTCGCCCGGTCGAGATCCGCCCGGTCCGTAGCAGTTCACGGTTATGTATCATTCAACCGGCTGCACGCCATCCTACTGGAGACCTCGTCTCGATATGGCAGAACGCCCGGTCGAGGTCCACCCAGCTACATCTCACTTGGGGGGCTCGTCTCGATATGGCAGAACGCCCGGTCGAGATCCGCCCACCGGTTACGACGCATCCAACCGGCTCGAGAGCATATTCCGAGAACAGGATCCACCCGGCCCCATGACATTTCACTGGAGGACTCGTCTCGATATGGCAGGACGCCCGGTCGAGTCCCTCCCGGTACCATGGCTTGACCCCGGTCATGAGAACATTCGACTGGCATGGGCTTTATACACCCGGGTGAGTTTACATCTAACCCATGTACTCTTGTCCAGCAGGATAAAAACCCTGCAACGCATTGAACCGCGATCAACGTGGGGGCTGCACGGCGAGCCTTGTCACCTCAACGCCCCCCCCCCCTCCTACCTCAACGCTTATTCAACACAAGCTGAGAAGAGCTAGCAAGTGTTCACCGGTGCTTTAAACAGCCTGCAACACCAGGGTAATCTCCCCGCAGCCTAGCAATATGGGACTCGTCTCGATATGGCAGAACGCCCGGTCGAGGTCCCATACTCCTGGACTCGTCCCGATATGGCAGAACGCCCGGTCGAGGTCCAGTCTGCAAGTTCATCTGGGACTCGTCTCGATATGGCAGGACGCCCGGTCAAGGTCCCGTGAACTCCGCCTCGCACCGATAGGGCAGAACGCCCGGTCGAGGTCTAGTCTGCAAGTTCATCCGGGACTCGTCTCGATATGGCAGAACGCCCGGTCGAGGTCCCGTGAACTCCACTTCGCACCGATATGGCAGAACGCCCGGTCGAGGTCAAGTCTGCAAGTTCATCCGGGACTCGTCTCGATATGGCAGGACGCCCGGTCGAGGTCCCGTGAACTCCGCCTCGCACCGATAGGGCAGAACGCCCGGTCGAGGTCCCATGAACTCCACTCCGTTCCACTTTGGCAGATCGCCCGGTAGAGGCTCAGTGAACCCCGCTCCGTTTCGATTTGGCAGATCGCCCAGTTGTGACCCAGTGAAGCTCCGCTTCGTACCGATAGGGCAGAGTGCCCGGCCGGAATTCCATGCACATCTCTTGCATGGCGGACTTCAACGCCCCATTATCATCCCATGCACAAATCTCTTGCATGGCGGATTTCAACGCCCCATTATCATTCCATGCACACATCTATTGCATGGCATCATGGCATCATCTCATACACTCTCCGGGTTCCACCCCACTCCATGCTCATAGCCCCACAACACCTGAGCACAGTACTACTTATATATACAAACGTACTCAAACTATTGCTTCCCATCGGTAACAGGTACTCATCTCGGTCACGCCCCATCTTTAACGCGGACTTGGGGGACTGGGCACCGGTAGGTTGGTAACCCTGCGGGTCTGCGGGACAAGAGCAAGACAGATTTAAGTCCCCATTCAAGATTGCACTTGACCGGAAACTTGGGGGACTTGTTGACAGTAGCCGCAGAGAGGCTACAGCAGGCCCACAGACCCGCAGCAAGTGCACCAGGGCCCGGCCCAAGGCCTGGGACCGGCTCACCAGCACCCGGCCTCGGGGTCCAGCACTCTATCCTGCCACCAGAGACCCTGGGACCGGGGGCGCCTGCCTGCCAAAGAGGGCACCAGAATGTACAAACAGAAGGGAACCAGTCCCACATCGAAGGGTGAGGCCAGCCCTCACCCCCAACCACCTATATAAGGGCCCCAACTACCCTCTTTAATAGGTAACTTATCTCTCTCTCCGCTTACATACGTGTCTTGGTTATATATATCCCAACTATACTAACTTAGGCATCGGAGAGGAGAAGACCGGCCCGCCCGGTATTCCCCTTAGTAAGCAGGATTGCAGGAGATCAAGTTGGATTCATCTGTATCTACCAGGCCCCCGGGTTTAGGCAGAAACAGAGTAAATTAATCAACAAAGGTTCGTTTGCCACAACTGCAAAGGTGAAAGAAGACATCTCATCAACTCCTTTTGAAAGAGTTTCAGAATTGAACACATCAACATGCCCAGAGAACAACACCGGCATGGCCTCTATCACCTTCGAATTCTGAACCTCGGTACTTGCTCCCATCTCAGGCTCTTCTGCGCTCGTATCCATTTCTGCATGAAGAGGAGGGATTGCATCTGCTAGGCAAAAAGGTCCTCGGGCAGGTAGAGAGGGCATCACATGAGCAAACGCCGATTCAGGTTCCGTACCCGACACATTCTCCCGTTCTGTTGACAAGAGTCGATCACATCCTATCGCATCATGCAAAAACAGTCCACAATCACGGTAAAAACCATAAACCTTTTCATAGAAAAATTCAATATCAATTGTCACAGTGGGTGAAAAATCATATTGCATCTTCGTACGAATTCTCCGGCGCACATCAAACTCCACTTTGATTCTTTGGACCGGTTCCCTTCGAGACAAGGTTGCCTAATCAACCCCAATGACAAAACCCAGGGAGTCTCCGATGGCTAGCAAAGCAGGACGGTTGCGCAGCTTGAGAGGGAGGCCCCGAAGCGCCACCCACGCCGCCAGCGAGAACAAGGGCACAGTTGCAACCGAACTCTCACCATCATATTCATTCAGGATCAACATGGTGGATCTATAAAACCACGGACCCCCCTTCAAAACTCTGTTCCGATCCGCCACCTGATCGAATTGGAACAGGAATCGATCCCCAACCTCATGGACAAACAGTCCTTTTCTCATTCTCCAGATTGCGGGAATCGTACCCTTGAAGCCCGGGTAGCGCTGATGAATACCCAGAAGACGTCCGACCAGGTAGACGTGTTTGTCTACTAGAGCGGCTTGACCGGCAAAATTAACCTTAATCTTCAACCTTCTGAATGCAACTTGGTAACTTTTACGATAAGAATTGTTACTTCTCCGATTTAGAACAACTTATAAAATTTTGTAACTTTTACTTCTCCGATTTAGAACAACTTATAAAATTATGTAACTTTTACTTCTTCGATTTAGAACAACTTATAATATGCTAGAAATTCTGTTGGCGACTTAACTTTTACTTCTCCGATATAGTTGTTCTAAATCGGAGAAGTAAAAGTTATGTCACCAAAAGAATTTCTAGCATATTGTCTCATTTCTTTGTGTGAATAGATGATGCCAGAGCTAGTGGGAACATATGTTCTTGTATTGGGGTGTGGGGCGGCTCTAGTCAACAAAACACATCCTCTTACAACTGTGGGTATAGTAATTGTATGGGGTCTTCTTCTTATGGGGCTTACATATACAGTTGGGCATGTCTCTGGTTGCCATTTGAATCCTGCGCGCTGTTACTATCGCCTTAGCTGCCGGTCGCAAATTTCCTTACAAACATGTGAGACTTCTATTCTGAAAGTAATTCTAATGTCATACTACCTATTATGTCATACGGCACGACTCGATCTTATTGACTTGGTACAAAATCTGTTGGTTTTTCTAATTTGTTTTAAGCTTGGTGTTTTTCTATGTATGCATTGTCACAGACGACGGGTGCAACATTAGCAAGCCTGACTCTGAGGCTATTGTTTCAAGACAATATTGACGTTGTGGTGACTCAGTACTCTGATTCAACAACTCAACAACTCACCTACAAGCTCTCGTCTGGGAATTCATAGCCACCTTTATACTGATGTTCACCATTTGTGCTGTTGCCACTGATCACAGAGTGGTATGTACGGTATAATCAACTTTGTCTTCCTTCACTGTTGCTCGGAAAAGCACCGCTAACTCGATGCTTGACTGATAAAAGTAGAGCAAGAACTTATCCGGAGTTGCAATAGGTGTTACAGTTATGTTCAATGCCATGGTTGCTGGGTAAGAATCTTGTACATTTGGATCACTAAAGAACAGTGCTGATACTAACATTCACCGTACATTACTAGTTGGCTTATTTTTGTGAAACTCAAATACACATTACATATTTGATGATTCTGCAGGCCAGTCACTGGAGCTTCTATGAATCCTGCAAGGAGTTTTTGCCCTGCTGGTGTTACTGGTATTTATAAGAATCTCTGGGTCTATCTTTTAGCTCCTATTCTCGGGCGCTATCTGCTACTGCATTGTATAGTGTTCTCCGGGTACCTGAGGCCCTGAGCCAGTCAAATCTGCTCCAAAAGACAAAACACTCCCACCCCAGTGTGAAGACTTGGAAATACTACAATAACCTGGCAAAGAAAATGGATCTGTTCCTTCTCCATAGTCCATATATCTAGTAAGATTTGTGAGCTTGTAATGGGGGCTCATAGCCCTAATAGTAGAACACATCCATGTATCCTCCTCACAAGAGTTTGATATATTTTCGTTAATCCTCTCTACTCTCTAAGGGTCTTACATTACCTTCTTTGAACAAAGAGTATAAAAAGAAATAAGATTGTAAAGAGGACATATATAGAACTTCCATTCCATGCATTTCGCTTCTTTCATATAGGACAGTATCAAATTTAATGCAAAATTCAATCATCTAGCTCATCTCTTTCAGCTCCACAGAGCATAAAGATTAAAGAAATTATGCAGACTTGTGGGAGCAGTTTCACAGTAGTAAACCAGTTTAGTTTTATACCTAATACATAGAGAAAATGTGGAAAGTATCATGATAGATATCTACTAGTAAAATTAATGAGGAAAAAAAAAGAAGAGTTTATTCAATGACTACATATCTTATTTCACTCACTTCCTTTATGAGTACAACATTCTATACATAAGAGCTACATTATGGTAGAACACAAAATGAATAGCTAACAAGCAGCCTGTATTAATTCGAACATATCACAGGAGATCTACTGGTGTTGAGGTCATTCGGGGAGGAGAAAGGGGTCCAGGTTCTGTCCAGATTTAAAGTTCCGCTTCCCCAATCAATAAGATTTGATGACAGTGCCAGTCTGCCTCATAGCAATTTTTATCCTGTGCAGCCATATGTTTCACCTGTAAAATAAAATAATAGAATGAAAATCTAATGAACAAAACAATATAATTTGTGTGCAGACCGGTAACAAATGGGCATTCACTTATTGCTTTGTGAACACACTGATACATAATTTCAGAACTTCACAAGTCAAGAAATTTGTTATGCATATAAAACCAGAAGAACCATATTCCGTGTTAGTAAGAGGCTGACGGGAAGTATCTTGAAGCTGAGTTTCTTGACTAATTTGCAAGAGAGATAAAAAAAAGTCTGCGGACAAAGAACTCGAGAATCTCTTTACTACAGTTATATTCAGAAAAGCTAATGCATTTTTGGTGAATTGTGCAAGAAATCTTACCCAGTTTGAGATAGCCGCCTCCAATTCATTATTTGATGAGACTGAGGATGTCTCTGCAAGTAAGAACTGGTTGCAATACCATTCTCATCACTCACAAACTGCTCTGAGTAACTAGAATTTGAAGGAGACCAAACTGGAACTACACCTCCATCCCTCTCTCTCCTAGTACTGCTGGAAGATTCTGCAGTGGAATCTTCAACAACATACTGCAGGGTTAGTGTAGTATTAGGTTGTGGTGTTGTGTTGTTATGATTAGGCTGAAAACCCTCTTGGTTTAGTGTCTCTCTCCTTGGTTCTTGATCCCCAGTAACATTTGTTGGCACTTCAGCTCTGATCGGAAGATCCAAAGAACTTTCTTCCTCTTCAACTCGCGCGAGAGAAGTAGTTATACTAGGCACCATTTGATCCTCATAGCGTCGACCTGGAAGGAGAGGGTTATTCCTCACCGGTTCATGGCTATCCTGCATTTGTATGTCTTGGGGGAAGGCAATGGGGGTTGATTCAGAAGACTCTCCGAGCCCTTCTTCAGTTCCATTCTCAGCAGCGGCTCTTTCATGCTGCCACATTTCTGCTAATGCTTCTTGCAACCTGGATTTTGCTGCATCAATTCCTACAATAGGAAGAGGATAATTTGATCCTAGTTCAATTCCAGCAGCCTGGAGTACAGATTCTGGTGCATTCCATGGGTGGTGTATCCAGTCAGTTGGTAGCCTGGAAAGTTCAGGAAGCCACCTTCGCACATATTCTCCTTGTGGATCAAACTTGTAACCCTCAAACTGCAGAAATCAACGCAATAAGAAAATGTTTACAAGTCAAAAACTCAATGTGCCATAAATTCTCTTGGGAAAAGTGGTGCATAAATCTAACTGTGTCTAAACTTATGCAATGAGAAGAAATATTGTAGTCCTTTGATGTTGGCTGACAGAAAAGTGCACTAGATTTAATTCATAGCTGAAGATCCTGGACAGGACCACTAGAATATCCAGCTGAAACTGCATTCACTTTCTTCTTATACATATATACAAGTATGCTTTATTGAATATACAAACTTCGAAATGCCTAATTTTAATAAAATAGCATAAACCATGCAGAGGAATCTTTTGTTACTATTAAGAACCAGTGTGTAGATGCAGAGGCACATGCTTAAATAATTAAAGATGACCGAGGTCCACTTTCGCACCTGTGGATTGTCTATGCGGTCAAACTCACGCCCATCAGGGATAGTGCCGGATATATACTGCCAACCAAGAGCATCACTTTCAAGATCAGCATCTAAAAGTGTATCCCAGAAATACTTCATTCCCCACCTCCATGGAAGCTGCAGAACCTTTACAAAGAAGCTAGAAACTACAACCCGTATCCGATCATGCAGCCAGCCAGTAGCCCACAACTCTCTCATGCCAGCATCCACCAGCGGATAGCCAGTTCGACCTTGCCGCCATGCTTTGAAATAGTTCTGATTTATAACCCAGGGGAAGAATTTTAAATGCCCGAGAAGAGGTCTTTCATGACTGTAAGGATGATTGAAACTAATGTATCTTGAATACTCCCTCAGACCAATAGATTTCAGAAACAAGTTCACACTCTCTTCACCAGCCTGGTTACCTTCATTGGACCAAAGCAACTGCTTGATGCGAATAAGATGAAATACTTTTCTCACACTTACCTCCCCAAAATGCAAATGGGGAGAAAGCAGTGAGGTTGTATTACCATCTGCCTTTCTGCGGTTTTTGGAATATTCAATCAATGGTCCATTAATAAATGTGGTAACAGCCTTATCAGCAGTGCTCCATCCAGGTGACCATGCTCGAGCAAGTAGCGCATTGCTTCCCTTCTCTGATTCATCTTCAAAGACCAATGTATCAGAAGGACACCTTGATGCATCACCTGAAAAGTTCATGAGCATTTGAATATTAATATGAGACATGAAAGTTGCTTTATGGAAGTATAACTTGAAATTCTTGTGGAAAGAAGCATGCATATCAGAGGAATCAGAAAACATCTCGAGTCTTGACACACATCTGGCAACAAGTAGATGCTATGTCCTGCATTACAACTTAATCTGTATTCAAATTTCTCTATTGATGGTTAAACAGTTGTTATTACTTATTACTACAAAGTCTCCAGCAAATTCGATATACATCCTATGTAAAATATAAGTACCTGAAGACCATTTTACTATCTAAGTATAATACTCAGAAGTCAGAACTGAAAACGACCAATCAAAATGATCACAATGATTACTTACAAAAAAATATCATGGTAAAAATAAAACATAGAATAAGAAGCTAATCAGTATCATGAACATGATTGAACCTCAAGAGTTCTTTGAAATGCAAACCTGACACAATTTTCTTAGGGGGGAGAAGTGGTGCCTCTGGATCAAATGGCATGCTAAGGCATCTTTCCCAAAACGCATCAAAGGTTGTGAATGGGCGACCATGGACATCATTAACATCCCATGGTTCATAGAGCAAATCAGCGTTAAAGGAACGCACAGTAATGCCGTTGGCAGACAAAACCTCCTTGGCCCTGTGATCTCTAACCAGTGATATAGGATCTGGAATAAAGAATACACATTAAGCATCAGATTGCAACAGCTGATTTGTGACTTTCTTCCCTCAATTATGCAATAACAATACCAGTGATTAAATTTCAAGAACAGATACTCTAAAAATTAGGCTATGCAAACAGATCAACATTGAATCTGCTCCCACTCTAGCTATAAAGGGACCACAAGAAAGCAAACAATCAAATAAACATTCTTGCACTAATCAAGATACCTAACCATTGAGAAATGCTACCAAACAGCAAATCCCCACAAAACAAGAAACATGGTAATTAATAGATATCGACCAATTAAAACTTTTTGATCAAATTAATCAAAAACTTGAGGCTAGTATTCTACAAAGTCATCAAAGCCCCAATCTTTTTGATTTAATAATGAAAAAGTTCATTTCTTTCTAACAATTAACCAATACTATCATCACCAAATCCAAAACAGTAACTCAAAAGTATGCAGAAGACTGAAAAACAACATAAGAAAAAAGAAAAGTAATACAAATAAGAAAAGAAGATAACTGACCATATAAGTGGTTGAAGAAAAGCTGAGTGGCACCAGTGGCAAGACAAACCTCAAGAAGAGAAGAAACACTGTCAGTAGATCTCTTGGTAATGAGAGGAGTGCCTAAACTTCTCAAAGAGGAATCAAGATGGGCCAAGCTGTGTTTGAGCCACCACCTTGAGACCCTTCCTGGGTAATAAGGCCCTTCTTCCTCAGGTGCCCATATAAAAACAGCAACAACTCCTCCTGCTCTAACTCCAGCAGCTAAAGCTGGATTGTCTTCAACCCTCAGATCTCTCCTGAACCAAACTACACTGCAACCACTACCACCTGACATCTCCCAAACAAAAAAACAATAATCTCACCAACCAACAAAACCCAGAACACAAGTGTGTTTTTTTTCTATCTCAAACTATATACCACACCCTTCTCACTTTGGCTTTCTCTCTCTAGGAGTACAAACCCTGGGGCATGTAGTTAATCTTATCTTTTGCCTTGTTTTCTCATACTTTTTGGGTATTATGAGGATGGGATTTTAGACCCCTTCAGGCAGCAAAGAAAGAGTTTATCTCATTTTTGGGTGTGTTGCATGATTTTGATTTCTGCCCTTATCTTATACTTTGCTGATTTCTTTTTGGTATTAAAATATTTTCCCAAATTGTGGGCAGAATTTTCTCCCCATGCATAAATGGGTTGGATTTCCTGAAGGTAGTTGCTACAAAAGGTCCTTTTGAGTAGAGAGAGAAAGAGAAGGGGCTGGAGGAGGAGAGGAAGTGGGTGGTTACTGCCAATTGAGTGGGTACACAACAAAATTGATAGGCTAATTGCAGCCACAACTTTTATTTTGTGCATTATTTTCATATTTCTCTCATCTTATGATGCTACAAAACAAATATCATCAGTCTCTAGTTCCTTCTCAAATACTTTGTCTCGGACAGGGTGGAATATAGAGTGAGCTTATACATATACTTTAATAGAAATAAAACTTTTTTATTTCTTGGTTACAAGAAATAAAACTTTGAATAAGTAGTATAAAATTTTCTCCACTATTTAGTCTAGTGAATTAAGTTTTTTTCTTTTAAATCAAGGCAGTGCCAATATATTACTCATGCCAAGATGATGGCCATTACATATCTACCTACTATCACCTCTTTCTAGGATAATACAGAGTTTCGTTATGTAAAACACCAACATGATACATAGGATAGACCACTTATATTCGAAACTACCGCTCACTTATTCCAAGAAAATCAAAACTAAAAAAATAAAACTTTTAAAATACAAATATCTATGAATATAAGCATAGACAATAGGCCTAAATCAGAAAAACTAAAAATTAAACTTCTTCTTTGCCCTTTAAGCTAGGGCATAAAGGTGGTTCATAGTATATATAAGTAATATAACTCATCTCAGATGGCACAGCAGCCTTCTTCTTGGGGTTGTGGTTCTTGCTTCCAAAAGGACGGCCGCTCCGCTTTCGCGTACAGGTCACCGGCCCTTGCATTGGGACTTCAAAATGCTTATCCAAGTCTACAGGCTTAGACAGTAGCCCCAAACCATGCCCAGGTTCTTTGCTTGCAGCCACAGCTATTCCAGCGACTGGCCCATCAAATCCGCAAGCCCAGACCCAATCCACCCTAATTTGAACTTAGGGTTTGGCGCTGAAAAGGTCGGACCTGCCTCAGCTCCTTTGACCGCCTACTTCCAACCTGTGTAGCACGGAAGCGCCACCTTACTTGCGTTTCCCGCTTCGGAAGCGGAAGCGAAGCAGAAGCCTCTTGGAAGCGGTCAGAAGCGCGCTTCCGGGAAAAAGAGGATTTGGAAACGCTATGGAATCCCGAGTTTCCCATTTGGAAGCGCGGCGGAAGCTTTGTTCAATTAAAAACTGATATTGCGACCTCACGCGCCGCCGATCTCAGTGGAAGAGGTGAAACGATGAGGGGGTCATCTCACTCATCTGGCTCTGAGAGTAGCAGCCATTCATGGATGATTGCCGGAGCTGTGGCAGCGGTTGTTGTGGGTTACGCGGTGGTATCGAGGTGGCGGTCGGCGAGGTTTCGGAGCCGGGTGGTCGGAATCATACTGGCTTGTTTCGCTTCTTCTAGGTTTCCGGGCAAACCTCTGGTTCCGATTCTCGAAAAGCCCATGATCCAGGTGATTATTTACTTGTTGTTTTGGTTTATATTGTAAAATTGAGAATGAGAAGCTAAGGCAATATTTGCTAGAGGTTTAAGTGTTGATAATCAGAGGTAAGAGGACTGTTATATTATAATTAGGTTGATTAGTTAACTGAAGATGTGGATTGATTTAGGTCTTATTCAGCAAAATATGTGTGATGAGTGGTCTCATATGGGGAGGTACAACATAATGTTCTCCTGGGTTTCTGTAGGGTGCCTAAATTTGTAGATGTGATCCATGATTAAGCTAATGTTTCTTGGTTGGATTTGCTAGTGTTTTGTATTTACTGTGTGCCATGATATGCATAAACTACTTTGTTGTGATTTTAGAGGACATGGGAAAGAGCAAGACTTGAACCCAAGCTGGATCAACTTGGTATGTGCAGCAGTCAAGCTCAACGATGTTCATGTGTTCTGTTTCTGTCTGAATTCGTAGACTCACAGATACTGGTGGATCTTGGTGTGATTCCTGCCTGCAAACCCTGCTAACTAACAGAATACCGGGCATGCCCGGTCTATTCCGCTCCGATGCCTAAGTCAGTATAGTTGGAGTAAATTGATAACTTAAGAGGGAATGGGTAGTTGGAGTATTGATTACCTATTAATGATGGCAGTTGGGACCCTTATATGTGGGACTGGCATCACCCTTCGATGTGGGACTGGCCCCCCTTCTGCACATATTATTGCACTGTTCCGGCCCCTGTTTGGGGAGCTGCCATCCCTGGTTCCCAGGCCCAGGTCGCAGGTAAGACCTGCCTGGGCCGAGTCCAGGAGTGCTGGCTGCGGGTCTGGGGGCCTGGGTAGCCTCTCTATGGCTACTGTCAACAAGTCTCCCAAGTTCCCGATCAAGTGTCATCTTGAATGGGGACTTAAATATGTCTTCCTTTACAGGCCCGCAGACCAGCTGGGGCACTTACCGACCTGTACCCTAGCCCCCCAAGTTCGCGTTTAAGATTGGGCTTGGCCGGGCGTTCGAATAAACCTGTTATGATGATGCATAATGTGATGAGTGCATGGTGATGATGTTGATGCTAATAGTTGCATATGGGTACAAGATGTAGTACGTGAGATGACAATGTGGCGTTGAAATCCGCCATGCTATGTTCCGGGAAAACTCGGTGAATATAGCGAATGGGATGAACGAGTCCCCCATGTTTGAGAACCGTAGCCGCAGAGGGCATCAGTTGACGTAAACAATGGGTGATGTGGTGAAATGTAAAACCGGGGAACTTGCCCTGTGTTAGAGGAGTTCCCGGTGGGTAGCGTGGCTGAGAGAGCATCGATGGCCGTTCCTGTTTTTTCCTGCTTCTTTTGTTACTGCAGACATATAAGATGTGCAGGGTTTTTAGCCTGCGGGAATAGTTGTCCTGTATGAGAGGATCAAGTCTCCCCGGGTGAAGCGGTTCTGTGTTGGCACCGGTCAACATTCCCGATTGGTTTCCCAGCCTTTATTCTTACAGGCCTGTGGTATTGTGCAGGGTTTTTAACCTGCGGGAAGAGTTGTCCTGTATGAGAGGATCAAGTCTCCCGGTGGGGTGGCGTGGCCAGGAGTAGTCCTTGGTTGCCGTCCCCAGCGTCGCTGCATTTGGTCCTGTAGGTGGGAAGTATGTGCATGGTTTTTAGCCTGCGGGAAGAGTTGTCATGTATGAGAGGATCAAGTATCCCGGGTTTATAAAGCCCGGTGGTACATTGGATCCGTTAGGTAGTACAAAGTTGTCCGTAGGAATGTCTCAGTTCGCTGAACCGGTTATTCCATAGGAGAGCGGTAAGCCAGTGTGAGCATGGTCGGTACGATACCGCATCCAATAGTTGAAGCTGGATGGATCGAGGACTAGAAACCGTTGAACTGGAGTATGCACTACATTTGGAATATCGTAGCCTGTACATAAAATTGCTGCAGGGTTTTTAGCATGCGGGAAGAGGTTTCCTGTGCTGGAGGAAGACTTCTCCCGGTGGGGTATCTAGATGTTTGGCTGTATATGTGGAATAAATTTTACCGGTGGAATACCCCGTACCGTTAGAATATATGTTAGAGTGCCCCGTACTTGTTGGAATGTTTCGGGGGTAACAATAATAATCGTGCAGGGTTTCTAGCCTGCGGGAAGAAGTATCTTGTGTTAGAGGAAGAGTTCTTCCGGGGAATACCGAGCCGTTGTTACTTGGCTTTAGTCATTCACCTGGCGGTGAGATAAAACGTGGGGTAGGAGGCGTCGGGCTCTGCATGTAAGACATGTGGCTGTTGTAGCACGGTGTTGTTTTAAATGGAGGAGTCCCCCAATCTTGTCATCTGACAGCTAGGAGATTGTCGATGTGTCCATGGTAAGTTACGTGGACTGACCTCTTTGGCGGAGATATGCGGCTGTGATCGCCTTGCCCTTTGGAATACCTTAATTATTTTTTATTTTTTTTTTGGAGTTGGTTGCGCCGCCTATAAGATCCCTCGATCTTCCCTCTGCTCTGCCTATTGTGTCCATGCGACGAGGACCTGTCCAGGGAACATACGAGGACCTGTCCAGAGAACATATCCGCAAAAGACGATCTCAACCCCTGCAACAAATTTTGTTCCTGGGCTAGACATGGAATCTAGAGAGTCAAGTAACCCTGTAAATCTCGCCGGCGGGGAGTCGGCCAGGGGGGGGGGGGTACGAGGCCAGGGAACGAGACTGAGCGGAGGGGCGCGCTGGGTGCCGCTGGTAGGGTGAGAGGGCGAGCAAATCAGCACGTGATCTCAGACGGTGGGATGGCAGTTTTTTGCGATGAGCTTGGCCGCAGCATGACCCCTGGCGAGATAAAGGACTTTCGGGCGAGGTGGAGTATCGATCGGTCGATAAAGCTCCGGGCGCTCTATCCTGGTGAACTGGCCTGCAACCCGGAGGAAGGTTGGGTTGCCGTATTTGAAGACTAGATGCGTCACGACCTCTCTCTGCCACTGCCTCAGTTCGTTCAGTACGTGTTGGACATGATAAACCTTTCTCCCGCCCAGCTTCCTCGCAATCAATGGAGGCAACTGCTCAGCCTCGGATGCTTGTACAATATTTGCAATATGGGGTGGCCCATGGTTAATGAATTCAGGGCGCTGTACAAGATTTTTTACTGCAGAAAGGCTCACTCCAGCGGTTGCGTGACCTTTGGTGCGTGGGATTGTAATCCGGCCATCACTCATCTGCCGTCCTCGACCGCACACGAGTGGAGGAAACAGGTGGTGATGGTTGACGGGAGATGGCAGCGTAACTTGAGGTTTTACCGCGTCCCGGGGACTTACCAGGCTATCGGTGATCAGTCGTACAGTCTGACCGATGTGGAGAGGAGGCGGATAGCTCGTATTTTTGGTTGTTGGGACGGAATGAGCCGGAGCTTGTACAACTTCATTCGGTGAAACGTCCTGGAGATATGCGGGTTAGGGAAGAAACCCGGTGTGTGTCGCGTCGAACTTTTCTCTTGCTTTATATATATATATATATATATATATATATATATATATATATATATATATATATTTGTTGTTCTAGGGGCTACCGGTGGCCCATTTCTGCATGCTAACTGTTTGGAAAATTAGCCTTCAGCTGTTCTTCCGCGGGTGGCGCTACCGTTAGATCAGACTCTCGATGCGTACGATGAGCTTGTAGCCCAGAAGTTTATGGAGATCGGGAAAATGGCTTCTAAGACGGTTGTGGATCCCGATACTGGCGAGAAAATGATGAGCCGGTAGGGATGAACATTCGGACGGAATGTACGGTGAGCGCCCTGGCCCAGAAGGTGGGGCTAGTGAGGCGAGTATGTCGGTTACGGACGTGGTGCTACTCCCCCACTGTGTATTTGAGAGGCCTTACAGGGGGCATCTTCTGCTGAGGGCGCTAGTGTGCGGCTGGAAGGGAAGCAGGACTTTGACAGCTCGGCGGTGACTGATCTTGTTCTCTTCCGCGGCGGTACCGTTAGTGGAGACACCGCCAAGAGGGCACGGGTATCTGGGCCCGGTGCCGCTGATTCCACCGCTGGGACCTCAAGTTCCCCGCAAATCCCGTAAACAGCCGTCGCGAGAGAGTATCAAGCCGGAGGTGTTGGGGATGGGGGGTTCGTGCGGTCATTGTTAGCCAATGTCAAAGCTTTTGGGCTTGATGGCGAGCTACCCAGCGGTGTGACGCCCGGTGAGCGTTGGAAGAAGGCCATGGAAATGGCTGTACGAGTGAGTATTACTTTTTTTCGCTGTGGGCCCACTGCTTCGTTGTTGTTTGTTGTTGTTTTTTTTTTTTTTTGTTTGAACTGAACGCTTCTTTTGCGGTCTTCGTTAGGTGGTGCACAGTCTCTATGCTGCCGAAGTGAGTGAGGAAGGTCCGGCCTTAAAGAAGCAAGTGGCAGATCTTACGAGGCACCGAGCCATGCTGGAGGCTGAGCTAGTGAAGGAGAAGGCCTTGGCCGAGGAGCACAGCGAGTGGGAAAAGGCCCAAGTGGCCGCCCAGGATGAGAAAATCAGGGAATTGGAGTCGAAGCTTGCTGATTCCTCAGGTCGGGTGACGGACCTGGAGGCGAGGAATTTAGAGCTGCAAGGTCAAATGGTGTCGGTCTGGCAGGGGGTAGAGAAGTTAACTGAAGCCGAACGGGGGACTATTACGGATAAGGCTATCAGTGAGTTCATGGAGTCGATTGAGTTTGATGACATGCTAGATGCCGCCCGGGAGAAAGGCATAAACGAGGCTTACATGGAGTGGAGAGAGAAAGGGTGGCTGGACGCCGAGAGGATGGAGGCAGATGTGATGGAGGCAGAGCGGTCTCTTAAGGCCGGTGGCTTAGGAACCGCTGGTGCCCGTGTGGCCGACTAGGAGTTTTGTGGGGGGTTTTTTTTTCTTGTACACACATTTTTTTTTCGTACTGATTGTATTGGAGGAAACCGGTAATTACCTATGGTGTTGTGTCTGATAGTAATTGGACTGGTGTACTAACTCCATTGGAATAGTGTCCTTTATTGAATTAATAGCACTGGAAGGAAAACAAAATTGTCCGGTTAATCCGTTAAAGTATGACTCACTTACGATAATACCGGAGGTCCTGGATGTTCCACGGGCGGGTGGAGTAGACTCCGTCGGTGTCTATGATGTGGAAGGTCACTGGTCCTACGGCCACTGTAATTTGGTAGGGCCCTTCCCACGTTGGCTCCAAGGCCAGCACCTTTCTTTGTACTTTCTTCATCACCCAATCGCCCACTTGTGATTTTCTTTCTCGGACCTTACTGTCGTAGTACCGGGCCATCCGCTGCTTATACGTTTGATTCTGTAGGTGCGCTTGATCGCGCCGTTCCTAGATGAGATCCAGGTTAAGCCGTATGCCCTCGGCATTTCGTTCAGCTTCGTAGTTCTCAACCCTACCGGTGGGTATCTCGATCTGAATAGGCAGTACCGCTTCGCTTCCGAATGCCATACAGAACGGTTGTCGTTGTGCGGATTGCCCACAGGACCGCCGGCAGCTCCTCAGCCCACAAACCTTTTTTGTTGTCTAGCTTCTTTTTTAGGAGTGTTTTGATGATCTTGTTAACCGCCTCAACCTGGCCGTTAGTTTGCGGGTGGGCTACTGATGCGAAAACCATCCGAGTTGCCAAAGAAGCCGTGTATTCGATGAGGTCAGTACTATTGAACTGTGTCCCGTTGTCCGTGACGATAGTCTGCGGAACACCAAACCGGCAGTAAATGTTTTTCCACAAGAACTTCTGCACCCTTTCTTCTGTTATCTTGATTAGGGGCTCTGCCTCGACCCACTTAGTCTCGTAGTCAACGACTATGATAGCGTATTTGAACTGGCCTATAGCCGTTGGGAATGGCCCGATTATATCCAGGCCCCACTGTGCAAACGACCATGGTGCCAACAGGATTGACAGGGCAATCGCTAGGGCGTGTGGTACAGTGGCTTACATATGGCCTTTGTGGCAGCCGCCTGATATTTTCCTTGAAGTAGCTGCCATGTCTGGCCAAAAATATCCCGCTCGGAGCTCTTTATGTGACAAGGATCTGGCACCGGAATGGTTACCGCAGACTCCTTCATGAATTTCCCGCATGATGGCTTGACCGGCCTCTTTTATGACGCACCTTAGGTGGGGAAAACTATGTCCTCTGCGATACAGCTTGCCGCCTAGTAGGCTCTATCTGGCGCACCTGAGGTGCAGTCTCCTGGCCTCTACTTTGTCCTCCGGGCTGACCTTGTTGATTAGATATTTGCGGATCGGGTACATCTAACTAGGAGGTGCATCCTCTATGGCAAAAATCTCGAAGATGGTTTTGCTGATGCTTGGCTTCTCTAAGGTTTCAATTCTGGCACTGCGGTACTCTGATGGATAGTTTCCAGTAGCCAGCCTGGCCAGAGCATCCGCATGCCCATTCTCATCCCGGGGGATATGCCGAATGGTTGCTCCCTTGAATGGTTCCATCATGGCCTTGGTCAATGCCTAGTACGAGGCCATCTGCGGCTCCTTCGCCTCAAACACCCCTTTTACTTGGTTGACTACCAAGTTTGAATCACTGTACACTTCTATGGATGAGATCCCCATTTCTTTGGCTAACTACAAGCTAGCTATTAGCGCTTCGTACTCAGCGGCATTGTTGGAGGTGTTGAACATAAACCGCATAGTGTATTCATACGACTGGCCATCCGGGGCAATTAGTATGATGTCAGCATCGCTCCGCTTACTCGTGACAGAGCCATCGACATAAAGCTTCAACCCGCTGGGCAATCCTGGCTCCTCCTTGACTATGATATCTGGTTCGCTGCTTCCTGCGTGGTCCGGACGTTCTGTCTTCATCATAGGCGTGAGTTCACATATGAAATATGCAACGGCCTGTCCTTTGATGGTTGTCCGAGGGGTATACGTTATATCGAACTCACCTAACTCCACCGCCCAGCGGACCAGCCTGCCGCTGGTTTCGGGTTTTTGCAGTATCTGCCGTAAAGGGTGATTGGTGTACAAGGTGATGGAGTGGGCCTGGAAGTAGTGTCGGAGCTTCCTGGTAGTAACGATCAGTGCCAGAGCTATCTTTTCGATGTCCGGGTATCAGCTTTCAGCCCTGGTGAACCCCTTGCCCACATAATACACCGGGAGCTCCAGCGTATCTTTCTTCCTGATGAGAGCTGCGCTTACAGCCGTGTCCGACGTAGCTATGTAAAGGTACAACATTTGTCCCGGTACTGGCTTGGATAAGAGCGGAACCGCTGACAGATATGCCTTGATGGATTGGAATGTCACTTCGTGCTCCGCGACCCAATTGATCTTTTTGAACTGTTGGGCTCTGAGCAGTTTAAAAAATGGGGTGCATTTGTCAGTGAGGCGGGAGATGAATCTGGCTAACGCAGCTAGCCGGCCGGTGAGGGTCTGGACCTGGTTACGTTCCTCCGGGGTCTCCATTTCTAGGATCGCCTGCACCTTGAGTGGGTTAGCTTCGATCCCCCGCTGGCTAATGACGTGACCTAGGAACACCCTTCCGAAATCCCAAATACACACTTCTTTGGTTTCAGGCGCATTCCATACTTCAGCATCTTCCCGATCACCACTGCCAAGTCTCGTATGTGGGGGCCGACGGTTAGACTTTTGACCAACATATCATCCACGTAGACTTCCACCGTTTTGCCCATTTCTTGTTCCAACATGCGGTTAACCACCCATTGGTAAGTGGCGCCGGCGTTCTTCAACCCGTAAGGCATCCTCTTGTAGTAGTATAGTCCCCAGTCGGTCGTGAATGAAGTGTGCTCTTTATCGGCCTGACTCATTTGTATCTGGTTGTATCTGGCGTAAGCATCCATGAAGCTTAGCAGGTAAAACCCGGAGGTTGAGTCTACCAACTGGTCTATTCGAGGGAGTGGGAAGTGGTCCTTCGGACATGCCCGATTCAGGTTTGTGAAGTCTACGCACATGCGCACTGGTTGGTTTCCTTCTTTGGGACCATAACTACGTTGGCGAGCCATCGGGGATAATGGACGTCACGAATGAAGTCTATTCCTCTCAATTTTTGCACCTCCTCCCTGATCGCCGCGTAATTGCCGGGTTGAAGGATCTCCTCTTCTGCCGCATCGGGATACTACCGGGCAGAATGTTTAATTCGTGTGTTGCTATCTCTGGGGATATGCCCGTCATGTCCTCATAGGACCATGCGAACACCGAACTGTTATTTTGATGGAAAGTGATGAGATCTTTCCTGACATCTGGTGCCAATTTTGTCCTTATTACAATTGTTCGCCCCGGGTGGAGCTCTGAGATGGAAATTTCTTCAGTTCTCTCCACCGCCGAGGGGCGCTTTGGCTTTTCCTCGTCGAAATCGGTGTCCTCCCGGGGGTCGATGCTGGAATCCGGTGGCAATGCCTGTTGTGTTGCCGCAAAGACCTCGGCTTGCCTTCTACCGCAGGTAACGGCCTCGGCGTAATATCTTCGAGCGATCTGCTAGTCTCCGCGAATGGTAATGAATCCGGTGGGAGACGGCATTTTTAGCATCAACATGTGGCCGGCTATAAATGTCTTTAGCCTCCACAACCCCGGTCTGCCGATTATGCCGTTATATGAGGACATATAGTCCACTATAATGAACTCGAGGTGCTCCTTTCTTGTTCTGTCTCCCTGGCCGAAGATCAGCGGTAAATAGTCTGAACCCAACGGCTGGACTACTTCCCCGGAGAAGCTTATTAATGGCTCATTATCTTGGAATAACTTGTCCCTCCCTCGGTTCAGTCCCTTGTAAGCGTCCCGCAACATTACATTGACTGATGCCCCGGTGTCGATCAGCATCCGGCTGGTCATCCAGTGACGAGGAAGAGATCGTTGTGCGGTTGAATCAGATCCTCCGGTTCTTCCTCCTCATAGAACGTGACCGACCTCCACCCGGTCTTTGCGGCTTGGCCACTCTCACTTCCGAAGGCATACACCTCCTTTCCCCTAATCGACCTGAGGCACCTTTTCTTCGAATTTCCAGTGAGCCGGTCGATGTGCGCCCCGCCGTGGATTACATTTATACTCCCGTGCACCTCGATCCGCCCAGAGACTCAAGTTTGTATAGTTCCCACACTCCGGGCTTCCTGTTTATACTGCTGCAGCTTCCCCGCCCGGATTTGCCCGTCCACCGCCGCTCTTAGGGCAGGGGAGTCATTAGTCTGGTGGGATGTCTCGTCATGGTAAGAGCAATATTTGCCAGTCTGCCCCCAGGTAAGCTCTCCCTTTAGATGCCTCATTCCCGCCGGCGGGGGGATTGCATCCCTGTTTTCACTAAAAATCTTCTCGTAGGAGGAGGTCAGTGCGGTCTACTTTTCGCGCCGCCCCGCTGGTATAATGGCCAAAGGTCGCTCGCACTGCTCCGCTGGCATGATAGCTAGCGGTCGCTCGTGCCGCTCTGATCGGTAAGGAGCGGTCCTGTCGTCTTCCGACGAGATCCTGCTGTTGTCTCTACGGGGTCGTTGACTGCCCCGGTTCTTGGCTTTTCTAGCGGGCGAGCGCCTCTGTCCTCGGCCTCGCTACCATGTCCTACTCTCCTGCTGAGTTGGTAATGGGTCATCTTGCCTCCTCTTAGGCAGCCGAATCCCGTAGGTCTCGTGCTCTGCCTGGGCATGTCTGACAACCATTGTCATCAGCTTGTCGTACCCTCGCGGTCTTTCGATCCGTAAGGCGTAGGAGAATTCCCCGGGTCTCAGCCCCTACTCGAATGCCGTCTCGACAATTCCTTTACCGAGGTTCCTTACCCCTGCCGTGGCGGTCTGCCATCGGTTAACGAACGCTGGCAGTCCCTCGTCGTCTGCCTGCATGCAATCAAAGAGAACGGTCGACGTTTGAGCCCCCTTGGCCCTAAGAATGAACCGGCTAACAAATTTATCTGTCAACCGTTCGAATGACTCTATCGAGTTCGCCGGCAACTCGTAGAACCATCTGAATGCCTCCCCCGCGAACGTCTCTTGAAATATGTTGCAGCAGGTGGCTTCAGAATAGCCCTTGGTGTCAGTCTGCGATCGAAAGTTGTCCAGGTGCTGAAACGGGCACCCCGCCCCCGTGTACAATAGCCTAAGCGATTTTCGTGTGTCGGCTCCCCCAGATTCCAATATCTCGTGGGAGAACGGTCCGGCCCGCTCGTGGAAGCGCGCGCTCGTGAGCGGTCTTGCGGCCTTCTTCCCGCCGGCCTCCATCCGGGCCCTCATGTCTGATACCGAGGTGGACAGCGCCCGGAGCGCCTCGGCAGTTGAACCGGCCTCCCCATCCGATGATGTACTGGCTCGATGTGGGAGCGGGGCGGTTCCGGAGTTCTTCATGATTTCCGGGAAGAGCATTATCGGCACATGCACGACCTTTCTCCTCCCGGTGGGTTGTCCCACCTGCAGGTGCGGGAACTTGATACCTTCCCTCGGCACTCCCAGTGCTTTCGCCAGTGTGGTGTTCTGCAGCTGCCCTTTTTCCAAGGCTACCAACAGCGTGGTGTTCACCACTTCCATCTTCTGGTACCGGGCTTCCGCCCTCATTCGGTCATGTTTGCCTCCTTCCCGCAACCGCGCGACTTCCGCTTTCATCCTTTCTATCTCTTCCGCCATGCCGCCCGGGTCAGAGTCCGCGGCGTTCCCCGGATCGCTACGACTGACGGCTTCACTTAAGAAGGGGGCCCAAGTCCCGCGTACTCCTCCTGGTCTTCCCTCTACCGTTTCCGGCTCTGATCTTCTGGCCATTTTGTTCGAACGTGACTTTTATGTAACTTTTCCCACAGACGGCACAAATTGTTTCTGTCTGATCCGTAGACTCACAGATACTGGTGGATCTTGGTGTGATTCCTGCCTGCAAACCCTGCTAACTAACAGAATACCGGGCGGGGCCGGTCTATTTCGCTCTGATGCCTAAGTCAGTATAGTTGGAGTAAACTAATAACTTAAGCGAGAATGGGTAGTTGGAGTATTGATTACCTATTAATGATGGCAGTTGGGACCCTTATATAGGTTGTCGGGTGTGAGGACTGACCTCACCCTTCGATGTGGGACTGGCCCCCCTTCTACACATATTATTGCACTGTTCAGGCCTCTGTTTGGGGAGCTGTCATCCCCGGTTCCCTGGCCCAGGTCGCAGGTAAGACTTGCCCGGGCGCGGGTGCAGGTGTTCATGCTCTGGCCCCGGGCCCTGGGCCGGGTCCAAGAGTGCTGGCTGCGGGTCTGGGGGCCTGGGTAGCCCCTCTATGACTACTGTCAACATGTTCTTTTATACATTTTTCCACAGTCGAAATGATCGGCTAACTTATTGTATTCTTTGTACTACTGATGATGAGAAAATAGCAGCATGCTGTTCAGATTTTGGAGCTAAGGTCATAATGACATCAGAAACTTGCAGTAATGGTTAGCAGCTTTGGTTTCACATTTTGTGGTTTTGTAACTACTGGTGAGCTTGAATTAAGAGTTTAAATTGTGGTGTGAAGGAACTGAACGCTGCACTGAGGCATTCTAAAAGCTTACGGAGAAGTTTGATATCGTTGTTAACATTCAAGGGGATGAACCTCTAATAGAGCCCGAGATTATAGATGGTGTTGTCATGTCCCTTCAGGTAACCTGTTTTGGCCAATCATGTTAGCTTAACCCATTTTCTCCTTCAACATGAATCAAATAACAATGATTGATAGCGGTGATTGATTCTGGTTTGATCATTGTTAGGCTGCCCCCGATGTTGTGTTTAGCACTGTAGTTACCTCGTTGAGACCTTAAGATGCCTCTATTTCTCAAGGGGTTTGCTTCCCTATAACAAGTCAGGGAAAGTCACCCCACATTTTCCATATTTACTTCATCTTGGGATTCAGAGCTATGATGCAAAGTTCTTGAGTATGTATCCATAGCTTCCGCCTACTCCATTACAACTAGAAGAAGATTTAGAACAGCTTAAGGTTCTTGAGAATGGATATAAGATGAAGGTAATAAAAGTTGATCATGAGGCTCACGGTGTTGATACGCCACAAGATGTAGAGAAGATAGAACGTTTCATGCTGGAAAGAAATTTGTCTTAGTTCCTTTACAAATAGAGCAAGAAAGGTTACATGTTCTCTTAGCTTAGAACTCTTTAACTTGGACTCTGTTTGCTGCAATTTATAATTCTTAGCTGGCGAGTACTTAAATATATATATATATATATATATATATATATATATAGAATCTTTTTCAGGTGCGGACGTCCGCACGGTGCGGATGCGGCGTTTCCAGCCACCGGCGAGGCGGCGACGCCGTATCCGGCCACTGGGCTGTGCTCCCCCCACGCCGGCGACCCCGTCTGTGCCGGCCCGAGCTCCATCGCCGGCCGGAATCTGCAAAAATGCAGAAAAATGAACAGTACTTGTCATTTTTCTGCATTTTTGCAGATTCCGGCCGGCGATGGAGCTCGGGCCGGCACAGACGGGGTCGCCGGCGTGGGGGGAGCATAGCCCAGTGGCCGGATACGGCGTCGCCGCCTCGCCGGTCGCCGGAAACGCCGCATCCGCACCATGAACAGTGCGTGCGGACGTCCGCACCTGAGAAGCACTGTGTATATATATATATATATATATATATATATATATATATATATATATATATGTATTATTTTATTTCAACGCTTCCAAAACGTACCCGCTTCCAATTTTTTCTATAAAAAAACGCTTCTGCGTTTCCAAACGCTTCGCTTCCGCGTACCCGCACTCGATTCCATACAGCTTAGCTTCCAACTTGGCTCCACCAACAGGTTCACACCGGTAGTAATGTCACCGGCGCCTCCATCTCTATCCCCACATCACAACCTTCCTCACCATGAAAGAACTTGCAGGCCTTGCACAACCCCTTACACTTTTCATAGAAAAATTCCAACTCCACAGAAATCTTCGATGTGAAAGGGAAGAGACGCCGAAAAACCACACCATGGCGTACATCTATAGCCACCCTAACCCGTTGAACAACCTCCCTGCGATGCAGCGCCGATAAATCGAGTCGAATATAGGAACCTAAAGCATTCCTAATTCGAATTAGATTATCCATGTTGTGCAAAGCAACGCTTAAGCCTTTCACCTCCACCCAAACTTCCATGAAATCCAATTGGACTTTCTTCAAATCACTCACACCATCATACTCTGCCAAAAGAAACATGGAGTTATTGAAGAACCAAGGCCCACCTTGAAGAATTTTGCGCTGCTCTTCAAGATCCGTGAAATGGAAAACAAAGAGATCACCATCCTTCTCATAAATCTAAATCTTTTCCTTCAATCTCCAAACGCCGCACAGCGCCGCTGCAAGAGACGGAACATGCACTGGTTTCTTCGACATGAACTGGTCACAGAGGAAAAAGCCTTCATCTTAGACTAGCCTCACTTCTTCATCTGACGGAGCAAGAGAATTCGCCGCCGTCTTCGCCGAATGCTCGAACATTCTTCCTGCTAGAGAGAAAACCCTAGCAAAGGAGAGAAGCCGACCAGTCTAGTGAATTAAGTGAAAGATGAATTCGCGGATTAATATATTTTTTTATTATTTTTAAAGACAAATGTAAATGATTTATTGAAATTATATTACCTCATTCATCATATATCTTATGTCAATGAGACATTAAGTCACAAATTTCCTTTCATTCTCTATGCGTTTGTACTTTGATAGTGTCATTGTTTACTTCGACTTGACTATCTTTTCTAAATTTATATTGCTTTAGTTGAATTTAGGTTTGCTTTGGTTGCTTAGGTTTGACTTGCATGACTTAATATTAACGAAGTAAGGTCTTTGGTGAGTCATGTTTGCAATGTAATTTTCATTTATATTAATAGATTGGCACCCCTTGGTTCATAAAAAAAAAAAAAAAAAAAAAAAAAAAAAAAAAAAGTAAGAGTCAGATAAACAAATAACCAACATTACTCGACTCACTAGGTATATGTACATTTTTCTCTTGTTTCTTTTGAAATAGATGTTATCCATTTATGAATAAAAGTCTAGTGCCCTCAAGTCTTTAACAATGAAACTGTCAAATATAAGAGGGGACAAAGAGTCCAAATCCTTGATTACAATAAGCATCTAGAAGAAATTTCGAGATAATATCGAGAATTTCTACAAAATACATATATTCTCACGAGCACTAACTAACAAAGTAGCTCTAACGACGATGATATTTGCTTAATCACCGCTGTGACATAAGAGAAAGATCGCAAGATATGTAATGAAATTACATATTATAATTTCTAATATTGCAACTTTTATACTTAGTTTCCACCTGCCACTAAGAGGTTGCGACCGTTTAACCAAGTAAAAGACGTGTCATCTATCTAGAGCATATATGGCTTACAAAGTGCATAGATCGGCACAAGACCCTTTGGGCCCTATCATATCAGTGATAGATTTTATTGGTGGCATAAGGGCAGCATAGTAATGAAATAATAATTCATAAAAGGAAAATAGTATCAGCTCAAGAGCGAAATCAAGGCCTAAAAACCTTCACACTTAAGCCCATAGTGCAAATCGTTCATGTTAACCCACCACCCTCTTGTGCGTGGCACCTTCGTCATCCCAAAATCGTCGGCAAACCCAGTACGTATACTGTTACACCCCGGTCTCGGCGTCGGTGGGGTTTAGGCACCCGTCGCCGTTCCCGAGGTGTGAGTTAAATATTACAAAGCAGAATGCAAATAAAAGATAAAAATAATTATTTCTAGGCTCTTCACCCTAGACTCGTCCGACACTTCGACTCAACAAATACTAAACATTTTTCTGCAAAACAGCAAGTAAATGGGTGGGTGAGCAAAACCACGAGCTCAATGAGTGCCCTATGTAATATGTCAGCAAAGCCATGTCATTTTACGCATGCTACAAAATACGTATATCATACAACACAAGCGAACCAAAGCATATAACACCTCTTTGTTTGTCTGTTTTTCTCCTTCTTTCTTTTATTTAGGGTAAAGGTGCCTCCGAGTTTTCGAAAGCACATAGGAAACCTATTTTTCTAGGTTTCATAATTGGGAGGCGACGATCTCCAATCCTGTCAGCGACAAGGTGTTTCAGCGCGGCACCAAGCGGGAGCACAAGCTGCTTTTCTCTTATTTGCATAGCAGAAGGGGTTGGTTGGAGAAAGTCGAACTCAAAGCTCGATTTGGGTTGTGTTTCTTCAAGCCTTGCCGGCGGTGATTGCTCTAGGCAGTGGAGGTTGTTGTTCTAAGCAGCGATGACAGATTTTAAAGGGGTTTCAGACCTTCACTTGCGTCGGCTCTAGAGGATTTGACGTTTTTGTGGTGACTGTGACCCGGTAGAGGGTTTTGGTTGCTTGATTTTCGTCTAGGAGGTGGGCGTTTCGGGTCGGATAAGCGCTATCCATAGCGGAGGAATGTGGACGACCACCGGATCGGCGAGGGCAGTGGCTAGTCGCTGACATCGGACTTAACCAGAGCAGGTGTGAGGTAGAGAGGGGAGAAATTGGGCCGGGGCCTTTTGTGTCACGCCCCGGTCCCGGCGTCGGTGGGGTTTAGGCACCCGGCGCCGATCTCGAGGTGTGATCGAGTGTTACAAAGTGGAATGTAACTAAAAGATAAAAACACTTCTTTCTAAGCTCTTCACTCTAGGCTCGCTTGACATTTTGACTCGACAAACACTAAGTACTTGTCTGCAAAACAACAAGTAAATGGGTGGGTGAGCAAAACCACGCGCTCAGTGAGTGCCCTATGTAATATGCCAACAAAGCCATGTCATTTTACGCACGCTACAAAATACATATAAACATAACACAAGCGAACTAAAGCATATAAAATAATAACAATGCATGCATGTAATGTTCCTCCTCACACTTTCCACCGCCCACAAATATATATTTTTTTCTTCCTTCGTTAGTCTTCTTGTTATACTCATGGCCCCCAGTCCCGGAACCAGAAATAGATCATTTTATCGACTTCTGGTGTCGAAGGGGCATACTTTCCCCAAACTCGTGCACATGTGGGCTGATCATAGCTACTGGATGTCCCCATGAGTTAACTCAACTACACGACAGGTTTTTATTTCCAATAATAGTTCCCAACCACTCATGTTCCCTTCAACTTCCAATCTCACTATTTTCCCATCATGAAATGCATGATCAGGTAATATAATTCAAAGCAAAAACACATGTTTTCCAATATTGTAGATACGTAACAACCAATCAAAAATCTAAATATCACCAAACATATATCACCCACATTCATAATATATATAAATTTTGCATATTTCACAAATCGACATGTTTCACTTGAAAATAGAGAGATATTTCATAAATAGATCAAAACATGTTTTTCGACTATTTTAAAAGCATATAAGAATATTTGAAACACATTACATAAACCATTCACCTCGACGAACCGAATCGACACCCAGATCGTAAATCGAGCAACCTAGAACAAGCCTTCTAGAAATCACCGTTAGATCTGACTCTAACCACCATGGATAGAAAGATCGCGTCGATACGAATCTGTAGCCACTCGCGGATTCAGAATCGGAGTTACGGATCAAAAGTTATGATCCGCGGACGTTTCATTGCAAATCTTCTAATAAAATAATAATATTTAGAGAGAGAAAATGAAGAGAGAGAGAGTGAAAACGGACTGAAATGGGCTGAATCATATGCCATGTGTCACCATGCTATTGGTTACACATGTCAACAACACACAAGCTTTCTAGAATTGTGACACGTGTCTAATGACTAAGGCTGATGATGATGTCATCAGCACACATGGCTGACATTAGCGTCAGCTGGCCTCTTCTCTCTCTGTCACGTGTCAACTTCTCCTCCAATCGGAGCTCGCCACGTCATCACATAATTATCTTCCTATTAAACTTAAAAAAATCGTTAAAAATAGCTCGGGAACTCAAATAATTCACCAAAAAATATGACGAACTTGCGACGACCTCTACTTTCCATTTCTCAAAAGAAAAATAAAATTTGGCCAACTTCAAAAGTCATGATATTACATGTACCCAGTAAACGCAGTCCATGCGTTCGTCTCTACAACCTATGCATTAGGGCTGGGCGTTTTGGCCCCAGGGACCGAAAAAGCCGAAAAAGTCCGAAACGGGTCGGTTCCTCTATGTTAAAAGCCTGGACCGAATTTGAGCTCGAACCGAAACAAGAAAATCGGGTCGGGCTCGGGCCTTGAATTTTTGGGCCTGAAAACAGCCCAAATAGTATTATAATGCTTAAATAAATACAATATTCGTAATTATATAAACATAAGTAGCTTCTGCTCCAGTGGTTTGGAGCGTGGTTGTTATGTATGAGGTATGGGGTTCGAATCCTCTCTTCTCCAACATAATTTTATTGATTTATTTTCCAGTTTGATGGGTCCGAAAAAGTCCGAACCGGCCCGAGCCCGATATTTCGGGCTTTGGGTCGGGTTCACGAAAAAATAGACCCGGCCCGGCCCAAGTATGCATCACTCTTACAAGTGTCGCCACTCCTCCAAACCACCACCCTCAACCAAAGAGAACCACAACCAAATTGAATCGGCCATAGGAAACTCCAATTGGTCTAAAACTATTTATTTTTAATTCGTTGAAACTTTCATATTAGTGTTAGCTCAAGCGGTAAAAGAGGGTGGAGAAATGAGTTAGATTAGAATTAAGATTTTTATTATATAACATACATTCTATACATACAGTTCTCAATTTGGCTTTTAGCTAATATTTCTTCCGATAAATTAGAATAAGTACAGGCAAAGATGAGGAAAACGCGACATCTTATCTATTATATGTAAGAATTATTGTCCAATTATGGGATTACTTTTCTTGCAACTGAATCTGATTCGCTATGAAACCTGGGGATCATTTTGGTATTAAATTTATAATATTTATTATTATCTCATTAGTGACAAGTTGGGATTTTGGAGAGGGACAGCAGCATGAGAAAGATAGGTATTGCTGACTCCTTTGCGTTTTATTGTTATTGTTATTATTATCTAATTTTCTGTTTTGGCCCCTTTATAAAGCTCTAGATTCCATTTTTGGGTCACTGTTGAAAGTGAAACCTGATGCACCCCGGCCCCCTATATCGTTGTACCGACGTCGTTACTCATTTCCATTTTCTCTTGCATATTCTACGACATTATAATTCCTCGTGTCCATTTTCGTGGAAGATTAAATCTATCGTTCGGTATATTAGTGCTCTTTATATTTTTTTCACATTATACCATTTACACATATCTATAGAGAAACTAATTTTATGGCTGATGCTATTGTCTGGCTCGGTTGGTTATATTCTTCCCTCCTCGACTAAATGGAATTGCAAAGTTCCTGCCCAAGCAAATATGACTATGGTGTTAGTGGCGCATCAAAAACGCTTCAACAAAACCTCCAAGAGCTAGAACAGTGATGATGTCTGAAAACACTAAAAGGCAATACCTAAGCTCAAGTGTATGTCCTTTAATATGGTCATACCTAGGACTCATACCTGAATATGGGTCGAAGAGGATGACATATAAGTTGATTGATCAAATTGATTAATATGGTCCGTTTATAATGAAGATTGCTAGCTAGTTACGTGACAATGAGTTAATTGGTCAAATATAAGGGTGACAATTTTTTTTTCTTTTTTTTTAAAAAGGATGACAATTAGGATATGAAGCAAAATCTGAAAAGTCCAACTAAGATGATGTTTTGGAGATAAGATTGGTTAAATATCTAAAACTAATGCCACTCTAATGCGCCTAATGCAATACGACCAATCCCTCCAACATGTTATGTTCCACCCTACCAGTCCCCACTCCTCCTATACAGAACTAATTCATCAACCACATTACATACAGCAAGAAAATCTGCTGGTGGCGACTCATCGATTGCAAATATATAATTGAGGATAACATATGAGAGACCCCAGATAGCATTTTTCGTACGGCTGCACATACACACTAAGATAATATGACCAGAATCGAAAGATGAACTTGATTTATAACTGGGGTAGTACTATCATGATCACCAGAACTTGATCCCTTTTCTCTTCTCAGAAGGCTTCTATAAATTATGCAGAAGTATAAGAAACTGTGTGTCCAGCTTCAGATCGAAAAAGAAGAATGAACTGCATGTACGTGTGATTTTCTCTGAACCTACCCAGTACTATTCCAGCAACCCCTAAAAGAATTGAAACAATAGAATCCAACCATGCATTATTAATACTAGTGTTGTTGCATTGCCTTATATATGCTAATGCTATCATCACATTTTTTATAGGGGGGGCAGAATCCACTTAGAGAGAGACAACCGACTACTTAATATAAGATGCAATTATCAGAAAGTATATAAACATAAAAGAGTTCCAGAAATTGATGGATCAATAATTGGTAAACCCCCCTATCATGATTCAAGATCAAGTAAATTAGATTGCTTCACAAGCCAATCAAAGATGAAAACAAAAACTAGGACATTATATGGGAGGTCAGATAAGATTTGGCTAAAACCAGTGGACATGTCATGTGTGCATGTGGTCCGTTTCTTCTTTTGTTTTTATTTTGGCTGCCAATGACATGATCATGATGTTCATGTTCTCAATTCTCAAAGAGTTAACAACCAACCATGACCTATCAATTTTATAGTACAATCAACGCCAACCTTCCTACATTCGAAGCTTAAGCCACATGAAGAGATCGATCATTCTTCTTTTATGATTTGGTTTGGTAACTTGATTGTAATGCAAGTGTGTTGACAGTAGCCATAGAAAGGCTACCCAGGCCTCCAGACCCGCAGACAGGACTCCTGGACTCGGGGCCAAAGCATGAACACCTGCACCAGCGCCCGGACAGGTCTTACCTGTGACCTGGGCCCGGGAACTGGGGATGGCAGCTCCCCAAACAGGGGCCGAAACAGTAAAGTAATATGCGCAGAAGGGGACCAGTCCCACATCGAAGGGTGAGGCCAGTCCTCACACCCGGCAGCCTATATATGGGTCCCAACTGTCCTCATTAATGAGTAATCAATACTTCAACTACTCATTCCCGCTTAAGTTATCAGTTCATTCCAACTATACTGACTTAGGCATCGGAGCGGAGTAGACCATCCCTGTCCGGTATTCCCTTAGTTAGCAGGGTTTGCAGGCAGGAATCACACCAAGATCCACCAGTATCTGTTAGCAGGGTTTGCAGGCAGGAATCACTTGAAACTTAGTTTGTTCAAGTTTTCAATTTCTTAGCGTGCAAGCCGGCTTACATCTTGAGCGTACGAATTAGATGTTTTGGATACAAATTTAGAATCTAGCATTTAAAATTTCAAAGATATTGAGAAATTTATAATGAAATATGTACGTACGTAATAGTATTATCTGAAAATTCTTTTTCTTCTTTCTTTTGTTGAATAATTACATGAAGAACTCAAAAAGGTTATGTATTGGATTGATGATCAAATATTCAACTTCCAATCTTTTACTTTTGAGGGTCCATTGTGGATGAAAAATCAACCTTGTCAATAATTATATGAATAAAGTCCAAAGTGTTGAAGGAAAAACGTATTATGTGCCTTCGTCAATGTAACGGACGATAGATAATTATGTAGTCATTAATGTATTTTCTATTACCGTTGTAATACTCACCCTATATAAAGGGGATTATCAATGAAATGAGTAGACCAATTCTGATTCTCCTACAACACGTTATCAACACTTTGCTTTAGCCAGAGAAGAAAAAAAGAAAAAAAACCCTAGGTTTTTGTTCTTGAAAAAACCAAAAACCCTATTTTTTTTTCCCGCCGGCAAAGGAGAAAAATCCCAGAAAAAACCCGTCTGCCGGCAACTTTTTCGTCGGCAAAGAAGGAAGATACTCAAGGCACCCAGAAATTTGATCTGGGCACCCTCCTCCGATGGCTTGTGCCCTCCTCTCCCCGTCGCTCCAACCGGCTCCCTCCGATCGGCCTCGTCCCACTCCGGCAAGCCTCCCGATCTCGCTAGCAGAACCGCCTCCGCCTAGCCCAACCCCGACGCCGGCTCCGCCCTGCTCCGACACGCGCTGCAGATCGGACCTCCTTAACGCCTCCTGCTCCTCCGCTCGCCTCGTCACTGGCCATACGCGTCTGCCTCGCCTTTATCGAACCCAGATCGGACGACGATCGGACCCCCCCACCCTCCTTCGACCTCATCTGGGCACCCTCCTCGCGACGACTCCGATCTCGACATCAGCCCTTCCCTTCGATCCATCGACGCCGCTCCAGCAGCCCCGATCCGATCGCCAGCACAGCCAAGATCTGATCCCGCTTCTACCGACGACAACTCGTCGGGAAAGGGTGCCTCTCAGAAGTTCTACCGACAAAGCTTCGTCGGCAGAAGCTTGACCCGACCCGGTCTTGTTGGGCCTGACCCGGATCTGCTGACCCGACCCACGAAAAAAAACAGAATTTTCTTTTTGGGATAAAATTTGAAGGTAATTTTAAAATTACAGCATAGTAATTCTTATTTACTGTGACTATTTACTTTTTTATGAATTTAATGGTAAATATTAAATTATTTAATTGATATGGTAAATGTATGATTAAAGTGACTAATCATATGAATATTTTTTTATGTGACATATCAATTTAATGATGCGGCGATGAATATGCGACGACAAATTTGGAGTCGGAGATCGAGCAATCAATTCATATGCAGTTTATTTGGCAAACTTACAAGTAATATTTACATTGACGCTCTGCTTTCATTATATTTTGTTTCAGTTATTTATATGAAATAATGCTTTATTCAATTTGATCGCATTAGTGTTTTATATAAATATGAAACTTGAAACATTATATGCTCATTTTATTAGTGCTAAATAATTGTTTTATTTAACATGTTATTTAGTTTGAGCATTGTCATGATAATGCAATTTCATGAGCATTGTAATATAAAGAAAAATGGACAAACCTACTACTGTGAAAAAGTATTTTCACGAAGCATGAAAAATATGACCATTACAAATTTCAGTCTTGAAATCCAATTTTAATTTCTTGAAAAATTTTCATCAAGGATATCTTCTTGATTATATAAAAAGCAACGATAATGAAATTTCATTAGCTTTACATGCAATGAATATGGAAAAATCAAAATTTTATGTGATAAAGTAATTTCACAAAGCATCAGATTTACTATAATGTATCTTGGTTTATTTTAGTTGTCGTGAATGTTATTTAGACCGCGAAACTAATTCATTTTCCCCTTCCCTTATTTTATAGATGGTTTAACCATCACAGTTTAGTTTTGACATATGGGACTCTGAAGAATTTGAGTACCAAATTCCCCTATTAAGCCGACTAAGGCTTGAGCATGGTATATTTATGCAAATTGCTTTATGTAAATAGCTAAATAAATAATTTCAATATCTTGAATGACAATGTAAGGTCTAAGAAAAATAAATTTCCCTGGAACAAATTATGCAAAGTAATGCAACAACCCTAAACCAAAGGGCAATGACAATGTAATGTATGAGAAAAAGAAATTTCTGGGAACACATTTTGCAAAATAAAACAACCCTAAATCAAAAGGCAATGACGATGTAAGGTCTTAGAAAAATATATATATATTCTTGAACAAATTGGGCAAAATAATGCAACGACCCTAAAACTAAGGGTAATTACCATGGACGTAAAATTCATATAATCATCCAAAAGTAAGTGGAAATAATGTAACATTTAAAAGATGACATAGGGGACATGTCATGTGCAGTGAAACACTCTGTCATTGTTGTAATTCAATGAACTATTGATACGTACATTATACGTTAGCAAAGAATTAGCTACGACTTACAATAAGTATGAAGAATCATACGAGTACGTGGATTTTTTTGAAAAATTATCTTCAATATCCAACAAGAACATCGAAAATGAATTTACAACTGAAGACATAACATATGGGAAGAATATGTCAAATGACACATCTCATCATTGCAGCTATTAAAAGAGCATAAAGGATCTGGCTCAATCCAAGATAGACTTTGATTAGTCTACTTTTAAATTTACAAGATATCCTTATAAAGGCTATTTCGCCTAAAATTAGACTTTTTGTCTTAATGTTTCTATCTCTAAATTGGACAAGACTAAATGTAATCGTTGGCACGTTAATTTTTGAATTTTCTCTCAAAGAATTGAGATTATTCAAATTTTATTCATGGTATACATGATTCAATTTTCTGCATATAACTTTGCAAAGTATTACATAAAGTAAAGTAACATATCATAATATAGGCATGACACAAAGAACCGTGTGTAAAGAAACGCACCATGTAATCCCTAGAATAATAGTACTGAAGGACAATAGTATTAATATATCACAAAAATAGCACAATAGTACTGAAGAACTGTAGTACTATAATGCAAGTGATAAGGATCTAAATATATGTTCCTTTGGGATTTATAATGCACTTGTCTAACTGGGATTACAATACATTTTTATTATAATCCCCATCGACTTACTCTAAAGAACTTGAGTTACGTTTTGATGTATATATTGAGCATATGTCAAATTGACAATTTATGCGATAAGAGAAAATTGAATTTATTTCCACATTTTAAAGAAATTTGTGCCACGATGTTCATGTAGATAAGACATAGATGAGAATTTCATCTAAGCTCCTTTGCATTACCTCTAATTACTGCGGATGTAAACAAGTATTAGAGAAATTTATATGTCAACTTAGTGGGTTATATGTAACCGCTAATTGAATCCAAAATCATAAGCAAATGATATTTTGGAATTTTGACATAGATTGGCTTTGATATGGTGATCCATACATTAAAGAAATTACTATGGACACCCATATTTTGGATGAATAGAAGCAAACACCAGAAGAATATGGTTCACACACGAAACTGAGGACGATCAAAGAACATTTTATCCTCAAATATTATTTCGGTACAATCCATGTAGGGTTGAAGACGTACGTTCAAACCCTAGATTCCACCGCCCCCCTAAGGTGGCATTATGATTGATGCACAAAGTACATGCACTTATACCCTATTCTGCTTCTGATATCCATCGTGATTTTATGAATAAAAGTATATCATTCAAAGCATACTCGTAAAATTATGATTGACACCATCATATGCAAAGGACACATGTATTCTCATTATATTCTTATATTGAATTCAAAGAGGATTCAGTGGATTGATTCAACCAACTTGCGGACACCTTAGATATTTTATGGTGTTGGTTGTTGTGTCGACACGCTGGTCACGTGTCATGACACCATCCACAATTAAAATTTTTTGGCTGCTTAAGCTAGAAAGTCAAAGCACCTAGGCCGGGTTAATTTCCGTAGGTGTGATGATTTTATGGCTTATTATATGGGATTTGTAATGGACATCATATTCCTATATAAAAACTCAATTGGTCTCACGGAAAACGACTACAGTAATAGTCTTAATATTGGTAAAGCACACCAATACTTCCGTTTTGGGTTATGTAATTTTTGCATGCAGCGTTACTTATTCATCTATGACCACATCATTGAACCAATTTACACCATAGCTAGTGACTATGTGTGAGGATTTTAAAGGATTTCAAACGAACTTGTAATCCTTCAGCTCTTTTGGATTGACACGGATCTACAATCCTTGAGCTCCATTAAATGTTTTATGTGCCAAAATTGCGCCGCCACAGCGCACAATGATGGGTTACTTGAGATGAATAAATATTTATGCTGGATATGAACTTCCAGCTATAGTCCGCTATGTCGAAACCTTGACAGGCGATCTCCTCACCGCTAGATTTGCGGTGTGTCACTTGGATGAGACAGTCTTCCCGTCGTTAGGGGGAGATAAGAACAAGCATGTTCAAGTGGAACGACAGAAATTGTCGTGGTTTGTCCCCACTGTGTCTCATCTCGATCCCCAAAATCACACAAAGTAAAGTGTGCAGATGTCTTATACATTAAAGTGACGAGATCATATAAACCTGCTGCAAATATACCTGCAAGGATTGTGTTTTATCAAAAGGACATGGTACCACCCAAGAGGAATTGGGTATTGCACTGCCACCATGGATGGTGGCATGGTGACGCCATAAGTGGCATAAATGGTGTCACAGGCCGTGGCTCTCCAAGGAAGAGAGGGAGGCCACCTTAGGTTCGATACATACTTGTGTAAAGGAAGAAAACAAGTTTGGCACAACCTGATCTATTGATCAGTGATACTCAAATCCGTCTCATGAGAATATTTATGGATTGTGGTTATCATTGGGGGACGCCTCAAATGTTAGAACCAATCCTTAAAGTATAGAGATCTCTACAAACACATTACACTAGTGTACATGAGGACGTGGAATAATGAGTCTACTATCGAACCATACTTCGTTGAAAAATGTCAACTTAGTAAACTGGCCTAATGGAAAGAAGCGATCCAATATAAACAAAGAGATAGGTATTTGGCAGGTGACGCCGACACCGCAAATGTAAACCGTATCAAATATATCTTTGTTAGAATGCGTAATGAGAATAAGAGTATGCAGACTCACCTTATGGCGCAAGGTCTCTCAAAAACGCACTGGAATCGACTACGAGGAGATATTCTCTCGTAATGGACTACGATGAGACAATCTCTCGTAATGGATGTCATTGCACTCCACTACCTTGTCAGTTTGGTAGTTTCCGAAAAACTGAACATGCAGCTTACGAAAAGTGATCAAAACATATATCTCTATGGGGATCTAAATTAAGAGATATACATGAGGATCCTAAACGGACTTGATCCACCCAAATCAAGTGAATCTAGATCACATGAGTACGTTTGCAAAAGAAATTGAAACGTTCACTAAAGTGACTACTTGATTGGAAAGAAATTGATGAATTATGCCCTTGCGTTTTCATTATGGATATATATATGAACTCTAAATGAAATAAGAGAAACTCAGTGTACTGTAAATCCTAAGTTGAGAATGAAAAAGATTTTGGGAATACACAGTCTTGAAACGGAACTCAAGGACTGTAATGATGGTGATCATCCATCAATCGGCTTAGGTACTCTAAAGAATAAAGTGAGGCCTACATATATTCCCATGATCAGTCGAAGTCTTTACTCTAATAATAGATCCATTTATCATCTAAAGGAAGATGATGAAGAAGTGTTGGGAAATGAAATTCCTATACAAGTGCAATCACGTATGATTGTACTTAAACACAATATGTAGGACTCGACCTCTCATTCGATGAGAATTTGTAAAGCTATGTTTAGCTCTGCGCCCACGCAACGCAACTGGTTCTTTCAAATACTTAAAGATATGAAAGATTTGGGCTTATTCAATCTCTACATAGAATGTGACATGATAAAGAAATTATTCACGTCATAGCTAACTATGCGTAAAGAAAAACGCATTAAAGGTGAAATAAGAAAATCTGTTGTCACAGATCAATTTCAAATCTCTTAATGGTTCATCCATACTCTAGACAAAGTTATGACTGTTTTGTTATATGAAGGTCATACCACGAGTGAACTTGATGTTCAATATGAACCAATGTGTTCGGTTCATGAACAACCTTATCCTCAAAGATCAAAGTAAATCAAGTTGGATCTGAGGACGATGTGGCAAGATTTAGTTACTAAATCATTGCTCAAAGTCATATTTGGAAAAACATGTGAAAATGCATAACTATACTAATGTTACTGAAGCTCCCTTGATCAAATGAAAGAATCAGGGAGAATCCCATGATTAATGTAAAAATCAGGGGGAGGTGCAGACATCAAGGGGAGTCTAGCACATACATGTTGTTTTCAAATGTAATAGGTGCGTTGCGCTCTTTTTGTCCTTCGACCAAAGTTTTATTTTCTCCCATTGGGTTTTTGTTACTTGGCAAGGTTTTTAATGAGGCAACACCACATGCACCATGTTACCCCTGACTCGGCACAAGGGGGAGTGTTGAAGGAAAAACGTATTATGTGCATTCGTCAATGTAACGGACGATAGATAATTATGTAGTCATTATTGTCATTAATGTATTTCCTATTACCGTTGTAATACTCACCCTATATAAAGGGGATTATCAATGAAATGAGTAGACCAATTCTGATTCTCCTACAACACAAAGAACTCCAATTTTGGTTTTAGATATTTTGTACCATAATTGTCTCCTCTCCCTTGCACTTGTTTATGGAGCAGGACCACATCTCCTCTTGGCCCTGCAATTTATTTCTGGGGAGGTTCTTGTACCTCGAGAGCTAACAGCCTCGGTACAAGTTGATGTGTGACCATGAAATGTGTACATCCAAGGTCTTGTATGACCTACTCAATATATTACTTTGTAGCTCTTAAAAATTCATTCCATGCCATCTGATTGAATCTTCATGGCCTACTGAATTCAATGAAGTGAACAAAGTTGTTTAACTCTCTCAGTTTGCTAGAATTTCAATTTTACTACATTCTTTCAATCACTTGAAATGATTTCTGCACTTGTTTATTTGGTGTCAATTTTAGTACATTCTTTCAATCAAGAAATTCCAATGACGAAGTTTAGATTGGAGAGGCATACCCAGTACTCCAGCAGGACAGTTTCTTTGGATGAAAGTGGTAGTGTTGAACCCTATGCCCCTCAAGTGTTGAAACAACTTCAGACCCCCCAAAAAAGAAAAATACAGTGTGATTTCTGTAAATGGGTTTTTGGGCCTATACTAAAATGGGCCTTTGAAAATTTGAAGGCCCATCGCAACAATCTAAAGCTCCCACCATTTCAAAGTCTTCTGGGATTTTGACAGAAGCGGAGAAACCCAGTTCAAGGAAGACCCTTCTTCTCTTTGCACCAGAGCTATAAGCTGTAGAGTAAACCCTAAACCCAAAGCTCATTCTCAGTAAGTTCCAACTTCACTGATTCTTTCTGGGATTCTTTTGATTTAAAGTTTCGACCTTTAATTTTGAGTTTCCTTAACACTTAGAACTTTTGCTGCGTTTTTTTATTTTTCTCATAAAACACTATCTGGGAGATTGGATCGTACTCAATATTTTTACTAGGATGCTGTAAATTGTTAAATTGGAGACCCATGATGTGAAATTTACGATTTTTAATTGTCTGTAATCTTTGGTATGATTTTACTTATGTTAGGATTTGGTGTGAGGTTATCAGCAAGTGGGTAATCAGCAGATTTGGATGGAGTGCGTGGTCCAGGGAATTATAGAAACACAGGTAATGCAGCTGGGCTTACAATTTGTAATGCAGTTTTTTGTTCAAGTCGTTTTGTGGCATATGACATATTGGTTAGCTGTCTTTGTATTGCTGGGAGATGAGAAAGATTGAATCTTGGTTTGTGTTACTTTTTCGGAGCGTAGGTTGGAAGTCTTTATTAAGTTTACAAGTGATCGGTTTGTGGTTAATGTGTGAGGAAAGAAGTTTGAATTTGATCATTCTATTTAGTAGTGTCTTGGTTTCTTATATTCGCTGAGTTTTGCAGTTTTCTTATGATTGGAGGAACATCCTTGAAAGAGCCGTGTTCCCTCATTTTTTATTGTTTCCCCCCATTTTATGCTTGGAATATTTGAAGTTGTAAGTAACATATGGTTTACGTCTTGCAGCATGTTGAAGCCCTTGAGATTCTTCTTCAGGGTCTTTGTGGTGTTCGTAGAGAACCTTTGAAGGTCCATGAGATATGCCTTAAAAGTGGCCCAAATTTAGGTAAAGATTTTTCCTCATACACTATTGATCTATGTAGCATTTAGGTAAATTAGTATGCTATCTTTCCTCTTTTTGAATTGATCGGTGTGGCATTCAGTTTTTCTTCAGAATTTATAGTTCATTTTTATAAGTAACAATTATTGCATACGATTCACAAAAAACAGTGCTAGGACATTTCTCATGAGCCTGCTAGTGTGTCATAATTTTGATAGGTTGTCTGGTTCAGTATATAAAGTGATTATTTGGCTGGCCCTTAATAGTGATGATTCTCCTTTCTCTAGGAGCTGTATCATCTGAGGTGCGACTTATTTGCAATCTTGAACTTACTGAACCTACATGGTAAAGCTCAAAATCTATCCCCTGTGAAATTCATCAACATTTTTTTTATATGATTAGTTACACGTTGCATATATTTTTCATTATAAATTTTGTAGGACTGTGAGGTTTGTGGGCGGTGCAATGAGAGGTGCAGGTGCTGAGCAACTTTCAGTTCTCGTAAGAACTGTGATCGAAAGCAAAGCAAGCAAGAATGTGCTTCGGTTATTTTATGCCCTCGGCTACAAGTTGGATCATGAGTTACTGAGAGTCGGGTTTGCTTTCCATTTCCAGAGAGGCACACAGATGACTGTGACTGTGTCATCAGTTAATAAGATGCCACAACTACACAATACAGATGAAGCTGTCCCTGTAACTCTCGGGATGCAATTAGTTGAAGTGACTGCCCCTGCATCGTCTGATACTTATACTGAAGTTGCGTCGGCAGTGACATCCTTTTGCGAATATCTTGCACCGTAAGTTTAGTTTTTATTATTTTTTTTTATTTAATTTTTTTTTTATAGTTTTTTTTCCCCAGCCTAACTTATAGCCAGGAGAGCTGTAATTCATATGTAGTAGCTAGATGCCCTTTACCTTCATTATAATCTCATTCATTATTAGGCATGTTGATTGATCATACAACATGTGATGAGGCAGTAAATGCACAAGTACATAGTACATTGCCGTAATAACTGTTGGATCTATAAGGATTAGGCAATCCAACTATGGGATGATACAGTTCTTGAATTTATATTGACTCGACAGCGTATTCTTACATCTGAAATTGATTTTCTCAGGCTCCTGCATCTGTCAAAACCAGGCATTTCAACTGGGGTTGTTCCTACTGCTGCTGCTGCTGCCGCGTCTCTCATGTCCGACGGTGGGGGTACAATGATGAATTAATTGTTTGACAATAGTTGGTCATAACTGCCTGTCAAACTTCATAACAATATACTACAGTAGTTTATCATTGCTAAAACTTTACAGAGTTTTGCTGGTGGCAGTTACTCATCACCTGCAAAGTCGATAGTCATAACTATGTTTTTATGTGCATTTCCAAGCATCTACTGCATACTAGAAAGGGCTATAGCATTTGCCAATTTGCTGAATCATTGACAGGGTAGGCAATAGTTTCTTTCGTTGTGTTTTTCTTTTCTAGGTGAAGAGTTAGTTCCTGTAACAGCATCCCAGAGTTTCAAGCCCTAGAATGAAGGAGATAGATTTGTTTACGCATAATACACCGTCAACACCGATTGGAGAACTGAATTGCTGCAGGTTATGAGCAGTACGGTCCTCAGTGTAAAATATAAAGATGATATGATATTGTATATATATAAATCGAAATAAATCTTAATTTGAAATTAAAACTAAAATTTCAGAATTAAAGAATTAAGTAGGATGACATTCAACCAATATCAAATGAGTTTCAAATCAGATTGTGAAGAGTCGAGTCGTGTGTGTCACACATTGTCCTTAAGACAATTACGCCGCCTCTACCGGTGCAACAGGACTACTGGCGTTGGTCTCCCAGGATACAACGACTAATGAATTCTTAAAGCTGCACTGCAACAAGAAAGCCTACGAACCGGAAATAACATTTTTCTATCACCAGAATAAAACAAGAGCACAAGAGGAGAGAATGATTTTTGACAAGAGAATAGCTGAATGTGTTTTTGGTGTGTATAGACTGAGGAATAGGAGGCCTATTTAGGGCTGGGCATAAATCCGAATTTGGCCCGAATCCTATCCGATCCATCCAAAATTTCCTGGTCAGATAACCGATCCAAAATATTTGGGTGAGAAAAATTAAGAACCGATCCGATCCGTTTTAAACCGGGTTGGATTTGGATCAACCTTATAAACCATCCGGAAAAAAAACGATTCGATCCGAATTTTTTTAATTTACATTTTATACTTTTAACATACGTATCGCATTATTATTCGTTGGTTCCATGTCTTTATCATGTATTCTCCAACACTTAATCTAATGATCTATCCATACAAAACCTCTAACACCCCACTTCATTCTCTCATGTCAACCCTTTATTAAATTAAATTTGGTTATGTACTAAGTATGAAATTATAGTTATGGTGATGGATTTTATGATTATGGTAATTGATTCTGATCATTTTATGGAATTATGATTATGGATTGCTTAATGTATTTTGAAATTTTAATTCCTACGAAAGTAGGCTTTTTGAATTCGGATCAAAACCGAATCCAATCCCAACCGATCCGGAAATCCGGATCGCTATTTTAAAATTCGGATACGGATATAGAAAATCTCAAACCGAATAATTCGGATTGGATATGGATTTGCTTGAAATCCGATCTGAAATCCGGATGCCCAGCCCTAGGCCTATTTATACTATGAGGATGACCATGGATATGAAAAACAATAGTGAATTCACAAAAGGAGCCTGCGTCCTGGAGCCCAAAATTGGAGTTGCATTCTTGTTCGCAGGTCGTGTAGGCACACACAAGGTTTTGGTGCTCCAAAACGGAATTTGCACCCCCCTTACACGCGAGAGTGTATAATTTGTGCTTACACAATTATGCCTCATAGAAAGGATTCCATATAAATATTTTCATCATTTCCCTTTTTCAATATGGGACAAAATTTATTTTTCCATTTTAAATAGCAATATTTGGATGACAATTTTTCATTCACCCAAAAACCAAATTAGGCATATGAACACATAATCTTGTAGTCCTCATTATAGAAAATACAAATCGAAGTTCATTTTTCATTAATTATAAATGCATCACACTTTAATTAATGTATTTAAATTTAATTTTATAAATAATTTTTAACCCATTTTTCCAACACTTAGTTGTCGTGCTTAATGACAATCATTATAGGTTGAACTTCTAAATGTGATTAGTACTCTACTTGAGCTTGAGACAAATGTAACACCTGGCCTCATTGTTAGTTGTCTCTTGTACTTTCCATGCATTATTTGGATATAAACGTCTCTTTTAGACATGATTGCCATGACATCAGAAACTTATTGTTCTGTACAACCATGGGTTGGAATTAGGTAGTGACAATACATTTACTAAATATTATTGGTGCTGAACTTTAATTTGCAGTGAATGAACAGTAAAAACAGTAATGGGCTGGATTTGTCAGGTGGGTCGGGGCGGGTTACATTTTTACATCTGAACCGTTCGATTTGTTTGTTTTCATTTGATTCGTTTATTCAGTCATATATAATGATTCGTTTACATCTGAACCCTAGCTAATGGTGCCGACTGATACAGGAAGAAAATACGGACAAAAAAAGAGAGAGAAGAACAAGAACAATTGATCTTTGAGGATTTCAAAGGATTAAAGATTCCATTGTTATTATTCATCTGAGGGAAAAAGGGGAGGAGAGGATGAAACCTAATCGACGTTTGTTTTTCTATATTGCTTCGACAACCATGACCTACTTGACGAATTTTAGGGACCCTCTCAATGTCACAGGAAACCATTGATAAAACGAACTTGGAGTTAGTTTTGACTAATATACAGATGAAATTATGAAAACGATATGACAGCAAAGAATATTGATAAAACCGTAAAAATAACATGAAACATAACTACTATCAATGTGTTCTAGGAAGCTCTACATTATCCCTTTGAGCACACGTCTTCGAATTTTTTTTTAATTTCTATATTTCTAGTTCATTACTATGTACAATATAGTGTTTGTTTTTATTATATTTAGTAATCATCTGAGACTTGTATACAGCTTAACAAAGAGACGCTGCATTTAAAAACTAAAAATAGACCAGCAAGAAACACTTCCATCATTTTCTTTTTCTTTTGGTTTCTTCATGCCCATGCATAACTAGGAAGATAAACCCTAGTAGTCAGTAGTAACGTTCTTATGAAATGAGAGACCACAATTTGGCATCCATCTCATGTCGCACTCTATATCAGCTTCCAGTAATTTATCTCTTGAGAACTTTGGAGGACTATGTTTTCTCATCACATCAATTAACTTACCATATGCTACGAATAAGTAATATGTTAGTAACTAGTGAGAGAAAAATATTGGGAGGGTTACAAAATCATATATCAAAGCTCAAATGCAACTCCATGAGATATATATACGAAAATAATGTACAAATGTAAAGTGTAAACGTACATCAGTGATATTTATGTGTAAAATACATCACTATTACATAACACATCTATACCTATATATGGAAATATGCGAGGGGAAAGCTAGTAGAGTCTCCCACAGACATTCTCTTTTCTCCTTCTCATCGTGTAATATAAAAGTTTCATGATGAAACCCCCATATATCTAACAACAAATTAACCATGGAAGAGCCAACAAGCTAGAAAATGAATAGTCGAAGTAAGAAGGAAGAAAGAGAATGGTTGAAAGGAAAGATTGCTAGTATATATATACACTCCTCTATAAGCCAAGGCATGAGAGTTCTCAATCATAATTGGTTTTGGTTTCATCATGGAAAAGGTCGGGCCAGTAGGAAGAAGAAGCACTACTGCTTCTTATTCCTCCATTACTAGAAGTGCTGCAGCTGGCATCTCCAGCATTGTTCATTAGAGTATCAGTCAACGGTGTTGGAATATGAGAAGAGTACTGAAGAAACGATGGAGGGTATTCATATATTTCCGGTGGGTTCTTCTCTGCTTGGCTGAAACTACTGACCATTTGAGTAAAGTTGGTGCCATCACCCATTTCATCAATTTCAGGTACCGGAAAAGTACTGAAAGGGACTTGTGCGTTGTCCTGATGGGTTACTAAGCTTCCATAATGGTGTGGTTGAGAAAATGAACTATGATTTTCATGTACTACCTGGGTTGGATTTAGAACTGGGAGGTTTCCTTTCATAGGAGGAGGAGGAGGAGCATAACTACCAGCGTCTGTGTTTAAAAAATGTGATTGGAGCACATATTGCTGGTGCAGGTATTGAAGCTTAACCAACTGAGCTACAGCTTCTGCAGCATCATGAAGTGATGCAGCAGCATGTTGATCCAACGGCTGATACTGCAGCGGCAAAAGGTCCTGGAAGTTGGAGAAGAGGTCAGTTCTGGGTTGATGAGTCATCGGATCGATCCCCATCTGGATCAGTTTTTTCTTCAAATGAGTGTTCCAGAAATTCTTGATCTCATTGTCCGTTCGTCCATCTAAATGTGTTGCAATTACTGACCATCTTGTAGTTACATATCAGACCAGTTAGTTTATGATCTACTCAAAGCATAGACATAGAAACGAACATGATCGAGGAATTGGTAGAAGAAATATACTTGTTTCCGAGGAGAGAATGGAGATGTAGAATGGTTTGCTCCTCCTCTTCAGAAAAATTGCCTCTTTTTATATCAGGTCTTAAGTAATTTGTCCATCTTAACCTACAGCTCTTGCCACATCTATTGAGACCTGCAATATTAAGAGTAAATATTCATCAACTTCTTGAAAAATATCCCAGTAGTAGATCAACGTTCAAGCTTATAACTAATTAGTAACTACAACATATTAGAGACTTTTATTTTAGTATAGTACGTATAGTAAAGCAACAATCTTAATCGATGGAATGAATCAAGGGTAAAACCTGCAAGCTTGGGGAGAGCTCGCCAGCTTCCATGGCCGTGTTGTTGTATGTACTGCACAAGCTTTTGATCTTCTTCGGGAGTCCAGGGTCCTTTCTTGAGTCCAGATTCCTCACAACAAGGAGATTTTCCCATTCTGATTCTTACAGAGATCGAGTTATAGTGGGGATGGTTCTAGCTGTTTATTTATACACATGGAGTTTCAGAGTTGAAAGATGATGAGGTTTTAACGGCACACGCTAAATAAAGAGCAAAACCTTCAGATAGAGCTCGTAATGTCAACGTTGCAGGTCGTGTTTCATTCCTCAGAGAAGTCGATCCATGCACGCAAGAAGACTCTTTGGTCATTGTTTGCATGGCTAGCTTCACAATGGAGTCAAGCTTAACAACGACATTGATCTTACGTAAACATCTTCAAGAACAACGATCATAATGATTTCAGACATATTAATTATATATAGCATTAACTAGAAATATTTGTTGATCGCACGGATATATCATAATTATGAGATCTGTTATAGGATGGAATTGAAGCTTGTGAGATTGAACATGCATGGCCGACCAAACCAAAAAGCTTCAATTTGCCTTAATTTTCATCTAACTTGCGGCATGTTTGTATTTAGATTGAGACCTTATAACAAGTTGTTTCTTCTTCTGGTCAAAAGACAATACTCGGGAATATTTAGGGAAGCCAAAACGTGGAAGTGAAAGAGAGTTCAAATCATAAAACAAACTTCGAATTAGCAATACTTGTATATATGCAAACAAGAAATCAGATTATATATGTGACACGTGAAAACTAGTTGCTGTATCAGTCTCAATCTCACTCAAGTTTAGGGTTAGTGTTTTCCTCACTATGCTCGCGACTATTAACGTTGCTCTTTGTCTTTGTTTTGTTTTTGACTTGCTCTGCGCGCAGTGCTTGGAGGATTAATGGTACTGTTAGAGTTGAAGGAGTGGACGGAGATCAGGTTCTCTTTTCTTTTTCTGATCCGGCTGATCGATAGGGCTAGGATCTGGCACGGTGCTCCGGCCATAGGGTTTTAATAGAGTGCCGATGCCCTTGCCGGAGTATGATGGTGTTTAATTGCTGAGCAAAAGCTGCCCTAGCCTCGATCATGTCAAGTACAGCAGTACAATTTTCCTTACTTATTGTGTATCAAAATGTACTGAATTTACCATCATCTAGAAACACAAAAAATACTCTTATCATTACTCGCAAAATGTTACTTGTAACTGCAGAGACATAGCTAATGACAATGTTGACATGTTTCTACAACTTATCTTTAGATCAGGTAACTTGGATAAACGAGATAAATATAGAAAGCAATGTTTACTGATCCCTTCTCCAAGTCGCCCCCAAAACTGGTTCTTATTTAATGTAAAGTTTACCCAATTGTACGTGTATCAATACGTATTGAATGATTTACTTGTCATCTTAATAAAACTCTTATCAAACTTTCCAGTATGTAACTTTTAACTGTAAGGCCATTACTAATGACAATGGTGATTTGTTTTAACAACCTTTCTCTAAATCAGGTAACTTGGAAAAACTAGCTATAGACAATAATCTTTGAAAGCAATGTTTTACCAATCCCTTCTCCAAGTAGCCCCAAAAACTGGTAATTGTTTAATGTATAATTACCCTACTGTATATGTATCAAATTGTACTGAATAATCATGTAGGATACGTACTCTTATCAAAATTCCCCAAATACTCCTCAATCACCCAAATAATGTTACTTGTTACTGTAAGGACATGGCTAATGACAATGGTGACTTGTTTTCGGAACTTTTTTTTTAAATCAGGTAACAAATTGGAAAAACTGCTGTAGAGAAATAAATCTTTGAAAGCATTGTTTACCAATCCCTGCCCCAAAAAATATGGTACTTTATGTGCAGGCATAGATCACTGTTAGAAAGAGAAAGCAGAAGAAGAAGTTCCCATTTGACTTAAAGGGTTAGGGCAGTTAGAGAGGAAATTGGTTCTCCAATCCCCACCAGGTTTTCTGTTCTTTTCCTTTTGTGTGTAAAACAGATAGACGACAGTTTTTAAACTCTTCCTGAGTAGTAATTTTTTGGTGGCTTGTCCCCATTCACCTTGTTTCTTATGCATGTTTTCCTTTGCTATTGGTAACCTTCTGTTTTGTAATATCAACCACTAAAGAAAGTAAAAGGTTGCTCTCCAGTACAAGTTAATCTCTAAGGCAAAGTTAAGTTTATTGTACCATTAAAGGGAGCGCTTAGCTCTCCATATAAGCTTGCTCTCAAGAACCATAAACTAACTCCCATTTGGATTTTGGGGTAAATCTTGGACTGGAATAGATTGCACGCATGCAGGTTATCTTACTAGTTTCAGATCTTGTTTTGATTAGTTGCCCTGTGAAATTTAAAGACAATTTACATTGTCATCAAGACCATCTCTACCAAATTGAGTTGGTTTATTTCTGCAACCAGAAAAGATCCAGCCTGGACTAGTAATGGTGATCTGATATTTTTAGCTAGAATCAATAGTCTCCTTCCCCCCACCACATATGTTTCTGGGTAAGACACATGCTTTACAACTTCATCACATCACAGGAATAATGATTATATAGCCTTTCTCAAATGCATGACATGAATTAGCTAGGCTTTGTCTTACGGGGGCTGTGCAGTGCATACACGGTATCATAAAGATTCAAATATAGTTACATTTTCCCTCTCTTCATCGCTCACTGTTTTTAAAGCGGATCCAAGATGATCATCATCTGTCAACTCCCAAACCATAAGATCAACCTCCCAGCTACGGTAGGTCACAATATGCAGACGCCCTTGGCGCACACATATATCCATGACGTTACCAAATGATCGAATACAACCTGCATCAACAGATAGATAGATAGATAGATAGCAGGAGATCTTAAAGTCTCTAGAGTACAACTTAGACTATGTTCTCTTCTTTTTTGTAGTTTTGTTATGGGAGTGCTATTCATTCACATGTTATTCACACACCTTATCTTATAAGATCGGAAAGATAGATGTACAGTACAATTTAATTGACCCCAACATAAGAGAGATATTGCTAAGAGCGCTAACTTAGAACTCAATAAAATTACCTTAATTAGTTTATTGGATCGTAAGCAAACCAAGTAACAAAAAAATGACAATTAAAGGCGTAAAGAGATGAGGCTGAGCCTGTCAATTAAGGTTGGCAAAATAGCATGTGTCAGTAAATATTAAAGGCGTGATGAAGTTGTAATTAGTTTACCGATGAAGTTGTGATGAACCAAGACCATCTTTATCAAATAAATTACACTTGCAGGAGAGAAACTGAGACCGTCAATTAAGGTCGATAAAATAATGCACTCTGAGCTTGATTTAAATTGTTAATTTACAACCTGAATTTGTAATTGCGAAATTTACCTCCTCAACTTATTAAAAAGTGCCGATTTACACCTCCTCCGTCAAACTTAACGGTTTCCATTCAATTAAGAGTGTGCCTAGAACATAAGGAGTATTTTAGTTATTTTATATTTATTTTACTTTTTAAATAAATTACATAAGAAATTTATTTTTTGTACATATATGTCTACTTACTCATAATATTCTTTTCTTCTTCTTTTTTTCTTCTTCAAAATAACGCACACCTTATGTGATATAATTTATCAATAAGAAAAATTATGTGGATAACTAAAATTGAATTATCAAACCATGCATTATTTTAATTAATAAGAAACATTATATAATTTGTCTAAGACTAAACAACTCAAATATCTAAACAAAAGTAGTTTTTAGGTCACAAATACAATGATATAATTGTAGAAAATATTGTACAAAAATAAATTTCTTGTGTATTTTTATTAATAAAATGAAATAAATATAAAATCACGAAAATACCCCTTATGTGATGGAAACCGTTAGATTTGACGAATGGGGTGCACATTGGCAGTTTTTGACAAGTATGAAGCTAAAATTTAGCAATTACAAGTTCGAGGTGCAAATTGACAATTTGAGCCAAATTTATAGTGTATTTTGGCTATTATGCCATTAAGGTCCCTCCATGAATGAATGAGTTGGGTGAGAAACTGAGAATTCTTTTGTTTATACTAGAAAGAAAAGTAAGCTAGCTGTTGTTCCTTTCAGTTTCCAACTTTCCATGTAGTTTTGCAGCTGCTCATTTTAACCCTAAGTTTTAATGTATAATTGAATATAGTTCATGAAGATCTTTGTTTCAGTCTTGGTTCTAAACCCTAAACCTAGTAGTTTTGATCATATCCCCCAAAAAAAAAAATTAACTTGAACGAGATGCATGGGCTTGATCTGGATCTCACAGGCCCGTGAAAGCTTGTAAAAATAAGGGCATTGCGTGGCGTACCTTCCCCATTCAAGAACAGCAGCTCAGCTATTCAACCTTTCAAAGCAAAACATTGCTGTAACAAACATAATATGCATTTATAAGGACAGTTGGGTTCGCATTGAAAGCATTTTCTAACTACTCGATCGGCTCGATCCTTAACTTTGAATCAAGTTGTGCAGCTTTAGCTCATGTGGGCATGACCGGCATCATGCACCACCACTCTCCAATCATGCACTACATCTCTTCCTCCATACTCACCACATCACTAGCAGCACCACCACTATCGCCGGCATCGCCCATCTTCTTCCTTTAGCTTTTCCATTTGCTTGTCGTTTTCTCACCAAACCCTCTGAGCTAGATAGCTTATACACCTTGCCATGGCCAACCACGCTGTTTTCAGGTCCTCTCTTGTTTGCTTAGCCCTAGTTGTAGTGTTGGTTGGGATTTACACGCAGTCTTTTAGGAAGATGATGGTGACGTACCTGCTTGGTGTGGTCGGATTCGGGGGTGTGCTTTTGCCGGATTGGGCTTACTTTGACAGGGACTTTTCGCGGTGGGGTGCTCCGGTTACGGTTGAGGAAAGAGCCTTTGCGAATGCAACTGCTGAAAGATCTGGATTAGCAAGGTTTGTAATACATGATGCCTGGAAATACTTATATATCAGTTGTCCTCAATCTATTAACTTTTTGATTGATGATATATACTAGCTAGGAAACCAAATTCTTGATTGATGATGCAGTATTTTTGGGTTCGATCGGATCACTAGTAAAATAGCAATAGCCTGATGTCGGGAAATTGAGTTGAGCCTAATCACTTGGCTATGCTAGCTAGATTTTGTGTATTTTGTAATGTTGGATGTACTATGTAGGGTGTTACTAAACAGGAAGGAAAAATACATAAAAACGTACCCATACGCATGCTAGCTTAATCACTTATAGGCTACAGTTGCATACTATTGCATTGACAGAGACTTGAAAGAATCTCAATTTTCTTATCGAAGTATTATTTTTTGTCTAATAGTGAAAGTTTAGACCATTTCTAGTTAATTTGTGAATTTGTGCGAGTCACTTCAGTACGTATTAGACAACTGTATTCTTAGTTTTTCATAGTAAAAAGTAAAAGAAATTCCCCCCAAGTACTCAAATTTTAGATGAAATTTTACTTCTTGTTACTTGGAGCCAATGAAGTTGGTTGTGTTTTACCAATAGAGTGACATATATGCACCAACTTAAGAGTGGAAACTAATTACAATCAGGAATTAGGTAAATACATATATATATATATATATAATCTCATTGGAGGAATCCCTCATTTTGATCATTTTGAGGAATCGATCATTTAACCTACTTTTTTTTTATCACAAATTAACATCTCTACCGTTCAACTTTCATGTTTATATGAGTAGATCATATTTAGAAATTTTTATTCTATCTGATAATCGTTCGAACATTGAAAATTGTAATTTACAAATAAAAACATGAACGGTTCAGGTTTGACAGATTTCATACGTCCATTGACTTCATCTAGTTAGATGCATTAACTATCACTATTTTGGCTAAAAATTTACATGATTGATCTACACATATAAACCTAATAATTGAACGGTGGAGATGTAAAAATTCAATCAGATTATAGCCTAATAATCGATTCCTTAAAATGAACAAAATAAGGGATCACTTAGTGGAAGGGTCCTATCTATATATATAGAGCAGTCAGGTTATAGCTATAAGTGCTTCAATGAATCAGTTGAAGGAGTAATGAAAATTATGTAGACTTTCCCTGGCCTCTAGCTAGACTAGCTTAATTATTGCCTTATAGTTAATAGTTTTTGAAAGGGACTATGTCCTAATGAGTTCACAAATTTATGCTTCATGGATGTGTAGAAGAGTGTCACAAATTTGAGAACATGTTTTGCTTTTGACTCCGGTATGCACAAATGTTCTTAGTCTTCTGACTTGTGAGAAACTGCTCTTGTTTGCAGATTCAAAAGATATCCTATGAGATTGGCTGCTTATGCCACAATCTATGGCTTTGCTGGGTACAAGTGGTGGAGCTTTGTATCAAGTTAGTGAAAAATACTGGTTCTAGGGCACCTAGTTTCTAGTTCCTCAGTGTGTAAGATCCCCTACATTATATGAATTTGTGATAGTTCTACCACACTAGTGTGCAGTATACAATTGTGAAATTTCATACCGTTGGATCAGGTGACAAAAGGGAGAAGACAGATCAAACCGTAGAAATCATGAAGTATACCATACACTAGTGGTTTAGGTTTCTGAAGATTGTTGGATTAGTCTCGACCATTCTTTGTAAGTTTGTAACAACATGGCCTGGGTGATTGAAGAGTGAAAATGAGAAAGAAAGGAAAGGGGTCATCACTCACCCAACCAAAATAATAGTCACAACGGGGCAAGGACATTACATCTGTCTTCTCCATCATATCAAACTTCTTTTGTTTCTTGAATTTTTTTTTTTTCATCAATTGGATTTTCTTGAAGATGCATGGGACTTCTTTAATTTGAGTGATGATCTTTATAATTTGGAAGGGCCTAACAAACATCCCAACATATTCACTCAAACATCCAGAATACGTACATTTCCTAGGTGATAATATGTACAAGAAAAAAGCGCAAAAATTAGACTCCAAAACTTTACGAAGTACCTGAAGTAAAAGAGCAGTTGTTGACGGTGGTTTCCGGCCGAGTCTGGGTCGTGGAGTGCCGCCGGAAAGAGATGAGAGTGACTCATGAACTCAGAAGACGGCTAGAGAAAAGTTGCAGACCCCAAGATTTATTTTTAAAGGTGGACGGCCCAGACCGCCAAGGCCCATATCAGCTAGGTTTCGCCTAGCCCGCTTAGGTCCAGTCCGCCTAGGCGAAATGTCGTCTTTTTACGTCTAAGAGTGGGCATTTCGGTAATTTTCTCATGCAATTAAAACCCTAACACCTTTCTTCTTCCTCTGGCTCGGGCAGACTCCTCATATCACAACATTTGCTGTGAACGCTCACTCTCTCTGTTTCTTCCTCGGCCGGCAAGAATCGCAGGTACCTATCTTACTCTCTAACCTTCTCTTTTTTTTCTTAGAAAATCGTTATAATTCAATTGTTTGGGACTGGCCCAATTCAAATGATGGCTCTAGAAGAATTGATTTGAGCTCTTATCAGTTTTGGTGTTTGGAAGGATCGTTTCTTTGCTATTTTTGTCTTTGAATTTAAAATTATCTTTAGCTTTAAGACTATTCAATCAATTTAAGCATGTTTACTGTATATTGAAGAACATAGAAAGCTTCTGTAGATTAAAGAAAGATGTGTCTTTGCTTTCGGATAGCTTTCGATGGTGTTTTGATACTTGCTATACTGTTCAGATATGAATGGTTTGTAGATGCTAGTAGTTATGCAATCAGTATTTGCTTTTGGATTAGGATTATTGGGTAACATCTAGTTTTCGGTAGCGGATTAAATGAGAGTCCTGTTTGAGTTAGACATGTCTCACAGAATACAGCATTGTCGTCTCAGGTTGTTAGCGAGGTCTAACTGTTACGAAAATATTTGTGATGTTAGGTCCTCGAAGTGAAGAGAAACAGCTCTTTACTGCCAGCTACTGACCTGTGCTAAGGAAAAAAAGAGAGATGAGGCTGCTTACTCACAACATGCTGTCTTCCAATATTAAAGGCGTGACCAACGGGTTTCCTCTTGGTATTGAAGCAGAGAAGGTGGTGGAGAAGCAGGTGGACTTGAATATCGATTTCCTGAAGAATATGTTTGCTAAGATTGAGTGGAAGGCGCTCGTCTCTGCTGCTCGTACAATGGGCTATTCCGAGCTACCTGAGGAGGTTGAGCCTTCTAAACTTGATTCTGAGGAGTTCCTGCAAAAGTTTCATCATGCCCTTTTGGAGCTTCATCTTGAGGAGGGTGCTCTTGTCTGCCCCGAGACTGGCCGCCGGTTTCCAGTTTCTAAGGGAATACCTAATTTGCTACTTCATGAAGATGAGGTCTGAAAATGAAAATTTCTGGACTACCATTGGTTATCTTGTACTGGTCGAAAATTAGGCACTGTTCTATAGCTTTCGGCACTTAAGAACTGTAATGATTCTTTTGGTTTGATTAATTTTCCTTTTCGATGACACTTTGGCCATGGTTTGTCAATTTTCAAGTAATATCAGGGTTGAAGTGAGACGCTGAATTCTGTAGCATAATATCTGTATCCTGAGCAGTTTTTATGCAGTAATTGTTAACTAAATATAGTAATTGATTTTTCACAATGTCAATTAGTGAAGCACTTCTATAACATTCAATTTAAACGATTATTCCACAACCAGCGCACATATTGAAGCTCTTATGAATGGTAGTTAGAATAGTGTAACTATGGTACAAAATTGTACTACTTCCTCCAAATTGAATTTTTGAGTAAATAAAATAGGTAACCTATTATTTCTCTCAAGAGCAAAAAACGGTGGGCGCTACTTTCTAACTCTTTTTGCAGCGTGGGGTTTCACAAGGCGGAGGTGGGACGCCAAAAACCCAGTCAAGAACATTCAAGTATTTGGATTTGAACACTTCCCTCTCCTCGGCATAGCAATGCATTATGATGGCTGTCGATATGCTGAAGACCACCACATCAGCTCTCTTCAATTTCTTTGATTGAGGCGGCAAGTATCCGGTATCAGCCAAGCATGTAAAAAAACTCTCAATCGCTCGAGAAAGACAGTAGAGTGATATCTCAATACGCCTGCTTTTCTTCTCAATGGCCAAGGCCAGGCCGGTTGGGAACTGTCCAACAAACACGTTTCAGGCATTGTGAACAAACAATATAATCCATTCTATTACCAAGTTAAAGAGTTGGAAAAAGTTCATACCGTCCCCATTACCACCATAGGAACATTACACGTCCTGAAAATCCTAAAAAGAAAGCATGTCCACATCCTGAGGAACAATAACAATAAGGTTGCAAGATCAGTTTACTAGACTAATATATAGTGGCAAGATTTATTTCCTGACATGAAAGATAGCAACATATCCCTATATTAAAACTAAAAAAATATAAATTCCCTACAGTGTCACGTCAATGATAGTACAAGACTCCTGCTAGCATAACCAGAAATGACCTTTTCATAAGCACAAAATAGAGCTCAAATTCTCATCTCTAAGTTATTCATGGTCCACTTAAAGAACTATTGAATGTATTCAGTCCAGCTGGCTCAGTGGAGTGTTTTAGAATCCTATATATAAGCTTTTTTTTTTTGCATGTGGTTCCAGTTTCATTTAGCCCTGAGATTTTCTATTTATTTATTTACTTTTTTTTATACCTAGACATGCCCCATATCTGCTTCACAGAACTGGCTCGGCCGGGCTCCTGCGGAAATCCTCACAATCTCTACAGACAGGAAACTCTAGCAGATAACTAAGTAGCTACCTTATGGGGGTTCAAACACTGGACCACATGGGACCTGGAAATTCTAATCTAAGGTGATGAAATAAATAGAACACTTATCGGTTGGTCATACCAATAGACCTGAGTTTCAGGACATATTAAGGCAGTTTTCAGGGTTTTTCACCTAATCTACAAGATAATGTAAACACAATATTCTAGTAGCAAGTTCGCACAAAGCTTAAATGGTACAGTCAGTGTTAGATATAAAATGAAAGATCTGCTGACCAGGCAGATGCACAATATACAGAAAGAAACAAGCTTGATCTTGCAGTGCCAAGAAGACCCTTTAGTAGTATAGTGTAATGCCTGCATACAGTAAAACGAAAACATTAAAACAGCAATTTAAATTCCCTACAAATAACAGCATTACAGAAGTTCACAGAACAATATCAAATTTTTCTAGGAGCTTAAAAAAAAAAAAAAAGACTTTAGGTCCGTCAGAACGATGTGATTTCAATGATAGGGTAATGGTCTAAGTAATCAACTTATAGTCAGCTCTAACATGATATCAGGGGAGAAACAAAAAATGAAATACAAAAAATTGGGAGGGTCCATCCAAGAATCATTCCTATTGCTAGTCAATGAAGCATGAAATGTTATTGATAAAAATTCACATTTCCATTCAATATATGCTACAATAAAAGCATCAGTCACCTGTATTAACACTAGGAATGCTCCGGAATTAGTAATACATGCAGTGCTTAAAGGTATCTAAGACGGTCCAATGGATTGACTAACGCTCACACCTAAAACCACCATTTCTAAGATCTCAACATGTCTCTGAGTTCAATTCATTTATTTCCTGGGAATTTCAATTAGAAGATTGTCCCTTGAAAAAAAAATCATAAGGGATACCTAGTAGTAAAATAAATAATCAAGAAAAGAGAACATGTGAATCACCTTTTCAAGAGATCTTGCCGATGAACTATAAGGGCTGGAATAAGATATACTGGAAGATAAACCGGTAAAGCTCTCTTGTAGGCTTGAATTAGGAAAGAGATAAGATGGCCGCTACATGACTGATCTCCATGTACAATCTGGATAAAATATGAAACACAAAGACATAAATAACACTACAAAGTTTAAAAAACCAAAATCAGATGCATAGAAACAATACTAATGCAAATTGTTATCACATGGTAGGAACTTGCAAGTATGATGCATAAAGAATGCATACCGTGCAGGGAATTTGCATGGCTGGATCTAGTTTAATATTTGTTCCCACAGATTTGTAGTATCTTTCAATTGCTTCCAAATTAGTAAACGGCAAGCCAGTTGTGATCTCCTTCACACCTCGCAAGATTGACATATCCTTTCCCCCATGTTTGTTGAGAAAGGATTTATATGATGGAGGCAAACTCTCCTGCTTCAATATGTAAGCAGACCTGAAGAAATAAATTTTTATCCAATATCACGACTCAGTAATCCGTTTTCACTATCAACAACATGAATTCATAAAATCTTTAAAGGTCAAGATACTATATGACTTGACAGTGCCCGTCCATTATTGCACCAAGACAATTTAGAACTCACGCACACACCAGACAGATATTGAAAGCAATGGCTACAGCACTACTAAATATGCACATTTCTACAACAAACTCTAAGTATACTTACAGAATTTGCGAAGACGAGAGACACATAAGAAAAATGTCACCATGCTTCCAAGTGAGAGGTTTGCAAACATGACCGAAGCGTTTGCTTTTAATCCCACACCGTGTGGCCAACACGGCAGCACGCATCAGTATGTATATGGCCAAGCTCGTATGCTGCGTGTTATGCCCGGTAAGAAGCATAGACGGCCCTGCTATAAGTCCCGCTAACAAAGCCCTCCACTTGGCTGTCCTGAACTAGAGTAACACCAGAACAGAATCAATTAAACCAGAGCAAAACAACTATCTCAAATCTCAATCAAACTGAATATAATCGCCAAGACAGTTGCAAAAATGAACAAGGAACATGCCTACGGTGGCCTCCCAAGGAGGCAATAATCTCATCCACGGAGACAAATGTGCCTGCAAAAGTCCCAAGAAACAGGCCATATCTCAACGTCTCCTTCAACGCAGTAACAATCGCTTCATTATTCGTAATCGCACCCTCGCTCCTGAGCAAATACACATTAACCACATCAAATTATGACTAATAAAACACATTAACCAGTTAATAGATAATGACGTCACTAGGTTCGATTTATTGAAATAATATTATACCTGAGAGAAGCTAAGAGCTTTCGCTTTCTCAGTCGAACTAGGATGGAGAAGACGGCGAGGCCGCCTTTGAGGCCGGCGCCGATGGTGAATCCCTTAACCGAAGCAGTCACGACGCGCCGAAGCTTCTCGTAGTCGCTCAACGGCACCGGGACGTATTTGAGCGAAGAGGAGTAGCAAAACGACGACGGCGAGGGATCGGATTTTCTGCAATGCGCGCACACCAGATCTTCGGAGTGATCGTCATTCTGGCCAGTGGAGCAGGTGCATAGGTCGCCGTCCGGCGACATGGAGGGCGCGTGGGAGTGGATTAGGGGTTTGAGGGGGTAAGGTGGTGGTGGATTCAAGAAGGACTACGGCGTGGGAATCGAGAGAGGGAAAGAAGGGAGTGGGTTTAGCCGAGAGAGAGAGAGAGAGAGCGAGAGAGCCACTCACACGTGTACGACGGTTTTTTCTGTTTGGCACTCACACTTATTAGTTATTACACACGCATTTTTTTGCTTTTATTACGTGTATTTTGGTAGTATTTGGCACATCAAAACCGTATACCGTACACCAATTGTATAAGATAAGTGGCTTAGGAGTGTGTGTTAGAGAATCTCTCAGTCAGAGTTCTACTCACAAAACTGTCAAAATGATCAAACACTATGTTGCGTTCTTAGAAAACCTTTGAATTACCTCGACTCAATTGAAAAATATTAAAAAAAAAAGTGTAGAATTCAGTACATAAAGTGATTTTCCTTTGTATCAAACTGATCTACTTAATATGTCGATAGATTAACGTAGAAAGAGACATCTACATACTGTAGACGTATAAAAATTAAAACAGATGATACAGTAGAACAACAAAATTACTGTAATCTGATCCATATGACTGTCTTCTGGATATGATTTCCTTCTACTGTACAATGAGAAATTTTATGAATATGATATTACTGTAGAAAAGAAAAGTTGACACTAGTACCATTTTCTACCACAGCATATTCCCTCCGGCTAGAGCATCACCAATCGTACCGGTAAACCAAGATGGTGACAAATCGTCTCCCATTATCCTATCCAACTCTCAATAGTGACTGTTAGTTAGTAGCTTTACGTTTCTATCTTCCAGCATGTACTATACGAAGCTATACAACAATGAAAGCATAACCATACATTTCAAAATTGAGTGCAGAAGATATGGACAGATAACGTTATTAATCAATACAGCAGAAAAGAGTGGGCAGAGAAATCGATTTCCATGTGCACTTATGTATGGGCAAACACATCCTTTGACGTATAATGTTTACTAAAACAAACATTCAGTAGACAAATTCCAGCAGAATTTAGCAAGCGATGAATAACTGGGGGGTACTTTCGACAGATAATTAGCTAGTTCTACACAATAATAGCACTGCAGTATATGGTACCTACGCCATAGCTGTGCTAACCACGGTGTGTGCTAATCTGGATGATATCATAAACTGAGAACTAGGGAGAAAAAACAAGCAATGACTATTGAATGGATGCTGCAGCTAAATGAGAGCAGCAAACAGCGTATCAAGTCCTCTTTTCAGGCACGTCTTCAAGGCCAAAATGAAACGGGGTATGTTATGGAATTGCATCAATAAAGAATGCTCACCTAAAGTCTTGTTCCCAGAGTGAGATTGTGATAGTACACTTGCATCAAAAAAGCATGCTCACCTGAAGTTTGGTTCCCAATGTAGAATGTGATAGTACACATGTCTAGAGTAGCACCAAGCATTGCTATTTCCTGACAGAGTGTAAATTTTCTTGAGAATGAAGTCAAAATTGGCAGTGAACCAAAAGGGCTGGATTCCAAATGCAGAGCATCAAAGAGAAGCTAAAGATGTGTGCAGAGACATGTGTAGTATTCTTTCTTCTTGCCTACTACATTAGTCTTTTAAGAGCATTAATGGTAACCACTAAAGTGTGACTATAGTCCTACTAATCTGAATATCTAGCCGGTGCTCCTCTCGGAGTCACTGTAAAAAATCCAATCATATTCCTCCAAAAGTTCCACTGAATCTTCATTCTACCTTGAGAACAATTTTCATGAACTCGTAAACAAAATAACTTATTGCAGCCGAAGGAAGTACCTGAGTATGCAAAACACCAAAACATAAGCTTAAAAGTTGTAGTTTGGAAGGAAATGTAACATAAATGGGATAATTGCAACGTGAAGAACCTTATGGATATAATATTTGGATAAAATGATTAAAATATACACCAAGCCCTTAGTATGTACGACTTGACAATTGGAAAGTTGATTTATAGTATGACAGGACGATTTTTTTATTTATTTTTTTCTTGTGGGGGGGGGGACATAATCCCATGCAACAAGAAGGATAGAGTTTTAACTACAAGTTAGTCAGGGAATTTGCTGAATAGAAGAAAGACTTGTTATTAGGGGAAACTGATGTTTGCGCCCTACTTTCCAATTTTTATAGGAATAAAGGTCAGAATATGAGAATGCCAATTATACCCAGCAAAAGATGTATGCAGAACCAGTAACCTAGAATATGTGATATCTAGGCAAACAGATTTGCAAGTCATTGAACACAATAAATTTCCAAAGCAATATATGATTGGTTATACTTTTCCAATTCCTACACACAACGTATGACCATGATGACGTGCAAAAGTACCTAATTGACCATATTAACTACCATAAAACATATATATATATATATATATATATATATAGCATAATAAACAAGGATCTTTTAACAACATACCTGTAACAAGCTGGGAACAAGCCCTGCATAGAGTGCTGGGACCCCTCCTCGTTCAACTATCTTAATACAAGTCGCCAAGGTACTCATTTTAGTAGCCTGGGATTGCAATTGAAGCTGTCTCCTCACAACTTCAAATGGATAAGTGGCAGCTTCTGCACAGGCACCAGAAATAGCTCCATAGAGTAATGTCCTGACCGGTCCCAACTCCAGTTGGTCAAAAGCGTTCAGGCGCTCGCCATGCTGGTTCATTTTTCTAATTCTTTTCCTTCCATCCGGTGAATGCAAGTAAGCTGATTTTAATATATCATACACACCATAGAAAACAGCACCTGAAGGTGCCATGCTCGCTATCGATGGTACCAGACCCTTATAAAGGGAAAAGAACCCTTCAGTTTGGATCATGTAGCGGAAAGCACCAATGACCCCGCCCAAGCATTCCCCACCAGGAGCCACTAGCTTAGTCCGAATCTGAATCATACAGCATCTAAATTAGCATTTGTAAGTGTTCTCAGGGTTATTATCTCTCTGTGAGAATAAATCAACATACCATAAACTTTATAAAAATTTTATTTCATTTTGTGTTACATAAATGGATTAATTAGCTTTGCCCAAAAAGGGGTAGTGTCAAGACTGCAGTCAATGAAAACATTATGGATATGGCTAGCAGGTAACACAGATTTAGCATTTATCCAATAAGAAACATATTATATAATTGCGTTTTGAAACAGAAAAAAAAATAAAAGTAAAAAAAGAAGAAGAGGTAAGCAACAAGCAGAAGTGTTGGTTAATGATATGAACTAAACTCTTTGTTTATGCAAAGCCCCACTTTTCAAAGCCAAAAAAAAAAATTGTAAGTAACCACTAATGTTGCAGAGCGGTATACGCTGTTTGTGTTAATTTGTTGGGCACCTTCAGCAGGGAAGGGCTCCATAGAGAAACTGAACCCTGGATTCCTGATGTATTTGCTTCAGGGTATGTGACATATAAATACTTTCAACGACCCAATATCTTTGAAGCCTAGATATAAGTTATAGAGCACAAGTTATCTATATATGAAACTTGCATAACTGAAATGCATCTAATAGGTATGCAACTATGTAGCATGTACATTGAGAAATTGCATCCAGAAAGAGGAGAAGACCAACACTTTACTAGTTCATAAGGTACTCAAACGGTCATATAAATTACCTACATATAACAAAAAGTATACCAAGTAAAAGGCAGACATTACCTCCCATGAGCCCATGGCCCCATGGTAGAGATGGGAAAAGAGGACGACTATATCATCTTAGCTGTGTGACCCGATATTCATATCCTCACATTTGGTGTACTAAACAGATGTGTGTATTTCTATTCCTACCAACAAGCCTAAGTTCACCCAGGAAATGACCATATGAAGAACTCCAAAATAATCACTTACCGTGTCAAGAGGTAAGCAGAGGATCGTAGCAGTAATTCCAGCTGCGGCACCAGCCACAAACCTCTCAAAATGTGTAGTCTCCTTATTCCCCGAAAATCTAAGCAACTGTTTTCTGTAAGTATCATATGCATAGAAATTGATCGCTTTAAACGGAGCCGTGCGAAGAATATTAACCAAGTTCCCCTTCCAAAATCCCTTCACACCCTGAGTAACCGCTATGCTCTTAACAAGCTCGAACAGATGCCTCTGTTCACCGCGAACTATATACTCCAGCTTTAGTCTCTCAAGCGGCGCAACAAACGTCCTGATATCACACAAACAACACTCAATCAGCCACAGCCACACACCAATTCCTAAATGTAACAAACAAATAAGCAACTCCTTCGTCTAAAATTCCAAACAGAACCTTCCCATTCGATTCTAGATGTAATCGAGTTAAACAATGTCAATATATGCACACTCCACTACTAATAATTTTATCAAAACTCCAAAGCATTGTGTAGTCCGATACAACTATATAAAAATTACCATATTATCCCAAGTAAGATGCTCTACCTGGAAACCATGGCAGCTATGGCACCAGCCCACAAGTGCTTAGTGGTGTTCATGGCCCTACCTCCCCTGACCCCAACTTTCTCTCTCTTCTCATCCACAACCACCACTGCAACCGCCGCGTCCTCATCGCCGCTCTGCACCAGACACCCCGCTTTCGCCTCCCTTACAACCCCATCGCTCCTCAAACTCACCGACAAAAACGCACCGCCTCCGCCGCCCGCCAATCTCAACCGCGACCCGGAAACGACGGCGTTTGAGTTATTTTTAAACGAGACGGAACTGAGGAGCGAATTGGGGACTGTGGGGTCCAGGAACAAACCGCCGGGGACGAAAAAGGCGGAGGTGGGGTCGGAGAAAGAGAGCTCAGAGTGCGGCATTTTAGGAGGAGATGGGATTAGTGTGACTAAAGGGTTCGGTCAGATGGGGTTGGGATTACTTGGCGGCAGCTTTGCTTCCATCGCCGCAGAATTACCTACTACAATTCTCTCTCTCTCTCTCTCTCTCTCTCTCTCTCTCTCTTCTCTATTTCTGCTATCTATTTGCTTTTACCTCTTCTCTCTATCTGAAGGCTGAAGCGAGAGAGAGCTGGTTGTTTACTCTCACAGTTTTACCGTGGAGTAAATCCAGGATTTTTGGGATATTCTTTTCGAAAATAATTTGGAGAATTTGTGGAAAATGGGGTTGGGTTCTTTTCTTTTATGTAGGGGTAAAACCTATGAAGCACGGACACGTTCTTGGACTGGCGTGTCGCGTGTACGTGTGTCGGACACGGATACGCCCAAATACGGTAGGGCACGCGTACTGTATTTTGGACACGTTTTGGACACGTGCGTATCCATGGGTTGGACATGCGAAGAGAGGTACTTCTGTCTTTTGACATTTCAGAAAGGGGGTTTGACCTTCCTCGTCTCCAGCCTCATTTCATTCTTCAATTTCTTCATCTGTCTCCAGCCTCTGTTCTTCCTCGTCTCTAGCGCAGCAGCAGACCCAGAGTAATTCAGCGTAGCAGCAGCAGCACACGTAGACGAATGCACAGCACACCCGAGACGAATGCGCAGCACACCTAATTCCCCAATCTTCGTTTTAGACATATTGATCGCAGCACCCAATTCCCCAATCTTGGTTCTTATCTTCTTGATGTGGTTTTTGTTTTTTAATTTCTTCTTGTTTGGGTTGTGGTAGTGGAAGAGAGAAGTTGGGTTTTGTGACTTATGTGTGTGTGAAAGTTTGTGTATTGATTTGTGTCGATGGTTGCAGGACTGTTCATTTGAAAGTAATAAGGATCTGAAATTGTTATATTTGGTGGTACAAGATTGGGTTGGTGTATCAATTGAAGCTTCCTAGTGAAGGGTTGGTGTTTTTTTTGGTCAGAAGCTTGCTGGTATTGTTGGTGTCGATGCTTGGTTGAGGGTGAAGGATCAGTTTTATGCGTTCTGGTGAAGGATCAGTTTTCTGGTCAGAAGCTTTCTGCTTTGGTGAAGGATAAGTTTTTTGCGTTCTGGTGAAGGATCAGTTTTCTGGTCATAAGCTTTCTGCCTTGGTGAAGGGTTCCTCGAATTTAATTTTCTAGTCAGTAGTTCGAATTCAATTTTATGTGATTATAGTTTAGAGTACATGAGGGTCTGGTGTTGTGAGTTTGCAGCTTGTGACAATTTAGGCTTAAAGAGTAATTGTTTTGTTTGAACATTTGTTTGGATTTAGATATAGAGAAATTATTTTGTTTAAATTTATTTTTCTGTTTAATTATATATATAATATTATTTAATTAACGTGTCCACCGCGTGTCCGTGTTTAATCAAAATTTGATTTTGACGTATCCGCGTATCGTATTGTGTCCGTGCTTCATAGGGTAAAACAGTCTTTGCCGCCACGAATTGGACCGTTTTCGGCGCGTTTCCATGACTAAAAACATATGCCACCCTTGGATACTCTATAGAAACCTGTTGGGAAACGCTTGGATACCCTCCCAAATACCATGGATACGTTTTGAACACAGTTTTACACTTGTGTTTTTGAGAATGTATTCATTTGTTTCCTCTCGGGGTATAACTGTCTTTCCTGCAACGTATGGAAACGTATCCAACGCATTTCCAGCGCGTTTCCATCTATCTCCGGCGCGTTTCCTGGTGCTTTCTTGAGGTCAAAGATACTCCACGCTGTCGGAAACATGTTAGAAAAGACAGTTTTGCCCCTGTGTGTTTGCTCTTTTACATCCCCACCACGGGAAACTCTTATGCCTCTACGGTCTTGGTTATGAGAGAATCAGAACTTTATAAATACCTCACCTCGTCATTTGGCGCCAACTGCATTTCACTAAAACGCTCTCAGAGCACCGAAGAGAGGGAGAGAAAGAGAGCGACTGTACGAACACATTTCTAAGGTTTACTCTGCATCGATCAAATCGGAGCTCGGCCTCGGGATCCTCGGGAGGACCGCTGAAGACCTTCGCCTACTCTTCGGGAAGCTTCGCGAACTTGAAGCTCACCGCAGGTTCCGATCGATCGGAGGAATTTTTCGGGTTTCTAGTTGATTTCACAGTCAATTTTGAATTTCTCTGACGATTTGTTTGGGATCGGTTCAATTTCATCTCAATTTTAGATGTTTTGTATCTGTTAAGTGAAATTATTAGGTAATTAAGTGAGTTTTTTTTTTGCTAGAACTGGGATTGGAATCACCATTCCCAATTTATTAAGAGAAAGAAAAAGTTACAACCAAATAGAGGAATAAGGTCACGCATAACATACATACAAAACACCTATGCCAAAACATAACAAACTAAAAAACTGCTTAGTTTATCCGAAAATTTGACAAAAGGGAATGATGGAAGGAGGAGGAACATCCCACCATGTCATGCCAGACAAGGACAAACCAATATTAGTAAGAGCATCAGCCACTTGGTTACATTCTCTGAAAATATGTGAAGACCGGAACTGCATCTGTGAGATATAGTGCAAACAATTACTCCAAGCAACACGTAAACGCCAAGGAATAAGATGAGGAGCACGGAGGTAGTTAAGTGAGTAATTTAATGATAAATGCAGAACACTAAGCTGAAAAAATCGATGGAGCACATTTGAGCATTAGAGGAAAAATTGCAGAACGCTTTTAATGAAAATCCAAAGTTTAAAGTGAAGCATAAGGAAGATGAAAAGCTGTGGAAGGGATTAGAGTCTATGTTTTCGTCGACTAAAACATTGTGTGATCAGCTCACATAAACTTTGCAGCTCTTAGCTAGTCAAGTTCAGGCTGGTGAGTTCTATTCTGTGCTGTTTGGCCTTTCATATTATGCTTTGGATTCACAGTGGTATTGGTATTTTAACTTGCTCTAACAGCGGAGAAAGATTAAGAGTCCTTGGAAGGCAAGCTCTCTGCGAGTTCAGTAGCTCTTGATGGTTTGAGTCAACAAATGAATGATCTGTATATAAAACTTGATTCATCAGAAGAGACTATAAGGAATCGTAAGTTATTTTCCCATTGTTTGCTTTTTCCGAGAGGAGATTTAAAATGAAGAATGTTTAAATTTGTAGTTTATAACTTGATAAAGTTGCATATATCATTCTGTAGTGTTTTTGAATCCTGATTGTAGGTGAAATGGAGCTGGAGGAACTCAGACTCAAGAAACAGGAGACGGATAAACTTTACAGAAGTGAACAGTGCAGAACAACTTATTGTGTAACTCCAACATTCTGACTCCTAAGGTAAAGGAAATAATACATATAGATTCAAGTTAGCCCATTCAATCAGTATTCTGACCTCTTACACATATTAAGGTGTATGCTTAATATAACTACAATAGTCAGCTTTTCCTAAAACTTTGTCAACATGCATAGATTATTTTCCACTTGAACCAAGACTATTTCTGCTAGAACATTTTTCATCTTTAATAGTCAAAAAGTATTGTCTAATGTATGCATATTTCCTTCCAACAGAAGTAAAAAGAGTAATTTGAAGGCATGCACTTGGAAGGCTAACATCCATTTTGCAGTCAATTAAAATAGAATTGCACTTTCAAGTTTTCTTGGACTTTCACTATAATGGCGGTCATATGTCTTTTCCTTGCAGATGCTATGATTAAGAACTTTGAAGAACCTCTAGCAACTAATGGGTTGGCTACAGAGAGTTTGAACACAAAATTGGGTGAGGTGCATCTTGAGTTGAAGTTAAAAGAGGAGTAAATCAGACGTTTGATAACTGCACAGGAGAAATTGGAAACAGAAAAGCATAATCTCCATTTGAGCAAGGATGACCTTGTTAAGAGATTAGATATGTCAGTCCTTGAGATGAAGAACCTCGAAGGTTTTGTTCATGTATTGGCTGCACATTTGGTTGAATTGGATAGACAAAGTGTAAACTTCCTACAAAAGTTTGATAAGCTAAACTCTCTCTATGAGGCGTGCTTACTGTTAGTCAATCAGGAGAGAGACCATTCTGCCAAGCTTGCTCAGAGACGGTATGATCAACTGCACAACAGGTTCTTGAACTTAACATCAGAAAGAGATGCTATACAATTGGTAAACCGTCTGATCGTCATCGCCTAGAAGCTGCTACTCATAAGAATTGAATGAGATGAAGAGGCTCAAATTGGTTAGAGAACTATCATAGCAATTTGAGTTCTACTGACTCGGCAGCCAATTTTTGCCGATGAAGACGAAGCTGGGAGTGGTAACGGTACTAGTACCCACTCAGTCATTTTGTCGAGCATTTGCTGAGCGCTACACAAATTGGCAATTTGGACATGAAGATGGGTTTACACCGTTTACTGGGAGCAGAGAAGACCCTTTGAGCGTCCTTTAGACTTGTTTCTCAAATTCTTCCATTTGTTACTCAATTTTTGTGTTCTACATCTACTGTACACTCAAATCATTCATCTCTTTTTAGTGCATATTTACTGAGTCTGATTCGAAGGGCCATATTCGGATCATCGCCACCACTGTCATGAAATGACACTAAGCTCGTTGTACTCATGGAGAGAAGATCAATTGTAGTTACCTTACTTCGATTCAAAGAGCGAAAAAGAGGAGAAGAACTCCCCCTACTAATCAAAACCAATCTTTACATTTCAACTCGAGCACAACTACATCTACAGCAATGCTTCTCCCTAGCTTGTAATGAAAAAAAAAATACTTCACCCTAGCTACTCTACTTGACATGATATCAAATCCAATCCGAGCAACAGTAAAACATGCACACAGCTACATTTACCGCGCAGTAAAATCTCAGATTCTTCAGTAACTCCTTGCCGACGAACCTCCGTGTCCGACTGCGATTCCGAACAACAAACCGGAAACGCCGAACATCAGCGAAGCCTCCAGAAACATCTCCATGACTCCACAGAGCCTGAGCCTCTTGTTCATCTGCCGCTCCCTCAGAACCTCCATTTTCAAATCTCCGATCTCTCTCTTCAACTCCTCCTCCTTCTCCTGAGCCACAAAAATCATCACCTCCGATTAATTAAGCACAGAAAACAGATCGGAAATCGGAGGAATCGAAGTCTTGAGAGAAGAAAAGCGTACCGTGGAGGGTCGCGGTGGTCGGCGGCGGCGGTGAGGCGGCGAGTGGCGGACGACGGTTTGAGCCGCGAGAGAAGAAGAGCGACTTTGATCGAGCGAACTGCGTTTCTCGATTTCGGAGCTTCGGCTTCGGCTAGGGTTAGGGTTTCGGCCTCCATTTCTCTCTCTCTCGTCTTCTTCGAATTCTTCACTGTGAGAGAGAATCTGGGTTTGGATTTTTGAATCGAGAATTTGGGGGATCTGTTATATATATGTGGCGGTACTTTACACGTGGCGGCTCACATTAGGACAGAGAAGAATCCGGCTATGGGCCACGGGCCCACGAGAATTTGCAAAATCTGTGTCCAACAATTTTCTTTTTTAATTCACGGAATTAAAGAATTGGTTTCCATATTTCTATTTTTATGACTAAGAAACTTTATTCATACATACAATATTGTGTTAAAGGAAAATACCTTTTGTGTGCCTTCGTCAAAGTAATGACGATAGTAAATTAGGAAATTAGTTATCAATAAGTTGTAACGTTTCAATCAGTGATTATGATCATCAATGTAATTGTTATTACCATTGTAATCGTCACCCTATATAAAAGGATTCTCTAATGAAATGAGTAGACACATTGCGTTTTACTTTTACACGTTATCAGCACTTTGCCTAATCATGAGTTTTTAGAGAAAAAAAAGAGAGAGAAAAAAAAACAACACAGAAAAAAAACCCTAATTTTTTTTCTGTTTTTTTTCCTGCCTCCGCCGCCCTAGACCTCCACCAGGCCGTCGCCGTCGCTGCCCTCCTTTCCTAGCAGCAGCCCCGTTTTCGACCCGGTCCCCTTCGATTAGCCGCAACAGCAGCCCGTCCCACTCCGGTCCCAGCCATCCGCTCGACCCCGATCCGATCCCCTTCGATCGGCCCCCCCCCCTCGATCGGCGCCCCCGATCCGGTCCCCTCGACGCCAGCCCAGCCCCGATCCGTCGACGCCGGTCCATCACCATCGCCGATCCGGTCCCCCCTTGGAACCTGCGACGCCACCCGAGCCACGCCGCAGCAGCAGCACAGCCGGAGACCCGATCCCGTTTTTACCGACGATAACTCGTCGGGAAAGGATTGCTCCAGAAGTTCTGCCGACAACAAATTCGTCGGCAGAGATTGTGCGACCCGACCCGGTTGTTTCCCTCGACCCGACCCGACCCGCGAACAGAAAACAAATATTTACCATTTCTGGTAAATTAAGGTTAGTTTTCTGAAAACTTACTGAAGTATAAAATAAATAATTACTGTTTACTACTACTGTTTAATGCAATTAATTGTAAATGTGAAATTTGATTGTATATTTGGTATTTTTACTGCCTACATAAATGTTTATATATATATGTGTGTGGTAAATTAAGCATTAAAATTTATAAGTGGTAGACTTTATGCAATATTTTTCATTTATATGTTATCTCGAAATTAATATGACATCGTTTTTATATGCGAATATTGTATGCTATTTTTTTGTTAATTAATTATCACGCATGCTATATGTATTTTGTTAAATGTTAAATTATTCCACATATATTATGTTTAGTATAATGCCATGATAAAGAAATTTCATGTGCGTTACAAAATAAGCACAAATTTACCATGTGATAAAGTATTTTCACAAAGCATCGAAAATGTGTGACCACTATGAATTCTGGTCTCAAAATCCAATTCACATTATTGGCAATTAATTATTGTGGATGTCTTACGACTACATAATTAATATATTCTTCACTCTTGTTTATGTAGATGGCTGATCCAACTCGACCCGAATTTGAAATACTCGACTCAGAAGGAATTGAGTACTACCGTTGGGTTTCGGATGTGGAAACTGCATTTATTGCAAAAGACTATACTTTCACCATCCACCCCTCCACCGACCCTAAAGACGCAGAACCGTCTGCAAAAGTCAAAGTAAATGCCTTAATGTTTCTGAGGCGACATATTGACTCCAGCTTACGCTGGGAGTACCTTCAGTTAAAATCACCCAAAGAACTGTGGGATGCCCTGAAGGGACGTTTTGGGAATATTCATGACACTTTACTCCCAGAACTGACCGCTCAGTGGAACGAAATCCGCTTGCTTGACTACAAAAGGGTTAATGAATTTAACAAAGAAATGTTGCGCCTTAAAGCACGCCTTAATTTCTGTGGCAAGGAACTCACAGAAGATGATATGATCCAGAAAACTCTTTCCACTTTTCCTACTTCAGCTCTTATACTAGCGAACCAGTATAGGTTGGAGTATGACAAGAAAAATATCACAACTTTCAACAAACTGATCAATATGTTGCAAGTGGCAGAGCGACATGATCAAGTTCTTCTGAATAATAATGCCAGACCTGTTGGGACAAAGAAAATTCCTGAGGTCAACTATGGCAAGATAAAAGGTGGAAAGAACCCCAGAGAAAAGGGGGTTGGACGTGTTGAGCCCTACCCACGTGGGCACAATACACCACGTGGCAAGGCACCCATGGGGCCGTGGTATGGGCCATAGGATGGGCCGTGGAGGCCCTCCTAACGTATGGCGCAGAGAGGGTGGTGCTGGTCCTAGTGGCCATGGTGGTCCTAGGGCAAAGGTGCAAAAGGCACCCAAGAACCCTGCACTCAAAAGGGATAGAGTTGGAAATGAACCTTGCTATAGGTGTGGAGCTACTGAGCATTGGTACAAGAACTGCCAGGCAAGCAACAAAGTAGCAGCCAATTACAAGAGGTATAGGGAGTCTAGAGAACAAGAGGCTCACTATATGGAAGATGGAGGCGATGACGCTGATGTCAACCTCACAATTGCAGACTTCAATGGCAACATGAACCCTGCTCAGTCTATGGATGTTCCAGACTTTGATTGATCTGCTTAATTTAATTAGACTATGGTTTTTTGGTCTTAAAGTTTATTTGAATAATGGCCTGTTGAATTGGTTTTTGATGTCCAAGACTTTGATTTGATTATTGTTGGCTTATTAATAAATTTCGGATTTTATTCTAAAGTATTGAATTTTATTCGATTTTGTTTCCTATATATATACATGGTTCGAAAATAGCACTATTATGATGTGAAGCAATACATCTAGCAAATAAAAGAAAATATTATGAGAATGAAAAGAATATCATACTCTAAAGAATATGAGATATATTTTTCGACTTTATATAATAATCTCATCCCATTTAATTGTAGGAATGTATCGAGGAGAAATAGAGTGCTTAGCTGATAGTGGGACTACTCACACTATCTTAAGGAATCGACAATTATTTGTTGAATTAATTCCTTATAACACATCTGTGACTATGTTAGAGGGATCATCCCAAGTAATACAAGGGCGAGGAAAGGCCTCTTTTTTTATGCCTAATGGCACAATGATAAAAGTCACAAACGCCCTATATGCACCTAGAGACAATCGAACCTTATTAAGTTTCAAAGATATTCGTGCCAACAATTATCATTTGCAAACTTACTGTGAGAATGGAATTGAATATTTGAATATTACTTCTTATGAATGCGGAAGAAAACGCATTTTAGAGAAACTAATGCGTCAAGATAATGGATTATATTTAACTACCATCCAGATTATCGAATCTTATGCTGTCACCAACAAAGAAATTTGGGACACTGACGCATACAGGCTTTGGCATGATCGACTAGGACACCCTGGTCGGGACATGATGGTTCGTGTTTTAAAGAACTCACACAGACATCCATTCTTCCGAGGAAGAAATAAAATGGGACACAGATCCGACACAATGCAAAGTGTCGATCGTAGTACTATTTCAACACACCCATTTTCTTCTGAAGCACCAGAAGCGCTGTGTCCCTCTGCCTCATTGACTATTTCAAAGGCACATCACTCATTTTGCAAAGCCTGCTCTTTAGCAAAAACAGGATCGAGACCTTCCTATGCTAAAGACATGAAACAAAACATTCCATTCTTACAAAGGATACAAGGTGATATATGTGGACCTATTCATCCAGAATGCGGGCCATTCAAGTACTTTATGGTTCTGGTAGATGCTTCGACACGCTGGTCACATGTCGCATTATTGTCCACAAGAAATGCTGCATTTGCAAAACTCTTAGCACAAATTATACGTTTAAGGGCTCACCACCCTGATCACCTTTTAAGTCTATAAGGCTTGATAACGCTGGAGAGTTCACATCAAAAGTATTTGATGATTATTGCATGTCAATTGGGATCGATGTAGAGCATCCTGTACCCCATGTGCATACACAAAATGGTCTCGCAGAGGCCACCATTAAAAAGCTACAGATGGTGGCTAGGGCACTGGTTATGCGCACCAACATACCTATATCTGCTTGGGGTTATGCAATATTACATGCAGCTTTACTTATTCGTTTCAGACCCACTGCTAGCCAACCATTTTCTGCGTACCAGTTGGTCACTGGATATTAGCCTGATATTTCACACTTACGCATATTTGGTTGCGCAGTATATGTGCCTATTGCGCCCCCACAGCGCACTAAAATGGGTCCTCAGAGACGATTAGGTATTTATGTTGGATATGAATCCCCAACTATTATCCGCTATTTGGAACCTTTGACAGGCGATCTCTTTACCGCTAGATTTGCGGATTGTCACTTTGATGAGACTGTCTTCCCGTCATTAGGGGGAGATAAGAAAAATGATTTTCTAAGGGAACGACAGGAATTGTCGTGGTCTGTCCCCACTCAGTCTCATTTTGATCCCCGCACTTCACAATGTGAAAGTGAAGTGAAAAGAATAATCAATCTTCAGAACGTAGCTGATTCGATGCCTGATGCGTTTTTTGAGATTGCTAAAGTGACAAGATCACATATACCAGCTGCAAATGTGCCTGCAAGGTTAGAAGTCCCCAAACAGGGGCACAATGCCGCAGATAGAGGCATTGGAACCACACTTAGTGGAGGTGTGGTTGAGGCTGTGGCTTCCCAAAGGAAGAGGGGAAGGCCACTTGGTTCGACTGACACTCACCCAAGGAAAAAGAGGGCGAGTAAGGCACAACCCTATCCATTAATCATCAATGTAGAGAATCCCTCACATGAGATTGTCTCTGACTATAGTTATGTCCATGAATCAATACTGGAGGACGCTCCGATGGTTGAAATGATTCCAGAGAACAAAGAAATCTCAATGGATTATGAGGAGGCATACAAGTTGATGGAAAGATCTTCCATGTACATTGATGATGTATTTGCATACACTGTTGCTCAAGGAATCATAGAGCACGATGATATCGAACCACGCTCTGTTGCAGAATGTCAACAAAGAGCAGATTGGCCTCAATGGAAAGTAGCAATCCAGGCAGAACTAGATTCTCTGACAAAGAGACAGGTATTTGGTCCGGTAGTGCTAACCCCACCAAGTGTAAAGCCTGTAGGACATAAATGGGTCTTTGTCAGAAAGCGTAATGAGAAGAATGAAGTCCTAAGGTACAAGGCTCGCCTTGTGGCGCAAGGTTTCTCACAACGCCCTGGAATTGACTATGAGGAGACGTACTCTCCCGTAATGGACGTTATAACGTTCCGCTACTTAGTTAGTTTGGTAGTTTCCGAAGGATTGGAAATGCAGCTCATGGATGTGGTTACAGCATATCTCTATGGGGATCTTGATTCAGAGATATATATGAAAGTGCCTGATGGCCTTCCATTGCCCAAATCAAGTGACTCTAAACCACGGAGTGCGTTTGCAATCAGATTGAAACGCTCACTTTACGGATTGAAACAATCCGGGCGGATGTGGTATACCCGTCTAAGTGACTACTTGATTGGGAAGGGATATAAGAATGATGAACTATGCCCCTGCGTATTCATAAAGAAAACAAGTTCCGGATTTGCAATTGTAGCTGTGTATGTCGATGATATGAACATAATAGGTACTCTTAATGAAATAAGAGAAACCGCGAGCTATTTGAAATCCGAGTTTGAGATGAAAGATCTTGGGAAAACTCGGTTTTGTCTAGGTCTTGAACTAGAACACCGAGCTTGTGGAATACTTATCCACCAGTCTGCGTATGTCCAAAAGATACTCAGGCAATTTAACATGGACAAAGTGCATCCTGTTAGCACTCCCATGATTGGTCGGAGTTTGGATGTAAAGAAAGATCCATTTCGTCCAAAGGAAGATGACGAAGAACTATTGGGAGCCGAAATTCCCTACTTGAGTGCAATAGGCGCATTATTGTACCTAGCTCAATGTACTCGACCTGATATTGCATTCTCAGTGAATTTGTTAGCTAAATTTAGCTCAGCGCCAACACAGCGTCATTGGAATGGTATTAAGAACATATTTCGATACCTAAAAGGAACCATTGACTTGGGCCTATTCTATCCCTACACAAAGGCAAAAGGGAACACAAATGAAAATGTAATCCCTAAAGGAAATGTCGATAGAGAAGGTACCACCCCCCACACTGAAACCCCAAATAATGTATTAATTGGGTTTGCTGATGCTGGGTACCTCTCTGACCCACATAAAGGTCGTTCTCAAACTGGTTATGTATTCACCATTGGGAATACGGCGATATCTTGGAGATCAACCAAGCAAACCCTTGTGGCTACCTCCTCGAACCACTCAGAGATCATAGCTCTACATGAGGCGGTTCGTGAGTGTATATGGTTGAGATCCATCATTACACATATTCGAGGGACTAGTGGTTTAAGTACTACCACTGAAGAGCCTACCTGCATTTATGAAGACAATGCAGCTTGCATCGAACAGATGAAGCTAGGTTATATCAAGGGTGATAATACAAAACACATATCGCCAAAGTTTTTCTATAATCAGCAACAACAAGCTCTCCTCAAGATTCAAGTGAATCAAGTAAGATCTGAGGAGAATTTAGCAGATTTGTTTACCAAATCATTACCCAAAGCAATATTCGAGGAACATGTGAAAAACATAGGAATGCGAAAGCTTTCAAAGCTTCCTTGATTAATGTAAGGATCAGGGGGAGATATAGACTTCAGGGGGAGTCTAATACACACATGTCATCCTCAAAGGTTAAAGGTGCGTTGTGCTCTTTTTCCCTTCGTCCAAGTTTTATTTTGTCCCACTGGGTTTTGTTACTTGGCAAGGTTTTTAATGAGGCAACGATCTATGCACCATTCCGTCTTTGACTCGGCACAAGGGGGAGTGTTAAAGGAAAATACATTTTGTGTGCCTTCGTCAAAGTAATGACGATAGTAAATTAGGAAATTAGTTATCAATAAGTTGTAACGTTTCAATCAGTGATTATGATCATCAATGTAATTGTTATTACCATTGTAATCGTCACCCTATATAAAGAGATTTTCTAATGAAATGAGTAGACACATTGCGTTTTACTTTTACATATTGCACTTAGTTTAGTCTTTGAAAGATAAAAGCATTAACTGTATGCATTATCTTTTCAACACTTATTCATTGCGTTGACAACAATACTCAGTTGTAACGTTTGTAACTCTTAAAAATAAACACAGTAACTATTGATGAGTCAAAATTCAATAGATGATTACCACACGAAAAAACGATGAGTCAAAATAACTATAAACAGACTATCAACATAATCGTGAATGCATATACTTTTGGACATAAGCTAGGTAGAATCTATTTTCTTTCGTCTAATCCTTACATTACCCAAATATTAAAAAAAATATGATTACAAATCACTTGAGGGCAACTACAACAAAGAACTCGTATTGAGTTATTAGCTAGGCTATATGCAATATTCATAACTTCAGTCAACACTAGACAACTAAATAAGCAGTCACCTCGCAAAAAAATGATTCATTACTACAATGCAGTATAATAAATCTAGACGTTTGTAATGTTTAGAGAAAATGGTCATGATATTTAGAAATGCAGAGGAAGTACATAAATGCAGACAATTACTAGCCAATCATATAAGAGAAAATTAAACAGAAATAAATGTTATGAAATCGACCGTACAAACATTCGTGCAGACAAAGAAAGCGTCCAGAATGAGACAATATATAGCTAGAGAGAGAGAGAGAGAAGGCACATTCTCCTACACACTCACACCTTTCCACCTTCTCTCCCAAAACCTCTGACAAAAACCCCCAAAACCCAAAACCCAAAACCCCATTTCTCTCTTTTCTTTTCTTTTGTTTCTTTCTTTCTTTCTTTCTTTCTTTCTCAACCAAAATCCCCATTTGTGTTTTTGAAGAACAACAGCAAGCAAGTCATGGATACTCCTCAAGACCCCAATGTGGGTTCTTCTTCTTCTTCAAACCCCAACATGGGTTCTCCTTCTGGTTCAAACCCCAATGTGGGTTCTTCTCCCCAATTCGCTCTCCAAGTGTCAATGGGCACCACTACTGTAATTGAACCAGTCTTCGGCTGCAGAATCGACCCTACAGCTCGTTTGGTCAAGAATAATGGGAACTTGTATTCCATTGAAGGAGTCCCGGAGCACAAGTTAACTCACAAATGGTCAGACTCCTTCTTTCTTCATGTTAAAGAATGTAAATTTATAATCTTTATGGTGTTTCTTTATCTGGGTTTTGATCAATGTATGGCTGGGAAGAAAACAGAGCATGATTCTGTGTTGGTTGTGATATTTAATCCTAAATTTACATTTTGATGTTAAAGAATGTAAATTTATGATCTTTTTGGTGTTGCTTTGTCTGGGTATATGTGTTCTTTCTTTACTTGTTTGGTTTACATAATCAAAGTAACAGAGGAATTACTTCTTCCTAATGGTGTTTCTTTATGAATGTATTCGGTTTGCTCCATTATGATGCTAAAGGATGTAAATTTATGATCTTTTTGATGTTGCCTTATCTGGGTATGTGTGTTCTTTCTTGACATGAATGTGAATGTGAATTTGTGCTCTTCATCTCCTAATGAGTTGCTCTGTGTATGGTTTCTTTATATGAAGGTTTGTTTGGGTTGTCAAAAAAAAAAAAACAGAGGAAGCAAGTACTTTTATGCATGGCAAAATTTCTGTAAATGAGAAATGTGGCTTCATCTGTAAACAAGTACTTCATTGGATCTTAAACAATTTCAGCTCTGATTCATTAACTTATTACAAGTCGTAGATAATATCTGTTTTGTTAAGTATTGTAGAACATTTCATTTAATTAGTTTCCAAGTACTTTAGTTTCTCTGTGTGCTTTGGATTTCATATATGCTTTCCACACACACACAGACATAGATATATGTAGGATCATACAGATATATACACATATATATATATATATATATATATATATATATGTATGTATTTTGTGGATAGGTAGAAAAGTACTAAAAATATTATAAAAGACCACTTAAAATTAGAAGTTTAGAACTAACGATAATAAACAAAGAGGGCCATAGAGAACAGACGCATTATATAATCTTCTAAATGCATAATTAACGTGACTGTAACTGTATACATTGACTGAATTCGTATTATTTGTTTCATTGGCGTATTCATACAGATTTGAACTTTTGATTACTAGCTGCTTAAAGTCCTTATTTGTTTATTTATTAGGTTATTATTGGAAAGTCCCAAGTGAAAGTCAGTTCCTGTTTTGTATATTTTGTTTCCAGCTTTTAGCCACAACTACAAATTTTAGAGAAAAACAATATAGGTGATAACTTGGAAGCATACACAGGTATCGGCAGTATAACGTGGAAGCAAATAAAGACGAGATGAGGTGCTCTGTCCACCCTGATGAGGTGGCCACTTTCCAGTGTATTCAGTGTGTCAGACTGAAGCTACCTGCCAAGGGAAGTTACCATTGCTCGGGCGCTTGTTTTTCTAAGGCATGGAAGAAACACAAGAGGTTCCATAATTTCAGTAGAGAAGCTTCTGGTGAGACTTCTTCTGGTAATCAACCAGCAGACGAAGAGATATATAACTGGCCTAAGTTTAATGATAATTCACTAGTTAAGCTGGAACGAGATGGAATGCAATGGGTTGAGGTGGGCTCTTCACTGTCTTATACACCCACCAAGGAAGACATTGGCTGCAGTTTGATGCTGGTAACTAATGTTGTTGATTGTTTAACTGATCTGGATTTGCCGAGTCACATCATCCAGACAAATCCTGTTCAGAACACGGGAATTCAGAAACCTCGCCGCATGCTGCAGTGTTTGTTGAAATCTGGGGACTCTGATATCAAAGCACACTCTTCCGGTGGTGTAAAGTTTAGTGTGCTATCATATAATCTCCTTACTGATCTTTTGGCTCATCTGAGTAAACGCCACGGCCTTCCAGACTGGGCTCTTTCTTGGGAATACCGTCAGCAGAATTTACTAAATGAGATCATTGAATATGATGCAGACATCCTCTGTCTTCAGGAGGTCAATAATTGATCCCTTCTAAGTCACATATACTTTCTGGATTATTATATTTTTTTTTCAAATGGTTGGCCCTAGAGGTGATACATTTTTTTTTTCTGCAGGTACAAAGTAATCATCTTGAGAATTTCTTCAAACCTGAGTTGGCAAAATATGGATACTCTGTTATACACAAGATGAGAAGAGACCAAGTAAGATTATCTGAACCATTTCAATTGAAGTGCACTTCTAATTTTTTATTTTTTTTTTATCCAAGAAAATTATCTCCTTTCCTAGCATATTATGTCCTCTTGCATGGTATTGCAGAATAGTAAGCTGTTAACTTTAGAGCAAAATGCTTTAAGCTATTGAACTTTGACTGTTATGTTTATACTTTATAGACAGAGCTGCTTTTGGGTTGCTTGTCTCGGAATAAAAACATTCATGCGGCTGGCCATATCGAATATATGAAATCTGGATGAAAATCAAATTATTTGAGTCTGAACATAGGGAATGTAAGTTTTTCTCAGTTAATTGCGTCGCCAGTTTGACCTAAATAGTAATATTTACATGCCCCTGCATAGTTAGGAATTATGTCTAACAACTATAATGTCTCTATACCATTGATCATCTCAATATAAGTAAATTATGTCTACTCCCCCAACATTATTAAACGACTATCAGGTATCAAAAGATTAGGCAGTTGGGGAATGAGCCAAATATTTTGAACTAATACCCTCCATCATGTGCTGTCTCATTATCCAAGCTAAAATGGTATCTTCCTTACTTCTCCTGTAATGAATTTCTTTCCTGTATACATTATTGTATCAGAAATTCCTGTCCCAATCTAGAAACATGTTACTCGTGATGTATTTCTTAAATTGGAAACAGGTTCATCTCCAAGCCTGTAGTTCAAGTGAACTCCAAACAACACGCAACCTGTTGGTGAAAATTTCCTGCTGCAAAATGATTTCTTTAGCATAATTTTCCCCAACCTAACCTGAATAAAGAACTGTTCAGAATTGACAGTCAATTCAAATGCATTTAGTGTACAATTAAAAGAAAAAACACAATGATGTAGGAAATGTCAAATTGTTACTTGTTTCTAACTATATCAGGAGCTCAGTTAAGGCCCTGCAGGTCTCTCATTTTGCTAGTTACTGATGTTGCCGAAAACATGTCCATACAAGTATAGCCAGTGCTCGTTGAATCCTTAAGCCTGATACTCTGGACTATCATATCATCCTATGCTTTGCAATTTATGAAAATTGTTTCTGAATGGAAAGTTTGTGGATTTTGCTTCTTAATCAGGCTAATATCTCACTGTCCCAACCTACTGTGTATTCTGCAAGATTTGTGCTTACCGAAATGAAACAGTGAACTACCAAACAACTGCAGCCAAATAATTTGACAAAACTTTTTAGAGATAGATGTTTTGCTTGATGTAGGAATTGATTCAGTGAGCTTTTGAACTTGATGACACTATCAATATACTGACTTGAATATTTGATTTTCAGACTTATGGAAGATATGGCTACTGCGGTTATGGTTGTGCTACATTTTACCGCCGTGATGTATTCAAAATAATTACAAAATATGAGGTGAGGAAGCTCAAGCTTTTACTTACAGGGGAAAACGTGAGAAAATTGATGATAGTTTATATGACAGTGGTTGATAATTCTGATTTACTTTTACAGCGTGCTTTTGATAGCTCTATATTGAGAGTGATAGAAGAATTGCTGCCAGTGGGAATCGATCAGAGAGATGAAACTTTTCAAAGGCTGAAGAAGGTTTTTATTTATTTGTAGTCTTTTCTTTTTCGATATGTTTCTGCATTATCTTTTTGCTCTATCAATTAGTTATATGTGATTTTGCAGGACACTGTTGCACTTAGAAAAACTGGAAAATGAGGAAAATTGTCTGGAATAATAATTTACATGGCAGTGGTTGATAATTCTGATTTTGCTTTTGTAGGGCGAGTCTGATAGCTCTTTACGGAGACTTATGGAAGCATTAGAAGCATTGGAACCTCAACAGAGATATAAAGCTTTTCGAAGGCTAAATAAGGTTCTTATTTTATTGTAGTCTTTTTTTGTAGATAAGTTTCTGCATCATCTTCTTGCGCTATGAAATATTTATATCTGATTTTGCAGGACAATGTTGCACTTGTTGTTATATTAGAAAAACTGGAAAGTGAGGGCACTTGTGATAGCACTCAACCAAGAATTTGTGTGGTAATATGTGTATTTCAGATTTAAAGATATATTTATATCATTAATCATTTGGTTCTGACACAGTTGTGCTTCTTATCTATAGGCTAATACGCACATATATTCAGGCAAAGATTTCCCAGATGTAAAATTGTTTCAGGTGCAGTTCGATCTCTAGCTCTGCCTTCTAAGTATGTTACGTTCTAGAATAGTATTGATTTATTGGCTCTATTTCCGATATAAGGTTGTGGACCTGATTACTGGACTGGACAAATTTGCTGAGATGAAAATTCCTCTGTTGGTTTGTGGAGATTTCAACACTCTTCCTCTGAGGTTGGTCTTCTGCTCTTAGTGAGAAAAAAACAATATTATGGTCAACTTTTTTTGCTCTTGTGTTTGGTCCCTCAGATGACTTGCGATTCTATCCATTTCCTTTTACTATATATTTGGAAATATTATATAGAAAAAACGAGGGAAAACTAGGGAAAGGGTTACATTACTAGATTTGATTTAGGGTGTTCCACGCAGCAAGCTGACCTGTTTTGTGCAATAAAGTTCAGCACCTGGAAGCCTTCAATTTTATTGGTAATGAGGAACAAATTTATGATGGATATTCTTATTCAACATTGCAGTGAGCCTTATAGGTTCATAACAACTGGCAGACTTGATAATATTCCCAGTACTGGTCCGTTGGGAACACTTCAGCATCTAAAGGCTCACCATTCATTGCCTCTGGTATGGTCATCGTATCTCAGTTGTGTTTTACGTATAATTTGGTTGCACTGTTAGCATCTTTCTTTCTACTGAGAACATAGATATATTCTCAGCCCACACTTACAAAGCACTTTTGTGCAAGCATTATGATTTCTGTGTCAAGCCATAGAAACTTGTATTTATGATTCTAATGCTGAATTAATTTTTTCAGAGAAGTGCATATGCATCTTTTTATAATTCGGATGGAATCGAGGAGGAACAACGTGAGAAGTTCAGTTCTGAAACCGAGGAGCCTGTGTTCACCCACTGGACCTCAGAGTTCACAGGAACCCTAGACTACATATTCTACACAGGTATTTGGAACAACAACTATTTCTGACTTATTAGTGCATCAGATTTTGACCTGTCTGTGTTGTGCCTAACCAATAAAAAGGGTGGACTTCCTAACTTATGGCTAATTGTCCATCACTAGAGAACCAGGTGTTTTTAACAGTATGATTGAATAATCTCCCCAGATAGCTTTAAATTGATACCGGCTCTTCCCTTCTCCATTAATGGTGTTGTCATTGAATAACCTTATTGTCAGATATGGCAATACATATTGTTACAGTCGCATATGGCCCGGGAGCCTGAATTATAAGTCAGAGATGGCTTATGTATAAAGTATAAACTGAATTCTAGTTCAGACCTTTTCCGAGGAGATGGTGTAAAAGGGAACTTGAGAGAAGATGAAAGCTTGCTTGTGGATATATTCTTTCTTTGCAATGTAAAAACTCAGCTGTTCTTTCAATTAGTGGACACTTATACTTGACTAAGTGCATCTCCTTCAGAGGAGTATTGTGAACCATGTTAGTTTATTTTGTGGTGTGTGCTTTTTTTTTTTATCTAGAAACCCAGCATCCTATAAAACTAAAACAGTTCCGAGACTTTATGTGCATCTTCCACTGGACCTCAAACAGTTTGTTGACAACCCTGAAACTCAAATTATTTTTTTCTGTTCTCCTTTTGGCTTGATTGGTTATGAGTGCTATTTTCAACTACAGATTTGTTATTCTTCCTTCAATCTGCGAGCCTGGAACCATCAAGGTTGGCTTATGGAGAGCATTGGTCTTTGAGATTGTTTTTTTTTTTTTTTTTTAGTTTTCACATCATTCTTTTTAGTTGTACATTCATTGTGAAAACTATATTGAATTGAACACCATTAATATGTTGTTAAAGTTTTTATTTATATGTGTACCATGTACCAATTGTCCTCTTATAACATCCAGGACAAGAGATGTTCGATTAGAATGCAATTTGGACTTATAAAATGAAAGTAATGTATTCTGTTGTGATGTAGGAACTATTTGCTTAGTATTGCTCTTTGGGATTTTGAAAATTAGCATTAGTATCCAGTATAGAATTCTTTTTATTAATCTTTCATTGGCTGTATTTCTAATGTCGACAGAGGATAGTTTGATGCCTGATGGTGTGCTGGAGCTACTTGACATTGCGAAGCTGGCTGAGGGTCTTCCATCTCGTAATTTGTCATCAGATCATATTGCCCTCATGGCACGTTTTGTTCTCATTCCAACCATTCAGCAACAGGGCTCACAAACATTTCCTTCTGACCTGTGGTCGTGAGCAACAACTGCACAGTAATACGCTTTTACAAGAAGCAATATGGATGGAGAGATCTGAGACTTGGAGCCAGCAGGTTATTGAGTAGAAAATAATCATTCTGTTCAACTTCTGGCACATTACTACCTTTCAGAAGAAAGCTGGAAGATGAATGTGAGATAGCTCAGATACTTTTTGTAGGATACATTTCAGTCTTGTTCAAAACCCATTGCAGCAAAGAAAAAATGGGCAAATATAGGGTACATGAAAATATACAACAGATTAGCATCAGGTTATGTGAACTTTACAGTCAGGAATACTAAAGTACACAGAAGAGTAGCATTAGAACTATCTGCCCGATACAAGCATCATGTAAACTGTACTTTACAGTCAAGAGGTAGATATACAGAAGATTCGACATTCTTTTCTGTAATAGCATAGAGAAGATTTGCATTAAAACTCTCTGTCCTATACACAAGCATTATGTAACCTGTACTGGTTTTCCAAAACCAGTGCTGATTACAAGCATAATTGCCTATAGGAGGAATTTCTTCTCTTCTATGTTTTGTATTTCAGAGTGGTATCAAGCATGTACGCATTATAGGCCTATTGTGATTGTGATACTCACCACATGAGAAACATCTAAAAGATGTTCTATTCTCATGTTGGACTTAAGTAGCTTTCTAAGTTTCTATATTTCTTTCAAGGGGTGTGTATTGATGACTGCTGCTAGATATCTGACATGTCCAAAAATGATTTCATATAATGCGTGTGATTCTCAACACATTATCTTCTTATGATTCCATTATCTCTAGTGAGATGCAGTACATGAACCCTTTTTGAGTAGTGCCAAGATAATACAGATACTGCATGCACAGTACACTTGAAACTGGGCTAGAATTAGATCAGGCGGTGGATGCAGAAATTTTGGTCTGCACAGGCGGAAATTAAACAATCTTGTAAACCTCTCTGGGGGTGTACCTAAAGTACTTTGAAGTATTGATACTCCGGAGATATGAACAATTAGATTAGTCACAGCTTTTGGAGCATTTTATCTCGTTTAAAAATTACTAGATAAAAAATTGTTGAATGATCATTTTTCAACGGCATCGGTATTAGCCGAAAACATTCAAGCATGAACTAAGAGCAGATGACTCCTTTATCGTTTGGGATATATTGTCAAAGAGAGTCTCAAAGGTTTAGAGTTTTACTTGAGGCAATTGTTCTGACCATAAGCAGAGTATTTCAGTTTTAACCTTAGTTGCAGCCTTGCAGGTTTTAACTCATCCAGAAGTCTAAAATATAAGTGAGACTGAGAATGAGACTTATCCCTCAATGACAAGCAAAAAGAATATGAATAAGAGAGGTGAGGTACTTTGCTGACACTGATCGACCCATTACGAATCATCATCCTAAGTTTTAACCCCAGAAATGAAAAAGGGGAAAATCTTCATTTTTGACATCAAACCATAATAAATGTGAATCTGTGATGATGATTACCTACGACTGTAATATCTGTGGACCTCCCCCTAGACATGGCCTTTGCTTTTGAGCAGGTGTGCTGAAACTCACAAAGGCCATGTTTGGAGAAGGAAATTGAAATCTAAAACACCAAATATGAAAAATTAATTAAGGTGCAAATTTATTGTAATTAGCATATGGCGGATGGAAATTTTAGAGCCAATCCCTGATTACCGACACCGGAACTCTAAACAAATCTAATAAAAGAATACACTTCTATATTTACATTATGCATATAGTAGCGACAACGGCACTCCAATTTTACCTCTTCGCACTCACATAAAAGTTCATTATTATGTGAGTGCATACATAGTATAGAGTATCCGATTTGGAGTGCCGTGATGGCTGCCCTATCTACTCAAGTTTAGTCCTCTAGGCCCTCTTAGCTTTCAACTTAGAACAAACGCAAAGCCTCCCGGGGGAGAAGACCCTTTTAGCTCAAATTAAGACATAGAATCAACAGTTACATAATTTGTACTGCTAGAAGGTGATCAGCCCGGTTTTATAATTTTGCTAAAGACACTAATACCAAGCTTTGATCTTACTAGCACATGATGAAGCTACATCACCTTGACTCATTGGCTTGAACAGGGTTGAGGGGCTCTGATCAGGTGTGTGCATATACTTGCAATTTGGGCAAGCAGGTGAAGACTTGCACAGCATGACCAACATGTGACACCTCATGCACACAGTTGCCACCATCTCTTGGTCATGATCAAGTTCTAGCCCCAACCTTGATGAGTTGTTCTTGAAAAGTGCCCTGAAACTGTTTGGTGAAATCTCTGGATGAGGCCTGGAGTCGCATCTCAGGTTGAGCTCAAGGTCTAAGCTCATGTGATTATTAGTGGTTGGTGGCTCAGGAGTACTCCTGCTTGGATCCCTTGAAGTCTTCATCTGTGTCCTTGTGTTGTAGAAGTGTATCTGGCCCGACTGTTGATACCGAAAGATGGAAACGAAAGGGTTAGATAGAATTACAAGGAGATCGCACTATTACAGAAGCTGGATCATAGTGGTTCGGTCGTTTACATTCGAAAATAGAAAAACAAGAACAGGGATCATGAGAATATATGTACACACCTGAATATCAAGGCATCGTTGCCACTCCAAAGGCAATGGAGTCTCGAGGTGGAGCTCAACATCAAAGAAGGACTTTGGTCTGATCTGATCAGCTGGTTTCGAACGCTTTTCGAGCAGTTGTTCCACAAAAGGAAAAGGGTCATCCCACTTTCTCTTCTTGCATGAAATCTCAGAGTCTGTGCTTGATTTCTTCTGGTTTGGTGTAAGGGGTTGAGCTTGAAAAGACACCATAGCTAGACAAAGAGAGGAGCTAGCTTCAAAACTCAGAGATAACTATAGTCTTGCACTCTTGCTCTTTCACAGAGAGTTAGAGTTAGAGTTGTATAACTTTGAAATGGGTGGTTATATAGGCTGAAGAGTGATAAATACTGAAGCTTGGTCATAACTGAAGGCAGAATCTAATAGTGGCAAACTTTATTTGAAGGTACAACTAAAACAAACCTGGCCTACCTATGCATGACGTGCGTTCCAAGTTGGCTAGCTAGCGTCTCTCTTTCTCTTCTCTTCTCTTCTCCCTTTTCTTTGATCGAAGCCAAATAAGCAGAGCAGCTCTGCTAATAATATTAAAGCCTAAGATGTGAAATCCTAACCAACTTCTTGGTCTAATACCCAACCTCCCTGATCCTGATGATGCCACCCAACTTCGCCAACTATACAATCTTTGCAGTGAATTTGGACTGGGCTCCATATATGCTCTGTACGTGTCCTGGAAATTAAGTGAGTCATTACTATTACAACCTCACCCGATTTATTTGACTCCAGATTTCTGCTTCTCTTTCTGGTACCGATCTTTCTCGTGCGTGTGTTTATAACTATTTCATTTGACTCCAGAACTCTTCTTGATCGATGAACTCATTACGTGCTCAAAGTCATTTTCTGCATAAACCCTAAATCCGGGAATGATTTTCATTTTCTGTGTATATGTATATATATGAGTTCAACTCCGATCGACGCCAATCACGTACTTCTACAAGTGAGATATATTGACATGATAAATTTACGTCGCTTTAGATATCTAGCTGCATCTTCTATATGTGTTTGAATTACTGAAACGCTAATAGTTCAAAACCAAAGATAATCGATCGAGTATCAATGGTTTCGGGTTCGATATATATATATTGTGTTACAATTAAGTACGATACTGCATACGATCGAGTACCGGTGCATCGATCATTGAATGAGGAAATTTAGTGAGCTACCAAGGCAAACCAGATAGCCAATAGTTAAAAGCCGAAGAAGGTACACCCCAAGTGCCCAGTGAAATCGGTACTTCAATATGATAGGCGGTGAGATGGGGAAGGAGGTGTTGAATTGAAGAGGGTGTGTGAAATAAATGAGTCGAGTCTGTATACAGTTGAAGAAGGAAGGTCTTGAATTGAATGTCTAAATGGATCATCTTAAATTATACACACAGACAATAACTTCAACTTCCCACAATTGGGTTTACTCAAAGAACAACAAAACTTTTAAAGCTCCCAACACCCTCTATCAGCAGCAATCAATAACCATCGGCTATTAATTCAACCATATCTGTCCCTTTTTTTTTTTTTTCAATTATTATTTAGTTTTTCCTTGACATTGAAGCATATCCTCCGACTTCATAATTATTCATTTGCTCCCATGATCAAGTCCTCTTTTATTCTCGGACCAACAGGTAATCAAATGCATATATATGTTAATTAGTTCTTGTACTCAATCTTTGGTATTTATATGTACGTTGGATTTATGTCTAAAATGACATTGTTTAGGCTTGTAATGTGACGTGACGAATTCTACATATATTGAAAATGCATATGCATGAGATCGAGTTTAGGATGTGCTTGCAGAAAGGTGTACGTACGTAGCTAAATGTATCGAAGTATAACTTCAACTAGAGGTTTCCTAATTTATACTAATAAACGGAAATATACCGAGAACTTTTATTTATTTATTGAGTTAAGATAACTTAAAAGTTTTCTAAGACTAGGACTTAATCTCTTGGTGCATATGAAATACTCCAATTATGTATTGCAGCATAATATCTAACCACTTTTACAGTTTCGTGATCAAACTCAGTTCTAGAGGCCAGGTTCCCTATCTGACACTCGACCCTTTAGGTCACTTATAGTCATTGAAAATGTAGTAAGATTTAGATCAACCCAAATTTATATCTTTAATTCCACAGAGGAACCTGTTATTATTTGTTTAGTATAAACCAATCAATTGAAAGGAATATCACTTTGCGCTAAACATAACATCAGATTAAAGGTCGACAGTTCAATGGTTCATAATAATCAATATCCATTAAGCATTTCACCAACTTAATAAGTTGGATATTAAGACATGCATGGAAGATTCATTGATTTCACCAGTCCTTAGTGTGGTAGTACCTCTACCTTATTAAAGAGGAGATTTTATTGGTTCAACTTCTCTGGGGGTAGACAGTTGAATCCCAATTTAAGAGAACAAGTACCTAATAGTTCTGTGCCCTAGTTCTGTCCTTCAATATTTTTGAAAGAAAAAAAAAAAAAAAAATTTGAACAAGTACCTATCAAATTGCTGTCTGTGTTTTTTGCCTTTTCTCTTCTGCTCTTCGAAGTTCATACGCTAATGTGACACATGTGATATCGAGAAGTGATGAATACCCAGTTTGGCTCACAATTGGATTGCGAGCATCAGACGAAAGATTGCAAATTTTTAGCGGGTGAAGTTCCTTTGTTTGGAAAAAGATCTAGCATGGGCGTGAAGGATGGCATAGACTTGAAGAGGTAGTGTAGTTAAACCGATAATTCACCAACCATATATAAATTGGAGAGGGACCCTAAATAGACTAGACAGCTAATGACATAAATACCAGGCCTGTTTATTGCTACTACTCAAAATGACTCAAAGATTTAGGACACAAGAAAAATGGGGTTTCCAAACGATGGGCAATTTTGTAAGTTAGCTACCAAATTGAAAACCAAATATTTGGTCCTCTGTTGATTCTTTGGAAGTAGTTTTCTGAGTACGTATGTGGGAAACTATGCTGATTTAGGGCTAAGTTTGGTTCTGAAGTGAGATTAAAGAAACCTAGCTAGGTTCTGGTGTGAAGTAAGTAATTAGTAAGTAGTAATGATTCTAATACAACGTACGTACTTGATGTAAATACGTCAAGGTACGTGTTAGAGTGTTCAGTAAATTTTGAAATACTGAACTTGTAAGTATACTAACTTCTTATGCAAGTAATACTAGAAACGAGACATTCTGGGGAACTTCATCTGTTCTTTACATGATTCTCAAACAGCTTACTAGCTAGGTTAAGTAGAAACCTTCATTCCAAACTTGTGAAATCAATGGAAGGTTTTCTAATTCATTCCTTCCTAAACTAAAAAGGAAAACCTCTAAATAATATTTTTTTTTTTGCATAAACACAACATGCAGATAATCTCAAGGTACACAAAAATTTGGTGTCCCAATTAACAAAACGGTACGTATTTTGGAAAGTAAGCCGCCAAAAGAAACCAGATACGAAACAGAAGAATGAAGGAAAATCACTGTTTCTTTTTTCTTATAGAAGAAGAAAGAAAACCTAATAAGAGAAAGATGTATGACCAAGATGATGAAACTAAAAAAAAGGGGCCCGATTGAATCGTATTAAAGGCTTTGAAGAAGAGTGGGGGGGTTTTTCAAGTATGAATCCACCTGCCTTCATTAAATCATCTTGAATTCACTTAAATGCAGAAATAAAAGATGACCATTGAAGATCGATCAAACACACAACCCCTCTCCCTCTCGATCACTTTCTTCAACATATCTTTCATCGTCACTCTTACCACCACCAGCAACCCCTTTCCTTCTGTTAAATGCTCCCAACCCACCTCTTCTTCCCTTCATTTATGTTCTTGTTTCTCTGATCAAGCCTCTGTCTGCTCTCTCTCTCTCTCTAAATTTATTCGTGAGGGTTTCAATCACTTCCCCCATATAACTACGATCTGTCAGAAGCTACCACCTTATATGTTCATAAATCTCTTAGAAGTGTTCATCCACAATTCGATCAACTGCACTTATTTCTTTCTGTACGTACTAGCAGGACAATCCAACTAAACTGCAGCAGAGAGTTTTGGACCGACAGTATATGTATGTTATAAACAAAAGCTTCCCAAGCGTAAATCGCCATTTGCGCTCTGCATTTATATTTGACTACAATGTTTAACAACCATATGCACCACCTAATTGCGAAAATAATGCATTATGCATGCATCAATATCTACGCTAACTAGTCTTTAGTTTTGATGCGGAACGAAGTTATTGAGTTTCAATCAATGTACTGGAAATTCTAGCTAGGGATAGCTTATAATGAAAATATCTTTAAAGTTTAAACCACGTATTATTCTACCCGTTCATTCAAAAGTGTTTACTTAATCCTCATTGCCGACTCTCCCAACTAAGCTAAAGATTAAAGTTTCCGATAATTCAGGTGTACGTCCCACCTTGCCATTTGATGAAATTGAAATGACATAGACTAGTTCGGACTAAGATCCCAGGGGTTGTAACGTTTACCTTGCATACCAAGACTGTTTTGGAAGCAAATAATGATTTGTGCAACCAGTGTTTGCCTAATTTAAGACTAGTGATATTAGTGATCGGGCAGATTTACTATAAATGGAAGGCGCTTGAATAATGCATAAGTGGCATAAAACTGTTGAGAAGGGCATGCATATGTTGGTTATGATTGTGATGCACGTAGGTGTGATTATCATATACTAAAGGCTTCGACATGAAATGAAGGAGGTAGGGGGTGACAAAATCTAACGCCAGAAAGCAGCCTGTGAAGATTGATTACTTTCAGTCGTTTCTAGATAGAATTAATTAAAGACGAATTTGTTAGCCGTTGAGTGCATATGCATAGAACACTATCTATATAGTAGTGCTCGTGGGCATCATAAGGTTATTAACGAAGAGCTGTATATGTGTGCTTGCATTTATAAGCAAGAAATGAAAGAGGTGACTAGCTAGCTTGCTGCTAGTCGAGCTAGTTGGATACCAAATGATGAATGAACTCAATCAAGTGAGAATATAGGTTGATAATTGAGGAGAACATTATTACTTTACTGAAAAAGCTGAAATCGATCCGGATTTGTTCATTTCAGCAGCCTTCATATAAATTCACTTCTTAAGCCCTACATCTATTTTATATTAACAATTTTAGTGTGGTTTCGGAAAAAATGACTTCTGAAATTATTTACGGATCGTTCTTGAAAAAACTTCTATTCAATTTGAAAATCATTATCTCTGTCATATCCTCAGTTTTAAAGATATTTAGATGGAGTTCTCTTGTTCATTTCATTCCTTGCTATATATCCACAATTAGTTGAATTCCTCTTTAGTCGATCCGCTCCATGATTTGTAATTTCTTCTTTAATTTGTTATATATATTGTGAGTTATACGTACCATGATCGATGCTGCTTCAATTTATGGCAATATATTGGTGTTTGGCTATATATTGTGTTTAGTTTTGGTGATGTAACGTTGGTATCACTTTTGCCTCTAATCTTATGTGAGCCCGCTGCATTTGCATGCTAGTTCATAGAGAATCTGAGATTGATGTTATATATTGTACGTTGTCTCATTGACGGATTTGTTGTAGTGTTGAAGTGTACAATCAAACCGATTCTCAAACGTACTATGACTAACTATCAATGCTCGTTTAATTAATCATGGTTTGCCTTTATACTGGCCTAAGTTTTAATGTCAATAGACCCGAAGAATGAGAATCATGTTTGAATTTTTGAAAGTATTCAATTTACTATTTCACATATGCAACCTAAGAAAATTCCCACATATACATGCATCCTTGATTCTGGTTTTTATACATAAAGAGAAAGCTTTATTATTTTTTATTGAAAAATAATAGACAAATCTATAAAAAATTTGGCGAAATCACACATAACAGAACTTATATATATACGCACTAGGACTTAAATTTTCTGAATGTTCTAGTTGATCTTAGTCACAAATATCATGCATATAAATATACAAATTACGTGATACGAAGATTTTTTTAATTATATAATTCGTGTAAAATTTCATAATGGCAGGTTCTTAGTTACAAAATACATATGAAATTTCATAATGGAGGTTTCTTAGTTTTTTACCATTATGAAATTTTATAATCAAAGATTCTTAGTTACAAAATTCATATAAAATTTCATTTCTACGTTCAACTAATTAAATAAAGGCCCCACGTTTGAGCAGACTTGGATGTGTTGGATCGATCATCGCTCAATGGATAGCCAAATCAGTGGATTGCTGATGCTGATGCATGTCTTCGATCATCATCTTTTTCTCTACTCAGCTTCTTATCTTTCATTTTTTGACTTTTTAGGGTAAACTCGATCTTTAATTTCCTTCTGTCTTGATGAGCTAGGCACTTTCATTCTTGTTTTACTAACTTTAGCAGTCACTTCATCAGGTTTCTTCTGTATTTTATAAAAAGAAGAAGAAGCTTCAGTATTTATTGCTCTGCCGTATATATATGGCTGATAAGGATTGCTTACTGTAGGCTATTTATTTTTAATTTTTTTATGAAGATTTTAACCGTTTGATGAACTATATCATCCCGAGCAGTTGCGGCTTATTGTTTATCTTTTTTTTTTTTTTTACAGTAAAGACGACATAATGCATTAATCTCCAAACTAGATTACACAGCAAGCCTTCCGGTACTTGCTGGACAAGACCCCCCCCCCCCCCCCCCCAGAAGCTTGAAGACCTGATGATAAAGCATACTCAGGTAACTTATAAGCTATGTTGCATGGACACGGATACGGACACGGCGACTCGACACGGCGCGACACGGCGACATGGCAAATCCCAAAAACCGATCATTCGACACGGTTTGAACAGGGCAAATAAATAATAACTTATATATTTTTAATACATAAAAATAAATTGACAATATTACTATAAAGTTGTAAATTCAATCCATTACATAACAATTTATAAGAAATAACATCAAATAATCAAATGCAAGTGAGAAAAGTGCATAGTTAACAACTTAACATCATATAAAGTTCTCAAAATTTAGTAGAATTCTCGTAATAAGCTATACTTGTGATTTAGCCGTGCTCTACAGTCTGATATGCTCCACAATGAAGCATTGGAGGGGCGGTTTCTGTTTTCTTTTCTCCATTGTTTTTAGCTTCCAAGGTGGCGGGAATTGTTTACAGGGTTACAACACCAAATCCATCAATTCCATCTTACTAATTATTAAACATGTTATTAGTTCCCCCTGGAGCAATGCATATGATGTTTATCAGCAAAAGGACACAGAATGTGCTATGATAATAACATAACTTCTCCTGAACCAAGGTTGTCTTTTTGTTCTCTGGTTTATGCCTCCTCAAAATTCAAGATTACGAATTCTAGTTGGAAACTGAAACTTTTAAAATTAATGACTAACTCTTTGTATCTGTATATAGGACTATAAATTTTTTAGAACCGGGAAATGAAGAGATAACAGCCAGCATTCTTTTAGCTATCAGATTATAGAGAATAACAAAGCAAGGACAAAGCATAATCCTATACTATGTAATTCCCTCTCATCAAATTTCAGAAGATTGGCTGTGTAATCACAGGATCTGATAGCCTTCCACCCAGTTCCAAATGACAAGGTATGTCTTTAATCCGGTAAAGGTAGATCGCAGACCTGCTGCTTCCAGTTGTCTCTAAAGTTCTTGGCACAGTCGGTAGAGGAAGACGCGATGGAGACGAGGTCTGAGGAGTCTCCCCGTTCGGGCTCTCGCTCGAATCGGAACGTTCTTCGATTTTCGGTCTCTTACGGATTGCGGTGGCGGAGGAGGAGGAGGAGGAGGAGGGCGGGGCTTGGGTCTGCGACGACCGTCGTCGTTTTGAAGCTTGGGTTCAGTCGTCGATCAGTGGGTATCGGGTTTAGGGAGAGGAGAAGAAGCTTGGTTCAGTCGTCGATCAGTGGGAGCGGCTGAGAAGAGAAAGAGGTAAGTTGGGGTTTTTTTGTTTCTCGCTGATGTGGCGTATCCAAAAATGACGTGGCATGTCGGTCAAAGTGTCTGAAAAGTCAACATTTTCCGATACGCCATGTGGCGTGTCCGACACGGTATTTTGCCGTGTCGTGTCGTGTCGCCGTGTCCTGCCTTGTCGGACACTCCGATTCGGCGGGTTTTGCCGCGTCCGTGCAACATAGCTTATAAGCCAAGGTATTGGCTTCGCGAAAAATATGATGAAAACTAGAACCCTGAAATAAGGATACATAATAAGATGCACAACCGCATCTGAAATAAAACAATGAAAGATAACAAGATGCACAGACGCGTCTAGAATGAAAGATAACCATGTAACTTGATGTACACGACATCGCTGCACTGCATATGTCTTAAGAGCAGTGTAAATGTAATCGTAACGGTAACTGTGACCGTATCCGATTCTGTGATCACCTAGAAGAGATGATCTGCTCATTATGAATTCGAGAGTAACCGAGAGCGTCAAAAACTCAAAAATTAGCAAACGAAACCCTAAGAACCAGAACCAATACCAAGTCAATATGAACCAGTGTCTCATATCCAACAGCAACAACCTACCACCTTGGTCCCAAATCTGAGTCCAAGAGGGAGCGGGCCTTAGATCAGAAACTCGACTCACACCAGCCAATCCCAAAACATCCCAAACCCAGAGTTGGGATTCCCAAAGTTCTCTAGGCACCCAGACCTGCCAAGCTGTCCTCTACGCCGGAAAATATCAAACCCAACCTGTACACCAACGCAGCCTTCTTCATCAGCCCTGTGATGAGTCGAAAACATTTGCCAAATCCAAGCCTTCGACCGTTGTTCTAGATTCGGACCATTAGCGTCGATGAGGATTAAAATTTTGACGGCAACAACCTCCATCCGATCATATCGTCCTCCGTCTTGGATCGAATAGTAGATCCAGGATCCCTGATCCGGATCATCTCTTTCAAACCTTTATAAGCCTCCAAGGGAAGAAGTCGTTGGCGAAGAATCTTCAAACCCAGACCATATTCCCCATCACAAGAACTGACAAGATTCAAAAAGAATCGGGGAATACAACCCTCAGATTGACCAAAGGGGATGAACGACCTCAAAGAGGGCGACAAATAGGCAACACGAGGGGGATCAGAGGGCTTGAATTGCTATGAGCAAAACCCTATTAGGGTTTGGTGCCGCCAAGCGAAAGAGAGGAGAGCTGTCATCTTTTCTTTTTTCACATAAGAAATGATTTCGAGTGACTGATGCTTATTGTTTATTTGGCACAAGTAATAAATTGGAGATATATGTGTCAATTTCACTGGTTTATCTGGAGAAGATACGTACATAGGGTCTTAAAATTGTATAATTAAGTTAAGATTAGTGATGATGTTAATGTTTTTTACTTAATGAGAACCAAACAACATGAGAACCAGATTCTCATGCACTCAATTGAGTCTCTTCAACATGACGTAATTATTTTGAGCATGTCATGCTTGAGCTCTCTCCTGTCGGCATTCCGTCGTTGATTGGGACGACCATGGCATAATCCTCTTAAGGTGGTTTGAGTGACAGGGTCCTATTATTTAGGGCTTAAACCGCAACGTCTCATCACAAGTGTTTCAATTCTCACTACAAAAAATTGGGGCAAATGCCACAAATCTTTTGTAGGCATTGGAAGTGTGGCCAATGCAAAAAACACCGACATATTTCACTCAAATGTGGCATTTGTATTATTATATAATATAAAAAAAAAATCACATTTAATGAAAATGTGGATATTTTTTGCATTGGTCACACCGCCTATGCCCACAAAAGATTTGTGGCATTTGCCAAACTTTTTCGTGGTCTCTCGTCTTTTCATGCTGTAGTGCAGATTGTTGGTCGGACGGAGCTAGAAATTTGTTGCCGGCGTAACTTATGGTCGCGATCAGCTGTTAGATGCGACATATATTGTTTGGGACATTCATGCAAATGGCCGGGCATGTGATAGTTTCTGTTTTGGCCAGGCTTTTTTACTTGGGTCGGAAGCTGGAAACCAATGGCCTTTTGTATAAGTGTCATGATTTTGATTTTAAACATATGGACTATTAGCACGAGTTCTTGCGCGTATAATAATATGATCAGGTAGTGTTACTTAAGTAATGTATCTTGACTATCTTCGGATCTTCCTATGAAGTACGTATGATAGGTGATGTTTTGCCAAAAGAAATAATTGTGACAGTCATTTGAACTTTGTGAGTGCTCGGTTGTCATCTACTTAAGCGTTGCGTGTCTCCGACAACGTAAGTACTCTAATAGTCGTCTCTGCTATCTCCGACACTCAGCTTCAATAGTCTCTCAAGTCTCAACATCTCACACGTTCCCGCGTGCCATACACCATACACCATACTTAGACAAGTTACACTCGGTGACAGTGAATATGTATGACCATCGCGTAATAAAACTAAATGGCATAAGTAACCCGTTCTGATATGGTAAAATAATCTAGACTTCAATTCACTTCCTAAACTACTTGACGATGAGTGGAGTTCATATATACTCTACACAAAAACCTTGTTCAATTATGACCTAGCTTGGAAAATACATCACACATCCACGATAACAATTGTAATAATATAATTGAAACATCAATATACAACTAATTGAGAATGTAAATCTGATAGCCAGGTTGACGAACATCTAGAGTCACCCATTTCAATCAGCAAATTAATGAGGTGACAAAGGCAGTGGAACTAGTGGAACGTACATTACCGCATCATTTTGGATCTAGAACGCATGCATGCACGGACTAATATTCTTGATTGATAGTGTCATTGGGTTTACCACTCGGAACAAACCGACGCCAATACCAGTGCTTCTCCCACACTGTATGCACCAAGTCCAGTGGTATTCCTTTAGTTTCCGGCAAGAACAGCGCAATAAAAATGGTCATGGTGAATATCCAAGCTCCATAGAATAGGAATGTGCCATATTTGAAATGACACAACATTGACAAGAAGGTTTGGGACAACACAAATGTGGTTGCAAAGTTCACAGCAAGTCCCACGCTCTGGCCTGTGGATCGAATCTTCATGGGGAAGATCTCACTTGGTATGAGCCAATTCAAAGGACCCCATGACCAACCAAAACCGGCAGCATATAAACACATCAACACTAGGACTAGTATGGCATATCCCTTGGTAATATGCTTGGTGCCGTCAGTACCTGTTGTAATTGCAAGAACAATAGCCACCCCAACCTATATATGCACAAAAAGATCGACCAATTTATACATTTTGGTTCACAATGGTTAAAACTATTAGAAATGAATATTAGATAGGCCAACATACCTGAGTAATGATCATTTGGATACCACCTTCCATGAACAAAAATCTCCTCCCATACCGATCAACCATATATGTAGACACAAGAATCGAAACGATGTTAACTGTTCCGAGTATGATCGCCGCAATAAGAGCAGAATCATTTCCAAAACCAACTGACTGAAACAGCACCGGTGCGTAAAAAGCAATAATGTTGATTCCAGTCACCTGCTGGAAAAACGGAATGGCAATCATTCCGATCACAAGTTGAGGCCTGTACTGTCTCTGAAATATAGTCATAAATGGCTCCTCATCGACAGCTTTAGCAATTTCACTATTTTTAATGAGAAGCGCCAGCTCCGGTTCGATGTCTGTGTCTTTGCCTCGGATGCTGATCAGTGCTTTCTTGGCTTGCTCGAACTTGTTGCGTTGGACTAGGCTCGAGGGAGAGTCGGTAATGAAGAGTGCACCAAAGGTCATGATGGCAGCTGGGACTATGGCAAGGCCAAGGGAGATACGCCAGCCGTGTTTGTGCTTGGCGGTGGCAAAGTTTATGCAGTTGGCGGCCAGGACGCCGATTCCGATGAAGAACTGGAAACCGGTATTGAAGGCTCCGCGCCATTTTGGTGGTGCGACTTCAGAGAGGTAAATCGGAGCAGACTGCATATCGTAGCATTATTAAATAGTATTTGAATGGAAAAAACAACTATTGTTTGATTTGCGTTTTGAGTCTCTATTGATCGAAAGTTAACCGTAACCGTTATCAAATATTTCAGTAACATGTAAAGGAAAACATTTGTGTACATACCAGTATGGACAGTGTGCGTCTGAATTCTCTCTAATTTACATATTTTGGGCAATGTAATCAACGATTTTAACCGTTTAAAAGTTAACTTAATAAAAAAAGATCATCTCTGTAAAAAAATGAATGTAAACAAATATCATTTGCTTAACCGATTGTATCAAACAAATGGACGGCTGATCATGAGACTCCCAACTTTTACTAGAACTGTTAATTTGTTTGATGCAATCGAATGAGTAAACGATTTTGGTTTATTCCGAATTTTTGCAGAGATGATCTATATTGATTAATTCAACTTTTGAACGGTTAAAATTATTAATTACATCGCTCAAGATATGCAAATTTGAGAGAGTTCAGACGCACACCATCCATTTGGGTTTGGACACAAGTATGACTATTTTGGATGGCGGGAAAATAGGTTGGGTGTATTCAATGAAAACTTAGGGTGCACAGAGTAATTCAGTACGTAACTTAGGCTATGTGCACAATATTCTTAATTTTCTTATAATGACAGAGATTGTAGGTTTGTAATTAGACTTACTTGGTTAGTGAAACCAACTCCAAAGCCTAGCAAGATACGACCCAAGATAAGCATGGCAACATTAACAGCTCCACCATTTAGGGCAGACCCGACGAGGAAGGTAGAACCACCCAAGAGCATGATGTTCCTCCGGCCAAGAATCTTGGCGAGACGGCTCGCCACAAGCGATGCAGCCAAACCGGCCAAGTACAGAGAGGATGTGAATGATGTCAAAAGCTGACTATCATACACACAGTAAATGTTTGGTTTCGTCTGTGATGCCTTCCTCAATACAGACGGGAAAAATTTGTTAAGGAATGGTACCATTGTGGTCACACCTCCTGTGAAGATTGTACAGTATATGATTATAATCTCATAGCGCTATATATCAATGCCCTATCAATATCAAAGCCGCCAACTTTCTCATCAGTTTATACCAAGCTAAATATAGCTAGCGGCTTTTGATTTATAACAAATAAATGATATTTAGAGTAATTAAACTAACATGTAAGTTACAAGAACATACAATACGTAACAGAGCGCTAGGCTACGAGTTTATGCTTGACAGTTAAGCTCTTTACGATTTTTGTCAGACAATTAAGTAAAGACTCTAGTAAAATATGTAACACTCTTCTTAAATAAAACTTTTTCAAGGGATTCTAAAAATGTTGCTTCTGGAATAGTTAAATAAGACTTCACGGAGAAAAATTTATATTTTAACTCAATTTTAAGTTTTTTACGATTTTTGTCAAACAATTAAGTAAAGACTCTAGTAAAATATGTAACACTCTTTTTATATAAAACTTTTTTAAAGGATTCTAAAAATGTTTCTTCTGGAATAGTTAAATAAGACTTCGTGGAGAAAAAGTTATATCTTAACTCAATTTTAAAAGTGATCCGTTTATAGCTATACATAATTTTTCATAAATATACTGACCAAGATATTTATCGTGGAGTTTTTCTCGCAATAATTCATATCGATATGTCAAAGTTTTTTTTTGCATCGCAAAAGGTATCCCAAAGGATTCTTAGGCCCAAGGACTAATCCATCGGGGGAGGTCATCCTACGGGGGCATTGCAACCCCTCCCTGGCCACTTTGCTTTCATGGAGGATCGAACTCCCGACTTGAAGTGGTTACCAGTATGGGGTGTCCGACCACTACACTATCCTTAGTGGTTTATACGTCAAAGTTGAATGGATTCAAAAGAATATAATTACACAAGTGTAACACCACTTTCCTTTTATTTACTTAATTTGATATATGTAAGATGATATAGTCACTGAAATTATCTAATATTTCTGGGATCGATGATGGGTGGACAATCATGTGACCACCTAACAGTCAATCTAGAGTACTATAGTTTCGCTTGTCGACAAATTGTTTGGTCTTTGATTTTCCATTTTTTACTGTGATGATAGGAATTAGGGTGTTCGAAAATCAGCCATATCTAACCAAACCCAATCAGCCAACGACTAAATACCAACTGGCCGTGCGCATAGTGCACTGACCAAAAGATAATGGTCGAATTTGACCACTACAGAGTACAGACTAGACTGCCTGAGCAGGAAAACTGACTCATCATACCCAGGCACCCAGCTAATAATGCTTATCTTCATTTCCACAATCGGAAAATTTATGAAATATTTAGAAGTCCATCTTGCTCTAACAGTAAGTATGAAATTGAAATCTGCAGCTCCTTCCTTTCTCCTCTTTGTTTTCTTGTTTAATTTTCAGTTTTTGGATTCTGGTGTTTGGTATTAATACTATGCATACAAGCAGTTACTACTTGAAACTCCCAGCTAATTCAATTCGGACGTTGAAATTTAAGACACCAAATTGATTAAATCATATGTAAAACAAAAACGCACCTGAAATTCCGATGTCGTAGCCAAATATGAGGCCGCAAGACGCAGCGACGATGCAGGTGATCACCACTGACAGCGTTATCTTGCCGTTGTGGATGCCGGTGACCGGACCGTCAACGGCAAACCCTCCCCCGGCCATTTCGCGCTCTCTGCTCTCTTGATTTCCTGGTCTTTCTCTCTTCTTAGTCTTTCTATCTCTCTTTTAGTCTTTCTCTAGTGGAACTGAATTTGGTGGAGTCGAGTTGAGGTCATCATCAGCTGGGAGTGATTAATTTATAGGCAAAAAGCGTAGTGGCGTTTTACATCTGCTCGCAATCTATAACTTTGTAGGTGAATTTGTCCATTACCAGCCTCCGTATTAATATAGAAACCTACCAGTAAACAACTGTGTAGTACTAGTATACGTACTTAATTAGTAATTACTTATCGCAGTATCAAAAAAACCAAAGGAATTAAGGAAAGACGCATTTGCGTTTTATGCTTATTACTCAATAAGTATACTCTATACCAAATGGCGAAATGGATATGTACAACCAGCAGCATAGATGTTTCTTTTACAAACAAGTTTCTGGTTTTTAAAGTTCCCCACTTATATCTTAATGCTCTTGTATTTTTGGCCTATTATATATTTAGGTCAAAATTATTCATATGAGAGTGTAATGGAACTCTAGCATTTTCTAGAAAGGGTCACCACAAAATTACTTGTTTTGTGGCATTTTGAAAATCTTAAAACTCATAATAAAACTCTTTTCAAATGACGTTTAAGTGAAAAAAAGTATGGAGTTCGGCAAAACGTTCAAACATGCAATACGAAATCTTTTATTGTTTAAGGAATCTTATTATGGGTAAACATAGATTACTTAACTGATTTGTAATTTGTTGGCACATGACCATAATCAACTTCTTTACGCTACAACGGGATCTAACTTAACTTGCATGTGTCTCTTCATTGGTTTACAGTCTTATATAAGCATACAAGTGATACAAGACAGTCTTATATATATCTCTCTCTATTCCAAGTGGTAAGTAAGTTAGGCCTATGGAATGAGAAAAATTAATATTAACTGCTTATTAAGTGGAGGTCATACTTCTGACTTCTACAAACTAATCTTCGAAACTTCTTCCGTGTTTGTCTGCCAAGTAACGAAATAGAATAATACTAATGTATATATTGTATTCTCTAAGCTAACGGTCCAAAAACACTGGAAGCTAGGAGTTGTTGGCTCGTGAATGAAACAAACCCCTGCACCTTCCCTTCCGTTTGATCGGTGGTGGATTTAAGGATTTCAAAATTTCCATATGGGAAATGAGATGGCTTCCACTAGTATTGTTTATAACTCTTGTACGTAGGTTTCGAACTCCAGTCCTTATAAAAAAAAGTGATAGTTTTTAATCTTCATAGAGCTATTCTGCTTTGTTGTAAAGCAAGGTCAGCTCTTCATTCTACTCACTCCAAATGCTACGGCCAGAAACTTAAAGAGATTGTAATTGAGACCAATTTGCTATCTCTCAATGGCTCAATTAGACAATTACGATGTATAGCTTGTTTTCGTTGGCTTTGTAGGAGGTTTTGTTTGGTTGGTCGCTCTCCTAGGCTGCTATTCTTATTATTCTTTTTGATAAGGGGAAGAGGGAAGTGACTTTATGGTTGTAGTACGGTCCTTTCTCTTTGGAGAGGGTAGGTCTTGTTATAATATCTAATACGCCTAATTTCTTAAATAAGGAAATTACGGACGCTAATTTTGATACTTTGGTTCGTATCACTCTCTATCTAAATTAAAAGACACTAGATTGTACCGGTCTTGGAATCATTTGACAATTTGATACCCTAGAAAATAATATTTCACTTAATTCATTGACACTGCAAAACATTCATGCACTCCGTCAATAACAAGTTACTTCAAATTTCATGTGACTTTCTACTATGGGCAATGTCGATCTTTCATGTTTTGAATTCAAAATTGTTTTAAAAAAAATACATGACGCATCCATGCTTATAATTGTCATAATAAAACTAAGACATCAATGTACTCCTACTTGAGATAATTCAAATCTAAGAACTATATATGCATATATGTTGCCACAGTTTTATACTCCCCATAGACCAAATGATATGACAAATGAATTGGAACCTAAGAAAAGTACATAACTACATCTAATCAAATCCAGAAGGTACGCAGTACTAATAGTCGTGATTGATGGTGTCCACGGGTTAACCCTGAACAAACCGACGCCAATACCAGTGGTTCTCCCACACCTTATGCATCGATTCCAGTGGTATCCCTTTAGTCTCCGGCAGCAATAGAGCAGCAAAAATGGTCATGATCAATATCCAACCACCATAGAACAGGAATGTGCCATATTTGAAATGGCACAACATAGTCAAAAACGTTTGGGACACCAAAAATGTCGCAGCAAAGTTCACAAAGATTCCGACGCTCTGGCCTGTGGGTCGAATCTTCATGGGGAAAATCTCAATTGGTATGAGCCAGTTCATAGGACCCCAACTCCAGCCAAAACCAGCAGCATAGAAACACATCAACACTAGGACTAGTATGGCATAGCCCTTTGAGATGGGCTTGGTGCCGTCAGTACCTGTTGTAAGTGCCAGAACAATAGCCACCCCAACCTATGCACAAATAGAAGACCAATTTATACATTCTAGTTCAAAATTGGAAATGAAAATTATACAGTATCTGCCTACGTACCTCAGTAATGATCATTTGGATACCAGCTTCCAATAACAAAAACCTCCTCCCACACCGATCAATCGCGAAAGCAGACACAAGGATCGAAACGATATTAACCATGCCGAGTATGATTGCCGCAAACAAAGCTGAATCATTTCCCATCCCCACAGACTGAAACATCGCCGGTGCGTAAAATGCAACGGCGTTAATCCCAGTCATCTGATGAAAGAACGGAATGGCAAGCATTCCTATCACAAGTTGAGGCCTGTACTGCCTCTGAAATATAGTCATAAATGGCTCCTCATTGCTAGCTTTGGCAATTTCACTATTTTTAATGAGAAGCTTCAGCTCTGGTTCGATGTCTGTGTCTTTGCCTCGGATGCTGATTAGGGCTTTCTTGGCTTGCTCGAGCTGGTTGCGTTCGACTAGGCTCGATGGGGAGTCGGAAATGAAGAGTGCACCAAAGGTCATTATGGCAGCCGGGACTATGGCTAGGCCGAGGCAGAAACGCCAGCCGTTTGGGTGCTTGGCGGCGGCCAAGTTTACGCAGCTGGCTGCCAGGACACCGATTCCAATGAAAAACTGGAACCCGGTACCGAAGGCTCCGCGCCATTTTGGTGGTGCGACTTCGGAGAGGTAGATGGGAGCAGCCTGTGCATTGTAGCGTTAGCTTTTGTTTCATCTAACATAAATCATACATCTAATTATTATCTAAATTTTTTTGTACATCATGTAGTACCATGCTTTAGGTGAAACCCTAGCATGATAGGACCCATGCAAGTGAGTTTAATTGAGTAAGGTTGGTTATGTGTATTCATATCCTTAATGACAGAGACTGTACGTAGCTAGGTTTTTAGTTAGACTTACTTGGTTAGTGAAACCAAGGCCAAACCCTAGCATGATACGACCCAAGATGAGCATGGTAACATTAACAGCTCCACCATTTAAAGCAGACCCAACTACGAATGTAGAACCACCCAAGAGCATGACGTTCCTCCGGCCTAGAGTCTTGACAAGACGGCTTGCCACAAGCGTCGCGACCATACCGGCCAAGTAGAGAGAGGATGTGAATGTTGTCAAAAGCTGACTATCAAACACGCAGTATATGTTTGGTTTGGTCGCTGCTGCCTTCTTCAGCACTGACGGAAAGAATTTGCCAAGGAATGCTGGCATTGTGGTCACACCTCCTGTGAATATTGCAGATTAATTATTATGGTTAGTGTCATAGCTAGCAATAGTAAGTAGTAACGCTATCTATCTTTTCAATATATATTTTCTAAATATTGCACCTTTGTTGGTAAGTACATCACAAGAACAATACCTCTAATGCTAGCTAGCTAGTAAATGTGACCAGAGGTATACGCTTGTAATACATTATACAAGCAGTTACGAACGACAACTCCCAGCTACTTCATTTCTAACGTTGGAATTAAAGAAAACCACCCCACTGATATTAAATCATCGAAACAAAAAACGCACCTGAAATTCCGATGTCATAGCCATATATGAGGCCGCAAGACGCGGCCACAATGCAAGTGATCACAACTGACAGGGTTATCTTGCCATTGTTGATACCGATAACTGGACTGTCAACGGCAAAGCCTTCCGCGACCATTTCACGCGCTCTGTGCTCTTGATTTCCTGATATCTTTCTCTATTAGTTTTTCAAGATGACCCTGTCAATGGCTGGTAATCTTGTTCATATGCTCAATGGGGATTATTCAGTGCATGGATTGGAAGCGTATCACCCAATAATTGATTCCCTTCTTCAACTGTGAACGAGGGAGGGACACGCAATATGGAGTTGTGGATCGGTATGTTGGGGGTGGAAATGGCAAGCTTTTTCTCTAGATTGTATTCCAGTCAGTTTCTGACTTCTTTTCAATTTCTTGAGCATGCTATATATGAAATTTTTATGTGAGGAGGACTTGAGCTCATAGCTATTCTATTACATATGGATGAATTGAGATTGACGAAATAACTGTTATCACAAGGGAACTCGAGTAGGTATAAAGCTATTCTTAGCTTCCATCTATCATGCATACGTACGCCGGATGAGTGGATTAAAGCTGCAAACTCTATTGCCAATTATGTAGATCGGGAAACTTGGCGAATTTCATGGTTAGAGAATGAACCTCCTTGACTTATTTCATTTATCGATAGGCTAGGGATATACCTTTGACCGATCATCATGCTAGGGATATGAGTAACTCGCCGCGCTTACACCGAGTCAGCCTCATTCTTGTATTCTATTTAAGATACAAAAGTATTTATTTCTAAAAAATGGCAAAAAAAAACACCCAAAGACATTCGATCGACCTTTTTGTGTCATTCAATGTTGTGGAATACTCTACGAGCGCTTATGACATTTCCAAAGCATAACATAATAAAAGTTATGTTAAATGATGTTAATTTTTATCGAAAAAGTCTGTGTGACGTTCGGCAAAACTTTCAGATAGAATAATCGATTTGGGATACAAACGTATATAAAGTTCAGAGTTTACATAGACAACACGTACTTGTTTCAGCTTCATGGTGTAGCAGAGATTCGGAAACTGAATTATCAAGTTTTGATCAAACTCTTTTGGTGTAACTGTGTAACATTTGTCATAAGTTAGCCGTTGGTGATTCCTAATCCCTTTGGTATTTGTGGGAGTGAAAAATAAAATTGAGATTTCACCGTTATTGCATGTCCACGGTAGTAATCACAGTAATAAATATGGAGTGAATGACGCCATAATTGTGTCAGTTACTGAAAAGAATAAAGGGCAGCATAAATATGTCGGTTATTGTCAAGAGTAATTGACATCATAATTGAATCGGTATTTGACGAGAATAAATGGTGTCATTATTACGACGATAACCGACGAGAATAAACAACGTCATGATTACATAAGTTACTGTCGTTGTATTCATGAGAGCTGTTACGAGAAATAAGTGAACGTTTAGTATCAACCATTATGCCAGCATTCAGTGTCAACCGTTATGCCACACAAATCGATTACAATAAAACTCACATCAAAATAAATATGTATGGATCCATCTCCAATTCATTTGATATAACTCAACTAAGAAATATTCTGATTTGAACGTCGAAGAGTTTTTTGCATGTACCCCCTTAAGGTACCAACACTCGCCGTTGAATTGAACCACGCTCTTCGTTGACAAGATTTGTCATAATAACACAACGCCAAATATAACCTTTCTGAACAATCTTAAATAACTCTCACTCCAATTAACATTAATTGGTGGGACAAATTTCTCAAAGAAATTTCTCGACAGCAATCGTATTCTTTCGCATGAATGAACACTCTTGAATAACTCTCGCTCTAATTAACATTAATTGGTGAGACAAATTTCTCAAAGATGTATTCTTTCGCATGAATGAACATGTTTGTGCCACAATTGGAGTTTACTTCAATTGGGCTTTTACCTCGAGGCCCAGAGGGGTTTAGGTTAAACCGAATCCAATATGAGCACTTCCTATTCCATTTTTGAAAGATTGCTTGGAACGAAAGTATTGATTTGCTACCCGATCAGATTGGAGTTATTTTGTAGTAATCCAACTACACAATACACGAGTTACCTTAACGGATAATAAGGTATAAACGCTGATTGGGATAAATAGGGATTGTTGTGGATAGCAATCTATTTCCGAAAGGTATCTTAGGCCAAATCAGTGATTGATTCTCTTTGGAGTCGATTTGGTTTATCTCGGCTTTAATTGAGTGATGTTCCGGGCAATATACGGTGTGGAAGGAGTTCCCTAAGTAAAGGGAAAGACTGGTCTCAATTTATTCTTAATTGATTTAATTGGAGTCGGTTTAAGTAAGGACAATCCTAGTCAATCCCGGAATCCGCCAGTCTGGATCTTCAAGCACTAGGGTTTCGTGAACCATATAAATATAACTCTTTTGTAACTAGAGAAGGGTTCTCAACCATCTACAAACAAACACAAGTTCTAGCGCAACGCTAACTTGCAAAGCCTCTCCGGAGCAACTCACACAATTTGCCTCCACCTGCGATTGATCCCATCTCGCACTCGTGTCGAGCGGTTGCTGAGCGTCTCACGCAATTTGCCTCCACATGCAATCGATCACATCTCGCATTCGTGTCGAGCGGTTGCTGAGCCTATCGAGTCAGTCCGCTACTCCGGTAGCAATCGAGTCGTTACCCCGGTAACACACACCCGTGGTCTTGGTTTAATTAGCTCTGCTTTGCTTCTCCGGATCAAAGTAAGATCCTCAATCCTCAGGGGGTTGGGAAGAAAATCCTGTTAGAGAGTTCTATTCAGGTCTTGTTCGAGCCCTGTACGCCGGCTTAGTCAGCGCCCGCGTAACAGTTGCTTGGTCGAGAAGTCAGAGTCTATTGGGAGCAGACGAGAGGACTCGCCAGGGGTCGTCCGCAGTCGAGTTGCACCACTCCAAAGGTGCTGGCACGCCTAAGCACACAGAAGACACACGAAGGACTTCACATCTGCCACCCCCAAGTGCTGACTGTTCGCCGGGTGCTAAATCCGCCACGAACATTTTGGCACGCCCAGTGGGACCAGTGTCAAGATTGCAGGATCTACGAAGGGTGATCCTTACAAAAGGATAACCATGAATTGTTTGAAGAATTCCCATAAGGAGCTGATCAAGCATGGAACAGCTGATTGTAGGGGATTAACTGACGCTGAAGCTAAGGAAGTGTTTGGCGGGACCCTGGGGGATGAAGCAACTATTGCTGCAGCCCTCAAGGCCGTGCGAGACAGGAAGAATCAAACCCCAGCATCCGTGGCACCAGTTGTCGCGAATGAGGGGGAGATAGTAGAGGTGACGGCTGCTTCTCAGGTTGATAATGGTTCTTTTGGCCTTACCAACCGGGCAGCCTCATTTGGTTTCTTAGAGGAGGGGTTCGAGGACAAGTCCGCGGATCCGCCTGCGTCACATGTTGCACCGTTTACTGGGGAGACTGCATCTCCCACAGAGGTGACGGACACTCTGAGGATGTTGATCGACAAATCTTGTCGTACATATGAGATTCTGAAGAAGGCCAACAATGTGGTCGTTAATCTATGTGAATCCGTTAAGCGAATGGAGACAGAGCAAACGGGGTTCACTGCTAATTTCAACTATCTCGCCGGACAGCAGAGGCTACTGGCGGATAGCATGGCTGCCCATGTCAGAAAATCTGATAATTGCTGGCGACAGCAACAGGAGCAGTTGGCGGCTACCAATGCCACGCTCGAGAACATGAACACCTTGATGGGGCAGCTTTATGATCGGTTCGACCAGTCTGAGGGGTCTGACCGTACAAATCCGCAGAAAGACAGGCGGGGACGAGCAGCTGTTCGTGGCGGGACCGGCGGACCTAATGCCGGGGTAGTTAACAACCAAGCAGGCGGCAATGTCCCTCCTAATGGACAGGGTGGCAACAATCCGCCAGAGCCACCAGCGGATGCGTGGCCCAGTTGACCATGGAGGATATTGGCAGAGTTTTTACTGAGAAGCTTAGGGAACTACAGGGGTTGCCCGACGTCGACAAGACGTATGAGAATCCATTAACTCGAGAGATCAATGCAATACCGTTCCCTGCTGGATTTAAGCCAGTCCGCTTTACTCCGTTTACTGGCCAGACGTCGGAGGACGCTGAAACGCACATTATGCGTTTCACCAATGAATCGGATCAATATGCTGAAGACCCAATTATGAAGCTAAAGCTTTTTCCCACATCGCTGGCGGGGGAAGCAGCTATTTGGTACAAGCGGTTGAAGCCTGGATCAATACCAGACTGGAAGACTATGGAGGTTCTCTTCAGAACTATGTTTGGTGTTGTGGAGGCGAAGATTGGGGTCAAGGACCTAGCGGAAACGGAGCAGAGGCCTGACGAATCCGCCACTGATTATTTGAGAAGGTTTAAGCTGAAGTTAACCCGTTGCGAGATGGATATTCCAGAAGAACACACAGTCAAGATGGCGATCGATGGTTTGGTGGATGAGATCCACCAGGGATTCAGGTAGGTTCATGTGACCACTATGGCGGATCTGACCAATCGACTAGGTCAAGAGCAGCACTATGTTGATCGGTCCAAGGAGAGGAGCGAAAGAAGGAAGGGGACTCCTGTGTCCTACTATCCGGGGACTCTGAAGCCCAAGACTCCACTTCCTGCTACTACTAAGACGGTGGCGACTATCCAGGCGGATGCGGTGCCTAGACCAATCCTGACATGGGTTGATAATGAGGAATTGGAACACGAAGTGGCGGCTATAGAGAGGACTGATCAGAGACCTTTACAGTCCAAAACCGCAAGGTTGGTCAGGGAGACTGTGAAGATAGTGACCCTACTTCCAACCAAGTCAGCTTTTGACTCGTATACCTATAATGCTCACAAGGCTCCAGAAATTCTGCAGGAGCTATTCAACCAGGGGCGTCTACAACATGAGGGCGGATTCATTCCTAAACCGGATTACATGGCTGGAAAGACGTACTGTAGCTTTCACAATATGAACAACCACAACACCAAGGATTGTGTGAAGTTGAAAGATCAGCTACAGACCTGGATCAATGACAAAACCTTGCAGTTGGAGATTCCCAAAGAGCCTCAATGGGCAGCAGCTAAGACCGGCCCGCGGGTGAATGCGATTGAAATCAGTGTCGGTCTGGGTCCAACGCAGCAGCTTGGGAAGCAAGTTTCCAAGTTTCAGGAGTACACCCACGATGCAAGCAAAGCGGAGGAAATCTGGGAAGCTATGGTGCACCAGGGGGCACCGGAGATTCGGGAGTTTTACCAATGCCATCCCAATAGTGGGGATGGCGGTCACACGTGCATTTTTCATCGTTCATCTGATCATTGTACTTCTCAATGTGTAGGTATTAAGGATCAGCTGCAGGAGTGGCTAAACGATGGAAAGCTGGAGTTTGCTGAGAACAAGCCTAGTCCTTGCCCAGAGTTCTGGGTCGGGGCTATTGAAGAAGAGGATATGGTGTTAGTTCCTCGGTCTAAACTTTGCTTAACCTGTAGGTTGAATACAGGGCAGCCGATTACTTACGAGGAATTTCAGGCGGCTGTGAGGGAGGCAGAGGAGAAGGCTGAAAAGAGGGCCTTCGAAAAGGCTAAGTTGGAGCATCCGCCTCCCGAAAGGTTAGGAAGGGAGAGTCACAAGCGGGTGAAGTTTCACCATGGGTCCGAGGATAGTTATGCTAGCAGGGCGAGGCCCAGGCAGGACCCTGGGCCTTCCAGAGTGAAGTCAGCCACGGCTGGGGGTTCGCACAATGCTGCGAATCCAGAGCCATCTATGAAAGTGTACATTCCACCAGCTTCTAGGAATGACCCAAAGGCGGACAGATGGTATACGCAGCGAGACGGTAAAGCGGTTGAGCTTGCTGCAGTTACCATCCGGAATGAAAGGAGGCGCTTTGGCATGGCGAAGAAGACTTTGGCGGATTTGGCTTCCGGGAAGGTAACTGAGGTAGAGCTGTCGGTACCTGTAGAGCATGTGGAGCAGGTTCAAAGGCGGTACAGAGTCAGGACTAAGTTCTATGTGGACTCCCGGCGGCAGCGCTCTGTGGAGGCTTCACCAGCTCCTCGGAGGAACGTTTATGACAGGCTGGCGGATCTGCCAAGATCCACTGGAGCACCTTAGTCACGGCCAAGGAGGAAACTGGCATTTTCTCCTGAGCGGTCAAAAGTCGGACAATCTCCCCCAAGGAGGGCACAGCTAGAGGCTGCCAGGAAGCAGGTGGTGCTAGAAGCTCAGGAGGACGTGATGGTGATTGACACCAGTAAGGATTCCACCGTTATGAGGTGGGTGCCTAAGGAGAGCAGTACGTCAGTGGCTGCAAGCACGAGTAGCGTAGGGGTTCCTGCAGGAGGCGTTGTTCCCAATGAATCCAGTTTAGCATTGGCAGAGCCAAGCAGGCCGCTCATTATCTTATCACAGGCCAAGACAAAGGAGCCAAAGGCACCGACCAACTTTGTGGAGTATGCAGCTAAGAAGCTGCAGATGCATGTGCCAACAAGGCCATCCTCGGTTGCCTCTAGCGTGAAGGCTGATTCTGAAGTAGGAGATGCAGACCTCGACAATGAGGACGAAATGGTCGACTACGAGGAGGAACCAAAGCTGGCGGATGAGGAAGAGGTGCCAATGGTAGAAGAACATGTTGAGGATGAAGCTATGGTACACCACTGCAACATGGCTTTTATACTCTCGTCAGCTTATGTTCTGCCAGAGCCTATGCCCACTGCACATTTCATCGATGATGAAGAATCGGCCAAACCAGTATATTTGGTGCAGGAGCCTGAGGATGATAGTGAGGCGGAGGTAGAGCCTGGGGTTTTCCAGTCCAACCATGAGTATCCTGAGGGGGCTGGAGACTTTTTGAAGCAATGCATGATGTTCGCCAAGCCGACATTTAATATGTCGCAGCATATGAAGCCTTTGTATGTCACGGCAGAGGTGGAAGGGATCAAGGTCCGTAAAGTCTTAATAGACACCGGAGCTGCCTTGAGTATTATCACCACCACCACCAAGGAACAACTTAAAATTCCAAAGGAGAAACTCATCAATACCGTCTCCAAGGTTAAGGGGTTTTCGGGGAATGTTACTCCTACTTCTGGGGTGGTCATGCTCAAGGTGAAGATAGGACCTTCAGACGCCTACCAAGGGTTTTTCGTTGCTGAGGCGGACGCTCCCTATCACATGATTCTAGGGAGGGACTGGATCCACAAGGCACTAGCAGTTCCCTCATCTCTTCATCAAGAGATGATTATGTGGGATCCAGTCGCAGATTTACCAGTGCTCATCAAGGCAGATGAGCGTCCTTATTCCATAGCGGCCGTCCAGTTGGAGGTCAGCTATTACACAAGAAACATGAGACCTCTCAGAATTGAGGAGGTTGATCATAGGGGGCATCCAATCGGGATGACCCAGAATGAATTGTCTCAATGGGGAATTGCCCAGGCTCTGGCGGATTACAGCCGGCCAATTTCCATTGAGCTTCTTCCCGACGTATCCAATGAGTGACGTCCTCTCACAAGAGGAGTCAGAGGCCTTTGCTTTATTAATGCAACAGTTGTCTATCTATAGATTAGAGCAAATAGCCTAGGAAGGGGTTGCACTGGTTGAGTGCATTGAGGAAGTAGATATTGATGCTTTTACAGGGGTAGAAGTAATTCAGCCTGCTCCAGCAGCGTTGGATGACACTCCACCCAAGGTACGTGATCCCGTAGAGAAAGTTAACTTGGGAACAGAAACAGAGCCCATGGAGGTGGGGATTAGTCAGTACCTTGAACCAGATTTGAAACAGCAACTGATTGGGTTGCTGCATGAGTTTAAGGATTGCTTTGCAGAGAAATACCAAGATATGCCGGGTTTGTCAAAGGAGCTGGCTTGCCATCGCCTTCCCATCAAGGAAGGATGCAGGCCAGTTAAGCAAGAGCAACGGCAGATGAATGCTGAAACTGCAATGGCGGTTAAACAAGAAGTTCAGAGCATGGTTGAGGCTGGGATAATCAGACCGACTCTTTATCCGGAATGGTTATCCAACATTGTGCCTGTTAGGAAGAAGAATGGCAAGATTAGAGTCTGTGTGGACTACAGAGACTTGAATGCTGCATCACCTAAGGACGTCTATCCTATGCCTATAGCGGATATGTTAGTGGATGCAGTAGCGGGGCATGAGTTGTTATCTTTTATGGATGGAACGGCGGGCTATCACCAGATTCCTATATATGAGCCAGACATCCCTAAAACGGCTTTCCGCTGCCTCGGATTCACAGGAGCATTTGAATATCTTAGTATGTCATTTGGCTTAACCAATGCAGGAGCTACATACCAACGTGCAATGAACGTTATTTTCAGTAAGATATTGGGGGATATCCTAGAGGTCTACATCGACGATGTGGTGGTCAAGTCCAAGAAAAGAGAAGACCACATTGATCATCTCCGTGGGGTATTCACTATCATGAGAAAGCACCAGCTTAAAATGAACCCAGTCAAGTGCGTTTTTGGGGTTTGTGCTGGTGACTTTCTAGGGTTTGTGGTGCATGAGAGAGGCATTGAGGTGGCTGGGGATAAGGTCCAGGCTGTGTTAGATGCACCAGCGCCAAGGAACAAGAAGGAGTTACAGAGCTTGTTGGATAACATTAATTTCCTCAGAAGGTTTATATCCAACTCAGCAGGCAAGGTTGCGCCTTTCTCTCCTCTGCTTAAACTCAAACCAGGAGAAGTGTTTAAATGGGGTCCTGAGCACCAAGCTACTTTTGACAGGATCAAGGAATACTTGGCTAGTCCGCCAGTCCTTCGGCCGCCCACGCCTAGTATTCCCCTCAAATTATATATTTCTGCATCTGATATTTCCATTGCAGGTCTGCTGGCTCAAGATGAGACTCTGGCGGATGGAAAGAAGATTGAATATGTAGTTTTCTACATTAGCCGGACACTGTTAGATGCAGAAACCAGGTATTCACCAATCGAGCGGCTGTGTTTGGCCCTGTGCTTTGCTGGTGTTAAGCTCCGCCACTATATGCTTTCATTCACAACGATAGTGGTAGCACATACGAATTTGGTGAAGCATATGCTAACGAGACCTATCCTAAGGGGTAGGATTGGCAAGTGGGTGTTAGCCCTTTCAGAATTTTCCTTGCAATATGCGCCGCTGAAGGCTATGACTGGGCAGGCGATAGCAGACTTTCTTTTACACCATCCTATCGAGGAGGAATTCACAGAACCGCCAAAGTTTGCTAGCATGATCCGGTACCAGCCTTGGACTTTACACTTTGACGGTAGCAGTACCAGTAAATTGGCGGGTGCAGGGATTTGTATCCAGAATCCAGCAGGTACCAAGTATCTTTACTCTTTTCAGCTGGAGTGGACGTGCACCAATAACCAGGCAGAGTATGAGGCACTTCTCATTGGGCTGAAATTACTATTAGACCTGGGGGCACAAAAAATTGAAGTACTTGGAGACTCTATGCTAGTCATTAATCAACTTATGGGGGTCTACAAGTGTGTTTCTTTCCATTTGCTGCACTACTACGAGCGGGCTATTGAGTTGCTGGACCGGTTCATTGATGTTTCCTTGGACTATATTCCTAGGGAGATGAACTTTACAGCTAATGAGTTGGCACAGTTGGCCACGGGAATCAGCTTAGCCCATGGAGTAAAGGAAAGAATCCTTAAGGTAGAGCGCAGAACTCTACCATATTTTGCCATCGGCCGGGAGGACCGCGGAGAGTGGTTGGTCGCTACAGTCGAGCCTATTAACACTGACTGGTGGATGCCAATCATCGCATATTTGAAGGACCCATCTGCACCATCTGAAAGAAGAGTCAGATACCTTGCGACTAATTACCTTCTCAGGGGTGAGGAATTATTCCAGAAAGGGGAAGATGGAGTCTTATTAAGGTGTATCTTTGGCATTGAGGCCAAGCGGATCATGAGGGAAGTACACTTAGGGGTCTGTGGTTCTCATCAATCCGGACCCAAAATGAGGTGGCTCATTAGAAGATATGGATACCACTGGCCATCTGTTTTGAAAGACTGTCATAGTTTTGCTCGGGGTTGTCAGGAATGTCAAAAACATGGACCAGTTCAGCGGATTCCAAACATTCCTCTACAACCCATTATCAAACCTTGGCTTGGCAGGGGTTGGGCATTGGATTTCATAGGAGAGATTAACCCCCATTCCTCCTTACAGCACAAGTTTCTTTTGTTGGGTACTGATTTCTTTACCAAGTGGGTCGAGGCTATTCCAACAAGGAACTGTGATGCTGACACCGTCATCCGCTTTGTGTTCCAAAATATTATTTGCCGGTATGGTATCCCAGAATGCATTGTGGGGCAGCCTTCATGGCCGAGAAAACCCAAACTTGGCTGGCGGATTATGGTATTCAGTTCCTACATTCTTCTCCTTATTATGCTCAATCCAATGGTCAAGCAGAAGCTACTAACAAGGTTGTTATCTCCATCATGAAGAAGATGCTCACGAATAACCCAAGGTCACGGCACACTCAACTTGATAACACACTGTGGGCCTATAGGACTTCCAAAAGGACTCCTACTGGTACTACTTCTTATTCGTTGATGTACGGCCATGATGCTGTTCTGCCATTGGAAATCAATGTAGCTTCTTTGAGGGTTCGTGAGCAACACCAGCTGCTTGGTGAGGATTATGTGCAGGCCATGTTCCAGGAGCATGAAGACCTTGACGAGAAACGTCTAGAAGCCTTGGATAATATCATCCTAGAGAAGCAGAAGATCGCCAAGGTGTATGATAAAAGGACCAAGGGCAAGTCCTATGGCGAGGAAGACTTGGTCTGGAAGGTAGCTTTACCCCTTGATGAGCTAGGACGGGGCAAATGGAGTGCTCACTGGGAGGGGCCATTTGTCATTGATCGTATTGTGGGCAAGGGAGCCTACCAGCTCAGAGACTTGGAAGGAGAAGTTCACAGAAACCCAATTAATGGGCGCTATCTCAAGAAATACTTTCCAAGTGTTTGGGAGTATGAAAAACCCCCGGCGGATGATGACACTGATCCGAGTTCTTCTTAGTCCAACGGGCTCGGGGGGCATCAGGTCAGAGCGGTGCATCCGCTAGGGGTGTTTCTGCCATGTTTTGGGTTTGCTAGTTTTCATTGCAAAACTGTTAGAGTTTTGTGTTTTCCCTGTTTTATCTAGACATCCGTTTGGGGTGGCTATGTTCTTGAACTTTTATTTTTCAATAGATTTCCCATCTTTGCTGATTCTTGGCTATGAGTATTGAAATTGCAACTTGCTACATTCATATAAGGCTTTGCGGCCAAAGGCATTACAGGGAAAGGGAAACACAAAGGGCTACTAACTAGCTCTGCAACCATATCTACATTTCTGAATCCTCACTGCTGGCGGATATCTCTAGCCCGTTCTAGATCCGCTAGAGGAGGCCTAAAGAGAGGGGTTCCAACGCACTGTTGGAACCATCACCGGTTGACGGACCCGTCCCGAAGGACTCATGACGCCCCTGCTTTGGAGGGCGGCGTGCGGCAGATGCGGGGGCAAATGGAAGTGGGGCAGCACCCGACCGCGTGCTGGAGGCAGTGGTGTTTGACGCACTACCCTCATCGTTGCCATGTACCCTTCCGTAGTTGCCAAATTTGGGTTCGGGATTCTCTTCCGCCACCGGGAGGGGTACCTAACCAAGTCACCAGTGTTACTGGCCTCGGGGAACAGCCAAGAGTGGCCAGCTTTTCCCTGACCACTTCGAAGCTCTTGCCCAGGGCGTGTAACGCTAGGTGACCGGGGTTAGGGTTTGTTTAACACTAGGTGACCGAGGTTATAGGGTGTCTAGCAGACTATCAGCATATCTGGTGGAACGGCTTGGGGCAACCAGGGGGTTTGGCCATTTGCAAGTGTTACTTTTGCTGCCATGTTGCTCTAAGATGGCCAGCCGAGTGCACTTCCTCTTCAACAAGGGTTTCCTTTTATAATGCCTTTCGAGGGAATCCAACGGTTGGGGGTTGCCATGACTTTATGGCTGTGGTTCGCCCATCTTTATGAGGTTGCCCGTTTCGGTCGCCCGTTCGGTTGGGAACCGATGAGGGCGATAAATGGGGTTTGACTGACAAATCCTCGGGCTTCCACCCCTCGTTCGATGCTGCGTTGGTCCAATCTCGTATTAATGACAGCTTGCCTATTCCAAGCTCTGGTTGGGCCGCTGGTCTTTGGGCTTGTTTTCTATTTCTAGCAGGCCAAATTTGCCTCACGGCGGATGGGTTTTCCCCAACCGTTGGATCTTAACCCACTTTGGGGGAAACCATTTATATTTACTATTTCGTTTACTGGGCTCTGCTTTATCTTCCACGCATCCGCGCAGCCAAGTGAACTAGGGTGGCAACCTAAGGGCAAGATCCGCTATATTTTTCGGAGGGCAGAATTTTGAAAATTTTTGAACACTCCGTAGGGTTAGGCCCTTTCATCCCCTGAATTAGGGTTTTCAGGGGCATCCGTTTGGGGTGCGCCCTTATTCTCGCCTTTGGTAATAGGACATTCAGTGCAGGTCTTGATTCTAAAGTGATGTTTTATTTGTAAAGTAAGGGGCTTTGCGGCCTCGGCTATTACAAAGGCAGAATTTAAATAAAGAAACATATCCGCCAACTATCTCTGATACGCCAACTATCTCTGATACCATCCTGATGCGTAGGACATATCCGCCAGTCCTTCAATCTGGAATTCCGCCGAGCGGATAAAGCATGAAGATTGTTTGGCAGAGTCAGTATTGGTTCCTTTCGGAGCAGAGTGGCGAATAGGGACTCGCTGCCTTGAATCTCTTGTTGCTCCAAGAGCCCAATAGACAAACGCCATCTATTTCCGCCGAAGAAGGGCCTATCTCAGATTTGAAAGACGATCATTGAGATAGAATTCCCTTCATAATGAAGACGACAACGGGTCTATTAAGGCATTATCACCCTCACACCGGCGTGGCCTCAATTCAGGTGGGGACAAATGGTCCCATGAGGCAGGGGGTTGGTACCCAAAACTACATCCATATTAGACCCCCGGCAGATGCAAGTAGAATGGCGCCCAGTCAGCAGCTACCAATCTATGATCACATCCACCCGGGACATAACATGAGATGTTATGTTTGAGGATTTGTTTAACATGGGGTGTTATATTTCAGGGGTGTTCGGAGGAACATCTGAATTAGATCTGGTGGAAAAGATTGAGGAAGCCATAGCGGATGGTGAGGGAACCTAAGGAAAGAAATAAGGAACAACATTATCAGGCGATTTGGGGTCTCAATTTTCCAAAGGGTGTTGCTTTTATAGCCTCGTTGAGAAGCAATCCAATGGCTGAGCTGGAATTGCGCAGTTATTAAGCAGTTGGGTTTGGGGACCGTTTGCGTTTGAAATTCAAATTTTTGAGAAACAGTTCTGCAGCTTTGCCAGCATTGATAAGACAGATGTGCAGAGAGTCTGATTTTTGAACCAGACTAAGTTGGGCTTAGTTAGTGGGCTTGGTTGTCAATAAACAAAACAAAATACATAGATATATATATATATCAAGCCAGTTCATTATGGGTTGGGCCTAAATTCATACAGGTGCAGGCCCAATCTCTTGATTTTGGCCTTGGTCTTGCTGATCCAACGGTCTAGTTCTATATTGGCCTTCTTCGCCTGGTGCTCTTTCTCTTGTAGCTTGGTCGCCAAGAGCTTTTGTTGGTTCAATTGGTCCGCGCGACTAGCCTGTTTCTAGCGGAGGAGGGAGATTTTCTGCTCTATGGTCGCCTTCATGGCCTCAAGCTTGGCTATTTCGGCCGCCTCCGTATCGTTGCCGGCCGCAGCGACTAAGCCTTTATAGGCACGGGCAGCGTTGGCAAAGGCCACGCCAGCTTCTTGGAGCTTGGCATGCTGGGGGGACCGGGCGGCTAGACGTTCCTGCAGACTCTTTAGTTCTACTGGGAGGCGAAGAAGGGAGGCATTGGCTTCAGTTTGGAGTTCGGGAGGCAGCTGCTGGAACTGGCCCTTAAGAACTTCCAGGGCAGAAAAGAGTTCGTCCGCTACCCGGGCGTCAGCAGGATCCTTTTCTCCCAGGCACTCGAGGAATCCCCATGCCTCCTACACTTCCACAAGTTCCTCTTCAGGGCTGTGTGGCCGGGGGAAGAAGTCTTCGGCCAAAGTGGAGGAAGGGGTAGGTCTGTCCTGAACTCCAGAGCCAGATCCACCAGGGGTCGCTGAGGACTGGGCGGATGGAGTGGTGACGACCAGGCCCGTGAGTGCTTGATTCTGTGGCAGGGGGATCGGCCCCATAGCTGATTCCACTGGGCCAGGGTCCGCTGCCAGTGGGGTGGCACTGATGGTTGCCACATTATCATCATCCACCTGTTCATAGGAAATGAGGGTTAGGAACAGTTCTAACCAAGGAGGGTGGCAATGCAGGCGGATATATAACATACCTCAACAATCTCTGGCTGAGGGATTACTTCTGGTTGGTCCAGAGGAGGCCCTTACTGCTCTCGCTAATCAGGTCAAGGCCGGTCATCCGCTGGGTTCAGAGTGTGTCCAACTTGGGGGGCAGCATCCGCCAAAGATTCTACACCAGCAATAGCTTCTTCTTCCGCCAATGAAAGATCATGTGGAGGGGAGGAGGGCGCTTGGGCAGTTGGTCGCTCAGCGCCGATGTTTGGCTCTTCTTCTTCTAGCTCCAATCCAGGAGATGAGCTGGAAGCCAGCGCATTAGGAATTGAAGAGCTGCTGGGCGCACCGCCAGGCAGTAGTAGGGGCTCATCCGCCGGGGCTTCGGCCACACTAGACTCAGGGTCTTCCCTCATCTCCGGCCCAGTTTCTGCAACGGCAGAAGATGTCAGGGTTGGCATAATGGAACGCTGACCAACTGCTAGTGGAGGACTGGGGGATGTACCTGCATGAGGATCAAGATAGCGCAGATGAACGGGTTGAGGAAAACAGTCGCCACAAATCTCTTGAAGATTTTGGAAGAGGTCCGGATAATCCTCCTCGAAACTAGAAGAACTTGAGGAATCTTCAGAGAAGTCAGAGGACTCACCAGATGAAAGTTCAATCACTACAGGGCCTCGGCTGGCGGCTGCAGCGGATGAGGAGCTCCTTCTCCAGAGTACAAGGGTCTGCAGGGATGGATAGAGTTTGGATATCTACATCACATGTGCATTTATAAGCTGGTAATTAAAAACCACAAAGAGACGAGGGAGGGTTGAAATCACTTACGGGTGTGTCATCCTCCACTTCATCAGGCTCTTCATTCGCCTCGATGACGGTCTTGCCCCTCTTTAGGCGCGGATGAAGCTCACAATCAGCCTTCCGCTTTCCTCTATCCGTTGAGGTTTGGCCAGATGCCTGTTTTCATCAAACAATTAAGGGTTATACAGAGAATTCTGGCAAACCAAAAACAGCAGTTAAAAGCAGAAGCTTATTACCTTTCCTGGGGGCAGGTTGAGATATAGCGGATCGCCCTTTAGCACCTTTTGATCAGGTTGGGGAAGGTGTTTGCCCTGGTTTCGAAAGAGCCTCCGGAAGTAGAAGACGGATGGCTAATCAAAGAGCGAGCCTCTTTGATGTGCCCACCAGCATTGGTAGGAGCCAGTGGCATCCATGGAAGCCTGCAGGTTTGGATAGTGCTCCCAGCCCGGCATGTTAAGGAGTTCCAGGCAGGGTCTTTGGTTGACAGCGGACACTGGAGGGAACTCTCTGTTGTTCCGCCATGCCGAGAAAAGGTTCACGCTCTTCAGCGGCGGATATGGCAGGAGTTGAATGAGTCCGAACTGCCGGGCAAAGAAGTGAGGCGCATAGACCTCATAGCTGGGATTCCTTTTGTCACTGCAGAAGAGGGGCAGGTCCGCCATGGAGGTACAATGGATGAAGAGCCTTCGCCCTTTTACTCCTAGCTCACTGGACGGGAGGAAGCCCCGCGACAGCCCGCGCGGGTACTTTAGATGGATCAGCCGCTGTGCCTCTGCAAAGAACTCGCTGGCGGTTGTGTTGAAGAAGATATCGAGGCAGACGACATAGCTGAGGTCTGGGTTGGGGGCGCATCCAACGTATTCCTGCCCTACAACCTGATCAGGCTTGGATTTCCCCTTCATGGCTGGAATGAGTTGGGGAAAGTGCATCTGGCACGAGATATCTAAGATCCAGAGCGGGCCAGACTAGGCACAGTCCATGGGCTGGGCGGATATTTGGTGAAGGCAGCGGTAGAGGTGTGCTATAACAAATTGGCCAAGGCCAACCTCTTGGCCAGCATAAATCACCTCCGCCATGCGATGGTAAACCTTGGTCATCTGTTGGTGTTGGAGCAGAACACGAACTTGTTGAGCCAGAAGGCTAGAAAGGCTACTCCACCCAGCGCATTGTCGGCCTTGGAGAACATCCTCACCCACTTCTCGAACCCAGCGGCTTCAGCGATACCAATAGTGCTTCGGGGGAACGCCTTCTCAGAATAGTCGCTCTCTTCATAGGGTTTGGTGCCGAGGGGGAACCCGATTCCGGCGTACAGGTCCAACAACGTGACGGTGGCGTGGCCAAACCTAAACTCGAAAGCATTGACTGCGGGGTTCCAGAGGCTAATAAGCGGAACGAGAGCGCATCTGTTTCCTCCTTTTGGGCTGAGGCTGAAGCATAGTTTAATTACGTCGGCAACTCCAGTTTTTCTCCAGATTTCCTTATCGAGGGGGAGCCTTGCCGCGTACCATTCTTTCATCCAGGGATTAACCAGAGGCCAGGCGGCATGGTTAACGGCGGCTTGGTGGTGATTGGATTGGAAGTTGGGACATTCCACAGGGTCTTCAGAGTGGAAAATTACCGGCAGCGGGCGAGCCGGGCCGTCGAGTATCTTGTGTGCTCCGCCGTCGTCGTCAGCATTATAGCCCACTACATAGGGACCCAAAGAGGCTTGTTGCTCTTGGGGAAGACTAAGGCAGGTCCGGTCATCGGCTCCGGAGCAGGTGATGAGAGGGAGGAGTTGATTTTTGGCGTTGTTCACTGTGGAGCAGCGGATAGCGAAATTCATTGTTGAGGCCATTAGATTCGAATTTGGGTTTCTTCTAGGATTGAGCTGAGGAAGGGAAGAGAATGGTCTGAAGGAGAAACCGTAGGGTCTCAGCTAGGTTTATAAAGAATCCGAAAGGGGTCCTTGAGCTTTTGAAACGTTGGGTTTTGCGGTAATTGAGGGTTTAGATGAACAGTGATACGGTTTCAATTTGGGAAAACTGTGATTGGTGAGGAAACGGCACAACAGTCCAAATATTTAAATGCTGCAGATGGGCCGACGTTTGGGGCTCAGTCTTCCTTCTATTTCATTGGACTTTCAATATCGGAGACTGGGGGGCAATGTTTGGGCCACAATTGGAGTTTACTTCAATTTGGCTTTTACCCCGAGCCCAGAGGGGTTTAGGTTAAACTGAATCCAATATGAGCACTTCCTATTCCATTTTTGAAAGATTGCTTGGAACGAAAGTATTGATTTGCTACCCGATCAGATTGAGGTTATTTTGTAGTAATCCAACTACACAATACACGAGTTACCTTAACGGATAATAAGGTATAAACGCTGATTGGGATAAATAGGGATTGTTGTGGATAGCAATCTATTTGCGAAAGGTATCTTTGGCCAAATCAGTGATTGATTCTCTTTGGAGTCGATTTGGTTTATCTCGGCTTTAATTGAGTGATGATCCGGACAATATTCGGTGTGGAAGGAGTTCCCTAAGTAAAGGGAAAGACTGGTCTCAATTTATTCTTAATTGATTTAATTGGAGTCAGTTTAAGGAAGGATAATCCTAGTCAATCCCGGAATCCGCCAGTCTGGATCTTCAAGCACTAGGGTTTCGTGAACCATATAAATATAACTCTTTTGTAACTAGAGAAGAGTTCTCAACCATCTACAAACAAACACAAGTTCTAGCGCAACGCTAACTTGCAAAGCCTTTCCGGAGCAACTCACACAATTTGCCTCCACCTGCGATTGATCCCATCTCGCATTCGTGTCGAGCGGTTGCTGAGCGTCTCATGCAATTTGCCTCCACCTGCGATCGATCACATCTCGCATTCGTGTCGAGCGGTTGCTGAACCTATCGAGTCAGTCCGCTACTCCGGTAGCAATCGAGTCGTTACCCCGGTAACACACACCCGTGGTCTTGGTTTAGCTCTGCTTTGCTTCTCCGGATCAAAGTAAGATCCCCAATCCTCAGGGGGTTGGGAAGAAAATCCTGTTAGAGAGTTCTATTCAGGTCTTGTTCGAGCCCTGTATGCCGGCTTAGTCAGCGCCCGCGTAACAGTTGCTTGGTCGAGAAGTCAGAGTCTATTGAGAGCAGACGAGAGGACTCGCCAGGGGTCGTCCGCAGTCGAGTTGCACCACTCCAAAGGTGCTGACACGCCTAAGCACACAGAAGACACATGAAGGACTTCACGTCCGCCACCCCCAAATGCTGACTGTTCACCGGGTGCTAAATCCGCCACGAACAGAACACTCACAGGCCCAACAAAACATACACTACTTCGTTGGACTGTTCTAGATCGAGGTTTCCTCATATTGGCGGGAAACAGATGAAACACACGCGCTTCACCAGGTGTATAAGACTGAAAGTAAAAAAAAAAAAAAAAAAAAAACAAAGCACCGCCACCGTAAATAAACAAACCACGTAGGGGCATATTCGTCAATATAGCGGCCACTATCTTAAAAGCCCCATGACAGTCCTACTCTGCTTTATCTCTCCACCTCAAATACGAAACCCTAGCCGCTCAACTCCGCCGCAGATTCTCTCTCTCAGACTCTCCAGCCAACCATGTCGCACTTCGGACGATCTGGACCGCCGGACATCAGAGACACCTACTCCCTCCTCGTCCTCAACATCACTTTCCGTAATTGCCCCTCCGTATTCTCATCTTTATTTTCTCAAAACCCTAATTCGATCTCCCTAATTTGTTTTTTGTTGGCTTTTTCAATAGGTACCACCGCCGACGATCTCTTCCCGCTGTTCGACAAGTACGGCAAGGTCGTCGACGTGTTTATCCCCCGCGACCGGAGGACCGGCGACTCGCGCGGCTTCGCTTTTGTGAGGTATAAGTATCAAGATGAGGCCGCCAAGGCCGTCGATAAGCTCGACGGTGAGTCTGTTACTGATTTTGAATAGTTTGAGTTGTTTAAGATGATAAAGTTTCGTAATTGATTCAATTGAGTTTTTTTTTTTTTTTTTCAGGAAGAGTTGTGGATGGAAGAGAGATTATGGTTCAGTTTGCTAAGTATGGTCCCAATGCTGAAAGGATGTAAGTTTTTCGAAGACTTTTATGATATATTTGAGTTGAGTTTGTTGTCGATTTTCGGTTGTGGATTGTTGCTGTTTTATATTAATTTGAATTTGTTTGTTGTTCTGTTTCCAAGCTCCAGTCACAAGGGGAAAATTAGTGAATCTTCCTCCAAGTTGAAGAGCAGGTCAAGAAGCCGGAGCCCTCGTCCGAGGTGAGGTTCTTTCTTTGGTTCAATTTGGGTGAACTTAATAAATAGGCAATGATGATGAAGTATGAAATGCATTGCTGTTTCTGTAGTAGTTACTCTGAGTTGATAATTAAAGAACAAGACTTTGTGGTCTGATTTATAGTTTCTGGTTACTACGCTTCCATAGGTAACTACTCGTCTGATTAAGTTATATGTTACTGCTGTATTTAGTGAGGACCAGCCACTGTTTTAGTACATATAGGCATTGCTACGTGATGGTATGATGGTTTTAGACCTACATTATGTAGGAGGGTATGCTTGCATATAACATAGGTATAGCAGTTTAGATTTATCAAGTTCGTCTCTTGTTGTTATTATTAAAAATCCTTATCATTTTGGTTGGGAGAAAACATATCTTGTTCTTCAAGGGTCTTATACAAAGAACTTGGGTCCCCATTTCTTTTTCTTTTTGTTGGTTACATGAATTACTCTTGTCTTGTTGAGTTATCATTAGGTTGCTGGGAAGATAACCGAAGCCCTCTTTATCACGGGATCAGTCACTTTAGTATTTGGAATGCCTCCTTCCTTGGTATTCTATTTGTGCATTCTTTGAGTGGACTGGATGAGGAGCTCCTTACTTTCATTTATATGTCGCATGATGTCAATGATGTCTGTTTTTGTTTTCCTTGTTTTGATTATTCCACCGTACATCGGTTCTTTGCTTGTCTTTCTCTCCGTACGAATCTTTTTAATTAATAAACAAATCCTTAATGGTTGCCTGGGTTCCATCTACTGGTTAAAATATATGAATTGGGTGTAGTTTCATTGCTATCACAACTGTCTTTGTATCTTCTGTGCCTGGTGAATACTTGGTAGGGTCGTACTGGTGACATGTCTTTTATAACGCTGCTGATTATCTGCAAATATGCAGTAGTTTATTTGTAGAAACTACTGTGCAGCATCTGATTCTTTACTTTTTAGGTATCGAGATGAATACAAGGATAGGGATTACAGGAGAAGAAGTCGCAGTCGTAGTAGGGATAGATATGACCGTGACAGGCACCATAGGAGTGAAAGAGAGCATCGCTACAGAAGCAGGAGCCGTAGTGCAAGTCCTGTTAATCCTAAAAGGAGCAAATATGATGACGAGCGGCGAAGTCGGAGCCGGTCCTATGGAAGGTACAATCCTGCCTTTCCCGAATCCATTGTCTTATTTTACGATCTTATGTGCCATACTTAATGTGTTATTTGTAATGTGTTTTTTAAGTGTCTCACCTGCTCGGCCTAGCTCTAAATCGCGAAGGAGCCCCTCTCCTCGTAGGACACCTCCAAGGAGTGAGAGTCCTGATGCGCGCAACCGTAACGAACACTCTCTTAGCCCCAAAGATGTTTCACCACAGCCTCGGCGTGAAGATTCTCCAAGTCCTCGTAAATCTGATGTTGATGTGAGCTCATAAACCACACGCATGAACTTTGAATTTGCAACTTACTATTGAATATCGAGTATTTGCATAAGTTGTTTACTTGGAAATTTTGTGCTGCAGGAATGATGGGATTGCTTATCATGTGACCTGGGGTTCTACCTTTGCCTTGAGGCCTTGTGTTAGCATCTTTGGAAGTTGAGTTTTGTGTACGATCAACATGTTGAATGTTTGCTTATGACTGCCCTGCAGTTTTGTTGAAGGTTAAAACATTTCTCTATTGGACTAGTGAGTTAATTTTTTTTTTTTAATTTAAGTTTGATAGTAGCTTTTGTATTCTGCTTTGTCGGCTGGTACATTGTCAAGTGTTTGCTGTAGTTTCTATGAATGGGGAGTCATCCTATAATTATTTAAGAATACTTTTTAGCTTGTGGTTGTTTTGGTTTTCTCTTATTTTAATTAGTGGCTTGTGCCAATATTGAGATTTTATGTGCTTTTATGATATACTCATGATTCCGTATACTGGCCTTATTTAGTGATGTTCGTGAACATTGCTGATTGAAGAGATGCTGTACTAGCTAGCTGTTGGGGCTATTTTTTCTACAGAAATGGTAGATGTCAATGTGTCATGTTGATGCTGAATGAGTGAATGCTGTCTGGTCATACCTGTTTTGCTTTGATGAAACTCGGGTTGGTGATTTTTGGGAGGAGTGAACATTGCTGGTGGTGCTATTTTGACCACAGATATGGTAGATGTCAATGTCATGTTCATGCTGATTGCAGTCTGGTCTTAGCTGTTTTGCTTTGATGAAACTCTTTCGGTAAGGGTAAAAACTCACATTTTAGCTTATATCAGTGGGTTCTTAGCTTTTCCCTGACCACCCTTCTTTTGCTTCATTGATTTTAAAAGTTTGATCCTGCAAAGAAACTCTCGATGCTGTCGTTGTCTAAACTTGGTTGGAATTCAGGTGCCATTGCACGTAGCTGATGCAGTCGTCATATTTCATTTTTGTTTTCTTTTGGAAAAGAGGGGTAGGTTTCTTGGGGGAGTGAGCCTAACTCTTGCTGGCTGACCCTGCATCTCTAGGTTTGGTCTATATTTGCAAGTCACGCCATTCATGATGAAGGATTTATACACAGAAAAACAGTGCCCCAGTATTTTTTTTTTCTATTGAATTCTACAAGATTGTGTGTTATTCTGCGTGAACGTTATTTTATCACCCCAAGGTGCCATGTACAATAATTTATTGAATCAGATATATAGCTGTACATTTCCCTGATCCGGTTCTATTCTCCTTGTTGGATTTCGTTTGTATATTGGTATTGTTTGTGTTAGACAATTTTGCTTGTTGGATACTAATAGGCAACTCAAATGAATGTGAGAGTTGCAGGGGTTAATCATTACGAGGCCTTTATGGATTGTTTTCACTTTTCAGTCCTTTCACTCTTACACAACCATTTATATCCTCTCTCACTATGAAAATTTCTTAGGCTTCTCTTGTTCGTCAAATAGGCTACACCTATTTTAAATTTAAGATCTCATTCGTTCCTTTCCTCTTTGCATCAATTTTGATTGATTGATATAGGGGTCGTCAACGGGCCGGGCCGGGCCCAGCTCGGCCCATTCATAACGGGCTTGGAGCGGGCCGGGCCGGGCTTTACAATGTAATTTAAAAATAGCGGGCCGGGCCGGGCCGGGCTTTTTAAAAATTTCTAGGATCCAAGCCCTTCAATATACGGCGGGCTTAACGGGCTTTTGCGGGCCGGGTCGAATGGCCCACGGCGGTTTGAGGCCGGGCCGGGCTTTAATTAAAATAAATAAATATCCGATATTACTTTTCAAAAAAGGGTTTGGAACCCGGTTCATAACCGGGAGGCTCATCCCCACGCCTATATATATATATATATATATATATATATATATATATATATATATATATATATCATATTAAAATACAATCATAACAAATTCAATCATAACAAATACAATCATAATAAATACAATCATAACAAATATGATGAAATACAGTGATGGTAAAAAAATCACTTAAATCCGACAAAATTAGAACCCCGATCGGTGCGGTCAACCTTATTTAAACTTATATCTCTCTATGGGGAGCCATAGTATCGGGAGGTAAACGTTCCCAAATTTTTACATGGCTGATTACGTCTCATTTATTTAAGAGTTTAATGTTTGGAATAGTCGACGAAACAAAATCATCTAAAAGTACCTAATAGCGTTTTCGTGTGATAAGTTTTATGAAAATATGGTTGACCGTTTCGATCGAGCATCGAACGTTCACGAAACGAGTTGATTTTTCTCCTCTACTCATATTTAACTATAACGATCACATCAGACGGTCAAAATTTTCATTTTGTGAATTTAGCCATTATAATGACAACATGCTTACTAATGTGGTATAACTTGATTAGTAGATTATACTCAAGTGTACAACTTTTCAAAACAACTATATAAAAGAAGTCAAATTTTGAAAATTTTTATGAAATAGAATTTGATCGTTATGATGAAATACGGTGATGGTAAAAAAATCACTTAAATCCGACAAAGTTAGAACCCCGATCGGTGCGGTCAACCTTATTTAAACTTATATCTCTCTATGGGGAGCCATAGTATCGAGAGGTAAACGTTCCAAAATTTTTACATGGCTGATTACGTCTCATTTATTTAAGAGTTTAATGTTTGGAAGAGTCGACGAAACAAAGTCATCTAAAGGTATCTAATAGCGTTTTCGTGTGATAAGTTTTATGAAAATATGGTTGACCGTTTCGATCGAGCATCGAACGTTCACGAAACGAGTTGATTTGTCTCCTCTACTCATATTTAACTATAACGATCACATTAGACGGTCAAAATTTTCATTTTGTGAATTTAGCCATTATAATGACAACATGCTTACTAATGCGGTATAACTTGATTAGTAGATTATACTCAAGTGTACAACTTTTCGAAACAACTATATAAAAGAAGTCAAATTTTGAAAAATTTTATGAAATAGAATTTGATCGTTATGATGAAATACGGTGACGGTAAAAAAATCACTTAAATCCGACAAAGTTAAAGCCTCGATCGATGATATGTTTACTTCGTGATTTTTAGACTATAATTTAAAATTCTTAAAAATATTAATATAATAATAATTTTTAACGAACTTAAATGATAAAATAAATGAGTTTAATAAAAAAGATGATCCATATTGTGCTAGTGAAGTGTGAATATCCATTAAAGTGTGTGAAAATAAAGATCTAATTAATATATTAATGTGTCAAAAATATAAAATAACTCTATATGGGGGTAACTTATTCTTTAATTATTGAGGTATGGATTTTAACGGGCTTTACGGGCCGGGCTTTTGATGGAGCGGGCTTGACGGGCTCTTAACGGGCCGGGCCTACGGGCCGGGCCGAGTTTCTAACCCCTAAACTAAGCCCGGCCCTCTACCCACCGGGCCCGGGCTTAAGCGGGCTTTTAGACGGGCCGGGCCGGGCTTGAAGTCCATCGAGCTTGCGGGCCTCCATCGGCCCACTTGATCCGTGGGCTTAATGATGACCCCTAGATTGATAATGTGATTTGGTCAGGACACAAAGCTGATAAATTATTCACCTTAACGTCAACGATGATTGCCATCTATAGCTGTCAATAATCGGAAGAATATTACTGACTCTTTCAAATCCTAATAATCAATATATTCATTATATTGTATGGAAGAAAAATTTACATTATTGATCCACGCTTCACGCTTCATTGGTTATTTAGTTAGTCTTCTGAAGATGGAGTTATATATATATATATATATATACACATTACATGATAATAAGAAAGAACAAAATAACCATATCTTATAGCATTATTGTAATTACATGATATAAGAAGAAAGAAAGAGCGGATTATAAATGGGGAGCGGATTTTATTCTTATACTCAGACCCAAACAAGGAGTGAAGAGTGATTGACATCTGAGTGATATAATCAACATTCAAATAATTAGATATTTGATGTAAGCATATGGTAACGCTTTTACTAAACCAAAATCCAGGTGATGTTCCAACAGAGACGGAGCTAGGATTAGATTTTAGCCTGGGCTAATCATTTCAAATTGATGTACACTGAGTTAATACAATACAACTAAGTGAAGTTCAGGCTATTATGCTTATAAAATTAGACAAAATGGAGGAAGTCCCCTGAGCTACAACCCTCTTAGCCCTCTTCTATCTTCCGTCTCTGGTTCCAACCCACCTAAAATAGTATTATACACATTATTTTCTGGAAAATCCTTACCAGCGTGCACCATGACAATTTGGGATAGATTACCCAATTCAACAATGTATGCATATATCTTATAAAAAAAAAAAACAATGTATGCATATATAATAAATATGTAGATTGCATTCTACTCTGTAGATGAGAATTAAAACCCTACCGGACGACCAGGACATAAAATGTATTTTAGGCTTTGATTTAATACTTGCAGAAAATCAAAGGAGTATAATGTACACAAAGAAATCAGTATGGTACCTCCCTCCTACATGTAACAAGACATTCATAACAGCAGAGAAGACTTTTCTAGGATCCTCACTCTTAAAATCCTTTAGACAAAAATACTCAGTACAAGCACCATGGGAGGATCAATCTTAAACAAACTAGGCTCTCTTTGCCTCATCATCGTGTTAGTTGTTTTAGTTTCACCTTCCAAGTTTGTAGCTTGTGCTACTGTTTCTACTGATGAAGTCGGTGCTCTTCTCCAATGGATAACCTGTCTTCAAGACCCTCCATCAGACCTATTTTCATGGTCTTCGCAGCACTTCCCAAATGAAACAACTCCATGCACTTGGTCTGCCATTTCTTGCAACTCTGTCAATAGTGTCACCAGAATAAACCTAACCAAGTCGGGTTTACAAGGTACGCTCCATGAATTTCCATTTTCCTCAATGCCGAATCTTGAGCACTTTGATCCCAGCATGAACTCAATCTCTGGTACCATTCCAACTGAAATCAGTCAACTCTCCAAACTAGTGTATCTTGATTTGTCCGCTAATAAGTTGAATGGTTCAGTTCCTGCTTCTTTAGGAAACCTTAGCAGCCTTGCTTACTTGAATCTAAGTAGCAACTATCTTAGTAGCTCAATTCCTTTAGAAATGGGGAACCTTTCAAAGTTGGTGGAGCTTTACTTGAATACCAACAATCTGACAGGTCAGATCCCACCAAGTTTTGGGAACTTAAGAAAGCTAAAAGTGCTATGCATGTTTCAGAACATATTTGTTGGCTCCATTCCCTTGGAGATGGGGAAGTTGGCTTCTCTCAGCAATCTAAGCCTTCACACCAACAATATTTCTGGTACTATCCCGGATTCCATATGTGACTTGAGACGCCTCATTTTATTGGAGCTGTATCGGAACAATCTTTCAGGTCCAATTCCGGAAAATATTGGAAAGTTGACTGTGCTGAGAGTTGCGAGAAACAATTTGACTGGTTATTTACCACATAATCTCTGCAAAGGTGGAGTGCTTAAAGAGTTTACAGCTAATGGAAATCGTCTGAAAGGTCGATTGCCTGAAAGCTTGAGGAACTGTACAACCTTGTATAGATTCACTCTTCACGGGAACCAATTCACTGGAAATTTATCTGAAGATTTTGGTGAATATCCAAACTTGGATTACATAAATCTAAGTGACAATAATTTTTATGGCGAGATTTCAGTGAAATGGGGCAAGTCTCTGCAGCTAACAAATCTTAACATTGCAGGTAACAACATAATAGGTTCCATACCATCTGAGATTGGTAAACTGAGTCGACTACATCTGCTTAATCTTTCTTCGAATCATTTAGTTGGGACAATCCCTCTTGAACTAGGAAAGTTGACCTCTTTGGTGAAGCTTATACTGAATAACAATCAACTTTCTGGTGTCATACCTCAAGAACTTGGATCACTGACCAACCTTGAGTTTCTTGACCTGTCCAAAAACAACTTGAGGCAGTCCATTCCAAGTAGTGTGGGGAACCATGTGAAACTGTACTACCTGAACTTGAGCAACAACAAGTTGAGCCATGAAATTCCAGCTAAGTTGGGTCCGTTGAAGCATCTGTGTGTACGAGATTTGAGCTATAATTCTCTTAGTCAAAAGATACCAGAAGAGTTTTGTTATTTGGAAAGCTTGTCGACACTGAATCTGTCCCACAATAACCTCTCTGGTCCTGTTCCCCAGAATTTTGCGGACCTTCATGGCTTGGAGTTCGTTGACATATCATACAATCGATTATCGGGTCCGATTCCAGAAAACAAAGCATTTCAAGAAGCTCCTAGAGAAGCACTGGAAGGCAATCAAGGTCTGTGTGGCAACGCTACAGGTCTACCGCCCTGCATCGAGAAGAAGCATAGCTCAAACATTGGTAAGAAAGTTGTGCACTTGGTAATCCCACCTGTAGTAGGAGTACTTATATTTCTTTTATGTGGAATTTCTTTCACTTACAGAAGAAAAAAGAAATGTCAACAAACAGATGAAGAGGCCATGCGCCCTAAAGAATTTGAACTTCGTTCAGTGTCAATTTTTCAAGGAAAGTTATTGTATGAAGAAATTGTAAAAGCAACTGAAGATTTTAACGATGCTTATTGCATTGGAAAGGGAGGTATTGGTACTGTTTACAAGGCAAAGCTTCCATCTGATGAGTTGGTGGCCGCAAAGAAACTCCACACTGCTCACTGTGATGGTGGGAGGAACTTTGAGAAAGAGTTCTTAGGCGAGGTGATGGCATTGACCGGGATACGCCACCGTGAAAATATTAGATAGAACGAGTATACAATATAAACATAAATATTCAGCGGAAGAAATTGAATATAGCAACAAAATATGTAACTGTATTAATTTGATACTGAGTTACAGATTTTCTGTCAACTACACAAGTTGAGGTTGCAACGAAAGACTACACAAGTCTTGATCTTCTAGACACTAAGTCCACACAATACTAGAGACACTAAGTCCACAAAGACACTAAGTCCACAACTATCTCTCTCAATGATTTTTCTGCTAAGAGGGAAAATACTGTAAAGCTATCACAGTAGCTTGAAAAACAGAAGATAGCACATATATGTTTTGTTCTCTCCGAAGGTTCCTTCTGTTCCACTCTCTGTATTCGACTTTCTCCTTTTCTATAATAACTACCTTCTCTCCGAATCCTTCTCTGTATCTCCGTTTTTCTCCTCTCAGACCCCATCACATATGTATATATATATATGCAATCAATCCGGCAAAGTCCCTTAACTTTCTTGGCAGCCAAGTCATGTCAAGAGGAGTCCATCAAGTAACAAACTCTTGACCCTCAAGCCTCTGCAACGTCAAGTGACAAAATACTTGATCACCAAGTTGATTAACTTGATCACCAAGACATAACCACGCAGAACCAAGAAGACTTCATCAACCAGCCGAACCAAGACTTCATCAAGACATTAACTACTTGAACTCCATGAAGACTTCCTTCTCCATCAGCCGAACCAAAACTTCATCAATACTTACACCAAGAATTGATCTCTGCACCCATATCTCCTAGTTGAAGTAGGAAACCCCCAAACGTATCAAACCAACTCCAAACTTGAACCAACTACTCCATGCTTTCTCTTTGGACTTCATGATTAACCATGGGAGGACAATCTTGTACCTTCACACCGGAACATTGTGAAACTTTTCGGCTTCTGTTCACATTCACGACACTCATTTTTGGTTTATGAGTACCTCGAAAGGGGTAGCTTGTTCTCAATCTTGAGTGATGAAGAAGCAGCCAAGGAATTGGATTGGAGCAAGAGGGTGAATATCATCAAAGGTGTGGCTGATGGCTTATCATACATGCATTCTGATGTATCGCCACCAATAGTCCATCGAGACATAACCAGCAAGAACATTTTGCTAGATTCTGAGTATGAGGCTTGCATTTCGGACTTTGGCACTGCTAAGCTGCTAGAGCTCGATGCATCTAACTGGACTACTGTCGCAGGCACATTCGGATATGTAGCACCAGGTAACATATCCAAATGTCAATTATGAATCCAACAATGATTCTGAAACATAACATATGTGCCAACGTGTCTACATCATTGTCTGCTGTGTATCATATGTTCTTAACTTCTAGTGTCTACACTTTTTTGCAGAGCTTGCTTATACAATGAAGGTGACTGAAAAATGTGATGTGTATAGCTTTGGAGTGTTGGCACTTGAAGTGATGAATGGGAAGTACCCGAGTGATCTAATCCGGTCTTTGCTGTCACCAGCTGCAATCAGAGATGGAAATTTGTCGGAAGATATGTGGGACAACCGCCTTGAACCTCCAATGGGTAAAACTCTGGAAGAACTTGTTACTGTCTTAATGCTAGCAGTTGCATGCTTACATCCAAATCCACAGTTTAGGCCTACCATGTATGACGTTTCTCAGATTATAACAATGCAAATCTCTCAGACAGACTTGGACAAACACAAGTCTCAATCTGTGTTTGATTATTCAGGGAGAACCTGAACTTGGTTCCTTAGCTTCATTGTATGGGCTATTTATGCAGATACCAATCAACTGAGATATATCTTGGTATAGACTCGATTATGTATTCAACCCACTGGGATATAATTGACACAAATATCTAGCAAAGTTTCTAAATATAAGTTTGGTAAATGTTGCTATTCATAATATGTAGACTTGGACTTATATTCTTGTCTGTCTATGTTTTGGACTATGATTATTTGATTTCTCGTCTTCAAAATGTTGAGAAAATTAATGAAACGCCAGTAGTGCCTTTCAGTACAAGATATTTGGTAGAAATCTCTATCATGCATCTTGGTTTTTCTGCAAAAGACTATATATCACACAGTCAAATAAATTGGCTTCCAAGTTTTTTTTTTTTGGCTTGTAAGTTTAAGCAAGAAAATAAAGCAGACAAAAATCCAGTATTAACTGCAGATTATGGCAATAAATGCTGGTCCGTGATAAGTTCCCTGTTGCTTGTTTCTTCTCCAAAATCCAGATGTTACTTGCCTTCAAGTAGGATCTATGACTTTGATTTTGTAGAAGAAACTCAGTGATAGTTTACAGCTTTATCCGTTAGGTTCTTAGTGATAGCTTACAACTTTATCCGTTAGGTTCTTAGTGATAGCTTACAACTTTATCCGTTAGGTTCTTAGCTGCTCAAGATCTTGGTTTGTTCCATTGAATCAAACCAAGCTCTCCTCTCTTGTATATAAGTTTTGTCTGTATAATCTGTTCAATATATCAAAACCAAATTTTCTCCATTCTCATCTTCACATTCCAAATTTCTTTAATGTCAGTGTGTCATGTTGATGCTGATTGCTGAATGTTGTCTGGTCATACCTGTTTTGCATTGATGAAACTCGGGTTGGTGATGTTTGGGAGGAGACGAGGAGTGAACATTGCTGGTGGTGCTATTTTTATCACAGATATGGTAGATGTCAATGTCATGTTCATGCTGATTGCAGTCTGCTCTTAGCTATTTGCTTTGATGAAACTGTTTCGGTAAGGGTAAAAACTCACATTGCATGCTTATATCAATGGGTTCTTAGCTTTCCCTGGTCACCCTTCTTTTGCTTCATTGATTTCAAAAATTTGATCCTGCAAAGAAACTCTTGATGCTGTGGTTGTCTAAACTTGGTCGGAATTCAGCTGCCATTGCATGTAGCTGATGCAGTTTATACAAAAATGTCATTTTTTTCATTTTTGTTTTCTTTTAGAAAAGAGGGGTGGGTAATTGGGGGGAGTGAGTCTATATCTCTTGCTGGCTGACCCCGCATCTCTAGCTTTGGTCTGTATTTGCAAGTCGCGCCATCCATGATGCAGGATTTATATACGCGGAATGATATTACCACATTTTTTTTTTTTTTTTTTTTCAATTGAATTCTACAAGATTGTTGTTGTGTGAAGGTTATTTTATCACGACAAGGTAACCATATATAATATTTTTTTTTCTTTTTTAAGAACAAAGAGAATTTCATTATCAAGTCAGAAAATACATACATTATACGAATGTCTTGAGCCTAAGATATGTTGTGACACAAGTCGCCAAACATATAATAAATACATTCATTGTAAATAACACAAATAAAACCCACAAACTACTGACTTTCAAACCAAACAGCTTATCTAATTCCTATACAAGTACTATCCGTCGCTTGAGGCTCAATTGGTGTACAAAGGCCCAAACCCACAAAGGTTTGTGATCCTTTCCGGCAGAAGGCACTGCCGATCGACCGTGGTCCGTCACCATTCTCGTCTCATGAACTAGACGCGTCCAAACCAGGTCGCTACTGCTGTAGGAAATCGGCGACTTCCTCCTCCACCTACGCACAACAGAACGACTCCTGAAGCTCGTTGGTTATGTTTTTTTTTTTGAATCAATCAACGACGGTATCCTCAAAGGCTTTGTAGGCCGAAAAACTAATCCGCGCCGATGGATCTTGTCAAAAGACTTCCTTCCCTCTGTCCACCAAGGATAAATTGAGATTTAATCCCAATTAGCGTTGACGGGATTCGAACCTGGGTATGAGAGATTTTCACACCAAGACTCTTACCAACTCGACCACTTGTGGTGGTTCGTTGGTGATGTTTTGATTACTCTTAAACCATTAGACCATTTAGCTTGTTGGATCCTAAATTAAGGCAAACTAATGAATGTGAGATAGTTGCCACGGGTTTTAATCATTGTGTGGCGTACGTTAATGGATTGTTTTCAGTCATTTCACTCTTCCATCACACTTTATCATCTCTCCCGGTGAAAATTTCGTAGGTTTCTTTTGGTCGACTAAACTGGTTTTTGGGAATGTAATAGAATTTCTTCTATTTCAAACTTAGGACTTCTTCACTCATTTCCTCACGAGGCTTGGCTTTTGACTCGGTTATCATCAATTTTGGTTGATTGATAAGGTGATCTGGTTGGGACGCAAGGCTGATAAATTATTCACCTTAACGTCCACGATGATTTGCCATTTTTGTATACTTGTCAATTTTTAAAAGTATATTGTTACACGACTCCTTCCAACCCTAATAATCAACATAATGTATGGAAGAAGAAATGCTGACTATAAATTACTATACTATAAAAATTCACTAGTGATGTATCGTTTTGGAAAATAAAAGGATCCGAAAATTTTGGAAAATTTTGTTGGAAGACAAAGACTAATCAAACTATCGAAATGTATGAAGTGTGTGTAACATCGCCTGGATTTGATTTAGTAAAAGAGTTATCATATGCTTGCATCAACTATCTAATTATTACTATTTTTTCCCTTTGAATAAAAAGTTGATATGGCTATCCAAGAAGAAATTGTCGACTATAAAAAGGAACATTAAGCCTAAACCACTATTTAAGTCAACCACTCTTCACTCTTTGTTTGGGTCTATATATAGTATTATACACGTTTTTCTGGAAAAACCTTACCGGCGTGCAGCATGACATGTCTGGACAGATTGTCCAATTCAACTATGTATGCGCATAATATAGATGGGATTCTGTTTTATACTTGAGAATTAAAACCCTACCGGAGGACCAGGAGATAAAAATATATATATTAGGCTTTGATTTTTATACTTGCCATCATTGGATTATAATATCCACAAAGAAATCAGTATGGTACCTCAAGATACTCATAACAGCAGAGGAGACTTTTCTAGGTTCCTCACTCTTCAAATTCTTAGACAAAAATACTCAACAGAAGATGGAAGAATGTTGCTAATTCTGGTTAGGTGTTAGACCATTACAAGAACCATGGTGGGATCAATCTTTGAAAAACTAGGCTCTTTTTCTCTCATCATCATGTTTGCTGTTTTCGTTACACCTTCCAAATTTGTAGCTTGTGCTACTGTTTCTACTGATGAAGTTGGTGCTCTTCTCCAATGGATAACCAGTCTTCAAGACCCTCCATCAGACCTATTTTCATGGTCTTCGCAGCACTTCCAGAATGAAACAACTCCATGCACTTGGTCTGCCATTTCTTGCAACACTGTCAATAGTGTCACCAGAATAAACCTAACCAAGTCGGGTTTACAAGGTACGCTCCATGAATTTCCATTTTCCTCAATGCCGAATCTTGAGCACTTTGATCTCAGCATGAACTCAATCTCTGGTACCATTCCAACTGAAATCAGTCAACTCTCCAAACTAGTGTATCTTGATTTGTCCGCTAATAAGTTGAATGGTTCAGTTCCTGGTTCTTTAGGAAACCTTAGCAGCCTTGCTTACTTGAATCTAAGTAGCAACTATCTTAGTAGCTCAATTCCTTTAGAAATGGGGAACCTTTTAAAGTTGGTGGAGCTTTACTTGAATACCAACAATCTGACAGGTCAGATCCCACCAAGTTTTGGGAACTTAAGAAAGCTAAAAGTGCTATGCATGTTTCAGAACATATTTGTTGGCTCCATTCCCTTGGAGATGGGGAAGTTGGCTTCTCTCAGCAATCTAAGCCTTCACACCAACAATATTTCTGGTACTATCCCGGATTCCATATGTGACTTGAGACGCCTCATTTTATTGGAGCTGTATCGGAACAATCTTTCAGGTCCGATTCCGGAAAATATTGGAAGGTTGAAGTCTCTTATTGTTCTAAAAGTATATGAGAATCAACTCAGTGGTCCTATTCCCATTTCAATTGGTAACTTGAGAAAGTTACAGGTTCTGTACATCCGTGACAATAAACTCTCTGGTACCATTCCTCAAGTGATAGGAGATCTTATGAACTTGACTGTGCTGAGAGTTGCGAGAAACAATTTGACTGGTTATTTACCACATAATCTCTGCAAAGGTGGAGTGCTGAAACACTTCACAGCTAATGGAAATCGACTGAAAGGTCGAATGCCTGAAAGCTTGAGAAACTGCACAACCTTGTATAGAGTCCGCCTTGATGGGAACCAATTCACTGGAAATATATCTGAAGATTTTGGTGAGTATCCAAACTTGGATTACATAAATCTAAGTGACAATAATTTTTATGGCGAGATTTCAGTGAAATGGGGCAAATCTCTGCAGCTCACAGATCTTGAGTTTGCAGGTAACAACATAACAGGCTCTATACCACTTGAGGTTGGTAATTTGACTCGACTACATGTGCTTAATCTTTCTTCGAATCATTTAGTTGGGACAATTCCTCTAGGTCTAGGAAAGTTGACCTCTTTGGTGAAGCTTATATTGAATGACAATCAACTTTCTGGTGTCATACCTCAAGAACTTGGATCACTGACCAACCTTGAGTTTCTTGACCTGTCCAAAAACAATTTGAGCCAGTGGATTCCGAGTAGTGTGGGGAACCTTGTAAAACTGCACCACCTGAACTTGAGCAACAACAAGTTGAGCCATGAAATCCCAACTAAGTTGGGTCAGTTGAACCAACTTTCTGTGCTAGATTTGAGTCATAATTCTCTAAGTGAAGATATACCAACGGAGTTTTTTGGTTTGGTAAGCTTGTTGACACTGAATCTATCCCACAATAACCTCTCTGGTGTTGTTCCGCAGACATTTACTGACCTTCGTGGCTTGGAGTTCGTTGACATATCATACAATCGATTATGGGGTCCGATTCCAGAAAACAAAGCATTTCAAGAAGCTCCTAGGGAAGCATTGGAAGGGAATCAAGGTCTGTGTGGCAAGGCTACAGGGCTACAGCCCTGCATCAAGACTCTCGGCAAAAAGAAGCATAGCTCAAACATTGGTAACAAAGTCGTGTACTTGGTAATCCCACCTGTGGTAGGAGTACTTATACTTCTTTTATGTGGAATTTCTTTTACATACAGAGGAAAAAAGATATGTCAGCAAACAGATGAAGAGGCCATGCAACCTAAAGAATTTCAACTTTGTTCAGTCTCAATTTTTCAAGGGAAATTATTGTATGAAGAAATTGTAAAAGCAACTGAAGATTTCAACGATGCCTATTGCATTGGAAAGGGAGGCATTGGAACTGTTTACAGGGCAAAGCTTCCATCTGATGAGTTGGTGGCTGTAAAGAAACTCCACAGTGCTCACTGTGATGGTGAGAGGAACTTTGAAAAAGAGTTCTTAGGCGAGGTGATGGCATTGACTGGGGTACGCCATCGGAACATTGTGAAGCTTTACGGCTTCTGTTCACATTCACGACACTCATTTTTGGTTTATGAGTACCTCGAAAGGGGTAGCTTGTTCTCAATCTTGAGTGATGAAGAAGCAGCCAAGGAATTGGATTGGAGCAAGAGGGTGAATATCATCAAAGGTGTGGCTGATGGCTTATCATACATGCATTCTGATGTATCGCCACCAATAGTCCATCGAGACATAACCAGCAAGAACATTTTGCTAGATTCTGAGTATGAGGCTTGCATTTCGGACTTTGGCACTGCTAAGCTGCTAGAGCTCGATGCATCTAACTGGACTACTGTCGCAGGCACATTCGGATATGTAGCACCAGGTAACATAACACATCCAAATGTCAAATATGAATCCATCAATGATTCTGTAACATAACATATGTGCCAACGTGTCTACATCATTGTCTGCTGTGTATCATATGTTCTTAACTTCTAGTGTTTACACTTTTTTGCAGAGCTTGCTTATACAATGAAGGTGACTGAAAAATGTGATGTGTATAGCTTTGGAGTGTTGGCAGTTGAAGTGATGAATGGGAAGTACCCGAGTGATCTAATCCGGTCTTTGCTGTCACCAGCTGCAATCAGAGATGGAAATTTGCCGGAAGATATGTGGGACAACCGCCTTGAACCTCCAATGGGTAAAACTCTGGAAGAACTTGTTACCATCTTAATGCTAGCAGTCGCATGCTTACATCCAAATCCACAGTTTAGGCCTACCATGTATGACGTTTCTCAGATTATAGCAATGCAAATCTCTCAGACAGACTTGGACAAATACAAGTCTCAATCTGTGTTTGATTATTTGGGGAGCAGAATCTGAACTTGGGTCTTCTTTGTACAGCGTAGATATACAGATACCAATCAACTGAGATATATCTTCCTGTAGACTCAATTTCGTATTCAACCCACTGGGATATTATTGTACATGTAACACAAATATCTAGCAAAGTTTCTAGATATGTAATTTTGATAAATGTTGCTATTCATTATATGTAGACTTGGACTTATATTGTCTGTCTATGATTTGGACCATGATTATTTGATTTCTCCTCTTCAAAATGATGAGAAAATGAAACGCCAGTAGTGCCTTTCGGTACAAGATATTTGGTAGAAGTCTATCATCTTGGTTTTTTAGCAAAAGACAACATCCCATAGTCAAATAAAATGGCTTGCAAGTTTGAGCAGCAACTGAAGAAAATAAAGCAGAAAAGAAACAAACTCTGGAACAAAAAACCAAATCGTTCCCACTGCTTAAAGATACCTTTTCTCTTCTACCACTAGTTCATGATCTGAACTTAGCAGGTTTACCAATTTCATTTTAACTTTCAATGAGAAAATCCTGTCTGCAATGTCGACATACCATTTTCTTAGTAAAAGAAAAAACGAATACATATTTCCAAAAGACTTTGACTGGAGTGTGCATGGATATTTCGAAGTCTTCTATCTGCCTCTTGCAGTTTCAACCGTAATACGAGCAGGGCCGCAGAATAATATAATGGCATTACAAATGAAGCACAGGGGTCATAACTTTGTATATACCATGAGAACCTCAGCAGCTTATGATAAGGTATGCTCTGTAGCTTGCCTTATCCTGTATGTCCATTTGATTTTGTCACCAAAATTTGCTTCTGCTTCTGCTTCTATTGAAATCAATGCTCTTCTAAAATGGAAAGCCAGCTTCCAAAATCAGACCCAACTGCATATTCTGACCTCATGGACTTACCTTCCCATTGCCACCAATTCTTCCAGAGATCAAAAAGCAAATAGAAGCCCGTGTTTTTGGACTGGTATTTCATGCAATGCTGATGGGAGTATCAGCAGAATAAACCTTACCAATTACAGCATACAAGGTACACTACATGAATTTTCATTCTCGTCCTTCCCAAATCTAGAATATGTTGACCTCAGCATAAATAAGCTATTCGGTTCCATCCCACCACAAATCAGTTCTCTCTCAAAACTCATGTATCTTGATCTCTCCAATAATCAGTTTTCCGGGAAAATCCCACAAGAAATTGGTTTCCTGATAAACCTTCACACCCTACAGCTTAATAGAAATCAGTTATATGGCTCAATTCCTCAAGAAATAGGCCAGCTTAAGTCTCTTCTTGTTCTTAGTCTCCTGGAAAATCGCCTCACTGGTCCTCTTCCCTTGTCAATTGGTAATCTGAGCAAGTTACAGGTTCTATACATTCGGGACAACCAACTCTCCGGCTCCATTCCTAATGTGATAGGGAATCTCAAGAATCTGGTTGTGCTAAGAGTTGCCCGAAACAATTTCACTGGCCATTTGCCTTTGAATCTCTGCCAAGGAGGGAGTCTCACTAATTTCACTGCAAATAGCAATCATCTGATAGGTCAAATCCCCAAAAGCCTGAAAAACTGCACAACCTTATACAGAGTCCGCCTTGATAGAAACCAACTCACTGGAAACATATCTGAAGATTTTGGTGAATATCCGAACTTGGATTACATAAATCTAAGTGACAACAGATTCTACGGAGAACTTTCACCTAAATGGGGTAGGTCTCTGAAGCTAACAAATTTTGAGATTGCAGGCAACAACATTACTGGTACCATTCCACCTGAGATTGGAAACTTGACTCAACTGCAGTTGCTTAATGTTTCTTCTAATCATTTGGTGGGAAACATACCTGTGGAACTTGGAAGGCTCACTTTGTTAGGGAAGCTTATACTTAATAACAATCAACTCTCTGGTGGTATACCTCAAGAGCTTGGATCACTGACTGAACTTGAGTATCTTGACCTGTCCACAAACAAATTGAGCCAGTCAATTCCAAGTAGCCTAGGTAACTTCCCAAAGCTGCACCATATCAATGTCAGCAACAACAAGTTAAGCCAAAGAATTCCATTTCAATTCAGGTATTTAACTCAGCTGTCCATGCTAGATTTGAGTCACAATGCTCTTGATCGAGATATACCAACAGAGCTTAGTAATATGGAAAGTTTGGTGACACTAAACATCTCTCACAATAATCTCTCTGGAGTTATTCCAAAGAGTTTTAGTGAAGTTCGTGGCTTGGAGCATATCGACATATCATACAATCAATTCTGGGGTCCCATCCCAAACAATAAGGCATTTCATGAGGCTCCAATAGAAGCATTGCAGGGAAACAAGGGGTTGTGTGGAAATTTTACAGGTTTTCTGCCCTGCATTAGTAATCCTGAAGATAAGAAGCACAGTTCGAAAGCTGAAGTAAGAGTCGTGTGCTTATTCATCCTGCCTGTCCTGGGCTTAGTTATATTTGCTTGGTTCATGTTAGTACAGAAAAACACATGTCAACAAACCAAGCAAACAGACATACACCTCCAAGAATTTGAGTTGCTTTCAATATCATTTTTTGATGGCAGATCATTGTATGAAGAAATCGTAAAAGCAACTGACAATTTTGATGCTGCATGCTGTATTGGAAAGGGAGGGTTTGGAAGCGTTTACAAAGCAAAGCTTCCATCAGAAGAGGTGGTAGCTGTGAAGAAACTCCACAGTCCATGTGATGATGAGGGGAGCTTCCAAAGAGGGTTTTTCAGTGAGGTAAGGGCATTGACGGGGATTCGCCATCGAAACATCGTGAAGCTCCTTGGTTTCTGTTCGCATACCAGGACCTCTCTATTGATTTACGAGTACCTTGAAACGGGTAGCTTGTTTTCAATCTTGTGCAATGAAGAAGAAGCTAAGAAATTGGGTTGGAGTAAAAGGGTGAATATCATTAGAGGTGTGGCCTATGGCTTATCCTACATGCACAACGATGTATCCCCGCCAATTGTTCATCGAGACATTTCCAGCAAAAACATTTTGCTAGACGCCAACTACGAGGCTCGCATCTCAGACTTTGGCACTGCTAAGCTTCTAGAGCATGACTCGTCTAACTGGACTGCCATTGCAGGCACAGTTGGATACATGGCACCAGGTAATGTACACAACAGTACTGATTTCTTAATACTCAGGCTGACATTTTATGTTGTTAGACTATCATCTAAATTACACTTCAGAATACCTGTGACCAAAGCTCTCTGATCATCTTTTCTCCTAATTCTTCATATCTATAGTGCATGAACATGTCATCTCTCTTTTTCTGTGTAAAACTACTTCATTCTTATGTTTACTCTTTTCTGGCAGAGCTGGCTTACACAATGCAAGTGACCGAGAAATCTGATGTCTATAGCTTTGGCGTGTTAGCACTTGAAGTGATGAAAGGGAAGTACCCTGGCAATCTAGTTGGGTTACCCTCATCACCAGCAACCAGAGAAGCCAAAATGTGGGTGCATATGTGTGATGATCGCCTCGAACCTCCCACGGGTAAAGTTCTGAAAGAAGTTGTCACTATCTTAACACTAGCAACCTCGTGCTTACACGAAAACCCACAGTTAAGGCCTACCATGTATGAAGTTTCCCAACTTATAACAATGCCAATCCTCCATAACTCCAATGTATGATTCATGACACAACTTAAATCTCCATTGTATAGAATTATAAACTGAACTTTGTATTCAATACCCAGTTGCATATTGATGTATATTTATCATAAATTTCTATAAAGATGCAAACTTGCTAAGTAGAGCTGTCACAAGAACAGCCAAGACTATCTTTATAAAGTTCTACCTACAATAGCTAATAGAAAGTAACAAATTTACATGAAAAACTATGATTGAATCTGAATATGGGTATGAGGAGAAAGCTTACCCAGTTCTGGTTTGAAAGGTTGGATCTTTCATTCTGCCCTTCATGATTCTGGTGGTCTGAATATCATGGCAGATTGATGAGTTGAGCAAATTACAACACCCTCTCCAAATTCGGGAAAACCAAGAGTGAAGACGGGTTTCTGATACTCTATATTTATATACACAACTAACCACCTTTGCCGACCATATTCCGTCGGAAAATACATTTCACAAATTTCATGTTGAGGGGAAGCTTTTGTCAACGAAATATTCATCCGGTTGTTTTTTTTAAATAATTCATCGAGCTTTCGTTGCTAAATGTGTGTTTATTTTCCAAGGAGAGACTTACAAGATGACGTTTTTATGGCCTACAACAATATATCCTAATTAAATTGGGGCTTAGAATTTGATTTCTAACGAGTCAAACAAAATTTTAGAGGTTTCAAGAAGTGGATTATCCATTAGCAGTAGTTGAACTTGAGTGACGTTCAACCAAGTCAATACGCCATTATAAATGATGTTCTTCCAGCTTAAACCAACCTATCAATTTCCATAAGAAAATTAAATAGTAGTTTACATTCCAACGTCAACAAATTAGGCGAAGACTTTGACGAAAGTGTCCAAATTCCCACTATTACAGAATAGCTTTCACACCTTCATAATGAGACAGTCATTATGCACAAGACCTTTGATCGTAATTCATTCTGCAGAATCAAAAAGCCATGAAACCTTCAACTTACTTTGTTCATGTATGCTCTCTAGCTTGCATTATCTTGTTTCTTGAGTTGGTTTCATCACCAAAACTTGCTTCTGCTGATTCTACTACACAAGCAGAAGCACTTCTCAAATGGAAAGCCAGCTTTCTGAATCAAACAGGGAATAACAATCTCACCTCGTGGACTTCTCTCCCCGGTAACGCCACCAATTCATCAAGTGCATGCAATGTTTGGACCGGTATTTCGTGCAATGCTGCCGGAAGTGTCAACCGGATCAACCTTACCAGTTCTGGTATAAGAGGTACACTACATGAACTCTCATTCCAGTCCTTCCCTGATCTTGAATATGTTGACCTCAGTGCCAATGAAATTTTCGACACCATCCCACCTCAGATTAGTTCCCTCTCCAAACTCATCTACCTTGATGTATCTCAGAATCAGTTGACTGGGATCATCCCACCAGAAATTGGTTTTCTAACAAATCTTCAAGTCCTCCACCTAAATGAAAACCAGTTAAATGGCTCGATTCCTGAAGAAATGAGCCAGCTCAAATCTCTTTATGAGCTTGCTCTAAGTACCAACAATCTAGAAGGGTCCATTCCAGCCTTCCTGGGTAATTTTACCAACATGACATATTTGTATCTCTTTGCAAATCAGCTTTCTGGTGCCATTCCTCCAGAAATAGGAAACCTATCAAAATTGGTTGAATTGTACTTGAATAATAACCATTTAACAGGTCCTATCCCTCCAAGCTTTGGAAACTTGGAAAATCTAACTGTGTTGTACATGGCCTACAATAACCTAACTGGTTCTATCCCTTCAGAAATAGGAAAGATGAAGTCTCTTGTGCAACTGAGCATGCAATCAAACAATCTTTCTGGTTCTATCCCGGCATCCATAGGTGATCTGCCAGACCTGAACCTTCTTTATCTCTATACAAACAAACTTTCTGGTAGTATTCCTAAGGAGATAGGGAACTTGAAATCTATGGTGGATCTACAGTTGAGTCAGAATCAACTAAATGGCTCGGTTCCATCTTCATTGGGTAACTTGAGCAATTTAGAAAGCTTGTTCCTCCGTGACAACCATCTTTCCGGCTCCATCCCCCAAGACATAGGGAATCTCACAAAGCTGACAATTGTGCAATTGGATACCAACCAATTTTCTGGTTTTCTGCCCCAAAACATTTGCCGAGGCGGATTGCTCCAAAACTTCACAGCATTCGACAACAACTTCGCAGGTCCAATCCCTGTGAGTTTTAAAACTTGCAAGAGCTTATTTAGAGTACGTCTTGAAAGGAACCAAGTGACTGGCAATGTATCTCAAGACTTTGGTGTATATCCAAATCTTGATTATATAAATCTAAGCAACAATAAGTTGTATGGTGAAATCTCAAAAAGCTGGGGACAATGCCCAAAGTTAACAAGCCTCCTAATTGCCAGTAACAACCTTACTGGTAGTATACCAACAGGGCTTGGCAATGCAACTCAACTTCAGGTGCTTGATCTATCTTCCAATCATTTAGTTGGTGTGATTCCAGAAGATCTTGGGAGGCTAAGTCTGGTGAATCTAAAGTTGGATGATAATCAACTTTCTGGTCCTATACCCTCCACATTTGCATCTCTGACTGACCTTGAAAATATAGACCTGTCCACCAACAAAATCAACGAGTCAATTCCGAGCTTTATGGGTGAAATGTCGAGGTTAATCTACTTGAATCTGAGCAACAACAGGTTTAGTCAGGAAATTCCAGTACAGTTGGGGAACTTATTTCAACTGTCCCAGCTAGATTTAAGTCGTAACTCACTTGAGGGTAACTTACCATCAGAAATGAGCAAGCTGCAGAGCTTGGAGGATCTGAATCTATCCCATAACAATCTTTCTGGAGTCATTCCAACATCTTTTGCTCAAATGCCTGGCTTGTTGTACATTGACATGTCCTACAACCAGTTGCAGGGTGCCATCCCTGACAGCAAAGCATTTCAAAATGCTTCCTTGGAAGGGAACAATGGATTGTGCGGCAATGTTGTAGGACTGCAACCCTGCAATCCTTCTGCAGGAAATAAAAGGACCTCAAACAAGGATAGAAATCTAGTGTTTGTAATCGTGTTCCCTGTGCTGGGAGTTCTTTTACTTGCTTTACTTGCATTTGCCTTGATAAGAAGAAGAAGAAGCAGAAGAAAGAAATACCAACAGACTGAAGAGAGCTATGGGCAGAATGAAGTCTTTGCAATAGCCAATTTTGATGGAAGAAAAATGTATGCAGAAATCATGGAGGCAACCAACAGTTTTGACACTGCATATTGCATTGGGAAGGGTGGATATGGAACTGTGTACAAGGCAAAGCTACCATCTGGCAGCATAGTTGCGGTGAAGAAACTGTATCCGGTACAAGATAGTGAGGAGGCATCTCAAAAGGAGTTTTTCAACGAGGTAAGGGCACTACTGGAGATACGACACCGAAACATTGTGAAACTTCTTGGCTTTTGTTCAAATGTGCATCACTCCTTTTTGGTGTATGAGTATCTGGAAAAGGGAAGCCTCTCTACAAACTTGAGCAAAGAAATAGAAGCAAAGAAACTGAACTGGAGTATAAGGGTGAACATAGTGAAAGGCGTGGCTCACGCCTTATCTTATATGCATCATGATTGTGTGCTACCTATTGTGCATCGAGACATATCAAGCAACAACATTTTGCTGGATGACGATTATGAGCCCTGTGTTGCAGACTTTGGCACTGCCAAGCTTTTATATCCAGACTCATCAAATTGGACAGCTCCTGCAGGAACATATGGATATGTAGCCCCAGGTAAACTAACTAGCTGTGTTTTCTAAATTTTCATATCAATTCTATATATCAATTGGTTTATGTTGTTTCTTTTCTTTTTGCAGAGCTTGCTTTCACAATGAAGGTAACCGAGAAATGTGATGTCTATAGCTTTGGAGTGCTGGCGCTAGAAGTCCTAATGGGGAAGCATCTGGGTGATATGGTCCCCTCATTTCCAAATCCTTCAGCGAATGAAAACTTGTCGCTGATGGATTTGTTGGACCAACGACTTCCCCCTCCGACACCTGATGTGGAGGATGAACTAATAACCATTGCAAGACTAGCAATCCAGTGCAGACATTCCCATCCACAGTCAAGGCCAACAATGCAAATGGTTTCTCAGGTGCTTTCAACCCCGAATGCATACTCCTACACACAGCAGGACATTACACTTAAATCAATCATTATGAATTGATCTTTGCAGTTCTTTCCATACTGCTTCTAGCTAATAGTACATATATAGATGATCTTGTTTTGTATCATATTTTAGGGATTGTTGTATTTCTTTAGTACCATGTCATATTTTTGAAGGTTTCTTTTGGCAGCAAGATATGACCCATCATCTAACAGTAGCAAATGATTCAATATATATTGCTATGATGACCTCATTATATTAGTTCAATGAGGAACAAATAAGCAAGTACACAGAAACATAATATTACAATATCTCTATCTATCTATAACTTGATTTCAGAAGTAAAATGAAACCCACGTTTTATGGGTGTTTGAGAATTCCGAGTTGCATCACAATCTACAAAGAAAGAAGAGAAGGGAATGCAACTACAGAAATGAATTTGATGAATAAATGGAAGAACGAACCTGAGCCGCAAGCAGCAACTGGAAATAGTGGAGAAGTGGAAATATACTGAACTAGTGGAGAGGAGCTGCCCTGCTGGTCCAGAGATTTCTCTGTCTTTCTTCATAGCTGAGAGCCTGAGTCTTGAGACCTTCGGGTCTCAAGTCCCAAACAAACAAAGGGTTGTTCTTCAAAATGTTGTCTACTCTTTTGGGGTCTGTGATAAAGAGATTCTCAATGCCAGAAATGGCGAGCAGGCTCAACAAGACAGCCCAACCACAATTCCCTTGGGTTTGAATATCTTCTGTCCTCCATTCCCAAAAAAAAAAAAAAAAAATTATCTTTTGTCCTAATATTCTTACAGACCAAAATTGATATGGATGTTTTTCTACCTGCATTTTTCATCACTCATCTGATTAAATAAGAAGTCACCCTCGTACAGAAACCTGCTAATGGGAATTTCAAATCACACAGTATTCTTGTTTTGCTAAGAACAGTTTTGATAGCTTTGCTCTTTGATATTGTAAACATTAATTAGATACCTAAAAGCTTTTGTTTGTAAAGTATTCCTTTGCATATATGCAGCACTCTCTTCGGCCAAATAAGAATACTTGATGCTATAGTTTGCCTCGACTTCACTCAGACAAATAAGTATTCCTTTACAATTTTTCTCCCCAATATTACTTTAGTTAAATAATTATTAGTGACTGTTTGGGCTTAAATTTTTCTCCCCAATATTACTAAATTACTTTAGTTAAATAATTAATAGTTCAATTCCGACCACATTCGGTGATCTGACCAATCTTACAATTCTTTATCTCTTTGAAAATAACCTATCGGGCACCATTCCAAAAGAGTTAGGAAACCTGAAATCTTTGATGGATCTACAGTTAAGCATCAATCAACTTAATGGTTCAATTCCGACCACATTGGGTTATCTGACCAATCTTACCACTCTTTATCTTCATTCAAATAACCTATCGGGCACTATTCCAAAAGAGTTGGGGAACCTGAAATCTTTGGTGGATCTAGAGTTAAGCACCAACCAACTTAATCGTTTAATTCCGAAAGAATTGGGTGATTTAACCAACCTTACCACTCTTTATCTCTCTAAAAATAACTTATATGGCACCATTCCAAAAGAGTTAGGAAACCTTAAATCTTTAGTGGATATAGTCTTAAGCACCAATCAACTTAATGGTTCTATTCCGAAAGCATTAAGTGCGTTGCATAACTTGAATTATTTATATCTCAATGACAACCAGCTTTCAGGCTCCATCCCTCAAGAGATGGGAAATATCCATAAATTAATCGATTTTCAAGTATATAGAAACCAATTATCAGGTTATTTGCCATCAAGCATTTGCAGTTCTGGAACGCTCACAAATTTTTCAGCATCATTGAATCATCTAATTGGCCCAATCCCAAAAGGCCTGAAAAACTGCACTAGCTTAGTCAGAGTTCGCCTTGATGGGAATCAATTGACAGGAAACATATCTGAAGACTTTGACTTTTATCAGAATCTTGATTTTATAGATTTGAGCGACAATCAACTCCATGGTGAAATCTCACCAAACTGGGGACTGTGCCCAAAGTTAACAACCCTGCGAACAGGGGGGAAACAAATTTACTGGTTCCATACCAGCTGAGATTGGAAACGCAACCCAACTTCATGAGCTTAATCTTTCTTCAAATGGTTTAGTCGGGACTATTCCAAAGGAGATTGGGAGATTAACTTCAATGATGAAGCTTGTTAACAGTAGCCACATAGGGGCTACACAGGCCCACAGACCCGCAGCCAGTGTATCCGGGGTCGGACTGAGGCCCGGAGCAGGATCACCAGCACCCGGACCCGAGGTCCAGCAGTCTACTTTGTGACCAGGGGCCCGGGGACTGGGGACGCCAGCCTGCCGAACAGGCCGCCAGAGCTGTCATTTGGTGTGCGAACAGAAGGAAACCAGTCCCACATCAAAGAGTAAGACCAGACCTCACGCCCGACCACCTATATAAGGGCCTCAACTACCCTATTTAATAGGTAACTGAATCTCTCCAACTGTTTATCATACGTGCTTAAGTTATCTATTCATCCCAACTGTACTAACTTAGGCATCGGAGAGGAGAAGACCGGCCCGCCCGGTATTCCCCTTAGTGAGCAGGTTCGCAGGAGGAGATCACATCTAGATTCACCAGTCTCTACCAGGCCTACGGGTTTGTGCAGAAACAATTGGCGCCGTCTGTGGGAACTATTTGATCCACGAAAAAAGTAGCGTTGCTCTACCGGAGGGTAGAACCCGATCGATCCTTTGAAAGGCAGTTTTGAAAGTAAGTCCACAATCCGGAGGCCATGGAGGGAAGGAAGATAAAAGCTGGCGGAGGAGGGCTGAAAGAGCGAGTTCGGGTCCCCGACCGGGCCCAAAACATTAAATTTGAGGTCAGCACGAGGTTTGTCCCTTCTCCCGACCGGGACAGAACTCACAATCGCCGGGACTCAGACAATCCTGACCAGTACGATGCGGGAGAGGAGATAAAAAAGATGAAGGCAGGAGTCGCGCGATTGCGAGAGGAGGGCAATCGAGACCGACTAAGAGCGGATGCCCGGTGCTAAGAGTTAGAAGCAGTAAACACCGCCTTATTGACTGCCCTGGAGAAAGGACACCAGCAGGACATCTCTCGGCATCACGGCCCGCAAATAAAGGTAACGAGTTCCCGCACCTAGAGGTGGGACAGCCTACGGGAAGGAGAAAGACTGCGCATTTGCCCACGCCACTCTTTTCGGAAGCTCTGAGGAATTCCGGCCCGGTCGAGCCCCCATACCGGACGAGCTTGGCATCGGGCGAGCAAGATAGCTCTACCGCAAGGACGCTTCAGACGCTCTCCGCCTCGGTGTCGGACATAAAGGACCGATTGGAGGCCAGCGAGAAAAGGACGGTGCGACCGCAGGACAGTGCACGATTCAACGAACGCACTGGACCCTTTCCACACCGGGTTAGGGAATCCGGAAGGTCTGGTAACCAAAAGTCCCTGAAACTGACGTACTCAGGAACGAGCTGCCCATACCAACACCTGGACAGTTTTAAGTCACAAACGGGCACAAAGGGCTACTTAGATGCCACGTGCTGCAATGTGTTCCAAGAGACGCTCTCAGGGGAGGCATTGGGCTGGTTCTACGAGCTGCCAATAAACTCGGTGGAAACTTTCGAACAGCTGGCTGATAAGTTTGTCGGCTGATTCGTCCTTAGAGCCAAGGCGACCCAAACGTCAACGATCCTTTTCGATTGCATGCAGACTGACCACGAACCGCTGCGCGCCTTTGTTAACCGGTGGCATATCGCCACGGCCGGGGTCAGGAACTTGGATAAAAGGATCGCTGAGATGGCATTCAAGCAGGGGTTAAGACCCGGGGAACTCTCATACGCCCTGCGAGTAAAGGAGCTGCTGGGGTACAACGAGTTGATGGCCGTAGCCGTCAGGCACGCCCAGGCGGAGCATGAGACGTATGGGGATAAAATGCCCAAGCGAAGGTCGGATGACCTATTACCGGCATCCTCCCGTGAAAACAAATCGGGGTGGCATGATCGCAATCGTACGCCTACGACCAGCAAGAAAGCCGAAGTATGGGAGGATTGACGACCCCGCCGGAGCAGTAACAGCAGTTCACGGGCAGTTGGAAGACCACCGCCTTTGCAACCGGTACGGCCCATGCCAGCAGCGCCAACGGGGCGATAACCGCGGGCCCTGGCCATTATGCCAGCAGGAAAACCCGAAGCCCCAGCCCTTCGGACTAAAGACCAACAGCCCCAGAGAACGGTTGTGGACTGCCGAATCCGGACAGATGACCCGCAGAGGGACAGGCAGGGTGCCCGAGAAGTAGGAACCATAAGCACCCGAGTCCCCAGAGGGATCGAGGTGCACAGAAGCATAAATATGATACATGGTGGGGACCACATAGATCGACTCACCCGAAGCTCGAAGAAGCGATGCTTAAGGTCGATCCGGGGAAATGAAGTATATGCCTTTGGAGGAGGAAGCGGCCAGGCCGCTAAAACCGGATGGAACTCGGTCACGTTCTATGAGGAAAAAGAACCGGAGGATCTGATCCAACTACACAACGACCCCTTCCTCATTACGGTCCAAATAGACCACTGGATAACCAGCCGCATGTTAATCGACACCAGAGCTTCTGTCAATGTGATGTTCCGAGACGCATACAAGGGGCTGCACCGGGGAAGGAGCAAGTTATCCCAAGATAACGAGCCGCTGATAAGCTTCTCCGGCAAGGTGGTCTAGCCTTTGGAATCGGATTACCTGCCGTTAATCTTCGGAGAGGGAGACAGGACGAGAAAGGAGCACCTGGAGTTCATTATCGTGGATTGTCTGTCCTCATACAATGACATAATCGGTCGGCCGGGGTTGTAGAGGCTGAAAATATTCATAGCCGGCCATATGCTGATGTTAAAGATGCCTTCACCCGCCGGCGTCATTACCATACGCGGGGACCAGAAGATCGCTCGCAGGTATTATGCGGAGGCCCTGACTCACGGGAGAAAGCGGACCGAGGTCTTCACGACTACTCAACAAGCGCCAGTACCGGATCCGAGTATTGACCCCGTGATGACACTGATTCCGATGACGAGAAGCTAAAACGACCGTCGGCCGTGGAAGAAACTGAAACAATCTCCATTTCGGAGGATCACCAGGAGCGAAAGGTGGTGATAGGAACGAAGCTCGCCCCGGCTGTCAGGTAAGAGCTCATCACCTTTCTCCGAGACAAGAGTTCAGTGTTCGCATGGTCCTACGAGGACATGCCAGGCATATCCCCAGAAATAGCCGTCCACCGGCTAAACTCGTTGCCCAACGTTCCCCCGGTGAGGCAGAAAAGGAGGTCCTTCAGCCCGGCGAAGTATGAGGCGATCAGAGAGGAAGTGCAGAAGCTGAGAGGCATAGGTTTCATCCGGGAAGTCCAGTATCCCCGATGGCTCGCCAACGTGGTTATGGTCTCAAAGAAGGGAACCGACCGGTGGCGCATGTGCGTTGATTTCACCAACCTAAACCGGGTGTGCCCAAAAGACAGCTTCCCGCTCCCCCGAATAGACCATCTTATAGACTCCACATCCGGTTTTAAACTACTCAGCTTCATGGATGCCTACGCCAGATACAATTAGATAAGGATGAGCCCAGACGACGAAGAGCACACCTCGTTCACAACTGACCGAGGGACCTACTGTTATAAGAGGATGCCGTACGGTGACTACGGTCTAAAGAACGCCGGGGCCACATACCAACGGGTGGTGAACCGCATGCTGAAGCAAGAGATGGGTAAAACGGTGGAAGTGTACGTAGATGACATGCTAGTCAAGAGCTTGACCGCAGGGGCCCACGTCCGAGACTTGGCAGTAGTCGTCGGTAAGATGCACAAGTTTGAGATGCGCCTGAACCCGAAGAAGTGCATTTTCGGGATTTCAGAGGGCTTGTTCCTAGGCCATATTATCAGCCAGCGGGGGATAGAAGCTAACCCGCTGAAGGTCCAAGCGATCCTAGACATGGAAACACCCGGAGAAAGAAACCAGGTCCAGATGCTGACCGGCCGACTGGCCGCCCTGGCCAGATTTATCTCCCGCCTGACAGATAAGTGCGCCCCATTCTTTAAACTGCTCAAGGCACAGCAGTTCAAGAAAATTCACTTGGCGGCGGAGCACGAGGCGACATTCCAATCCATCAAGACATACCTATCTGCAGTGCCTCTCCTATCCCAACCGGTGCCGGGCGAGATGCTATACCTCTACATAGCTGCATCAGGAACGGCCGTCTCCGCGGCTCTCTTCAGGAAGGAGGGCACGCTCGATCTCCCGGTATACTATGTAGGGAAGGGACTTACCGGAGCCGAAAGCTGATACCCTGACATTGAAAAACTGGCTCTAGCTCTGGTCGTCAGCGCCAGGAAGCTCCGGCACTATTTCCAGGCTCATTCCATCACCTTGTATACCAATCACCCTCTGCGGCAGATCCTGCAAAGACCGGATACTAGCGGCCAAGGTTCTAAAAGTCGCTAGTCGCTAGTCGGGCGGAAGACCGGTGATTAGCGACTAGCCGACTAGTCGAGTGACTAGTCGGTTTTTAATTTTTATATTTATTTTTATTTTTATAAGAATTAAATTAAAATAAAACAATTCTAAAACTCAATATTATGACTAAAAATAATCAAAATACTCAAAATAACCATTACAATGTTCAACAACAATGAGATAATAATGTCTAAGAGTAGTGAACAAACTCAAAATAACCATTACAATTTCAAATTTGATCTTATGCGGCTATGCCTCAAGTTCTTCTTCTCCATATCCCTCTAGTACCCCTTCTGTATCGGACTCAAACTCAAAGTCTATCTCATCTTCTTCCTCTTCATTAACGGATACAAAATCCTCCTCAAGTTCTCTAACTTTTTGAATTCTAATACTTCTCCTAGGCTCTAAGCCACTATCCACTCTCATTCCCTCTTTAACCATTTCACTAGTAAGATCCGAGACAACATCATCATCACCACCATCAACAATCCAACCTTGTGCCATAGTAGAGAGAGTTGGAGCCGAGAGGAGAGAGAGGTTGGAAGATTTGAGAAAGTACGGCTTACTGCGACCTAATCCAGCTCATCTGCGTTTTTATATTAAGTTTTTTTTTTTGCCCGAACCGCCTAGGACTGACTAGTCGCCGTCTAGGACCGACTAGTCGGCTGATTTTTTCCTGACCGACTAGGAGCACTGATTTTCCTAAAATCGCGGCGGTAAGGTACCGACTAGCGACTAATCGCCGACTAGTTGGTCCTAGGCGGTGATTTTTAGAACACTGCTAGCGGCAGGCTCGTACATTGGGCAGTCGAGTTGGGAGAGTTCGATATCACTTATGCCCCGCGAACGGCCATCAAGGGACAGGCCGCTGCGGATTTCATATGCGAACTCACCCCCATGGAGGTAGAAGCGCACTCCGGCCGGTCCGAGGGCACCGAAGCAGTTCAAGCCATAAAGATCAAACCTGGCCTCCCCAGCGGTTGGAAGCTTTATGTGGACGGCTCCGTAACGGGTAAGCAGAGTGGAGCCGACATCATGCTAACCTCGCCCGATGGCCAATCGTACGAGTATGCCCTGCGGTTCCTCTTCAATACTTCCAACAACGCCGCTGAGTATGAGGCCCTTATAGCCGGTTTGCAGCTAGCCAAGGAAATTGGGATCCCATCCTTGGAAATATACAGCGACTCGAGCCTGGTGGTAAACCAGATGAACGGGTTGTTCGAAGTCAAGGAACCCCAGTTAGCCTCCTACCAGGCTTTGGCCAAAACCCTGATCGAGCCATTCCAGGGCGCCACGATTCAGCATGTACCGAAGAGCTAAAATTGAAACCCTCCAGAAACCGAGCATAAGCAAGACAATCTCCGAGATATTTGCGGTGGAGGAGGCCCCACCAAGCTAGATGGATCCGATAATTAGATACCTGGTTGACAAAACCAGCCCCTAAGATAAAGTGGAGACTAGGAGGCTACACCTCCAGTGTGCCAGGTACAGCCTCCTCAGCGGCAAGTTGTACCGAAGAGGGCACAACTTCCCCCAGCTAAAATGTGTGACTAAAGAGGCGGGAGAAGCCATCATGCGAGAAATCCACGAAGGAGTGTGCGGTAATCACTCTGGCGCCCGGTCCCTGTCTCACAAGTCGCTACGGGCAGGATACTTTTGGCCAGACATGGGAGCAGCGTCGAGAAAAATATCAGGCGGCTGCCACAAGTGCCACATGTACGCCACTACACCTCATGCCCCGACAATCGCGTTGTCAATTCTATTAGCGCCATGGCCGTTCGCACAATGGGGGCTAGACATCATCGGCCCTTTTCCAATAGCTGTGGGACAATACAAATATGCCATTGTAGCCGTTGACTATCAGACTAAGTGGGTCGAGGCGGAGCCCCTAGTAAAGATTACCGAGGAGCGGGTAAGAAAATTCCTATGGAAGAACATCTACTGCAGGTTCGGAGTGCCGCAGACCATAGTCAAGGATAACGGGACACAGTTCAACAATGCTAATCTTATCCAGTACACGGCCTCCATGGGGACCCGGATGTTGTTCGCCTCAGTGGCGCACCCGCAAACCAACGGCCAAGTTGAAGCGGTCAACAAGATTATCAAGAGTCTCCTTAAGAAGAAGCTCGATGACAAAAAGGGATGTTGGGCTGAGGAACTCCCCACGGTTCTATGGGCCATCCGGACAACAGTGACCCGGGCAACAGGGGAGACCCCGTTCTGCATGGCATTCGGGAGCGAAGCGGTGCTCCCTGTAGAGGTCGAGAATTACGACGCCAAAACAAACGCCGAGGGCATACGGCTCAACCTGGACCTCATTGAGGAGCGGCGCGACCAAGCGCATATGCGAAACCAAACATACAAGCAACGGGTCGCTCGATACTATGACAGAAAGGTCCGGGAAAGGAAATTGCAAGTGGGGGACTGGGTCCTGAAGAAAGTTCAGAAAAAACCGCTAGCCTTGGAGCCAACGTGGGAAGGGCCCTACCAAATCACCGCAGCCGCGGGTCCGGCAACATTCCACATCATAGACACCGACGACATCTACTCCACCCGCCCATGGAATATCCCGCATCTGCTGTTCTACCCTAAGTGAGATTACTGTCTTCAAAATGGACAGTACCGTATGTAGTACCAACGTTGCAATACAGATAGTCACTGCCTCTATAATGAACTACAGCTGGTTATAAAGTATATACATCTGCCAGGTATATATGTATAAAAAAAAAACCCCGCTAATCAGTGCCACCGGAGCCTCCCACCAGTCTTGAGAGACCGCTCTTGCTCCAGCTTCTCGGCCAAGGCTACCTCAGCCTCCATCCGCTCGGCATCAAGCCACCCTTTCTCCCTCCACTCCAGATATGCATCATTAATACCCTTCGCACGGGCGGCCTCCAGCATCTCTGCAAGCTCCACCGACTCCCAGAAATCGTCGATAGCTTTATCAGCGGCTTCGGCAAGTTGGGATTCTACGAGTTTCTCCCCTCCTTTGATGACTGCTGTTACTTGGGTCTGCAGCTCCAAAATCTTCGCCTCCAACTCCATATTCCTCTCTTCGGGAGGAGGCCGCTAGCCGACCGGCCTCCTCCCTCTCCTGGGCAAGCTTAGCCTCCGCCAATGACAGCTGCATGGTGAGGTCATCCACTTGCCTCTCTAGAGCCGGAGTCTCCTCACTAGGCTCAGCGGCGTAAAGGCTATGAACCAGCTGGTACAAGTACACAAAAGAAGAACATTAGCTCGTACCACAAAAAGGGAGAGGAAGCGCAGAAGAACCTCAGTTCCACACAGGTACGCAACCAGACTTACCCGAAGACCCAACTCCACAGCCTTCTTCTTGCTCTCGCCCGGCCGCACAGCTCCGGGGGCCTCCCGATCAAGTCCCAAGGCCTCAATGGTAGATGCCACGAACCTACCAAAACCACCACCACCAGAACCGCGATCGGCTTCCGGCTCCCGACTCCTTCGGCCACCGGTTCCCTCTGCCAGAACCAATGCTGACCCCCCACCAGCCGAGCTTGACGCCCCGGCATCAAACATCCTCGCCCTCTTAGCCGAAGCTTCGCCAAGACCGCTTCTGCGGTACCCAGTCATCTCCGCTGCCTCTCTCTCCCGCGGGGCTCATATCCCCACCGGCCGCGCTAGAGGTTCCGGACCCGGTGAGCCCACCGATCTTACTTTCCGAATAACAAGTGGGGCGTTAGCCTCACCGCCCGGCCGCCTACCGTAGTGGGAATCCGGAAACACGAGCGGCACAGGGGTGTTATGCACCGTGCTCTCTAGGGTGACCGGATCTACAACGGTTTTCGAGGCCATCTCCCCCATCTCCATCAACCTCTGGGCCACAAGCTCGTCATCTGGCTCGACGGTCTCCTCGCTCCGAACAGCGAGCCGAGGGGCATTAGCTGCAAATCAATAAACCGAGCGGTTAGAATAAAATACGACCCCACAAAACAACAGTGCAAGACACCTTACCAGGTTTCTTCCCCATCTCGCATATCTCCAGCACATTCCATCAGATGAAATTGTAAGAGCTCCGGCCCAGATTGTCCCAGCAAACAAAAAGCCGGGCTAACCGTTGCCTCTCCAAGTCGACCAACCTGTACGACTGATCCCCGATAGCCTGATAATCCCCGAGCATGACCCGAAAGCTCCTCGAACTACGCTGCCACCTACCCCCGGCCATCACAACCGACCTCCTCCATACATTCGAAACCGACAACGGCAGGTGAGTGATGGCAGGATCGAAGTCCCGTGCGGCAAAATTAACATAGCCGCAGGCCTGGGCCTTTTTGCAGTAGAGAATCTTATACAGAGCCCGAAACTCATTTATCGTGGGCCAGTCCATGTTGCTCAGACTGAATAAGCACCCGAGACCAAGCAACTGCCTCCACTGGTTTCTAGGAAGCTGGGCGGGGGAGATATTTATCAGGCTCATCACATACTGGACAAACTTCGACAGCGGCAGAGATAGCCCATGCCGAAATTGTTCCTAAAAAACGGCAACCCAACCCTCCTCTGGGTTGCAGGCCAGTTCCCTAGGATTTAGGCCCCGGAGCTTAACGGAGGAGTCAATGCCCCACTTCGCCCGAAAATCCCTTATCTCGCCAGCAGTCATGCTTCTGGTCGGCTCGTCACAAAAAATCACCCTGTCGCCATCCAACAGCAGGTACCTCACGGACCCTCCCGTCGACGCACGGCCGGCACCGACAGGATTGGCTGACCTCCCAGATGCCATAAAACCTAAGAACAAAATTTAGTTGTGTAGTAAGATAACAACACAGACAGACGGCAGACGAAGAGCCAAGCTTCAGCAAAATACGACAGGAAGAGAGGAGGGGGGTGCGAAGCATCTTATAGGCGGCAAAACTGCACCTTGTTGATAATTAGGGCAAGCAAAAAGGAGAGGCAACCCCAGCCGCAGATCCCCTCCATCTCAGACCGCTCCCTGCTGACACATGTCCCAGCATCGATAAAGCTCCCAAGCCATCATAACTGATGGGACTGATGGGCTCTCTCCTTCATTGCATGTCAGCCACCTGTCCCACCTACAAGCGGCAGTTAGGGGAGGTAGGAGCGCGAGCCGAGGCGTCCAACCCCCCCACTTCCCCAAGAGTCAACCTCAAACCAAGGAAAGGCACACCACCGGTTATGTAGTATTCAACCGGCTCCATGGCATCTCACCGGTTATGTAGTATCCAACCGGCTCCATGGCATCTCACCGGTTATGTAGTATCCAACCGGCTATTCAACCGGCTCCATGGCATTCCACCAGTTGTGACATTCAATCGGCTCCAAGGCATTCCACCGGTTTAGTCACTTTCCTTCGCCTGCGGGCAGGGACAAGCCAGGGACAAGCCAGCAATAACTCAAGGCTTCCAAACACATGGGCTTTATAAACCCGGGAGAGTTTACATCTAACACATGTAAACTTTTCCAGCAGGATAAAAACCCTGCATCACACTGAACTGTGATAAATTTGGGGATCTATGGCGAGACTTGTTATCTCCACGCCACCCCACCGGACAGATTGTTTCTCTAACATAGAACAAGTCTCCCCGCAGGTTAGCAAACCTGCACATTACCTCACGCTTATTCCAACACAAGCTGAGAAGAACTAGCAGGTGTTAACCGGTGCTTCAACATGGCCGCAACACCCCACCGGGGTACCTGTTGGCTTATTCCACGCTCCAATAGGCCTCCCCGCAGGCTAGCAACCCTGTATATTACCCCACGCTTATTCCAGCACAAGCTGGGCCGAACCACCGGGCTACTCCCCGGCCTGCCTCACCGTTGGCAGTAGTTTCACCCTGGGAACTTGGGGGACTCGTCCCGACATGGCAGTCCACCGGTCGAGTCCTCACATCACCACGCCTTCTCTGCCCGAACGCCCGGTCACACCCAATCTTCAATACGGACTTGGGGGACTGGGCATTGTTGGGTCGGTAACCCTGCGGGTCTGCGGGACAGGAGCGAGACATATTAAGTCCCCATTCAAGATTGCACTTGGCCGAGAACTTGGGAGACTTGTTGACAGTAGCCACAGAGGGGCTACACAGGCCCACAGACCCGCAGCCAGTGCATCCGGGGCCGGACTGAGGCCTGGAGCAGGATCACCAGCACCCGGACCCGAGGTCCAGCAGTCTACCTTGTGACCAGGGGCCCGGGGACCGGGGATGCCAGCCTGCCGAATAGGCCGCCAAAGCTGTCCTTTAATTTAGTGTGCGAACATAAGGAAACCAGTCCCACATCGAAGAGTAAGACCATACCTCACGCCCGACCACCTATATAAGGGCCTCAACTACCCTCTTTAATAGGTAACTGAATCTCTCCAACTGCTTATCATACGTACTTAAGTTATCTATTCATCCCAACTGTACTAACTTAGGCATTCGAGAGCAGAAGACCGGCCCGCCCGGTATTCCCCTTAGTGAGCAGGTTCGCAGGAGGATCTCAACGCCACATCATCATCCCATGCACTTGTCCGGGTTTCACCCCGCTCCATATCTATTGCATGGAGGATCTCAACGCCACATCATCATCCCATGCACTTGTCCGGGTTTCACCCCGCTCCATATCTATTGCATGGCGGATCTCAACGCTACATTGTCCTCCCATGCACTTGTCCGGGTTTCACCCCGTTCCATACTCATAACTGTCGCACGTCATCATTAATAGGTACTCACATCACCACGCCTCCTCTGCCTGAACGCCCGGTCACGCCCAATTTTCAATGCGGACTTGGGGGACTGGGTAACCCTGCGGGTCTGCGGGACAGGAGCGAGACATATTAAGTCCCCATTCAAGATAGCACTTGACCGGGAACTTGGGGGACTTGTTGACAGTAGCCACAGAGGGGCTACACCAGCCCACAGACCCGCAGCCAGTGCGTCCGGGGCCGGACTGAGGCCCGGAGCAGGATCACCAGCACCCGGACCCGAGGTCCAGCAGTCTACCTTGTGACCAGGGGACCGGGGACCGGGGGCGCCAGCCTGCCGAACAGGCCACCAGAGATGTCCTTTTGTGTGCGAACAGAAGGAAACCAGTCCCACATCGAAGAGTAAGACCAGACCTCACGCCCGACCACCTATATAAGGGCCTCAACTACCCTTCTAAATAAAGTTCATGTATGCCTATGTTGATTGAGAACAATTCAATTTCTATCTGTACAAGCATATTGGGCTTTATTACTTACTGTATGGAACAACTACAAGCTCATTCAGTCGTTCAAAAATCAAGATAATTGTTGCGGGGTCTTTTCGATTAAGCATGACTAGGCCGAATTCCACCCAAAAATGGAAGAAATTCGTGTGTGATTCAGATAAAGATGAAGCAGTGCATAGTGAGCCTGGCGTGTGATCTGGAAAAACACCGCAGTGAAGGAGAATTACAGGGTTTTCTGGGTTTCTGTATTTTCTGGAACAGATTGTATGTTTGTGGGAAAAGAAAGTTGTGAGCTTGGTTGGTGCTTGAATGCTTGAGGCTTGATGGCTGGTTTTAAGGATGATAGATTGGGTTTCTATGGTTTGAGAAAGGGGAAATTGGGGGTTTTGCTCGAATTGTATGAAAAGGCTTGAGTGCTTGAAGGCTTTTGGTGTGCTGACGAGTCCTCTCTGGCTGATGCTGGATTGCCCCCTTTTATAGACACAGGGTTGAGGTTTAGGGGAACTCCAATACCTCTAAGCTATTGGATAAACTATTTCCCCTTCAATCTCACCCTTGATTTCTGCAGGAGAATGGGGAAAAGATGATTTGCTTGAGGTGGATTCCCTAGACAGACGAAGGCTGCTACAGGGGGAGCTGCAGGGTTCTCTGCTGATTTCCATGGTGGACTGCCCAATGTCATGAGATTCGGGAGGAGGAGCTTATGGGAGATTTGGGACGGCGGATTCATGATTTCTAGGGTGAAGAGGGTGTTTATTAACTGGTATTAGGTATGGTCTTAGTGGAGATGTGGTGGTGAAAAGAGAGAGCTGCGGTTCTTGAGTTGCTGCTGGGTAAAGAAGTGGACATTCGGGTGATTTCACCGAAGAGGAGGGAGATGCAGAAAAGAGGAGGCAGAGGAAAAAGTTGGGTTTTCTCTAAAAAGGTGGCATTTGGGCTTTTGTTTGGGTTTAGAATGAAACAACCCAAACTCTTTACCTTCACTATTTTCATCATTAATTTATGTCATTGAGCATGGATTTCAGGCCCGCATAAATGGTGTATATTGCTTGGCGAGTTAAATTGAGTATTTGGAATAATCGTAGAGTTTGCGTGTGAACACGTAAAATAAAATGCGCGATTTTTCGGGTATCAACAATAATAATAGGTGTCGAGTAATGCATTTCAGCACGCGCGCAGGCGTGTGTGTGAAGGCTAGTCCTAATTAAGATGGGGCTTAGAATTTGATTTCTAACGAGTCAACCAAGTTTTTTAGAGGTTTCAAGAAGTGGATTATCCATTAGCAGTAGTGGAACTTGAGTGACGTTCAACCAAGTCAATACGGCATTATAAATGATGTTCTTCCAGCTTTGAGGCTTAAACCAACCTCCCTCTATCAAATTCCATGAGAAAATCAAATTCAACCAAGTCAACACGGCAAAGCTACCATTGGCAGCATAGGTATCCAGTACAAGATAGTGAGGAGGCATCTCAAAAGGAGTTTTTCAACGAGGTAAGGGCACTACTAGAGATACGACAAGAAACATTGTGAAACTTCTTGGCTTTTGTTCAAATGTGCATCACTCCTTTATAAAGTGCCGCGGATGAATTTGAAAAATCCATCTATTTAATCAGATTCGTGTTTCATATTTTCTCAATGCACACGCTTTTGCTAAAGACTCCACTCAACCAAATGACATGGCAATTAACAAGTCCAGTTTCAACATTATAGATACAAAGCGACAAAGACTTTGACTCCTTAAAGTGTATGGAACTCCCAAAGTATATCCCAAAAAAAAGAAGAACCACAATTGCCGAAAGTAGATGTGTGCAATCAGCCTATAAATAAAGCCTACTGGGTTTAATAGCTATAACATACTTTGTAGTCTGTACACCCCAAGCAAGATAAACAAAAGCCATGAGATCCTCGACTATAAGAGAAGTATGCCCTCTCGTTTGCATCCTTTTCTTGTACGTTCACCTCCTTTCATCACATAACTATTTCCCACATTTTGCTTCTGCTAGTTCAACTACTGAAGCAGAGGCACTCCTCAAGTGGAAAGCCAGCTTTCAAAATCAACCCACCCACAATAACCAGTTCAAGGATTGGATATACTTTTCCGCGACTAATACCAATGCCACCAATTCTTCTAGCGTCCCCAAAGAAAACGGAAGCCCATGCAATTGGACTGGTATTTCATGTGACGCAGCTGGAAGTGTCACCAACATAACCATTGTCAATTCTGGCATACAAGGTACGCTACATGAATTTTCATTCTCATCTTTTCCCCATCTCGAATATCTCGACCTCAGCGTCAATAATCTCTTTGATGTCATCCCACCTCAAATCAGTTTCCTTTCAAAACTCATTTATCTTGACCTCTCCAATAACCAATTTTCTGGGAGAATTCCACCAGAAATTGGTCTCTTTAGAAATCTTACCTTTCTCTATCTCTACCGAAATAATCTTTCTAGTTCAATTCCGACCACATTGGGTAATCTGACCAATCTTACCACTTTTTATCTCTATGAAAATAACCTATCGGGCACCATTCCAAAAGAGTTAGGAAACCTGAAATCTTTGATGGATCTAGAGTTAAGCACCAATCAACTTAATGGTTCAATTCCGACCACCTTCGGTGATCTGACCAATCTTACCATTCTTTATCTATTTGAAAATAACCTATCGGGCACCATTCCAAAAGAGTTAGGAAACCTAAAATCTTTGATGGATCTAGAGTTAAGCACCAATCAACTTAATGGTTCAATTCCGACCACATTGGGTTATCTGACCAATCTTACCACTCTTTATCTCCATTCAAATAACCTATCGGACATTATTCCAAAAGAGTTGGGGAACCTGAAATCTTTGGTGGATCTAGAGTTAAACACCAACCAACTTAATGGTTCAATTCCGAAAGAATTGGGTGATTTAACCAACCTTACCACTCTTTATCTCTCTAAAAATAACCTATATGGCACCATTCCAAAAGAGTTAGGAAACCTTAAATCTTTGGTGGATCTAGTCTTAAGCACCAATCAACTTAATGGTTCAATTCCGAAAGCATTAAGTGCGTTGCATAACTTGAATTATTTATATCTCAATGAGAACCAGCTTTGAGGCTCCATCCCTCAAGAGATGGGAAATATCCATAAATTAATCGATTTTCAAGTATATAGAAACCAATTATCGGGTTATTTGCCATCGAGCATTTGCAGTGCTGGAACGCTCACAAATTTTTCAGCATCATTGAATCATCTAATTGTCCCCATCCCAAAATGCCTGAAAAACTGCACTAGCTCAGTCAGAATTCGCCTTGAAGGGAACCAATTGACAGGAAACATATCTGAAGACTTTGGCTTTTATCCGAATCTTGATTTTATAGATTTGAGCGACAATCAACTCCATGGTGAAATCTCACCAAACTGGGGACTATGCCTAAAGTTAACAACCCTGCGAATAGGGGGAAACAAACTTACTGGTTCCATACCGGCTGAGATTGGAAACGCAACCCAACTTCATGAGCTTAATCTTTCTTCAAATGGTTTAGTCGGGACTATTCCAAAGGAGATTGGGAGATTAACTTCAATGATGAAGCTGATGTTGGGTGGCAATAAACTTTCGGGTCGTGTCCCTTCAGAGCTTAAATCGCTGACGGATTTAGCATATCTTGATCTCTCGGCAAATATGTTTAGTGATTCAATTCCAAGCGATGTAGGTGACTTTCTCAAGTTATTTTACTTGAATTTAAGCAACAACAAGTTTGGTCAAGCAATTCCATCTCAGCTGGGGAGGTTAACTCAACTGTCCAAACTAGATTTAAGTCGGAACTCACTTAACGGTCAGATAACATCAGAAATGAGTAACATGCAGAGCTTGGAGATACTCAATATATCCCACAACAATCTTTCTGGTTTCATTCCAAAAAGTATGGATGACATGCATGGGCTAACGTATGTTGACGTATCCTACAATCACTTGGAAGGTCCCCTTCCCAACATCAAAGCATTTCAAACTGCTTCTCGAGAAGCATTGCAAGGGAACAAGGGGTTGTGTGGCAACTCAAGTTTCCTACAACTCTGCAACAAAGAAAGCCCAAAGAAGGACAATAAACTTGTACTTCTGATTATCTTTCTTGTTCTCGGAGCACTTGGACTTCTAGCCTTTATATTTGCTTTTGTTGCAAAAAGGAAAAAGAAGCATCAACATCAACAAGAAAATAGCAATGATCAAGAAATTTGTTTTACCATATTAAAGTTTGATGGGAAGACGATGTATGAGGAAATCGTAAGGGCAACAGAAGATTTCGATTCCAAGTATTGCATTGGAAAGGGAGGACATGGAAGCGTCTACAAAGCAAATTTGTCAACTGTTGACATAGTAGCTGTGAAGGAACTCCATTTGCCCTGTGATGATGACAAGAATCTTCAAAAGGTCTTCTTGAATGAAATCAGGGCACTAACTGAGATGCGACACCGGAACATTGTGAAGCTTTATGGTTTCTGTTCACATAGGCGACACTCATTTTTAGTATATGAGTATCTTGAAAAGGGTAGTTTGGCTGCAATGTTGAGCAAAGATGAGGAAGCTAAAGAACTGGGATGGAGTAAAAGGGTGAATATTGTGAAAGGTGTAGCTCATGCCTTGTGTTACATGCACACTGATTGTTTGCCACCAATTGTACATCGAGACATATCGAGCAAGAATATTTTGCTGGATGCAGAGTATGAGGCATGTGTTTCAGACTTTGGAACAGCTAAGTTCTTAAACCCAGACTCAGCTAATTGGACTACTCTTGCAGGCACATACGGGTATGTTGCACCAGGTACGTAATGCAGTTTTTATTTTATTTCATTTTATTTATTTTGGTCCTTTTTATATTTTAAAGGACCTTTCATTATGTTCTTTTTTATATGTTATGAACACTGAATTTGTTGCATAGTGTAATTTATTAAGCTTCCTGTCATCTGTATATACTAAGATGTGAGTATGTGACTGAAAATTTTCTTTACTTTCTGAGCAGAGCTTGCTTATACAATGGTGGTAAATGAGAAGTGTGATGTATATAGCTTTGGAGTGGCGACATTAAAAATAATTATGGGAAGACATCCGAGAGATCTTCTGTCATCTCTAGCATCAGGATCATCCTCATCGACTACATTTCCAGCCAGTGAAATGCCAATTGCTGAAGTTTTGGACAAACGCATATCCCGTCCCACTGATCAAGTTATTGGGGAAGTGCTCTCTATTGTGAAGATGGCATTTTCATGCATGAATTCCAATCCTCAATCTCGTCCAACAATGAAACAAGTTTCTCAACAATTGGAAACTCAAAGGCTGCATTTATCGAAGCCACTAGATGTGATAACATGTGGTGAATTGCTTGCTCTCAATGGCTTGACTATTGAGAAACTGAATATCAAAGAGTATGCTTCTTCCTACATTCATATTTCACTCAGTGCATGTCTTATTTCCAGAATAACGATCGTCTTAATTATATGTTTCCGTTTTTGAGTACTTTTGTGACTAAAATAAAATGGTATTTCATTGGAGTTCTCTTATTTGGGCATCAGGTTGGATTATGAGATTTCAGCTGCTGGCTTATCGAATATCTTGAAGGTACTTGAAAGGTGTGTTGAATTGTTTCTCAAGCTATTATTAGCATTTCTTTGGGTTGTTTTCTAGACTTTCTTTGCTTTGTATTATTTCGTGAGAAAGATTCTTGCATCGTCTCTCTTTGTAATATATCTATCTCATTCAATAAAATTTCGAGTGAGGGGATGGATTAACCCTTTACTCGCTTACCCAAAACAACAAAAGTACTTTTGTGCTAACAATATCAAGAATTTTTCTTTTTTGTTGTTAGTGACATTGTGAGACTTTCCTTTCCTTTCTTTTCTTTTTTGTTGAGGTTTAAGCATTCCTTTTTGATAGCTTTGAGGGAGTCTGCTTCACTTTCTTTTGCTCCATGTGAGGGAATTTAAGGAGTGCAGAACATGTTTCAGGTGCTTCGCCTCTCATCTTTGCGTCATAAAGTTCCGAAATTACTCATGTCCAATGGGTTCCTCCTCCAGATTATTGGGTAAAAGTCAACACTGATGGTTATTTTCGTGACTCTGAAACTACGGGTTTTGGTGGTATTTTTAGGAATCATGAGGGGTTATTCATGGGGGCTTTTGCAAGAAAGGTAGAGGTTCATAGTGCCATTGATGCAGAGATTTTGGCAGTGATTGATGCTTTTCGGGTTGCCTGGGCAAGGGGATGGACTCGTATCTGGCTAGAAACTGATTCTTCTTTAGTAGTTCATTATTTCAGGAATCCTAAGCTTGTTCCATGGAGATTAAGAGTAGCTTGGAATAACTGCATTTATATTGCTCGTCAGATGAATTGTAGAGTTTCTCATATTTACAGGGAAGGGAATGTGGTGGCTGATGCATTGGCGAACTTTGGTTCTTGTAATGTTTGGTATAAATGGTGGGATGATCTGCCAGTTTTCATTGACCGGATGTATGGGAGAGATTTGTCTTTAGCACAGTTTATAGATTTCATTAGTTTTCACTATTGTCATTGTGAAAAGTGTTCAGTATTGCACTAGTGCTTTTAGTCCAAGCTATGGGAATGCCCTGCTTGTTGGTTTATTTATGTATTTTTTGGAAGTGATCAAGGTATAGTCCCCCTTTCCTCTTGTATCTTTTTGTCTTGTCAATAAATTTTCGACTAAGGGCGATGAGTTAGCCCTTAAATCGCTTACCAAAAAAAAAAAGTTAATGGAAATGAAAACGTTTACATTGATTATTAGTTTTAAGGATTAAGTGTTAAAAATGGGAATTTGTAGAATCCATTGATTAAATCTTGTTAGTTTCAATATGGGAATGCCCTGCTTGTTGGTTTATTTATGTATTTTTTAGAAGTGATCAAGGTATAGTCCCCCTTTCCTCTTGTATCTTTTTGTCTTGTCAATAAATTTTCGACTAAGGGCGATGAGTTAGCCCTTAAATCGCTTACCAAAAAAAAAAAGTTGATGGAAATGAAAACGTTTACATTGATTATTAGTTTTAAGGATTAAGTGTTAAAAATGGGAATTTGTAGAATCCATTGATTAAATCTTGTTAGTTTAAATATGGGAATGCCCTGCTTGTTGGTTTATTTATGTATTTTTTGGAAGTGATCAAGGTATAGTCTCCCTTTCCTCTTGTATCTTTTTGTCTTGTCAATAAATTTTTGACTAAGGGCGATGAGTTAGCCCTTAAATCGCTTACCAAAAAAAAAAAAGTTAATGGAAATGAAAACGTTTACATTGATTATTAGTTTTAAGGATTAAGTGTTAAAAATGGGAATTTGTAGAATCCATTGATTAAATCTTGTTAGTTTCAATATGGGAATGCCCTGCTTGTTGGTTTATTTATGTATTTTTTGGAAGTGATCAAGATATAGTCCCCCTTTCCTCTTGTATCTTTTTGTCTTGTCAATAAATTTTCGACTAAAGGCGATGAGTTAGCCCTTAAATCGCTTACCAAAAAAAAAAAAAGTTAATGGAAATGAAAACGTTTACATTGATTATTAGTTTTAAGGATTAAGTGTTAAAAATGGGAATTTGTAGAATCCATTGATTAAATCTTGTTAGTTTCAATTAGAGTTTAGGTTCCATTCAACATATTCAGCGACACATAGGAACAAGCTACCTTTGGGAAAAGGAAAAAAGAAACAAGCAACAAACCTAAATTTGATACAAGATAGACAACACTCATATCACTAAATCCCATATGCAAATTCAATCCATTATTTTCTTAGTAGTTTCTGACTTTCTGTTATACATACTAAACAGGGTGACATACACAAATGAATCAAATGAATACATAGTATGGAAAAAGAAGCAAATGAATCGATGAGTACGTAGCGATAGTTCATGAACAGCTCAATGGAGTCAAACAAATGGAAGGCTTTACGATTAACATTACAAAAACAAAGGGAAAGAGAAAATGTAGCAAGAGAACTAACTTGATGAACAATTGGAAGAACCGAAGAACAAACCAGTGGCTTATCGATCGGCTTTGAGATTTCTTCACATTTTTCCTCATTTTCTGCAATAGGTCGCTGCCCCATGCTGTTACTTGGGAGTTTTTCTCCGTGTTGTGGGCTCACTAGGTTTGGGTACGTCTATGGGCACAGGCCCAATGAATCAGCCACTTGTCCACCAAATCGAGACATAAAACCCTGCAGCTAAATTATTTTTTTATCAAAGTCAGGTAGACAAGTCAATTTATAGATAATGCAAGCCAATTAAAAGAAAAAAAAGACATGGTGCCAACTTAATCCCATTACATTTGCAGAAGAGAAAATCATATGCTGAGAATTGCATCAGCCATAATGTGCTGAAAATGGCAATCAAAAATGTATTTCATAGATTAGTCAATCTCAGTGACACTGAAATGATGAAAAGAACGATATTCTAGAGCCATGAGCAGTTCTCTTTTCTGCCAACCAACAAAGAATATGAGGAAAATAGTGCTTTAGGAAATTCCCCAAAACAAAAATGGAAAATCTGTTTCATCTGAGATCGGAAAGACTGTAAAACACAAAGGAAAGCCTAAACCAACTGGTCTTTGAAACGCTTCTGTATTGGTTATGCATATCACACTATATATACAGTTAATGGAGAAATTTCCCTTGTGCTGCAACCCAAGTAGCCTTTGACATAGATCCGTCCCTGCTTACACAGATGATTGATAAACCTGCAACCCAAGTAGCCTTTTGTTTGGGCCACAATTGGAATTTACTTCAATTGAGCTTTTATTCCGAAGCCTGGAGGGGTTTAGGTTAAATCGAACCCAATATTCGTATTCTCCCGTTTCATTTAGGAAAGATTACTTGGAGGGAGAACATTGATTTGTTACCTAATCAGATCGGGGTTATTTTGTAGTAATCCAATTACACAATATACGAATTTCCTTAACGGATAATAAGGTGTGAACGCTGATTAGGATAAATAGAGATTGTTTCGGGTAGCAATCCATTCGAAAAGATATCGTAGCTGAATTAGTGATTGATTCTCTTTGGACTCGATTTGGCTTATCTCGGCTTTAATGGAGTGATGATCCGGACAATATACGATGGAATGAATCTCCTAAGCAAAGGGAAAGACTGATCCCAATTAATTCTTAACCGATTTGATTGGAGTTGTTTTAAGGAAGGACAATCCTTGTCAATCCCGGAATCCGCCAGGCTGGATCTTCAGGCTTTAGGGTTTCATGAACCATATAAATATAACTCTTTTACAACGAAGAAATGGTTCTCAACCAAACACAAACACACACAAGTTCTAGCGCACCGCTAACTTGCCAAAGCCTCTCCGGAGCAACTCACGCAATTTGCCTCCACCTGCAATCGATCACATCTCGCATTCGTGTCGAGCGGTTGCTGAGCCTATCGAGTCAGTCCGCTACTCCGGTAGCAATCGAGTCGTCACTCAGGTGACACACACCCGTGGTCTTGGTTTAGCTCTGCTTTGCTTCTCCGGATCAAAGTAAGATCCTCAATCCTCAGGAGGTTGGGAAGAAAATCCTGTTAGAGAGTTCTATGCAGGTCTTGTTCGAGCCCTGTACGCCGGCTTAGTCAGCGCCCGCGTAACAGTTGCTTGGTCAGGAAGTCAGAGTCAATTGGGAGCAGACGAGAGGACTCGTCAGGGGTTGCACGTAGTCGAGTGGCACCGCTTCAAGGGTGCTGGCATGCCTAAGCACACAGAAGACACGCGAGGAGCACGCATCCTCCGCCCCCAAGTGCTGACTGTTCGCCGGGTGCTGAATCCGCCACGAACACCTTTGACGTAGATTCGTCCCTGCTCACACAGATGATCGATAAACTCGACTATCGTAGTTGTATAGTTGCAAATTCTTTTCCCAATAACTTTGGTTATACAATAATGAGTAGTAGCTAGCTTAACAGAGTCGTGACTAGCTTAACATTTCAAGACAGGCTACAGAATATATTGCATGCATAAATTAATCATGTTATATCTCCAATATTATTAAATCAAAGGCAGGTTTAGGATTGGAGGCTCAAAAGCTATATTCACTTTCGGTACTTGTTGTTCATCAACTACTTGGCTCCAACGAACAAAGCTTGTTGCAGTCGCCTTACTTGAATCCTAACATGTAGGATTGGATCGATATCAGTTTAGAGTAATTTCATATAAGTGCCGGGGAGGAATGCACATAATCCATCCATTCCATCAGACTCTTGTTTCATAATTTTCAAACCACATGCTATTGCTAAAGACTCAGACCGAACCAAGTGATACGGCAATCAACAAGGCCGTTAGACTATGTCATAGTTAGTCAATATCAATGAACCAATTGTGCACCAAGACATATTGAGCAAGAATATTTTGCTGGATTCTGATTATGGGGCCTGTATTTCAGATTTTGGCACCGCTAAGGTCTTGAACCCAGACTCGGCTAATTGGACTGCCCAAAAACTTATCAAAAACTTGAATCGAATTAAAAAAAAAAAAAAAGGAAAAAGAAAGTTACCATTGGGTTATAATCTATGAAGCTCCAATACGTGCCAAAGATGTCGTATTGCGTATTTGACACGGATACGCATACGATACCTCTAAATACGATCAAATACGGTCGGACACGCGTTTCCGAATTGGACACAATATGGACACGCATGTATTTGTATTGGACACGTGCGTGTCTGGGCGGACACGAAAATAAGAAGGACACGAGGGGCAGATTAGACATTTAGCAAACAAATCACACCGACGTCGCACCACCGCCGTCCCGCCATCACCGTCGCGCCATCGCATCGGGTGTCCTTCCTTGTGGTGACGCAAAGACTGAAGCTGTTGGAAACTTGGGGGAGCAGAAGGGAAAGAAAAAGGAGAAGAGAGGGGACGGGGAAAAGAAAGGGAAAAAGAGAAAAAGAGAGGGGTAGATAGAGAGGAGGGAGCAGACGGGAAAGAAAAAGGAGAAGAGGGGGAGAGAAGAAGAAAGAAAGGGCAGAGAGGGAGGGAGAAGAAGGAAGAAAGGGGACGGGGAAAAGAAAGGGAAGAGGGGGAGAGAAGAAGAAAGAAAGGGGAGAGAGGGGCAGAGAAGAAGAAAGAAAAGAGAAGAGGAAAGAGACGAGAAGGAGAAAAAAGTAAAAAAAGATAGAAGAGAGAGAGAGCACGGGAGAGAAAGGAGTGAAGGGAAAGAAAAATTAACAGAGGAGATTGATCTTTTTCTCAGTGGGTTTTGGACTCTTGAAGCTTGAATTGATTTTGGTTTTGGACTTCTATTTATTTTTTTTATTTTTTTTATTTATATTGTAATTTGATTATGAAACATTTTTTATTTAGATTTGGATTTACATTGATTAGGTTTTAATTTTATAAACTATTTTGTTTGCATTTCACATATTTTTGTTATGCATATATATAATATTTAAAATAAAATTTAGTGAACGTGTCCACCACGTATTCATATTCAAAAAAAAAAATTTGCGTGTCCGCGTATCGTATTGTGTCGAATACGGACACACGTACTCGTATTTATGCTTCTTAGGTTATAATTGAGCTTAATGCGGATAGCGTTACCTGAGCCTCATGGATGGAGTGAGTGAAAATGGCAAAGCGTCTCTGGATTGATCAAACAGTCTGCAACTACGAACTCTCCCTTGTTTCGTACTCATTCTTTGTCTCTATAGATTTCTTCACTCTTTTACTCCTTTTCTGCCTTCTCCGCCCATGCTGCTTTGGGAGTTTCTTTCCTGGTGTCGGCTCAAACTCATTCCCCAAACTGTCATGGTTCATTTTTCTTTTTTGGTGTCAAATAATTCGTTCAATAAATGGAACACATATTACAAACTTGATCTAGAATTGAGTGACTACTTGCACACTAACAAACTATGTATATGCAACTACAATCTGGACATATATCTACAAGTAGCCCAAACTGCAAGTCTGAAACAATTTGACATTCATACATATTTTTATCACATATGCACATTTTGTGTAAATAAAAACCTGCCCAGCGGGTGTGACATTTGACCAACTACTCCCATTAGTACTCAACTAAATTAGAAATGGAGTGACATATCCATCCATGTAAACCCTGTATGGTTTCTAGTCAAGTTGCCAATGATGCTACTGTAGTTATAATGGTGGTATGATAGAGATGTTTAGCTGCATACAATTTGACCAAAATAATGCCACAATTATCTTTTGATCAAAGTCGGACAAAGACAAGTCATATTCTGAATAATGCAAGCTAATCAAAAGAAAATGACATGGTGCCAACTTAATCCCATTACAGTTGCAGAAAATATCACTGGCTGAAAAATGTATCTCAGCTTTACTTAAGGAAACTCTAGAGAGATCAGCTCATAACGTGCTGAAAATGACAATTAACGATGTATTTCAATTTTCAAACATTATTGAATCTCAGTGACACTGAAATGATGAAAATAATGAGATTTGAGAGCCATGACAGTTCTCTTATGTGCCTTCTAACAAAACATGGGGAAATTAGCCCAAAACAAAAATGGAATATCTGTTACGTCTGTATTTTCATAACAAACTGTTTCTGTGTTATGTATTTTTATTGCCATGCTTTGTTGGTAGGCAAAAAAGCCTAAAATAATAAGAGATTTCAAAACATACAAATGTGCAGTCGTGCATGAGCCAACTTACGAAAGTGACAATAAGGTGGAGTCTCTAGAATCATATTTTAGTAGGGCGGCTAAGCCCCTGTTCTTACCTGCCCATTTAGTTTCATAAAGCGGACTCCTTGTCCGCAATCCTCTTCATTGCTTTTGTCTTAATAAAAGCTGTTTTTTTTTTTTTTAAATGGCGTTCAGCATAGATGCTCGTATCACTAGAGCTACCAATCACCGCCAATTACATGTCTTTCCGAGTTGTTTTCAAATTTTCATGATCTTTTCATCACGCAATAGGCAAAACAATTATTTCCAGTACTATACAACCCAACCCTCCTGTCTGAACAGTGATACCGTTTCGGATGGGGAAATCGTGATTGGTGAGGAAACGGCGCAACAGTCAAAATATTTAAATGCTGCGGATGGGCCGGCGTTTGGGGCTCAGTCTCTCTTCTATTTCGCTGGATTCTCAATATCGGAGACTGGGGGGCAATGTTTGGGCCACAATTGGAATTTACTTCAATTGGGCTTTTATTCCGAAGCCCGGAGGGGTTTAGGTTAAATCGAACCCAATATTCGTATTATCCCGTTTCATTTAGGAAAGATTACTTGGAGGGAGAATATTGATTTGTTACCTAATCAGATCGGGGTTATTTTGTAGTAATCCAATTACACAATATACGAATTTCCTTAACGGATAATAAAGTGTGAACGCTGATTAGGATAACTAGGGATTGTTTCGGGTAGCAATCCATTCAAAAAGATATTGTAGCTGAATCAGTGATTGATTCTCTTTGGACTCGATTTGGCTTATCTCGGCTGTAATGGAGTGATGATCCGGACAATATACGATGGAATGAATCTCCTAAGCAAAGGGAAAGACTGATCCCAATTAATTCTTAACCGATTTGATTGGAGTTGTTTTAAGGAAGGACAATCCTTGTTAATCCCGGAATCCGCCAGGCTGGATCTTCAGGCTTTAGGGTTTCATAAACCATATAAATATAACTCTTTTACAACGAAGAAATGGTTCTCAACCAAACACAAACACACACAAGTTCTAGCGCACCGCTAACTTGCCAAAGCCTCTCCGGAGCAACTCACGCAATTTGCCTCCACCTGCGATCGATCACATCTCGCATTCGTGTCGAGCGGTTGCTGAGCCTATCGAGTCAGTCCGCTACTCCGGTAGCAATCGAGTCGTCACTCAGGTGACACACACCCGTGATCTTGGTTTAGCTCTGCTTTGCTTCTCCGGATCAAAGTAAGATCCTCAATCCTCAGGGGGGGGGGAAGAAAATCCTGTTAGAGAGTTCTATGCAGGTCTTGTTCGAGCCCTGTACGCCGGCTTAGTCAGCGCCCGCGTAACAGTTGCTTGGTCAGGAAGTCAGAGTCAATTGGGAGCAGACGAGAGGACTCGCCAGGGGTCACACGCAGTCGAGTGGCACCGCTCCAAGGGTGCTGGCATTCCTAAGCACACAGAAGACACGCGAGGAGCACGCATCCTCCGCCCCCAAGTGCTGACTGTTCGCCGGGTGCTGAATCCGCCACAAACATTTTGTTACACCCGGTGGGACCAGTGTCAAGATTGCGGGATCTACAAAGGGTGATCCTTACGGAAGGATAATCATGAATTGTTTGAAGAATTCCCATAAGGAGCTGATCAAGCATGGTACAGCTGATTGTAGGGGATTAACTGACGCTGAAGCTAAGGAAGTGTTTGGCGGGACCCTGGGGGATGAAGCAACTATTGCTGCAGCCCTCAAGGCCGTGCGAAACAGGAAGAATCAAACCCCGGTATCCGCGACACCAGTTGTTGCGACTGGGGGGGAGATAGTAGAGGTGACGGCTGCTTCTCAGGTTGACAATAGGTCTCTTGGCCTTAACAACCGGGCAGCCTCATTTGGTTTCTTGGATGAGGGGTTCGCGGACGAGTCCGCGGATCCGCCTGCGTCACCTATGACACCATTTACTGGGGAGACTGCATCTCCCACATAGGTGACGGACACTCTAAGGATGTTGATCGACAAATCTTGTCGTACTGATGAAGTTATGAAGAAGGCCAATAATGTGGTCGTTAATCTAAGTGAATCCATGAAGCGAATGGAGACAGAGCAGATGGGGTTCACTGCCAATTTCAAATATCTCGCCAGACAGCAGAGTCGGCTGGGGGATAACTTGACTGCCCATGTTAGGAACTCTGATAATTGCTGGCGACAGCAGCAGGAGCAGTTGGCGGCTACCAACGCCACGCTCGAGAACATGAACACATTGATGGGGCAGCTTTTTGATCGGATCGACCAGTCTGAGGGGTCTGACCGTACAAATCAGCCAAAAGATAGGCGGGGACGAGCAACTGGTCGTGGCGGGACTGGCGGACCTAATGGTGGGGGTGCTAACAATCAAACAGGTGGTAATGTCCCTCCTAATGGGCAAGTTGGCAACAATCCGCCAGAGCCACCTGCGGATTTCGTGGCTCAGTTGACCATGGAAGATATTGGCAGGGTTTTTGCTGAGAAGCTTAGGGAACTGCAGGGGTTGCCCGACGTCGATAAGACGTACGAGAATCCTTTAACTCGAGAGATCAATGCAATTCCGTTCCCGGCTGGTTTCAAGCCAATCCGTTTCACTCCGTTTACCGGCCAGACGTCTGAGGATGCTGAGACGCACATCATGCGTTTCACCAATGAATCGGGTCAGTATGCTGAGGACCCAATCATGAAGTTGAAGCTCTTTCCTACATCTCTGGCGGGGGAAGCAGCTATCTGGTACAAGCGGTTGAAGCCCGGATCAATACCAGAATGGAAAACTATGGAGGTTCTTTTCAGAACCATGTTTGGTGTTGTGGAGGCGAAGATTGGGGTCAAGGACCTAGCGGAAACGGAGCAGAGACCTGACGAATCCGCCACTGATTACCTAAGAAGGTTTAAGCTGGAGTTAACCCGTTGTGAGATGGATATTCCAGAAGAGCACGCGGTAAGGATGGCGATTGATGGCTTGGTGAACGAGATCCGCCAGGGATTCAGGCAGGTTCATGTGACCACCATGGCGGATCTGACCAATCGGCTAGGTCAAGAGCAGCACTATGTTGATCGGTCCAAGGAGAGGAATGAGAAAAGGAAGGGGACTCCTGTGTTCTACTATCCGGGGACTCTAAAGCCCAAGACTCCACTGCCGACCGCTGCTAAGACAGTGACAACTATCCAGGCGGATGCTGTGCCTAGACCAATCCTGACATGGGTTGATGATGAGGAGCTGGAACACGAGGTGGCGGCTATAGAGCGGACCGATCAGAGACCTTTGCAGTCCAAAACCGCGAGGTTGGTCAGGGAAACTGTGAAGATAGTGACCCCACTTCCAACCAAGTCAGCTTTTGAAGCGTATACCTATAACGCCCACAAGGCTCCGGAGATTCTGCAGGAGCTATTCAACCAGGGGCGTCTGCACCATGATGGCGGATTTATTCCCAAGCCTGATTACATGGCTGGGAAGACGTACTGCAACTATCACAATATGAACAATCACAACACCAAGGATTGTGTGAAGCTAAAAGATCAGCTGCAGACATGGATCAACGATAACACCCTGCAGTTGGAGACTCCCAAGGAGCCTCAATGGGCAACTGCCAAGAACGGCCCGCGGATCAATGCGATTGAAATCAGCGTCGGTCTGGATCCAACGCAGCAGCTTGGGAAGCAGGTTTCCAGGTTTCAGGAGTACACGTACAACGCAAGCAAGGCGGAAGAGATCTGGGAAGCTATGGTGCACCAGGGGGCACCGGAAATTCAAGAGTTTTACCAATGCCATCCCAATAGTGGGGATGGCAGATATACATGTATTTTCCATCGTTCATCTGATCATTGTACGTCTCAATGTGTAGGTATGAAGGATCAGCTGCAGGAGTGGCTGAACGATGGAAAGCTGAAGTTTGATGAGAATAAGCCTCGTCTCGGCCCGGAGTTTTGGATTGGGGCTATTGAAGAAGAGGACATGGTGTTAGTTCCTCGTTCTAAACTCTGCCTAACCTGTAGACTGAATACAGGGCAGCCGATCACATACGACGAGTTTCAGGCGGCTGTGAAGGAGGCATAGGAGAAGGCCGAAAAGAGGGCCTTAGAGAAGGCTAAGTTAGAGCATCCGCTTCCCGACAGATCAGGAAGAGAGAGTCATAAGCGGATGAAATACCATCATGGGTCCGAGGACAGTTACGCTAGCAGGGCGAGGCCCAGGCAGGACCCAGGGCCTTCCAGAGTGAAGTCAGCCACGGCTGGGAGTTCGCACAAAGCTGCAAATCCAGAACCATCTGTGCAAGTGTACATTCCGCCAGCTTCTAGGAATGATCCAAAGGTGGGCAGATGGTATACTCAGCGAGATGGTAAAGCAATTGAGCTTGCTGCAGTGACCACCCGGAACGAAAGAAGACGCTTTGGCAAGGCAAAGAGGACCTTGGCGGATCTGGCTTCAGGGAAGGTAACTGAGGAAGAGCTGTCGGTACCTGTGGAGCAGGTGGAGCAGGTCCACAGGCGGTACAGAGTCAGAACCAAGTCCTATGTGGACTCCAGACGACAGCGATCCGCGGAAACTCCACCAGCGCCTCGGAGGAACGTGCATGATAGGCTGGCGGATCTGCCAAGATCCACGGGAGCTCCTCAGTCTAGGCCAAGGAGAAAGCTGTCATTTTCTCCTGAGCGTTCAAAAGCCGGACAATCGCCCCCAGGGAGGGCACAGCCAGAGGCTGCTGGGAAGCAGGTGGTATCGGAAGCTCAGGAGGACATGATGGTGATTGATACTAGGAAAGATTCCACCGTTATGAGGTGGGTGCCAAAAGAGAGCAGCAAATCATTGGCTGCAAGCACGAGTAACGTGGGGGTTCCTACGGGGGATGTTGTTCCCAAGGAATCCAATCTAACGTTGGCGGAATCAAGCAGGCCGCTAGTTATCTCATCTCAGGCCAGGCCAAAGGAGCCGAAGGCGCCGACCAACTTTGTGGAGTATACAGCTAAGAAGCTGCAGATGCATGTGCCAACAAGGCCATCCTCAGTCGCCTCCAGCGTGAAAGCTGATTCCGAAGTAGGAGACGTAGACCTCGACAAAGAGGATGAAATGGTTGATTACGAGGATGAGCCAAAGGCCGCGGATGAGGAGGAAGTGCCCATGGAAGAAGAACAGACTGAGGATGAAGCTATGGTTCATCATTGCAACATGGCATTTATACTCTCGTCGGCTTATGCTCTGCCCGAGCCTGTGCCCACTGCTCATTTTATCGACAATGAAGAATCAGCCAAGCCTGTTTATTTAGTACAGGAGCCTGAGGATGAGAGTGAAGCGGAGACAGAGCCTGGGGTCTTCCAGTCCAACCATCAGTATCCTGAAGGGGCCGGGGACTTTCTGGGGCAATGCGTGATGTTCGCGAAGCCAACATTCAACATGTCCCAGCATATGAAGCCTTTGTACGTCACAGCGGAGGTGGAAGGGATCAAGGTCCGCAAAGTGTTGATAGACACCGGAGCCGCGGTGAGTATTATTACCACCACAACCAAGGAACAGCTCAAGATTTCCGAGAAGAAGCTCATTACTACTGTCTCTAAGGTGAAGGGGTTTTCGGGGAATGTTACTCCTACTACTGGGGTGGTCATGCTCAAGGTAAAGATAGGACCATTCGACGCTTATCAAGGGTTCTTCGTGGCTGAAGTGGACGCTCCCTATCACATGATTCTAGGGAGGGACTGGATCCATAAGGCACTTGCAATTCCATCATCTCTTCATCAAGAGATGATTATGTGGGATCCAGTTGCAGACTTACCAGTGCTCATCAAGGCGGATGAGCGTCCTTATTCCATAGCGGCTGTCCAGTTGGAGGCCAGCTATTATAACAGAAACATGCGACCTCTCAGAGTCGAGAGTGTTGATCACAAGGGGCATCCAATCGGGGTGACCTAGAACGAATTGTCTCAATGGGGAATTGCCCAGGCTATGGCGGATTACAGCCGGCCAATTTCCATTGAGCTTCTTCCCAATGAATCCAATGAGTGACATCCTCTCATAAGAGGAGTCAGAGGCCTTTGCTTTATTAATGCAACAATTGGCTATCTACAGGTTAGAGCAAATGGCCTGGGAAGGGGTTGCACTAGTTGAGTGCATTGAGGAAGAAGATATTGACGCTTTTCCAGGGGTGGAAGTAATTCAGCTTGCTTGCTCCAGCAGCATTGGATGACACTCCACCCAAGGTACGTGATCCCGTAGAGAAAGTCAACTTAGGAACGGACACAGAGCCCATGGAAGTGGGGATTAGTCAGTACCTTGAACCAAGTTTGAAGCAGTAACTGATAGGGTTGCTGCAGGAGTTTAAAGACTGCTTTGCAGAGAAGTACCAAGATATGCCGGGTTTATCAAAGAAGCTGGCTTGTCATCGCCTTCCTATCAAGGAGGGGTGTAGGCCAGTTAAACAAGAGAAACGGCGGATGAATGCTGAAACTGCAATGGCGGTCAAGCAAGAAGTTCAAAGCATGGTTGAGGCTGGGATAATCAGACCGACTCTTTATCCGGAATGGTTATCCAACATTGTTCCTGTTAGGAAGAAGAATGGCAAGATTAGAGTCTGTGTGGACTACAGGGACTTGAACGCTGCATCACCTAAGGACGTCTATCATATGCCTATAGCAGATATGTTGGTGGATGCAGTAGCGGGGCATGAGCTGTTATCTTTTATGGATGGAACGGCGGGCTATCACCAGATTCCTATATACGAGCCGGACATCCCTAAAACGGCTTTCCGCTGCCCCGGGTTCACAGGAGCATTTGAATATCTTAGTATGCCATTTGGCTTAACCAATGTAGAGGCTACATATCAACGTGCGATGAACGTTATTTTCAGCAAGATACTGGGGGACATCCTGGAGGTTTACATTGACGATGTGGTGGTAAAGCCAAAGAAAAAGGAAGACCACATTGATCATCTTCGAGGGGTGTTCACTATCATGAGAAAGCACCAGCTTAAAATGAATCCAGCCAAGTGCGTTTTTGGGGTTTGTGCTGGTGACTTTCTGGGGTTTGTGGTGCATGAGAGAGGCATCGAGGTGGCTGGCGATAAAGTACAGGCCGTGTTGGATGCACCAGCGCCAAGAAACAAGAAGGAGTTACAGAGCTTGCTGGGTAAAATTAATTTCCTCAGACAATTTATATCCAACTCAGCAGGCAAGGTTGTGCCTTTCTCTCCTCTTCTCAAGCTCAAACCAGGAGAAACATTTAAATGGGGTCCTAAGCACCAAGATGCTTTCGACAGGATCAAGGAATACTTGGCTAGTCCGCCAGTCCTTCGGCCGCCTACGCCTGGTATTCCCCTCAAATTATATATTTATGCATCTGATATTTCTATTGCAGGACTGCTGGCTCAAGATGAGACTCTGGCGGATGGAAAGAAGATCGAGTATGCAGTTTCCTACATTAGCCGGACACTATTAGATGCAGAAACCAGGTATTCACCAATCGAGCGGCTGTGTTTGGCCCTGTACTTTGCTGGTGTTAAGCTCCGCCACTATATGCTTTCATTCACAACGATAGTAGTGGCACAGACGGATTTGGTGAAGTATATGCTAACGAGACCTATCCTAAGGGGTAGGATTGGCAAGTGGGTGTTGGCCCTTTTAGAATTTTCCTTGTAATATGCGCCGCTAAAGGCTATGACTGGGCAGGCAATAGCAGACTTTCTTCTACACCATCCTATTGAGGAAGAATTCATAGAACCGCCAAAGTTTGCTAGCATGATCCGGTACCAGTCTTGGACTTTACACTTTGATGGTAGCAGTACCAGTAAATTGGCGGGTGCATGGATTTGTATCCAGAATCCAGGAGGTACCAAGTATCTTTACTCTTTTCAGCTGGAGTGGACGTGCACCAATAACCAGGCAGAATATGAAGCACTTCTCATTGGGCTGGAATTATTGATAGACCTGGGGGCACAAGAAATTGAAGTACTTGGAGACTCTATGCTAGTCATTAATCAACTTTTGGGGGTCTACAAGTGTGTTTCTTTCCATCTGCTGCACTACTACGAGCGGGCTATTGAGCTGCTGGATCGGTTCATTGATGTTTCCTTAGATTATATTCCCAGTGAGTTGAACTCTGCAGCTAATGAGTTGGCACAATTGGCCACTGGAATCAGCTTAGCCCATGGAGTTAAGGAAAGAATTCTTAAGGTGGAGCGCAGGACTTTACCATCTTTTGCTATCCGCCGGGAGGGCCGCGGAGAGTGGTTGGTCGCTACAGTCGAGCCTATTGACACTGACTGGCGGATACCAATCATAGCATATTTGAAGGACCCATCTGCACCATCTGAACGAAGAATCAGACACCTTGCGACTAATTACCTTCTCAGGGGAGAAGAACTATTCCGGAGAGGGGAAGATGGAGTCTTATTAAGGTGTATCTTTGGCGTAGAGGTCAAGCGGATCATGAGAGAGGTACACTTAGGGGTCTGTGGTTCTCACCAATCCGGACCCAAAATGAGGTGGCTTATTCGAAGATATGGATACCATTGGTCATCTGTTCTGAAAGATTGTCATAGTTTTGCTCAGGGTTGTCAGGATTGCCAAAAGCATGGACCAGTTCAGCGGATTCCAAACATTCCTTTACAACCTATCATCAAACCTTGGCCCGCCAGGGGGTTGGGCATTGGATTTCGTAGGAGAGATTAATCCCCATTCATCTTTACAGCACAAATTTATTTTGTTGGGTACCGATTTCTTTACCAAATGGGTGGAGCCTGTCCCAACGAGGAACTGCGATGCTGATACCGTCATCCGCTTTGTGTTCCAAAATATTTTTTGCAGATATGGTATCCCGGAATGCATAGTGGCGGACCGGGGGGCAGGTTTCATGGCCGAGAAAACCCAAAATTGGCTAGCGGATTATGGTATTCAATTCCTGCATTCTTCTCCTTATTATGCTCAATCCAATGGTCAAGCGGAAGCTACTAACAAGATTATCATATCCATCATGAAGAAGATGCTCGCGGATAACCCAAGATCTTGGCACACTCAACTTGATAAACACTATGGGCCTATAGGACTTCCAAAAGGACTCCTACTGGTACTACTCCTTATTCGTTGATGTATGGCCATGATGCTGTTCTGCCACTGGAGATCAATGTAGCTTCTTTGAGAGTTCGTGAGCAACATCAGCTGCTAGGTGAAGACTATGTACAAGCCATGTTCCAGGAGCATGAGGACCTTGATGAGAAGCGGCTAGAGGCCTTGGAGAGCATCATCCTGGAAAAGCAAAAGATCGCCAAGGCATATGATAAGCGGACCAAGGGTAAATCCTATGGCGAAGGTGACTTGGTCTGGAAGGTAGCTCTGCCCCTTGATGAGCCGGGTCGAGGCAAATGGAGTGCTCGCTGGGAGGGTTCATTTGTCATCGATCGTATTGTGGGCAAGAGAGCTTACCAGCTCAGAGACTTGGAAGGGGAAGTACATAGAAACCCAATTAATGGGCGCTACCTTAAGAAGTACTTTCCAAGTGTTTGGGTGTATGAAACACCCCCCGGCGGATGATGACGCTGGACAGAGTTCTTCTTAGTCCATGGCGCTCGGGGGGGGGGGGGGGGGGGGAGGGGCAGTGAGTCAGAGCGGCACATCCGCTAGGGGTGCGTCCGCCTTGTTTTAGGGTTTGCTAGTTTTTTCATTGCAAATCTGTTAGGGTTTTGCGTTTTCCTTGTTTTATCTGGACATCCGCTTGGGGTGGCTATGTTCTTATACTTTTATTTATCAATACATTTCCCTTTTTTGCTGATTCTTGGCTATCAGTCTTGAAATTGCAACTGGCTACATTCATATAAGGCTTTGCGGCCAAAAGCATTACAAGGAAAGGAAAACACAAAGAGCTACTAGCTAGCTCTGAAACCATATCTACATTTTCTAAGTCTTCACTGCTGGCGGATGTTTCTCGCCCATTCTAGATCCGCTAGGGGAGGCTCAGAGGGACGGGGTTCCACCCCTATAATGCAACCATCACCAGCAGACGAGCCCGTAGCAGGGTAGAGACAGATGGAAATGGGGGAGCACCCGGCCGCGTGCTGGGGGCAGCTGCGACTAAGGCGCTTCCATTATTGTTGCCCTTCGCCCTTCCGTAGCTGCCATATTAGGGCTCAGGATTCTCTTCCTCCGCTGATGATGGTACCTAACCAGGTCACTGGTGTTACTTGCCATGGGGAACAGCCAAGACTGGCCAGCTGTTGGCTAAACACCTCGAAGCACAGGCCCAGGGCGCGTAACACTGGGTGACCGGGGTTAGGATTTGCTTAACGCTAGGTGACCGAGGTCATGGGGTGTTTAACAGGCTTTCAGCATATCTGGTGGAACGGCTTGTGGCAGCCATGGGGTTGGGTCATTTGCAGATGACGCTATTGTTGCCATTTTTGCTCTAAGTTGGCCAGCCAGATGAATTTTCTCTGCAACAAGGGGTTCCTTTTATACTGCATTTCGGGAGAATCCAACGGTTAGGGGTTGCCATAACTTTAATGCTGTGGTTCGCCCATATTTATGAAGTCATCCGTTTCGGTCGCCCGTTCGGTTGGGAACCGGCAAAGGTAATAAATGGGGTTTGACTGACGAATCCTCGGGCATCCGCCCTGTTCGGTGGTGGTCAAATTTTCTATTAATGACAACTTACCTATTCCAAGCATCTGATTGGGCCGCCTGTTATTGGGCTTGTTATCTGTTTCTAACAGGCTAAATTTGCTTCACGGCGGATGGGCTTCTACCTCGCCATTTAGTCATAGCCCATTTTGGGGAAGCCATTTATTTTGGTTATCTAGTTTACTCGGCTTTGCTTCGTATTTACACATCCGCGCAGCCCAGTGAACTAGGGGGGCAACATAAGGGCAATCTGGGGCGGAATTTTTGAAATTTTTTTGAACGCCCTCTAGGGTTAAGCCTTTTCGTCCTTTGAATTAGGGTTGTCAGGAGCATCCGCTTGGGGTGTGCCCTAATTTTCGCCTTTGGTAATAGGACATTCAGTGCAAGTCTTAGTTTTCAAAGTGATATTTTATTTGCAAGATGGGGGGCTTTGCGGCCCTGGCTATTACAAAGGCATAATTTAAATATACATAAGGAAACATATCCACCGGCTTGCTCTGATATCATCTTGAGGTATAAGGGATATCCGCCAGTCTTTCGATCTAGACTCCGTCCGAGCAGGGGTGGAAGAGGGAGATCCCGAGAGCATGGTGGATGGAGCATGAAGATTGTCTGGCAGAGTCAGTATTGGTGCCAGAACAGAGTGGCGACTAGGGACTCGCTGCCTACAATCTCTCGTTGCTCCAAGGGCCCAATAGACGAACGTCATCTGTCTCCGCCGTCGACTAGTCGGTCTCGGCTACGAAAAAAATCTCTGAGACAGAATTCCCTTCATAACGAAGGGGACGGCAGGTCTATTGGAGTTTGACCATCCTCGCGCCGGCAGGGCCTCGACTCATGTGAAGACTGATGGTCCCATGAGGCGAGAGGAGGGTACCCGAAACTGCATCCGTGCTAGGCCTCCGGCCGATGCGAGTAGAAGGGTGCCAGATCAGCAGCTACCAATCTATGATCACATCCGCCTGGGACATAACATGGGATGTTATAGTTCAGGATTTATTTAACATGGGGTGTTATGATTTGGGGTGTTCAGAGGAACATCTGAATTAGATCTGGTGGAAAGGATTGAGGAAGCCATAGTGGCTGATAGGAGAACCTAAGGAACGAAATAAGGAATGACATTCTGAGGCGGTTTGGGGTTCTCGGTTTCGGCCAAAGGGGGTTGCTTTTATAGTCTCATTTTGAAGCAATCCTAGGGCTGAGATTGAATTGCGCAGTTATTAGGCAGTTGGGTGTTGGAACCGTTTTGGCGTTTGAATTTCAAATTTTTGAGAAGCGGTTCTGCAGATTTGCCAGCAATGATAAGATAGGTGCGCAGAGTGTCTGACGTTGAACCAGACCAAATTGGGCTTGATTTTTGGGCTCAAATTTCCAATTAAACAAATAGAGTACATATACATACATCAAGCCAGTGTCACTAAGGATTGGGCCTAAATTCATACAAGTGAAGGCCCAATCTCTTGATTGTGGCCTTGGTCCTGCTAATCCAACGGTCTAGTTCCACCGCTGCCTTCTTCGCCTGGCGCCTCCCCTCTTGTAGTTTGGTCGCCAAGAGCCTCTGTTGGTTTACTTGGTCTGCGCGTTGGGCTTGCTTCTGGCGGAGGAAGGAGATTCTCTGCTCAAGCTGGCTTATTTCGGCCGCCTCTGGATCGTTGTTTTCCGCGGCAGCCAAATCTTTGTAAGCACGGGCTGCGTTGGCGAAGGCCATGTCAGCTTCTTGGAGCTTGGCATGCTGAGGGGATGGTGTAGATAGGCGCTCTTGCAGGCTCTTTAGTTCTGCCGGGAGACGAAGTAGAGAGGCAGTTGCTTCAGGCTGGAGCTCGGGGGGCAACTGCTGGAATTGACCCTTAAGAACTTCAAGGGGGAGAAGAGTTCGTCCGCCACTTGGGCATCTGCAGGATCCTTCTCTCCCATGCACTCTAGGAATCCCCATGCCTTCTGCACTTCTGCAGGTTCCTCTTCAGGGCTGTGAGGAGGAAGGAAGGGGTCTTCAGCCAAGATGGAGGAAGGGACAGGTTGGTCCTGGACTTCAAAGCCAGATCCGCCAGGGGTCGCGGAAGGCTGAGCAGATGGAGAAGCGATAACCAGGCCTGAGGGGGCTTGAGTCTGTGGCAAGGGGATCAGTACGACAACTGATTCCACTGTGCCATGATCCGCTGCCAGTGGGGTGGCGTTGATGGTCTCCACATCGTCATCATCCACCTGTTCATAAGAAAGGAGGGTTAGGAGCAGTTCTAACCAAGGAAAGTGGCAATTCAGGTGGATTTTTATCTACCTCAACAATCTCTGGTTGAGGGGTTCCTTCTGGCTGGTCCAGAGGAGGCCCTAGTTGCTCCTGCTGATCAGGTTCAGCTTGATCATCCGCGAGGGTTGGAGTTGGTTCAACCTGGGGGGCAGCATCCGCCAAGGATTCTACACCAGCAATTGCTTCCTCTTCTGCTAGTGAGAGATCAGGTGGAGGGGAGGAAGGCTCGTCGGCTGCTGGTTGCTCAGCGCCATGGGTTGGCTCTTCTTCTTCTTGCTCCATTCCAGGAGATGCGCTGGAGGCCGGCGGATTTGGAGTTGAAGAGCTGCCGGGCGCACCACTTGGCAATAATAGAGGCTCATCTGCTGGGGCCTCCGCCAAGATGTCTTCGGGGTTTTCCCTCGTCTCCGGCCCAGTTTCTGCAACGGCAGAGAGTGTCAGGGTTGGCTTAATAGAACTCTGACCAACTGCTAGTGCTAGACTGGAGGAAGTACCTGCATCAAGATAGCGCAGAGGAACAGGTTGAGGAAAACAATCGCCGCAAATCTCTCGAAGATTTTGATAAAGGTCCGGATAATCCTCATCGAAACTAGAAGAACTTGTGGAATCTTCAGAAGGGTCAGAGGACTCACAAGAAGAAAGTTCAATTACTGTGGGACCTCGGCTGGCGGCTGCAGCAGACGAGGAGCGCCTCCTCCGAAGTAGAGGTGTCTGCAAAGAGGGGTAGAGTTCGGATATCTACATCATGTATACATCTATAGGCTGGTATTTTGGAAAAATCAAGGAGACGAGGGGAAAGTTGAATGCACTTACGGGTGTGTTTTCCTCCTCATCAGGTTCTTCATCCGCCTCAACAACAGTCTTACTCTTCTTCGGGCGCGGATGGTGATCACAGTCAGCCTTCCGTTTCCCTCTATCCGTTGAGGTTTGTCCGGATGCATGTTTCATTAAACAATTAAGAGTTATGCGAGGTTTTCTGGCAAACCAAAACAGCAGTTAAAAACAGAAGCTTATTACCTTCCCTGGGGGCAGGCTGAGATATAGCGGATCGCCCTTCAGCACCTTTTGATCAGGTTGGGGAAGGTGCTTGCCCTAGTTTCGGAAGAGCCTCCGGAAATAGAAAACGGATGGCTAATCAAAGAGCGCGCCTCGCAGGTGTGCCCACCAGCACTGATATGAGCCAGTGGCATCCATAGAGGCCTTCAGGCTTGGGAAGTGTGCCCAGTCTGGCAGCTCAAGAAGTTCCAGGCGTGGTCTCTGGCTAACAGCGGACACTGGAGGGAACTCTTTGCTATTCCGCCACGCCGAGAAAAGATTCACACTCTTCAGTGGCGGATATGGCAGGAGTTGAGTGAGGCCGAACTGCCGGGCAAAGAAGTGAGGCGCATAGACCTCGTAGCTAGGATTCCTCTTGTCACTGCAGAAGAGGGGCAAGTCTGCCATGGAAGTGCAGTGGATAAAGATCCTTCGACCTTTTGTTCTTTGCTCACTGGACGGGAGGAAGCCCCAGGATAGTCCGCGCAGATACCTCAAATGGATCAGCTGCTGTGCCTCTGCGAAGAACTCGCTGGCGGTTGTGTTGAAGAAGATGTCGAGGCAGACAGCGTAGCTGAGGTCAGGACTGGAGGCGCAGCCGACATATTCTTGCCCTACAACCTGATCAGGCTTGGGATTCCCCTTCATGGCTGGAATGAGTTGGGGGAAGTGCATCTGGCACCAGATATCTAGGATCCAAAGCGGGCCAGACTGGGCGCAGTCCATGGGCTGGGCGGATATCTGGTGAAGGCAGCGGTAGAGGTGTGCTAGAACGAATTAGGCAAGGCCAATCTCTTGGCCAGCATAAATCACCTCCGCCATGCGGTGGTAGAGCTTGGTCATCTTGTTGGTGTTGGAGCAGAACACGAACTTGTTGAGCCAGAAAGATAGAAAGGCTATTCCGCCGTGCGCATTGTCTAGCTTGGAGAACCCATCTTTCCACTTCTCGAACCCACCGACGTCGACCATACTAATAGTGCTCCGGGGGAACGCCTTGTCGGGGTAGTCGCTCTCATCAAAAGGCTTGAGGCCGAGTGGAAACCCGAGGCCGGCATAAAGATCCAGCAACGTGACAGAGGCATGGCCGAATTTGAAATCGAAGGCGTTGACGGAGGGGTTCCAGAGGCTGATCAGCGGGACGAGAGCGCACCTGTTTCCTCCTTTTGGGCTGAGGCTGAAGCAAATTTTTATCACATCAGCGACTCCAGCCTTTCTCCAGATTTCTTTGTCGAGGGGGAGCCGTGCTGCGTACCAGTCCTTCATCCAGGGCTTAACCAGAGGCCAGGCGGCATGGTTAATGGTGGCTTGGTGGTGGTTGGATTGAAAATTTGGGCATTCCACCGGGTCTTCAGAACGGAAAATCGCCGGCAGCGGGCGGGCCGGGCCGTCGAGTATCTGGTGTGCTCCATCGTCGTCATCAGCATTATAGCCCACTACATAGGGACCCAATGTGGCGAGTTCCTCTTGGGGAAGACTAAGGCAGGTCCGGTCATCTTCTCCGGAGCAGGTGATGAGTGGGAGGAGTTGATTCTTGGCTTTATTCGCTGTAGAGCAGCGGATGGCGAAGTTCATTGTTGAGGCCATTGGATTCGAACTTGGGTTTCTTCTGGGCTGTTTTGGAAAAAGAGGAGGATGGTCTGAATGAGAAACCGAGGGTCTCAGCTTGATTTATAAAGAATCCGAAAGGGGTTCTGGAGTTTTTGAAGCGCTGGGTTTTGTGGCAATCAAGGGTTTATGTGAACAGTGATACCGTTTCGGATGGGGAAATCGTGATTGGTGAGGAAACGGCGCAACAGTCAAAATATTTAAATGCTGCGGATGGGCCGGCGTTTGGGGCTCAGTCTCTCTTCTATTTCGCTGGATTCTCAATATCGGAGACTGGGGGGCAATGTTTGGGCCACAATTGGAATTTACTTCAATTGGGCTTTTATTCCGAAGCCCGGAGGGGTTTAGGTTAAATCGAACCCAATATTCGTATTATCCCGTTTCATTTAGGAAAGATTACTTGGAGGGAGAACATTGATTTGTTACCTAATCAGATCGGGGTTATTTTGTAGTAATCCAATTACACAATATACGAATTTCCTTAACGGATAATAAGGTGTGAACGCTGATTAGGATAAATAGAGATTGTTTCGGGTAGCAATCCATTCGAAAAGATATCGTAGCTGAATTAGTGATTGATTCTCTTTGGACTCGATTTGGCTTATCTCGGCTTTAATGGAGTGATGATCCGGACAATATACGATGGAATGAATCTCCTAAGCAAAGGGAAAGACTGATCCCAATTAATTCTTAACCGATTTGATTGGAGTTGTTTTAAGGAAGGACAATCCTTGTCAATCCCGGAATCCGCCAGGCTGGATCTTCAGGCTTTAGGGTTTCATGAACCATATAAATATAACTCTTTTACAACGAAGAAATGGTTCTCAACCAAACACAAACACACACAAGTTCTAGCGCACCGCTAACTTGCCAAAGCCTCTCCGGAGCAACTCACGCAATTTGCCTCCACCTGCAATCGATCACATCTCGCATTCGTGTCGAGCGGTTGCTGAGCCTATCGAGTCAGTCCGCTACTCCGGTAGCAATCGAGTCGTCACTCAGGTGACACACACCCGTGATCTTGGTTTAGCTCTGCTTTGCTTCTCCGGATCAAAGTAAGATCCTCAATCCTCAGGGGGGGGGAAGAAAATCCTGTTAGAGAGTTCTATGCAGGTCTTGTTCGAGCCCTGTACGCCGGCTTAGTCAGCGCCCGCGTAACAGTTGCTTGGTCAGGAAGTCAGAGTCAATTGGGAGCAGACGAGAGGACTCGCCAGGGGTCACACGCAGTCGAGTGGCACCGCTCCAAGGGTGCTGGCATGCCTAAGCACACAGAAGACACGCGAGGAGCACGCATCCTCCGCCCCCAAGTGCTGACTGTTCGCCGGGTGCTGAATCCGCCACGAACACCTTTGACGTAGATTCGTCCCTGCTCACACAGATGATCGATAAACTCGACTATCGTAGTTGTATAGTTGCAAATTCTTTTCCCAATAACTTTGGTTATACAATAATGAGTAGTAGCTAGCTTAACAGAGTCGTGACTAGCTTAACATTTCAAGACAGGCTACAGAATATATTGCATGCATAAATTAATCATGTTATATCTCCAATATTATTAAATCAAAGGCAGGTTTAGGATTGGAGGCTCAAAAGCTATATTCACTTTCGGTACTTGTTGTTCATCAACTACTTGGCTCCAACGAACAAAGCTTGTTGCAGTCGCCTTACTTGAATCCTAACATGTAGGATTGGATCGATATCAGTTTAGAGTAATTTCATATAAGTGCCGGGGAGGAATGCACATAATCCATCCATTCCATCAGACTCTTGTTTCATAATTTTCAAACCACATGCTATTGCTAAAGACTCAGACCGAACCAAGTGATACGGCAATCAACAAGGCCGTTAGACTATGTCATAGTTAGTCAATATCAATGAACCAATTGTGCACCAAGACATATTGAGCAAGAATATTTTGCTGGATTCTGATTATGGGGCCTGTATTTCAGATTTTGGCACCGCTAAGGTCTTGAACCCAGACTCGGCTAATTGGACTGCCCAAAAACTTATCAAAAACTTGAATCGAATTAAAAAAAAAAAAAAGGAAAAAGAAAGTTACCATTGGGTTATAATCTATGAAGCTCCAATACGTGCCAAAGATGTCGTATTGCGTATTTGACACGGATACGCATACGATACCTCTAAATACGATCAAATACGGTCGGACACGCGTTTCCGAATTGGACACAATATGGACACGCATGTATTTGTATTGGACACGTGCGTGTCTGGGCGGACACGAAAATAAGAAGGACACGAGGGGCAGATTAGACATTTAGCAAACAAATCACACCGACGTCGCACCACCGCCGTCCCGCCATCGCCGTCGCGCCATCGCATCGGGTGTCCTTCCTTGTGGTGACGCAAAGACTGAAGCTGTTGGAAACTTGGGGGAGCAGAAGGGAAAGAAAAAGGAGAAGAGAGGGGACGGGGAAAAGAAAGGGAAAAAGAGAAAAAGAGAGGGGTAGATAGAGAGGAGGGAGCAGACGGGAAAGAAAAAGGAGAAGAGGGGGAGAGAAGAAGAAAGAAAGGGCAGAGAGGGAGGGAGAAGAAGGAAGAAAGGGGACGGGGAAAAGAAAGGGAAGAGGGGGAGAGAAGAAGAAAGAAAGGGGAGAGAGGGGCAGAGAAGAAGAAAGAAAAGAGAAGAGGAAAGAGACGAGAAGGAGAAAAAAGTAAAAAAAGATAGAAGAGAGAGAGAGCACGAGAGAGAAAGGAGTGAAGGGAAAGAAAAATTAACAGAGGAGATTGATCTTTTTCTCAGTGGGTTTTGGACTCTTGAAGCTTGAATTGATTTTGGTTTTGGACTTCTATTTATTTTTTTTATTTTTTTATTTATATTGTAATTTGATTATGAAACATTTTTTATTTAGATTTGGATTTACATTGATTAGGTTTTAATTTTATAAACTATTTTGTTTGCATTTCACATATTTTTGTTATGCATATATATAATATTTAAAATAAAATTTAGTGAACGTGTCCACCACGTATTCATATTCAAAAAAAAAAATTTGCGTGTCCGCGTATCGTATTGTGTCGAATACGGACACACGTACTCGTATTTATGCTTCTTAGGTTATAATTGAGCTTAATGCGGATAGCGTTACCTGAGCCTCATGGATGGAGTGAGTGAAAATGGCAAAGCGTCTCTGGATTGATCAAACAGTCTGCAACTACGAACTCTCCCTTGTTTCGTACTCATTCTTTGTCTCTATAGATTTCTTCACTCTTTTACTCCTTTTCTGCCTTCTCCGCCCATGCTGCTTTGGGAGTTTCTTTCCTGGTGTCGGCTCAAACTCATTCCCCAAACTGTCATGGTTCATTTTTCTTTTTTGGTGTCAAATAATTCGTTCAATAAATGGAACACATATTACAAACTTGATCTAGAATTGAGTGACTACTTGCACACTAACAAACTATGTATATGCAACTACAATCTGGACATATATCTACAAGTAGCCCAAACTGCAAGTCTGAAACAATTTGACATTCATACATATTTTTATCACATATGCACATTTTGTGTAAATAAAAACCTGCCCAGCGGGTGTGACATTTGACCAACTACTCCCATTAGTACTCAACTAAATTAGAAATGGAGTGACATATCCATCCATGTAAACCCTGTATGGTTTCTAGTCAAGTTGCCAATGATGCTACTGTAGTTATAATGGTGGTATGATAGAGATGTTTAGCTGCATACAATTTGACCAAAATAATGCCACAATTATCTTTTGATCAAAGTCGGACAAAGACAAGTCATATTCTGAATAATGCAAGCTAATCAAAAGAAAATGACATGGTGCCAACTTAATCCCATTACAGTTGCAGAAAATATCACTGGCTGAAAAATGTATCTCAGCTTTACTTAAGGAAACTCTAGAGAGATCAGCTCATAACGTGCTGAAAATGACAATTAACGATGTATTTCAATTTTCAAACATTATTGAATCTCAGTGACACTGAAATGATGAAAATAATGAGATTTGAGAGCCATGACAGTTCTCTTATGTGCCTTCTAACAAAACATGGGGAAATTAGCCCAAAACAAAAATGGAATATCTGTTACGTCTGTATTTTCATAACAAACTGTTTCTGTGTTATGTATTTTTATTGCCATGCTTTGTTGGTAGGCAAAAAAGCCTAAAATAATAAGAGATTTCAAAACATACAAATGTGCAGTCGTGCATGAGCCAACTTACGAAAGTGACAATAAGGTGGAGTCTCTAGAATCATATTTTAGTAGGGCGGCTAAGCCCCTGTTCTTACCTGCCCATTTAGTTTCATAAAGCGGACTCCTTGTCCGCAATCCTCTTCATTGCTTTTGTCTTAATAAAAGCTGTTTTTTTTTTTTTTAAATGGCGTTCAGCATAGATGCTCGTATCACTAGAGCTACCAATCACCGCCAATTACATGTCTTTCCGAGTTGTTTTCAAATTTTCATGATCTTTTCATCACGCAATAGGCAAAACAATTATTTCCAGTACTATACAACCCAACCCTCCTGTCTGAAAAATAAATTATCAACAAAGACTTAGATGTCCGCACAACCACCATTATTGAGAAGGAATAGTGGAGTAGAGAAGATTAAAAACACCTATTAATTGCTAGTTAATACCTTGAAAACTAGTGGAAGTATTGAGCAGATCAAGTAGAAAAATAGATCATGGTACAGGGAACTGAGAATGAAACAAGGAAATAAGAAACAAAGCCACCCAACAAAACAAATAGTTGAAGGTAAAAGATATGCGGAAAAATCCTATAAATATAGCATATCAGGTTTAAAAATTAAACAAGAGCCATGAGATCTTTAACTATCGATCACATATGCCCTCTAATTTGCTGTCTTTTCTTGTATGTTCACATACCTAGCTATATCACAAAACTACTTTCCACATTTTGCTTCTGCTATAAATATTGAAGCAGAGGCTCTTCTCAAATGGAAAGCCAGCTTTCTAAATCAAACCTCCCACAAGAACCAGTTCAAGGATTGGATTTACCTTCCCAAGACAAATACCAATGCCATCAATTCTTCCACCAACCGAAAAGCAAAGTCTAGCCCATGCAATTGGACTGGTATTTCATGTAACGCAGCTGGAAGTGTCACCAATATAACCATTGTCAGTTCTGGCATAGGAAAGGTTCCATCTCAGCAAGGCAAGACTCAAGATGCAACCGCAGCCCTCGCCAGTGCCATGAATGCCTATTCCGCCCTTGTATCTGCTGCAAACAACGAATGGGAGGACGAGATCACTCGCCTGGAGAAAGAAAGGGCCATTCTTGATTTGAAAATAGCTAGTGCTCGGGCAAGGCAAGCAAAATGTCTCCAGCAGGCGAATGATCAGAGAACGCTTCTAACCACTCTCCACGACGACACTCAAAGAAGCCAAGCCGAAAAAGAGGATCTTATGGACTCCATTGATCACTTACAAGCTAAGATACGGAGGATAGGGATGAACCTGATTGAACTTAAGACAATGCCCCCCAAGTAAATTGGGCTTATGAGTTTGTAATATTTATCTCATATAATCCAAGCCCACTGATGGCAATTCAACCCATTTTTCAAACCGCTTTGTTGACTAACGAGTCAACACTTCGATTAAATGCTCAACAATTGCAAGTATCAATTTTCGAGGATTCGGTATTCAAACCCCTCCAACGCTCTCAACGCAAACGGTTGAATGTGATAACTACCTAATAAATTTCGGCAGTTCGGGTGTTAACCCTAAATCATCCAAGCCGTTGGATTGCTTATGGATTCTACTATATAAAGGAACCCTTCCCCTGAGATTGGTCAGTCCTTCACTCTTACCATGACTGCTATTATTTTCTCTCTGTTTGCTTCACAGCCCTTATGGCTTCCACAATCTTTTCCTCCAGATTACACCCAGATGTTTTTTTATGAACACCTCTAAGTCGTGTAATCTAGTATTAGCAAAATCCTAAGTCGCATAATCTGGTATTATGCTCTTAGATGACTTGATATAAGATGGTTGGTCAGCATTTGGCCAGAGTCTTCACGCCCTCCTTTGGAATAATACTGGGTTATCGACTTAGGCGTCATCTGTCAGCCTCGCGGCCCTCCTCCGTGAAAGAGCTGGCAGGAAAGATGGGAACACATCGACTGCTCTGATCTGGCAGATGGAGGACCCATGCCTTTTGTTCTTCTGCCAACCAAGCAGTTCTGAACTTCAATTAGATGACCTACTCCTTCGTTAAGGGTCAATTTGAAAATTGGCGAATGAGGATTGCTGTCTGTTGGTTCCCAAAAGAACAAGGAGGCTGACAATGAAGAACGATCAAGGAAGGGAATTTGGCAAGCCAAGGAGATGAACTTGTCTCAAGTCCGCCTTTTTGTCGGAGGAATTCTGAAACACAATTCAAAATAGAAATTCAAACCTTCCTTGTGATCGATCAAAGTCTTTTAGCATAGACATGATTTCAGAGCTAGTTAATAGCTCTTCATATTGTAACTTTTATGCTTTGTAAAAGCTTTGACCGCAAAGTCTTTGAATGAAATTAAATTCAGAAAAACATATGTACTGTCTTCCTTCATGAATTTAACTTTTATTGCATTAATGAAAATACAAAAATAAAAATAGGACCACATGTATTGGTCCAAGGGTTGAATTTAAGATTAATAAACCTTAATGAAACTCTTGCAGTTTCACAAAATTCAAAAAAATCTTGGGTGGTTGAATCACTTCTGGCTTCTGGGTTCTGGCAGACGGCCTGCACTGATATTGCCCTATGTTGCCCCCTAGTTTTCATTGGCTGAAGCGAGTACGTAAATGCGAAATGAAGGGAAGCCAAGAAAATTAAGTCTAGTTGCCCCCCAAGCGAGTAAAGTTTTAAGGAAAAGAATGCCCCCCAGCCTCAACCATGGCTAGCGGCTCCTCGTATTCCCAGACACTAGGAAAATATTTCTTAAGATGGTGGTCATTAATGGGATTTGTGTGTACCTCGCCATTGATGTCTCTGAGTTGATAAGCGGCCTTGCCAATAATCCGGTTAATGACAAAGGGACCCTCCCATTTGGGAGACCACTTACCACGACCTGTATCGCGCTCGCCAAAGGGAAGTATTACTTTCCAGACTAAATCGCCTTCGCCATAAGACTTGCCCTTAGTTCGTTTATCATAAGCTCTCGCGACATTCTTCTTTTCCATGATTATATTATCCAGAGCTTCTAAACGTCTATCATCAATGTCTTCATGCTCCTGGAACATAGCTTGAACATAGTCATCACCAATTAACTGATGCTGCTCTTGGACTCGAAGAGATTGAACATTAATCTCCAAAGGCAAGACTGCATCATGGCCATACATTAACGCGTATAGTGTAGTCCCCGTAGGAGTTCTTTTGTATGTACGATATGCCCACAAAGTGTTGTCTAATTCAGCATGCCATGTTCTCGGATTATCTTCCAACATACGCTTGATAATAGAGATATTCACCTTGTTGCTAGCCTCTGCCTGGCCATTGGATTGAGCATAATATGGGGAGGAATGGAGAAACTGAATATCATATCCTTGCAAAAACTCTCGAGTCTTCTCTGCCATAAAAGCAACCCCCCTGTCCGCCACTAGACATTCAGGAATACCATATCTACAAATGATATTCTGAAAGACAAAGCGGATGACTGTTGCAGCGTCACAATTCCGGACAGGCACTGCCTCAACCCATTTAGTAAAGAAATCTGTACCAATTAACAAATACTTATGTTGGAGGGAAGAATGAGGGTGTATCTCTCCAACAAAATCCAGTGCTCAGCCTCTGGCGGGCCATGGCTTGATAATAGGTTGCATAGGGATGTTGCGAATTCTTTGAACTGGCCCATGAACTTGACAATCAATGCAACCCTGTGCAACACTGATACAGTCTTTAAGAATAGATGGCCAATAATATCCGTATCTACGAATAAGCCACCTCATCTTTGGTCCACTCTGATGCGAACCACAAACGCCAAGGTGTACCTCTCGCATAAGCCTCTTGTCTTCTGTCTCATAGACACACCGAAGGTCAACGCCATCTTCACCTCTGTGAAGTAACTCGCCACCCTTAAGCAAATAGTTAGTGGCCAAGTACCTAATCCGTCTTTCTGACAGTGCAGAGAGTTTTGTAAGTATTGGATGATTGGTTGTCGCCAATCTGTATCAATTGGCTCCACTGTAGCAACCAACCACTCACCGCGTTCTTCTCGCCGAACGGCAAAGGATGGTAAAGTTCTTCGTTCCACTTTCAAGATTATTTCCGTAGCACCATAAGCCAATCGAATGCCTGTTGCCAATTGTGCTAACTCATTCGCCGCAAAGTTCTTCTCGCGAGGGACATAATTAAGCACCACATCAGCAAATTGCTCAAGTAATTCTTATGCTCGTTCCCAATAATGTACTAGGTGGAAAGAAAGACATTTGTAAGCTCTAGAAAGCTAATTGATGACCAATAAAGAATCACCATAGCCCTCAATCTCCTTAGCATCCATATCCAACAGTAACTCCAGACCAATGATTAACGCCTCATATTCTGCTTGGTTGTTGGTGCAACTCCATTCTAATTGAAAAGAATATGAGTGTATGATCCCAGTTGGGCCTTGGATACAAATACCTGCACCCGCCAAAGAGTCAATACTACTGCCATCAAAGTATAGTACCCAAGGTTGAGTCCTGATCATGGCTACATACCAACTTTGTTCAGGAATGTCCTCCTCAAGAGGATGATTGAGCAAGAAATCAGCAATCGCCTGTCCAGTTATTGCTTTCAACGGTGCATATTGTAGTGAAAATTCAGATAGGGACAAGATCCACTTGCCAACCCTACCTCTCATAATAGGTTTAGTAAGCATATATTTTACCAAGTCAGTCTGAGCAACCACAATAATAGTGAAAGAAAGCATATAATGACGAAGTTTGATACCCGCAAAATACAATGCTAAGTATAACCTCTCTATTGGCGAGTACCGAGTTTCTGCGTCTAACAAGGTCCTGCTAAGATAATAAACCGCATACTCGATTCTCTTTCCTTCCTTGGTTGTTTCATCCTGAGCTAACAACCCTGCAATGGAATTGCTGGAAGCATAAATGTATGATTTAAGTGGGATCCCTGGAAAATGAGGTCGTAATACTGGCGGGCTCGCCAGACATTCCTTAATCTTATCGAATGCAGCTTGATGCTCAGGTCCCCATGTGAAGTTATCCTCGTCTTTGAGTTTCAAAAGAGATGAAAACAGAGCAATCTTTTCAGTTGAGTTGGATATGAACCTTCTAAGAAAATTAATCTTGTCGAGCAAGCTCTAAAGCTCCTTCTTGTTCCTAGGTGCTGGAGCCTCTAAGACAGCTTGTGTCTTATCTCCAGACACCTCAATACCTCGTTCATGCACCACAAACCCCAGAAAGTCTCCTGCACGAACCCCAAATATACATTTAGATGGATTCATTCTAAGTTGGTGCCTTCGCATTCTGGTGAAGACATCTCGAATGTGAGTAATGTGATCTTTCTTCTGCTTTGATTTCACCCACCACATCATCAATGTACACCTCCAAAATACCCCCTAGGATATCATAGAATATTAGATTTATAGCACGTTGATAGGTTGCCCCTGCATTGGTGAAACCAAATGACATACTGAGATACTCAAAAGCTCCTGTGAAACCAGGACAACGAAAAGCAGTCTTGGGGATATCAGGCTCATAAATTGGAATTTGATGATATACAGCCGTCCCATGTCCTGCCACTGCATCAACCAGCATGTCTGCAATAGACATTGGGTAAATATCCTTTGGTGAAGTAGCATTGAGATCTTTATAATCCACGCAGACTCTGATTTTGTCATTCTTTTTCTTGACAGGAACAACGTTCGCCAGCCATTGTGAATATTGTGCTGGCCTGACAATGCCCGGGTCAAGCATGCTCTGAACCTCCTTCTTAACCGCCGTGACAGTCTCAGCATTCATCCGCCTTTGCGCTTGCTTGACTGGTCTGAATCCTTCTTTGATAGGCAACCGATGGCAGACCAATTCTTTTGATAATCCTGGCATATCTTGATACTTTTCGGCAAAGCAGTCTTTAAATTCTTGTAGCAACTCAATTAATTGCTGCCTCAATCCTGGTTCTAAGTACTGACTAATCTCAATCTCCATAGGTTCTTCAGTGGTGCCGAGATTAACTTTTTCCACTGGATCATGTACTTTAGGTGGAGTATCATCTAATGCTGCTGGGGCTGGTTGTCTAGCCTCCACCTCGTCTATAATTGTTGTTTCGTCTTCATCGATACACTCAACTAGAGCGACCGCCTCCCAAGCCAATTGCTCCTCTCTAAAAATAGCAAAACGCTGCATCATAGAAGCAAGGGCTTCTGTTTCCTCAACTGTGAGGCTGTCACTCATTGACATTATCTGATAAGAAGTCGATGGATGTGGGCCTGGAGACGTCTGATTTGGCTTGTGTCAAACCCCATCGAGCTAGATCACTCGAGGTCACCCCAATTGGATGTCCTGTGTCGTCAACACCCTCAATCCTGAGAGGTTTAATAGAACTATAATAGTAGTCTATCTCAAGCGAACAGGCTGCTATTGTCTAAGGGCGGTCATCCGCCTTGACCAGTATCAGAATGTCGGCTACTGGATCCCACATGATCATCTCTTGATGTAGTGATGATGGGACAGAGAGTGTCTTATGAATCCAATCTCTCCCCAAGATCATACAATACGGGGCACTGACGGTTTCCGTGACAATCAACCCTTGAAAAGCATCAGAGGGCTCAAGTTTTACTTTGAGCATTAAGATACCACTGGTTGGCGTGACCGCACCAGCTAAGCCTCTAACCTTCATAGTGGTACCTATAATCTTCTCTTCAGGAATCTGGAGCTTCTCCATAGTGCTAAGTGTGATAACGCTCACCGCGGCTCCTGTGTCGATGAGAATCTTGTTAACTTTGAGGCCCGCCACCTCTGCTGACACATAAAGCGGCTTGAGGTGTTGAGACATGGAAAATGTAGGCTTTGGGAACACCACACTTAGCCGCAAAGGCTCAGCCAACTTCTTTGGAGGTTCGTTGGTGGATTGAGATCTTTCTCTCTCCTCGCTCGCCACTGCCTCATCTTGAGGTTCTTGTATAAGGTATACTAGCCTGTCCTTCCCCTTCTCTTTGATAAATTGAGAAGTAGGAATATGTGTTGGTAAAGCATAATCAGAAGATAAAACATATGTCATGTGACAATCCAACACCTCTGGATCCAATGAGACCATGTTGCAATCCACGATAGCATCGTCTTCATCCATCTGCTCGTCATCATCTTCCTGCATCGCATCATCCGCTTCTGGGAGATCTTCGTCCGCTTCTGGGTTCGAAGGCAGGGATCTAGACTCACTCTCCGCATTTCTCGAAGGTGGGTCAGTACCTAGCTTTTGGGCTACGTATTGAGGCAAAGGCATGCCGGGAGGAACACCCGATGATTTTGACCGAGCCAAAATCATAATAGGCCTGGTTGGTTTTGCTTTCGCGAGCCTGGATTCCTTGGCAATTGCTTGCCCCTCAGGAACCCCTGTTATCCTGGAAGCTTGAGTAACACTCGCCTCCTTCGGTTTCCACTTCAGGATATTGGCGTTTTTCTTTCCTCCAACCTCTAGGACATTCTCTCTAGATTGAGGATCTGCTTTGTCGGATGCCACGGTCCTAATATGATGTCTTTCTGGGGAGTAGCCCAGTTTCCTCCTTGGTGACTTCCTAGGTGCACCCGCTGCCTGATCTGGCTCCGAAAGCCTCTCGTGAGCACTTCTTCTGCGAGGCGGCGAAACTTGACTACTTCGTGCTCGGTAAGTATCAACATATGTTTTAGCCCTGTACCGTTTATAGGTGTCCCGTATGTGTCTAATCGGGACCGAAAGCTCTAATGGGATCAACTCCCCTGTGGCCAAAGCATCCAGGGTTCTTTTTGTCTTACCATACCGCTTCTGCATATTCCTAGTTGGATTAGGAGGTACCTCCACAACCTTACCATTTTGCTGTTGATACCACCTATCAGTCTTAAGTTCTGAACTTGATGCTGGTGGAATGTAAGGCTTAGCTGTAACCTCAGGATCTGTTACCTTGGAAGGACCATAAATCGATACAGACTTGACCCCACTAGGTCCTGGATCTGGCCGAGACCTCAGCTTGCTGGCATAGGTTTCTCGTTCATAAAGGTGATATTTCGCTCGCTTGTAAGCGTCAGGCCTGGATCGTTCAGGAACTGAATGAGTGCGCTTGGCCTTCTCTAAGGCTTTCTGCTCTGCCTCCTTAAGTGTCATCTGCAGCTCTTCATGTGTGATAGGTAGGTGACAGCTTACCTTACAGTTAAGGCATAGCTTAGATCGTAGTACCAGCACCATCTCTTCCTTTTCTGGCGGATGCCCATTGTTATTAGTTGGCTGTTCTGCTTCTTTATTCTCGTCGATGGGATTTACCCAAAATTCAGGTATGGAAACCACCGCCTCTCTAGCAAACCTCAAAGTTCCATCATTCAACCATTCTTGAATTTGGTCCATTAACGCAACACACCCAAAGGTATGATGGTCGCTAGAATGATGAAAGGCACAGTAGGATTCGCCCGGCCATGTCTCCTTTTGTGGTAGGCGAGTTGTAGCAGGCTTGATCATCCCTTCCTGGATCAAGAATTCCCAAATCTCTGGGGCATTATTTGCATCATATGTGTAATGTGCAAACTTGGAAACGCACTCGCCAGGTCCCAATTGTTGACATGGGTTGGAGACAAAATCTATCGTGTTCACCTGGTGGAATGGCTTAGTTTCAGTCCAAGTAGGTTCCTTGGGAGCGTCTATCTTTATGACATTATCATTAATCCATATTTGGATCTGATCCTTGAGCTTGACACAATCTTTAGTGTAGTGGTTATTCATGTTATGGAAGCTGCAATACTTCTTACCCGCCATGTAATCTGACTTGGGAATGAAACCTCTGTCATGTTAAGTCGGCCTATGTTGAATAGTTCTTACAAGATCTCTGGAGCCTTGTGTGCGTTATAAGTATATGACTCAAAGGCAGACTTAGTCGGCACCGAAGTCATGATCTTGATTGGCTCCTTGGCCATTCTCAAATTCTTTGATTGTAGCTGCTGGCGACCAACCACTTCTACAATCGCAACTCCTCTGTCGTTTTCCTCCTCAACCCAAGCTAGGTTTGGAGATGACTCGGCATGTACAGTTGCAACCGTCTTTGAGCCAGAAGGGACACCTGTTTTAGGTTTCAGAGAGCCAGGATAATAAGACATAGCGATGCCCTTCTTCCTTTCCCTCTTCTCCTTCATTCAATCAACCCAATGTTGCTGATTGGCCAACCTATTGGTCAGATCGGCCATATTGGCGACATAAACCCGCTGAAAGCCAGCCTGGACTTCCTCCTCTAACCCAGCAATAGCTAAATCCACTATAGTATCCTCTGGGAGCTTATCTTTACATTTGGTTATCTGCAGCTTGAAGCGTTTTAGAAAATCCATGGCTGACTCGCCGGGTTGTTGTTCTGTTTCAGCTAAGATCTTCACAGTGACCTTGGCCTCAACAACCTCAAACATAGTTTTAAACAGGATTTCCATAGTCCTCCAGTCTGGAACCAAACCTGGCGCTAAATCCTTATACCATGCTAATGCCGACCCTGTTAATGATGTACCAAACACTCGCAGCTTGAGTATGGAGTTGTTCGCATAGGGACCACACTCGTTGTTAAAGCGAGTAATATGAGTCTCAGCATCTTCTGAGGAATCCCCAGAGAATTGGGTGAACCGGACGTACTTAAAGTTATGCGGCCATGGAAGAGCATTCACCTCTGAGGGAAACGGATTAGCATAAGTTCGGTTGGTGTCTGGCAAACCATGCATAACCCTCATCCTTTCTTCAAACAGCTTATGCACATCGTCTACAGTTAGAACCAGGTCTTCCTCCTTTTCTGGCTCGTCAGTTTCTTCGTCATCAGATGGAAGGACAATAAACTTTCCTCCACCTCCTCTTCTCTGTTTCGTAGCTTCAGAAGAGTCCACACCCCCAGTTGTGCGAGGCTGAACAGGAGGCCTTATCGCGCTGGAAGAACCCCTTCCTTGTCTTTTTCCGATCATCATATGCTGATTCGGATCCTCCGATTCTTGAAACTCGGAATTCAACCTCTGTCTGAACATTAGTGATAATTGTTCAATAGCAGCCGAGGTTTTTGTCGTCTAATCCTGTTGAGCTTTCACTTTCTCATTGAAGTCCTTAGCATGGGCAACCATCCGGTTGGCGATTTTGTCTTGCAGTTCCGCCAACCACTTAATGTTGACTGAACTCTCAATCTGTTCCGTCCTTAGCTCTTTCAAATTAGCCTCAATCCTCTGAAGAACGTCATCGATTTTCGCTGACTTTGCCAACACTAGGTTCAAAGATTCCATTACATTTTCGGGAGATGAAACGGTAAGGACCGCATTGTTGTCCTTCTCAGAAACCCCTAAAGATTCTGAGGCATCAGCCGTATTCTTATTCAGAATGCTGGAGGGTTCTCTCTGGCTATCAGCAGCCATTGTAATTTCAGGAACCCCTTTGTCAACATTGGCGACCTCAGAAAGATCCTCAATGTTGGCCACCACACCACCATACTTGAGGCCTACTTCTGTCTCTGTTAAACCTCTACAATCAGAGGAGTTGTGCTTAGTGAACAACTTGTGTTCTGGTTTATTGCAAGAAGGCATGATTCGTCGATAAGGATTAGATCCCACAATCTTGACACTGGTCCCACTGGGCGTGCCATAATCGTGGCAGATTTGGTATCCAGCGAACGATCAACACGTGGAGTGGCGGACGTCAATTTCAGTTCTGTTGTGATGTGTGCGAGCATGCCAGTACCTTTGAGTTAGGTACAACTTTGATGCGGACGACCTCTGACGAGCGTACTTCTCTGGCTAGCGTGTCTGTCTGCTCCCAATTCCTGACTTCCTGACCAAGCGACTGTTACGCGAGCGTTGACAAGACCTGCGTAAGAGGTTCAAACAAGACCTAACAAAAGTATATTAGGATTTTCTTCCAACCTACGGCAGGTTGAGTAATCTTACTTCGATCCTGTGATGCAAAGCAGAGCAATAATTCAAGATCGCGAGGAATAGTCTTCCTCCAACCTATAGCAGATTGGTTCACGTTTTGTTACCGGAGTAACGACTCGATTTGCTACTGGCGTAGCGACTGACACTGGGTGCTTCAGCGAACGCGGACACGAGGCGAGCGTGCCACTCTGTACGTATGGCGGCGAGATGCAGCTCTGTACGTATGGTGGCAGGTTGCGGCTTCGATGTGCGGTATGCTGGAAGCGATAGGTCTCAGCGACTCTCGACACTACTGCAAGGCACACTTCGACAACTGTGCAAGGATACAGCGACCGGTGGCGGGCGTAAGGTTGCAGCGAGGTTGGATGGTGGTTGTTTGCGGTTTGTGGAGGCAGTGCGCGTAAGATGCTCCGGGAAGACTTTGCAAGGATTGCGATGTGCAAAAGCTTGTGTGTTTGTTTAATGGTTGTGAACCCTTTCTACGTTGTACAAGAGCTCTTTATATAGAGGATGTCAAACCCTAATACTTGCGTATCAAGTAGCATAATAGATTTGGAGATCAATCATGATTCAATTACCTTAAACCACCTCCTTTTCGGATTCTTAAAGGAACCACAATTCCTTTCTAAGAAGGAAAATATTAAATGTATGTCAGATTACTCTTTACTGAATAACCTCGTGGGTCTCGATCCACTTTCTCGGCCAAATGTCAATTTCGGCCCAAACAATATTGCTATGAGAACCTCATAATGTTGGTTCAATGAGGAACAAATAAGCAAGTACACAGAAACATAATATAGCAAATGATTCAATATATATTGCTATGAGATCCTCATAATGTTGGTTCAATGAGGAACAAATAAGCAAGTATACAGAAACATAATATCACAATATCTCTATCTATCTATAATTTGATTTCAGAAGTAAAATGAAACCCACGTTTTATGGGTGTTAGAGAATTTCGAGTTGAATCAAAATCTACAAAGAAAGAAGAGAAGGGAATGCAACTACAGAAATGAATTTGATGAATAAATGGAATAACGAACCTGAGCCGCAAGCAGCAACTGGAAATATACTGAACTAGTGGAGAGGAGCTGCCCTGGTTCTCCACAGATTTCTCTGTATTTCTTCATAGCTGAGAGCCTGAGTCTTGAGACCTTCAGGCCCCAAGTTCCAAATAAACAAAGGGTTGTTCTTCAAAATGTTGTCTACTTTTTTGGGGTCTGTGATGAAGAGATTTTCAAAGCCCAGAAATGGCGAGCAGGCTCAACAAGACAGCCCAACCACATTTCCCTTGGGTTTGAATATGTTTTGTCCTCCATTCCAAAATATATATATATAGGATTTTTTTCAGGTGCGGATGTCTCGTTTCCGGCCACCGGCGAGGCGGCGTCGCCGGTGGCCGGAAACGCCGCATCCGCACCGTGAACAGTGCGTGCGGACGTCCGTAGCCGAGAAGCTCTGTATATATATATATATATAGTCCGTTTCAGGTGCGGACGTCCGCACCATGAACAGTAGGTGCGGATGCGGCGTTTCCGGCCACCGGCGAGGCGGCGACGGCGTATCCGGCCACTGGGCTTTGCTCCCCGGTGGCCGGCGACCCCGTCTGTGCCGGCCCGAGCTCCATCGCCGGCCGGCAGCCGGCCAGAATCTGCAAAAATGCAGAAAAATGACAAGTACTGTTCATTTTTCTGCATTTTTGCAGATTCCGGCCGGCGATGGAGCTCGGGCCGGCACAGACGGGGTCGCCGGCCACCGGGGAGCAAAGCCCAGTGGCCGGATACGCCGTCGCCGCCTCGCCGGTGGCCGGAAACGCCGCATCCGCACCGTGCAGACGTCCGCACCTGAAAAAAATTCTATATATATATATATATATATATATCTTTTGTCCTCATTATCGTACGTGTGAAATATTCTTACAGACCAAACTTGATATGGATGTTTTTCTACCTGCATTTTTTCATCACTGTATCTTATCTGATGAAATAAGAAGTCACCCTCGTACAGAAACCTGATAATGAGAATTTTTAATCACACGTATTCTTGTTTTGCTAAGGACAGTTTTGATAGTTTTACTCTTTGATATTGTAAACATTAATTAGATGTCTAAAATTTTTTGTTTGTAAAGTATTCCTTTGCATATATGTACCACTCTCTTCGGCCAAATAAGAATACTTGATGCTTATAGTTTGCCTCGACTTCACGCAGAGTACTGATGATCAATAGTGAGCAATGGCTAGCTTAACAGAGTAGTGACTAGCTTAACATTTTAAGACAGGCTAGAGAATATATAGCATGCATAAATTAGTCATCTCCAATATTATTTAATTTAATTTCGGTACTTGTTATTCATCGACTTTTTGGCTCCAACGAACAAAGCTTGTGGCAGTCGCCTTACTCGAATCCTAACATGTGGGATTGATATCCTAACATGTAGTAATTGATGCACATAACCCATCAATTCTATCAGACTCTTATCTAATAATTTTTCAAAGCACATGCTATTGCTAAAGACCAGACTGAACCAAGTGATACGGCAATTAAAAAGTCCGTTAGACTATGTCAAAGTAAGTCATTGTCAATGAACCAAGTTTGGATCAGAGACTTTTATAGCCACATAACAATTAGAAACTCTATAAGAGTGACATTTTCAATCCTTGATGATGTTATTGCTCTAGTCTCTGCCTTATCTTTTTATACTTGTAGATGAGCATAAGGATTTCAGTTAGTTGTCAATATATTCTTAATCCAAGCTCTTTTTTGGTTCCTGAACTTTAATGGAATCACTGTTATGTCCAAATAATCAATTGATGAAAGAAGATATGTGTAATCAGCCTATAAATACAGCCTATTGGGTTTAACAGGTATAACATACTTTGAAGTCTTTGTAGCAAAATAAACAAAAGCCATGAGATCCTCAACTATAAGAGAAGTATGCCCTCTAGTTTGCATCCTTTTCTTGTACGTTCACCTCCTTTCATCACATAACTATTTCCCACATTTTGCTTCTGCTAGTTCGACTACTGAAGCAGAGGCACTGCTCAATTGGAAAGCCAGCTTTCAAAATCAAACCACCCATAATAACCAGTTCAAGGATTGGATATACTTTTCCGCGACTAATACCAACGCCACCAATTCTTCTAGCGTCCCCAAAGAAAACGGAAGCCCATGCAATTGGACTGGTATTTCATGTAACGCAGCTGGAAGTGTCACCAATATAACCATTGTTAGCTTTGGCATACAAGGTACGCTACATGAATTTTCATTCTCATCTTTTCCCAATCTCAAATATCTCAACCTCAGCGTCAATAAACTATTTGATGTCATCCCACCTCAAATCAGTTCCCTTTCAAAACTCCTTTATCTTGACCTCTCCAATAACCAATTTTCTGGGAGAATTCCACCAGAGATTGGTCTCCTTAGAAATCTTACCCTTCTATATTTATACCAAAACAATCTCTCTGGCACCATTCCAAAACAGTTAGGAAACCTGAAATCTTTGGTGGATCTAGAGTTAAACACCAATCAACTTAATGGTTCAATTCCGAAAGAATTGGGTGATCTAACCAACCTCACCACTCTTTATCTCGATGGAAATAACCTCTCTGGCACAATTCCAAAAGAGTTAGGAAACTTGAAATCTTTGGTCTTTCTATTGTTAAGCACCAATCAACTTAGTGGTTCAATTCCGACCACATTGGGTGATCTGACCAACCTCACCACTCTTTATCTCTATGGAAATAACCTCTCTGGCACCATTCCAAAAGAGTTAGGCAACCTGAAATCTTTAGTATTTCTAGTGTTAAGCACCAATCAACTTAGTGGTTCAATTCCAACCACATTAGGTGATCTGACCAATCTTACCACTCTTTATCTCTATAAAAATAACCTCTCAGGCACCATTCCAAAAGAGTTAGGAAACTTAACATCTTTGGTGGATCTAGGGTTGAGCATCAATCAACTCAGCGGTTCAATTCCGACCACATTGGGTGATCTGACCAATCTTACCACTCTTTATCTTAATGGAAATAATCTCTCGGGCACAATTCCAAAAGAGTTAGGAAATTTAACATCTTTGGTGTCTCTAGTGTTGAGCATCAATCTACTCAGTGGTTCAATTCCGACAACATTGGGTGATTTGCGTAACTTGAAAATTTTATATCTCCGTGACAACCATTTTTCTGGCTCCATTCCACAACAGCTAGGGAATATCCAGAAATTGACAGTGCTGCAGTTAGATACAAACCAATTATCGGGTTATTTGCCATCTAGCATTTGCAGTTCTGGGACGCTCACGAATTTTACAGCATCATTCAATCATCTCAATGGCCCAATCCCAAAAGGCCTGAAAAACTGCACTAGCTTAGTCAGAGTTCGCCTTGATGGGAACCAATTGACAGGAAACATATCTGAAGACTTTGGCTTTTATCCCAATCTTGATTTTATAGATTTGAGCGACAATCAACTCCATGGTGAAATCTCACCAAATTGGGGATTGTGCCCAAACTTAACAACCCTGCGAATAGGGGGAAACAAACTTACTGGTTCGATACCAGCTGAGATTGGAAACGCAACCCAACTTTATGAGCTTAATCTTTCTTCAAATGGTTTAGTCGGGACTATTCCAAAGGAGATTGGGAGATTAACTTCAATGGTGAAGCTGATGTTGGGTGGCAATAAACTTTCGGGTGGTGTCCCTTCAGAGTTTAAATCGCTGACTGATTTGGCATATCTTGATCTCTCGGCAAATAAGTTAAGTGATTCAATTCCAAGCGATGTAGGTGACTTTCTCAAGTTATTTTACTTGAATTTAAGCAACAACGAGTTTGGTCAGGCAATTCCATCTCAGATGGGGACGTTAACTCAGCTGTCCCAACTAGATTTAAGTCAGAACTCACTTGACGGTCAGATACCAGCAGAAATGAGCAACATGCAGAGCTTGGAGATACTAAATATATCCCACAACAATCTTTCTGGTTTCATTCCAAAAAGTATGGATGACATGCATGGGCTAACGTATGTTGACGTATCCTACAATCACTTGGAAGGTCCCCTTCCTAACATCAAAGCATTTCAAAATGCTTCTCGAGAAGCATTGCAAGGGAACAAGGGGTTGTGTGGCAACTCAAGTTTCCTGCAACTCTGCAACAAAGAAACCCCAAAGAAGGACAATAAACTTGTACTTCTGATTATCTTTCCTGTTCTCGGAGCACTTGGACTTCTAGCCTTTATATTTGCTTTTGTTGCAAAAAGGAAAAAGAAGTATCAACATCAACAAGAAAATAACAATGATCAAGAAATTTCTTTTACCATATTAAAGTTTGATGGGAAGACGATGTATGAGGAAATCGTAAGGGCAACAGAAGATTTTGATTCCAAGTATTGCATTGGAAAGGGAGGACATGGAAGCGTCTACAAAGCAAATTTGTCAACTGTTGACATAGTAGCTGTGAAGCAACTCCATTTACCCTGTGATGATGACAAGAATCTTCAAAAGGTATTCTTGAATGAAATCAGGACACTAACTGAGATGCGACACCGGAATATTGTGAAGCTTTATGGTTTCTGTTCACATAGGCGACACTCATTTTTAGTATATGAGTATCTTGAAAAGGGTAGTTTGGCTGCAATGTTGAGCAAAGATGAGGAAGTTAAAGAACTGGGATGGAGTAAAAGGGTGAATATTGTGAAAGGTGTAGCTCATGCCTTGTGTTACATGCACACTGATTGCTTGCCACCAATTGTACATCGAGACATATCGAGCAAGAATATATTGCTGGATGCAGAGTATAAGGCATGTGTTTCAGACTTTGGAACAGCTAAGTTCTTAAATCCAGACTCAGCTAATTGGACTGCTCTTGCAGGCACATACGGGTATGTTGCACCAGGTACGTAATGCAGTTTTATTTTATTTCATTTTATTTATTTTGGTCCTTTTTATATTTTTAAGGACCTTTCATTATGTTCTTTTTTATATGTTCTGAACACTGAATTTGTTACATAGTGTACTTTGTTAAGATTCCATTAACACATTGTTATCTGTATATACTAAGATGTGAAGTATGTGACTGAAAATTTCTTTTCTTTCTGAGCAGAGCTTGCTTATACATTGGTGGTTAATGAGAAGTGTGATGTATATAGCTTTGGAGTGGTGACATTGGAAATAATTATGGGAAGACATCCGGGAGATCTTCTGTCATCTCTAGCATCAGGATCATCCTCATCAACTGCATTTCCAGCCATTGAAATGCCAATTGTGGAAGTTTTGGACCAACGCTTATCCCCTCCCACTGATCAAGTTATAGGGGAAGTGCTCTCTATTGTGAAGATGGCATTTTCATGCATGAATTACAATCCTCAATCTCGTCCAACAATGAAACAAGTTTCTCAACAATTGGAAACTCAAAGGCTGCATTTATCGAAGCCACTAGATGTGATAACATGTGGTGAACTGCTTGCTCTCAATGGCTTGACTATTTGAGAAACTGAATATCAAAGAGTATGCTTCTTCCTACATTCATATTTCACTCTTTGCATATCTTATTTCCAAAATAACGATCGACTTAGATGCTTCCTTTTTTGAGTACTTTTGTGACTAAAATAAAAAAGTATTTCATTGGAGTTCTCTTATTTGGGCATCAGGTTGGATTATGAGCTTTCGGCTGCTGGCTCATCGAATATCTTGAAGGTACTTGAAAGCTTTGTTGAATTGTTTCTCAAGCTATTATTAGCATTTCTTTGGGTTGTTTTTCCGAACTTTTCTAGTTTCTTTGCTTTGTATTATTTCGTGAGAAAGATTTTGGCATCGTCCCACTTTCTCTCTTGTAATATTTATTTCTCATTCAATAAATTTTCGAGTTAGGGTGATGCGGGAGCATCCAAGAGTCCTATATTAATTTTGGAGTTATAAATTGTTTAGTATTCTGTGAGTCTTCTTAGTTTCTTGCCAGGTTTATTATTAATTACTGCTATTATTAGGGATGTATTAGCTTAGTATAAATACCTAAGGATGAGAGTCTTGTAGGCAGTTCATTGTTGATTAAAATCAGTTTATATAGAGTTTTGTTGGGATTTCTAGCCCAAGAACTCAAGTATTTCGTTCCTTACTCTAATCTACAGCAAGTTTCTCTATTTTCTGGTTTGTTTCCCTCTATTCTAGTGTCTACCCTATTTCCAGCCCCAAAACAGAAGCTTTAAGCTTCTTTCCTGCATCATAGGGGATGGATTAACCGGTAACTCGCTTACCCAACACAACAAAAGTACTTGTGTGCTAACATTATCAAATAGGATTTCTTTCATTTATGGTTAATGGAAATCAAAACGTTTACATATATTGTTTATTAGTTTTAAGTATTAAGTTTTAAAGATGGGAATTTGTAGAATCCATTGATTAAATCTTGGTAGTTTCAGTTAGAGTTTAGGTTCATTCAACATATTCGGCAACACATACAAACAAAGCCTCCTTTGGAAAAAGGAAAAAGAAACAAACAAGAAGCTAGCCTAAATTTGATACAAGATGGACAACACTATCCCTAATCCCATATGCAAGTTTAATCAATAATTTTCTTATTAAGTTCTGAGTTTCTGTTATACACACTAAACAAGGTGACACACACAATAGCCTAATCCTCAGATAAATATATAGTATGGAAAAAGATGCAAATGAATCAATGAGTGGCCATAGTTCATGAACAGCTCAATGGATTCAAACCAAATGGTAGGCTTTACGATTAACATTACAAAAACAAAGGGAAAGAGAAAAAGTAGCGAGAGTACTAACTTGATGGACAATTGGAAGAACAAACCAGTGGCTCATCGATCGGCTTTCAGATTTCTGTTTAAAATGTTCTGTTTAAAATGTTCTGAACACTGAATTTGTTGCATAGTTTATTTTGTTAAGATTCCATTAACCCATTGTTATCGGCATATACTAAGATTGTGAGTATGTGACTGAAAATTTTCTTTGCTTTCTGAGCAGAGCTTGCTTATACAGTGGTGGTAAAATGAGAAGTGTGATGTATATAGCTTTGGAGTGGTGACATTGGAAATAATTAAGGGTCCAGGACATCTTTTGTCATCTTTATCATCAGGATCGTCCTCATCAACTGCATTACCCGCCATTGAAATGCCAATTTTGGATGTTTTGGACCAACGCATATATCCTCCCACTCATCAAGTTACAGGGGAATTGCTCTGTGTTGTGAAGAGCATTTTCATGCATAAAATCGAATCCTGAATCTCGTCCAACAATGAAACAAGTTTCTCAACAATTGGAAACTCCATCGCTGCATTTGTCGAAGCACTAGATATGCTCTCAATGGTTTGACAATATGAGAAACAGAGGAAATCGAATGATTACACTAGGTGAATTGTTTGCTGTCGATGGTTTGGCTTTGGCTACATGAGAATGTTATTCCTAAATTATATTGTTGAAGTCTTGGATTTCTTCTTAAAGGTTGCCTTCTCTCTAAAGGTGTAATCTAGGTGAATTGTTTGCTTGTAGAGATAAATAAATCAAGGATTTCTGCACCGTTTGACATTTACACTATTGTGTTCTGTTCTCGCCATTGTGAAGCAAGAAAATAGTCCAATTGGATCTATACGTGAGATGTAAATTGTGAAAGCTTTTGGGTTTGGGTTATGATAGTCTGAAGTCTAAACTCTTCATTCCTACTATAAAAATTCTTAAACACAGTAGATAACGTGTATCTTTTGTAACATCTATAGTGAAATATAGATGTTTGGTCGAAAATTCTCTCATTGATCTTATCAAAAACTTGAATCAAATTAAAGAAAAAAAAAATAGGAAAAAGAAAGTAACCATTGGGTTATAATTGAGCTTAAAGCGAGACAGCGTTACCTGAGCCTCATGGATGGAGTGAGTGAAAATGGCAAAGCATCTCTGGATTGATCAAACAGTCTGCAACTACGAACTCTCCCTTTTTTCGTTCTCATTCTTTGTCTCCATAGATTTCTTCACTCTTTTACTCCTTTTCTGCCTTCTCCGTCCATGCTGCTTTGGGAGTTTCTTTCCTGGTGTGGGCTCAAACTCGTTCCCCGAACTGTCATGTTTCATTTTTCTTTTTTGGTGTCAAATAATTCGTTCAATAAATGGAACACATATTACAAACTTGATCTAGAATTGAGTGACTACTTGCACACTAACAAACTGTGTATATGCAACTACAATCTGGATATATATCTACATGTAGCCCAAACTGCAAGTCTGAAACAATTTGACATTCATACATATTTTTATCACATATGCACATTTTGTGTAAATAAAAACCTGCCCAGCGGGTGTGACATTTGACCAACTACACCCATTAGTACCCAACTAAATTAGAAATGGAATGACATATCCATCCATGTAAACCCTGTATGGTTTCTAGTCAAGTTGCCAATGATGCTACTGTAGTTATAATGGTGGTATGATAGAGATGTTTAGCTGCATACAGTTTGCCCAAAATAATGCCACAATTATCTTTTTATCAAAGTCGGACAAAGACAAGTCATATTCTGAATAATTCAAGCTAATTAAAAGAAAATGACATGGTGCCAACTTAATCCCATTACAGTTGCAGAAAATATCATTGGCTGAAAATATGTATCTCAGCTTTACTTAAGGAAACTCTAAACAGATCAGCTCATAAAGTGCTGAAAATGACAATTAACGATGTATTTCAATTTTCAAACATTATTGAATCTCAGTGACACTGAAATGATGAAAATAATGAGATTTGAGAGCCATGACCAGTTCTCTTATATGCCTTCTAATAAAACATGGGAAAATTAGCCCAAAACAAAAATGGAATATCTGTTACGTTTGTATTTTCATAACAAAGTGTTTCTTTGTTATGTATTTTCATTGCCATGCTTTGTTGGTAGGCACAAAAGCCCTAAAATAAAAAGATATTTCCAATCATAAAAATGTGCAGTCATGCATGAACCAACTTACGAAAGTGACAATAAGGTGGAGTTTCTGGAATCATATTTTCATCGCGTTCAGCATAGATGCTCTTACCACTAGAGCTACCAATCACTGCCAATTACACGTCTTTCCGAGTTGTTTTCATGATCTGTTCATCACACAATAGGCAAAACAATTATTTCCAGTACTATACAATAAATTATCAACAAAGACTTTGATGTCCGCACAACCATCATTATTGAGAAGGAATAGTCAAGTAGAGGATTTTCGAAACACCTATTAATTGCTAGTTAATACCTTGAAGACTAGTGGAAGTATTGAGCAGAGCAAGTAGAAAAATAGATAATGGTACGGGGAACTGAGAATGAAGAAAGGAGAAAAAAAGCCACCCAGCAAAAGAAATAGTTGAAGGTAGAAGATATGCGGAAAAATCCTATAAATATAGCATATCAGGTTTAAAAATTAAACAAGAGCCATGAAACCTCTAACTATCAATCACATATGGCCTCTAGTTTGCTGCCTTTTCTTGTATGTTCACATACCTACATCACAAAACTACTTTCCACATTTTGCTTCTGCTAAAAATATTGAAGCAGAGGCTCTTCTCAAATGGAAAGCCAGCTTTCTAAATCAAACCTCCCACAAGAATCAGTTCAAGGATTGGATTTACCTTCCCAAGACGAATACCAATGCCACCAATTCTTCCACCAACCCAAAAGCAAAGTCTAGCCCATGCATTTGGACTGGAATTTCATGCAATGTTGTTGGAAGGGTCACCAACATAACCATTGCCCGTTACGGTGTACAAGGTATGCTACATAAATTTTCATTCTCATCCTTCCCCTATCTCGAATATCTAGACCTCAGCGTCAATAATCTCTTTGATGTCATCCCACCTCAAATCACTTCCCTTTCCAAACTCCTCCATCTAGACCTCTCCAGTAACCAATTTTATGGGAGAATACCACCAGAAATTGGTCTACTCGTAAATCTTACATGTCTCTATCTCCACAATAATAATCTTTCTGCTGTTATTCCTCCTTCGTTAGGGAACTTGAAAGCACTTGTAAATCTATCAATGAGCAATAATCAACTCAATGGTTTAATTCCAACATCACTTGGTTATCTCATAAATATTGCCAGACTCTACCTCGACCGAAATAACCTCTCTGGCCCCATTCCAAAAGAGTTAGGGAACATTAAATCTCTGATAGTACTAGAGTTGGGCTACAATCAACTCAATGGTTCAATTCCAATAATATTGGGTAATTTGACCAACCTTACCACTCTCTATCTATATTCAAATAACCTATCTGGAACCATTCCGAAAGAGTTAGGGAACTTGAAATCATTGGTGAATCTATCATTAAGGGTGAATCAACTCAGCGGTCCAATTCCGACAACATTGGGTGATCTGACCAATCTTACCGCTCTCTATTTAGATTCAAATAATATTTCCGGATCTATTCCTACGGAAATAGGGAACCTTGAAGCTTTGACAGATCTAGAGTTGAGCCACAATCAGCTTACTGGTTCAATTCCAACAACATTGGGTGGCCTGATCAATCTTACCACTCTCTATCTCAATTCAAATAACCTTTCTGGAACCATTCCCGAGGAGATAGGGAACCTGAAGTCTTTGGTGAATCTAAAATTGAGCATCAACAAACTAAGTGGTTCTATTCCCACTTCATTGGCTGACTTGCAAACCTTAGAAGTCCTTTATCTCCGTGACAACCAACTTTCTGGCTCCATCCCTCAAAAAATAGGAAATATCCAGAAGTTGACAGAATTGCACTTGGGTATAAACCAACTTTCTGGTTATTTGCCACAAAATATTTGCAGGGGCGGATCACTCACAAACTTCTCAGCAAACATCAACCATCTAACGGGCCCAATCCCGGAAAGCTTGAGAAACTGCATTAGCTTATTCAGAGTCCATCTTGAAGAGAACCAACTGACAAGTAACATCTCAGAAGCATTTGGTGTTTATCCAAAGCTGAATTTTATAGATTTGAGCCACAATGAGTTTTATGGTGAACTCTCAAAAAATTGGGGACGATGCCCAAATTTAGCGTCCCTAATATTTGCAGGAAATAACCTTACTGGTAATATACCACCTGAGATTGGTAACGCAACCCAAATTCATGAGCTAGATCTTTCTTCAAATCGTTTATTCGGGACGATTCCTAAAGAGTTTGGGGGGTTAACTTCAATGGTGAAGCTAATGTTGGATGGCAATCAACTTTCAGGTCGTGTCCCTTCAGAGTTAAAATCATTGACTGATCTAGAATATCTTGATCTATCAACAAACAGTTTCAATGATTCAATTCCAAGTTTTGTGGGTGGCTTTCTCAAGTTAAATTACTTGAATTTGAGCAACAATAGGTTCAGTCAAGATATTCCATTTCAGTTTGGGAAGTTATTTCAGATGTCCCAACTAGATTTGAGTTTTAACGCACTTGAAGGTCAAATACCATCAGATATTAGCAACATGCAGAGTCTGGAGATACTTAATATATCCCACAACAATCTTTCGGGTTTTGTTCCAACAAGTTTTGAAGACATGCACGGGTTGTCGTATGTAGACATATCCTACAATGACTTGGAAGGTCCACTTCCAAACAGCAATGCCTTTCAGGCTGCTCCTCGAGAAGCATTGCAGGGGAACAAGGGTTTGTGTGGCAATACAAGATTTTTGCAACCCTGCAATAATCAAATCCCCAAAGAGGACCATAAACTCTTACTTCTAATTATCTTCCTTGTTCTTGGAGCACTTGCAATTCTTTCCTTTATATTTGCTATAGTAGTTAAAAGGAAAAAGAAACATCAGCATCTAGAAGAAAAAAACAGGAAAGAAGAAATTTCTTTTTCGATACTAAAGTTTGATGGGAAGACGATGTATGAGGAAATCGTAAGTGCAACAGAACATTTTGATCCCGTGTATTGCATAGGGCAGGGACAACAGGGAAGCGTCTACAAAGCAACTTTGTCAAATGCTAGCACAGTAGCTGTGAAGAAAATTCATTTGTTATGCCCTGATGATGAGTATTTTCAAAAGGAATTCTTGAATGAAATCAGGGTGCTAACTGAGATGCGACACCGAAATATTGTGAAGCTATATGGTTTCTGTTCACATAGGCGCCTCTCATTCTTGGTGTATGAGTATCTTGAAAATGGTAGTTTGGCCACAATGTTGAGCAAAGATGAGGAAGCTAAAGAACTGGGGTGGAGTAAAAGGGTGAATATTGTTAAAGGTGTAGCCCGTGCCTTATGTTACATGCACCATGATTGCTTGCCACCAATAGTGCACCGGGACATATCTAGCAAGAACATTTTGCTGGATTCCGGATATGGGGCCTGTGTTGCAGACTTTGGCACTGCTAAGTTCCTAAATCCAGACTCAGCTAATTGGACTGCCTTTGCAGGCACTTTCGGATATGTTGCACCAGGTAATTAAATGTTTTTCTCTGCTTCCCATAGTATCTATCAACATTAATTTATACTTTTGTTTTTAGAAAATTATTGCTTTTAGAACCTTCATGATTCCTTTTAAATGACCGTTATTTGTGTTTGTGTGTGTCTGTATTCTGTAGAGCTTACATATACAATGGAGGTAAATGAGAAGTGTGATGTTTATAGCTTTGGAGTGGTGGCACTGGAAATAGTTATAGGAATACATCCTGGACATCTTCTCTCATCTCTATCATCAGGGTCGTCGTCGTCATCATCATCATCATCAACGGCCTTACTAGTTTATCAAATGCCAATTGTGGATGTTTTGGACCAAAGAATTTCCCCTCCGAATCATCAAGTAGCAGGGGAAATGCTCTTGCTTATGAAAATAGCATTTGCATGCCTGAATTCCAGCCCTCGATGTCGTCCGACAATGAAACAAGTTTCTCAACGATTTGAAACTCATCAGAGGCTACATTTGTCAAAGCCATTACGTATGATAACACTAGGTGAATTGCTTGCTCTCGATGGTTTGGCTTTGGCTATCTGAGAATGTTTTTCTTTCGTCTTGTAATACTTTTTAAAGGTTGCCTCTTTCTAAAGTTGTAATCTATTTCATTTCCAGTGTTGTACTAGTTTGCTCGTGCTTTAATTTGGTTTCGTTGCAGTTTGAAATGTTTTGTCTACGTGTAGACATATACAAATCAAAGATTTTGTTGTATAATTGCATGGTTTTACGCTTACACTATTGCATTCTGTTCTAGTCATGGTTTTACACTGGTGCTTTATATATACTTTCGTCAAACCAAATCCTAAAAAATAAGCCCAAGAAGAAGAAAAAAAACAAAATAGCTAACACAAAACTAAATAGAATAATACCCATAGAACTAAATTATATATATCCATCTCTGAAAAAAAAAAAAACAATCTCAACTCAAAACAGAAGACAAAATCTAAACCAGAGCAAAAACTAAGAATCAAAACAGCCGATGAGAAAACATAGTGGCAAAGAGAACAAAAGAACATTACCTGATTAACAACCAAAGAGCTTAAACACAGGAATTCACTTCCAGTGACTTTAACTGAAACCTACAAATTTTTTTTTTTTTTAAATTAAACATTTCGATCAATCAAAATGTTAACCGCTTTCTCAGATTTGCGTATAGAAACTGAAACATTTATCCTAAAGATGTGTTTAACAGGAGGAAACAGTTATTATTATTATTATCATTTAACCAAAACATTTATCCTGACGATCAGATAAATATTATTATTATTATTATTATTATTATTATTATTATTATTATTATTATTATTATTATCATTTTTCACAATTACAAGCTATAGGAATCACTACAAACCTAATTCCTGGATATCCATTTTATCAAGAACAAATTTTTTAAATTAAATCCCCATATCAATGTAACGTTCAACTCAATCTTGGACCTTGTTATCTTCATCAATCCAACATGTTTTAATTCAATAAGAGAGTTCAAACAATTTAGTAAGAGACTAACTTACAGCTTCAATACAGGTGACTAACTGCGAGTGACTAACTCACACTCTTACAGCTACAATCCAGGTTGCTGAAATGAAACAAAGAGGCAACTTCATAAATCTAATGCCACCAACCCAATATAGCAACTATTTAATCACATAGGAAAAGCGAATCTGCAAACTCCAATCCAATTTGAAACTATCCTTGACAAATGAACGATCAAAATAATGGTAAAGAGGAAAGCTTGAAACTTGCAAAATAGATACACCGGAAATCTGAACACCTGAAAAGAATCTATAAATCACACCATAAATCCAGAAAAACCAACTATCTACACTGAGCAACATCGCCCTGTTAAATGTATACATGTTTTGGTGTTTAGAATTAACTAAAACCATAAACACCCTATCACAGTAGTACGGTACTCCAATATGGCTCTTTAATCGTTAAGCTATATAAATACTGAAAGTATGAAGAAGACAAAAGTGTGAGAAATGCAAACTCAATATATAACAAATCTAAAACTTGCTATATGATTTTTGAGTAATCAAAGAGAAGTGAATTAAATTCAAGAAGAATGTATAAAAACCCAGAATTCAAATTGAGAAGTAAGTACCTTGCGATGTTCAGCTCAAAGCCCAATTAAACCCAGCAATTTCAGAACCGTAAACAATGGAGAAAGTGAGAAATCGCAGCCGGAGGAGTAGTGAATCAGAGGCAGCAAAGGAGAAGGGAAAGTTAACAGAAAAGAAAAAAGTGCCGCCGAGAGTTTTTATACGCAGCTCTGAAACGAAGGGTAAAATGGGGATTTCGTTGAACAAGTGTTTCAGAAATCGAATTCAGTCTTCTATTGATTATAGACAGGCTCGCACACTAAAAGCCCAACCCGGAAAACGAATATCAGTCCAGTAACATGTTTGAATTGAAACGATTAATTGGGTATTCTGCATTTTGACAAAGCCCTAAATTGCTTACGACCACGATCATCATTCATCACCCAGAATCAAAATCGAAAGTCCCAATTTTCACTCAATTCTACAACTTTTTTTAGGTCCCTTCCTTCTTGTTTAACTCTTCTAACTCTTTGATTCATTTGATGGTTTTCTCCTATATAATTATTGATGCGGAGATCAATCGGTAGAGGATGAAACTAGAACAACATCGACACAACTAAGATAGGAGATTGATAGAAGAGAGCAAAGCTCTATCTTTCTCAATAAAAATATCATAAATTAAAGTCCCCCTACATGTCGCATGAGTGCTCTTATTTAAAGAACTAGTATAAAACCCCTAATCAATGCTAATACATTTTAAACCACACTTTGTCTCCTAATACATGCTTCTAGAATACCCACTTCTCATTCCAACATTACACCATGTATAGTCTTCCAAGGCATTCACTAACTCTAATAAATAGACATAATTTAAAATATAAATAAACTAGTTAATTTCAAATAAGACTTTTTGAAACTCCAAATGATTCATTGGAGCTAGACCCATGCACTGCATCAATTATAGTGCATGCTTTGGATTCAATTGAAACTACAAAATAGAGCTAGATAGGATTGATTTTTAGTGATATACAGGACCCCTAAGACCTTCCATCAGATTCTCTTTTTTGTTGTCCATACCTATCAAGCAACAAGTCCATAATGGCGGGTCATATATAGACAAGAATTGATCATATATACTTCAACTGTTTCAGACTCTCAGTTCCCTCTTTAGTCGATCAGCAACAGTCTTATTCATCAATCTAGGTCGGTATTGATTCCAAATCTTGAGTCTTTGACACAAGCTGGTGTACTACAGAGTATACAGACCACAAACTCACTTGCCCAAAAAAAGGAAAGATCGAGGATGGATGATTCTAAAGACTCGATTTTCAAAGTCAAACCATGAAGAATAACACAACCATAGTCCATATATATAGGAGAATGCTAGAATTGATGATGAAACCATAATTGTATACACATAACAAAACAAAAGCCATGATGAGATCTTTAGCTCCAGCTTACTGCGTTTTCGTGTTGCTTCATCTTCTTTGTTTTGCTTCAGCTGGTTCCAAAAATAAAGCGCAGGCTCTTCTGAAATGGAAAGCCAGCTTTCTGAATCAAACTAACCAGCTCAAGGATTGGAAAGCAAATTCAAGTCCATGCAATTGGACTGGTATCTTGTGCAATGCTGCTGGAAGTGTCACCAACATAAGCCTTGCCAATTCCACTATACAAGGTACGCTGCACGAACTTTCATTCATAGCCTTTCCCAATCTTAAGTATCTTAACCTCACATTGAATAAATTCTTCGGTGTCATCCCACCTCAAATCAGTTCCCTCTCCAATCTCATTTATCTTGATCTTTCCAAAAATCAGTTCACCGGGAGAATCCCACCTGAAATCGGTCTTCTAACAAGTCTTAGGTTTATTAATCTTTATAAAAATAGACTTTCTGATACTATTCCTAGAGAGATTGGGAACTTGAAATCTCTTCTGCGTCTAGAATCGGGGGATAACAATCTCATTGGATCAATTCCAACAACATTTGGTGAATTCACAAACCTCACCACTCTCTTTCTCTTTAGAAATAACCTGTCTGGCACAATTCCTATAGAGATAGGGAACCTGAAGTCTCTTGTTAAGCTAGAATTAGGTGAGAACCAACTCAATGGTTCCATTCCTTCTTCATTCGGCAACTTGACTAACTTGGAATACTTAATCCTCCGTGACAACAATCTTTCTGGCTCAATCCCCCAAGAGATAGGAAATCTTATGAAGTTAATTAAACTCGGTTTAGACACAAATCAGTTTGTTGGTTATTTGCCTCAAAACATTTGCCAAGGTGGATTACTCACTAATTTTTCTGTAAACACCAACCATTTGATTGGCAAAATCCCCAAAAGCTTGAAAACATGCACCAGCTTATTCAGACTCCATCTTAATGGGAACCAATTTACTGGCAACATATCTGAAGACTTAGGTGTTTACCCGAATCTTAAGTTTATAGACCTGAGCCACAATGCTTTTTCTGGTGAGGTTTCAAAAACTTGGGGGCAGTCACCAAATTTAGTGACCCTCCGAATGGCGGGAAACAATCTTACTGGTTCTATACCTCCTGAGATTGGAAACGCAACTAAAATTCATGAACTTGATCTTTCTTCCAATGGTTTAGTTGGTACTATTCCAAAGGAGTTAGGGAGCTTAACTTCATTGTTGAAGCTGAAGTTGGATAATAATCAACTTTCAGGTCATGTCCCTTTAGAGTTTGAATCATTGACTGATCTAGAAAATCTAGATCTATCAAATAACAAGCTCAACGATTCAATTCCAAGCTTTGTGGGAGACTTTCTCAAATTAAACTACTTGAATTTGAGCAACAATGAGTTTAGTCATGCAATTCCATTTCAGTTGGGGAAGTTAACTCAACTGTCCCACCTAGACTTGAGTCATAATACACTTGAAGATATGATACCAACAGAAATGAGCGGTATGGGGAGTCTGGAGAGCCTCAATATTTCCCACAATAACCTTTCTGGTCTCATTCCAACAACTTTCAAAGATATGTTTGGGCTAACGTATGTTGACGTCTCCTACAATGACTTGGAAGGCCCACTTCCGAACAATACAGCATTTCTAGATGCTAACCAAGAAGCATTAGCAGGGAACAAAGGATTGTGTGGAACCGTTCGATTCCTGAAACCCTGCGATAAACAAAGCTCAAAAAATAACCTCAGACTGGTAGCTCTGATAACCTTCCCTCTTCTAGGTGCAGCTGCAGTTCTATCACTCTTGCTATTAGCAATTGTACCAAAAAAAAAACAGAAGCATCCACATCTAGAAGAAAGTAACATGGATGAAATCTTTCATTCTGTATTTCGGTTAAATGGTAGAACCATGTATGAGGAAATCATAAATGCAACCAAAGATTTTGATCCTATGTATTGCATTGGGAAGGGAGGACATGGAAACGTCTACCGAGCAAGTTTGTCATCTACCAACACAGTTGCTGTGAAGAAAGTCCATCTTCTACGAAATGATGACAGGAATTTTCAAAAGGAAATTTTGAATGAAGTGAAGGCACTAACTGAGATGCGACACCGAAACATTGTGAAGCTCTTAGGATTTTGTTCGCATCCACGCCAAACATTTTTGGTTTATGAATTTCTAGAAAGGGGTGATTTAGCCACAATGCTGAGTGAAGATGATGAAGCCAAGGAGTTGGGGTGGAGTAAAAGGTTTAATATTATCAGAGGTGTTGCTCATGCCTTGTGTTACATGCACCATGCTTGCTTGCCACGAATTGTTCATAGAGACGTATCAAGCAAGAACATTTTGCTAAATTCGGAATATGAGGCATGTGTTTCAGATTTTGGCACGGCTAAGTTCTTAAATCCAGACTCAGCTAATTGGACTGCCCTCGCAGGCACATATGGTTATATAGCCCCAGGTATATTGTTTTCCTCCTTTCAGTATGGAACTTTTTGTTGCTAGAGTGATAGAACTACAGCTGCACCTAGAAGTTCATTGATTCTATTTTTTCAATTGCACAGCGAAATTCCAATGTTTTTCCTATTTTTTACTGGTATTCTGGTCTGAAGGTTGGTTTTATTTTCAACTTCATCGAGATTGCATAAGTGGCTTTTAATTGTTGTCTTTCTCTTGTCTAAAGACTAAAAGATAAGTATAATGGTTGGATTGTGCATGATTTGATTTCTTAATACTTGAGACATTGTATAATTTTATATAATATACCTCAGCTTTGGTACTGATAGTTCAACTTTCATGATCTTTTTGTTGGCAGAGCTTGCTTATACAATGGAGGTGAATGAGAAATGTGATGTTTATAGCTTTGGAGTGGTAACACTGGAAATAGTTATGGGAAGGCATCCAGGAGATATTCTCTTACCTTCACCATCAGAATCGATATCATCCCCTGTGTTACCAGTCCATCAAATGCATATTGTGGATGTTTTGGACCAACGTATCTCTCCTCCTACTGATGAAGTTGCAGGAAAGGTACTCTCTCTTGTGAAGACAGCACTGTCATGCTTGAATTCCAGTCCGGAGTGTCGTCCTACAATGAAACAAGTTTCTCAACAACTGGAAACTGAGAGGCTACATTTGTCAAAGCCCTTAGATCTTATCACATGTGGTGAATTGCTTGCTCTAGATGGTTTGGCTACCTAAGAATGTTTGTGCTGCCTAAGTATCACTTGGTGTAGCTTAGTCTTCTTAGTCACATTGTTATAAATTCTATTTCAAGTCTGTTTCTGTACTTCTCAGATGCTTTAAGTTTGTTGCACTGTAGTTGAATATATTTCTCTGTGTGAAAAATAAATAAGATTAAACACATGGTCCATCTTGGTAGAATCGTCACTATCTTGGTGGGAAAGATTAGTGTTCTTCAAGTTTTAGTTTCATGGATGAAGTATTAACCAGGTGTTTATGGTGCTTCTCTGTATATAATATATGGCATAAGCTGTAATCAATATGAGAAAGAGTCTGATACTATTCAATTTGGTTATCAACATGAACAGGACAATAGATCATACTATCTCTCTCTAATAAAAATGAAAATAGATCCATTACTTCTGATGAATTGCTAGCATTTCATATAATTCTGTGTATTGGATTCTGAATGAAAATTTGGAAATGTTGGGTTATGGAAATCGAAAGTATATTGTAAGTGTGTATATTCTTTTAAGGAACTTCTATTATACACACATGTATGACATACACACTGAATCTAAATTTGTGTATGTCAATAAGAGTCTGTATGCATGAGATGCATGTTTTTAGTTGAATTTTCGATTCTTCTAACCCATGCATATAAGGATCTGATCGAGTAGGATTTTCAAGTATTTATGTAAGTTGATTTTGCAACTTGGTGAATCCCAACTCGAATGCTTCTGAAACAAATCATGTGAAAGTTTACTCGTATTACAAAAATATTCCGAAATCACAATCAATAATCTACTTGCGGTCTTGATTAGTGACAATCTGGCATTTGCATAATAGAAAATGTCCATTTAGTACTAATTTGGCCCCCACATTACCAATTTCACTGACCATCTTATTTTCTTTCCCTATTCAACATGAGGTAACAACTCTTATTGTCTATTCGAACAAATCTTTTCAACCTTTGTACAGTTTTAATTTTTTTCTTCCTTTTTTATCCTTCTGTCTTATCTAACAGATTTTTGAATTATAACGTGCTGAGAAAGTGGAAGATAGAGAAACTTTGCCGAAAGGTCACCCAACTCCGCCGGCGTCCCATGGCCGGTCGCCGGAGTCCGGTCGTTGGATTCCGGTCACCAATTTTTTTTTCGCCGGAAATTTTTTTTTTCAATATTACTTTTGTCGCCGGATTCCAGTTACTGGACTCAAGTTACTGAGGGTCAGTAATAGATTAGTGGGTGTCTTGAATTGTTTACTGAGGGTCAGTAATCGATTACTAAGGTTCAGTAATTTGATTACTGTGGGTCAGTAATATTTGAATATGAATGATAATCCTTTTGTTTTTATTCCTTTACAGATTAGACAAGTGAAAACAGCAAAGAGCAAACCAGAAGCAACATCTTTGAAGGAGCAGATAGCACGACTCTAAAATTTTTACTCTGGGTACCCATAAACCTAATCAAGGCACCCAGAAATATACTCTGGGCACCCCACCTTTCTCCAGCCGGATCGACGCCGCCCCAAAGCCGGATTTGCTCAACCCGGTTTGCAGACCCGGTTTGCCGATCGAAGGGGGGGGGACGAATGGGTCGAGGCAGCGTCGTCTGAGGGATCGGAGGTCGGAAGTCGAGGCTCCGGGCTGCTGGGTCGAGGCAGCGGTAGTGAGGCAGAGGTGGTCCGATCGGGGGGTCGTCGTGCTTGAGCGGCGGGGAGAGCAGGCCGATTTGGGTCAAGCAGTGGTGGCGCCGATTTGGGTCGAGCAGTGGTGGCGCCGATCGAAGGAGGGAGGGGGGGGGGGACGACTGGGTCGAGGCAGCGTCGTCCGAGGGATCGGAGGTCGGAGGTCGGAGGCTCCAGGCTGTTGGGTCGAGGCAGCGGTGGTGAGGCAGAGGTGGTCCGATCGGGGGTCGTTGTGCTTGAGCGGCAGGGAGAGAGAGAGAGAGAGAGGTTAATATCGAATTGGTTAGGGTAAATGTATTTCAATAGGACTGAATTATTTGCACTAGGTTAGTTGTGTAATTTTCCCAAGATTCATTGATCTGGGCTATAAACATTGGGATGGGCAATTTTTAACCCCTTTTTGTGCAAATGGTCATTTTCCCTTTGCATAATTGCATACCTGATTATGTCCATACGGATCAACAACTCTGTATACAGAACAGAGACTGATACTTAAATAAGAACAAGTGTCTCTGTAAAGTAAAAACATGCGAGTTGCGTCAACATGTGTTATCTTTTCGTGTTTACCAAAAACGTGAAACCGAAAGCTTGATTCAAAATTGAAATGTTGTTCACCTATTCATCAATTCTTTACTTAATTATGTAACAATGCTAGGTGAACCACCTTTTGGCATCCCACCTAGAGGAGAAATTTGTCAGTGTGACGGGAGAACCACGTGACAGTGTCTAGTGGTCCTCCCTACCAATGAAATTTCAACACGTAGAATTTTATAGGTGGTGACACGTCATGTATATGCCACATATGCTGACACATAAGGTGAGTTCTAGGTGGGATGCCAAAACATCTAGCATTATTCAAATCTCAGGATAGAGAATGAATCGAAGGTTAATAACAGCGAAACCAATGTCTTGACAAAAATAAATTGTCTAATAATTATAGTAATTCCCGTATCAAAATAATAATAATAATAATAATAATAATAATAATAGAAACCAATGTCGGGATTGACGTGGCGATTATATCAATGGTCATATATCGGAATTAGGAAAAGACCATATATATATAGAAACATAAAATCTCAATAGGCACAATCATCCGAGTTGCTTACACAGAGAACTGAGAGAAGTGAAGATGTCGACCCTTGCAGTCCCATCACAAGTTCCTTCTCCGGCCGAAGACTCCGAGCAGCTCAAAAAAGCCTTCAAAGGTTTCTCCCTTGCATTTTAAATATCTGGCAATCTGGCATGCATATTGATTTCGTTTTCTGTATAAACTGATGCTTATTGACCAAGTCACCGATCCTGTTGTTAGTGATGAACACGACGTAAATGATCTGATAATGTTTTGTCAATGATCATATCGTCGTTGATTACTGTATCATTTTATGAGGAAATTCTCTGTGCCCTGTATATTGTGATGAACTGATGATAATATTATTGTTTTCATTTCACCTTAACTTTGAAACTTTGGTCAATTTGGATTTCTAAGGATGGGGAACCAATGAGGACTTGATCATATCCATCTTGGGGCATAGAAATGCTGCTCAAAGAAAGGCTATCCGGAAAACTTATGCCGAAACTTATGGAGAAGATCTCCTCAAGGAACTGGACAAAGAACTTTCAAACGACTTTGAGGTTTGTTCTGTTGTGTTCTTAATTTCCTTTGGCAATGTTGAGACGATTTGACTGCATATATGACAAAAATCGTAGCGAAGAGATAATTTATTCTGCAAAGGCAAGGTAGTACATCCATTAAGCTCGGCCATCATTTTAATCTTTCTTTTGTTAATCATTGGATAGAACTTGCTTGCTTTTGGAAGCTTTTTGTTTAGGATTGTAACTCGTAAGAGCTCACATTTTTGTGTTTTCTATTTCTCAGAGGATTGTTAAGCTTTGGACTCTTGATCCTGCTGAGCGCGACACATTTTTAGCCAATGAGGCAACAAAGAAGTGGACTTCAAGCAATCAAGTTCTTGCAGAAATAGCCTGCTCTAGGTCATCACATGGCCTACTTTTGGCAAGGCAGGAATATCATTGTCACTACAAGAGGTCCCTTGAAGAGGATGTTGCACATCACACAACTGGGGACTTTCGCAAGGTACATCTTCTAGAATAAACTTCTTTCAGCCTAGAAGTAAATGGCTTATTTTGAGTTATTTAGGCATGAGCTGAATTGGAATTGCTTCGCATTGTTTTGGAAACAGAATGCAGTTCACTTATGTAATTTTTTGCATTCTTTTCTTACTCTAGTAGGCTACCTTTCATTTTCAATTCATGAAAAGGCCTTCACAAAGTTGTAAGAAAGTAGAATATTTCGTAGACTGGTGGACTAGGCTATATTCTTCCCACTGACTTGTGCCTGAAAGTTAATGCTGGCATAATGACTGGTGGCAGCAGAGCAGAACTAGTCCAGCTTCAGGCTATAACTAAAGTATTTTCCTAGGAAGCATTGCCTGAAGTCATCCCTTGTCCACTGATATGCCTTTCTTCTCCCTATTTGTTCATGTTACTATGTACATTCGTGCTGCCTTGTTAATATGACTTATGATATCAATATTAGTTCTCTGAGAAATTATTTCCTTCAAAACAAGTAGAGAATCACTGACCAACTTTGCCCCTTTCAGCTTTTGGTGCCTCTTGTCAGTTCATATAGATATGAAGGAGATGAGGTGAACATGACTCTGGCAAAATCAGAGGCTAAGCTACTCCATCAAAAGATCTCCGACAAAGAATATAATCATGAGGAGATCATCAGGATTTTGGCTACACGTAGCAAAGCGCAGATCAATGCAACTATCAATCACTACAAAAATGAGTTTGGGAATGATATCAATAAGGTATGCAAATCTGCTTCTGTAACTATTACCCGGCCAGGTATCATGAGATACCTTTTCCTGCTCAGATAGTATAAAAGGCTATACATAACTTCTCCAGAACTTTAAGTAGTGTACTTGGTATGAATGAAATCATAATGGATGGCCAAAATCATGACCTGTCTAAGTCTCGTGGACTTGACAAGTATATATGTTATGCAGGATTTGAAAGCTGACCCCAAGGATGAGTACCTTGCAATACTAAGGTCCACAATCAAGTGCTTGATCCGCCCTGAGAAGTATTTCGAGAAGTCTATTCGTCTGGCAATCAACAGACTGGGAACGGATGAAGGCGCTCTCACCAGAATTGTTGCTACAAGGGCTGAGGTTGACTTGAAAACTATAAAGGAGGAGTACCAGAAGAGGAATAGTGTCACCCTCGATCAAGCCATTAAGAAAGACACTCGTGGAGATTATGAGTCAATGCTACTGGCCCTGGTTGGACATGTGAATGCTTAAACCAATATGGTCTTTTGAGGACACATTATAGTTGATGTGTTGCGTGGTTTCTTATTTTTTGAGGTTATGCCTCTTTGAGTAAAACTATCTGCGGCAATATGACATTACAGATTCAGATTTGAAATAAATAGTTGCCGACAGTAAACTTGAAGTTGTTAAAGGAGTCTAGAACATTTGGAGACCATACTGTTTTCAGTACTTTTGTGCATCTTTCTTGCAGCTCAAGTTAAAAGAGTTTTATTTTTGAGTGAAAGTTGAAGCCTTTTGGTGAAGATCTTTGCTACTCTTGCTTTAACTTTCCTAGTCTTTCTTGGAAATCCTTGGGTTAAATCACATTCTCACAGCTGAACACAAAAGGAAACTGCATAATAACACACAGGAGCTGATGCCTATATATAAACTATCTCAACCAACAAATCCAGGCATCACATTTATACAACATCAAATCAGACATCCACAATTCTAATAGTGGAATATCCTACATCAAAAGTTGTGATCAAGACACAAAACAACATAATGATGTACTACATCATAAGTAACTGGAAACAAAACTCTGTTTTAACTGCTTCAGACTTCTTAATGCCTTCCAGAAAGCCAAAAATTGCACACTTCACCTGTGAATCGTAAGACATGTAAACAAACATATCTCATATCTTAGGAAAGAAGCCGAAGACAGAGGAGTTATTAGTAATAAACATAGAGAACAACAACACTTCTTTTGCAAAATCACATCACTTCTTGAGGAGGTCCTTTGTGAAAATCCTCTTGCAGTATGGGCTGTGGCGTAAGATAGTATGAGGCTTGACCGCTTCAACCAGAGCAGCATGAAGAGGGCCCTGGAAATGAAGCAAAATATTTAGGACATATGAGAAAGACGGCATTTATGAATTACTTGGAGAGATGTTAGTTGCTAACCTTGGTAACAGAAAGAGCAGATTGAATCACATAGTTAGCATAAGGGTCTTGCAACAGCTGTTCAAAGTGAGAAACTGAAAGCAATTCCTGGATGACTTTCGCTCGGCTCTCTTCATAGTGCTTGAGGCACTTTTCAACCACATGACTACTGCATTTCTGCATGGAGAGGAGTACAAAGTGTCCCTTCAACTGAGAGATCAATCTGGCCACGACAGATGGGATCTTCAGCTCTATGACATACTGAACAACATAGTTTCTGTGGTAAACGGAACAAAATAAAACCATACTTCAGTCAGAGAAACAAACAAATTGTACCATAGAAGAAAGCAATCGTCAACTAGAACAGGCATATGTAGGATTATTTTTAAAACGGGGATATCTAACTAGGATTACAATTTACAAGTGATTAGCCTGGTGTTCAATTATCTTTGCTTCAGAACCAAAGAAATTGCTTGTAACAAAACTTTTACTTCCGCAAGAAAAAAAGTGTAATACCTATGCAACTAGTGTGGAACTCTGGATTATCATATCACTTGGGGGTTTATGATCAGCAAAGAAAAGAAAGCTAGACAGTTTAAAGAAAAGTCAAGATCAATACCCATAAGGATCTTGGGAAAGGAGAAGCCCATTCCTTGAAACTTCAGTGAGCAGCTTATCTCGATGTCTCCCACTGGCATGAGCAATGCATTTTTGTAGTACACAACATCCATGACGCTGAGTTGCAATCTCAACACAAAATCTTGCAGCAGCATCAAATATAAACTGCAAGAGATGATTCAGTCAATAGGCTATTGAGCGGGATTCACTGTTGGACCGAAACCTTGCCCCAAATGTTAAATACTAAGTTTTGACTAAAAGCAAAAACAAAATCAGATTTTTCAAAAGTTCTGGGGTGAGGAAAATGAAAAGCATTAACTGGATAAGAGTTACTGAGATTGTTTATGAGCATAGATTGGGTTTCTTCCAAGTAAATGATCATGAATAAGTGAGAATGCAAGGTTAACAAAGAACATAACTACAGTAGTCGGCCATAAATTGCCAGGGCACTGAAATCAAACCACCAATTATTTGGTTTAGCATTTTGGTTATTTTTTTAGTTTTGCCGAGCTTTAAAGGAACATTATTATTATCACATCAGATGTTACACCATGAGTATGCATTAGCATTACTGGTTGAATTTTCATTAGACAACATCATTAGCATATGTAAAACATGCCAAGCTTTAGTTCACTTTGCAGTATGCACAGCAGATACACTGCCTAGAGCAAATGAATTACTTGACAGACTAGCATTTGCATATTAATCATCCTCAACAGAAATATTGTTGACTAGAATCCAACTCAGAAAACACACACACATGGTTCCACCTAATATCTAATTATCATTGAAGATATTCAACCTTAATTTTGATATTTGAACAATCAAACTAACAAGAATCCATACCCTGTTCTCTTCGATGCTGAAGCAGTCCAAGCAACGCTGTACCACATGATTGCCATTTGGATCCTTAATGAGATCAAGAAAACCACATTCAAGGGATGATATGATCAAAGAGACCTGTTTCCCGTTTTCTACAGTCTCGATCAACTTCTGCACCACACGAGTGCTGAAACCACAACACGAATCATATTCAGTAACAAGGAAGCAGTAATGACATATATTAAAGATGAAGTAACAATAATAAGTAGAGTACAAAGGGTATACCCATGTGTGTCCAAGGAAACTCTTGCAAGCTGTCCTGGTTCTTTGGTCACCTTGATTACAAACTGCATTCTTTGCTGTTCATTACACATATCCAAGAACTTCTGCATAAGGTAATTGCCAAACGGGTCCGTCATAAGTTCAGGAACATGATTGATTATCCTATCAAATATCAGTTGCATATCTTGACGGGTTCCCTCATCGAGCATTTTCTGTAAGAAACGGCAACCATGCTGATCCTTTGCTAGGAAGTATATGTATCCCTGGACATCAGTCAATGTACCCAAAGAAAGCAGTGACTTCATTGACTCATTACTGCTCTGACTACATTCAGTTCCAGTACTTCCTCCATTATATGAATCCAAATCTAGTCTAGAGCTTTTGTCTCCTTCTGTCCTCATTGCCATCTTACTGCAAGAGATCTTCTTGCTAGCCTTTGAAGACTTGTAACCCTTAGTGACACCATGATTCAAATGTTTTCCTTGTACAGCAAGACTATCATCACCTCTAAAACCATCTAGGTGCCCTGCACATTTCCTAGTAGGGTTTCCTCTAGTCCTTTGTTTTATCACTGGATGATTATGTGAACCATTGTCCACACACAGCTGAGCAATTGAAGGGAACTGAGGGGAGCTCATCGGATACATAAGACCCTTTCCGCCTTGAGAATCTATTCCACATAGCTGTGAATAAACAAATTCATCATCAAGGTAAGGCCTGGCAATGTATGGGTTCTCTACTTGAACATTCCTGTAATACAAATCATCTCTCGGCTGCTTTTTTTGCTCTAACATGTAATCCATTTGGTTCTTCACACCACTAGGACCACAGTACAAACCACTAGGTTGCTGCATATGATTTAGAATAGCCCCCATTGAATCACCAATGGCATATTCTGGCCCCAACCCAAGAAACTCAGGCTCCAAATAACCATTAAACCCACCCCTAACACCATAATGAGCGGACTGAAAAGCTTCAACATCAGACATATTGTTCCTAGAACTTTCAAACAACCCATAGTTCTCAATATTCCAAGGAATATTACCCCCTAAGACTCCTCCTCCATAACTACCTAGCCCAAACCCATCTGGGTCTCTCTCAAACCCCCTCCTCTTAACACCACCCTCATACTCATCCCCAATATTCATTCTGTAAAAACTCTCAGCCAACCCCAGATCATCCCCCAGGAACTCATTGAAATGAGGCTCATATGATGGTGGTGCTGGTTTGGAGTCCAACCACAACCCTCCTCCTCCATTCATGTAATGCTTAAGAGGCTGTTGATACTTTGCCTCCTCAAATGGGGTTGGGGAATAAGGAGAGCTATCCCCAGAGGAACATAACCCATTTGAGTAAGAACTTGAAGGTGAAAACTCAGATTGCAGAGAAGCTCTGCTTATAGGTGAACCACTCACATGGTTATGGTTAGGCTGAAGCAGAAGCTGGAAAGGATTGGAATTACAATAAGGTTCAGGGTTTCTGGGATTCATGTTGTTGATGTTGTTATCACTCTTCATGTTCATCAATATCACAACAAACCACAACACAAAATGTGACAACACACACAACAATACACTCTATACAACAACAACAATATCAAACTACGTGAGACCCAAAAACACACACAAAGATCACATATTTATACAAAACCCAGATTCAGAATCCGAAAACCCACGTCAGGAAAACGATTACACAACAAAGGGTACTGGTACCAAACCCAGAAACACAAGAACAAAACCAAAGTACTGATTTTTATGACGGGTTTTTTAACACAGACACATTTTCAGTGTTCCTTAGATGGATTTTGGTGATGGATTTTTTGAAAGGAAAAGAAAATGGGAATCAAAACAGGGTCATGAGGCCTCTCTCACACAGTAGTACACTGCTCTCTGTCACCATTAAAATGAAGGAGAGTCTCACCACTACTGCACAGAAAAACAAAAAGCAGAGAGAGAGACACAGAGAGAGAAGAGAGAGGAGAGCTCTGACTAGGCCTTATATTTGTATTTGCTTACCAAATTTTTTATATTTACTGTTTTGGAATTTTGTTAAGTTAAACAAAGGTGGTAATTTGCTTAGTTATATTTGTAAAAGAATTTAAACACTGTTTAGTTATGAGAGAGTATCAACTTCGTAAACAGAGAGTGTTCTAACCTGTATAACTAACTAATCGGCTTGATTTTCTCCAGATTTGAATGATTCTGGGTTGGTTGTTTTGCTAGTTACTGTTTTACCTTTCTGACCCCGGGCTATACTTTTCTTTGTCTATACGTTTTTTACCGGAAATAGATAGAGGTAAGTCTTGGGTTTCAGGGCTACATAGCCAATTGGATTGCAGCCAATAATAGTGAGTGATGGCTTCTTTGGGTTGCTAACCAAATATTTGATTTTCTTATTTCAGAAGGCTCGAGGAAAATTACCATTTGTCTGTGTGGGGCCCGCTTTTGAAAATGAAGCCTTCTGATTGGTCTAGAGATTTTGGCTTCTAGCCCAACATTTTTTTACGTCCACGTGAGATGAAGAAAGAAATGAATGAATTAAGAGGAGAAGGAAGGAGGTTGTCTCAAATCAAAAGGATCAAGAGCTTAATTAATTAATTAAGGTGGAATTTGGCATATGATCTTATCTAGGAGAGGCGAAATTGATGGGGATTTCAACTTAATATTCACTTAGAACGATCCGTTATAATTGGTTTTACATGCGGAAAAATGTCTACGCTAATAGTATGTTTTGTTCAACTAATAAATTAGTGCACTTGTGCTGTTAACCGAAGTAAACTAATTTAGTTCTAGTTAAACGTAACTAGAAGTGTTGCCCTTTAGCTTCATTGTGCTATGTGTAAAATGATATCGATTAATTTCTCATTGTGTTTTGTTTGTCTAAATATTTTAGAAACGCAATATGACTAAAATAAAATCACATGAACCTAGTAAAAGTATCTATCAGGAATCTTCATATATTCCTAGTCCTGCAGTAGTAATTTACATTTGGTGAGGTTGCAAGTAGCTGATATTTTTGCTCCTTCTGAACTGGTCAGTCTTGAACAAGCGCATTTCCAGCAACGTAGAGTTAGCCTACCGTCCGCTCTTGTTTTATGCCTACAAATAGAGGTCATCATATCACTCCTCCTCCTGCCACAGATTTCCAGTGTCTGAGCAACTTGAACCAACTCTGGCACAGTGGCACTGGTTTCTGATGCCATTGCAGCTTTAAGATTTTTACCCACTTCTAACTCCAAATGCAGAAGAACTTCCTAATGGTAAATTTTTATGGTTGCATTTTGGGTAAAAACTTTGGGTTTTACTCCAATTTCTGCTTGGGCATTAGCATGGAATTAAGGCAACAATCGAGTCAACCAGTCTGAGCTCTGACATTGCTTCTGTGACTGATGTCCCCTATATAGCAGCCTATGTAGCAGATTGCGCAGCCTCCTACAACTCCGTTTTTCTTTGTTGGTTGTACAATTTCGTCAGATCTCTTGCACCAGGTAAATCCAAAACGTTTGAATCTCAAAGAATGATTCTAGAGACTTCTTGGTGATGCTAGATTGTTAGAAACTTGCAATTAGTCTTTCTAATACAAACTTGCAATTAGTCTTTCTAACCCTCAATTAAAAATGGATGTTCTATAGCTGTAGAGCATCAGTCCTTCTAACCCTCAAGTAAAACCGGATGTTCTATAGTTGTAGGGCATTGGTGCTGTACACTCTCTTGTGCAATCTACCCATTAACTGGTTTAATCTTTTACCACCCATCAAACGGTTAAACTCTTTTACAACCGAATCCAAAGGTTGACGGATTAAGAGCAACAAATGCTGTTGAGCACTAAAAGAGTGTCTCAAGGAGAAGGGACTGTCCTTCAGAAAATGGAAATTGAAACGCACAAAGAATGCAAAATCGATGATCATATTCATGGGATCAACAAATGATGGATTAAATTAAATCCAGGGAAACAGTCCAAGCACTTAATTACGACAAGCACTGGAAGAACACATAAATATGGACATACACAACCCAATTAGCAGAGATAGTCCCATTATAACCTAAAACATGACTCCAATAAAACCCACAATGAAAAGGTCAAATTATGTAATAACAATCCTCCACCACTAGAAGAGAAAAAGAACAAAACCAGACACCAATGTGATAAAATATCCAAGTTAGACCACCTAGCAAGTTAAACCAAGGCAATGCTGCTCTCGCCGCCAGGGGGTTTGCGTACGCCGCCCAAATATTCTCGAGCCTCTGCCTTCCCGTCGGCAAAGATATTGCTGCCACTCATCTCCCGCAGTTTTGCCACACTCAGAGGTTTCTCAGCAGATGACGGAGGAACGTCGCCCTTGAATATGTCGTTTCCTGAAAGCTCGGAAAATTTCTTCTCATAAATCTTCTTCGCTGTCTTGGACACAGGGTCCTCACCTGGTATAACATTGACCTGACCAGGCTAAAAACAGAAACCAAATTAAGAATCTTACATGCTTCTGAAATTGACACAACACAAGAATTCGGATAAAGTAGTCAAATAATTCACTCACTTTAGACACCTTAGCAGACTCGTATATGGGTGCAGTAGGTTCTCCTATTTGAATGCTTCCTTTCAAAGCCAGTTGTCGTGGAGCAGTAGTTTCCCTTGGTACAATTTCAGGAGGAGGTGCAAATATGTCATGCCCACTGAGTTCCTTATATTTAGAGTCTGAAAGCTGCTTCTTCAGCCTTGCCTCTGCCTCTGCCTCAGTTTCCAAGGTTCCACTCAGCTCTCGCAGCTTGGCAACTTCAGCAATTGTAGTGGGCTTTTTGGGAGCAACACCCTCTTCCTCACCAAATGAGATATGACTGATTCCAGCAACTGCTTGCTGGCAATTCATACCATCAAAAGATAAAGTCAAATAGGGGGTTTTTGTGCCAAAATGACATGCCATACTATAAGATCTCTGTTCTTTCATTTATTCATAAAAGATTTACAATTTAGTGAACCATCTAAAATATAGCACATACTGATTTGATACCTGGTACAGTCGGATTCCACTTTTGCTATTTGGGGTAGGATTAGCACTACCAGGTTCTGATGCTTCATCATCCGCTCCTCCAGTAAAAATGCCACTACCAGTCATCTCCTTCATCTTGTATCCTGAACAAGGTTTTCTGGACATTGCAAAGTGAACCAAATGTTAGGAATCGCTGATAACTAAACTTGTCAAACATGAACAATTCCACTGCTGCTTTAAAACAAAATGGCATAAAACACATTTGTTTATCAATTAAAACATTAAAGAAAAAAATCTGATCATATATGGAAAATCAATTACTGAGATGTGGAAAATCATAACGGTTTCAAAATAATAAAATCCATCAAATATATTTCTTCAATGGTCAAGACATAAAATTATATTCCGCATGCTAATTGAATGTGTAGAAGAGACCAATTTCCCCACCAAAAAAAAAACAATTAAATATAAAATTTAAATGAAAAGCAAAATGACAAAATACCCAATTTACAAAGCATAATTTGAAAAATTAAGAAAATTATAGTTCTTCGGAAACATAAATACATCCACATGGATTGATAGGCCAAATAAGTAGATCAATCACAGATCATTAAATTACAACAAGTTTAAATTACAACTTTTCCAAAACAAAACAACACTAATCAACAAGGAAATGCAAAGATTGAAGAAGAGAAAAACTAATTTTTGTTTCCAAGAAAAACTTTGTTTTCCAAATCAATAACAAATCAGTTGCAGGTCCACTAATAAGTCCACTGATAACCATAAATTCCAAAATGTGATGAACAAATAAAAGAAGCAGAAGAAGCAGATCTGACCGTTTATTCAAGCTCTCAACCTCCTCGTCCGTCACCTGACCTCCAAACACCACTTTTTTGATCCCATCCGACGGCTAAAACCAAATCAACCAAACCAAAATCATTAGAAACAAATCCTAATTTCCTCAATGAAAGCGTGCCGAATAGCTATGTGAGACTCCAATTGAATACCTGGTGAGGGCGAGAAGCGGAGCGAGCGGCAGATGCGGAGAGTGCGGGGGAGTCGGCAATCGGGGTCTCGGACCAGGTGAGCAGATCCGCGGTGGATTTCTGGGACTTTCTCACGGGAGTGCTCATTTCGGCCGATAATGCGCCGGAAATGTGGGGTGCAAAGACGGAAATGACCTCGGGGTCGGGGAGGATTGTGCTCTGGGATGGTGGGTTTTGTGGGGATTTTAAAATGGGGGAGAGAGTGAGGAAAGGGTGGAGTTGAAGGGAGATAATAGTAGCAGTGAGAGACAGAGAGAGAGAGAGACTTGGAGTACAGAGTAGAGTTTGGAGCTGGAGCTACTTTCTTAAACTAAACAGAAAGGTGTGGAAACGGGTCGGGTTCGGGTTTTATACAAAGACAGAAAAGCCCACTGGTCGGGGAATTTGAATATCGTACCGCGTACGAGATAGGGTGGGACCGGAAGACGGCCACGTGGAGATGAAGTGTGAAGGAAGTTACGAGAATGGGCCTGTTGGACTTGGGTGATGAGGGGCACGTGTGGAGCTGGGATTGGTGGTGTGCGAGAGAGATTAGGAAGAGTTTAAAATTTAAATTTATGTGGAGGATGTATTGCGAGAGGGATTAGTGACGATTTTAAGGAGATAATGTTTTTTTTTCCAACGGTTCAATTTGTGATGTTTTTGTTTTTGTTTTTGTGTGAGAGGATAATGGAAGAGGTGTTTTAAATTTGTTCACCGGCTTGAAATTAAAATTTTGAATTTTAATTTTGAGTAATATAGTTATATCAATAAATATCAATTTCGACACTGTTAAATTGTATATTTGTATAGAATCTAAAAGGTTATAAGGTAACGGAGCGGGTGACAGAACTGGAGCTCCATTAGTGTCTAAAATTCAGTTTCGATCAAGCTACTAGTAGATTGGTGGAGTGATCCGTTGATCGGTTCTTTCTAGCTCTATCTTTTCGTTCCTTAGACTAGGATTTGCCTCAATCTTGGGTGTTGTGCACTATGGACTAGTGGGGATGTTCGGGTAGGGTTTGAGATGCTCAATTTTTAGTTTGGTAGAACTTTATAATCTTCTATGTTGTTTGTGTTGACATATCTACGATGCAAATTGGTACGTAACTCTATATTTGGGTTGAATTTGTTAGGCTTACTTTATGTCGCGTATTTTATATATGGGTCTTAGCTTGCTAAGAAGATATTGTCAACTCTTATCAAGGTGTGCAAGTTGTTGAATGTGGACTGAAATTAGGTTGAGAAGTAATACTTCTATTTGCTACATTTCATAACCAATTTATATAATAAACTTATATATAATATGAAACTTTTTTTGTCGTACACTAATAATCACTCATTTCATTCGCTACTTACTTTGGAAAACATCCCTTATTCAATCAAAGTGAACCCAAAATATATGACTTTCATATATAGGTTATGAGTGACGATCGAGAAACTAACATAGTTATTTATTCTAATCTCTCTTTTTATTTTTGTATAGATTACGATATCACTTGGTGATTGATCACGTTACATGTTGGAAACTGGCTAGAAGGCTCTAGTACACTTCTCCATCTCATACCAGTAAACCTCCTCGTGATAGCTAGATCAAAGCTCTTAAATTCGCAGAGAGAGAGAGAGCAAAGTCAAAAGTTTTGCTTAGCAAAACTGCGACTTTGCAACAATTAGAGATCGTATCGTATCTGAGAGGCAGAGACACATGCCCCCAGCTCATCTTTTTCTTCCTTCCAGACGATAACATATGCTCCCCCCTTTAGTCTTCATCCCCAGAAGAAAGTGAATCATAGTTTTTTTCCAGGTCCTCTCTCTTCTCCATGTGAAACAAAGTGAGACATGCCCCCAACAACACCAACTAACCCAAGGCCACAATTGCAGTCATCTCACTTATATTCCCTTCTCTCGTAGGTCATACCCCTTCATTCGTGGGTCACGTCCTGCCATATTTTCACGTGTAAATCTATCGTAAAGCTTCTATTATATATCCTTCTTAGTTTCTTACCACCCCCACCTCCCCGTCTCTCTTTTCTAATCACGGCAGGGGTATTGTCGTCATATTTTTTCGTGAGTGGATTATACGGCGTCTTGACGTAACTATCAAGTATCCGTTACATACCTTATACGGTACTCATTTCAAAATTTTGTTGTGGTGGAATTACATAAATAACCTTGCGCCGAGAACTTGAAGTGCGATCATGAATTTGGCCAGCTCTTTTCGAATTCATCACTCATCACCCGCATGCCCAAAGCTTAGTAAGTAGTAACTTGATGTCTAGATATGCATTCTTCTCATCATCATCATTATTGTATCTATGGTTTTTTTGTTTTTTAAATTACTTTGTAGTCTAGATGTGTTTTATAGACTAAATTAGATCGTATCAACTTGTTTGTATTCGTGTTCGTCTGGTAATTTAGCATAATGTCAATTTGTGTTAAGAATAACATCAATATTGCATGACAACGTAAGAATTGCTGTCTTGCTATTACATTCTTCTGTTAGCTAGGTCAAATTTCATTCTATCAATAGTTCCTAAGCAAGTTTAAAGTTCCTAGCTAGCTAGGTTTACATGATAATTAGATTTCACTTTCAGACATTTTTAGCTCCGCTAGACATGAAACCAAGTGGATTCTAGGTTTAGATGATAATGAGACCTCACCTTTAGTCATGTTTAGCTCCACTAGACATGTAATTAAGTGTGGTACTTGATCAATTCCCAAAACATTATAACATAGTGAAATGCAATTGTTGCATAGTTTTGCTTCTTGGGTTGGTGACCCATTCATCATGACCAAGTTAGGAAAAAAAAAAAAGTTAGAAGTTTAGGTGAGCAAATATTTAAATGGGAATATATGTAAGATATGGACCCAAACCCTAAGTAAAGGAACATAATGATATGTCCCACGGTGGCATATATATATGTAACCTCATTACTTGGACCATACCCAATGAGATTCTTTAAGGTATCTTTCCCAGGTTAAGACTTTTATGGATCATCTTATTTCATTTAAATAATACTTTAGGTGACAATCATCATGATTATTAGTAATATGAAACATATAATATTGATAGTAAACAGTGGAGCTGTCAATCACTCGTAGGAATGCTATTGGATTAACTAATTAACTAATGTTAATGCAAAGAAACCTAGTTGACAAATTATTTTCTCTACTATTTAAAGACGAATTACAAATACTTTTTAAGAGAGGGGCAAATTTAAAAGATTGGATTAAATATAAAAGATTTAGAGGCTTATATAAAACTTTTTTTCAAAACTGTATTTTGTTATATATGAAAGATTGGATTAAATTCTGCTTACTACCCTGTACTTTTGAGGTTTCATCAATTCAGCCCTTAAATTTCTAATTTAATTAAAAAAAATCCCCTCGTACTTTTCAATCTCATCAAATCGATTTGATCTATTACCAATCTGTCAACTTGCTAACCTGACAAGTGCAGATCTAACAGATCAACTTGTGAGACATTCTCACAGAAACTTCCCAAAATACCACATAAATTGTGTTTTTAATGACAGATCAACTTGACGGATTAGTAACAAAATGAATCGATTTGATGAGATTAGAATGTACGAGGATTTTTTTGATTAAATTAGAAGTTAAAGGACTGAATTGATGAAACCCCAAAAGTAGTAAGTAGAATTTAGTCATAAAAGATTTTACTCAGACAACGCAGGTGTTGACCCAAGTGCCTGTTACTCCATTATTGGATCCTATGAATGCTACAGAGGGTAACACATCTCAACCATCGGTGTCAAGCGTAAAGCTCAGAACCCTATAACTTAAACTAAGGAAGGGCAAGGTGGTAACCAAGACTCTGGTATCTGCTATCCGGTTCGAAGGTGAGCTTGCTCTCAAGAATGTGAATGAAATTTTGGTAGTGTCCCCACATAAGAAGGCGAAGCGTGGACATCCTGCGGGCAGTAGTAACAATGCCGAAGACAGTTTTGCCGCCAAGAACTTGGAGAAAGTTCTTAGGGTCAAGAGGGTGCGCCGGAAATCAGCAAAAACTATTGCAGCTGCTGCTGACTCGGCAGTGAATGGGCAGGGGCAGAAGTTATGCGTACCTTGGCACCTTGCAGTGAAGATTTACTGGGTTCTACTGACAATTAATGGGAACTCTACGAATGATGGTGTTGGGTTGTTCCCCAGCAGGAGTAAGTCCTTTAAGTTTTGTTAGGAATAAATTGAGGTTGAGGCGTGGCAGCGTCCGGCGTCTTCCTCGGTAGCGTCATTTATTTTGGTTACTTCTTTAGATTTATGGTCTAAAGTTTATCGCTTTAGTTGAATCTAGGGTTTTTTGTTAGGTTTGTCTAGCTTTTTTTAAAAAATAGAAGAGCTGTGTGGATAATTGATGCTACTTGGTATCTCTTTCTCTTTTATTTTTTTAATTTTTTTTTTGGTGATTTTCACTTAGTGTGAGATGGTTTTGCATAATTGATGACTCCCTCGTGCAACTACAAGTGTCTGGATAATTAGATTCTAGTGATGCTTTAGCTTATTGGTGCGGCAAACAGTGTATTAGAAATAAAGCACCTATAATTAGAGCTAAAATCATCACTTTATTAAGAGTTCTAATTTTATCCACTAGGGCTAGGATCACAAACTATCAACACTCTTTTGCTTTGCATAAAGTTTTATTTTCTTTAATAGAGATACTGAACATACGTACTAACTATGAATACATGCGAGGCGGTCGTGGCCGTCCTCTAAGTTAGATTTGAAATCTCGTCATTCTGAGAACAAGTTGGGTGGTGGAGATCTCAGACTTGTTAGTGATTGTGATCCTCATCCTTGTTAGAAGGTCGACGAATTTGATGCTATTTCAATCCCGACGGTGGCTAGCGACTGATTGTGGCTATCGGAGGGCGTGGTCGAGGGATCAAATCAGGCCGGGGAGATATTGGCGGCAAACTTGATGGACGTTGGAGAGTTGTCGGCGTTTGGAACAGCTTCTGAGTTTGGTGGTTGATGACGGAAGGGATGACTTCTCTAGATTGGGGTCACTCAAGTCTAGGTTTGGATTCGGGTTTTTGGGCTTGAGTTTGGGATTAGATTTGGGAGGACTTTATTTGATTATGGGGTTTTTCCCAAGCGTAATAAGTCCGTTTAGTTTTAGATTTCAGTAATAAATCAAGATAGGTTTTTGACGTAGCTTCGACGTCTATCTTGGCAGTGTCGTTGGTTACTTTGTTACTTGGTTTTGGACTTATTTCCTAAGGTTGTATTGTTTTAGGTGAATGTAGGTTTTTTACTTAGATTTGTCTTTCATGACTCGCTGTTAATGTAACCAAGATCATCCTTATGAATCATGCTGATAATGTCATTTTTCTCTTACATTAATAGATTATAACACTTCCTTTTGATTAAAAAAAAAACTATGAATACATAAATCGAACTCAAAAAAATCTTACAAATTAAAAGAAGAGAAGGCGCATGCATGAGAAGACAAATATATTAACTTTCCTGTCTAATTATTCTTCTACTAAAAATCGAAGAAAATTAGCAGAGAATCATATTGTCTTTGAGCTCATGATCAAGTTGTCACTGAACCACTGAATGAAAAGGAAACATTAATAGTTATAGTTAATGATTCAAAGAGAAGAAAATCTATTGATTTGTTGATAGCAACTTAATAACTAAACATCACTTGTCAATCAACTACTATAATTATAGGCCAAGTTAGATCTGTCGGCAGGGGTATAATGACACTTCTAATGCATTTCAATTTTCAGGTGCTTAATAAGCGCCATTATCATTTTAAACATTAATTTTAAGTAAAACCACAAAACGGGATCACAATGAAGCAAACTATAACAAATTCTGTTGAAAACGAAATTGTTGAAACTTGAAAGTGTCCATAAATTCATGATCTAATAAAGTAGTTGATCAACACGACTAGTTTTTCCTTCATTGAAGAAAAACAAGAATGGTTTCTCCACCTTCGTCAAGCAAGTCATAGACTTTGTGCCTTCACGTTCCTCCAGTCATTCCAGTGATGCATTAAGAAACAAGAATAAAGCTATTTTTGTGGTTTGCTTGACTAGAGTAGTAGAGTTTGATAAATAGTATCAACGTTTCATAGGACGCCTACAACAAAACGCATATGAATTTTAACGAAAGGAATATAAAGCAGCCACACATACACGAGCTGAATCAGCATCAGGATGGTGTCCTGTATAAACTTTTATGAAGAATAATCGGTTTTATTGAGATCACACTACCAAAGAATTACACATATATCATACTGCGATGCCTATTAGCCCCCAAACGAGGAGAAAATCAAGCATCTGTTACAATGAACTAATGCAAAAATTGATTATGCATGTGTTTACAACAGAAAGCTAAAATTGAAAACATGAAAACAAAACTAAGAGACAAACAATACAATGCGATTATGAATAAATAGATTAGGCGGTAATTAGACCATGTTCTCAGCTGGTTGCAATTCAATGGCAGGCAGCTGCTTGTCCTCAAGCTCTTCATTATTTGGTGTGCCTTTGCGGTATTTCATCCAGATTATCAATTGAATCGCTCCCAAAATAACACCGAGACCGTTGCTAACCAGAATAAAGTAGTCTACTTTCTCTATAAGAGCATAGGTTGTCCAGCAAACACCATTCAGAAAGTTGACGAGAGAGAGCAAGGGGGTCATGTATTTCGCACTCTTTGTCTTGATGACGTCCTTCACGATGAACAAAGGAGACATATACATGATGATGTTGAAAACATCACAGAAACAACCAACTACGAAAGCCCTCAAATGTCGATTCAAAAAAATTTTGTGCTCCGGTATCGCCAACATAGTTGTAGCCACAACTGCCCCAAAGAACAATAGTTCGGCCCCAAAGAGTTTAGCGACCGTCTTGCGTCCTTTTGTCTGAGCATAGTAGAAGTACATGGCTAGATAGACGAGCTCAATGATCAGCCCAGCTCCATTAATGGTGACAACTAATATACTGTTTGGATTCACGAATGGCATTCCGTAGTAGCACCATAACAAACAATTCAACACGGTCGCAATGTAAGGCTTTGCATCAAAGCCTTCCACATCTTTTTTCTTCCATATTTGTTTAAATGTAGGGATTGGAGACAGGAAAAGTCCTGCCGAAATTACATTCCCCACGATACCCACAACCAACCTGGTACTATGTGCGTTCCCCATCTTCGACAAGAGAATCAAAAAAATAGATATGTGTGTGTTTTTTGAAAGTAAGAATGAGATGTCTGAGTAGTGAGATGAATGAGATTTTGAAGAAGTGAAGGCTGCTATTTATAAGTGAATTAGTAGTCTCTAAATGAAGCTCAATATGTGTTCTACTTGTAATGGGATTCTCATTCTAAATGCAATGAGATTCTCGTCATATCAGTAATGGGATTCTTTGTCCTAGTAGTAATAGGATTCTTTGTCCTAGTAGTAATAGGGTTCGATATTCCAGCAGTAACGGGATTCACTTTTTACTGCAGCAAGAGTCCAGAAATGGCAAAACGAAGGCAATATTTGTTCTAATAGTAATGGGATTCTCATTTTTGTGGTAATGAGATTCTCGTCATATTAGTATTGGGATTCTTGCTCTACTAGCATATGAATCCTATTTCAGGAAAATGGCAAAATTCATCATAGAGGCAAAATTTCTTTGAAATTCACAATCTGTTTGACCCTCACAGAAGCAACAAGCCTGATAAGTATTTTGTCTTCAGCGCACATAGTTTACTCGATCAGAGTAGTGGAAAGAGATCCGCTTCATTTACATGAAAGAACTGAGACTTAATAACAAGATAGCATCGATCTCAAATTGAGTACAGCCACAAAAGGGTTCACAGTGAAGCAAACTAAACAATATCTGTTCAAAACGAAATTGTTGAAACTTGAAAGTGTCCGTGAATTCATGATGGCTAATATAGCAGCTTAAGTAGCATCTCACTTGATCAACAAGACTGATCGCAAAAGCCTTTTCCGAGTAGCTGATTTTAAGCTAACTGTAACTGTAACTTACTTCAACTGCAACTCTGCAAGGCCTTTTTAGCACAAGCTCAAGCTTGTCAGTTCTTCTGGTTACTTGAATGCAATTGCTTGAATGAACCAAACAAGGGAACACGATTTGAGTTTCTCTAGGACACCGGAAGAAGTTAAGTTGTTGGCTTGTTGGTCTAGTGTTGAATTCTGCTTATTGAATTTCAGCAAAATATATAATGACGAATTCTTTATTGACATTACTTATCAGGTCAACTTATGGTAACTTGTTGGTGGCTGAAGTTGTAACAAACACAAGATTAAAAGGCTAATAACTAAAATGATAGAACAATATGTAAAACCCTAGAAAATTCTTCATTAGCTCGATTGAAACAATCTATACTACTGAGGAATGATGATAGAGTATAGACAGCTGAACATTGCCAACTCAATTTCCAAGAGTATTTCAGACACACTGAGATAGAGTATAGACAGCTGAACATTGCCAACTCAATTTCCAAGAGTATTTCATACACACTGAAAACCTTCTTGACCTAAACTATAGGGTTAATTTCAGTTTACTACCCAAAACTTTGGGTCAGGTTTCAGTTTCGTCCTTATTCTTTTAATTTAATCACGTGTACCCTTCTACTTCTAATTTTCTATCAACCCGAGACAAAAATTCAATTTCACTTCGAACATGACGTCATTATCCGACGTGGACGAGACATGCTGGCCCACTTTTCAGTTTCCAACCCTTTTCAAATGGCATACCTTTTATTTTTGGCGCCAGCATGTCTCGTCCACGTCGGATGATGACGTCATGTTCGAAGTGAAATTGAATTTTTATCTCGGGTTGATAGAAAATTAGAAGTAGGAGGGCACACGTGATTAAATTAAAAAAATAAAGACGAAACTGAAATCTGACCCAAAGTTTTGGGTGGTAAACTGAAATTAATCCTAAACTATATTACAGAGAACCACCACTAGCAGGTATGGTGGCTAAGTAATGTCTGCAAAAAGCAAGCCAATACTCAAATTGACATATTCATGAAGTGGACTAAAAGCTAGTTGCTGGAGTGAGATGAGCGACTGCACCAAATTCAGGTTTTGAGTACTTCCGGTAAGCAGCTTTAAGATTACTTTCTGCAGCCTCCGAGTGTAAGCCTACAAGCACCGTAGCACATTCCCTGTTGGATGACAAACAACACATTACACATCTGATATTAAGTACAATTGTTTCTTCTATCAAAGCTAACATGCATAGACTGCAGGCATAGTAGGAAGACATTTTTGACCTCAATTGTTCTTCTGAGTAGTCAGTGTGGTGCTTCAGAGTTGCAGTCCAGAAAGGGGTCTTGTTGAGGGTACATCGAGCAGCATAGACGGCTGCAGCAGCTATCATGGATGGAGAGTACGAGATGATTGTTTGATAATGCATGACTCCAATCTCGGCTAGGAAGAAAACCATATTCTTCATCTGCATTTGGAAAGGTAAGATAAGCATACTGGTTGCTTCACAAGAAGAAAAATTTAAAAGCATGCTTATAATATCTCAAAAACCATAGAATATCGACTACCTCATCATCAGGTGAAACAGAAGCTTTGATGAATCTAACAAGAAAGACATAAGGCGTTGGAACTGTCAAATACCACTCCAGCTTCTCCAAGATTTCTTTCTCCATGTTCCGAATCTCATCATCCATATATGTATAGTCTGAAATGCATACAAAGTCATTGACCTGCATATTGAAAAACCCTTCAGTATAGATAGAGTTTGATATTAGCATGATTAGTGTTTAGATTTATTCAAGTGAAAAAGAACTACCTGTGGAGTCCAAATTTCCTCATATTTTGATGCTATCACCATAGAACTAATGCCAAGTAGCTGAAGTTTTTTCCTAGAAACAATCTTCACTGAAAGATATCTGTCAATTATATTCACAGTGAGATATAATGTTTCTGGCATCAGTTCAAATTTCCTGTGATTATAGAGAAAGTAGACTACTTTATTCTGGTTAGCAACGGTCTCGGTGTGATTTTGGGAGCGATTCAATTGATAATCTGGATGATATACCGCAAAGGCACACCAAATAATGAAGAGCTTGAGGACAAGCAGCTGCCTGCCATTGAATTGCAACCAGCTGAGAACATGGTCTAATTACCACCTAATCTATTTATTCATTATCGCATTGTATTGTTTGTCTCTTAGTTTTGTTTTCATGTTTTCAATTTTAGCTTGCTGTTGTAAACACATGCAGAATCAATTTTTGCATTAGTTCATTGTGACGGTTTAGGGCCAATAAGGCATAGCAGTATGTTACTTTCAGAATCTAGGTTATGTAATTCTTTACTCTTTAGTAGTGCTTCAATGAAATCGATTATTTTTCTTAACAATGATGATGAATGATGACTCTTTGCACATCTTATCTCCACACTTGCAATCGTGACAAGAGTTGGGACCAAGTCACCCAAAATAGCTCTGTTCTTTAAATCAAATCAAAATGCCATTAGCAAGCAACTCCCAAAAAACAAAACCACACAAGAGAGCTCATGGCATTGGCGACCACGACCCTCATCTCTCTCCCGAGTCAACTCGGCAACTCGAGGCTCAACTCGTTCAAGCTCAATAACCCTTTCACCGTTAACTTCAAACGCTCCTCTTTATTTCCGGCCATCACTGTTCGAGCTTCTTCCACCGTCTTCGGTGAGACCACCCCATCTGTAAGTTAAGCCTTCTTTTCAATGCAAATCAGTCTGAATTGGAAAACTCAGTTTCAGTTTAAACTCAGAATTGTAAAGTTTTGAGCTTTTTGATTTTGGGTGTTGGTAAATTGATTGTGTTTGTGTTCTTGTGTATGAATGGTTAGGACCCAGTTGAGGTTTATGCTCAAAGTTTTGAGCTTTTTTGGTTTTAAATTTTGATAAGTTTCTTGGGTTCTTGTTCTTGTGTATATGAATGATAGGACCCAATTGAGGTTCAGAATGAGGCCACTATCTGCAACGACCTGTTAGCTTGTCCTATATGCTTTGATCCATTTTCATCAAATGGGTACGAGTCACTTGAATCTAATGTCTAATTCAAGTTACCAATGATGGGAGTTTGTGATCTGTGCTTCCATTTTGTTTCGGTAATGGTTGTGTGGTTGTCGTTTGGATTTGCAGTGACTCTGTTTCTGGGTCTAGTTTTGAATGTAGCACTTGCAAGAAGACTTATTTGGCCAATGACACATATTTGGACCTCACAGTGGCAAGCGGCGCCAAGAATTATGGTGAATCAATGCCAGCTTCCACGGAGATTTTCAGGTACTGAATTGGTATACCGTATATGCATGAACTTTCATGAAGGAATTTAGAATGAGGAAAGTGAAGCAATAGGATATTTATACTCTGAACAAACAAACAAAAATTCCTGCGTATATAACCATCTATGTTGATCAAGTTTGTTAGTTTTAATATCTATGGCATGATCAGAGCATGCCTTAGTTTACTCAAATATAATTGGATAAATAAATTTTCTGATATATTATTCATCTCACATTGGAGGCTATATAAAGAGTATACAAAATGTATTATAACTCTACGTACTACGTACTACATATACAGAATAGGTAAGTACTAACTAACTGATTTACATTCTTAAATTACATTTCATGACTCACGCTAACACTCCTCTTCAAGTTAGCGCATACACATCAACCATGCCCAACTTGCTAAGTGAGTCATAAAAAGCATTCTTAGACACTCATTTTGTGAGTATATCTGCAAGTTGCTCTTCTGAAAGAACAAAAGGAAAACTAATGATCTTAGCATCTAGCTTCTCCTTTATAAAATGACGATCAACCTCCACATGTTTAGTACAATCATGCTGCACAGGATTTTGTGAAATATCAATAGTCGTCTTGTTGTCACAGTACAACTGCATAGCACTCTTAGGTTTAACACCCAAGTCTCGTAGCAAATTTCTGAGCCACAACAACTCGCATACTCTATGAGTCATACATCTATATTCTGCTTCAGCACTAGACCGAGCCACCACCTTTTGTTTCTTAATGTTCCATGTAACAAGATTACCTCCTACAAAGGTAAAATACCCTGATGTAGACCTCCGATTTGTAATATTTCCAGCCCAGTCTGCATCTGTGAAGCCACAAATCTCAAGAATATTGTTATGATTAGAAAACGTTACTCCTCTCCCTGGAGCTGACTTCAAATACCTCAAAATCCTCACAACAACATCTATGTGATCTACACTTGGATTATGCATGAACTGGCTCACTACACTTACTGCATACGCAACATCTGGTCTGGTATGTGCCAAATAAATTAGGCGTCCAACTATCCTCTGATAGCGACTCTTGTCGGTAATCACCTGATCTGGATACTCTGCTAATCGATGATTCTGCTCAATAGGAGTGTCAATTGGAGTGCAATCCAACATACATGTCTCTGCTAGTAGATCAATGATGTACTTCCTCTGACACAGATAGATTCTCTCACTCCCCCTGGCTACCTCAATGCCCAAGAAGTACTTGAGTCTACCTAGATCCTTCATATCAAACTCTGTGGCTAGCTGCTTCTGTAATCTATCTACCTCAACAGTATCATTACCAGTAATTACCATATCATCAACATATATAATTAGGGCTGTTACCTTCCCTTGTTGGTGTTTGAGAAACAATGTGTAGTTTGAATTACTCTGTTTGTATCCAATCTTCCTCATGAATGATGAAAACCTTCCAAACCAAGCACGAGGTGATTGTTTAAGACCATACAACGACTTTCTCAATCTGCACACGAAGTTACCTGGAGAAGCAGCTACATATCTAGGCGGAAGATCCATATACAGTTCCTCTTTGAGTTCTCCATGAAGGAATGCATTCTTGACATCAAGCTGTTTAACGGGCCAGTTTAAGCTAGCAGCAAAAGAAAGCAATACCCGAATAGTGTTCATCTTTGCAATAGGTGCAAACGTGTCATCATAGTCTATGCCATATGTCTGAGTGAATCCTTTTGCTATTAGGCGTGCTTTATACCGACTCACTGACCCATATGGATTATGCTTCACTGTAAACACCCAGCGACATCCCACAACCATCTTTCCATGTGGTGGAGATACAAGCTCTCAAATATTGTTCTTCTGTAATGCTTCCATCTTCTCCTCCATTGCTTTTCTCCATTTTGGATTTCCCAATGCATCCTGCACTTTGTTAGGTACTGATACAGTAGATATCTGATTCACAAATGATTCATATGACTTAGACAATCTTTTGGTGAACATAAAATTTGCCACCGGATACTTAGCTTTGGCCTGAAGAGTAGGTTCATACTGTTTTGCTGGTTGACTTCGAGTAGACCTATTTGGTAATACATATTGTCTACTATTAGTTTCACTAGTATTAACCCCAATAGAATGACTAACCTCATATGAGTGATCTTCTGTACTAGAGAGACATTGGTCAGGGGTATCAATAACAGCAGGCGAGGTAGGAGGGGCAGTTGCGTTGTCAGCTTCTGGTACCTGAATCTCTGGAGCAACTATACCAAAATCATCTGGTGGTGCCTGTGAAGCGGATGCATCAGTAATCTCAACTGAACCTGTCACCATGATATCTCATGTCTGGCCTATCTCCCCCTCCATGATACAACTCTTCAAAATATGAATGCTCCCCCTGAAGAGCGGTATCAGAAGAGGTAAAATAGCTCATGTCCTAAAAAAAGGTAACATCCATAGTGACATAATACTTTATGGTAGGTGGATGATAGCACATGTACCCTTTCTGATGTCCTCCATAACCAACAAACACACATTTAAGGGCTCGGGTATCCAACTTTGACCTCTGACTCTTTGGAATATGGACAAAGCCGACACAACCAAAAACACAAGCATGGAGATTATGAAATGAGGGTAAAGAGACATGAGATGCAAGCACCTCATATGGTACTTTTCCCTGGAGGACACTAAATGGAAGACGATTAATGAAATGGGCAGAGCCTATGACACCATCACCCCAAAGATTTTTAGGACAATGGGCACTAAAGAGAAGACAACGAGCCATATCAAGTAAATGACGATTTTTCCTTTCGGATACCCCATTCTGCTCAGGTGTGTAAGGACATGTTGTTTGATGAACAATTTCATGTGTTTTAAAAAGCTCCTGAAAGACACGGTTTACATATTCCCCCCCCCCCCCCCCATTATCAGAACGAAGAACTTTAATTGTGGCATGGTATTGTGTTTGGATATTGGTATAGAAGGCTTGAAAAGTCGGAAAGACATCATCCTTGGTTTTAAGAAGAACAATCCAAGTAACACATGTGCAATCATCAATAAATGACACATAATACCTCATACCCGACACAATATGTTCTTTTAAAGGTCCCTAAACATCAGAATGAATTAATTCGAAAGGAACGACACTTTTATTAGAAATACTAGGGGAATAAGTAGTTCGATGACTCTTGCCCAAAACACATGTTTCACAACGTAAGACCGACTCATCCACACCAATAAACAAAGTAGGCATGGATTTTTTCATAATACTAAAAGATGGATGCCCTAAGCGACGGTGTCATAACCAAACTTCACTTAGCTTGTCAGAAGTGGAGATTAAAGCGGTCCGGGACTGTGCTCCTGGTTTCTCCCCTGCGTATGTCTGATCCAGATGAAACAACCGGCCCCTCAGATACCCCCGACCTAGTAACTCCCCAGTGAGAAGATCCTGAAATATCACATACATGGGAAAAAAGGTCATAGAGCATTTGACTTCAGTATTTAACTGTGGGACAGATATCAAATGATGAGATAAAACAGGTACATATAGCACATTTTGAAGTTCTATTGTGGGAGTAATACGAACTGACCCATTTCCTAACACAGGGAAGGCATCACCATTGGCATTAGTAACATAGGGTATTGGTGGAGAGGTCAATTCAGTAAAATAAGATTTGTCATAAGTCATGTGATCTGAGGATCCAGAATCAATAATTCATGTTTCAGACCCAACAAAGCTAGAGATATTTAAGCCATACCTATCTTACCACGACCAGCTATGGATGTTGTGGGTGTTGCTCCTCCTACTGTTTAGGTAGGAGGTACATATAGCACATTTTAAAGTTCTATTGTGAGAGTAATACGAACTGACCCCTTTCCTAACACAGAGAAGGTCTCACCATTAGCATTAGTAACATAGAGTGCAGGTGGAGAGGTCAATTCAGTAAAATAAAATTTGTCATAAGTCATGTGATCTGAGGCACCAAAATCAATAATCCATGTATCAGACCTAACAAAGCTAGAGATATTTAAAACCATACCTATCTTACCATGACCAGCTATGGATGATGTGGGTGCTGCTCCTCCTGTTGTATGATGATATTGTCCGACCACACCATATATATCTGGCTTTTGGACCAATTGAATAGCTACTTTCGCCTTAGGATGATAATTAGACCTTTTAGGCCTAAGGTGCGGATACAATTACCAACAAGTCTCACGAGCATGGCCAGTATCATTGCAATAAGAGCAAGGAGGACGGGGCTGATTCCTAAATCCTGGTGGTGGTCCTTGCTTATGAAGTGGAACTGAATTTGATTGCTGAAGGAGTGGTGCTGGAGATCTCGTCTGAACAGTAAGACTAGAAACTTCAACTTGTGCTTGATGAAGACTTTCCTGCTGAGACTCATCCTTACAGATTTATGTGAAAGCGGTAGTCAGGTTTGGGGGTTCTGTCATTCTAAGTAGCTCTCCTTTGGCACTGTTATACTTTGCATCAAGCCCTCTCAGGAAATGGTGAACACGCTTAAGTTCCTTTTCCCTCTGGTACCAAACAATATCCGCCTGGTTCTTGATCTTGCAAGGACGCTTAATATCAATCTCAGCCCAAATATTCTTCAGCTTGGTGAAATACTGCGCCACTGGCTGCCCATTCTGTTGCATTGTTGAAGCTGTGCACATTAACTCATGAACCTGCATGAAATCAGACTCATTAGCGTATAGATCTTCCAATGTCTTCCAGATTGCCTGCGCAGTATCACATTGCTCCACAAGGTCTACTATATCCTCATTCATGGATTTGTACAAGACCGACATTACAAGGCCATCATCATCTTCCCACTTAGTGTAGGCACCGACATCATCTTCACTAGGAATCTCAATTGTCCCAGTTACATGCCCCATCTTGTGTATTCCTCGGAGATGAGCTGACATGATTTTCTTCTATTTACGGAAATTAGTTCCATTGAGTTTGGCTCCCCCAAAGGACTACTTTCAGAATTCTTGACAGATACTTCAAACTTCTGAACATCGTTGACTTGAGAACTTTCTTCTTTTCCAGAACTCATTGTAAAACAATCACCAAATCAGTAGTTATGCAGCAGAAACAAAAAAACTGACATAACCGGGTCGAATAGCTGGAAACCGGGTTGGGCCGAAACTGGGCGGATAACCAAACAGGGTCGGACAATAGAAAACGGGTCGGATAACCGAACTGGGTCGGACAATAGAAAACGGGTCGAACGGTCGGAGCCGGGTCGGGCCAAAATTTGCAGTGGGTTTCCGTCGATTTTTCTGATCTAATTCTCTACTCTGCTCGATTCAGGTTTCGGAGGCTTCGAGTTGTAGAGAGACGCCGGAAATTTCGATCCTTGTCAACCCAATTCGTCAGTCGGGGCTGGTTCGGAATCTTCTAGGGTTTCGGAGGACGACGTGCAGATAAAAGCTTCTGGTACCTGAGGACGACGCCAGAGGAGATGGAAGCTTCTGAGGCGACGCCTGAGGATGATGCATCAGATCGGAGAGGGACGACACGATCTTCTGACAAGGAACCGGTCAAAGACAGTTGACCCGTAGGAGAAGAAAGCAACAGCTGCTGAGAGTCTGACAAGGAACCTACGTCAGACAAAGATAACGCCGTTTGGAAAAAACATCGATGATCTTATAATATTGAGACAATAAACCCTAACAATGGGGTTTAGTTGAAAATAAAAACAAAGAGACAAAGTCCTCTCGGATCTTTGCTCTGATACCAACTCAAATATAATTGGATGAATGAATTTTCTGATATATTATTCATCTCACATTGGAGGCTATATAAAGAGAATACAAGATGTACTACAACCCTACGTACTACGTACTACAACCCTACGTACTACGTACTACATATACAGAATAGGTAAGTACTAACTTCCTGATTTACATTCCTAAATTACATTCCATGAATTGATTTCACCTGCCATGTCTAAAAACGTTTGTTGGATCAGGACTCCATTGGTATCTTTCTTCTATGAGAGGAGCTGGCGTCAAACTTTTTCAGCATGGGCTGGTTTCCCTGGGCCTGAGAAAGAGGTGATGTGTTTTGAATTTGCGTTTTTTTTTTTCCAACATTTTCCCTTGTCAGATAATTCTGTTCCAAACTTCAAAACAGTGCCCTATCATTGGAGTATTGGATTTGCATAGAGACCTAATTAATTTTGTTAGTTTTTTTGTTTGAAGTGACGATTTGCCTTCCAGTGTGGCTTTCTTTCCCGTGGTCAGTGTATTCATATAAATAAGAAATCCCACCACCAATGGCAGTTGGATAAATTATAAGACAAAGGAGGGAAAAGAGAAGAAGGATAGTTATTTATGGTCAGTACATGGAAACCAGATGAATTAGTCCTGCTTCTGCGAAACTGTTGTTGTCGTTGTTGTTTTTTTTTTCTTTTTCCCTCCGGCCAATAATGAGTTGTGACGTATTGAAATGCTGAAAATACAAATCATCCCTTTTCGATTGTGTACTTGATTTACATGCCGACAGAGTTGAGTTGTTAACAGTGTTATAGTTTTGGCTGCAGTTCGAGTTGACTAAGGATTACTTAAAACCAGTGTTGGGTGGAAGCATCATTGATGCTGGTTGTGGGAGTGGGTTATTTTCTAGATTTTTCGCCAAGAGTGGATTGTTTTCTCACGTTGTTGCTCTGGACTACTCAGAAAATATGTTGAAGCAGTGCTATGAGTTCATTGAGAAGGAAGAGAACTTCCCCAAAGAGTACAGAATTTGAATTTTGCATAACCATATGAATGACCCTGAAGTGTCAAGTCCTATGATTACTTCCACTATTGTTACTATTATTTATAACTTATGCATGATCTTCTTTTTCCTCAGGAACATAACTTTGGTCAGGGCTGATATTTCTAGGCTTCCGTTTGCTACCAGTTCTATGGACGCGGTGCATGCTGGTGCTGCCCTACATTGTTGGCCTTCACCAACAGGAGCTGTAAGTATTTATGTATGCATGGTGTTGGCTAATTGTTTCCGCTTGCTGTTGCACTTGTAAGGCATATATCTTCATGAACCAGGCAGCAGTGAAGTGACCACATGTACATGTACATGGTGATAAATGATAATTGATTTTCCTATAGAAGTTAATGAAAAGAGCATATTTAACGAGATACTTTCTAGTATTTAAATGACTTTGTATGTTTAGATCTTTCTTCGTAGTAGTTTAGCCTTGTGTTGAGGGCGGCAAAGCTTCCAATTCCTTTACCGTTTTGATACTGAAGTAAAGATATTAATTTGTTTGTGATTTGACATTTCCTCTATTATTCCTGTTTTTTTTTTCTTTTACTCACATATTCATAGTGTTTGTCTTTAAGGTAACACATTATCAGTTTACCACTGTTTAAAATTGATGTTGTAAAGATAGTGCTGGAAACATGAGAGAACATAAGCTCCACTGCAAATATTTAGAGCAAATTCTTTGAATGCATATGTAACTGATAGTACTATTATCTCCAGATTAAGGTGCAAATTGCACAGATTTCATTTTAAGGGAGAGTTGGATATATGGAGCTTGACCATCTAATTTCTCATTCATATTAATGTCAGTTCCTCCCTGTTCGCGTCGGTTTTGACACATGTCAAACTATCAACACGTGGGGGTGGCGGACGTAGATTTTAGTCCTGGTGCGAGCGTGTCAGTACCTTTGGGTTAGGTACAACCTTGGTGGCGGACGACGTCTGGTTGGCGAATCACCCTTGGCGAGCGGATGACTCTGGCGAACGTGCTCGTCTGCTCCCTTCTACCTGACTTTTCGATCAAGCGACTGTACGCGGGCGTTGACAGGCCAACGTAAAGGCTCGAACAAGACCTAAGTAAACGATTACTAGGATTTTCTACTCAACCTTTTGTAGATTGAGATAATCTTACTTCGATCCTAGGATGCAAAGCAGAGTTTTAAATCAAGACCGCGGAATGAGTATCGTCCAACCTTTGGCAGATTGAGAAAGACTGTTACCGGGGTAACGACTCGATTAGTCACAAGGCGTGACGACTAGACTCGATATGTCTCAGCGATGCTTCGACACGAACGCAAGACACTTTCGACAACAGCGGTAGGTGTACGGCGACCAGTGGTGGCGTAGGTTTGCGGCTTGGTTGGAAGAGTGGTCGTTTGCAGTTAGTGGAAGGTAGTTCGCGAGAAATTGCTCCGGAGAGGCTTGCAAGATTTGCGAGGTAAAAGCTTGTTGTTGTATGGTTGTGAACCCTTTCTACGTTGTCCCAGAGTTCTTTATATAGTGATCTCAAAACTCCAAATACGTGTGTATCAAGCATAATGGATTCTGATATCGAATAGGATTGTATTACCTTAAACCACTTCCAATTCGGACTCCTAGAAGGACTCCAAGTCTATTCCCAAAAGGAATGCAATTTAAAATATATCGGAATACCCACTAATGGGTGACCCTTTGGGCTTCGGCCCATAGTCTCGAATAAATGTTAATTTAAGCCCAAACATTGCCCCCCAGCCTTCGAAATTAAAAGCCCATTGAAATTGAAGAAGGTTGAGAAAGCCCAATCCGGACCTATTTAAAAACCTGAAGAATGCGTCGTTCCCTCTAACCAATGCAACTTTACCAATTCGAGCTTAGAAAACTGTTCACGAAACCCTAAATTGTTTCCAAACACACCTCCAAGATGAAATGTCAATAAAAAAAATTTGACCTTGTCGAAAAATAAAAACATTGTAAATTCCGTGTTGAATGTATTTATTATAACCATAAATTGTTGAGAACCATAAACATTGATTCCCAAGCAGACTAAGTAAATGAACCCCGAACAGATTCATAACAAAAGAAAACGAAAAAGACTAATGAACCTCAAGCAGATTCATCTTTTATATTCTGTTTATCGCTGGCGGACTCGACCGCCAGGTCTTCTATCCTCAACCGCCAGGTCTTCTATGAGGAGTATCCCTTGTATTGCCCTCTAGTAACCTTAGGCTGAGGCAAGGTACGCTGCCAAAGCCAAGGGAACTAAGGTAGAGCGTTATTGTGTTGGTAGGAGGCCTTAGGCCGAAGCTTGCCCCCCTGGCTCAACCGTAGCGAGCGGCTCTTCATATTCCCAAACACTAGGGAAGTACTTCTTGAGATGGCACCCATTGATAGGGTTTCGATGGACGTCACCCTCCAAATCTCTAAGTTGATAAGCACCCTTGCCAACAATCCGATCAATGACAAAGGGGCCCTCCCACTTGGGAGACTATTTACCACGTCCAGTATCTCGTTCGCCAAAGGGAAGCATAGTCTTCCAAACCAGATCGCCCTCACCATAGGACTTACCCTTGGTTCTTTTGTCATAAGCTCTGGCGACCTTTTTTCTTCTCCAGGACTATGTTCTGCAAAGCGTCTAGTCGCTGCTCATCGAGATCTTCATGCTCCTGGAACATAGCCTGAACGTAATCATCTCCAATTAACTGTTGCTGCTCGCGAACCCGTAGAGATCGAACATTGATATCCAAAGGAAGAACAGCATCATGGCCAAACATTAAGGCGTAGGGGGTAGTTCCTGTAGGAGTTCGTTTAGATGTACGATACGCCCATAAGGTATTGTCTAGCTCAGTATGCCAGGTTCTGGGATTATCCGCCAGCATCTTTTTGATGATAGAAATAATAACCTTGTTACTAGCTTCAGCCTGGCCATTTGATTGAGCGTAATACGGGGAAGAGTGTAAAAATTGGATGCCATAATCCTAAATGAACGTCTGTGTACTCTCCGCCATAAATGCTGCCCCCCTGTCCGCTACAATACACTCAGGAATGCCATAGCGGCAGATGATATTCTGAAATATGAAACGGATGACCGTTGCTGCATCACAATTTCGAACAGGGATGGCCTCAACCCATTTGGTGAAGAAGTCAGTGCCAATCAGCAGGTATTTATGTTGGAGAGAAAAATTTGGATGGATTTCCCCAACAAAATCAAGTGCCCAACCCCTGGGTTGATGATAGGCTGCATGGGAATATTAGGAATCCGTTGAACTGGTCCATGAATCTGGCACTCAATACAACCTTGGGCAAAGCTGATACAGTCTTTGAGGATAGATGGTCAAAAATAACCATATCGGCGGATCAACCACCTCATCTTTGATCCACTCTGATGTGAACCACATACACCCAGATGAACTTCACGCATTAGCCTCTTGGCTTCTACGCCAAAGACACACCTGAGGTCCACGCCTTCCTCACCCCGGCGAAGCAGCTCGTCGCCTTTGAGTAAATAATTAGTAGCTAAGTGCCTAATTCGCCTTTCAGACGGGGCAGAAGGGTCTTGTAAGTATTTAATGATTGGTTGCCGCCAATCGGTATCAATAACGTCTAGGGTAGCAACCAACCAATCGCCTCGTTGTTCCCTCCTTGCAGCAAAAGATGGCAACGTCCTGTGTTCTACCTTCAGGATGCGTTCCTTGACGCCATTGGCAACAGTAATGCCCGTGGCGAGCTGTGCTAATTCATTGGCTGCAAAGTTCTGTTCACGAGGGACGTAATCGAGCACCACGTCAGCAAATTGATATAACAACTTTGATGCTCGTTCCCAGTAATGTATTAGGTGAAAAGACAAGCACTTGTATTCGCCTAATAGCTGCTTGATGATTAGTAGAGAATCACCATACACTTCGATTTCTCTGGCATCCATATCCAATAGTAGCTCCAAACCAATGATGAGGGCCTCGTATTCAGCCTGGTTGTTTGTGCACGTCCACTCTAACTGGAAAGAATAAGAGTGGCTTGTCCCTAATGGACTCTGGATGCAAATGCCTGCACCCGCCAAAGAGTCTGTACTACTACCATCAAAGTAAAGGATTCAAGGCACCGTTCCAATCATGTTGTTGAAAGAGATAGGATCTTCAACCGATTCTTCCAAAGGATGATGAAGTAGGAAATCAGTTACTGCTTGTCCCGTCATCGCCTTGAGCGGTGCATACTGTAAAGAAAACTCAGAGATAGCTAAAATCCACTTGCCGATCCTACCACGTAAGATAGGCCGAGTAAGCATGTACTTGACCAAGTCCGTTTGAGCTACCACAATGGTGGTAAAGGAAAGCATGTAGTGACGGAGCTTGGTCGCGGCAAAATATAATGCCAAACATAGCCGCTCGATAGGGGAGTATCTTGTTTCTGCGTCCAAAAGTGTCCTGCTGAGGTAAGAAACCGCATATTCGACTTTCTTACCCTCTGTAGTGGTTTCATCCCGAGCCAAAAGCTCAGCCACAGAACTGTTAGAAGCAGAAATGTATAACTTGAGTGAGATCCCCGGTTTTGGCGGTCGCAATACTGGCGGACTGGCCAAATATTCCTTAATTTTATAGAAAGCCGCTTGATGTTCAGGACCCCAAACAAAGTGTTCATCCTTCTTGAGTTTCAATAAAGGAGAGAAACGAGCAATCTTCCCAGCTGAGTTAGATATAAAGCGTCGGAGAAAATTGATTTTCCCCAGCAAACTTTGAAGTTCCCTCTTGTTCCGAGGTGCTGGGGCGTCTAGAACAGCCTGTGCTTTATCCCCCGCCACTTCAATGCCCTTTTCATGTACCACGAAACCAAGGAAATCACCAGCACGAACCCCAAAAATGCACTTGGCTGGATTCATTTTGAGCTGGTGCTTCCTCATTCGTGTAAAGACATCACGTAGATGGCTAATATGGTCTGACCTGGATTGAGACTTAACCACCACGTCATCGATGTAAACTTCCAAAATGTCCCCAAGGATGTCATGGAAGATCAGGTTCATAGCACGCTGATATGTAGCCCCTGCATTGGTCAGGCCAAACGGCATGCTAAGATATTCAAAGGCTCCAGCAAAGTCTTGGCAACGGAAGGCAGTTTTGTGAATATCCGGCTCGTAAATTGGTATCTGATGATATCCTGTAGTTCCGTCCATGAATGATAACATCTCGTGCCCTGCTACTGCATCCACCAAAAGATCCGCAATAGGCATCGGGTATATATCCTTTGGTGAAGCAGCATTGAGGTCTCTGTAATCGACACAGACCCTAATTTTACCGTTCTTTTTCTTGACAGGAACCACATTCGCCAGCCATTGTGTATATTGTGCTGGCTGGATGATTCTTGCATCAACCATGCTTTGAACTTCCTTCTTGACTGCTATAGCGGTTTCGGCACTCATTCGCCTCTGCTCTTGCTTAATAGGCCTGACTCCCTCCTTGATAGGTAAAAGATGGCATACCAAATCTTTGGACAATCCAGGCATATCCTGATACTTTTCCGCAAAGAAATCCTTAAATTCTTGCAGCAAATTGATTAACTGTTGTCTCAGTTCTGGCTCCAGCTGCTGACTAATCCCGACTTCCATAGGTTCGTCGGATGTACCAAGGTTGATTTTCTCCACTGGGTCACGGACGTTAGGCGGAGTGTCGTCTAAGGCTGCTGGTGCGGGCTGAATAGTCTCCACTTCTTCCGTGGTAATGACGTCGTCTTCGTCGATATACTCAACTAGAGCGACCGTATCCGAGGCTAACTGGTCAGCTCTAAACACCGCCAGCCGTTGTAGCAGAGAGGCCACAGCTTCTGCCTCCTCAGCCTTGAAATCGTCAATCATGTTGATGATTGGTTGAAAATCGATGGAGACAGGCCGAGAACAATCTGCCTAAGCCTAAGTCAATCCCCACCGTGTGAGATCAGTCGAGGTCACCCCTAGTGGGCGACCCTTATTATCAACCCCGTTGATCACAAGAGGACGCATAGAGCTGTAATAATAATCCGCTTCCAGCGAGCAAGTCGCTATAGAAAAAGGGCGCTCGTCCGCCTTGATCAAAACTGGTTTATTAGAAGCTGGATCCCACATGAGCATCTCCTGATGTAGCGAAGATGGTACTGAGTATGTTTTGTGGATCCAATCATGTCCCAAGATCATCGTGTATGGAACCGTAATCTCCGTGATGAAAAGACCGTGACAAGCGTTAGAGGGTCCAAGTTTAACCTTGAGCACTAGGAAGCCAACCGTTTGAGCCACAGCACCAGCAAACCCTCTAACCTTTATAGTAGAGTTCTGGATCTTCTCTCTTGGAATCTGAAGTCGCTCCATAGTACTAAGTGTTATAACACTCACCGCCGCGCCTGTATCGATGAGTATCATGTTCACTTGGACACCCTCCACCTCTGCTGTAACGTAGAGAGGTTTGAGATGTTGAGTCATTGTAAACGTAGGCTTAGGAAAAACCATGTGTGAGCTGTGAAGATCAGTATTCTCATAATGGTCATTATGTCCTGGTGAGGAAAGCAAATCCTCATTAGCGGGAAGATCTTCATTGTCTGACGCTTGGATAAGACAAACTGGCTTGTCCGCCGCCTCCTCTTGTATGAAATAAGCAGTTGGGATCGGCACAGACAAAGCATAACTAGAAGATAATATGAAAGCCATATTACAGTCTAGAACTGGCTCATCACCGTCTGTATAACCTTCTTCATCCTCCAGCATCTCGTCATCCGCGTCCGGCATTTCCCTATCAACCCGTGATAAGTTCGTATTCACCCTAGGCTGTGAAGGTATAAGAGCAGCTTCTGCTTGCTTCACAGAAAAATCAGTCTTCTACTGCTGCGCTACGAACTGAGGAAAGGGCTGATCACATTGTTGACTTACAGACTTCTAACCAGTGAGAACCGAAACCGGCTGAGCCGATGGCCTGCTAAGGACCGGAGCAGATTCCTGAGTATCTGACTGTATCTCAGGGACCTTAATAGTTGTTGGGGTGGAAACCGCCGTCATCCCCTTAGGCTGCCATTTCAAAACGACAGAATCTACCCTATCTGTTTTGTCAGAGGTTATATGGATAGACTTGGGCTTTGGAGGGATCTCAACAGCTGAGCGAAAGGGTGTTTTCTCTGGAGAATATACTAATTTCCTCCGCGGAGTTCTTTGAGGTGCACCATCTGCTGCTGTAGGATGTGAAATCCTTTCATGAACATTCCTTCTTCGAGGTAGTGATTTTTCCTCCTTCCATACCCGACGAGAGTAGATATAAGTTTTGGATTTGTAACGTTTATAGGCGACACGTATGTGCTCCACGAGCATGGAGAGTTCATCAGGAGTCACCTTCCCCTGGTTCAAAGCGTCTAAAGTTCTTCTAGCCTTGCCGTATCGCTTTTGAATATTCCTAGTTGGAGGGGTTGGTGCCTCTACTACTGGTTTGGTTCCTGAAGGTCCGGGGTCTTGCCGGGACCTTGCTGGAGTAGCATAAGCTGTTTTCTCCTGGTGATGATATTTTGCCCACTTGGGGTCACCAGACCTAGAGCGTTCCGGCCACGGATGGGTCCTTTTGGTCGTCTCAAGAGCCTTCTCTGTCGCCTCCTGAAGAGCCTTCATTAGTTCTTCGTGTGTAAGAGGTAGACGACAATCTATCTTACAGTTAAGGCATAACTAGCCTTAGGCAACGTCACCATCTCTTCCCTAACTGGCGGATTCACTGTCTTGTCTGTCCGCGAGGCATCATTGGGTCCGTCTTGGCCGATGGCATTCACCCAAAAGTGTTGAATGGATGCCACCGTGTCATTATCAAATTGTAAAATTCCCTCATTCAACCATTCTTGGATTTGATCTTTCAATTCTATGCATGCAGACGTGCAATGATTATTTGAACGGTGGAAAGAACAAAAGGATCCGTCTAACCCAATGCTTTGGGGCTGCTCTTGCCTGTATTCAGGAGCAGCCATTCCCTTCTGGATCAGGAGTCGCCAAATCTCCTGCGCCTTGTGCGCATCGTAGGTATAGGTTTGGAACCTAGAACCCTGTTGACGAGGTTCCAGTCCATGGCATTTGTTGGGAACCAGAGTAATCATGTTTACCCCCGGAAAGGGTCGAGTCTCCGTCCAAGTAGGTTCCTTAGCAGTTTCCATCACCATGACCCGCTCATTAATCCACGTTTGGATCTGGTCCTTGAGCTTGACGCAGTCCTTAGTATAATGGTTATTCATGTTATGAAAGCTGCAATACTTCTTGCCCGCCATATAGTCTGGCTTAGGCACGAAACCACCTTCGTGTTGGAGCCGCCCTTGCTTGAATAATTCAGCTAGGATCTCTGGAGCTTGATGAGCATTATACGTATACTTCTCAAAGGCGGACTTCAGAGGCAAAGAAGTCATAATCTTAACGGGTTCCTTGGCGAACCTTACGTTCTTCGGTTGTAGCGGCTGGCGACCTAACACCTCTACAACAGCTACGTTGTCTTCCTCTTCAGCATCTTCAACCCAAGTGACCGTTGGCGAAGGATCAGCTTCTATAGTCGCCACCTTCTTAGAAATAGGAGGGACACTAGTCTTAGGCTTCAGAGTACCCGGATAGTACGATAGTGGGACGCCTTTCTTCTTGCTGGCCTGAACCCTCGTCTGGTCGAGGAAATGTTGATGCTTGGCGAACCTATTGGTTAAGTCTGCCATATTCGTCACGTACACTTGCTGGAAGTGGGCTTGTATCTCCGGCTCGAGCCCTGCAATTGCCAACTCGACAGTGGTATCTTCTGCTAGCCTATCTCTGCATTTAGCTCGTAGGAGTTTAAAACGCTTCAAATAGTCGATGGCGGATTCGTCAGGCTCCTGGTTAGTATCCGCCAGAATCTTGATGGTTACCTTAGCATCGACAACCCCAAACATGGTCCTAAAGAGACCCTCCATGGATTGCCAATCCGGAATAGAGCCTGGTGTTAGATCTCTGTACCAAGCTAAGGCTTACCCCGTTAGGGAAGTTCCAAACAATTTCAACTTGAGAACAGGATCCTGGGCATAGGGGCCACATTCGTTGTGAAAACGAGTTATGTGGGTCTCCGCATCTTCAGAAGATTCGCCCGAGAAAGGGGTAAACCTTATATGCTTAAAATTCGGGGGCCATGGCGTTAGGTTCGCAGTTCGTGTTAATGGATTGGTATAAGTTATACTAGGATCCGGCAAACCTTGCATGATCCTTAATTGTTCCAAAAACACCCTCTGTATGTCGTTGCGAGTCATAACGCCCTCTACGTCTTCCTCTTGATCTCCTTCTTCTTCGTCAGATGGCGGATCTATCATCCGTCCACCTTTCTTCTGTTGTCTTGGCGGAGAAGCAGTTTCAAACCCCCTATTACGAGGCTTAGCTGCTTTAGCTGGACCTTTCTCCATCGTCCTCCCAGGCTTTACTGGAGGGATTAGCTCTCTTTGTTCAGAAATCTCAGCATCAAACCCTAATTGCACCATCTGCGCCAATCGTTCGACAGCGGCATTGGTCTTTTCCAGCTGATCTTGCTGTTACAGCATCTGTGTTCTGAACTCCGCCTACTGCTATTGGAGTTGCTCGCTGAACTCAGCTTGATGCCCCCTCACTAATCTATCAAGACTTTTAGTGAGAGAAGTAATATGTCCAGCATTTGCCTGTTGTTGCCTTACCAAAGCATTAATGTTGGTCATATGGCCTATCTGTTCAGTCTTCAACTCCTTCAGAGTAGCCTCTATCTTCTCTAGAATAACATCAGTGGCCCGAGACTTAGATATTACATGGCCAAAAGATTCTACTATCTCCGCAGGAGATGGTGTCCGAGTTTGGAGAATTCCATCTCCATCATTGGTTTCAGAAACTGATGGAGCCATCGCGGTATTTGGGATATCGCCTACCTCCTGGCAATCAGCGATACCCTCCGAGTTATCGGGAGTATGGTTATCTCCCTCAAGGACCTCATTCAGATCCTCAATCTCAGGTCTGCCGTCTCTAAACTTGGCATGCAACTGAGATTCAGACAGACCTCTATATGCAGCCGAGTTGTGCTGTTTCAACAGCTGATGTTCTGGTTTTTTGCACGACGACATCGATCGTTTGTAGATATTGGCTTCCGCAATCTTGACACTGGTCCCACTGGGCGTGCCAAAAATGTTCGCATCGGTTTTGACACCTGTCGAACTATCAACACGTGGGGGTGGCGGACGTAAATTTTAGTCCTGGTGCGAGCGTGCCAGTACCTTTGGGTTAGGTACAACCTTGGTGGCGGACGACGTCTGGCTGGCGAATCACCCTTGGCGAGCGGAGGACTCTGGCGAACGTGCTCGTCTGCTCCCTTCTACCTGACTTTTCGATCAAGCGACTGTACGCAAGCGTTGACAAGCCGGCGTAAAGGCTCGAACAAGACCTAAGTAAACGATTACTAGGATTTTCTACTCAACCTTTTGTAGATTGAGATAATCTTACTTCGATCCTGAGATGCAAAACAGAGCTTTAAATCAAGATCGCGGAATGAGTTTCGTCCAACCTTTGGCAGATTGGGAAAGACTGTTACCGGGATAACGACTCGATTTGTCACAAGGCGTGACGACTAGACTCGATATGTCTCAGCGATGCTTCGACACGAACGTAAGGCACTTTCGACAACAACGGCAGGTGTACGGCGACCGGTGGTGGCGTAGGTTTGAGACTTGGTTGGAAGAGTGGTCGTTTGCAGTTGGTGGAAGGCAGTTCGTGAGAAATTGCTCCGGAGAGGCTTGCAAGATTTGCGAGGCAAAAGCTTGTTGTTGTATGGTTGTGAACCATTTCTACGTTGTCCCAGAGTTCTTTATATAGTGATCTCAAAACCCCAAATACGTGTGTATCAAGCATAATGGATTCTAATATCGAATAGGATTGTATTACCTTAAACCACTTCCAATTCGGACTCCTAGAAGGACTCCAAGTCTATTCCCAAAAGGAATGCAATTTAAAATATATCGGATTACCCACTAATGGGTGACCCTTTGGGCTTCGGCCCATAGTCTCGAATAAATGTTAATTTAGGCCCAAACACTCCCTCCCTTCAAAAAAGTTAAAATTAAATTGTAAAGAAATTAGTATTTTCTCGGAGTAATTTGGCAGCGATTGTTTTGTAGGTTGCTGAAATTAGCAGAGTACTGCGACCTGGTGGGGTGTTCGTTGCAACAACTTACATACTTGATGGTCCTTTTGCCTTTGTCCCCTTTTTGAGGGAAGGAACCAAGGTATATCCTTTAAACTCTCAACCAGCACTGTTTTGGATTCTTCTCCTTATAGTTGAAACTGTTTTTGTTTTTTGTATCTCTTTGGTTCTCCTCACAAAATCATTGTTCTTTTATGAGTCTGTTGAACTAGTTATGTTGTCTATCGTTTTGTTATTTCTGAGACTAAATAACAAGAATGAAATTTTCCAAACCTTGTAAGACCTTCAGTTTATACAGGACATTTGAATGTGATTCATCTAAATATTACTTTCTGCAAAGCATGTGATTTGGCTTTTGTTAATTCGTAGCTTATGCTTTTTTTGTTGTTGTAGAGAGTAAGGCACTTCTCAGGCAGCCAAATCTTCCTATCTGAAGGTCAGTTAGAAGACATATGTACAGCATGTGGGCTAGTAGGTTTTACAGTTGTGAGGAATTGGTTATTTGTTATGATCTCTGCCACAAAACCAAGTTAAATCAGCATTCTTTTGCCGCGAGGATCTCCCCAGTTTGTATAGGGTTGTATAGGGAGTAGGCATTTGATGTGAGATGTGTTTCTCTAAAAGTTCTCTGAAAATGTAATAAAGAAACAATCATACTATAGGTACCATACCAAAAGGATGATATGACACCTCGACTCTTGTAAGTAAATGCGGTTTCAGTCTGGAACCAAGTTTATAAATATACTAAAGTATATCAAAGTTTATACCAGTCATAGTTACAAGGCTGTACTGAAAGCAAGCATTTTTTCAAAACTTTGGTCAGTAAAGTTGTATCCTTGATTCCTTTCATAAAACATAAGGGATGGTTCAGGAATACAAACTGTATTTACAAGGCAACTATGACAAGAGAGCACACTCATTCCACATTGAACTGTTGGCACTTGTAATATGTTCCCACACTGAAAGAACAAAGAAAGAAAAGAAGTCACAAGCACAGCCTTAGGAAAAACCAAGACGTGCTAAAATCTCAAAACTCTTGAAAAAACCATAGAAAAAATGTGTTTGTGCAGATTAATTTTTGGATGGACATTTTGCCTCTGTACATGTGAGATCTCTGGATGTGCTTGAATGGAGTTGTGATGTTCAGTCTATTGTGAGAAGTGTGTTGTAATCGATACCCATTGAAAGCTATGAGCAATGTGTATGAAAGCCATTGTCTGCTTGGTAGATTACTCCCGGCTCATATTGGCGAAGGTCAACTGGCGATACAGCAATGCCTGTTCATCATCCTCAGCATCACCAACAAGCCCTTTCTCACCATCGTACTCCATATCAATGACAGTTCTATCATTCACAAATAGTTCTTCTGACTCGGGAAACCGCATCTGTGAATGTTCTTCTCCTCTAGGTGAATTTTCTAGTTCTATTTGTTGCATCTCTGATTCTATTAAAACCTCCATTCGAGCACGCTCCCTGTCCCTTGGGTAGGTGCAATACAAGAATGAGTAGATAACACAACAGAGAGCCATTGGAATCCCTATTGCTGTATACAATGCCTTTGCCAATGATAAAGCATTCCCTCTATCTGTGGCAATCTCTTCAGATGCACTAGACCCTGCTGCAACTGGTTTATAACCATAAACGTGCTGTGCCAAAATCCCAACTACTGGTGGAGCGAATGATGAGAGTATGGACTCAAAAGATCTGTCCAGAGCATACACATTTGTTCGGGATCTCTCAGGAACTATCTCAGCAAAAATTGGACTGACATGGAAAATATCATCAACACATTAGTAGTGTCTTGCTATCCAGGAGAATATAGGAGACACTAAACACAAGAAACTATCGTTTCTTATATCTCAGGAATTACGTGCCGTAACTTTTTTCATATTAGAATGGATATGCAAAATTACTCTGACATCCAACAATAACCCGTCTTTTTGGTTACTTGTGATACCGGTGCAACGTATGAGTCACCATATATGTTCTTCAGATATTGAAGTGATTGTATTCATTACGAAATCAAAAGCCTAGCCACATTATCAGATGATTCATGCATACTTTAGATGATTTATTTTAGATGAAAATAGGTTTGAGAGACTAACTTGTTTGTAGCTGGACCATTCCAAGATATTAAGAATCCCATGATGAACAAAACTAAACCATGGATGACAGCTGTGGATGGATCATCAGGCAATACGAGCAGAAGAATTGCTGCGAGAGGTATCGCAGATGCTGAGCTTATCTGTGCTAGAATTATCCTTCCACCATTTGGAAAACGCACCGATAAAATATCCCCCATTTTTCCTCCAAAGACACCCCCAAGAGAGCTACCGATCACAAACAAAGCAATGAGGAAAGCTGATTTCCCATGAGAAAATCCAATAAGTTCCAGCCACATTGGTGCGAATGACAATGCTGACCAAGGAAACGAGCCAGTAACACCCTGCGCCACCACAATCTGGAAAGAAGGAATCTTAACAACCGACCTAGCTTCTTTAGCCAGCTCCTTAACTTCCGAAAAAAATGATCTACTAGGAGCCTGATTGCTTTCTTTTGTTGCACCCTCTGGAAAATGTGGATCAGTTGCATATATACGGACTAAAAGACCGACTAGAACACTAATCAGTCCAACAAGATGAAAGGAAATCCTCCAACCAGGGATTCCCATTATCGTCAATGGAGCTATCAGTATTGAACAAAGACCACCAATTATCGAACCAAAGTTGCCAGTTAGCTGTAGCCACCCAAAAGCCGTACCCCTGCTGCTATCATCAGTTGAGTCGGCGACAAGTGACTGCATAGCAGGAGCAACTAGAGCAAGGCCAATCCCATTCAAAGCTCTGGATATAGCCACCTGATCAGTAAAACCTCTATAAACCAACTCCCCAATGCTAAGCACAATAACATTACATCAAATTTAATTGTAAATGCAAGCTGAAATTCTACCATCATAGACTAACTCGAGATCAGACTAAACTAGTTTACTTGTTGTATTGACACATTAATGAATCCCAATAAACAATAAACTTTATAGAGCATAATGCTTAATACAATCACATTATATCATATATTGATACATTAACTAACTGTATAGAGCATAATGCTTAATAAAATCACATTATATCAAATCTTGATACATTAATCTACCGCACACGCTTCTACTATCATACACTAATTCGAGATCAGACTAAGTTACTCTACTTGATGTATTGATACATTAATATAACGCACACGAATCCCAATAAACAATACTCACTTTAGTCACTTATAGAGCATAAAACAAATATCAAATTACTGAATTGGGCAGACCCAAAAACTGAAATTACAACGATTAATTACCTAACCTAAGATCAAATCAAGACGGTAACTTTTCTTGTTGGGTAAAGCGAGAAATGAATTACCTGGTAGAAAGTGGAGGAAAACGCGACGAGAAAAGTGGCGGCAGCCCAGAGAAACGCGCCGAGGGCGATGACGTGGGCCCGGTTGTGACGCACGGCCAGGTAAGCAGCGATGGGGTAACAGAGTGACTGGACCATGGACCGGAAAAGAGTGAGCGACCCGAGCCCAGTGGGGTCGGTGTGGAGAGCCGCACCGACCTCCTTGTAGACTCCCGGAAGCAACGACTCGTCGGCTCGCTCCATGATTCCGGCCAAGTTGACCAGCAACAGGGTCAACGTCTCCGCCTCCATTTTGAATCTCTTTTTTGATATTCTGGGGTCTTGGTCTCTGATATTTCTGGGTTTTTAGGAGGGGGAGGAGCGTGAGGGACACGCGGCTGGGTTTAAGGTGGTGGGCTTTGACAGCTGGAACCGCGCTTTGGCGGGCTTGACCGTTACGAAGCAAAATTTTGGACCTTAATGGTGACGTAGGGCTTTGGTTAAGTTAGTTTCTAGTTTCTACTGTGTGCACAAAACAGTCCGGCCCATACACTTGAGTTTGTTTTTAAGGTTTCAAACCATAACACGTCTCTTGGAGTAACTGTCAGTGCCCTCTAAGGACCCGCCCACTCACAGCTATTGTCCGCTCTGAACCCCATACCAAACTGGCACCCCAGAGGTTCGCACGGATTTGTTCCTAAGGACTTTTCCATAGAACGTATCTCAATGTATGAAGCTAACCCTGCATATATAAATACAACATCCACTCTCTCTCGGGCGATGTGGGATGCGTGACCTACCTACCGGCTAGCTTTGCTAGCCAAGTCAGGTCAGGTCATCACATGCCCCTAACATTTGTTGAAGGCACCCAACACCCGAAAAGAATTTGAGGAGTTTAAGTTGATTAGTAATGGTATTCTCGTTCTAGTATTATTGACGATCTCCTTGAATAAAAGTTTATGGTTATACTTGGTCGAATACTTACCGTAGCTAGGGGTTTTATTTTGGATAGTTAATTAAGTCCCACAGGCCACACTATTTATGCATGATAATGCTATACCTAGCTAGCATTCAAAATTTATATAAATTCTGATTGGTGCAACTCAACTACCAGCGGTCCTTCATCAATTTAATTTAGGGAAAGTTTTCGTTTGACACTCGAAGTTTGAGGATTTACAACCAGGACACGAAGCTGCACTGTGCTGCAGAGAGGATACGGTGACACTGCACTTGAGTCTTTAGGGTGATCGAGACTGAGATTCTGTGTGAAATTTACAATCACTACGAAGCTGCACTGTGCTGCAGAGAGGGACCTCTCACCTCTATCCATGGCTGGACAGTTGAGATTGATGAAGAGCAACCTGATATGACAGCTAGCTCAATTAATCCTTATGCACAAGATTTGAATGATTATTGTTTGGCTAGAGACAGGTCAAGGAGGGAGATTAAGAGGCCTAACAAGTTCCAATGATATTAGAGTCGTTGGCCTTGGAAAGTTGTGAGTTGGGGGGGTTTTATGCTTGGGACCTGTTACTGGTATTTATCTCTCTTTAAAGCTGTGTTTCTCTTTATAAGTAAGTGGTGGAAGGCTGAAGAGGAGTTTTTTTGATGAATTAATGAAATAGAAAGCTTATTGAAGCTATTGTTCCAGATCTTCTGTCTCTGTTTACCTTTTCTCTCTCCCTATTCTCTTAGCTGAACTACATCAGGTGGTATCAGAGCCACCAGGCTTGGGGACCCAGAGCAACCTTATGGTTCGTGGTGGAAGCCGTGGTGGGCGCGGGCCTCAGGGACGTGATCTCCGTGATATCGAGAATGAGGAATTGAAGAGACAGGTGCAGCAATTGTCAGAGCGATTGGAACGCTATGAAACTCGGAGTCGTGAAGAGGACGAATCGGCCTCTGACGACGAAGACGAAAACCCCTTTCACCGTTGTGCTTCGCGGGAAGAGCCAGGTGGAGAGGGCAGGTATGATCGTGCTGGGCTGTTTGATATGAAGGTGGAAATCCCTGAATTCGAAGGGAAGATCAAACCTGAGGTGTTTGTGGATTGGCTGAATACAGTGGAAAGAATCTTTGACTACAAAGAGATGCCAGACCATCGGAAAGTGAAGGTGGTTGCTGTGAAGTTGACAAAGAACGCATCAGCTTGGTGGGAGCAACTGAACATGAAGAGGCTGAGAATGGGAAAGTCACGAATTACCACATGGGAGAAGATGAAGAAGGCATTAAGAGGAAAGTTTCTGCCGGACGATTATCTTCAAGAATGGTACTCAAAGTTGTACAATTTTCCACAGGGAAGCAAGTCAGTGGAAGAGTACACTGAGGAATTTGATTTGCTCATGACTCGTTGCGGTGTCGATGAACCGGAGGAGCAAACCATTGCTCGTTATTTAGGTGGGCTGCGGAGAGAGATTCATGATGTGGTGACATTGCAGCCTTATTGGTCGTATGATAACGTTTACAAGCTTGCTGTTAAAGTAGAGAAGCAATTGAAGCAGAAGGCTAACCGCACCACTGGTGGGTTTGGTATTCGCAATCCCATTCGAAAGGAGCAACCTATAGAGGCTGTGCGGGAACAAGAAAAGCGTAATCCTAAGCTATTTGAGAAGGGAGTTGGTAGTTCAAGCTCTAGTCGACCGACGGGTCAGAGCAGCAGAGTGGTGAAGTGTTTCAAGTGTTCAGGCCTGGGGCATGTACAAGCTGATTGTCCAAATAGAAGCTTCATTAACTACACTGAAGAGGCCTTGCCTTTGGATGATTCAGTGAAAGATGATGATGCTCCTATATATGATGAAGACAGAGACGACAAAGCAGATGTCACATGGAGTGATCAGGGTGAAGCCTTAGTCATTCGACGAAGTATGAATACTTCCAAGGTTGAGAATCATGATTGGCTGCGGCATAGTATCTTTCATACTAGGTGCACAGCTAATGGGAGGATATGTGATGTTATAATAGATGGTGGGAGTTGTGAAAATGTTGTATCGGAAGAGATGGTGGACAACCTCAAGCTGAAAGTTGAGAAGCGCCCAACTTCTTACAAGCTTGCTTGGTTCAAGAAAGGAGTCGAGGTAAGTGTTGATAGGCGTTGCTTAGTTTCATTTTCTATTGGAAAGTCATATAAGGATGAAGTTTGGTGCGACGTGGTACCTATGGACGCATGTCACTTATTATTAGGCAGGCCATGGCAGTATGATCGAAGGGCTTTTCATGACGGATACAAGAATACATACACCTTTGTGAAGGATGGAGTGAAAGTGACTTTGGGGCCGTCAAGAAGTGAGACAGCATCCAAATGCAACACAAAAGAAAGGGCTACATTCCTTAGCATGGCAGAATTTATGGAAGAAATTCAAGAAGGGACTGAGGTGTATGCTTTGGTGGTGCAAGAGGTGAATGAAGGAAATACCATTCCCCAACAACTTAAGCCTTTGTTTGAGGAATTTTCTGATGTCATACCTGATGAATTACCAACTGGCCTACCACCTATGAGGGATATTCAGCACCAAATTGATTTCATCCCAGGAGCTACTTTACCTAACAAGGCTGCCTATCGAATGAGTCCTGCTGAGCACCAAGAGTTGCAGAGACAAGTCAAGGAGTTGATTGAGAAGGGGCTGATCCGAGAGAGCATGAGTCCATGTGCCGTTCCAGCTCTTTTGACACCCAAGAAAGATGGGACTTGGAGGATGTGCGTGGATAGTCGAGCTATCAATAAAATTACGGTGAAGTATCGTTTTCCTATTCCTCGTCCGGATGATTTGTTTGATATGCTAAGTGGCTCTCGAGTGTTTTCTAAGATTGATTTGCGGAGTGGGTACCATCAAATTAGAGTGAGACCTGGAGATGAGTGGAAGACAGCCTTCAAGACTAGAGACGGTTTGTATGAGTGGCTTGTCATGCCATTTGGGTTATCAAATGCGCCAAGTACTTTCATGCGCCTCATGATTTACATACTTCGACATCTGATTGGTAAGTGTGTGGTTGTTTACTTCGATGATATTTTGGTGTATAGTTTGAATGAAGAGCAGCATGTTGAACACCTTAGAGAAGTATTACAAGTTCTGTGAGAGCAAAAGTTGTATGCCAATTTGAAGAAGTGTGATTTCTTAACTGATAGCTTGGTGTTTCTTGGGTATGTTGTTTCAAAGGAGGGAATTAAGGTTGATCCAAGCAAGGTGGAGGCCATTCTGAATTGGCCAACTCCTACTAATACTCATGAGGTACGAAGTTTTCATGGGTTAGCATCTTTTTATAGAAGGTTTATTTCAAATTTTAGTTCAGTCATAGCTCCCCTCACTGATTTGCTCAAGAAAGGTGAGTTTGAGTGGAGTAAAGAGACTGCTGAAAGTTTTGAGTTAGTGAAGAGGAAGATGAGTTCTGCCCCTGTTTTAGCAATGCCAGATTTTGAGAAAATATTTTCTTTGGATTGTGATGCTTCCCATAAAGGAATAGGAGCTGTTTTGAGCCAAGAAGGAAAACCGATTGCATTCTTTAGTGAGAAGCTCAACGATGCAAAGCGTCGCTACTCAACTTATGACGTGGAGTTCTATGCAATTGTCCAGGCCTTGCGACATTGGCGTCATTATCTGATTCACAAAGAGTTCATTTTGTTTTCAGATCATGAGGCTTTGAAGTATGTCAATGGTCAACACAAGTTGAATGCTAGACACGCTAAATGGGTGGCTTACTTGCAGGAATTTACTTTTTCAATTCGGCATAAGTCGGGAGTCCAGAACAAAGTTGCTGATGCATTGAGTAGGAGGTCGCTTTTGTTGAATACTATGCAGGCCTCTGTTATTGGGTTTGGAGTTTTAAAAGATCAATATGCTGATGACCCTGACTTTGGAGAGATTTTGAAAGATTGCCAAGAAGGGAAAGAGTCTAAGTTCTTGCTGCATGATGGGTATTTGTTTTATGGCAGCCGCTTGTGCATACCAAGATGTTCTTTGCGCACTGTTATAATAGCTGATTTGCATGGTGGCGGTCTTGGGGGACACTTTGGGCGTGACAAAACTTTGGGGTTGGTAGTTGAGAAGTTTTATTGGCCTAGAATGCATCGCGATGTTACTAAGCATGTGGAGAGATGCCGGGAGTGCCATATAGCCAAGAGCAAGTCTCAGAACACAGGTTTGTATACTTCACTGCCGGTTCCCGAATCCCCTTGGGAAGATGTCTCTATGGACTTTGTTTTGGGGTTGCCAAGGACAAGACGTGGAGTGGATTCTATTCTTGTCGTGGTAGATAGATTCTCCAAGATGACACATTTTCTTCCCTGCACCAAAACCTTTGATGCCACTCATGTGGCTCAGTTGTATTTCAGAGAGATTGTCAAACTTCATGGGGTGCCTAAGTCTATCACATCTGACCGCGATCCTAAGTTTGTTAGTCATTTTTGGAGGACCTTATGGCGTAAGATGGGAACTCATCTGCAATTCAGTAGTTCTCATCACCCTCAAACAGACGGCCAGACAGAAGTTGTTAATCGGTCTCTTGGCAATCTGTTAAGAAGTCTTGTTGGTGAAGAAAAGAAGAATTGGGACCTTACATTGCCGCAAGCTGAGTTTGCATACAATATGTCGAAGAATAGATCAACAGGGAAATGCCCTTTTGAGATAGTCTATGGAGTGATTCCAAATGGTCCTCTTGATTTACTTCCTCTTCCAGTTACCAACCGAATCAGTGGGGATGCTGAAGACATGGCAGCACATATCAAGAACTTACATGCTCAAGTTAAAAGGAGGTTGGAGGAAATAAATCAGAAGTACAAGTCAGCAGCAGATAAGCATCGAAGATACATGGAGTTCAAGGAAGGAGACTTGGTCTGGATTAATCTTCGCAAGGAAAGGTTCCCAAGAGGCAAGGCTGGAAAACTTAATGCTAGGGCTGAGGGTCCTTTTCGGGTGCTGAAGCGCCTAGGAGAGAATGCATACCAGATTGAACTACCTGGAGATATGCAGGTTTCAACAACCTTCAATGTTGCTGATTTGCAGCCATACTATGAGAACATCAGTTCACAGGATTTTGACTCGAGGACGAGTCATTTCAAACAAGGGGAGACTGATGAAGAGCAACCTGATATGACAGCTAGCTCAATTAATCCTTATGCACAAGATTTGAATGATTATTGTTTGGCTAGAGACAGGTCAAGGAGGGAGATTAAGAGGCCTAACAAGTTCCAATGATATTAGAGTCGTTGGCCTTGGAAAGCTGTGAGTTGGGGGGGTTTTATGCTTGGGACCTGTTACTGGTATTTATCTCTCTTTAAAGCTGTGTTTCTCTTTATAAGTAAGTGGTGGAAGGCTGAAGAGGAGTTTTTTTGATGAATTAATGAAATAGAAAGCTTATTGAAGCTATTGTTCCAGATCTTCTGTCTCTGTTTACCTTTTCTCTCTCCCTATTCTCTTAGCTGAACTACATCAGAGATGTTACAAAATAGAGAGAAAAGAATTATGATCTTTCGGAAAACATAATCTCCAGGAGAACTAATGAAAGCAACTATAGAAAAGAATTTGATATGATTGCCATTACGTAAAACTAGTGTAAATATATATATAGCAGATCCTATATCATCATCATCATCATCATCCACAGCTCCCGGCCAATTTCCCACGTGGGAAAAGCTAGCCATGCCTCCACCGTACACGTGTACATCCACACCTTGATTCGCGCCTCCTTGCCCGTCGCAGTCTCTCCCAGGCGCCCGCGCACAACGCCTCTAATTGCGTTTTCAGTAACTCCCTTTTGCACATTGCCTGCTGGTTCATTTGCTCAAGGTTGAAGATGAAGTGGCTCTGACGTCTACTTGTGCGTCATATGGCTGTCAGTTACAGCTCAGTCATTATACCTAGCTAGCTATAATGGTTACTTTCTTTATCTTCTTCCTTTTTGAGTATCGGAATCAGTGGGGGTTCGTTTTGGTGAATCATATCTACAGGTTATGGGAGCCCTAGCGCGCAGCGCTGACATGCCTGTTATATATAGGCCTCATGCATGCATGACTCCCATTTTGTACTCGGTGCTCCATGAAAAACCCGCAAGCTCTGCAGAAGATCGTACTACACAGTTGCAAAGAAACAGAGACCTCCTAATAACAGATCGAACCAACACAATATATATCAAAAGAAATGCAACGAACTTTTAAAAGTGAGAAATTCAACCAGCAGAGCTATAGGTAATTTGGGGCGTCTACGTTAATTTTGATTATTCTATAAGAATTTCAAATTCTTAATCCTGATACGACAGGAAGATCGAACTAAAAGCTTGCACATATATGTTGCATGTGACTTTAGAAGAGACATAACATCTCAACTCAATCTGAGTGGCTTTTGCTGGCTACCAATAATCACCTACATCCATCTTCTACAATTCAGAAGAGATGAGGAAATATATATAGTGGGGAACATGTAGGGTTTCATGAGAACTACTGGAGACCCGTTGAGGCAGACATGGATTATGTTTCTAGTTATGCAGTGAAACTCAAATCCCCAATATCGCAAACAACAATGGTACCTATAATTGGAGATATTAAAAAAACCACATAGTACTGGAAATATTGATCGAGTTCCAAACCACATTGTCTATTATTAAAATTTAAAGGTATCCTTACCTATATATATATATATATATATATATATATATATATATATATATATATATATATATATGCCTCTTATTTATCTCAACACTAATATAGACTTTATCAAACATCGATCACTATGGCCTCAGAAAATGTTACTTCTCTTTCAGCAGTTTCAAAATGGATTTGGAACTTCTTAACACTTTCAGGAAGTATTAGACTATTAGTCATCTGCTTTCATGTTTTTGAATTGGTTTGATTTCATTCCACTTTGCCCAGAAGCAGTACGTGCATCTATTGGAATGGTAGAGTAAAAAAAGCTATTTACCCGAAGTTTTTTTTTTTTTTTGAATCTATTAACGACGGTATTTTCAAAAGCTTTCTAGGCCCATAGACTAATCCGCGCAGGAGATCATGTCAAAACGCTTCATCCCCCTGGCCACCAAGAATAAATTGGGATTTAAACTCCAATTAGCGTCGGCGGGATTCGAACTTGGATATGAGAGATTCTCACACAAAAACTTTTACCAACTCGACCACATGTGGTGGTTTTTGACCCGTAGTTTACATAACCTTCTAGACAGCCCGAGTTTATCAAATTACATATCATAGCTAGTCATCAAAGCAAATTCTATATGATTAAATTAACCTTAATTAATACGTATCTGGAGAATAATATCAACGGTAATTGGAGACATCAATATATATATATATATATATATATATATTAATACTTAGTCAAGAATTTTTTTTTTTTTTGCTACGACTTAGTCAAGATTTTGGACCTTTGAATTTTCAGCCAGACTTCTAACGTATGAGCAATAATGCAATACTTTGTGGCTTTTTTAAGTGTTGTTTCTTCAAAGAACAGACTTTTCTATAGTGGGCTACCTAACTGAAATTGGACGTACGAGGACAGAGACTTGACTAAGAATCTAAGATGCCAATTACCATTTCATTCGTTTTTACAATTAAAATGTTAAGCATGATCTAGTTGATTGGGTTTATAGGATGTTTAGCCCCCTCCACTAAAACCTAATTGCTACAAATAATGGTCCAAACCCTAGGTTCTACTTCTAATTATTAGGACCCTTCTAAGTTCTAACTATTCTTTCCATAAAGCATGCCTTCTACCATTCTTCTGCATATATGTTAACGACGACGTTCTAACATTTCAAGCTAGCTTCAATGTCAGTGGTCTAAGCCACGAGTTTAAAGTTCTTCGATGGAGTACTACTGAGTCTTCAAGACTCGCTTACGTCACGTTAGGGTTTTCACCCGTCATGGATAATAAATTTTAATTTGTGTAATTAACTAAGAAATATTAATAAACAAGAAGGAAAAGAGATTCTTGAAGAGAATAAGCAGAAAAAGGAGGCACCGGCCTTGAAATACGAATGATTGACTCTTTGATAGTAAGAGAAGAAGAAACATGATCATTCGTAATTCATATGTAGCTCTTTATTGGCGTGCAAAGACACACAAATCCAATAATGAGCTAATTAACATAGACGTCTTCAATTAATTGATGATCAAACCTCAAGCTACCCTTTAATTAGGGCATCTCTAGTAGTAAGTTGTCAATGCTATTTTAGTTATTTGATTATTTTGATATACGTGCGATCAATGTCAAAGATTTGTACGATATTTAAATTTCTTTCAGAATATATTTTATTTTCAAGTTTCAAGCGAAGTCGAAACTCTGAAAAATAAACTCTAAAATCTAAACTCTAAATCCTTGATCTTAAATCCTTAAGGATCAGACAGATGATGCGGTGCAAATTATATATGAGTTGGATTCGAGGAGCAATATTGAAATTTGGTGGTATTGCAGTCTTGTAGAGTGTAGTGAGATGTTTTTCCCCCTTTCTGAACAAGATGGTGAAGTGAATGAGAGTTTACGGCAGGGTTTGTGTCCATGTGAGGCTGGGGACTGATGTGGGAGAGGAGTGAGGACAAGTGAGTGAAAAGGTACATGGCTTGAGGAGATATGAGAGAATTATAGACATGATGAAGTGAAGCACATCATTGCTAATTGCCAGAATATCGTGTTATTCTCTGGCATGGGCCATCAGTTACCATAATTCCAAAACATACGAGTCACTTATCACCACATCAATCTATCCTCATGATCATAACCAAGATTCATGATTCTAATTTGATTTTCTTGGAGAATTATTGTTAATTTTATCGTCCTTTTTTATTTGTATTTTCTGATATTTGTACTGTTTATAATCATATTGATATTCCAACTAAATACTGAGATTATATGTGTTCTAGCTTTCACATTGTTAACTTAGATGACCCTAACTATTGTTAGACATAGTTTAGGTTCTCAAATCCTCAGGGTCTTTCCACTAAGAGATCCCTTTTTCTGTGCATTTTAAGAGATCGATTATTAGGCCAACTTTTTGATTGAATTTTTACATCTCCACCGTTCAACATTCATGTCTATATGGGTAGATCATATCTGAAAATTTTCATTCCATTTGATAATCGTTAGAGTATTTAAAATTATAATTTACAAATAAAAACATGAACGGTTCAAGTTTGACAGATTGCATACGTCCATTGATTTCATCTAGTTAGATGCCTTAATAATCACCATTTTAGCAAAAAATTTACATAAATGATCTACACATATAAACCTAGTAATTGAACGGTACAGATGTAAAAATTTAATCAAAAAGTTAACAAAATAATCGATCCCTTAAAATACACAAAAAAAGATATGCCCTACTCAAACCCTAGCTTTTTCAATCCTCAATTACCAATTAAAGTTCTCATAATAGAAAAGCACTCATTCAGAGATAAAGTCGCTAGGGTTTTTGAACCGCGGTTAAATTTTCTTCTCACGCACCAATTATTCCTTCATTATTTGGGGAATGATTATTGTCGAGGGATATCCTCGTTTTCAGGCGGTTGTGCAGCAGTAATCTGATTACCCCTCACACTTATGCTTGCAAAGATTTATCAAAGGTATATCCTTGTGGTACAGTAATCGAGTCCCTATTTATACTTAACGGAAGAATTAAACTCAAAAAAATTAACGGAAGAATCTAGCACTACACATTACACTACTCTTAATGGAAGTCTCAAAGAATTTTGGTGATCTTCAACCTAGCTAGCTAGACACGCAGAAGGTATTTTACCTAAAAGGAGTGAGGGGTGAGGGGATTGCAGTAATTCATGAGCATAAGACTTCTCACAAGTCGTTTCATTATCGACTTTCTGATTGCGGCAGGTAAGGATTTCCCAAATCTTTCCACCAACACCACCATCATATCAAGATGATCTATATGCTTCAAAAGTGAAAGCCAATTAAGGGATCCTCAAATAGCTAGAGATGAACGATCAAATCGATAATCAACTTGCTACATAATCGATCCTTGAGTTTGTTAAAAACAGCTACAACTTAAGGTAACAAAATGAGCTAGATAATTAATCAAATAGTGGAAAATCAACATATAATTCAGTTCAATTATAAGAAGACTGTGGGCACGACGTTAATGGCTTTTTGGCCTATAAAGTCCAAGAAGGTCTGCACAGTCCCTTCCTATGGATAAAAACCTTTGGGTGTATGTATTAGCTAGCTTAATATATGTATATATAGTAGCTATGAAGTATACTTGCATATAAGGTCTTATTAATTAAGTACTACTATTCAAATGTTGATAAATATCAGGGCTTATGTGATGAGAAAAATACAAAGTACGTCGAATATTGGAAGAGCTAGCTAGCACTGGCTTTATTTGTCTTCTGGAAGGCAATTTGCTAATATTCTTGTGCTGTAATTCCTAAATACAATAATAACCACACATCATAAAGGCTTGAAAGTTGAATCAAAAGTAATCAAAGAAGAATAATAGGAATGGGGATATATACTTGTAGTATATAAAAACAATAACACGAAACAACTAGATTCTCTGTTATTTACATGACTACATATACATATACGATAACTAGCATATATGCACTTCTCTCAAGATGAGTGCTCACTCTCAAACCTAGCCGTCGTTAATTGGCCGGCTAGATCTCCAAGGTCGTCTTTCTCCGACCCCTCCCTCTAATGGCATCTCCTCTGAGTTGCCTCTAAGGAGACTTCCATCGTCTTCACAAACTGTGTCTCAACGATCATTTATTGGGGCAAATCGAGTCAGATCTCGTCAGGAGTGTGCTTGGGCTGATGGTTGTGCGGTGCTGCTTCCAAGCTGGTTAAGCGTCGAGCTACAACCATGGCATGGATTTGCTGTATATGTGCTACAGCGTTGAAGAATCTGAATGGAGGTCTCACCCATCCTCCCGAATACAGAGATCTTGCAAGCGACTGACTTTGTTTAGATCTCGATGAACTGAACAAGGGTAGTGGAGACGCTGCCTTCAATTTATTTCAGGTGAAGGCTTGCCGATCGGCGTCAACATCTTAGACGGCGGCGAAAACAAGTTGCGGGTGGCTAGGGCAACATTTTCTTTTTGGTCCCTATGGATTGCTAATTGGGCTTCGAGGTTTCTGTTTAATTTTTTGACCTAATTTTCTTTGGTCCAAAATCTTTAGCTAGTTTTATTTAAATTAGCCTATTACAATACTTTGTCAGCATTGGTAGTATACTCGCTTCAATAAGTGAGCATGAGTACCGTCAAATGATTAGGCCTAGTTCTATGTATCGTTGTGGTTTGTCCCACAAACTTTTTATCTATCCTTAGTCGGTAGAGGGAGGATATGTAATGGTCTTTTCTGGCTTGAGAATTAATACAATAAACTTGATTTCTTAAAAAACTAGCATATATGCAAAATGCACCTACATTCTACGTAGAATAGAAATAGAATATTAAAGCTACAATGTTATTCGTCAGAGTATATATATTCTTCGCTTGATTATTCAAAATTTAATAACCTGTAGAAAACTTTCATTGGGAAAAAACCTGTAGAATACTTGATTAATTTATAATTATTTACAGCAAAATGATAATGAGAGGTGCATGGTGACTGATTAATAAGGCTAAGAACAAAAATTAATTAGCTAAGGTATAGCTACCTAGCTTCTCCATCAATTATCACCACCACAATATGACCATCTCCATTCAGCAGTATTCGCCATCTTCATTATCTACTTAGCTAGCTTAGAGGTCTAGTCTGAAGGGCAAATCCATGAATCAACCGTAGCCTCACCTCTAGTGTTTGATCTCGATGAATTGACTATCGCATGATCCAAATTAGGCCTCAGTTGGTGATTTTGATGGTCTAGTACCCCTCTCCCATCACTAACGGCGCCCATTAATCCAAGTCCATGATCTCTCCATCTAACACTATGATCATCATCACTCCTCAATGGCAGCATTGTTGACCCATCAGAAGCACCAAGGTTTGTGTTTAGATAGCCATGGCTCATAGTCATACCCAATTGATCTTCAAGAGAATGTAAAGGCAAAGAAGTACTGTCCCTATTAGGCTTTGTCCCAAAGTTAATTGAGGAAGAGTGGAATGGAGGTGGCTGCTGCTGCTGCTCATGATGATGGGGAAGGGATGACTGAAATGCACTGAGGATTGGAGTTTGCATGTTTACCATCATATTATGATGATGAGGTAGCTGTTTCCCAATATGGCCTTGATGAGTGAAAGTAAAGTTGTTCATATCATGAGTAGTACTACTAGTGGCAATATTAGAAGCGTTAACCATACCAACACTATTCCTCATCAACAATGAGGAGGAAGAAGAAGAAGATAGAAATGGGGTTTGGTGAACCTTTTGAGCAGAAGGACGTAAAGGGTAGACAGATCCAGACCCGAAGATACTATCCAGCCTCCGAGAGTAGGATGACGAGCCTGCAGAGAACGGCGGTGCTGGGATCCCAGTGAATTCCTGCACCATTGCTCGGAAATTCGATGTGTCGGTGGTCAGAACAGTCGTGGGCGCCCTTCTGGAAGCTCTCGTCCTCTTCTTCGAGTTTCTGATCAAATTATTGGGCTTGGCAGACGAATAGCTACCCCGTGGTGTACCCGATATCGATGGAGCTTGAGCTGATGATGATGAGCCTGGTAGGTTTGCAATCGAGTTGGCTTGTTGATGATCGGATCTATTGGTGGTGGAGTTCGGTTGATGATCGGATCTTTGATTGAGCAGGAAATTGTGGCTTGAAGAGTTTGGTGACTGAGATTGAGACAATGCCTGGAGATAATTGGATGAAAGATCGAAAAGTGTGTTGGGTTGGTGGTGGTTTTGGTATTGGGAAAACAGAGTCGGGGTGTTGTCGGAGCCGGAGGAGCCACCAAATTGCATATTGGGATGAGAAGAATTCACAAACCCGGAAACGGATTTAGGCCGTGAAACAATATCGAGTTCCTGATCATCACCTCCACTTGAAGACATGCTTCCACTGTTACCAGAATCCATAGCTAATTAGCTTGATAGCTTGAAATCAAAGAAGGAGGGGTAGATGAAGCTAAAGGAGCCAATAACTATAATGAGAGCACTGAAAAATTAAGAACCCGTGAAGAGGATGTGTATGTCATGATGAAGCCTGGATCTGCAAAATGGAAGCAAATCTTTTCCTTGTCTTTCACTTGGAGATGCCGAGAGATTTTTCTATTAAAAGAAGAGAGAATATTAGAGATCTTCACTATGATTACTATATATGTGAAAGCCTGAAAGAAACAGATAGGAGGGGGAGGAGGTTATCTTTTCTATTTCCCTTTTCTGCTCTGGGAAGTAGCTGCTAGGGTTTCAGAGAAGGAAAAGGAAAATGAAAGAGGAGGAAAGGTTATTTATTTAAGCTTTTATTCTGGGGATCAGACAAATAGGAATTTTAAAAAAACGAAAAAGAAAAGCTTAGAAGGATCGTCTAGATAAGAGAGTGCAGCGTGGGGTCGCCAATGGAGTAGGAAAGAAAGAGGTGCCGGTGGCTGGCAACGGGTCAAACTCAAAGTGAAGGGTGAAAGAGAGAGGGAGAGAGGGAGAGAGAAAGAGAGGGTTATGATTATGGAAGGAAGAAAGCGATGTTATTTTGAAAGGTAAAGGTTGCAAATTGTACAGAATTATTACGCAGAAAATGAAAAGTAATAGATAGATAAATTATTGGATTAAAGTGAAATTAATGAAACAACGAGAAAACGAAATTGGAAGTACAGAAAGGAAACAGGTGAGCTAACAACTAAATGGGATAGACCAGAAGTGAACGAAACGACTACCTAGTCTAGCCTCTACCACTAATTACTAGGTTGAAGACTTGAAGTTTCTCCATTTGGGTTTGTGTATTGAACTTCCTCTTTCTATGTTTACACTGGAAATGAAATGCGATTATAAAGATTTGTACAAAGATTTGGTATGTGCAGGCTTTCGGTATAATATATTTCCTCACAAATTAGGTGAAAGTATAATTAACGAGTCGTCCTGTAGAGTTGTCACATAAAATCGTTACTAAAGTAAGTAAATTTTACGTACATTCTACTGAGACCAGACTCACAATTAAAAATTAATCTGTATTACCACATAGATACTTACAAAGTAAGATGGTTTTGCAGATTAATCCTGACGTCATTTCCTCAAGCCGCATAACCTAAAACCTCTAGGCTGAGGGGTGAAATTTCCATGCCCGGCCCCTTCTAATTATGTTTATGTACATGTTCTTTATTTATTTTTGTATGCAATTTAATCTCCATTGTAAATTCCATTTGCTGCCGTTCTTGATTCATTCCTTCTCCTTAATAGTGACATGTGATCGAATGTGGCCTGTTTCTTAGAAGCTAGCAAACAATCTACCAATTAATTGGTATAGTTTCTCTAATATTTCCTCTTCTGTGAATCTCTAAGACTTCACATTACCTAAATAGAGTATAACAAAGGTTACAAGTTTGATACCAATCTAGACATAGACCAGTTGCTTTAATCTCTACAAATACAAAATATTTTAGAAATTTGCTCATTTAAACGGTTTAGTATATACAATACACTCAATTATACGATATAGAGTCGTGTAACATGGATCAACAATGCAAGAAATTCCATTGGTTTGGGCTATAACCCAACTAAACAAATGGCCCAATGGTCTCAACATTCAATACCCACATAGCTTGCGATTTCTGTATTCCGGTTTCAGCATAGCATTCTCCCCGATTGCTTCAGCCGATTTTCGCTGCCAAGAACAACAGTGATTTTCTTCCTTTATTATTTTGAAGAGAAAATTTTGTTTCTCTTTTGATGATTCAATTTAAGGTGATTTTTGTGGATATGTAAGTATTTCTCTCGTGGGCGTCGTTAGATGAAACACATTTCTGAAACATATATACTCAACTGTGTATTGAATTGTAGACAATCTCATTAGTTTCCTAATTGGATGCAAATGGAGCAATTCGAAAGTAGTCGGCCATGTACGAGGGTGTCTATTTTATTGTCTTAAAATGTGTTCTTTTTGTTCCCCTTGTTAAGTGAATGCTTGATTTCTTGAATTAGTGGATTGATGATTTTAGTGGATATCCAAGTCCTTTTAAGATGTTATGACTGCGTCGACTAAGTGAGTTCTTCCTTAATTGTCCTGGATCTCTTTTCATACCTAGATTCTTCGGATTGCTAATTTGCTATTGCTTACAAGAAGCTTGGCATGGTTGTTTACTTATCAGAAGTTGAAGGATGAAGTTATAGGAGGTGCAGCATCTCAATACTTGTGAGAATAGTGCTTGTAAGCAACCTATGTTTGACAGATGCATCATGTTAGTTTAGTATTAGTTCAAGTGAAAGTTACTTAGAAAAGGCTTTAGGGCAAAGTTTCTTTGTGGAACTTAGTAAGAACCATTGAAAGCCCTGTTATAACATCAATAATAAGCTAGGTGGATATAACAGTAGTCAGTAGACAAAACTTAGAAGCTAGAAATGAAGCTAGAAGGGTTTTATTTGAGGTTTAGATAATTGGCCAAAAAGAACAGAGCAGAGAGATAAGAGCCTGATAGTGATTCTAGGTAGCAATAATTTATGATCATCAAAAACATGAAATGCAATGAGAAGAAACGAATCGAGTCTATTCAATAACCTGCATCACTACGCCACTTATATGTATAACCACACTGCTTGTTCTATGAAAGAGTAATGTAGCATCTGCAAGTTATCATATTCCACTGTAAAATATTGTTGAAATGTTACTCTAGGTTTTTCCTGTAAGCTGTTGACTTGTGTTGAAGAGATTGAACCTGAACTCAAAACTGCAACTGCAGATTTTGGGACCTAAAGTTCTACTTCAAGCTTGATCTGTAATTTATTAGAGCTAGGTAGCCAGCAAGCTAGCTTTTCAATTGGAATTGGCTCAGTACATTTTGATCCAATAGGAAGAGGTTGCATATATGTGAAGATTGGGTTGTTATGAGTCTTTTGACTTTCAAGGAAAAAGAAAAAAGCTCATACCCGAAACTTTCATTCTAAGCGTACAAGTGACCATTAGTTTACTTCCCAAATCACGCAGAAATGAAGTATGTAATATACACTTGAAGAATTGCAGGAGAAAACATATCTCTCCTCCATTCTTCTTACATAATAATTAAGATGGGATTTGTGGGGAGTATTTATCTCCTCACTCGATCAATACACTATTGCAGACAAGGCCTGAAGCGACGGCGAATCAAAAGGTAAAAAAAATTTCGTCGCTTCAACACTTCCAAGCGACGAATATTGGACTCGTCGCTTGGAATTTCACGAGCGACGCATTTTGCTTAAGATTCTTCGCTCACAAGTTATTGAAGCGACGAATATTAGTAGTTTGTCGCCTCCTTTTATCACAGAACCAGGTTTTGGAAAATTTACCGACGAACATTCAATATTCGTCGCTCTCTAATTATTGAAGCGACGAATGCACTTCGTCGCTCTAGTATAACCGAAGAGACGAGAAATAGAAATATTCGTCGCTTCATTATTTTAATTTGCCTTTGTACTTCCTCTTACGTGGACACTCTATATATAGGTAAAAAAAATTGGTACTGTTTCATTTCGAGAAACTGAATCTGTTCTTGGAGGAGAAGAGGGAGAAATTAGAAGAAAGTGAGTTTGGAAGGCTTTTGTTGCCAATTCTTTGATTTTTGAGTAAGGTTAGTGCAATTTTCTTCTATTTATCCCTCTTTGTGAGCATATTATGTATTAATTCATGAGAAATGGTTGTTTATGTTGGTTAATAGAAATTGGATTTAGGGTGTTGAATTTTATGTTTTGTTGTTGTTTTAGTGTTAGAATATGGAAATTGTGATAAACCATGGAATGAGTTCATTGAAAATGTTAGAATTTTGGTGAAATTTAGTAAAATTGAGATTATGTTAGTTTGTGAAATTGTGAAATTTAGTGAAATTGGGAAATTTAGTGAAAATGATATTTTGTGAAATAGTGAAATAGTGAAATCTAGTGATATTAGAATTTTATGGTAGATTATGTTGAAATTATTAATTAATGATGTAATTGGTTTGTGTTGTGTGTGGATTGTAATAGTTAGGGTTTCTGAAACATGCGAGTGGCTTAGTGATGGAGTGTGGTGCTGTGTGTAAATTTATAGTTTCATATTATATATAATTGTGGTGTTTATCAGCTTAGAACTCCCGTTTGAGAATCAACAACTCATCTAGTTGATCGAGATAAGTTGTTGATTCTCGAATTGTGCCATTTTTGGACACTTTAGGCGAACACGACTTTATTGATCTTTTTGCTATTCATGTGGTTTCAGTTTCAGTTTTGGGATATAGTTTCGACAATGTCTCTCTACAATGTTCCTCGAGTGCAAATTAGGTTGTTTAGATTTTTGTGCACTTGAGGAACTGTAGGGAGATGCTGCCGAAATTTCTCAAAACTGTAGCAGAAACCACATGGGTGCAAGAGGGTTAACCAAAGTCGTGTTTTCCTGAAGGGGATAGGACCCAACCTGGAGGAATAAGGAGACGAAGTGTTGGGACAGGTTTGATTGTATCATAACTGTTGTATGCTAACCTTATGCATACATGGATGATGTCCCCGACAAATCTTTTATGAATCATCATTATACACACCCTAACTACATAACAGGCGTAGTTAACTTCATCAATTTTGTGAAGACTCACACTATTGAAACCCAATATCTCCCTTGCCCGTGCACAATTTGCAGAAATGATCCTTATTATAAGGATATCGTAGAGATTTATCATCACTGCATGCACCATGGTTTGGATCCGACTTACACAGTTTGACACATACACGGGGAAGTTTCTGGTCAACTGGCAATGATCAGTCGACGGAGACAATGGCTTCAAGGCAGAGTCGAGGCTTCCAGTGTTGTCGGTCCTTTAGTGATTCCGCATGTGGAGATTATACAAGATGTATTTCTATACTATCCTGGATACCATGGAGATGCACAGCATAATGTCGTTGAAGAAAATGCTGAAGTTCACTTCAATGACATGGTAGATGATGATTATGCTAAGTATGAAAGGCTTCTAAGGGAGTCCCAAACCCATTGTATGAAGGGAGTGAAGAAACTGTATTAAGTGTCATATTACATGCAATGAAAATTAAAGTTGAAAATGGATGGTCGGATATGAGTATTGATAAATTGTGTGGATGGTTGCATAAGTTTTTTAAAATGCATAATTTCCCTGTGAGTTATTCGAGAATTAAAAAAATCATGAAAGATCTTTCCATTGGATATGAAAAAATTCTTGTTTGTGAGTTCAACTGTTACCTATTCAGGGGGGCTGCAAATAAAACTCGTAGGACTTGTCCAGTATGTGGTGCTCAAAGATATAAGCCAGATACGGATGACATTCCAAAAAAGGTAATCTGGTATTTTCCTCTCACTCTAAGGTTGAAACGCTTATTTATGTCTCTACACACAGCAAAACATATGCGATGACATAAGAAGAGGCGACTAGATGAAAGTACTATCCAACACCCATCTGATGGAGAATTATGACAACATTTTAACAGACCATTTCCAGGTTTCGACGACATTAAAGGAATAAATGTCCGGCTTGGAGTGACAACTGATGGTTTCAGTCTATTTGGAACAATGACAACCCAACATAGTACATGACCCATGGTTGTGATGCCATATAATCTACCCCCTAATATGTGTATGATGAAGGAATATAATATGTTGGCCGTGTTGATTCCTGGCCCTAAATCTCCAGGAAAGTGTCTTAGTGTCCTCATTCGTCCATTGATCGACAAGCTCAAAGATTTGTGGAAAAATTGAGTCTCTACTTTTGATAGAGTCGACAATGATGTATTCACGATGAAGACAGCGGTGATGTGTACTATAAGTGACTTTCCTGGTTTAGGAATGCTTGCGGGCTCAACGGTGAAAGGGTACAAGGCATGTCCAATTTGTCTAGATAAGCTGATGGCGAAGCATATTTATGGGAGAATTGTTTATGAAGGGCATCAGAAATGGCTGGACGAGAATTCACCAATGCGATCCAATTTGACATTTAATGGGAAGCGAGAGTGGGGAAAAAAACCAGCTCATAAGAACAGAGATGAAATTTTGGAGGAAATTAGGTCACACAGTTATGTCACTCTTAGCCAGCATCCGGATTTTCATGTTCCTTAATCAGCACACAACAGACAATGTTGGACCTACGAGAGCGTATTCTGAATGCTTTCCTATTGGTCATCGTTGTTACACATGTACTGTTTAGATGTCATGCACCAAAAGAACGTGGGTGACAATATCCTGGCCACCATTCTTGCAATTGAAAGGAAGACCAAGGATGGTCCAAGGGCTTGCGAAGCTTTGGAGAAGAGGGGAATACACAAAAGTCAACATCAATCGGAAGCTGAAAAGAGGACGGGAAATGTTCCTCATGCACCCTTTTTAGTTTAAGAGGATCATCGTGAAGAAGTATTCGAATTGTTTCGCGGTATTAGGTATCCACTTGGCTATGCGGGAAGTTTGAGAATTAAGGTGAAACTAACCGAGAAAAAGTTCTATGGATTGAAGACGCATGATTGCCATGTCCTGCTTCAACATCTTCTTTTAGTGGTTATCCGAGGATTTTTGCCAAATAACGTCATGAAGCCATTGATAGCATTGTCAAATTGGTTTCGGAAATTATGTGCTAGGGAGTTGAAGAAGGCAGATGTCCAACAGATGAAAGATGAGATAGTGATCATTCTCTGCAATTTGGAGTTGATTTTTCCTCCACATTTCTTCACCTCTATGGTTCATCTTATGGTTTACCTTCCCGAACAAGTTATTCTTACAGGCCCAGTACAATTTACATGGATGTATCCGATGGAAAGGTATATGCACTAACCAAATATGTTTCTTTTTTTTTAAACTAAGTTGACACTAACTTTATATATGCACTAATCATATTCATCATTTTATAGGCAATTAGGTGATTATAAACAGTCAATGAGTAATACACGTTACCCGGAGGGGAGTATTGCAGAAAAGTACATATCATGGGAGTCGGTGACGTACTGTAAGTCATATTTGTAATGGGAAGAACATGAAGAGCCCAATCCCCCAATATGGAATATTAGTTGTGCTTCTCAGTTAGTTCAGCTGTGTATTATGGATACCACCGGAAATATCAGGTTAACAGAGGAGGAAACGGTTGAGGCTCACTGGCAAATTTTGACGGATACAGAAGAAGCTCAATATTACATGGACGCTCATTTGCAGATGTACATAGCGAAACATGATGACGATTACGACGAGCGCCCCATGAGGAGGTGTTTCCATCGATGGTTCTAAAAATTTGTACGAAAATTGATATTTTTTTTCTTGTACAAAGATCCTAACCCCTAAATAGTATAAAATTAACACCATCTATTCTTCAGGCCAAGAGAAGAAATGATGTTGAAGACCTTAATTTTAACAGGGCAATATGGTCATTGGCTCGAGGTCCGCAATTCACCCGGATTTATAAGGCGTGCTATGTGAACGGTATCAAGTATGTCTCATTCGATAGAGATCAAAGGCCCGTGACTCAAATTAGCGGGGTGATGTTAAGCACGAACGTTGGAAACCTGTGCCAACACTTCTATGGCCATCTTGACTATGTAGTTGAGGTATGTTATCCAGACAATTTGTCGGTCGTGTTGTTCAAAGTTATATGACACAATACTACTGACGATCTGAATGCCGAATAAATTAACACCGTCAGGGTAGATCATGGTCTGATATCAATGGATACAAACACTAGTTACTATGAGAATTCACCATTTTGTCTTGCTATCAAGGCAAAACAAATGTTCTACTTGGACGATCTTGCGGCGGGTGGTACTTGGAAGGTGGTGCAAGAAATGTCGCACCGAAATGTATACAATGCCGAAGTACTGGCAACAGAAGATAACATGCCTCCTTCAGGGAATCAAATCACAGAGCTTTACCAAGAGGACAGACTAAGTTAAATACAATTTTACCATATTGATGCATCTAATCTCCAACTCGATTTAGAAGTACACGAACAAAATGAAAAATCTAACGGTGAGGAAGAGGAAGATGACAGTGGCGATGAATTTGATGAGGAAGAGGAAGATGAAGACGATGATGGTGGAGACGACGAAGAGGTAGACTACTAGTTAATTATGGTACATGTTGTAATATGATGATGATAATATATATTTATTGTTGTAGTTTTGAACAATATTTACAATATTCTACTTTAATAAAAACATATAATTTTAAACATAACTAATCTGTAAAGTTCAATTTAAGCGACGAATATTGACCAATATTTGTCGCACTAACATTTCAAGCGACGAGTTTGTCCACAGTTCATCACTTCAGGTGAACTGAAGCGACGAAGTTGGACTTCACTAGGTTACCCTGTGAGTTGTAACTTCGTCGCTTCAAATAAAATGAAGCGACGAAGTTGTACCTCACTAGGTTACCTTGTGAGTTGTAACTTCGTTGCTTCAAATACTCTGAAGCGACGAAGTTGGACCTCACTTGGTTACCCTGTGATTTTCAACTTCGTCACTTCAGATTATATGAAGCGACGAAGTTTGAGTTATCGTCGCTAACTTAAATATGAAGCGACGAGGTTTGAGAAAGTTCGTCGCTTTAGGTAAATCAAATATGGCTAAGCGACGATTGTTGTCAATGTTCGTCACTTCATATCTGATTATATGAACACAGACTCAGCTCTTTCTTCCTCATTAGCGCGATTTCAATTCCCTCTCTCTTTAAACTCAAAATCTGCGATTTCCCTCTTTCTAATCCGAAACCCTAAACAATCCCCAATCCCTTCGATTCAGCCGTAAACCCTAATCCATCTTCACCAAAAAGCCCCAAAATCGAAACCCCTAATCTCTATCCTTTGATTTGTGTCCCGAAACCCCTTAATTCCAAGCCTTAGAATTCATCAATGGCACCAGGTTCTAGTGCCCAGCAGAGGAAGAAGCAGCTCGAGGAGAGAAGGGAGAGGAAGGCGGCCGATGTTGCAGCGAGATTGGCTGCCGCGGCGGCGGAGACGACGGTAAGAGCAGAGGCGGCGGAGACGACGACGAGACCAGGGGCGGGGAGGCTGGTGGCAATCCCGTCTCTGGAAGAAACCACCCCTTCGGGCTTGAATTCTGCTGCTGGAGGTGGCGCTGACATCGGGAGAGGCGGTGGCGGAGGCGGAGGCGACGGAGCTGCCGCTGTGGAAGGCGAGGATGGTCCTCCAATAAGCATTAGGACCAAGAGGGGTCCTAAGGAGCCGGATAATTTCTTGAAAATTTTAGTTTTTTCGATTCTTATTATGTCTACGATTTCAGACATGCGCATGTTGTTTGTGGTTAGATGAATGCTTTGATAAGTTTTTTCAATCCCGTCTCTGAAAAATTTGTTGCTAATATGAGTCCAGTTTGTTCGACTCACTGAGTGGTGGTGATAGTTCAGTGGTGGTTGTGTGTATGCCAATGGCTTATTTATTTTCTGCATGGTTGGGATGACAATGCTAGCTTAAGAGTAGTTAATCACCAGCATTGGTGCTGACAATCTTATGAAGTGCCGAGTCACTGTGGTGACACTTATCTAGATAATGGAGATCATGTCAGATATTGTGGTATTGAGGGGATGGTGAAGTTCAGTTTCCAAATTCCAGTGGTAATGAATTAGTGTCCCCGACTCTAATTGTGGGATGACATACAAACAACAAGAATAATAGTAGAACCAGTGGCATAGGAATTCAATCGTGTAAATTACCTTGAAGAAAAGGATAGCCGTAATGATTAAGATTTTATGTTTATAATCTTGCATCCAATAAACTATACTGGATTTGCATTTGTCTTTAGTCCTCATCTCTGCTTATTTTGACAGTGCTACCTACTTTTGTTACATTATTAGGTGTGAAAATTCTCCGTACTAAATTTATAATGTCATCAAGAAACTTTTCCGTTTTAGCAATGGATACGGTTATGAAATACATCCTTACCTTCCATTAGAGAAGAACAAGAAAAAAAAATCAAAATATTAGGGACGGATTCATAAATCTTTGCAACCCAACAAACTGTGTTCTGCTAGGATTGATCAAGGCAGAGGTGCATTTAGGATGAACAGGCAATGTCGTTTCTTTACTTCAGTTTGACCTCTCTTATATATATAGTAGAGCTGTTTCAAGTTGGCTTGCTTTTCTATCAAGTGGAATGAGATCGATTATAGATATTGTCTTGTGCTCAAGACTCTGTATTGTCTTGTACTATGTATTGTCATTTTACTTGGTGTAAATTTTTTCTCTAATACTGAATACATGCATGTGTTACATACTGAATATACATTAGGTTAAGGCTGATATGATTAATATGACAGAGGTGGTTGATATGGCAACGGGGAAGAAGGTGAAGGGGCGGAACCCTGAGAAGCTCGGCATCGTCACAGGCACAAAGACCCAGTATTTGAAGATGATGAACAACAACTAGCCTCTGAAGGTTGAGTACGCCGAAGACACAAGGGTCTGCGCCTCTTGAAGTGGAGGACTTTGATGTCCCGAGACATCAGAAGCACCGTCCGGAGCAAAGTGTCGATGCTTGTGCCATCATTTGCTGAGCTGGATGAGGAGCACCAAGACAGTTTGACCACTTATATGGAGGTAATAAATTATTTTACAATAATTTCTTAAAACCAATGGACATTACTACATTATCTATTAATATGTTATTTCTGATGATTTTTTTGAATTGTTTTTTACTAGACGCTCTATGACCTCCCTCCCACCGAGACAGGCATGTAGAAATACATCGACGAGACCGCTGTAAAGATTTACAAGAATTGGAAGTACGACTGCCATACCCACTACGTTGAGGTATCAAAGGCGACGCCGACATAGTTCATCCACCGACCTGAGTAGTGGGAGTACCTCAAAGTTCACTTTGAGGACGACGATTATAAGGTAATGGAAATTAATTACAGGTTTTTGCATTTCATATAATTTCTTAATTCTCATATGAAATATTTTAATATATATTCGTACGGTTCTTTGCAGAGGATGTGTACCCGGAACGCCGCTAACCGGAACAAGGGAAAGGAGAATGGGTACACAATCAACCATCACTCTGGTACCACTCCCTACAGCTACCGGGTCGCTGCGAATGAGGGGAAAGGGCATCTAGCCCCTATATTACAGACAGTTTGCGATGCTTATCAACCATCGCAGAATGCGCAGGAGAAAGTGGTGAGCTCCTTCCCTATTCGCTTGTGATTTTGTTTTTTTTGAATTAAAATGTATAATAACCCTAATCTATTGGACTTGTTTTTTTTTTTTTTGCAGGCAGCGGTGAAGAGGAAGATGGATGAGCTGTGTGCTAGTCGAGCGAGTGATGAGAGTCCGAGAAGGAACTTGCAGACAGTCACGTGACGGGCCCCGTTCCCGTCGAGGAGCAGATGGCTGTAGTCGAGAAGGAGCTGGGTGGGAAGCCGGGGACGAGGGTCCGAGGTAATTTTTTTTTGCACCTAAATCTTTTACAAGTTTTAGTTTTTAGATTTTAATTTGACTAATGTTTTAATTTTACCATTTTTACAGGGCTAGGGGGTGCATTAAGACGCTTGCCAAAACCAAGAGGCGGTGCACGCGTGTCCCGCAAAGATGAGGATTTGAGGAGCCAGCTAGCAGCCGTAACCAAACAAAATGAAGATCTGAGGCGGCGTATGACAAGATGGAGGCTACCGTCCAAGCATTCATGGCAGCCCAAGGCATTCCGGGTGACAATGCTGCCTCAACAGCTCCAGTCGCCAATATATCCTCATGTGCTTCATTACGTATCCCCGATGATGACCTTGATTAGGACCTTTTTTTTTCTTTGTACATTATTGTAGCTTGTTAGATATTGTAGTACATTCCCGAGGATTATCGTACATTGTAATTATGTAACATATTGTAGCTTTGAATGAAATTTACGTATTTATAAAATGTAGTGTGTTTGTGTTATGTTGGATGTGTGTTATATGTGATTTGAATGTAGATTTTTTGTTATTTGATCAATATTGAAATTGGTTCAAAACTGACCAGAAACCTGTTTTTCTAATCTGTAACTCTGCACGAAGCGACAAACATTGCCCAATATTCGTCGCATCAAAATCCTAACGATGATCAAACTTCGTCGCTTCTTTTTTTGTCATCCCATGTTTTCTTCTCTGTAACATGAAATTAAGAGACGAATTTTGAATCAAAGTTTATAGCTACGAATAAGAAGCGACGACCCAAAGTTCGTCACATAAAATCAAAGAGACTACTCAATATTCGTCGCTCGCTTTTGAGCGACGAACTTTAGTTTCGTCGCTTAAAATATCGATGCGACGACATTTGCGTCAATGTTCGTCGCTTGGAATCGAAGTGACTAGACTGAAGCGATGACTTGTTGTCACTTCGGTAATGAAGCGACGACAAAAAGTCGTCGCTTCGGTTGTTTGCTGGACTAGTGATACCAGTCTTTGAAACTCTCCTTCTGATGCAGAAAAATATAAAGAGTTTATAAGATGGGGGTTTGCACAAACACACAAGATTTTCCTCATCGCAATCCTTGCAAAGCCTCTTCGGAGCATCTTACGCGCACAGCCTCCACAAACTGCAAACAACCACCATCTAACCTCGCTGCAACCTTACGCCCGCCACCGGTCGTTGTATCCTTGCACGGTTGTCGAAGTGTGCCTTGCATTCGTGTCGAGAGTCGCTAAGACCTATCGCTTCCAGCATATCCGCACATCGTAGCCGCAACTTGCCACCATACGTACAGAGCCACACCTCGCCGCCATACGTACAGAGTCGCTCGCTCGCCTCGTGTTCGTGTTCGCTGAAGCACCCAGTGTCAGTCGCTACGCCGTAGCCAAACCGAGTCGTTACTCAGGTAAGAAAACACAAACCAATCTACCATAGGTTGGAAAAGGATCGTTTCCCGCGGTCTTGAATTATTGCTCTGCTTTGCGTCTCAGGATCAAAGTAAGATTACTCAATCTGCAATAGGTTGAGAGAGAAATCCTAATATACTTTTGTTAGGTCTTGTTCGAGCCTCTTACGCTGGCCTTGTCAACGCTCGCATAACAGTCGTTTGATCAGGAAGTCAGGAATTGGGAGCAGACATACACGCTAGCCAGAGAAGTACGCTCGCCAGAAGTATGCTCGCCAGAGGTCGTCCGCATCGAAGTTGTACCTAACTCAAAGGTACTGGCACACTCGCACACACCACAACAGGACTGAGATTGACGTACGCCACTCCGCGTGTTGACCGTTCGCCCGATACTAATTCCGCGCACGAACATTTTGGCACACCCGGTGGGACCAGTGTCAAGATTGCGGGATCTAATCCTTATCAACGAATCATGCCTTCGTGCAACAAGCCAGAACACAGGTTGTTCGCTAAACATAACTCTGCTAACTGCAGAGGTTTATCAGAGAATGAGGTAGGCCTCAAGTACGGAGGTGTGACGGCCAGCATTGAGGATCTTTCTGAGGTCACCAAGGTTGGCCAAGGGGTTTCTGAGATAACAGCGGCTGCTGACAGCCAAGAGGAACCCGCCAGCCTTTTAACTAAAAATATGGCTGATGTCTCAGAATCTTTAGAGGTTTCTAGGAAGGACGGCGCAACGATCCTTACCGTTCCATCTCCCAAAGATGTAATGGAATCTTTGAACCTAGTATTGGCAAAGTCAGAAAGGACAGATGACGTCCTTGAAAGGATCGAAGCTAATTTGGCCAAGCTAAGGACGGAACAGATTGGGAGTTCAGCCAGCATGAAGTGGGTGGTGCAACAGCAGGAAAGAATCGCCAACCGGATGGCTTCCCATGCTAAGGACTTCAATGAGAAAGTAAAAGCTCAGCAGGATCAGACGATGAAAACCTCAGCTGCTATTAAGCAGTTATCACTACTGTTCGAACAAAGGTTGGACTTTGAGTTTCAAGAGTCGGAGGAGCCGAACCAACAAAAGGTGATCGGAAAAAGGCAAGGAAGGGGTTCTTCCAGTACGACGAGGCCTCCTAATCAGTCTCGCACAAATGGAGGTGTGGACTCTTCTGAAGCAACAAAACGGAGAAGAGGAGGTGGAGGAAAGTTTACTGTCCTTCCATCTGATGATGAAGAAGCCGACGAGCCAGAAAAGGAAAAAGGCTTGGTTCTAACTGTCGACGATGTATATTGGCTGTTTGAAGAGAGAATGAGGGTTATGCATGGTTTGCCAGATACAAACCGAACTTATTCTAACCCGTTTCCCTCAGAGGTGAATGCGCTTCCTTGGCCACTGAACTTTAAATCCGTCCGGTTCACCCAATTCTCTGGAGATTCCTCAGAAGATGCTGAGACTCATATCACTCGCTTTAACAACGAGTGTGGTCCCTATGCAAACAATCCCATACTCAAGCTGCGAGTGTTCGGTACATCGTTAACAGGATCGACACTGACATGGTACAAGGATTTAGCTTCAGGTTCGGTTCCAGACTGGAGGGCTATGGAAATCTTGTTCAACATCATGTTTGGGGTTGTTGAGGCAAAGGTTACTGTGAAAATCGCCGGAACAGAACAACAACCTGGCGAGTCAGCCATGGATTTTCTGAAACGCTTCAAGCTACTGATAACCAAGTGCAAGGATAAGCTCCCAGAGGACACTATAGTCGATTTAGCTATTGCTGGGCTAGAGGAGGAAGTCCAAGCTGGCTTTCAGCAAGTATATGTTGCCAATATGGCTGATCTGACCAATAGGTTGGTCAATCAGCAACATTGGGTTGATCGAATGAAGGAGAAGAGGGAAAGAAAGAAGGGCATCCCTATGTCCTATTACCTTGGCTCTTTGAAGCCTAAAGTCGGTGTTCCTTCTGGCTCAAAGACAGTTGCAACTGTAAACACCGAGTCATCTCCAAACCTGGCTTGGGTTGAGGAGGAAAAGGATGAAGGGATTGCGGTTGTAGAAGTAGTTGGTCGCCAACAACTACAATCAAAGAATTTGAGAATGGCCAAGGAGCCAATCAAGATTACGACTTCTGTGCCAACTAAGTCTGCCTTTGAGACATATACTTATAATGCATACAAGGCTCCAGAGATCTTGCAAGAGCTTAAACATGATGGAGCTTTCATTCCTAAGCCCGACTATATGGCGGGTAAGAAGTATTGTAGCTACCATAACATGAATAACCATTAGACAAAAGATTGTGTCAAGCTCAAGGATCAGATCCAAATATGGATTAATGATAATGTCATGAAGATAGATACTCCGAAGGAACCTACTTGGACAGAAACTAAGCCGTTCCACCAGGTGAACACGATTGATTTTATATCCAATCCGTGTCAACAATTGGAACCGGGCAAATGCATCTCCAAATTTGCACATTACACATACGATGCAAATAGGGCACCAGAGATTTGGGAGGTCTTGATCCAACAAGGTGGGGTCAAGCTTGTTAGCGCTTGCCTACCACAAAAGGGAATATGGCAGAGCAAATCCTACTGTGTCTTTCATCATTCTAACGACCACTGTACCTTTGGGTGCGTAGCGTTAAAAGACCAAATTCAAGAATGGTTGAATGATGGAACGTTAAGGTTTGCTAAAGAGGTGGTGGCTTCCATACCTGAATTTTGGGTAAATGTCATCGACGAAAATATGGAAGCGGAGCAGCCAACTAATAATAATGGGCATCCGCCAGAAAAGGAAGAGATGGTGCTAGTACCACGATCTAAGTTATGTCTTAATTGTAAGGTGGGCTGTCACCTACCTATTACACATGAGGAGCTGCAGTTGGCACTGAAGGAGGCAGAGCAAAAAGCCTTAAAGAGGGCCAAGCACACCCATCCAGTTCCCGAGCGATCCAGGCCCGACGCTTACAGGCGAACGAAGTATCATCCTTATGACCGAGAAACCTATGCTAGCAAGACGAGATCTCAGCAAGATCCAGGGCCCAGTGGGGTTAAGTCTGTACCGGCTTATGGTCCTTCTCAAACAACTGATCCTGAGGTTATTACTAAGCCGTACATTCCACCAACATCAAGTTCAGAGATCAAGACTGATAGGTGGTATCAACAGCAAAATGGTAAAGCTGTGGAGGTACCTCCTGGTCCAACTAGGAACATGCAGAAGAGGTATGGCAGGGCAAAAAGAACCCTGGATGCTTTGGCCACGGGGGAGTTAATCCCATCAGAGCTTTCAGTCCCGATTCGACATATACGGGACACTTATAGGCGGTATAGAGCTAAAACATATATTGATACTCGCCGAGCACGAAGTAGTCAAGTTTCGCCATCTCGAAGGAGAAGCGCTCATGAGAGGCTTTCGGAGCCGGATCAAGCAGCGGGTGCACCAAGGCAGTCACTAAGGAGGAAACTGGATTACTCCCCAGAAAGACATCATATTAGAACCGCGGCGTCTGACAAAGCAAATCCTCAATCTAGAGAGAAGATCTTAGAGGTTGGAGGAAATAAAAACGCCAATATTCTGAAGTGGAAACCGAAGGAGGCGAGTTTTACCACAGTAGGAAAGGTTCCTGAGGGGCAAGCAGTTGCCAAGGAATCCGGGCTCGCGAAAGCAGAACCGACCAAGCCTATTACGATATTAGCTCAGTCAAAATCATCGGATATTCCTCCCGGAATGTCTTTGCCTCAGTATGTAGCGCAAAAACTAAGTGTTGACCCACCTTCGAGAAAAGCGGAGGGTGAGTCCAGATCCCTGCCTTCAAACATGGAGGCGGACGAAGATCTACCAGAAGCGGATGATGACGAGCAGATGGATGAAGATGACGATATCGTGGATTGCAACATGGTCTCATTAGATCCAGAGGTGTTAGATTGTCACATGGCTTTCATTTTATCTTCTGATTATGTCGTACGAACACCCATTCCTACTTCTCAATTCATCCAAGAGGAGGGGAAGGACAGGCTAGTATACCTCATACAAGAACCTCAATATGAGGCACTGGCGAGCACGGAAGGGAAAGGATCTCAATCCACCGATAACCCTCCAAGGAGTTTGGCTGAGCATTCACGGCTAAATGTGGTGTTCCCAAAACCTACATTCGCCATGTCTCAACACCTCAAGCCGCTGTATGTGTCAGCAGAGGTGGCAAGCCTCAAAGTTAACAAGATTTTCATCGACTCAGGAGCCGCGGTGAGCGTTATCACACTTAGTACCATGGAGAAACTTCAGATTCCTGAAAAGAAGATTATAGGTACTACTATGAAGGTTAGAGGCTTCGCCGGTGCGGTCACACCAACCAATGGTATCTTAATGCTCAAAGTAAAACTCGGGCCCTCTGACGCTTTTCAGGGGTTCATTGTCACAGAAACAGCCAGTGCCCCATAGAGCATGATCTTGGAGAGGGACTGGATTCACAAAACACTTTTTGTCCCATCATCATTGCATCAAGAGATGATCATGTGAGATCCAGTAGTTGACATTCCGGTATTGGTCAAGGCGGATGACCATCTTTATACAATAGCTGCTTGTTTGCTTGAAGCAGACTACTATTATAGTTCCATAAAGCCTCTCAAGGTTGAGGGTGTGGACGACACAGGGCATCCAATTGGGGTGACCTCGAATGATCTGGCTCGATGGGGTTTGACACAAGCCAAATCAGACGGTTCCAGGCCCACCTGCATCGACTTCTTATCAAATAATATCAATGAGTGACAACCTTACAGTTGAGGAAGCGGAAGCCCTTGCTTCTATGATGCAGCGTTATGCTGTTTTTAGAGAGGAGCAATTGGCATGGGAAGCGGTCACTCTAGTTGAGTGTATCGATGAAGACGAAACAACGATTCTAGACGAGGTGGAGGCTATAGAACCAGCCCCAGCAGCATTAGATGATACTCCACCTAAAGTACATGATCCAGTGGAAAGAGTTAATCTCGGCACCGATGAAGAACCTATGGAGGTTGGGATTAGTCAGTATTTAGAACCAGAATTAAGGCAGAGACTAATTGAGTTGTTGCAAGAATTTAAAGACTGTTTTGCAGAAAAATATCAAGATATGCCAGGACTATCAAGAGATTTGGTTTGCCATCGGATACCTATCAAGGATGGATTCAGACCAGTCAAGCAGGCGCAAAGGCGGATGAACGCCGAGACTGTCCTGGCGGTTAAAAAGAAGGTTCAGAGCATGCCTGACGCGGGCATTGTCAGGCCAGCACAATATTCACAATGGCTGGCGAACGTGGTTCCTGTCAAGAAAAAGAATGGAAAGATCAGAGTTTACGTGGATTATAGAGATCTCAATACGGCTTCACCAAAGGATATTTACCCAATGCCTATTGCGGATATGTTGGTTGATGCGGTGGCAAGACACGAGATGTTGTCTTTCATGGATGGGACAGCTGGATATCATCAAATTCCAATTTATGAGCCTGATATCCTCAAGACTGCTTTTCGTTGTCCTGGTTTTATAGGAACTTTTGAGTATCTCAGTATGCCCTTCGGTCTCACCAATGCAGGGGCAACCTATCAGCGCGCTATGAATCTCATTTTCCATGATATCTTAGGAGGTATTTTGGAAGTGTACATTGATGATGTGGTGGTAAAATCAAAACTGAAGAAGGACCACATTACCCACCTTCGAGACGTATTCACCAGAATGCGAAGGCACCAATTTAAAATGAATCCAGCTAAATATATATTTGGGGTTCGTGCAGGAGACTTCTTGGGGTTTATGGTGCATGAACGGGGTATTGAGGTGTCTGGAGATAAGGCACAAGCTGTCTTAGAGGCACCAGCACCTAGGAATAAGAAGGAGCTTCAGAGTTTGCTAGGCAAGATCAATTTCCTTAGAAGATTCATATCCAATTCAGCTGGAAAGATTGCTCCGTATTCATATCTTTTGAAACTCAAAGACGGGGAGCACTTCATATGGGGACCTGAGCATCAAGCCGCATTCAATAAGATTAAGGAATGTTTGGCGAGCCCGCCAGTATTACGACCTCCTTTACCAGGGATCCCACTTAAATTATACATTTCTGCATCCAGCAATTCTATTGCAGGGTTGTTAGCTCAAGATGAAACGACCGGTGAAGGAAAGAGAATCGAGTATGCGGTTTACTATCTTAGTAGGATCTTGTTAGATGCAGAAACTCGGTACACGCCAATAGAGAGGTTATGCTTAGCACTGTATTTTGCCGGTACTAAACTTCGTCATTATATGCTTTCTTTCACCACTATTGTGGTGGCTCAGACTAACTTGGTAAAATATATGCTGACCAGACCTATTATGAGAGGTAGGGTTGGCAAGTGGATCTTGGCCCTATCTGAATTTTCATTACAATATGCACCTTTGAAGGCAATGACTGGACAAGCGGTTGCTGATTTCTTGCTCCATCATCCCCTTGAGGAGGAAATTCCTGAACAAAGTTGGTTTGTAGCCATGATCAGGACTCAACCTTGGGTGCTATACTTTGATGGGAGTAGTACTAATTCTTTGGCGGGTGCAGGTATTTGTATCCAAGTTCCAACTGGGATCATACACCCATATTCTTTTCAATTAGAATGGAGTTGTACCAACAACCAAGCAGAATATGAGGCGTTGATTATTGGTCTAGAGTTATTGTTGGATATGGATGCTAAGGAGATTGAAGTCTATGGTGATTCTCTATTGGTCATTAACCAGCTTTCTGGAGCTTAGAAATGTCTTTCTTTCCACCTAGTACATTATTGGGAACGAGCATCAGAATTACTTGAGCAGTTTGCCGATGTGGTGCTTGATTACGTCCCTCGCGAGAAGAACTTTGCAGCTAATGAGTTAGCACAATTGGCAATAGGCATTCGTCTGGCTTACGGTGCTACTGAAAGAATCTTGAAGGTGGAACGTAAAACTTTACCATCTTTTGCCGTTCGTCGAGAAGAACGTGGTGAGTGGTTGGTTGCTACAGTAGAACCAATTGATACAGATTGGCGACAACCAATCATCCAATACTTACACAATCCATCTGCACCGTCCGAAAGACGGATTAGGTACTTAGCCACTAATTATTTACTTAAGGGAGACGAGTTACTTCGCAGAGGTGAAGACGGCATTGACCTTCGGTGTGTCTATGGGACAGAAGCCAAGAGGCTTATACGAGAGGTACACCTTGGCGTGTGTGGTTCGCATCAAAGCTGACCAAAGATGAGGTGGCTTATTTGTATATACAGATATTATTAACCATCTATTCTTAAAGACTGTATCAGTTTTGCACAGGGTTGCATCGATTGTCAAGTTCATGGGCCAGTCCAAAGAATTCCTAACATTCCTATGCAACCGATTATCAAGCCTTGGCCCGCCAGAGGTTGGGCACTGGATTTTGTTGGAGAGATACGCCCTAACTCTTCCCTCTAACATAAGTATCTGTTAATTGGTACGGATTTCTTTACTAAATGGGTTGAAGCAGTGCCTGTCCGGAATTGTGACGCCGCAACAGTCATCCGATTTATCTTTCAGAATATCATTTGTAGATATGGTATTCCTGAATGTCTAGTAGCGGACAAGGGGGCAGCTTTTATGGCAGAGAAGACTCAAGAGTTTTTGCACGGCTATGGTATTCAGTTTCTCCATTCCTCCCCATATTATGCTCAATCCAATGGCCAGGCGGAGGCTAGCAACAATGTGATTATCTCTATTATTAAGCGCATATTGGAAGATAATCCAAGGGCATGGCATACTGAATTGGACAACACTCAGTGGGCATATCGTACATCCAAGAGAACTCCTACGGGAACTACACCATATGCGTTAATGTATGGCCATGATGCAGTCTTATCTTTGGAAATTAATGTGAAATCTCTTCGAGTCCAAGAGCAGCATCAGTTAATTGGTGATGACTACGTCCAAGCTATATTTCAGGAGCATGAAGACCTTGATGATAGACGTTTAGAAGCTCTGGATAATATAATTGTGGAAAAGAAGAGGGTCGCGAGAGCTTATGATAAACGAACTAAGGGCAATTCTTATGGCGAGGGCGATCTAGTTTGGAAAGTCATACTTCCCTTTGGCGAACTCGATACAGGTCGTGGTAAGTGGTCTCCCAAATGGAAGGGTCCTTTTGTCATTCACCGGATTATTGGCAAAGGCGCTTATCAACTCAGAGACATCGATGGCGAAGTCCACACAAATCTTATTAATGGCCGCCATCTCAAAAAATATTTTCCTAGCGTCTGGGAATACGAAGAACCACTCGCCATGGTTGAGTCTGGGGGCATTCTTTTCCTTAAAACTTTACTCGCTTAGGGGGGGGCAGCCGGACTTAATTTTCTTGGCTTCCCTTCATTTTGCATTTCCATATTCGCTTCAGCCAATGAAAACTGGGAGGCAACATAGGGCAAGATCAGTGCAGGCTGTCCGCCAGAAGCCAGAAGCTAGAAGTGATTCATCCAGGAATTTTTGAATTTTTTGTGAAACTGAAAGAGTTTCATGGCGGTTTGTAATTCCCGAATTCAACCCTAGGACCAATAAGTGTGGTCCTATTTTTATTTTTGTGTTTTCAGTAATTCGATAAATATTTAATTTCATGAAGGAAGACAGTACATATGTTTTTCTGAATTTAATTTCATTCAAAGACTTTGCGGTCAAAGCTTTTACAAAGCATAAACATTACAATATGAAGAGCTATTAACTAGCTCTGAAACCATATTTATGCTAAAAGACTTTGATCGATTACAAGGAAGGTTTGAATTTCTATTTTTGAACTCTGTTTCAGAATTTCTCCTACAAAAAGGCGGACTCAAGACAGGTTCATCTCCTTGATGTGCCGAATGCAGAATTCCCTTCCTTGATCGTCCTTTATGTCAGCCTCCTTGTCTTTTGGGAACCAACAGACAACAATCCTCATCCGCCAATTTTCAAATTGACCCTTGACAAATGAGGAAGCCATCTGATTGAGGTTCAGAACTTCTGGGTTGAGAGAAGAGCGAAAGGGCAAGGAGTTTCCGTCCGCCAGGTTGGAGTAGTTCATATGTTAGCTCGGACGAAAATATCATCCGCAGATCTTTTTCTGTTCCTGCCAGCAAGCGAAGGAACAGTAGAAGCTGCAGGATTACAAGGCTGACAGAGGACGCCTACGCCGATAGCCCAGTATTATACCAAGGGAGGACGTGAAGAATCTGGCCAAATTCTGACCAACTCTCTTATATCACGTCATCCAAGGGCATAATACCAGATTATGCGACTTAGGATTTTGCTAATACCAGATTACACGACTTAGAGGTGTTCTTAAAAACATCTGGATGTAATCTGGAGGAAAAGATTGTGGAAGCCATAAGGGCTGTGAAGCAAACAGAGAAAAAAGGATGGAGGTCATGGCAAGACTGAAGGATTGAACAATCTCAGGGGAAGGGTTCCTTTATATAATAGAATCCGTAAGCAATCCAACGGCTGTGATGATTTAGAGTTACCATGCAAACTGCCGAAATTTATTGGGTAGTTATTACATTCAACCGTTTGCGTTGGGGGCGTTGGAGGGGTTTGAATAACGAATCCTCGAAAATTGATACTTGCAGTTGTTGAGCATTTAATTGAAGTGTTGATTTACTAGTTAACAAAGCGGTTTGAAAAATGGCTTGGATAAAGCGAGACAAATATGACAAAAGCCCAATTTACTTGGGGGGCATTGTCTTAATTTCAATCAGGTTCATCCCTATTCGCCGTATCTTAGCTTGTAAGTGATCAATGTGGTCCATAAAATCCTCTTCTTCGGCTTGGCTTCTTTGAGTGTCGTCGTGGAGAGAGGTTAGAAGCGTTCTCTGATCATTTGCCTGCTGAAGACATTCTGCTTGCCTTGCCCTGGCACTAGCTATTTTCAGATCAAGAATCTCCCTTTATTTCTCCAGGCGAGTGATCTCGTCCTCCCATTCATTACTTGCAGCAGATACAAGGGTTGAATACGCATTCATGGCGCTGGCGAGGGATGCGGTTGTTTCTTGAGTCTTACCTTGCTGAGATGGAACCTTTCCTAAGTTGTCATGGAGAGATTTTAGAAGATCAGGAAGGCTCGCCAGGAGGTTGTTAAAGTCTGCTTGAACCATGGGCGGCAGGCGGTCAACATGACTTTGCAATGTTTGAGCAATGTTAAAGTCTGCTTGAACATGAAGTTTGGTCGCCACTGCCGCGTCTTTCAGATCCAAGCTTCCCAGCTATTGCACGAAGTTCCATACTTCTCTCAGCTCAGGGGGATCTCTCTTAGGGGTAGGGAACTTTAGAAGTGGATCTTCTCCTAGTGGAGGTAAGATCAATCCTGTCTTGAGAGGTCGAGGAGTTGAAATCTGGATAGGATATGCCTCAATCTGCATATCCTGGCTGGGCAAAGTTGCAGCTGAAGTTTGCTCACCAGAAGCCTCATCACTCTTAATTGCAGTAGGAACTTCACTTGACTGTACAAACATAATTGTGGTGAGGATTGATATACATATATAAAACCTTAACAAACAAAGAATCAAAGGATTTTAAGAGATACCTCAGACACAGGGGGGGCATCTGTCAGGTGTTCTGCTTGGGGTTACTCCTGAGGTTCTAGAGATTTGGACAACCTGCTTGAGCTCGCTCCAGCATCTGCATAGCTTCTAGGTGGCGAGCGGGGAGCTATACTCGGATCTCCCAAAATCGCCACTTCAGGAGACAAAGGGGTGTTCTCCTCGCCAGTAGCTGCTTGGGGCATCATTACGCTTTCTAGTTCTGTCCATGTAAGGGCAGGAACTGGCTCAGCCTCTACCACAACTTCAGGGACTTGAACATCCGCCGCTGCTGTCACTGGCTCTGCAGGGAGAGTTGGAGTCGTCAGGGGGAGGGCTTCAGCGGTAATTGAAGCAATCGCCAGGGGAAGATTAGAAGTACCTGTACCAGCAGGAATGCATCTTAGGGCGATATATCAAGAGTCACATTCTTACGTGCCCTTTCAAGTTCTCTTTCAAGATGTTCTTCAAATTGTTGAGGGCTAACATTATAAAAGGATTCTTCATCCCCAAGTTCAGACTCTCCGGAAGAGGTTGAACTTTGGGATGTCTTGGAAGACTCACCTGAAGAAACTTCAATCACAGTGGCTGAGGGGGTTGAAGCTGGTTTCTTTCTCCTTACCAAACTCTGTGGAAGAAAATTTATTAACTACATCAGATTGGTTAGGCTTGCTTATGGTCTAATTCAGTGGTGAAGTATTACAGTAAACAAAGTTGGATGACTTACTGACACATGATCCTCGGGATCTGATTCTTCTTCAGCAACCACAAGAGGTTTTTCCTTCTTGGTAGGCTTGTTGGCTGAGGACTGGGGTTTTTCCTTTTCCCTTTGTTTTTGTCTAGTTTTTCAGAGGTCTGTGAGCAAGAAAGATCAGTTAGTAGTTTTTCGCCTCCAAATCTTTACATTTAATCAGTCAGCAGAAGTTGTGAAGTTACCTGCTCAAACTCTGGTTCGGGATAGAGAGGCCCTCCATCGAGTACCTTATGGTCTGCGGCAGTCAGGAAGTTCCGCCGTTGGCCGAAGAGGGTTCTGAAGTAGTGAAGTGAACCTTTCTCAAAGAATTCTCCTCTAAGTTAAATCCACCAGGTCAGGTAGTCTCCACTAGCTTGGTCAGAAAGCTCTAAAGCCTCGCACCGATCCAGATTGGGGTACTCGGCGGGACGAAGGGCAGAAGCAAGGTTGGCATCCTCGCCAGCATGAGTGTTCTTGCTTGGCCGCCAGGCTGAGAACATGTTCAGGCTTTGCACTGGCGGATAGGGTAGAGCTTGGCTCAGGCCGAGTTGGCGAGCGAACAAATGAGGAGCATATATTTCAACACCTTGTTCTCACTTGTCAGAAGATAAAAGAGGAAGATCTGCCATTGAGATACATTGAAGAAATAGCCTCCTTCCTTCTGCACATTGATGGTTGGAGGGCAGGAAGCCGTCTCTCAGTGCTCTTGGGTATACGCTTTGAATGAGTCCTTGTGCTTCTGAGTGGAAGCCTTGAGCATCGGTATTAAAAATTATGTCCAGGCAGACGGCGTAGCCTTGATCATAATTGGGTTTGCATCCTGCGAATGCTAATCCTAACACCCTGTTTTCCCCAAGACTTATACGCTCGGGAGATGCTAACCTAGGGAAATACATTTGTGCCCAGATTTCTAGTATCCAAAGAGGGCCAGAAACTTTACAGTTCAATGGTGAAAGAGACAGGGTATGCAGACACCTATATAAGTGGGCTAACACTAGTTGGCCTAGGCCAATTTCTTTCCTGGCGTATAAGACTTCGACCATCCTTTTGTAGGTTCGGGTCATCTTGTTAGCGGTTGAACAAAATACGTACTTGTTCAACCAGAAGTCTAGGAAAGCTATCCCACCAATGTCATCCCTATGGTCTTGAAATGTGGCTATCCAGCTTGAGAAGCTCTTAGTATGGGGTTCTGGAAAGGTGATTGAAGGGACATCTGCCTCAGGATAATCAACAGCATCAAAGGGTTTATTCCCTAAGGGAAAACCTAGACCAGCATACATGTCTAGCAAAGTAATGCTAGCCTGACCAAATTGAAAATCAAAGGCATTGGCTGATGGGTTCCAGAAGCTTACTAGGGGCATTATGGCGCATCTATTCCCTCCCTTTGGGTTGAGCGCGAAGCTTATCCTGAGTGCTTCGTCAATCCCTGCCGCCCGCCATCTGCTTTCATCACGTCTTTCTCTTTCATGGTACCATTCTATCATGGATGAGGTTGGTAGCGGCCAGGAGGAATAGGCCACCGGAACTTCGTGGTGGTTGGACGTTTGCTAATCTCTACATGAGACGCTTTCTTCACGGAAGATTACCGGGTTGGGTCGGACTTTGCTAAAGAAAGGATGAATCGAACTCGGACCTACCTCTTGTTGCTGTGGGCCCAGTCCGGTACGGCCGAAGTCGTCGGGTGGTATAATCGAAGTTTGGTAGGCGCTTCCGACCTCGATTAGGTTGGAGGTGATCATCTCCTTTGACCTTGCGGCTTGGTGATACTTGATTTCGGATGGTCGCTAAGACCTATCTCTTCCAGCATATCCGCACATCGTAGCCGCAACTTGCCACCATACGTACAGAGCCGCACCTCGCCGCCATACGTACAGAGTCGCTCGCTCGCCTCGTATTCGTGTTCGCTGAAGCACCCAGTGTCAGTCGCTACGCCGTAGCCAAATCGAGTCGTTACTCAGGTAACAAAACACAGACCAATCTGCCATAGGTTGGAAAATGATCGTTTCCCGCGGTTTTGAATTATTGCTCTGCTTTGCGTCTCAGGATCAAAGTAAGATACTTCATAATATACTTTTGTTAGGTCTTGTTCGAGCCTCTTACGTCGGCCTTGTCAACGCCCGCGTAACAGTCGTTTGATCAGGAAGTCAGGAATTGGGAGCAGACAGACACGCTAGCCAGAGAAGTACGCTCCCCAGAAGTACGTTTGCCAGAGGTCGTCCGCATCGAAGTTATACCTAACTCAAAGATACTGGCACGCTCGCACACACCACAATAGGACTGAGATTGACGTCCGCCACTCCACGTGTTGACCGTTCGCCGGATACTAATTCCGCCACAAACAATAACATTAATACCTAGGAGTTCCAAAAGACTCTATACTTCTCCCAAAAACTGACTTAATTAAGGTAGAACACTAAAACTTAATGACTCTTAAAGTTCCAATACATGAAATCAATTGACTGTCCATTGTTCATGCATCACCTTCCCTTCCGACCGTAAAAAAATGGGTGCATAACGATAGCACAATCGATCATATCTTGTGCATCTGTAGTTCTGTACGCATCAAAGAGTTATTTTCTCTTTCCATTATATGAGATATACATGTGATTTTATGAAGACAAAATTTGTATGATATATTCCCAATATATGACATAAACATGTGATTTTTTTTTTTGAATGGTATAAACATGTGATTTTATGAAGACAATGTGATATAATTTAGATAAGATATGCATAATTGGATAATATGTCAAAACACATGTATTGTCTTATAAGTACAGAAGAATACATGCATATTGTACATAACTTGAAAACAAAGCTAAGAGATGTCACATGATGCAAACCACATTATTCACTGGTTTGTTTGTCAAATTTATCTTATCAAGGCTATGACCCTATGATAAAAACTACAAACTCCTAAGAGCATTGGGGGAGGGTGATCCCTAATTCCCTATACTAATTAGAATGTCTTGTTGAGGCTGATCCCTATGCCATTGCATGTGAACCAGAGCACACAACAGGCTAGGGTTTCTGGTTTCGATGAGATTATATATGCTTGAAGCTGAAGCTTACCTAAGGCATTGGCATGGCCAGCTTTCAATGAGCATTGGATCACGTGACCACCTGCTATCGTCTTTACTTAAAGTGCACGTGCCACCCTTTCCGGAGCTAAACCTCTATCACTTTCTCTCTGCTCGATCGATCAGCCTTGAGCTCCAAGCATGCAGCTATGCTGATCCAAATAAACTCTGAATCTCATGCAGTCCCCTCACTTTTCACGGCTTATACGTTTCACTTCCCCCCCCCCCCTGAATCCCAGATCCTCTTAGACTTGAGATTCAAGCTACCCTCTTATGTCCTCTTTCCATTACTGCTCGATCATCTATCTACCTATCGGTCTCTCTCTTCTTTTCTTTCTAAGATTCCAACGTAGAGAAGAAGTTGTATCAAAGTAGTGAACTAGTAAGGCTGAGACCTTTGATCAAGCCTCACAAAAAAAGGAAATTATTTGTCTTCTTTTACCATGTATTTATTTTACTCTCTGGCCTGTTTGGTTTCCGGAAAGGAAAGTAATTCCTCCTCATTTCCCACGGGAAGGGAACTTGAGGGGAAGTGAGCTTTCATTTCATGTGTTTGGTAACATAAGGAAAGTTAGCAAGAAATTTGTAAAAAGAGATGTAATTAATGTAATAAAATAATACTTGTGAGTAATAAATGCAAGGAATTGAGGAGGAAAGTTGGTTCCTTAGGTTTATGGAACGAAATACTTTCCTCCTCATTTTCCCTTAATGTAGGAAAATTATTCATTTCCTCTGTGCATACCAAACAAGAGAAAGAAATGAACTTTCTTTCCCAAATTCTCAATTCTGCGAAACAAACGAGACCCTAAGGGCATCTCCAACAAGGGTCCCTAAACCCATACCCAAAAAAAATTCATCTCCAACAATCAAAACTCATACCCAAATTTGGGTTACTCCCCCAAACTTGACCCAAATCAGGAAGGAAATGAAGGAGGAAACCCATTATTGTGCAGTGGGCCCCGCATCACAGCTGACAGCAGGCATCTCCAACAGCGACGCGCCTCAGCCTCCGAGTGCAGACTCACGCGCGCAAGACCACAAACAGAGTGGCTGCTGACGACATCTTGCTGGCGTCATCTTCCCCGCGTCAGCGCCCCATTTGGGTAGCCGTTGTGGGCTGCCTGGATCTGACGGCCCAGATTCGTCTGGGTTTGAATTCCAGCCGTAGGATTGGTAGGAAAAAAGGGGAAAAAAGAAAAATAGGTTAAAAACAGAAAATAAATAGAAAAAAATACTGAAAAATATAAGAAAATTTTTTTGCCCGTTGGAACAGTAAAATCTAAAAATCTATAAATACTTCTCATCTTCTTCATATTTTTACACTCCAAATCTTCTCTCATCTCCTTCAAAGTCTTCATTTTCACAATTGTTATTCATCTAGCTAGTTTTCAATTTTTTTTTCTTTCAAAAATGGCCACCACCAAAGTTAGAGGAGAAGCTTGGAAAAAGCCCGAAGATGTAGCATTGTGTATGGCGGTGGTTGTCATTGATGAAGATGGAGACAAGGGTACCAATCAAGAGAAGAAAAAACTATGGGATCGTATATGGGAAGTGTACGAAACTTGCAAGCCCGTCGGTTTGGTTGTTAGGTCGGGAGGAGGGTGTGAAGCTCGTTGGAGAAAGATTAGACCGGCTTGCACAAGGTGGCGTCAAGCTCTTACCCTTGCAGCGGCCGCCCACGCAAGTGGTGAAAATGCCACTGACTTGGTAATTTTTTTTATATATAAGTTGGTTTTTTTTTTTTTAACTTATTTTGTTTTTATTTAATATTAATGTGCATAAATATGAATATTGATCTCATATTTCGTTTAAATGTAGTTTTACAATTAATATTTACTTTGTTGTTTAATCACTAGGTTCATATATGTGACGTTGATATATTTTAAATTATATGTGCATATAGGAATTACAAGCTAAGTCGGTTTATCTCACTTTGAGTAAAGGGGAAGAATTTAAATTTGTGCATTGTTGGACAATATTGATGGATACGGAAAAGTTTAGCAATGCTCCGTCCTTGGGCGAAGAAGGTAGTAGTAGTGGTCCCACACCTATTAACTTGGGCGAAGAAGGTACTCCCGTTGAAGTCAGCCCAAACTCTTCAACTGTGCATGCACGCCCTCCTGGCCAAAAAGCTCAAAGAGCAGCTAAGAAAAAGTGCAGGCAAGATGACACTGCTCAACTCTCAAATGAAGAGAATTGTAGACCTTGGAGAGCGTGATCTCGAACATAGGCTACAACTTCGAGAGGAAGCTAAACTAGAAATGCAGCGTGCGGATGATGCAACCACAATGGCTGTGGATCTTTCAAAATACTCCGGCCCAGTTAGGACTTATTGGGAAAACAAGCAAGCAAGGATTATTGAAAGGGAGCAACAAGCTTCATATGCAATACCCACACCAAATTTTGACAATGAGTTTGGGGATGAATATGTACCCGGTAACGACAATAATTGGATGGGATGAAACTAAATATGTGGTACTTTATTGCTTCTATTATAATTATGAATAAATATTTAAGTACTTTGTTGCTTCTATTATAATTATGAATAAATATTTAAGTACTTTGTTTCTTCCATTATAATTATGAATAAATATTGTTGTACTTTGTTGCTTCTATTATAATTATGAATAAACATTGGTTTATTTAATCTCACTTTTATTCATCAAAATAAAGAACACTGCATTACTAAAAGCATGAAAACATACAACATACTACAATAAATATAAAAGCAAACATACGACATCACACAATCGGCACAATGCCACTTATTAAAAGCATGAAAACACAATACTTCACACACGATTCTACTCTGCCTGCTGCTTCACATTCCAAAGGTGATTGACCAAATCCTCTTGGAGGGCCCTATGCACAATTGTGCATCTAACCTGCTGGTAGCGCCGCATGAATTGCCCAAGTGCAGAAAGATCCCGATCAACACCATGATCTACTTCGTAGTGGTCATATATTTATGCTCTCCTTGGTCTTGTTGGCACCTCATCTGGATCGACTTCATGAACATCTCCAGTTTCGTCGCGCTCATCTTTAACAATCATATTATGCAAAATTATGCAGGTCATCATGATGTACTGAAGATCTTCCCTATCCCATCCACAAGCTGGCCCTTTGATAATTGCAAAACGAGCTTGAAGTATTCCAAATGCCCTTTCCACGTCTTTTCTGAATGACTCTTGCATCTTTGTGAAATGAGCTTGTTCTGGCGTCATGGGGTTTCTAATCGCCTTTACAAAATTCCCCCATTTCGGGTAGATCCCATCAACTACATAGTAACATTGGCCATATTGGTGATCACCTACATAGTATTTGACTCGAGGAGACTCACCTCTACAAATTTCGTTGAATAGAGGAGATTGTCCAAGGACGTTGATATCATTGAGGGAGCCTGGAAGTCTAAAAAATGCGTGCCAAATCCAAGTATCGTAAGATGCAACCGCCTCTAGAATGATAGTTGGCTTTCCTTTGTAACCGGTTAAATGCCCTTGCCATGAGGTGAGACAGTTTTTCCACTGCCAGTGCATACAGTCGAGACTTCCAACCATCCAGGGAACCCTCTTTTGTCAGCAACATTGAGCAACCTTCGGAGATCTGCTTTTGATGGACTACGAAGGTAATGTTTATGGTAGACTATCCATATTGCTTTGGTGAAGTGACTTAGAATCTCCAAAACTGAAGATTCTGCTATGTCGAGAAACTCATCACTTAGGTCTGCGGGAAGACCGTAAGCAAGCATCCTCATGGCGCAAGTCAGCTTTTGCTCTGTTGAGAAGCCAGGCCGACCGGAGGCGTCAAGCTTTTGAACGAAGTATGAGTCGTGGTTAGCGACGTCATACATCATCTGGTCAAAAAGATGAGGTCGCATCCTGTACCTTCTACGAAACACATCACCTTGGAACCTACACGGCGAAGTGAAGTAAAGAGCCTTCAGTCGTTGATCCATAGCTTCACGCTCTCTGGGGGTGTACCGTCGACCTTCATGTGAACCACCCCATTCAGATTCTTCCTCTTCTTGGATCGTCTGAATGTGCGAAGCAGCTGCTTGCATAACCAAGGCTCTTTGACGATTCCTTGTGATGGAATCTTCCTCCTTCATTAGTAGTTTTCTCAACCTATTCATTGTAGCAATGAGCAATATTTTTCAAATGAAGCTAAAAGAAATTGAATCTGATATGAGAGAGAAGTGTTGTGAATGAGCGAGGTGTGATGGAGAGAATGGTCTTATAATTATGGACGGATGTAAAATGATTGATGAAGATAAGAGCATCTCATTGCAATTTCACTAGCCTCTCACGCGACGACACGTGGAGCTAAAGTCTATAACAACATCGAGATCCGAAATGTTATCACATATATGAATTATTGTGAAGATGAGGTCGGTCATGAGATTGTGAAAATCTAAGATTCGGTCCTATCCAAATTTGACACGTGCCAAAGACATGTTAAATTAGACTTTCGGTGGAAAAATAATAACTTATTAATTTTTTTAATTTTTTAAAAAATTAATTTTTTTTTATTTGGTCCAACACATATTAAAATATATTATATAATTAATATCTATAGTTTATATAATTCATTTATTGTTAAATAACTATATAAAATTATTAAAATTTGGGTATGGGTATGGGTTTTGACAAAATGGTTGGAGATGAAATATGAGTTTGAATAGTAATGGGTTTGGGTGAGTCAAAAAATGGGTTTGAGTATGGGTTTTGGGTGTCATTGTTGGAGATGCCTTAAGAGAGCGGATTCCAGAGAAAAGAAACCCAAGCGTGTAACTTACAGTTTCCGAAAGGCACTTGAGATTACTTGAAGAAGAAAGATGATATTAGATGAAATGTTATGATTCAACAAATGATTGACATAACAATATTTAGGTTAGGAATATATAAGTTTCCTATAGTTGACTCGAACATCAACAAATGAAACTTCATGTGAGTTGGGATTCAATATTTCTGTGATGTGTTTTGGTATATGTAGTATTCCTCACTTCTATTTTGTATCAAGTTTGTTTCTGTTGCCAACTGTATGTATAGCTATGCTGTGTCTTGACTCTTGATAGAGATCGATGTCCATGCGCTTCTGCTTCAATATTGTTACAAATGGCCAGCTGGGGAAAGTTGGATTTGCCCCCAACCAAAGTGGTTCCCCCTTGCTAGTCCTACCACCACACCAACCTTCACTTTAGGCCTTTTAACTTATATATGTTCTCCCCTTTAACTTTAACTTTCGTGCCTCATGCACACTAATTTTTCAAATTTACCAGGAAGCATTTCTGTCCATGATCATATGAAAAACTCATACCAGTAAAACAATCAGTCATCTATTTCTGTGTACAATAATGCAAATGAATCATGCATGCATTATTTTCATGTTAAATGTAACAGATCGAAGCTAGGTAGCTCAGGAATAATTTCACTAGGATGCTTGTGATTCATGACATATCACAGGTGCAGCATATGGCACTTGGCTTATATATGTAGTCAATATTCACGCGTGGAATTTAGTGTAAACAGTAATGGTACGATATTGCATAAATATAATTGTGATAAAGATTAACTCGTATTTAGAAATAAAACTCTTGAAAATAAACAACAAAGGTATGAATAGATACACAACCAATACCGAACGAATTTTCCAAGGTGGATTTGCAAAAGTCAAGTCGTGTGTGTCACACACTCTCCTTAAGACAACTACGCCGCCTCTACGGGTGCAAAAGGCCTCGTTGGCGCTCGTCTCCCAGGATACAATGACTAACAAATTCTTGGAGCTGCACTGCTACAAGAAAGTCTGCGAACCGGAAGTACCTCTTTCTATCACCAGAAAGTGAACAAGAACACAAGAGCAGAAGAGAGAGTTTGTGAGGAGAAGAGCTGATGCTTTTTGTTGGTGTCTAACTAGGGAATAGGAGGCCCTTTATATAGTGTGAGGAATGCTATGGCTTTTAAAGTCAGCAATGAATAGAGGGAACTCAAAGGCCATGTAACAACACAAATTAATCACCATGAATGGCTGAATAATTATGTGTTATAATGCTGGAAATTCAACAAGTTTTTCCAGCAACATGTGTTATAATACTGCTGGAATTTCAACAGGTTTTCCAGCAGCTGAAGAGTCCAAAAAGAATCCGTGCAGGGTGCAAAAAGAAGCCTGCGTTCTGGAGCCCAAATCGGTGTTGCATTCGTGTCCGCAGGTCGCGCGGGCACACCCAAGTTTTTGGTGCTCCAAGCCGATATTTGCACCCCCCCCCCCTGCGCGTGAGAGTGTATAGTTTGTGTTAACACAACTATACCTCATAGGAGGATGATTCTATATAAGCCCTCTTTACTTTTCCCTTTATCCAATGTGGGACAAACTTAGTTTTCCCCATTTCACATAGCCAACTTTGGATGACAATTTTTCATTCATCCCAAAACCAAATTAGGCATATGAACACATGATCTTGTAGTCCTCATTATGGAGAATACAAATCCAAGTTCATTTCTCATTAATCATAAGTGTAACACACTTTAATTAATCCATTTAAATTTGGTTTTATAAATGGGTTTTAACCCATTTTTTCCAACAATTCCCCACATGAATAAAATTGGCCACCAAAGACTCGATAGAATTGGTGATAGATTTCTATGGTCGAAACCTGCATAGGATAGGTAGGTTTTACCCTTTGAACCTTCCCTTGTGAAAGTATGATTACGTTACTAACTAAACAGTAGACGCGATGTCCTTGAACTATTCGTTATTTTGTGTAACTGATAGCATACCTCACACAGGAGTCTTCCTGGTACATTCCAGTTCTCACTATTGTGCCCGTTTTGGCCATGGACACACGCCTGGAAATTTCAGATCCTTCCTTGTCAAATTTCTCCAGGATATTGTCCACATAATGTGTTTGATCCAGTACAAGTCCTTCTGATGTTCTTGTGATTTTTATCCCTAAGATCACATCAGCAAGTCCCATGTCCTTCATGTCAAATCTGGATTTTAACATGTTTTTAGTGGAGTTGATCATTTTATCATTACTCCCGATGATAAGCATATCATCCACATATAGGCACAAAATGACATATCCATTTTCCGTATCTTTGACGTATACGCACTTATCACATTCATTAATTTTGAAACCATTGGTGATCATGGCGTTGTCAAATTTTTCATGCCATTGCTTTGGTGCTTGTTTTAAGCCATATAATGACTTTACCAATTTGCACACTTTCCTGTCTTGTCCAGGAGCTGAGAAACCCTCAGGTTGTTCCATGTAGATTTCTTCATCTACATCACCATTCAAAAATGCCGTTTTCACATCCATTTGATGTACTTCAAGATTGCGTAATGCTGCAATTGCAAGTACCATCCGGATAGACGTTATTCTCGTCACAGGAGAATAGGTGTCAAAGTAATCAACACCTTCTTTTTGCCTATAGCCTCTAATAACAAGTCTTGCCTTGTACTTGTCTATTGATCCATCTGCTTTCAACTTCCTTTTGAAAATCCACTTGGACGTCAAAGGTTTACAACCTGGTGGCAGATCCACAAGTTCCCAAGTGTGATTTTGCAGAATGGAATCAATTTCACTTTTGATTGCATCTTTCCACAGAGGACTATCAGTAGAGCTTACTGCCTCTTTAAACGTACGCGGTTCACCTTCAACCACATAAGTCAAAAAATCGGAACCAAAGGATTTTTCTATCATTGCCCTTTTGCTTCGTCTAGGTTCAATCTCAACCTCAGACTCCGACTCAGACTCGGCTTGTTGATCCTGATCATTATCAGTAACAGCTTGACTGTCTTCACGTGTCCGTTTAGAAGAATTAGATTCATCTATGGACTTTCTTGGAAATACATTTTCGAAAAATGATGCATTCCTCGATTCCATTATCGTGTCCTTATGAATATCAAGAATTTTTGATTCATGTACAAGAAAACGATAAGCCGAACTGTTATGTGCATATCCAATAAAAATGCAATCAACAGTTTTAGGCCCATTCTTTACCCTTTTGGGTTCAGGAATTTTCACTTTAGCTAAACATCCCCATACTCGCAAGTATTTATAGGATGGCTTTTTCCCTTTCCATAATTCATATGGAGTTTTCTCCTCTTTCTTTTTGGGAACCTTATTTAAAAGGTAATTAGCCGTGAGAATTGCGTCTCCCCACATGTTGGGGGGCATCCCAGAACTAAGTAGCATGGCATTCATCATATCCTTCAAGGTACGATTTTTCCGTTCTGCCACACCATTCGATTGTGGTGAGTAAGGTGCAGTTCTTTGATGTATAATCCCATGCTGAGCACAAATATCAGCAAATGGCGATTCATACTCACCTCCACGGTCACTTCTCAGTACCTTTATTTTCTTGTTGAGTTGATTCTCAACCTCATTCTTATAGAGCACAAATTTCTCTATAGCCTCATCTTTGCTCTTTAGCAAGTACACATAGCAGTACTTCGTACTATCATCAATGAACGTGATAAAGTACTTATTACCACCTCTCGTTTGTGTTGATTTCAAATCACACACATCTGAATGAATTAGATCAAGGGGTTCATTGTTTCTTTCAACATTTTGGAATGATGATCTTGTTAGTTTTGCCTCTACACAAGTTTCACACTTATGTTTTGTGTCAATTTGGAATTTTGGTAAGTGGTCCATGTTAATTAATTTCCGCAAGGTATCGTAATTAACATGTCCTAGTCTACCATGCCACAAATTGGAAGACTCAAGCATATAGGTGGAAGATGAAGCTTCATTCATTTTCTTGACTATAGTCATTACATTCATTTTAATCATTCCACCGGTTACATAACCCTTACCCACAAACATTCCATTTTTGGACAAAACGAGCTTGTTAGACTCTATCACTATGCGGAACCCATGAGTGTTCAGCAGTGCACCGGAAATCAGATTCTTCCGGATCTCTGGAACATACAGAACGTTGTTCAGAGTCAGCTCCTTCCCAGAGGTCATCTTCAGAATCACCTTCCCTTTCCCCTTGATGGCAGAGGTGGCAGAATTCCCCATGTACAGGATCTCCCCTTCCCCAGATGGTTCGAAGGTGGAGAACATCTTCTTATCAGCACAGACATGCTTGGTGGCTCCAGTGTCCATCCACCACTCCTTGGGGTTTGAGTCCACCATGTTCAGCTCAGATATCATGGCACAGAGGTTCATCTCAGCAACTTCTTGAGTGACATTATCAACCAAGTTGGCCTCCTTCTTCTTGTACCTCCTTGGTTTGTTGCAATCCACAGACTTGTGACCAACCTTGTCACAGTTGTAACACTTGCCTTCAAACCTCTCTTTCTTAGAGACACCACCTCTTGGTCCTAGCTTGAACCGTTGATTCTTGAGCTTCTTGTTCTTGGAACTCTGGCCATGTTCCATGACATTTGCCTTGGCAGAATATCCACTGCCCCAGGTCTTCTTCTCAGATCCTCGGTTGTCTTCCTCAATGCGAAGCCTGACCTCCAGATCTTCCATGCTCATTTCCTTTCGCTTGTGCTTCAGGTAGTTCTTGAAGTCTTTCCAAGCGGGTGGCAGCTTCTCAATGGCACAAGCCACTTGAAAGCTCTCACCAAGCACCATCCCTTCAGCATGAATCTCATGCAGGATCAGCTGGATTTCTGAGAATTGACTCATCACAGTCTTAGAATCCACCATCTTATAATCAAGGAAGCGGCCCACGATAAATTTCTTGGCGCCGGCATCCGCTGTTTTATATTTCTTTTCAAGGGATTCCCATAGCTCCTTGGCCGTTCCCATGTTGATGTACACATTGTACAATGAGTCAGCCAGACCGTTCATGATGTAGTTCATGCACAGATAGTCAGAACTATTCCATGCATTCACAGCAGCAATCTTTGCTTGATCAGCTTGGTCTCCTTCGTTGAACTCAGGAGCATTCTCAGTTAGAAACTTAGCCAGGCCAAGAGTGGTCAGATAGAACATCATCTTTTGTTGCCATCTCTTGAAATGCAGCCCGTTAAACTTCTCAGGTTTTTCCCCGTGGGAAACTGAGACAGGTACAGGCGCGGCAGGTGCTTGCATGGTTGGAACTTGAAGTGGTCCCTTACCAGCATTCACAGCATCAGAATTTTCTCCGTTTGTCATATTTCCTTAAACTGAAACACACACACAATTTGTAAGAATATTGAAACTCGAATATAACGAGTATTCACAAATTATACAAGCAATATCAATATGTTTTAGTTGTCTTAAGATTGTAAACAGTAATGGTACGATATTGCATAAATATAATTGTGATAAAGATTAACTCGTATTTAGAAATAAAACTCTTGAAAATAAACAACAAAGGTTTGAATAGATACACAACCAATACCGAACGAATTTTCCAAGGTGGATTTGCAAAAGTCAAGTCGTGTGTGTCACACACTCTCCTTAAGACAACTACGCCGCCTCTACGGGTGCAAAAGGCCTCGTTGGCGCTCGTCTCCCAGGATACAATGACTAACAAATTCTTGGAGCTGCACTGCTACAAGAAAGTCTGCGAACCGGAAGTACCTCTTTCTATCACCAGAAAGTGAACAAGAACACAAGAGCAGAAGAGAGAGTTTGTGAGGAGAAGAGCTGATGCTTTTTGTTGGTGTCTAACTAGGGAATAGGAGGCCCTTTATATAGTGTGAGGAATGCTATGGCTTTTAAAGTCAGCAATGAATAGAGGGAACTCAAAGGCCATGTAACAACACAAATTAATCACCATGAATGGCTGAATAATTATGTGTTATAATGCTGGAAATTCAACAAGTTTTTCCAGCAACATGTGTTATAATACTGCTGGAATTTCAACAGGTTTTCCAGCAGCTGAAGAGTCCAAAAAGAATCCGTGCAGGGTGCAAAAAGAAGCCTGCGTTCTGGAGCCCAAATCGGTGTTGCATTCGTGTCCGCAGGTCGCGCGGGCACACCCAAGTTTTTGGTGCTCCAAGCCGATATTTGCACCCCCCCCCCCTGCGCGTGAGAGTGTATAGTTTGTGTTAACACAACTATACCTCATAGGAGGATGATTCTATATAAGCCCTCTTTACTTTTCCCTTTATCCAATGTGGGACAAACTTAGTTTTCCCCATTTCACATAGCCAACTTTGGATGACAATTTTTCATTCATCCCAAAACCAAATTAGGCATATGAACACATGATCTTGTAGTCCTCATTATGGAGAATACAAATCCAAGTTCATTTCTCATTAATCATAAGTGTAACACACTTTAATTAATCCATTTAAATTTGGTTTTATAAATGGGTTTTAACCCATTTTTTCCAACAATTCCCCACATGAATAAAATTGGCCACCAAAGACTCGATAGAATTGGTGATAGATTTCTATGGTCGAAACCTGCATAGGATAGGTAGGTTTTACCCTTTGAACCTTCCCTTGTGAAAGTATGATTACGTTACTAACTAAACAGTAGACGCGATGTCCTTGAACTATTCGTTATTTTGTGTAACTGATAGCATACCTCACACAGGAGTCTTCCTGGTACATTCCAGTTCTCACTATTGTGCCCGTTTTGGCCATGGACACACGCCTGGAAATTTCAGATCCTTCCTTGTCAAATTTCTCCAGGATATTGTCCACATAATGTGTTTGATCCAGTACAAGTCCTTCTGATGTTCTTGTGATTTTTATCCCTAAGATCACATCAGCAAGTCCCATGTCCTTCATGTCAAATCTGGATTTTAACATGTTTTTAGTGGAGTTGATCATTTTATCATTACTCCCGATGATAAGCATATCATCCACATATAGGCACAAAATGACATATCCATTTTCCGTATCTTTGACGTATACGCACTTATCACATTCATTAATTTTGAAACCATTGGTGATCATGGCGTTGTCAAATTTTTCATGCCATTGCTTTGGTGCTTGTTTTAAGCCATATAATGACTTTACCAATTTGCACACTTTCCTGTCTTGTCCAGGAGCTGAGAAACCCTCAGGTTGTTCCATGTAGATTTCTTCATCTACATCACCATTCAAAAATGCCGTTTTCACATCCATTTGATGTACTTCAAGATTGCGTAATGCTGCAATTGCAAGTACCATCCGGATAGACGTTATTCTCGTCACAGGAGAATAGGTGTCAAAGTAATCAACACCTTCTTTTTGCCTATAGCCTCTAATAACAAGTCTTGCCTTGTACTTGTCTATTGATCCATCTGCTTTCAACTTCCTTTTGAAAATCCACTTGGACGTCAAAGGTTTACAACCTGGTGGCAGATCCACAAGTTCCCAAGTGTGATTTTGCAGAATGGAATCAATTTCACTTTTGATTGCATCTTTCCACAGAGGACTATCAGTAGAGCTTACTGCCTCTTTAAACGTACGCGGTTCACCTTCAACCACATAAGTCAAAAAATCGGAACCAAAGGATTTTTCTATCATTGCCCTTTTGCTTCGTCTAGGTTCAATCTCAACCTCAGACTCCGACTCAGACTCGGCTTGTTGATCCTGATCATTATCAGTAACAGCTTGACTGTCTTCACGTGTCCGTTTAGAAGAATTAGATTCATCTATGGACTTTCTTGGAAATACATTTTCGAAAAATGATGCATTCCTCGATTCCATTATCGTGTCCTTATGAATATCAAGAATTTTTGATTCATGTACAAGAAAACGATAAGCCGAACTGTTATGTGCATATCCAATAAAAATGCAATCAACAGTTTTAGGCCCATTCTTTACCCTTTTGGGTTCAGGAATTTTCACTTTAGCTAAACATCCCCATACTCGCAAGTATTTATAGGATGGCTTTTTCCCTTTCCATAATTCATATGGAGTTTTCTCCTCTTTCTTTTTGGGAACCTTATTTAAAAGGTAATTAGCCGTGAGAATTGCGTCTCCCCACATGTTGGGGGGCATCCCAGAACTAAGTAGCATGGCATTCATCATATCCTTCAAGGTACGATTTTTCCGTTCTGCCACACCATTCGATTGTGGTGAGTAAGGTGCAGTTCTTTGATGTATAATCCCATGCTGAGCACAAATATCAGCAAATGGCGATTCATACTCACCTCCACGGTCACTTCTCAGTACCTTTATTTTCTTGTTGAGTTGATTCTCAACCTCATTCTTATAGAGCACAAATTTCTCTATAGCCTCATCTTTGCTCTTTAGCAAGTACACATAGCAGTACTTCGTACTATCATCAATGAACGTGATAAAGTACTTATTACCACCTCTCGTTTGTGTTGATTTCAAATCACACACATCTGAATGAATTAGATCAAGGGGTTCATTGTTTCTTTCAACATTTTGGAATGATGATCTTGTTAGTTTTGCCTCTACACAAGTTTCACACTTATGTTTTGTGTCAATTTGGAATTTTGGTAAGTGGTCCATGTTAATTAATTTCCGCAAGGTATCGTAATTAACATGTCCTAGTCTACCATGCCACAAATTGGAAGACTCAAGCATATAGGTGGAAGATGAAGCTTCATTCATTTTCTTGACTATAGTCATTACATTCATTTTAATCATTCCACCGGTTACATAACCCTTACCCACAAACATTCCATTTTTGGACAAAACGAGCTTGTTAGACTCTATCACTATGCGGAACCCATGAGTGTTCAGCAGTGCACCGGAAATCAGATTCTTCCGGATCTCTGGAACATACAGAACGTTGTTCAGAGTCAGCTCCTTCCCAGAGGTCATCTTCAGAATCACCTTCCCTTTCCCCTTGATGGCAGAGGTGGCAGAATTCCCCATGTACAGGATCTCCCCTTCCCCAGATGGTTCGAAGGTGGAGAACATCTTCTTATCAGCACAGACATGCTTGGTGGCTCCAGTGTCCATCCACCACTCCTTGGGGTTTGAGTCCACCATGTTCAGCTCAGATATCATGGCACAGAGGTTCATCTCAGCAACTTCTTGAGTGACATTATCAACCAAGTTGGCCTCCTTCTTCTTGTACCTCCTTGGTTTGTTGCAATCCACAGACTTGTGACCAACCTTGTCACAGTTGTAACACTTGCCTTCAAACCTCTCTTTCTTAGAGACACCACCTCTTGGTCCTAGCTTGAACCGTTGATTCTTGAGCTTCTTGTTCTTGGAACTCTGGCCATGTTCCATGACATTTGCCTTGGCAGAATATCCACTGCCCCAGGTCTTCTTCTCAGATCCTCGGTTGTCTTCCTCAATGCGAAGCCTGACCTCCAGATCTTCCATGCTCATTTCCTTTCGCTTGTGCTTCAGGTAGTTCTTGAAGTCTTTCCAAGCGGGTGGCAGCTTCTCAATGGCACAAGCCACTTGAAAGCTCTCACCAAGCACCATCCCTTCAGCATGAATCTCATGCAGGATCAGCTGGATTTCTGAGAATTGACTCATCACAGTCTTAGAATCCACCATCTTATAATCAAGGAAGCGGCCCACGATAAATTTCTTGGCGCCGGCATCCGCTGTTTTATATTTCTTTTCAAGGGATTCCCATAGCTCCTTGGCCGTTCCCATGTTGATGTACACATTGTACAATGAGTCAGCCAGACCGTTCATGATGTAGTTCATGCACAGATAGTCAGAACTATTCCATGCATTCACAGCAGCAATCTTTGCTTGATCAGCTTGGTCTCCTTCGTTGAACTCAGGAGCATTCTCAGTTAGAAACTTAGCCAGGCCAAGAGTGGTCAGATAGAACATCATCTTTTGTTGCCATCTCTTGAAATGCAGCCCGTTAAACTTCTCAGGTTTTTCCCCGTGGGAAACTGAGACAGGTACAGGCGCGGCAGGTGCTTGCATGGTTGGAACTTGAAGTGGTCCCTTACCAGCATTCACAGCATCAGAATTTTCTCCGTTTGTCATATTTCCTTAAACTGAAACACACACACAATTTGTAAGAATATTGAAACTCGAATATAACGAGTATTCACAAATTATACAAGCAATATCAATATGTTTTAGTTGTCTTAAGATTGTAAACAGTAATGGTACGATATTGCATAAATATAATTGTGATAAAGATTAACTCGTATTTAGAAATAAAACTCTTGAAAATAAACAACAAAGGTTTGAATAGATACACAACCAATACCGAACGAATTTTCCAAGGTGGATTTGCAAAAGTCAAGTCGTGTGTGTCACACACTCTCCTTAAGACAACTACGCCGCCTCTACGGGTGCAAAAGGCCTCGTTGGCGCTCGTCTCCCAGGATACAATGACTAACAAATTCTTGGAGCTGCACTGCTACAAGAAAGTCTGCGAACCGGAAGTACCTCTTTCTATCACCAGAAAGTGAACAAGAACACAAGAGCAGAAGAGAGAGTTTGTGAGGAGAAGAGCTGATGCTTTTTGTTGGTGTCTAACTAGGGAATAGGAGGCCCTTTATATAGTGTGAGGAATGCTATGGCTTTTAAAGTCAGCAATGAATAGAGGGAACTCAAAGGCCATGTAACAACACAAATTAATCACCATGAATGGCTGAATAATTATGTGTTATAATGCTGGAAATTCAACAAGTTTTTCCAGCAACATGTGTTATAATACTGCTGGAATTTCAACAGGTTTTCCAGCAGCTGAAGAGTCCAAAAAGAATCCGTGCAGGGTGCAAAAAGAAGCCTGCGTTCTGGAGCCCAAATCGGTGTTGCATTCGTGTCCGCAGGTCGCGCGGGCACACCCAAGTTTTTGGTGCTCCAAGCCGATATTTGCACCCCCCCCCCCTGCGCGTGAGAGTGTATAGTTTGTGTTAACACAACTATACCTCATAGGAGGATGATTCTATATAAGCCCTCTTTACTTTTCCCTTTATCCAATGTGGGACAAACTTAGTTTTCCCCATTTCACATAGCCAACTTTGGATGACAATTTTTCATTCATCCCAAAACCAAATTAGGCATATGAACACATGATCTTGTAGTCCTCATTATGGAGAATACAAATCCAAGTTCATTTCTCATTAATCATAAGTGTAACACACTTTAATTAATCCATTTAAATTTGGTTTTATAAATGGGTTTTAACCCATTTTTTCCAACAATTCCCCACATGAATAAAATTGGCCACCAAAGACTCGATAGAATTGGTGATAGATTTCTATGGTCGAAACCTGCATAGGATAGGTAGGTTTTACCCTTTGAACCTTCCCTTGTGAAAGTATGATTACGTTACTAACTAAACAGTAGACGCGATGTCCTTGAACTATTCGTTATTTTGTGTAACTGATAGCATACCTCACACAGGAGTCTTCCTGGTACATTCCAGTTCTCACTATTGTGCCCGTTTTGGCCATGGACACACGCCTGGAAATTTCAGATCCTTCCTTGTCAAATTTCTCCAGGATATTGTCCACATAATGTGTTTGATCCAGTACAAGTCCTTCTGATGTTCTTGTGATTTTTATCCCTAAGATCACATCAGCAAGTCCCATGTCCTTCATGTCAAATCTGGATTTTAACATGTTTTTAGTGGAGTTGATCATTTTATCATTACTCCCGATGATAAGCATATCATCCACATATAGGCACAAAATGACATATCCATTTTCCGTATCTTTGACGTATACGCACTTATCACATTCATTAATTTTGAAACCATTGGTGATCATGGCGTTGTCAAATTTTTCATGCCATTGCTTTGGTGCTTGTTTTAAGCCATATAATGACTTTACCAATTTGCACACTTTCCTGTCTTGTCCAGGAGCTGAGAAACCCTCAGGTTGTTCCATGTAGATTTCTTCATCTACATCACCATTCAAAAATGCCGTTTTCACATCCATTTGATGTACTTCAAGATTGCGTAATGCTGCAATTGCAAGTACCATCCGGATAGACGTTATTCTCGTCACAGGAGAATAGGTGTCAAAGTAATCAACACCTTCTTTTTGCCTATAGCCTCTAATAACAAGTCTTGCCTTGTACTTGTCTATTGATCCATCTGCTTTCAACTTCCTTTTGAAAATCCACTTGGACGTCAAAGGTTTACAACCTGGTGGCAGATCCACAAGTTCCCAAGTGTGATTTTGCAGAATGGAATCAATTTCACTTTTGATTGCATCTTTCCACAGAGGACTATCAGTAGAGCTTACTGCCTCTTTAAACGTACGCGGTTCACCTTCAACCACATAAGTCAAAAAATCGGAACCAAAGGATTTTTCTATCATTGCCCTTTTGCTTCGTCTAGGTTCAATCTCAACCTCAGACTCCGACTCAGACTCGGCTTGTTGATCCTGATCATTATCAGTAACAGCTTGACTGTCTTCACGTGTCCGTTTAGAAGAATTAGATTCATCTATGGACTTTCTTGGAAATACATTTTCGAAAAATGATGCATTCCTCGATTCCATTATCGTGTCCTTATGAATATCAAGAATTTTTGATTCATGTACAAGAAAACGATAAGCCGAACTGTTATGTGCATATCCAATAAAAATGCAATCAACAGTTTTAGGCCCATTCTTTACCCTTTTGGGTTCAGGAATTTTCACTTTAGCTAAACATCCCCATACTCGCAAGTATTTATAGGATGGCTTTTTCCCTTTCCATAATTCATATGGAGTTTTCTCCTCTTTCTTTTTGGGAACCTTATTTAAAAGGTAATTAGCCGTGAGAATTGCGTCTCCCCACATGTTGGGGGGCATCCCAGAACTAAGTAGCATGGCATTCATCATATCCTTCAAGGTACGATTTTTCCGTTCTGCCACACCATTCGATTGTGGTGAGTAAGGTGCAGTTCTTTGATGTATAATCCCATGCTGAGCACAAATATCAGCAAATGGCGATTCATACTCACCTCCACGGTCACTTCTCAGTACCTTTATTTTCTTGTTGAGTTGATTCTCAACCTCATTCTTATAGAGCACAAATTTCTCTATAGCCTCATCTTTGCTCTTTAGCAAGTACACATAGCAGTACTTCGTACTATCATCAATGAACGTGATAAAGTACTTATTACCACCTCTCGTTTGTGTTGATTTCAAATCACACACATCTGAATGAATTAGATCAAGGGGTTCATTGTTTCTTTCAACATTTTGGAATGATGATCTTGTTAGTTTTGCCTCTACACAAGTTTCACACTTATGTTTTGTGTCAATTTGGAATTTTGGTAAGTGGTCCATGTTAATTAATTTCCGCAAGGTATCGTAATTAACATGTCCTAGTCTACCATGCCACAAATTGGAAGACTCAAGCATATAGGTGGAAGATGAAGCTTCATTCATTTTCTTGACTATAGTCATTACATTCATTTTAATCATTCCACCGGTTACATAACCCTTACCCACAAACATTCCATTTTTGGACAAAACGAGCTTGTTAGACTCTATCACTATGCGGAACCCATGAGTGTTCAGCAGTGCACCGGAAATCAGATTCTTCCGGATCTCTGGAACATACAGAACGTTGTTCAGAGTCAGCTCCTTCCCAGAGGTCATCTTCAGAATCACCTTCCCTTTCCCCTTGATGGCAGAGGTGGCAGAATTCCCCATGTACAGGATCTCCCCTTCCCCAGATGGTTCGAAGGTGGAGAACATCTTCTTATCAGCACAGACATGCTTGGTGGCTCCAGTGTCCATCCACCACTCCTTGGGGTTTGAGTCCACCATGTTCAGCTCAGATATCATGGCACAGAGGTTCATCTCAGCAACTTCTTGAGTGACATTATCAACCAAGTTGGCCTCCTTCTTCTTGTACCTCCTTGGTTTGTTGCAATCCACAGACTTGTGACCAACCTTGTCACAGTTGTAACACTTGCCTTCAAACCTCTCTTTCTTAGAGACACCACCTCTTGGTCCTAGCTTGAACCGTTGATTCTTGAGCTTCTTGTTCTTGGAACTCTGGCCATGTTCCATGACATTTGCCTTGGCAGAATATCCACTGCCCCAGGTCTTCTTCTCAGATCCTCGGTTGTCTTCCTCAATGCGAAGCCTGACCTCCAGATCTTCCATGCTCATTTCCTTTCGCTTGTGCTTCAGGTAGTTCTTGAAGTCTTTCCAAGCGGGTGGCAGCTTCTCAATGGCACAAGCCACTTGAAAGCTCTCACCAAGCACCATCCCTTCAGCATGAATCTCATGCAGGATCAGCTGGATTTCTGAGAATTGACTCATCACAGTCTTAGAATCCACCATCTTATAATCAAGGAAGCGGCCCACGATAAATTTCTTGGCGCCGGCATCCGCTGTTTTATATTTCTTTTCAAGGGATTCCCATAGCTCCTTGGCCGTTCCCATGTTGATGTACACATTGTACAATGAGTCAGCCAGACCGTTCATGATGTAGTTCATGCACAGATAGTCAGAACTATTCCATGCATTCACAGCAGCAATCTTTGCTTGATCAGCTTGGTCTCCTTCGTTGAACTCAGGAGCATTCTCAGTTAGAAACTTAGCCAGGCCAAGAGTGGTCAGATAGAACATCATCTTTTGTTGCCATCTCTTGAAATGCAGCCCGTTAAACTTCTCAGGTTTTTCCCCGTGGGAAACTGAGACAGGTACAGGCGCGGCAGGTGCTTGCATGGTTGGAACTTGAAGTGGTCCCTTACCAGCATTCACAGCATCAGAATTTTCTCCGTTTGTCATATTTCCTTAAACTGAAACACACACACAATTTGTAAGAATATTGAAACTCGAATATAACGAGTATTCACAAATTATACAAGCAATATCAATATGTTTTAGTTGTCTTAAGATTGTAAACAGTAATGGTACGATATTGCATAAATATAATTGTGATAAAGATTAACTCGTATTTAGAAATAAAACTCTTGAAAATAAACAACAAAGGTTTGAATAGATACACAACCAATACCGAACGAATTTTCCAAGGTGGATTTGCAAAAGTCAAGTCGTGTGTGTCACACACTCTCCTTAAGACAACTACGCCGCCTCTACGGGTGCAAAAGGCCTCGTTGGCGCTCGTCTCCCAGGATACAATGACTAACAAATTCTTGGAGCTGCACTGCTACAAGAAAGTCTGCGAACCGGAAGTACCTCTTTCTATCACCAGAAAGTGAACAAGAACACAAGAGCAGAAGAGAGAGTTTGTGAGGAGAAGAGCTGATGCTTTTTGTTGGTGTCTAACTAGGGAATAGGAGGCCCTTTATATAGTGTGAGGAATGCTATGGCTTTTAAAGTCAGCAATGAATAGAGGGAACTCAAAGGCCATGTAACAACACAAATTAATCACCATGAATGGCTGAATAATTATGTGTTATAATGCTGGAAATTCAACAAGTTTTTCCAGCAACATGTGTTATAATACTGCTGGAATTTCAACAGGTTTTCCAGCAGCTGAAGAGTCCAAAAAGAATCCGTGCAGGGTGCAAAAAGAAGCCTGCGTTCTGGAGCCCAAATCGGTGTTGCATTCGTGTCCGCAGGTCGCGCGGGCACACCCAAGTTTTTGGTGCTCCAAGCCGATATTTGCACCCCCCCCCCCTGCGCGTGAGAGTGTATAGTTTGTGTTAACACAACTATACCTCATAGGAGGATGATTCTATATAAGCCCTCTTTACTTTTCCCTTTATCCAATGTGGGACAAACTTAGTTTTCCCCATTTCACATAGCCAACTTTGGATGACAATTTTTCATTCATCCCAAAACCAAATTAGGCATATGAACACATGATCTTGTAGTCCTCATTATGGAGAATACAAATCCAAGTTCATTTCTCATTAATCATAAGTGTAACACACTTTAATTAATCCATTTAAATTTGGTTTTATAAATGGGTTTTAACCCATTTTTTCCAACAATTCCCCACATGAATAAAATTGGCCACCAAAGACTCGATAGAATTGGTGATAGATTTCTATGGTCGAAACCTGCATAGGATAGGTAGGTTTTACCCTTTGAACCTTCCCTTGTGAAAGTATGATTACGTTACTAACTAAACAGTAGACGCGATGTCCTTGAACTATTCGTTATTTTGTGTAACTGATAGCATACCTCACACAGGAGTCTTCCTGGTACATTCCAGTTCTCACTATTGTGCCCGTTTTGGCCATGGACACACGCCTGGAAATTTCAGATCCTTCCTTGTCAAATTTCTCCAGGATATTGTCCACATAATGTGTTTGATCCAGTACAAGTCCTTCTGATGTTCTTGTGATTTTTATCCCTAAGATCACATCAGCAAGTCCCATGTCCTTCATGTCAAATCTGGATTTTAACATGTTTTTAGTGGAGTTGATCATTTTATCATTACTCCCGATGATAAGCATATCATCCACATATAGGCACAAAATGACATATCCATTTTCCGTATCTTTGACGTATACGCACTTATCACATTCATTAATTTTGAAACCATTGGTGATCATGGCGTTGTCAAATTTTTCATGCCATTGCTTTGGTGCTTGTTTTAAGCCATATAATGACTTTACCAATTTGCACACTTTCCTGTCTTGTCCAGGAGCTGAGAAACCCTCAGGTTGTTCCATGTAGATTTCTTCATCTACATCACCATTCAAAAATGCCGTTTTCACATCCATTTGATGTACTTCAAGATTGCGTAATGCTGCAATTGCAAGTACCATCCGGATAGACGTTATTCTCGTCACAGGAGAATAGGTGTCAAAGTAATCAACACCTTCTTTTTGCCTATAGCCTCTAATAACAAGTCTTGCCTTGTACTTGTCTATTGATCCATCTGCTTTCAACTTCCTTTTGAAAATCCACTTGGACGTCAAAGGTTTACAACCTGGTGGCAGATCCACAAGTTCCCAAGTGTGATTTTGCAGAATGGAATCAATTTCACTTTTGATTGCATCTTTCCACAGAGGACTATCAGTAGAGCTTACTGCCTCTTTAAACGTACGCGGTTCACCTTCAACCACATAAGTCAAAAAATCGGAACCAAAGGATTTTTCTATCATTGCCCTTTTGCTTCGTCTAGGTTCAATCTCAACCTCAGACTCCGACTCAGACTCGGCTTGTTGATCCTGATCATTATCAGTAACAGCTTGACTGTCTTCACGTGTCCGTTTAGAAGAATTAGATTCATCTATGGACTTTCTTGGAAATACATTTTCGAAAAATGATGCATTCCTCGATTCCATTATCGTGTCCTTATGAATATCAAGAATTTTTGATTCATGTACAAGAAAACGATAAGCCGAACTGTTATGTGCATATCCAATAAAAATGCAATCAACAGTTTTAGGCCCATTCTTTACCCTTTTGGGTTCAGGAATTTTCACTTTAGCTAAACATCCCCATACTCGCAAGTATTTATAGGATGGCTTTTTCCCTTTCCATAATTCATATGGAGTTTTCTCCTCTTTCTTTTTGGGAACCTTATTTAAAAGGTAATTAGCCGTGAGAATTGCGTCTCCCCACATGTTGGGGGGCATCCCAGAACTAAGTAGCATGGCATTCATCATATCCTTCAAGGTACGATTTTTCCGTTCTGCCACACCATTCGATTGTGGTGAGTAAGGTGCAGTTCTTTGATGTATAATCCCATGCTGAGCACAAATATCAGCAAATGGCGATTCATACTCACCTCCACGGTCACTTCTCAGTACCTTTATTTTCTTGTTGAGTTGATTCTCAACCTCATTCTTATAGAGCACAAATTTCTCTATAGCCTCATCTTTGCTCTTTAGCAAGTACACATAGCAGTACTTCGTACTATCATCAATGAACGTGATAAAGTACTTATTACCACCTCTCGTTTGTGTTGATTTCAAATCACACACATCTGAATGAATTAGATCAAGGGGTTCATTGTTTCTTTCAACATTTTGGAATGATGATCTTGTTAGTTTTGCCTCTACACAAGTTTCACACTTATGTTTTGTGTCAATTTGGAATTTTGGTAAGTGGTCCATGTTAATTAATTTCCGCAAGGTATCGTAATTAACATGTCCTAGTCTACCATGCCACAAATTGGAAGACTCAAGCATATAGGTGGAAGATGAAGCTTCATTCATTTTCTTGACTATAGTCATTACATTCATTTTAATCATTCCACCGGTTACATAACCCTTACCCACAAACATTCCATTTTTGGACAAAACGAGCTTGTTAGACTCTATCACTATGCGGAACCCATGAGTGTTCAGCAGTGCACCGGAAATCAGATTCTTCCGGATCTCTGGAACATACAGAACGTTGTTCAGAGTCAGCTCCTTCCCAGAGGTCATCTTCAGAATCACCTTCCCTTTCCCCTTGATGGCAGAGGTGGCAGAATTCCCCATGTACAGGATCTCCCCTTCCCCAGATGGTTCGAAGGTGGAGAACATCTTCTTATCAGCACAGACATGCTTGGTGGCTCCAGTGTCCATCCACCACTCCTTGGGGTTTGAGTCCACCATGTTCAGCTCAGATATCATGGCACAGAGGTTCATCTCAGCAACTTCTTGAGTGACATTATCAACCAAGTTGGCCTCCTTCTTCTTGTACCTCCTTGGTTTGTTGCAATCCACAGACTTGTGACCAACCTTGTCACAGTTGTAACACTTGCCTTCAAACCTCTCTTTCTTAGAGACACCACCTCTTGGTCCTAGCTTGAACCGTTGATTCTTGAGCTTCTTGTTCTTGGAACTCTGGCCATGTTCCATGACATTTGCCTTGGCAGAATATCCACTGCCCCAGGTCTTCTTCTCAGATCCTCGGTTGTCTTCCTCAATGCGAAGCCTGACCTCCAGATCTTCCATGCTCATTTCCTTTCGCTTGTGCTTCAGGTAGTTCTTGAAGTCTTTCCAAGCGGGTGGCAGCTTCTCAATGGCACAAGCCACTTGAAAGCTCTCACCAAGCACCATCCCTTCAGCATGAATCTCATGCAGGATCAGCTGGATTTCTGAGAATTGACTCATCACAGTCTTAGAATCCACCATCTTATAATCAAGGAAGCGGCCCACGATAAATTTCTTGGCGCCGGCATCCGCTGTTTTATATTTCTTTTCAAGGGATTCCCATAGCTCCTTGGCCGTTCCCATGTTGATGTACACATTGTACAATGAGTCAGCCAGACCGTTCATGATGTAGTTCATGCACAGATAGTCAGAACTATTCCATGCATTCACAGCAGCAATCTTTGCTTGATCAGCTTGGTCTCCTTCGTTGAACTCAGGAGCATTCTCAGTTAGAAACTTAGCCAGGCCAAGAGTGGTCAGATAGAACATCATCTTTTGTTGCCATCTCTTGAAATGCAGCCCGTTAAACTTCTCAGGTTTTTCCCCGTGGGAAACTGAGACAGGTACAGGCGCGGCAGGTGCTTGCATGGTTGGAACTTGAAGTGGTCCCTTACCAGCATTCACAGCATCAGAATTTTCTCCGTTTGTCATATTTCCTTAAACTGAAACACACACACAATTTGTAAGAATATTGAAACTCGAATATAACGAGTATTCACAAATTATACAAGCAATATCAATATGTTTTAGTTGTCTTAAGATTGTAAACAGTAATGGTACGATATTGCATAAATATAATTGTGATAAAGATTAACTCGTATTTAGAAATAAAACTCTTGAAAATAAACAACAAAGGTTTGAATAGATACACAACCAATACCGAACGAATTTTCCAAGGTGGATTTGCAAAAGTCAAGTCGTGTGTGTCACACACTCTCCTTAAGACAACTACGCCGCCTCTACGGGTGCAAAAGGCCTCGTTGGCGCTCGTCTCCCAGGATACAATGACTAACAAATTCTTGGAGCTGCACTGCTACAAGAAAGTCTGCGAACCGGAAGTACCTCTTTCTATCACCAGAAAGTGAACAAGAACACAAGAGCAGAAGAGAGAGTTTGTGAGGAGAATAACTAGGGAATAGGAGGCCCTTTATATAGTGTGAGGAATGCTATGGCTTTTAAAGTCAGCAATGAATAGAGGGAACTCAAAGGCCATGTAACAACACAAATTAATCACCATGTGTTATAATACTGCTGGAATTTCAACAGGTTTTCCAGCAGCTGAAGAGTCCAAAAAGAATCCGTGCAGGGTGCAAAAAGAAGCCTGCGTTCTGGAGCAGGAATCGGTGTTGCATTCGTGTCCGCAGGTCGCGCGGGCACACCCAAGTTTTTGGTGCTCCAAGCCGATATTTGCACCCCCCCCCTGCGCGTGAGAGTGTATAGTTTGTGTTAACACAACTATACCTCATAGGAGGATGATTCTATATAAGCCCTCTTTACTTTTCCCTTTATCCAATGTGGGACAAACTTAGTTTTCCCCATTTCACATAGCCAACTTTGGATGACAATTTTTCATTCATCCCAAAACCAAATTAGGCATATGAACACATGATCTTGTAGTCCTCATTATGGAGAATACAAATCCAAGTTCATTTCTCATTAATCATAAGTGTAACACACTTTAATTAATCCATTTAAATTTGGTTTTATAAATGGGTTTTAACCCATTTTTTCCAACATTTAGATTGTGTAAATCTGAAGGCATATACATGAATACACACACATATACAATTATATCGGCAAAACAATAAGAAAACGTACGTGTATCTGCTTTCAACCCCATCCTGCATTTTTGATCAGACAGATTGATTCTATGATCGAAATCTCGAATCCAGTTATAGATATTCCTCATGCTATCTATGCATGATCCAATCAAAGCTTGGTACGTACCCAGTTTCTGGATTGTGACCGGACGTCGACTCCTGAAATTATAGCTGATCGAACATGGAGACAAATGCAGGAGGCAAGGGGAATTAGAAAATGAGAATCAAAGGAGTAGGGTCTCTTGTGCTACATAGTTGTAAACTTTGACTACATATCGTTTAGCTTTTAGTGTGGTCCGAAATCAGAAAAGAGTGCGATTCGATCTCCGGGGATTTTAATACCTTCGCCCACTTTAAGCTGTATGTCTTCCTCCTATTTAGAACGTACACAATGACAGAATTGTCTAGTGTGTCGGCAACTATAGTGTCTAATGTACTAGTTTGGATCCGTAACAAGAACAAGAAGAACATGTATTAGTTTCGCGGGTAGGATTCAGTTTAATCAGCGGTCGGTTATGGCTTAAGGGCAGCCGTTTAGCTCTACCTCAAAATAGTTTGTGCTCGATCGATCATTGGCTTTGGACATTTGACCTCTTTGAGGTTCAAGTACTTATCGTAGCTGGTTAAGTGTAGCACATCAATCATAAATAAGAATGTGTTGTATATATTCTAAACTCTTTAAGCTATTAATATGATTGATACGTATCATTCTTTTGGTACCGTCTTAGACTTCAATTGTCTGAGAATTGCGAGGTGGTTGTTGGGGTTTAGAAGCCGGCACCGACTGGATTTTCTGACATATTTCAACAGACATGATGTATCCAGATTTATTGACAAATATTCTTGCAAATTATTTTTGAAAGCATGTCGCATAAAATGGTCCTACTACTTGGTAAATGTTTTTCTCATTTTAAAATGGAAAGCAAACTAAAATCGATCAACAATGGTCTCTTCAGGACGAGAGATATATCGTGTCTTGCAGTATATGAGCACATTTTAAGTAAAGTTATGGTTGAAATTATTTTATGCATTTTAAACTATATATGTGTGTGCTAATTTGCATATCAGTTTCGTTTACTATCGAGCATAGCTATGAAAATGAAGATTTTAGTATGAAAATGTACATCTGATGTACATCACAACAGAAAAAAGATGATGTGCCAAAATTTAGGGCTAGTGAAACTTGAGGTGCAAAATGTGAAGTTTCAGGTCGCTAAATCCAGTTTCTTTAGGTATAAACCAGGGTTTACAGGTTATATATTAGCCTATTTTATTTCACAAGTCGACAGAAATTAACTTATACCAACCTTGTTCTTTGCATAAGCACCAAAATTATATATGTTCACCAAATGCAAGATTTATCAAGTTGGTACACGTAGTTGCAATAGTGGAGGTGGTTACAATTAATCTAATAGCTAGGCTAATCACACCATTTTTCTTTTTCAAAGTTTTTAATTCTCAAATTGGAAAAGACCTTACATTGATATCGACTATCAACTATGAGTAATGTACGTATATTCCAACAGTACCAATATTTTATACTAGCTAGTTCATCCAATATTGAAAGTTTCATTACATTTCTTTCAAGCAATGTTGGTTTGGTGAATGGCCTCGTTTTATACATGGCACCCAGAAAGACCCTTCCTGCAATCATGATTATCTATCTACCTCATAAGTTGGTGTATACTACAAGCTACAAGTATAACATTTGATATTACTAAAATAAAAGTATAGCATTTGATACTAATTCTACCTACAAAGTTTGAATATGAGTTGAGATACCCTTCTGTAATGTGGGGAATATTAATCCTAATATGAAATGTGGATTAATTCGATCATAAACATAAAAGATGAAACCTACAGCAAGAATAAATCAGAGGTGCAGTTCAATTGGGTTGGGGAATGACTCATGAGTTATACATCTGGTCGATTAAGATTGTCCAATTTGTCTCATACTTTGTAAGTATATTATTGTCTTTGACATTCATTGTTACATGTCATCTTGAGTATGATAAACCCAGGAGGTTGAGAAGTCTCTATATGAATAAGTGTATATAATTCTCAATCATATCTCTATCAGCTGAAAATTTTGAACAGTTCTGCTGCATTTTTTCTTTTCTTTTCTTTTTTGGGCATCTCATACCAACTGGTGACAAGTATAAGTATTGAGAACCCAGAAAACCAAAAGGTCTGCTAGGATTAACCTTTTTGTTATGCAAGTTAAATTTGTTTATAGTTTGACCCTACACTGTCTTCTTAACAAAATCCCAAAAAGATAAAGTTGGTTTCTTGGAAGCCACTCTTGGAGCCTCTGAGTTTATATATAGAGGCACCCCTTTTGGATAATATGCTGTCACATAAAAAAACCCTTCATGGCCAAGCCATCTCTTTGATTAGTTCATATCCTTCATAAATACTTCCAGATTCATTCAACTAGTTATCCTGAGCCATTCTTTCATTTTATTGTAATATTGTCCTACTGCACTATACACATTCTGCATATTATAATTGTTTGATATCATTTCTGATATCTCCCTCTGTTCTCAAAACCATCATTAGCTCATCTATCAGTCTTTTTCAATAAGTCTATATCTTCAGCAAGAGGCATCAGTAACTAAAAGAGTAATGGCAGATATGGCCAATTATAAGGTGAAGAATAATGACTTGGGTTGTGGTTTGCTATCTGGGATTTTCCAGTGCTCAAGAAAATCTCTGGTTCATTCATTACCCTCCAATATTAGCCAAAATCATTTGAAGGCACCAGACAATGATGTTTCCAAGAAGCCTAAGGAGTGCAAAGAAGTTTCTTTCGTCATCTCCACCAATCCTGCTAAGCCTCCTCAAAATCAAGAAGTGAAGCACACCAGAAAGCCGAGCTTGGATCATCCAAGGCCTTCTTCCACAAGTGTTCACCAAAAGGTACTTCAAGGAAGAAGGAGCTCTGATGGTGGAAGAAGCTCAACATCTTCCAATGGTTCTAGGCAACTCAAAGTGTATGTGGCGCCAGAGGAGAAGATTCAAAGGGCATCTACTACTAGCTCGGTTGAGCTAAGTAGGAAGATCAATGATCACCATCAAGCCAATGAAAGCAAACCTCTAGTCAGAGCCAGTTCAGGTAGTGTCATACATTCAGGAAATGTGGGGAACTTGAGGCTGCAGCCTGGAATTTCGAGTCTGCTAACAAGCAGTAGTACTCCCAATTCCACACCAAGATGTAAAGCTGCTGTGATGGGAAACATTGTGAAAAAGAATAGTGATGATCATGTAGTTCTTAGTTCTGTGAATAAATTAGACCCTGAGGCGTTGAAGTCAATGGGAAATGAAGCATACAAGGAGAACAGATTTGAAGAGGCCCTGGCTTTATATGATCAAGCAATTGCTTTGGATTCAAATAAAGCAGCTTATCACAGCAACAAAAGTGCTGCTTTGATTGGTTTAGGCCGCCTTATCGAGGCAGTTTTTGAATGCAAAGAAGCCATCCAGATTGAGCCTTCTTATCACAAAGCTCATTACCGACTAGCAACGGCATATCTCAGGTAATAAGAATCTTATTATGCTCTAAATTTTGTTATGCAAGACTTGAACAGTTGAACATGTTTGTAATTGTGTTTGTGCTTACTCTGCTGCAGACTAGGAGAAACAGAGAAAGCATTAGATCACTACAAACTTTCGGGTCAATATGCGTATTCTAAAGATATAGATCAATGCCAGGCTCTTCAAAAATGCCTCAGCAGATGCATTGAAGCTCAGAAATTACAGGAGTGGAATGTTTTGTTAAATGAGACCCAGTTGGCAATGTCTTCAGGTGCCAATTCAGCTCCACAGGTTAAATTTTGTTTGGTCAACCCCTATGGCAGTTAACTAAACTGATCTGTTACTTAAAAGTAATCTGACTGTTTACTTTGTCTAATAATGAACATATAGGTCTTTGCTCTACAAGCTGAGGCCTTGTTGAAGCTTCATAGACATGAAGAGGCATATTGTACCTACCAGAACAAACCAAATTTCAGCATTATTTTGTGCACTAAACTCTTTGGCATGGCAAACAGTGCTTATCTGTTCATGATTGGTGCACAAGTTTACTTGGCTGCTGGCAGGTTAGTCATCATTAATCTAATCTTCAGTCACATATAAATAGACTTTGCAACCACCATTAGGTCACTGATGACTCGGCATTAGTGTTAATTACTTTTTGGCCGACGGTTTTTCTTATTGCACTCGGATATATTAAGTTCAACTCTTAATTTATATATATAGAAAAAAAAAAGTACATTAATTTGGAGTAAAAAGGATAAACTATGGTTGCAGATAACATTTTGTCTCGTGTGAATATGTTAACCGAGTTATGGGGTTACAGGTTTGAAGATGCAATGGCAGCAGCTCAACAGGCAGCACGACTGAATCCGGGGCACAAGGAAATTGGCACGGTGGTGAAGAGGGCTAGAACTGTTGCATCAGCCCGATCGAGTGGAAACCTTCTGTTCAAGGAATCAAAATTCTCAGAAGCTAGTGTAGTGTATAGCCAAGGACTAGAGCAGGATCCATACAACTCGGTTTTGCTATGCAATCGAGCAGCTTGTCGTTCTAAACTAGGCCAATATGAAAAGGCTGTTGAAGATTGCACTGCAGCTCTTAACCTGCAGCCTTGTTATAGCAAGGCTAGGCTGCGACGGGCTGATTGTAATGCCAAGGTGAATGTTGATCCCTTTTTGAAAATTTGTGCACAACGTACATTTCTCACATTCAACCTGTCACATGCTGGTGTGACAGATTCAGTCATATACCACGGTTCCATCACTAATTTTATGCCCTTTTTTTTTTTTTTTGTGGTATCAGTTAGAAAGATGGGGAGCTTCAGTTAAAGATTATGAAGTGCTAATAAGAGAAACTCCAGGAGATGAAGAAGTTGGGAAGGCTTTGTTTGAAGCTCAAATCCAGCTAAAAAGACAACATGGTGAAGATATTGGGGACATGAAATTTGGATTAAATTTGATTTCTATTGCTAACAATGAGCGTTTCAGACACTATGTGACCTCTCCTGGTAAATCACTATTCTTCCTGGAGCTCTACCCAACTGATTTAGACTCAACAAAAACTAACTACTTGAGTTAATAACAGGCATGTCAGTAGTGCTCTTCTGTAGCAAAACTAGACAGAAGCAAGTGTTGCATTCCCTGGAGCAAATCTGCACAAGATTCCCCTCGGTCAATTTCCTCAAGGTTTGTAAATCATCAAAACTATTAACAATTTCCGCGCAAAAACTGTTTAAGCTGATTTTAAGAAATTCCCTCGTATCAAATAGTCTTGCATGTTATCTAGTTTATCAAATTCGGCTCATTCACTAGTCGGATTCTTGCTCAAATGTGCGGCCAGTTTGATAGTTTTACAACAAAAAATGTGTGCCAGATATGTAGAAATGAGGTTTAAAAAACTATTGGTGAGTACTAGGATTATTAGACATCATTACCTTATTTTCTAATGTGTTCATTAATTCAGGTGGAGGTAGAAGACCACCCTTACTTGGCAAAACTGGAGGAAGTGAGCACCATCCCAGCATTCAAGATATACAAAAATGGATCCAGGGTCAAAGAAATCCCAGGAAACCACCATGAATTATTAGAAAGCTCAGTCAAATTATACAGCGGTTCAAGATAGTAAATCAAACAGAAACAACAAAGGCAAGAACTATGCATTGGTGCATATTCATTGTGGACCTTCAAAGGAAAAATCCCACAATCATCATCGATTGGACTAATAAAGCAGGAAAAAGGGTGGGAAGCAAAGCAACCCGAATCATTGTAAAAGAAAATTCGAATTGGAGTTTGTATGTTGCTTCATTGTTATTTAGACCTAAGTGATCATGTTTAGGACTCAGTAGTGAGTATAGTTGACTCATTATGATTGACCGAATGGTGTTCTACTTCTAGGAGATGAGGTTTCAATGTTTCATTTCCTTTTTTCATTAGTGCCTGAGCCCGTGAATGTTAGACCATTTATTGGGCCTGTCTCTTGAACTGTCAACTACTATTTTGAGTAGTATTTTCACCCAATCCCTTTTCCTCCTTTTTTTCCTTGGGTTGTAACACCCTATCATAGCAGATTATGATTGAAAATGGTTTTACATTTTCACTATTCAATGACAGATTACATCCTTATATACAACAGTAACCCTATTCTTGTTCAACACTTCTCTCTAAAATAGGAAACATATCTTCTGTATTTACTATCCTATATACGTGAAATCCCTATACTCAAGGATGTCAATCACTTAGAATCTTCTTCCTCAATACTCCCCCTCAAGTTGGAGTGGATATTGATGACACCCAACTTGTGTAATAGCAGTTTGAACTGTTTCAAACCCAGTGGTTTAGTGAAGAGGTCTGCTGGTTGCTCGCTGCTTCGAATGAACTGTGTTTTGATCACTCCATGTTGCACCTTCTCCCTTACAACATGACAGTCAATTTCGATGTGTTTAGTCCTCTCATGGAAAACCGGATTGGATGAAATATGGATTGCTGCTCTGTTGTCGCAAAACAAACTGGTTGGTTTGCTCTGTGGAACATATAGGTCTCGAAGTAAGCTGCGAAGCCAAGTTACCTCACAGCTTGTGGTGGCCATCGATCTGTATTCCGCTTCAGCGCTGGACCTAGACACCGTGTTCTGCTTCTTCGACTTCCACGAAACAAGAGATTTGCCAAAGAAAATGCAATAATCTGTGGTGGATCTTCGAGTATCTTTGCAACGTGCCCAATCAGCGTCACAGAAGGCTTCTAGTTCCAACCGTCCATAGGAAGGCAAGAGAATGCCTTGCCCTGGAGTGTGCTTGATATACCGTAATACCTTGTGTGCAGCTTCTAGATGTGGCTTTCGAGGTTTGTGCATGTACTGACTTAAGATATGCACCGAATATGCAAGATCGGGCCTGGTTATGGTTAGGTATATAAGCCTACCCACGAGTCTACGATATTGAGACGCATCAGCAAGCTCAATTCCTTCTTCGTGTCCCAGCTGCAAATTTTGATCAAAAGGAATTTTCGAAGTCTTAGCACCCAAGAAACCAGAGTCCTCTAGGATTTCCAATGCATATTTGCGTTGGTTGAGTACCATCCCTCTGTCTGACCGTGCTACTTCTATGCCAAGAAAGTACCGGAGTTTACCCAAGTCTTTTAACTTGAAACACTTTGCAAGAAAATGCTTCGTCTTCAATAAGTCTTCTAAATTGTTTCCTGCCACGATCACATCGTCCACATATACTAATAAAACTGTACACCTTCCCTGCTGGTTACGGACGAATAACGAGTAGTCTGCCCAAGATTGGCGAAAGCCGCCGGTGTGAAGAGCAGCGGAGAGTTTCAAGAACCACTGGCGGGAAGCCTGCTTGAGTCCATACAACGACTTGTGCAGACGGCAGACATTGTTCTCCCCCTTTCGACCAAAACCAGGAGGAACTTCCATGTAGACTTCTTCATAAAGATCACCTTGCAAGAAAGCGTTGTTAACATCGAGTTGGTGAACATGCCAATTTTGCATGGCAGCCAAGCTGAGAAGTACCCGAACTGTAGTTAATTTAGCGACGGGTGCAAATGTCTCTTGATAATCAATCCCTTCCACTTGACTATAACCTTTCGCGACGAGTCTTGCTTTGTACCGTTCAACGGTTCCATCTGGGTTGTACTTCACCTTGTATACCCACTTACATCCGATAGCCCTTTTTCCAGGTGGTAGAGGAACTATACTCCAGATCTGGTTGTGTTGGAGAGCAGCAATTTCATTGTCCATGGCCTCACGCCATTTGGGGTCAGTTACGGCCTGAGAGAAAGTGTGAGGCTCTTTGACAAGAGAAATGTTAGCCACAAAGTTTCTATGCTCCGGTGAAAGCCGGTCATATGAAAGAACCTGAGCAATAGGATGGTTCGTACCTGAGGGACCTTCAGTGCTCGGAGACGGTGACGAAAGGGAGCGGGAAGGAAGCGTGGCTTCAATATGGAATCCCTGCAACGTAGTGGGGACTGTGGTGGCACGGCTGGACCTTCGGAGAGGCGGATCAGGGGCAGCAATATTTTGTTGTGGTGCAGGAAGATGGGGAGAAATTTCTGGTGGCGGGATGTTGGCAGTGGTGGATGATTGTTGGGTAGGAGAGGAAGGTGTAGGGGGTTCGGCTTGCATGTCAGCAGAAGTGGTGGTAGTTGTCTCTGGAGGGGGCAGCAAGTAATCATCATCGTCCTCACATATAGGGGAGTTGGTGGAGGATGGTAAAGTGAGAAGGGTAAAAGGACTCTTATGTGGAACAGAGCCAGAAGATAGACTCGGAGTTGGACTAGGAAACTCTTTTTCAAAAAATATGACATCCCTAGAAACTAGGGTTTTCTGTTCTTGAATGCAGTAGACTTTGTACCCCTTTTGATTACTAGGATATCCTAGAAAAATACATTCCCTTGACCGAGGGTCAAATTTACTCGGTTTGAGTGGATGGGAAGATACAAAACAGCGACATCCAAAAACTCGCAAGTGAGTATAGGTGGGTGCTTTGTGAAAAAGCTTTTCAAATGGAGTTTTTCCTTGTAAAACTGATGATGGGGTACGGTTAATCAAATAGGCGGCAGTGAGTATGGCGTCACCCCAAAATTTTTTAGGAAGATTGGATTGGAAGAGGAGTGCCGAGCTACATTGAGAAGATGACGATGTTTGCGTTCAACGATACCATTTTGTTGTGGTGTGTTGACGCAACTCGTTTGGTGCAAAATTCCCTTTGAAGAATAAAAATCAACACATTTAAATTCCGGACCATTATCACTTCTAACGATTTTAACTTTGGCATTAAATTGTGTGTCGACCATGCAAATGAAAGAAATGAGTAACTGCCTAGCTTCTGACTTTTGATGCATCAGGTAAACCCAAGTACACCTTGTGTGATCATCGACTATGGTGAGGAAGTACTTAGCATCAGAAATAGTTGGAACATGGTACCCACCCAAAATATCAACATGAATCAATTCAAAGCATGTATTACTGATAGAATTACTCAAAGGAAATGGATGGCGAGTCTGTTTGGCTAGAGGACAAATTGAACAACTACTTGGAGCACAAGCTTTATTATGCAAGAAGGGAAATAATGACGATACTTTGCTAGAGGGATGGCCTAATCTCTCATGCCAAGGTTCTTGTTGTTTGGTGTGGACTACGTTGCATGTTCCTTCTTTAGGCATTGTGAGACAGTAAAGCCCTTCATGTTCAGCTCCCGTCCCAATCACCGCGCCCGAGCGAAGGTCCTGTACAAAACAAACTCGTCGAATGAATATAGTCATGTAGAAGGAATCCAATACTAGCTTGCTTACAGATATGAGATTCAAGTAAAATAGGGGAACACACAGGACGTTGTGGAGTGTGAAGCTAGGTGAAAAACAAATTGTCCCAATATGTGACACTTGCAACCTGGTGTTATTAGGTAGACGCACGCAGCGGTTATGCACCGCTTTAGCATGGGTGAGTAAATCAAAATTGCATACCACATGATCACTGGCACCGCTATCGAATATCCATACTACTTGCTTATCATTTTGTGAGACTGCACATATTTTACCTGACATCTCCTCATAATTGGGAACAGTACCGACGAGATTTGTGGAAGAAGGAGTTGATGAATTCAGCATCTCCAATAGTTGTCTGCCTTCATTGGAGTTACCAGCCCCATTCTTGATCTTGTTTAATAGCTCCATCATTTGTTGACACTCCCCTTGTGAAAGAGGAAAGTCGATCATGTCTTCTTTTTTTACTTCACCAACAAAATTGGCCCTGGATTTGGAGCTCTGTCCTTCTCGCTTCCCATTATTTGAGGTTTCCCCCATCAGCCTCTTTCTCCGCCTACAAAAATTGTAGGAATGGCCAGTGCCTTCACAAAAGGTGCACGTTATGTGTGCTCTGCAGTATTGAGTATCATGGTTGTCCACCTTACACTTTTCACACCATCTGCTTGCCCTTGTGCCTTCTCGAGTGGACCGATTCCCTTCTCCTCCAGACTTCTTGACTGCAAACGCAGCACTCTCAGTCGCAGCAGTAGGCTTGACACTTGATACCTCCAGTTGCTTCTCGTGTCGCAGTGCTAAAGAATATGCCTTGTTTAAATTGGGAAAAGGTTCCATTCCAATAATGTTGCTTCTAGTTTGAGCAAAGTTATCATTCAAACCCATTAGGAATTTCAATGTCTTCTGCGTGTCTACATAACTCTTCACAGCGTCATTCGCATCACAAGTGCAAATTGGGAGTTTGCAAAGCGCCTCTTTTTGATCCCAGAGGCCTTTAAGCTTCGTAAAGAATGTGGTTACGGAGCTCGTTCCCTGTTCACAAGTGTATATAGAAGATTCCAGTTCATAAAGAGAGACTGTATTGATTTGAGCAAACCTCTCCTTTAATTCATCCCAGACGGCCTTGGCAGTCTTGCAATGAAGCACACTCTTTGAAATTTCCTTCGACATTGTAGCCATAAGCCAGGATTTGACCAGTGTGTTGCATCTCTCCCATTGCAATTGCTCAGAAGGGTTGTGAGTTGGTTTCTCTTGGGATCCATCAATGAATCCCACCTTGTTCTTAATCACGAGAGCCATTTGCATCGAACTCTCCCATGTCACATAGTTGTCTCCCTCCAGAATTTCAGCAAGGACAGTCCCCGGCTGATCTGAAGGAAGGATACAGAGTGGATGATTCGAATTCTCCCAAGGCGCTTTGAACTTTGATCCCTGCGACTCAGATTGAGTCTCGGGTTTGAGTGCGTCTTCTCCAGTCATTGGGGTATCGGTTTGTGTTTCTCTAGGATTCTAGGATTTCAGGTCTCAAGAGCGTATTGCTCTGATACCATATAAAGTTTATGATTGAAAGTGGTTTTACATTTTCACTATTCAATGACAGATTACATCCTTATATACAACAGTAACCCTATTCTTGTTCAACACTTCTCTCTAAAATAGGAAACATATCTTCTGTATTTACTATCCTATATACGTGAAATCCCTATACTCAAGGATGTCAATCACTTAGAATCTTCTTCCTCAATACAAAGCAACCCGAATCATTGTAAAATAAAATTCGAATTGGAGTTTGTATGTTGCTTCATTGTTATTTAGACCTAAGTGATCATGTTTAGGACTCAGTAGTGAGTATAGTTGACTCATTATGATTGACCGAATGGTGTTCTACTTCTAGGAGATGAGGTTTCAATGTTTCATTTCCTTTTTTCATTAGTGCCTGAGCCCGTGAATGTTAGACCATTTATTGGGCCTGCTCTCTTGAACTGTCAACTACTATTTTGAGTAGTATTTTCACCCAATCCCTTTTCCTCCTTTTTTTCCTTGGGTTGTAACACCCTATCATGAACCTTATTCCATGGAAAAATTGAGACATTGCATTCGATTTTATGTCACGTTTTTAAACTTGGAATGAAATTGAGAATGAAGGAATCGAATGTGAAATGAGAGAATTTCGGCGTTTATTAACACATCAAGGAATTAGAGTGAGTGTGAGTTCCACCTCCACTTCAGGAATCGATTCCTGACAAACCTTGAAACCGTGACTGCTGAGCCACTGTCTACCAACATTTTTCCCACGCTCCATTTTCCGTCTGAGACCACGTCGATTAGGAATGGGCCATCGTGTGGTAAGGATGTGGCGAGCTCCTCTTCCTCGAAAAAGGTTAATTGCCCTCATCTTGGCTTGGAGATCTTTGTTGGTCATTCTCATCTTATGCTGCACACCTGGTTTGGATATTGGGCTCTAATGTACCGCTTCTTCGCCCTATTTGACATTCATGTCAGTGGTCCGCCATCGTTAATCATATTGATCCTTCTCAACGTTTGGATCGCCCCTGCCACTGACTACCACTAGACTGTTGGCGCCTCAAGCTTGTCTTCTCTTTGCATGTCATCGAACACATGCTTGAGGTTTCTGCAGTCATTGGTGTTGTGGATGGCGTCCTCATGATGCTTGCACCACCTGCTTGTTTCCTTACTGTCCTTCTTTGGAAATTTACATGGTGGCGGAGGTTGGATCTTGTCCCTGTTCTGTTCAAAGAATTCCTCTAGCGAGCCTATTGCTGCTGGAGCTACGTTACGTTGACGTGATGCCGCGTTCACTTTCCTGAACCCGCGGTTATCTCTCATGTCTCTGCCCTGGCCTCTTCCTCTATTGGGGTTGAATTGATTGTCTCCCTAGCACTTGTCTTGGCCGCCTACGTCCTGCCAGTCTCTTTAATTTTCTATCATGCCTTAGCTCCTCTGTTACCCTTACTGACCACGCCGGGATTGGAGGTTTTTTTTTTGCTCTACTTGGCCTTGAGACGAGCTTCCCTTTTCTGAGGAGCGTGTTCTTCCTACTGCCCCATAGGCGTTGACCTCTGCATGGGCGTATATAATTGCTTCCACTAGGATCTCATCATAATATGAGTGGCACATATGCTTGTATATGTAGAACAATAACTCTCCCTTCCTCAAGCCTTCCTTGTATGCCGCTAGCAGTATGCTTTTGTCAAAGTTCCTATATTTTGACGTTGTAGTTTGCCACTTTGTGACACGCCCTGAGGGTTTCAATTTCTTCCTACTTAACTTGGAACAACCAGTCAGTCTGGTGACATTCGTCCGCCAGTAAATTGAAGCTGTTGACGAACGCCACAGACAATGCCTGGAATGAATCAATGGTGTTTGGCGGATGCTCGAAGAACCAATTCATGGCTTCGCCTTCCAAGGTTTCTGTGAACAAGTGGCAAAGGGTTGCGTCATCGAATTCCCTACTGGCAGTGACTTTTTTGAAATTGTCCATGTGGACGAAGCGATCGGTTGTTCCATTATAGAGTGAGATTTTTGGGCTTTTATTTTTGGGCTTTTTTACTGCGACGGTCTGACTGTGAGCATGATTACGGGGTGAAAGGCTTGGTCTGGCGGTGAAGAATGAGCTGTTACTGTTGGATGGGTTTCTTACTTTCTTCTCTATCGCATCTAATCATTTGAACAATATTTCTGCTACATCTGGCGTGATCTCGTAACCGCCTTGAGTTGGTCTTTTGACTAGCGCGCTCATGTTTTGGCGGGACGCTCGCCCTAGGATCTGGCCCGGGGGGGCGGGGGCATATCCTTCTAGCTTCTTCAGCTTGAGTTGTACGCCTATCCGTACGACTTCCTCCTCGCCCTCCTCCTCACCCTCCTCCTCGATGTCTCCTCTGCTCTGGGACTGGGAGCTTCTGGCGGGCTTAGCCGCTGACATTTCCGCTTTCTTCAGCCTTTGGAAGACCTCTGCCATTTGCGCCTGAAGTATATTGTTGTTCTTCCTTTCCTCCACCTCTCTTGTTTTACCGGCATGCAAATCTGCCAATACCACCTCCAGCTTCTCCTGGAGTTGTGGGTCTGGCGTTAGCGCCACCGCTGATTCTTGACGGAGGAGTTGTGTGCCTCCTTGATTTGTTGGCTCCTCATGGTTTGGCGTTTCTTCTGGCGTGAAATTAAGGACTTTCGCCACCTCTGGCGTTTTCTCCTGCCCGAGATCCATATCTCTGGCGGGCTTGCTTTCTTCTTTCTTTGGGACTTTCTGTTTCAGTTCCCACATATGGCGCCAATGTTAACGTAGTAGATTACCGCCTGTCAATCCATATTCTGCTAGCTTATATACGCGTAGAGTCAATCTTGGTAGCTACCGCTTGACCTCTCTTAGCTGTCAAATGAAATACAAAGGGCGTTAAGAAGGAAATCCGCGTCTGGCGGTCTTAACCTCTCCGATAACTAAGTCAGTCAATGTATTTATGTTGACAAAGTAACAGTAGGTAAACAGTAAATGCGTAATTATTACGAAGAGAGAAGTAAAACATTTTATAGGTGAGGATGGAAGAGATATGGAGCTCTTCCCCGATGTGGGACTGGGGTCTCTTAGTAGACTCAGCAAGCCTTCTTGGCGACGCGCGTGAGAGCACGTGCTGGCACTGGTGAGGTCAGGTTTGGTGCCCTGTAAGAGCTGCTGCTACTGTCTTGCCAATGACGTGCTTGGTTTATACGTATCCAGCTGCTAGGTTAGCTTCTAGATGAGTTGATTATGGCCAGGCATACGTGGTAATGGTATTTCTTGTGTTTTTTTAATAACACAATAATGAATTGACATCAACTTATGAATGACTCACTCTAGATCATTTCTATTCATTTGGTTTCATCAAAGTGGCCTAAACTTATCGCATGACTGTAGGGAAGCCAATTAGATTTCAGCAATTTTCTTTTAAGTTTTGACTTTCCCCCTTTAATGAAAATATAAGTCTTTATTGGATAGCCCTACCGCCACGTGGTGAGGATTCCCCACAACATATTTTCTTGGTCACTTCATTGTGATTCCGGTGGCGGTAGGGCTACCAGAATCACTAATATGTTAGAAATAACAAGAAGGGCTAGAGATGCATGTATAAGTCAGGCGGAAGTTCTTCTATGTACTGGCAGTGCAAGTGATTCAACACCGAAAACATTTATACGTTTGTTGAAGAATTTTTTATTTTTTATTTTTTTAATTGAAGGCATAGCTAATATATCGATCAAAAGACAGAATGACTATTACATATTTTTTTGGTGTTACCGACACAGACAAGAAGATGTATTAGTACACACGATGCTACATAAAATTAGGTCACTCGTTTGACATTGAAAACATCAATACAGCATGAACCCTCGATGGAGAAAAAAGTTGAAGAGAAAAGAAGCCGTAAAAGACTAAAAGCTACGGAAAATCAAATGAGGTAGGAGTATAGGGATACCTAGAGAAAACTAAATGAGCATAAAGTAATTAGTCAAATTAGCAACAATAAAAATGATCATAAGAAAAGTAATTCTAGGTAAGGAAGAAAGGTATTCTCTCTGGAAAATACGGACCCCTAAACTTTCATCTCCTCCGGTGCCGATGGAGATTTTGGCGTGGAACTGTCGCAGGCTGAACAAGTCGTCGGCGTCTCAGGCTCTCAATATGCTGGTCTTTCAGCATAAACCTGCGGTCGTCTTCCTGTCAGAGACAAAGGTAGATGAATGGCAGTATATGAACTCCTTGCTTCTGGAGTTAGGGTTTCGAAACTGCGAATCTGTTTGGAGTGCTGGGAACGGTGGTGGCCTGGCTTTGCTTTGGAAGGACGGTCTCGATGTAAGGTTTCGGTCTAAAAGCTTGAACCATGTGGATGTGGAAATTTGGAAGCCTGATGGATCGGGTGTGGCGTGGAGGCTTACTGGTTGGTATGGTAATTCGGCTGTGGCAGATCGGCATGTCTCGCGTTCTCTGCTGGAGGCGTGGTACGAGGAGTCGGCGCTGCCTTGGGTTGTTATAGGATATATGAATGAGTTGCTGCATGCTCATGAGAAAGAGGGAGGGGTAACTCGTCGGGAATATCAGATGCAGCCGTTCCGGAATTGCCTGCTAGCTTGTGAACTGGTTGATCTAGGGTTTGAAGGTTCCATGTTCACCTAGAAAGGGCCGGGGATGCGCAGTCGACTAGACCGGGCGGTGGCGTCGTCCTCTTGGTCCGATGTGTTCTATGCCTCCAAACTGTTTCACTTGCCTCCAATACATGGGGATCATATCCCTCTGCTGCTTAGTGCCAGGTTGAGGACGTCTCTGGTGGCAGTTCAAGCGAAGCCTAGGTTTCGTTTTGAAAGTTTCTGGACTGACCATGAGGGCAGTCTCGGGGCTGTTAAGGAAGGGTGGGGCAAGCCGGCATTAGGGATTCCTCTGATGAAGATCATGCGACGAATTGAGATGTCGAGGTATTCTTTAAATAGTTGGAGATGAACAGAGTTTGGTGGTCGAGTTCGTGAGATTGGTGCTATCCGGGATCGTCTCCAGGCGCTCTCCTCTCTCCCTTTCAATGTTGCGGAGCAGGAGGAGTTTGGTCGGTTGTCTGGCACGCTGGACTCGTTGCTTTATGATGAGGCTGCATATTGGAAGCAAAGATCGAAGGTGACTTGGCTTTCGGAAGGTGATCGGAACACTAAATATTTCCATCGTAAGGCTTCAAACAGGAAGGCAAGTAATAAACTTTTGGGTTTGTTTGATCATAATGGTTGTTGGCAGGAGTCGTCGAAATGCATGGAGGATGTAGTCTTGCGATATTTTTCTAACCTGTTTAGAGCAGATGATTTAAACTATAATCATATGCGGTCCACAGTGAATTTGCTTCAGCCGAGGGTTACTGGTGCAATGAATGCTGACCTTATGGCTCCATACTCGACAGTCGAAATCAGAGCAGCTTTGTTTCAGATGTACCCGACTAAAGCCCCGGGTCCGGATGGTATGCCTCCATTGGTTTTCCAGAAGTATTGGGATGTGGTAGGTGGTGATGTGGTAGAGGTTGTTCAGCACTTTCTGCATACATGGATTTTTTTGGGTGAGTTAAATTTTACCCATGTTTGTTTGATTCCTAAGGTGAATAATCCTCAGTCTGTAGATGATCTAAGACCCATAGATCTGTGTAATGTCATCTATAAGATTTGCTCCAAGGTACTTGCAAACAGGTTGAAGCGGATTTTGTCTGACATTATCTCGCCTTTCCAAAGTGCTTTTGTACCTGAGAGATTGATTACTGATAATACTCTAGTGGCTAACGAGATCTCTCATTTTATCCACAACTGCCAGTCTAAAGTGGAAGGAGTGTTTTCTCTGAAACTTGATATGCGTAAAGCCTATGATCGTATGGAGTGGAGTTTCCTTGAAGCTGTTCTTATCAGGCTGAGATTTCATGAAGCATGGGTTGGTATTATTATGAAATGTGTGACGACTGTTCGGTATTCATTCCTGATTAATGGTAGCCCTAAAGGCTATTTGACTCCTACCAGGGGACTGAGACAAGGTGACCCCTTATCACCGTATCTATTTTTATTATGTACGGAGGTTTTCTCTGCTTTGTTGGAGAGGAAGGTGAGTTCGGGTGCTCTGCAAGGAATTCATATTTGTGACAGTGCTGCTTCAGTGCATCATCTTCTCTTTGCGGATGATAGTATATTATTTGGCAAGGCTTCTTTTTCCGAGTGTGCTCATATTATGTTTGTCTTGCGGGACTATGAATTAGCTTCTGGTCAGCATGTTAATTTTTCTAAAAGCAGTTTTGTTTTTAGCAAGAAAGTGTTCCGATTTACAGTAATCCCTTGCCGACTTCATGAGAGTGAAAATTGAAGCTAAACATGATAAGTATCCGGGTCTACCCACTTATTTGGGTAGACAACGGACAGAGGCATTTGCGTACGTTCGAGAGAGACTGAGTCAGAAACTTGCAGGTTGGCAGGGTAAGCTTCTTAGTAGTGCGGGTAAGGATTTGTTAATTCCGGTAGTGGCACAAGCTCTTCCTGCTTATGCTATGAGTAGTTATCTTCTGCCAAGAGACTTCTGTAATGAGTTGCAGCAGATGTGTGCTAAGTTTTAGTGGGGTTGTAAGTCGAATGAGAGGAAAATTCATTGGATGTCGTGGGAGAAGTTATGTCGGTCGAAGGATGAGGGTGGTATGGGTTTCAGAGATCTGTACGCTCACAATTTAGCGTTACTTGCTAAACAGGGTTGGAGGTTTCTCAAATACCCTAATTCGCTGGTGAGTCATTTATTTAAGGCGCGGTATTTTCCTTATTCGTCCTTCTTAGAGGCAGAAGCTGGGTCCTTGACGAGTCGCCGAAGCGAGCATCAAGCAATAATAACCCTACAATCGTTAGTAGTATAGAATAAGTAGGGATCGTTCTAAGCCGGGGATTAAGGGTACCTGAAACATGAAATTGTTAATAAAAATATTCACAAACATATATGCACACAATTGTCACACTTATATACATATATACGAATTTATCATGGGGGATGAAGATGAGGTTCGGCAGCAAGGGCTGCTCCTAACATCTAGGCACGAAAATAAATTGCTGAAAATAAATCCTAAATTACTATTTACAAGTTTGGTCGACATTCTTCCACAAATTACTAGCACAAACGCACTCAAAACACATAGCAAATTAATAAGACAAGACACGGCAAGAGCACACAATATCCTAGATCCGACTTAGTTCCAACCCAACTAGGGCCTCAACGGTTATCTAAGTTGTTTCAGACTTCACGAAGGTATTTAGAATTAGCTCAGCGCATAACCCTAATATTTAGCTAACCGATTATAGACACGCAGCGTAGAGGATAATCAATTAACCAATGAAGTACGAAGTCTTTTTAATTGGAAACACATCAATCAAGCAAGGCGTCACCACTTCTTGTTAACATGCATAGTCGTTTAAACCACTCTAAATCCTATTTAAATTGACAGATATAAGACCAATACCCAAAACACATCGCGAATATGCTAAGTATCAATCTTTGAGGCACACGAATTTAAAGACTAAACCAAGAACGAACTACTAGAATCAGAGTGAACATGCTTGCCTATCTAATCCTATCTCTTTACTTCATATTTTCATTACAAGTTAGCATGCAATTCGAAACTTATCTTTGAAATTCTTTATTAATACCATAAGAATTAAATTAACATGCATCATTATAAAACCAATTTCATAATCGTTTTTCACATAGACATGAAAACATAATAACCAAACATACATATGAGTTTCATAGACAAAACTACACATAACTACATAAAAACTATTACAAACCAAGAGTAGGGAGTAGATCACACTTTTGCAGACACCTTTGATGGCTTCAAGTCGTGTGGATCCAATGGAATGAGGTTCGGTGGCGGCTGGATGAAAGGTGGAGAATCGGCAGGATTTTATGGTGGTGGTGATGGTTTTTGGTTTGTGTTTTTATGTAGGATCTTTGGCTGAAAATTGGTAGAGCTTTGGCTAGGGTTTTTTTGCTTTAGAATGTGACACTTTTCATGATGGGTGCCGGCCTCTATTTATAGGAGAAAGGCTTATGAAGTTTGGGACTTTTCCTTGTTCAAAACGGGATAGAAATCTTCAATAAATAAGGTTTCCCAATCCGAGTTGGAATAGGCTTTTCTCTCCTTATTGAACAAAGAAACTCTAGCTTGGCCGGCTTATGATTTCTTTTTGGACACGCATAGGAAGCTTCTTGGAATGATTTAGCACGCTCGCAGTCACTTGGAGACATTACCGGAAATTCCTCTCTGCTCGCAAGTACAGACTTTGCTAGTATCGGGTACTGGCGAGGCTTCTTGGTGGCGAGTCTGGTGCTGGCAAGTGATGCGAATATGCATGCTGGCATGCACGGATGGTTGGCAAACGGATCTTCTAGCAAGCGAAGATGTTGGCGAACGAGGCTGATGGCGAATATAAGCTTCTGGCGAGCGAGGCTTATCTGCTGGCGGGTGATCTTCTGGCGAGCAAGAGCTGGCGAATGGACATTCTCTAGGAATATTTTTGACCTTTGTGTCTTCAATCGAGCATAACTTTTTGCTCAGTACTCCGATTGATCTGAATTTTTGACACAAGACTCATTAGCAAGCCAATAACATGCAAACCAAAAATCAGTAAATTTGGAAAAGGATAAGTCACAAATCTATTCATCTCAAAATCACGAAAAGACATATTTTTCACTATTTTCCAGAATTCTTAAAATTAGTCATTTTTTCGGATTCTAAAGCATATATTTCCAAAACTCTACCAAAATGACACTAAACTATATTATGACTCTATCTTAGACAAATAAGGGTTTAAACAAAGCATAAACGAGGGCGTAAACACATTAATATCGTCGCACATTGTGCTCCTATCAGTCCTATGTTTCAGCTTGTTGGAGGGGTATTTTTACTTCTAGAGATACCCTGAAAGGTGGTGTCCGCTGGCAGAAAGGTTCCAGTACAAATGTCAGGATCTGGGAAGACTCGTGGATTCCGAGACCTGTGCTATTCAGACCGGTCATGTATGGTCCTTCCTCTTTGACCTCTGTATGTGATCTGATGCATAATGGTCGCTGAAATACAAAACTTGTTTATGCTACTTTCCCAATTGATGAAGCTGCTTTGATATGTACTATTCCGCTGAGTGATAGGGCTGTCCAGGATCGCTTAATTTGGTATTTTGACCGGAAAGGTTTTTTCTCTGCTAAAAGTGCATATAAAGTAGCGTTTGCTGCTCTTCACCCTAACCTGTCCTTGGCATCTAGTTCCGGCTCAGGGTCTGTGACTAACTCATGTAATTGGGGTAAGGTGTGGGATCCTACAGTTTCAGGTAAAGTAAAAGTTCATGTCTGGAAGGTGTGCTCTTCTATTCTTCCAACTGTCTCTCAACTTCGGAGTAAAAAAGTTCCTATTGTGAATGATTGTTTCTTCTGTGCTTCGGAGGAGACCCCGGGTCATATTTCCAGGGATTGCTACTTTCTGAGGGATGTCATTCGTATGGTGCCGTCCCTCCGTTCTATTCTCATTTTGCCATCTAGTTCTGTTTTGGAATGGATCTCAGATGCTCATTTGCTACTTTCCTCTCACGACTTTGCTCTTCTTTTGTTGATAATATGGAGTGTCTGGAAAGAAAAAAACCAACGCCTATGGAAGGAGAAGTCGAGTTCAGTTATGCAGGTTTTTTGCCGAACGAAGGCCCTTTTTCACTCTTTTATGGCAGTTCAGAAGCCTGCTAAGCCAAAGAGTCGTCGGGTGGCTATATCATGGGTACCGCCCTCTCCAGACTGGCTCAAAGTTAATATTGATGGTGTCTTTGATATTAACAGGAGTCTGGGTGGGGTGGGGATTATTGTCAGGGATTCTGATGGTCAAGTTGTGGCTAGATTGTCCAAGGTTATTAGGGATATTTCGCTCCCTATTGTGGTTGAGGCAGAGGCAACTAGACTAGCTTGTGGGCTGGTTGGTGAGCTTTCTTTGACTCCTCTGACTTTTGAGTCTGATTGACTTCAGTTGATTCAGGCTATCTCCAGTGGTGGGGAAGATCATTCTATATTGGGTCGAATTGTTGATGATATTTCACACTCATTATCCTTATTTTAGGGGTGTAGTTTTCATCATATTTATCGGAAAGCCAATGTTTTGGTTCATACGTTAGCAAAATTTGCTTTATCTTCAGGTTTTCAAGCTTCTTGGGGGGATACTTTCCCGCAAGTTCTGGAAGACTTGCTGTGTAATGTCTAGTTTGGAGATTAATGCATTATGTCATCTGTTTTGTCAAAAAAAAAATGATCATAATATTAATACACTACTGCAGAAACAAATTGAAGCGACGACTTTTTTTCGTCGTTTCAGAGCAAAAGTCGTCGCTTCAATGTTGAAGAGACGAAAAGTCGTCGTTTCACAGTCGTCGCTTCATTTTCGTCGTTTCAATTTCGAAGCGACGAGTTTTGCCCCAAAGATCGTCGCTTCAAATTTTCAAGCGACGACTTCAAAATTCGTCGCCTGAAAATTCAACCGACGACGTTTGGTCGTCTCTTCAAAAATTGAAGCGACGACTTTTGCTCGTCTCTTCAAAAATGGAAGCGACGACGTTTGCTCGTCTCTTCAAAAATGGAAGCGACGACGTTTGCTCGTCTCTTCAGAAATTGAAGCGACGACTGTTGCTCGTCTCTTCAAAAATTGAAGCGACGACATTTGATCGTCTCTTCAAAAAGTGAAGCGACGACTGATGGTCGTCTCTTCAATTTTAATGCGACGAATTTTGAACTAATGTTTTAAGAATGAAGCGACGAATATTGCTTAATATGCGTCGCTTCACTGAAGTAATGTAGAAATAAAGCGACGACTTTTGATCAATATTCGTCGCTTCATTCTTTGTTACAGAAAAGATAAGCATTTCCCTGGTCTGGTCTGAACCAATTTCATTCACATAAAAATACCACAAAACCCTGTTCAAATGACATTTCACACATATCCAACATGTCACAAGCACACTATATTTTACAAATACGTACATTCCATTCAAATCCGAGAATATGTTTCATAATAACAATGTAGATGTTCTAATTACAAGAAAAAAAAATGTCCTAATCTTGGTCTTCCTCTTCGAGATTACCTTTGCATGCACACGAGGATTTATCGGGGAGTGTGGCAGTTGGTGCGGTGACATTGACAGCCATATTGCCTTGGGCCGATATGACTTGACCGAGGAGAGCCTCCAGCGTCGCCACGCGTTGCTGCAACTCTTCGTTCTTGAGGTTGCTCGCTTGTTGCTCGCGTTTGCTCGCTTCTTGCGCGAGTTTGCTCTCCTCAGTGACGGCATCTAGCTGCCTCCTCAGCTCCTGAACCTCCGAAGGACTGCGGGACACGCGTGAACCGCCTCTTGGTTTGGGCGGGCGTCTTAATGCACCCCCTAGCCCTGCAAAAATGGTAAAACAAAAAAAAAATTAAAAACGATTTCATATCAAAAATAAGAAAACACAACACAACAAGATGTTTAAAAAAAATATACCTCGGACCCTTGTCCCCGGCTTCCCACCCAACTCCTTCTCGACTACAGCCATCTGCTCCTCGACGGTAACGGGACCCGTCACCTGACTGCCGCTCACTTCATCACTCACTCGAGAAGCACAGAGCTCATCCATCTTCTTCTTCACCGCTGCCTACAAAAAAAATGTTCATTGATTTGTGTTATTATACTTTTTAATTTGAAATAACTGAAATCAAACCAATAGGAAAGTCACTCACCACTCTCTCCTGCACATTCTGCGACGGTTGATAAACATCGCAGACTGTTTTTAGTATAGGTGCTAGATGTCCTTTCTCCTCATTCGCAGCGACCCGGTAGCTGTAGGGAGTGGTGCCAAAGTGGTGGTTGATTGCAGTCCCTTTCTCCTTTCCCTTGTTTCGGTTAGCGGCGTTCCAGGCACACATCTTCTGCAAAAAAAAAAGTACGAATATGAGTATAAAAAGCTATTTTATGAAATGCAAAAACCTCGAATTAATTTACTTTACCTTGTAATCGGCGTCCTCAAAGTGGACTTTGAGCCACTCCCACTGCTCAGGTCGGTGGATGAACTCTGCAGGCGTCGCCTTTGATACTTCGACGTAGTGAGTATGACAGTCGTGCTTCCAATCCTTGTATATCTTTGCAGCTGTCTCGTCGATGTATTTCCACATGCCTGTCTCGGTGGGAGGGAGGTGATAGAGCGTCTAGTAACAAACAATTCAAAAAAAAAAATTTGCAAAAAGATCATATTTCAATATAATGTTACTGAAAAATAATGTTACGAAATGATTGTAAAATAATATTTTACCTCCATATAAGTCGTCAATATATCTTGGTGCTCCTCATCCAGCTCAGCAAAGGAAGGTGCAAGCATTGGCACTTTGCTCCGGACGGCGCTCCCGATTCTCCCACAAATATGCTCCGCCGTCAGCTCATCTAGACAAATTGGACATGCCTTGTACCCTTTCACTGTTGAGCCCGCAAGCATCCCTAAACTAGGAAAGTCACTTATAGTACACATCACCGCTGCCTTCATCGCGAATACATCATTGTCGACTCTGTCAAATGTATAGACTCCATTTTTCCACAAATCTTTGAGCTCGTCGATCAATGGACGAATGAGTACACTAAGGCACTTTCCTGGAGATTTAGGACCAGGAATCAACACGGCCAGCATATTATATTCTTTTCTCATACACATATTAGGGGGTAGATTATAAGGCATCACAACCACGGGTCATGTACTATGCTGGGTTGTCATTGTTCCAAATGGACTAAAACCATCAGTTGCCACTCCAAGCCGCACATTTCTTCCCTTAATGTCGTCGAAACCTGGAAATGTCCTGTTAAAATGTTGCCATGATTCTCCATCATATGGGTGCCGGAGGGTACTTTCATCTTGTCGCCTCTCCTTATGCCATCGCATATGCTTTGTTGTGTGTGGGGACATAAATAGGCGTTTCAACCTTGGAGTGATAGGGAAATACCATATTATCTTTTTTGGAAGGTCATCCGTATCTGGCTTATATCTTTGAGCACCACATATTGGACAAGTCCTACGAGTTTTATTTGCAGCCCCCCTGAATAGGTAACAGTTGAACTCACAAACATGAATTTTTTCATATCCAAGGGAAATATCCTTGATGATTTTTTTAATTCTCGAATAACTCACAGGAAAATTATTGACTTTAAAAAACTTATGCACCCATTTACATAATTTATCAATACTCGTATCCGACCATCCGTTTTCAACTTTAATTTCCATTGCATGTAATATTTGCAGCCCCCCTGAATAGGTAACAGTTGAACTCACAAACATGAATTTTTTCATATCCAAGGGAAATATCCTTGATGATTTTTTTAATTCTCGAATAACTCACAGGAAAATTATTGACTTTAAAAAACTTATGCGGGTAATTTACATAATTTATCAATACTCGTATCCGACCATCCGTTTTCAACTTTAATTTCCATTGCATGTAATGTGGCACTTAATACAGTTTCTTCACTCCCTTCATACAATGGGGTTTGAGACTCCTTTAGAAGCCTTTCATACTTAGCATAATCATCACATCTACCATGTCATTGAACTGAACTTCAGCGTTTTCTTCAACGACATTATGCGGTGCATCTGCTGGTATCCAGGATAGTATGGAAATACATCTTGTATAATCTCCACAGGCGGGATCACTGAAGGACCGGCAACACTGGAAGCCTGGACTCTGTCTTGAAGCCACTGTCTTCGTTTACTGATCATTGTCGGTTCATCAGAAACTTCCCCGTGTATGTGCCAAACTGTGTAAGTCGGATCCAAACCATGGTGCATACAGTGATGATAAATCTCTACGAGTTTCTTATAATAAGGACCATTTTTACAAACTGCGCTCGGACAAGGCAGAAACTCAATTCCAGCAATGCGAGCCATCACAAAATTGATGAAGTTAACTAAGCATGTGCTGTAATCAGGGTGTGTAAAGTGAAGATTCATCCAAGATTTGTCGGGGACATCGTCCATGTTTCCTGTCACAACATAAACAGACAATATGCATAAGGTTAGCACACAACATTCATGATACAATCAGAACATGTCCCAACACTTCTTCTCCTTATTCCTCCAGGTTGGGTCCTATCCCTTTCAGGCGAACACGACTTTGTTGATCGTTTTTCTATTCATGTGGTTTCCGCTACAGTTTTGGAAAATTTCGGCAGCATCTCCCTACAGTTCCTCAAGTGCACAAAAATCTAAACAACCTAATTTGCACTCGAGGAACATTGTAGAGAGACACTGTCGAAATTATATCCCAAAACTGAAACCGAAACCACATGAATAGCAAAACGATCAACAAAATTGTGTTTGCCTAAAGTGTCCAAAAATGGGACAATTCGAGAATCAACAAGTCATCTCGATCAACTAGATGAGTTGTTGATTCTCAAACGGGAGTTCTAAGCTGATAAACACCACAATTATATACAATATGAAAACATAAATTTACACACGGCACCACACTCCCTCACTAAGTCACTCGCATGTTTTAGAAACCCTAACTACCACAATCCACACACAACACAAACCAATTACAGAATTAATTAATAATTTCAACCTAATTTACCATAAAATTCTAATTTCACCCAATTTCATTATTTCACAAAATTTCATTTTCACTAAATATCTCAATTTCACTAAATTTCAAAATTTCACTAAATTACACTAAAATTCAATTTCATTAAATTTCACAAACTAAACATAAACTTAATTTCACTAAATTTCACCAAAATTCAAACATTTTCAATGAACCCATTCCATGGTTTATCACAATTTCCAAATTCTAACACTAAAACAACAACAAATCACCAAATTGAACACCCTAAATCCAACTTCCATTAAACAACATAGACAACAATTTCTCATGAATTAATACTTAATATGCTCACAAAGAGGGATAAATATAAGGAAATTGCACTAACCTTACTTAAGAATCAAAGAATTAGCAACCCAAGTTCAATAATGCACAATTTCTTCTAATTTGTCCCTCTTCTCCTTCTTCTCCTCTAAGAATTGGTGCAGAACCCGACCTATGCCATATCCCAAATTTTTTTACCTATATATATAGCTGTCATTTAAGAGGAAGTACAATGATTGGTGGAAAAAAAAAGCGACGAATATTGACCAAAAGTCATCGCTTCAATTATAGTTCAGCGACGAATAAAAAACATTTGTCACTTCAATATTTTTCTGGCGACGAATATTGAATAAAACCAATATTGGTCGCTTCAATAATTTGTGAGCGACAAATGTAATCAAAAGTCGTCGCTGGAATATATTGAAGCGACGACTTTTGAGTAAAACCAATATTGGTCGCTTAGAAATATTTAAGCGACGACTTTTGAGATGCCGATTTCAATCTTCGTCGCTTCATTGCTTTGCTGCAGTAGTGATATTTTGAAAGTACCCTGAAACTCTTAGCAGCACCTGAAAATTTCTTAACCAATCATGCTCCCAATAGATTACAAAAACATAGAGTCAGAAAGATTTCTAGAGTATTTTGGGATGAGGTTTAGCCCGATTTTCCCAATACGCAGATCCACCAGCACCGGCACCACCTGACTCTGCTATTTGTAACTTCTTAGTACCTTTCTTTCCCTTTGCCGGTGGTGATGAACCTTTCTTTCCCTTTGCGGGTGGTGATGAACCTTTCTTGCCTCCAGCAGCTTTGCCACCTTTAACTTTGTTTTTCTTCATCACAACAGCTACTACGACGATAATAATTATGAGAATGATGATGGCCACAGTAACACCAATGACCAGCTTCTTCTTCTTGCCTAATGTTTGGCCGAGTCCCATTGTTGCGAGTAGAGTGTAGCTAGCTGCTTTGAATCACACGCACAACGAAGCGGGAGAAACAACGATGTGGAAAGAGATCCAAAGAGGAAGACACCAACCAAATTTTCCTCTTCAAATCTCTCTGGTTTTCTGTTTGGAATATGAGTCTCATTTATACTCTTGGAATTGATGAAGGAGGGTCTGGCTAGGAGAAGTTTTAGGTAAACCTAATTTTTCTATGGTTAGTTGAAGACGATAGGCAGGTGTTTTTTTTTTTTTTTTTTTTTTTCTCTACACCGCAATTCGACCGCAAATTTTCTCTCCCCTTCACTGGAAATTACATTCTACGGTTCTACCTCCACATATATGAACATTGTTCAAAGGTGTCAAGAGACTCTAAGCTCCATTAATTCTTTCTATGGTTCTTGTTAAGATATAACTATCTCATCAGTGGTTTTAGTTAGATTTCTTTTACTAATATAATGAGTTATCATTTAGTTTTTTGGATTAATAAAATAAATTTACAAACAAAAATTTTCTAGTACAACCAACATTTGTTACATCAAATTGGAGAGCTGAAGTTACAGTGTGAGGAAAGTTTAGGTGCCATCTGCCAATTTGTACAGAGTGATGAGTGATCATCTATTCCCTGGTGAAAGAGCTTTCTTTAGAGAATTCAGAAGCCCTCTTGCAGTTGTGCTCAGAGCTGCTGAGTTTATGTGAAACAAGTCTGACCAAATGGCAGCTCTTTTCCAGATGAAATATTCTCATTGGTCGGAACACCCACAACAAATAACATCTGTCACACTCAATTAGCAATCATATTATATGGTCGATATATACATCATCTCTAATGCCACCAAGAAAATGGAGATGGCTGTAAAATCTTTTTCCAGGGAAAAAGAAGAAAAAGAAAGCTTTAGTGCTGTACATGTACAAATCTATGACAACAAGAATGATAAACAAACTAAAGGTAAATGAGCTTTTGAATTTTCCAGTTCCCAAAAGAAGCTCAAAAAAAAAAACAGAGAAAACTATTAAGAAAAAAAGAAATGAAAGCTAGACAGGATGATGATCATCTCTTCCAACTTCGACTCCTGAGGATTGGATCTTTCATTCCACCAACAACCCATGTCTCCTTGGCAATCTCAGTTGAAATGTTGTACAAATCAGAACCGTATGTCATCACCACCAGGTTCTCGTTCGTCTTCTTCATCTTCTCTTGATCCATTAAACTCTTCAAAGTGATTTTGCCTTTTCTCTCTTGTTTTTCTGATGCATTTTCTTCCTGGCATTCTTCTTTCTCTTGTTCTTCCTCTTCTTCTTCCTCATGATCATTTTCTTCTTCTTCTTTCTCTTCTTGCCAGCTCTTTGCAGGAGCGGACCTGCACCTCATTAGAAGCAGAGCATTTGGTGGCGGAACTGAGGGTGCTGCTGAAGTCGACCCGTCGTCTTCGAAACTAGGCCTATCATTTCTCTCAATGCTATCTTGTTTGTTAAAACCATCACGCTGATTTTCCTGTAAAACCATATACCATTTCGAGAAAACCGTTTTTGAGTTTTCGTCAGCACCTTCACTTTCTTCAACACCGACATGGTTTTCTTCTTCATCGTCTTCATCGTCAGAAGTGATATCTGGTTGAGGGAAGGACCCAAAACACCGAAGGTCGAATCGGATTCTTCGCAAGCACGTCAGGAAGTGCATTACATCTTTCTTGAACCCGAGAGCCTCGGCCCAGTTCGGTTTCGCCTTCTTCTTCTTCTTATTCTCGTGAATCCTCTCAATCTCCTCCATTACTGACTGCCAACTTTTGATCGAGCCAGTCTTGTGCCGGACCTTGATCTGTCCTGCACATGTGACTTTCGGCGACGTGGGCTCAGAGATCTCCGAGCCCATTGCCTTGGTTTTGGCCCATAACATGGGACTAGCCTGGCCGAAGCTTTTGCTTCTACCTCTCTTGATGAGCTGCAGGTTGTTATTGCTATGGTGCTTCTTGGCTTCTAAGGACCTTGCAGGGCTGCAAATGGATTTTGGCATAAGGGTTAAGCTGGTCCTTGAAGGAAAACATACCAGTAAATCTGCAGAAAGAGCTCCTTTGGCATCTCTTGCCTTCATTTCTGTTTATTCTAACTGCTTTCTGCTCTGTGTCTTTGTTGTGTTTTTGGTCTCTCAGATTTGTGTTTGGGTTTTGGGATGGTTTATAAAAGAAAGAAGGAAGGGATTGACAGCTTTCCTTTGCTTTTGCCTTTGCTCAATGTGTTTCTTCTCTTTATTTAACATCTCTCACCAATTCTTTTCTCCCTTCTACACTCTTTAACCATCTGTTTGATCATTTTCCTGACACTCCTTTTTGCTTCTCTTTGAAATGGGGTCACAGGCTCATAGGGATAGAGCTCATTTCTTAGCCTTTGCTTTTCCCCCAATTCTCCCTAAACATATTGAAAACAGAAAAGAATTGAAGAAAGTTGCATGGGAAAGTTGACGCCCACGAGCCTTGTTTCATGATCCAATCATACCACCTCAGCCTGTGAGCCCATGCCAGTTAGGAGCCTTTGCCTTATTGCCAGTGCTAGTGACCACAAGCACAAGTGAGCTGCTACCAAACCCTTCACTTGAATGGAACCCACAAGAATTTGAGCGTGGTAGATATATAGTTTAGGTCATTACTTGGTGATTTTCTATCAATTGCGCCCATATATCTCTATAATTGCTTTGGGATTAGAACTAGCATGTCATCTCATACAAAGCACCTAACATTATTCTAAAGTTAGGCAAAGCTTCTTTCCATAAGTGATTGAATTATTGATTCCCTAATAAGATTGGTAAATGAATTGAATTCCAAGAAATGTACTAGGTAGGTGATGGAAATGGCAAAGAGTATCATCAACATTGAATTTCATTACCTTTGCAATAATCGTTTTAGAAGAAAGAATGGAAAGAAATCCTCATGATTTTCTTTTGAAATTCTTGTAATTTATGTCATTATTACGACAAAATACCAAATTTAGATTTTCTTCGCTAACCAAACACCAAATAATGCATAAGGAATATGAACAAACACTAAAATCCGATCCATTTCATTCCGATCGTTGGTTGTAAAGTGAGAGTGGAAACAGATCCCCCAGATTTTCTTCTTAAACTCATTACAAAATCTGTGATATGATGACATAAGTAACTTAGCTTATAGAAACCAAATACCCGATTTAGATTTTTGTTTTCTATTTTGTTCTATCTAGGATCACACGTACACATACAAACCCAGGAAGAAATACTACTATATTTTGTGGCGTCATGGTGAGCTATGATAGTTATATATATATATAAGCAGGCAATACATTTCTTACCATAATTTCCTTAAACAACTAAGGAAGGAGATGAAAGGCATACCGAAAGTGTAGAAAGGAAGGAAGGGATGCAGAAAAACTCATCATCAAAAGAGGTATAGAGGATCAAGTATGGTGAGGTTGTCATGATGAAGTGAGCAATGCACTTGAGGGGAATGTATAAAAGATGACCCTCCTAACCACTAATTGCATATTAGTTAATATTGGACTTCACCTTTATTGGGGACCTTTGATGCTTGTCTACTCCAAAAAGTCTCCAACTCAACGGAAAATGATGATTTACTTGCTTGTTTTCTTAGATGCACTTAGGATGTTATCGATGATATTACGTTGATTGATAACATGTTATATATGTGTGTCTAATCTAATTATGTAGTATTATCTCCTATTATGAACGTTGGATCTACGTATTTGGTTCGGAGCAAATATGACATTACTTTTTTATGATAGGATGATTGATCATTCGTGATTTATAATTTCCAGGTTTTTTACAAAGAGGACCGGTGCGACTGCCTTCAAATCTTTATTATTGAAAGCATAAAATAAAGCTTTGATCGACTAGAAATGTTTTTCTCGATCTTGATACCTTATGCATGCATCTTTGAAAGTATGAAGTGACCAGTACCCTATGTAGGGTGAGGTGAACATGGATGGATATGGTTTTTGAGAGAAAAGAAAGTGTTCTAGTTGTGGCTGGTGGACGGATGTTGATGTCAAAGGGACATGACCCTAAGGAATAGTAGCATCACCCATATATACAAGGGCATACTTCTCTAGCTATCAATCTCACTGCACCCTGTGAGAACGACATTACTCGGGTCTCGCATATATTGAATTTTTCTCTAGTATATGAAAAATGGATCGATGGCTATTTTGGATGAAGAAATGCATCGATGGTTGATTGCGAATATGGGTTCTGAACTTCTGATCATCTTATGAAAGAGGGTTTGAGATAAAGAGACGTTTTCATCTCAATCTTAGACAATATAATCTTAATCCGTTTTAGATTTATGTATTTTATAGGGTTTGTGAATTGAGAAGCATTTTCAAATGCTTTGTTCTAATCTTGGTTTTCTCTCTAGGGTTTTCGAGAGCACCTATGACAATTCATCTTCTTAGGGTTTCACCAGCAGCTCTAGTTCCTCCCTAGATCATCGTGGTCCTAACGTCGAGCTGTTTATTCTAGTCTCTCTCTTGAGATGTACGTCTAAGGTTTGATGATCTGGTCATTGTCCATTTGAGGTCCTTTTGTAGAGGTTAATTCTTTCTTTCGTTTATCCCTTTTGTGTTTTCATCGATTTGGATATCTTCTCGTGTAGAACGTATCAAAAAAAAAAAAAAAAAATTCTTTTCGTGTAGAACAAACTAAGTTAATTTATTAACTTTTTTAGTCGAGTTACAGAACTCGTATAGAGCTCATAGAGCTCAAAGTTAATGAAATTGGGCTAATTATAGAGCTCACATATCTTTACATGTTCTTCTACTTCATAAAAAGGACCAAAGAGGGCTGCTACATACTTCATGTGCGAACTTGCTTTCTCTGCAGCTACATATTGTTGCTGGAACGATGTTGGCATATACACCAGAGCATAAATGAATCGATGTTTGATTTCTCAATGTCGTCATGTATGGTTCTCCTTTGAACAACGTGTGTGAAGTCATCAAAATAAAGAATGTGAAATATACGTCGTTGATGCTCTCAGCTGCCTTTCTGAATAGTTGTTGCCGGACAATATATGTTGTCGCTGAAACAGTGGATGCATTATTAGTAATGATCTCGTTGCAATTGTTAAGAGTCGATTGACATAATATATTTGTACAATATGCTACAGAATTACACCAAAACACAAGAACCTTTTTTTGACAAGCCTACTAAAGAAGTTCAACCCTCACCGCTATGGTCTAACGTAGTATTGTCTACCCAAATGTACATAATCACTTCGCACTTCTTGTTTTTAAGTCTAGTTTTCATAAACAAAACCCTGCTGTTTCTTGTTCCTTTTTTGGAAATGAAGGATATTCATGAAGAGGGACACAAGCCCAGACAAGAGCCCATAGCCCAAACACAGAAAATAAGTAACAACAAAACCCTGATACGAAACATTTCAACAAAACCTCAAAAACCCAGAACAACAAAACACTCATGGCACTCTCTCTCAGAAGCTAGTTGCTTCTTCCCCGGCCCTGTTTCCACACCTCACTCTCCCTCTTCTTCTACTCATCCAAAACCTCAGAACCAAATCCCACAGCTGATTACCTTATTACCCAGCACCATTTTTCTCGAGACGCTGCTCTCAAGGCCTCGGCGACCATCGCTTACCTCAAAAACCCAGCAGACTCGGATTCAGTGCTTTCATTTCTCAAGAACAACGGTTTCTCCAAGACCCATCTCGAAGGAGTGATTCAAAAGACCCCCAGAATTCTATGTGCCAATCTCGACACTTCAGTCAAAGCCAAAATCAAGATTTTCCAAGATTTGGGGTTTTCGGACTCCGACATTGCCGACATTATAACCTGTGATCCATGGATTCTGTGGCGGAGTGCCGATAATAAGCTAGGTCCTGCTCTTGTGGTGTTGAAGAGCATTTTGGGCTGCAATGCTGAAGTTTGTAAGTTTCTAAAGATAAGTAGGCGTTATCTCCAGTATGATTTGGAGAAGAGCTTGAAGGCTAATATGGAGTTGTTAGAGGGTTTTGGTATTAGTTCCTCGCAGCTTGTTAAGTATTTGTTTCAATTTCCTGGACTGTATCTGCATAAGCAGGAGGCCATTTTGGAGTTTGTTGAAAGAGTTGATAAGACAGGGTTTAGTAGGAGTTCAGGGTTGTTCTTAGCAGCAATTGAGATCATGAGTTCTTTGAAGGTGGAGACCTGGGAGCTGAAGATGAAGCTTTTCCGGAGTTTGGGGTTTTCCAAAGAGGATGTTTTCGCTATGTTTAGGAGGTCGCCGATGGTATTTGGTATATCTGAGAAGAAAATTAAGGAGGTAACGGAGCTGCTGATCAGAGCCGGCCAGTTTGACGTCCCGGTTGTGATTTGTAATCCGGAGTTGCTTATGTATAGTGTTGAGCGGAGGTTGAAACCAAGGCTTGAAGTTTTGGAGATTTTGGAGAAGAAAAATTTACTCGACGAAAAACTCAAGTTGACCACAGTGTGCAAGTTATCGCAGCAGAAGTTTGCTGAAAGATTTGTTCTTCCGTATGCAAGTGAACTTGAACTTGGGAAAGATATGACGAAATGATGAACTGAGCACAGAGTGCAAGTACTTGATCACGAGATATGTACCATGAAGTTCCTCAGAGGGGTTCACAGTAAAGTTTACTATCTTTGGTGTCTCTGGGAATTTGATGAATGGTGTTGACGTGGAAGATCCAAGAATTGAGATTGAAGGCCGTGAATATTATTGCAGGTATTTCATCGCTGTACTTGTATTTCTCTATTGCTCTCCATAAGGCCATAGATTTTTTAAGTGATGTTGCTGTTATCAGGTTATAATTTGGTCACTGTATGGATTTTTCTTGTGAACTTTGAATGCATTGAAAAGAGCATCGCTTTTGATTCAACCATATTTGGCTATTTGCTTGCTATTCAAACTTACTAGATGGTTCTGTTAGGCATTTACTATCCAATAACTTGAACTAAGATCAGTGCTTTTGCTTGGTATTTAACTTTTACAGCTAACATATATTTTGGCTTCAATTGTTTCCTTTTTGCGTATTTCTTTAGGTGATTTATGTAAGTTCTGTTTCTATTAGGTAGATTTTAACTTCCAATGTAGCCTGCAAATCATTTAGACATTATCATCTCTATCCATATTACTATTAATTTTATTGAGTTCACCTATTTGAACCAGGACATCCAATATCATGGTAGAGTTGTGTAAGTATAAAAATGTTGGTAATCCTCTATGGAACAAAACACGGCCTGTTTGAGTCACCAAGCCCATTCAAGTGAAGTCAGAAGGCCAAATCAAGTAGAAGACCCAACACAATCTTATAGCAACTCAGGTAAAATCATGCATTTGCATATCATGTGTTTTTCACTAAGAAACGCATAAGTGCTTCTTATCCTGATTTCTTGTAGTTCTTGGTTTACAACAAAATGATCTTGAAAGTTGTGCATGTAACTTACTAGTATAGGCTTTATCTTTCTAAATATATTTTGCTTTTCAAATTTGAAACAGCTAGCCAAGCTCGTGATGTCTTGGCACCCAAACTATCATAGGGTGAAGAGATTTCTTCAACCCGTGACCTTGGTTTTTCTAGGGTCTCCTTTGTATTAGCTGGGTTTATGATACGTTTACCTATGCTTATGATTGTATGTTGTTTGATGCTAGAGAAGAGCTGTTTTGCTAATATTTTGCTTCTCTTTTGAAATGTAAACCATTTTGGGAAAGTTTGTTTTGTCCTTTATGTTTGGCTTAGTTGTATTACTTGTCTAATCAGTATTTTAGCCAATGACAAAGGTCCAAAATTTTCTGATTGCATAGGCAAGTGTGTTGCTCTCTTAGGAGCACTTCTTGGCTTTTATATATTAAGCAAGATACTTCTTGTTTGGTTGGTTGTTTTTGTGTGAAAATCATCTCTGCATGTTTTCATTTTGAGTTGTGTTCAAGCTTCTTGTCTTGCACAGTTCTTGCTCTGAGGCTCTGAGTCTTCTTAGTGATTATAAATCTTAGAGCTTCAATTGAAAAACCTTTTCAAAACCACATTGCATTGCATGCCATTAGATTGTGAGTGGTAGTGCAATAACCTGAGAATAATGTTCTAAAAGGCGCTAGGCGCTAGGCAGGCGGTGACCCATAGCCTAGCGCCTGGACGGATTAGGCGGAGACTAGGCGATTTACATTTTTCACATTTAATTAATAAATATAATATTTAAAAATTATTTAATATGAGTAACTTGGAAGAATTTAGCATGACCGTTCTCTAAAAATGAGCAAGCCGACCTGTAAATTTACAAACAAGTATGATTTGCAAATCAAAGCACTATTAACTCTTGGATGATCATTATAATCACCACATCACAGCTTCCAAATATTCAAATGATCAAAATGTAAACTGGTAAACGTTGCAGGTCGGGAAGTTTACAACTTCCATATCCATTAGACTGCATAGTGCATACTGTATACTGTTTTTTTTTATGTGTTTTGTTCCGGGCCGTGCTATTTCAAATCGCGACCCGCCTCGACACGCCTAGGCAGTCACTGGGCGGCTCTTCGCCTAATGGAAACTCCTCGGTGGAAATCAGGGCGGCTTAGCTCTGCCGATAGCCTGGGTGGGGCTTGGCGGCGCCTTTTAGAACAGTGCCCAGGAAGAGTCCATGAGAGAATTAATTAGTCGTAACGAAGTTCTAGAGATGAAGCTCTTATAAAACTTTCGCATGTAAGCACTTAGAGAGAACGTTCGGTAGACTAGGCGAGTCAATAACAGGACAACAACTAGGTTGGCTGATCTCATGTTCAGAGATCTTGTATAAGTGTTCGATTACATAGTGGAAAGTTTTGCTCTTCAAGAGATAAGGGCACGCAGTTTTTCTCCATGATTGCAGGGTTTCTGTGTATAAAAAATATTTTTGTGTTATTTATCTTTTCTGCAATTTTACTTTACATACTTGTTCAGTTGTGAATCAGGATAGTACAATTTATTGTTATTCTTGATAACAATTCTTACACGAAAACCTTGTCTCGAGGTTGAAGGAGAAAGGGGAGGCCGTTTCACGGACTTCGGTGGATGGGGAGTCTGGCCGGCTTACCGTTCATGCCGAACCGATGGCCTTGGACGTTGCGGAAGACACCTATATCCTAAGGCGTGTGAAGACTCACCCCGCTGCGTCCAAGGTGGGACCCGGAAATGGCAAGACCACCGGGGGGCCACCAAAGGTTCCGGGTGGGACGAATAGGATTCCGTACCGACCGGGATCGGTCCCGCTTGTCACCAGGGTCTCTCGGACAGGCGCACAATCTTCTTCACTGGTCGACCTGGGTGAGAAGAGGCGGAGGATCATGGACGTCCCTCCCTCCGCACTGGTGATGCTGACTGGCTGGTCGTCTGGTGAGAACTTGGCGAAACGGCTCAAGTTGGCCAGCGGTGCTACGAGTTCCGCTGGGGACAAGGCCGTTGCTGTCTCAAATTCTGCCGGTCAGCAGAGTAACCCCGCTCCTACGGAGGAACAGAGGGGAGGTCCGAAGAGTCCCTTCGTCCGGAATCTGGCGGCAGATGTGGCTGGCCTTGGTCTGGATAGGCCTGGGGCCGCTGGAGCCTTGTCAGGGGAGAATCGCCAGAAGAGCAAGGAGTCGGTCCTCCTGGTAAGAATTACTTGGTGCCACGGCACCGCTCATAAACTTCTGCCGGGTTTCGTTATTTTTGTTGTTTGTTTAATCGGCTCCCTGTTGTTCTGTAGCTATTGTACAATCTGTATCAGCCTGATCCGAGTGAGGAGCTGTCGGAGTTGAAGAGGCAGGTGGCCGCTCTGACAGGAGCCCGTGAGCGCCTGGAAGCTGAGAAGTCCAGACTTGAGCGGGAGAAGGTCAGGCTGGAGGAGAGGGCCAAAAAATAGGTGGCCAAGCTAGAAGGCCAGGTCCAGACCCTCGAGGAGGAGAAGGAGCGGGCTGAGGAGGAGAGGTCCGAGCTGGAGGCCAGAGTGGATGAGCTCCAGGTGGGAGCTGCCGCCGTGCGTGCCGCCACTGCCGCTGCGGCTGGAGAAGAGGACCCAGAGCTTTTCCAGCGGGTTATCCAGAAATATCACGATAGTGATCAGTTTCTTGAGCTCCTGGAAAAGGCTAGGGAGTCGGGTATCGCCGATGCCTACGTGGAGTGGGAAGAGAAGGGGTACCTGGATACCTCGCGAATGCCGAAGGCGGGGGCCGATGACAATGCTGATGGGCAGCTGGCAGAAGAGGAGCAGCCGGAAGGGGAAGGCGGGCTTCGACCATCTGAACCCGTTAGAGAGGATGCGGTGGCTCCATCTGAGGAAGCTGGTGGGCAGGTTGGGCCCGCTGAGGAGGGAGACGCGGCTCCTTAAGATTTTTGTTTGCTCTCTCTTTTTGTAAATCTGCTAGAACGGTTTTTTTTTGTATTATACCCTTTGGATATACATTTTTGCACCGGTGGAATTCCTTGGATTTCTCTCAAAATAGTTGGCATACATATCTTATAATGTTACGTTGGTTGAACCGTTGATATGCCAAACTAACTGCTTGAAATTCCTAGAGCCTAACCCTTCGCTGGGTCCGGGCATGCTTACCAGACCTGGCTCTGCTTCCGGTCGGGATCTACTCTCATTTCCCCTATATACCGCTGAAGCTGACCGCTGTTAACGAAACCCTCCACCGCTGTCTTGAGGGCAAAGCAATTGTTCGTCTGATGGGTAGCTTCATCGTGGTAGGAGCAGTACTTGCTTGTTCGCGCCTGGGTGAGTTTCCCTTTTGGGTACTTGCTCCTCGGCGGTGGGGGAATGATGTTCCCGTTCTCGTGCAAGATGTTCTCGTATGAATAGGTTAGAGTGGTGAAGACCTCTTGACGTTCTGCTGGCATGATCGCCAGGGGGCGTTCTTGCCGGTACTGCGCCGGCTTGTGCTCGCCCTGGGGTTTGTCATGATAGGGCTACTGCTGCGGTTGGATCCCCCAATTTCTGCTGGGTCTGCTTGGTTGGGCGCCTCGGTTCTGGCTCTGCTGGTTGGCCTTGTTTTCTCGGCCGGCCGGGGGGTGCTCCTCCCGCTTTCTCTTCAACAGGTGATGCCCATACGTTTCATGATCTGCCTGAGCATGTCTGATGGCCATCGCCATTAGCTCGTCATACCCCTGCGGGAGTTCCACCCGTACGGCGTAGGAAAATTTTCCTGGCCGAAGCCCCTGTTTGAACGCCATCTCGGCGATGCCCTTGTCGAGGTTCCGAACCTCGGCCGTCGCCGTTTGCCAACGGTTGACAAACGTCCTTACCTCCTCGCCATGTGCTTGTCTGTAGTTGAAGAGGATGGTCGATGTCCGGGCTCCTTCGACCCGGAGGATGAAGCGGCCTACGAACCGGTCGGCCAGTTGCTCAAACGCCTCGATTGAGTTTGCCGGGAGTTCATAGAACCAGCTGAGCGCCTCTCCAAACAGGGTTTCCTGGAATATGTTGCAGCACAGTGCATCGGAATAGCCCTTGGCGCACGTTTGGGACCGGAAACTATCCAAATGTTGGTATGGGCAGCCGGATCCTGAGTACGTGAGCTTTAGGGATTTCTGGTTACCAGACCTCCCTGATTCTAGAACCCGGTGTGAGAAGGGGCCCATGCGTTCGTTGAATCGCGCGCCTTCTATCGGCCGCGCCGCCCTTCTCTAGTTGGCCTCCATTTGGGCCTTTAGATCCGACACAGAGTCGGTGAGTACCTGTAATGCCCATGCGGTCGGGGTCACGACTTCATCCTCGAATGAAGCGTGCGACTGCGGGGGTGCCAGCGTGCTCATTGGCAAGACCACGCCTCCCGGGGACTCCGCCCTCCTGAGGTCGCTAGACCTTCCTCCCGATGACTGTCCCGCCTCAAGGCGCTGAGGTTGGCCTGGCGCGGGTGTACGTGCCCTTGCCATAGCGGCGTTGCGCTGCTGTCCTCTTTCCAGGGCAGCCACCAGGGCAGCGTTTACCGTCTCCATTTCCTTATACCGAGCATTAGATTTTGCTCTATCTCGGTCGCTCTCCTCGCGCAGGCGACCGAATTCTGCCCTCATCGCCTGTATCTCCCCCGCCATATCGTGCCGGTCGGGGCTGTACGTGGTGTCCCGGTCACTGTCACCGAGCAGACTCTCCTCTTTGTCGCTCGGATCGTCCGAGAATGTCAACGAAAAGCCCCGGTGTGTTGGTTGGTCGCCTTCCACCGGGCCTTTCCCGCGCGCGCTATCGTTGCATGCCCCCGGCGTGCCGCTTGGCCCCCCATAGCTGCCGTCATCCTGGTTGCCCTGGTCGCTGCGCTGCTCCCATACAGCGACTGGGGTGGAGATGAGCACTTGCTCTGGTGCGACCCGCTGACCCTCCGTTGTATTTCTTTCCTGCCCCGCTTCTGAGCTTTCTGCCATTTGGTGATGCCTATGTGACTTTTATACAACTTCCCACAGACAGCGCCAATTGTTTCTGCACAAACCCGTAAGCCTGGTGGAAACTGATGAATCTAAATGTGATCTCCTCCCGCGAACCTGCTAACTAAGGGGAATACCGGGCGGGCCGGTCTTCTCCTCTCCGATGCCTAAGTTAGTACCGTTGGACTGAATAGGTAACTTAAGCAAGAATGATAAGCAGTTGGAGAGATCTGTTACCTATTAAAGGGGGTAGTTGAGGCCCTTATATAGGTGGTCGAGCGTGAGGTCTGGTCTTACTCTTCGATGTGGGACTGGTTTCCTTCTGTTCGTACACAAAAGGACAGCTCTGGTGACCTGTTCGGCAGGCTGGCGTCCCTGGTCCTCGGGCCCCTGGTCACAAGGTAGACTGCTGGGCCTCGGGTCCGGGTGCTAATGATCCTGCTCCGGGCCTCAGTCCGGCCCCGGACGTGCTGGCTGCGGGTCTGTGGGCCTATGTAGCCCCTCTATGGCTACTGTCAACAGGCTGAGAAGACGGAATATGAAGTCAAGGGTATTATTGTCTTTTTTGAATGACAAGTCAGGCATTTAGCTGAGTTGGCATGTGTCTATTTGCCACGTCACTAATTTAACAGTACAATTGGATTGAGAGATGACGGAGATAGTAGATTGTTCGATATTAGAGAGTTTGAGGAGTGATCTGTTGAAATTGAAACCTGATGGACTAAACTGTCGAGTTAGTGAAAGTTGAAGGAGTGACCAATATTTTGTTCTTTTTAAAATTACCACTAGCAGGTTTCCATAAAAAACTAATAGAATCAGTTAACTCATAAATTATAAAATTACATTCATTGAGGCAAAAAAAAAAAAATCCAAACTATGTACCTCTTATGCTACTGAACCTCAAATCTCAACCTAATGCAACTGAGCTTCAGAAACTCTGCCGTCCTCCGCTGCGCTTCTAATGCCACTGAGCCTCAGAAATCAAAATCTATCATCCTCCACCGCGCTTCCAATGCAACTACCCTCAGATCTGTAGTCCTTCAGAAACAGAGAGAGAGAGAGAGAGAGAGAGCATAAATTACAAAATTACCTTCATTGAGGCAAAAAAAAAAATCCAAACTATGTACCTCTTATGCTACTGAACCTCAAATCTCAACCTAATGCAACTGAGCTTCAGAAACTCTGTCGTCCTCCGCCGCGCTTCTAATGCCACTGAGCCTCAGAAATCAAGATCTATCGTCCTCCGCCGCGCTTCCAATGCAACTAGCCTCAAATCTGTAGTCCTTCAGAAAGAGAGAGAGAGAGAGAGAGAGAGAGAGAGAGAGAGCATAAATTACAAAATTACCTTCATTGAGGCAAAAAAAAAATCCAAACTATGTACCTCTTATGCTACTGAACCTCAAATCTCAACCTAATGCAACTGAGCTTCAGAAACTCTACCGTCCTCCGCCGCGCTTCTAATGCCACTGAGCCTCAGAAATCAAGATCTATCGTCCTCCGCCGCGCTTCCAATGCAACTAGCCTCAAATCTGTAGTCCTTCAGAAACAGAGAGAGAGAGAGAGAGAGAGAGAGAGAGAGAGAGAGAGAGATCAAGATCTGTCGTCCTTCAGAAATAAAATCTATTCATTGCCGCCGACGCCCTCGATGGTCTCGCCGTCGACGCGCCCCTCATTGCTTGTCGTCGAAGTGCCTCTCATCGCTCGCCGCCTCCGCCGCCAACCCAAATTCAAACTCAAATCCCTAGATGGATCTTCTCCGAGCATACTCCAACGACCAAAACCCTAATTCCCCCACCTCCTCCTCCTCCTCCGACTCTTCCCCTCCGCAGCTCCTCCCACCCAAGCCCGCCGCGCCCAAGGTCGATGACACCAAGCTGGCCCTGACCGTCGCCAAGAACCGCAACGCAATGTCCCGCCCCATCAACCCGACCCAACACCTCGTCGACTTCAGCACGAGCAGAAGAAGCGGAGAATCAGGAAGCGGAAGAACACCGACGACGATGAGGAAGAGGTGGCGAATCCGACGAGCGACGCGTGGCTGATGAAGAACAGGAAGAGCCCCTAGGCCGGGAAGGAGACCTCGCTGCCACCCTTGCTTTAGGCCGCCGTCGCACAGATCGGGCACGAACAAGGAGACCTCGCCACTGCACCTCGCTGCCTCGCCTCTCTCGCCTCCCCGCCACTGCGCCTCGCTGCCTCGCCGCTCTCGTCGCCTTGCCGCGCAGCTCGCTGCCTTTAATAAAGAGAGCAAAACCCTAATCTTGAGATCTAAGGAATATGTTGATATATATATATGGATGACATGGATTGTAATTTATGAATTTTCAAGATTAATTATGTTATTACATTGTGGATGAGTTAACATTCCGTTACTGTTAATTCTCTGTTGATGGTATAAAAATGTTAGATTTTACTATTGGTAAATAGTATCACAATATTGTAGTTTTGGATAATTATGTAAACAACAAAACCCTGATGCATAACATTTCACCAAAACCCCCAAAACCCAGAACAGAACACTCATGGCACTCTCTCTCAGAAGCTCATTGCTTCTTCCCAGGTCCTGTTTCAACACTTCGCTCTCCCTCTTCTTCTACTCATCCAAAACCTCAAAACCAAATCCCACAGCTGATTACCTTATTACCCACCACCATTTTTCTCGAGACGCTGCTCTCAAGGCCTCGGCGACCATCGCTTATCTCAGAAACCCAGCAGACTCGGATTCAGTGCTTTCATTTCTCAAGAACAACGGTTTCTCCAAGACCCATCTCGAAGGAGTGATTCAAAAGACCCCCAGAATTCTATGTGCCAATCTCGACACTTCAGTCAAACCCAAAATCAAGATTTTCCAAGATTTGGGGTTTTCGGACTCCGACATTGCCGACATTATAACCTGTGATCCATGGATTCTGTGGCGGAGTGCCGATAATAAGCTAGGTCCTGCTCTTGTGGTGTTGAAGAGCATTTTGGGCTGCAATGCTGAAGTTTGTAAGTTTCTAAAGATAAGTAGGCGTTATCTCCAGTATGATTTGGAGAAGAGCTTGAAGGCTAATATGGAGTTGTTAGAGGGTTTTGGTATTAGTTCCTCGCAGCTTGTTAAGTATTTGTTTCAATTTCCTGGACTGTATCTGCATAAGCAGGAGGCCATTTTGGAGTTTGTTGAAAGAGTTGATAAGACAGGGTTTAGTAGGAGTTCAGGGTTGTTCTTAGCAGCAATTGAGATCATGAGTTCTTTGAAGGTGGAGACCTGGGAGCTGAAGATGAAGCTTTTCCGGAGTTTGGGGTTTTCCAAAGAGGATGTTTTCGCTATGTTTAGGAGGTCGCCGATGGTATTTGGTATATCTGAGAAGAAAATTAAGGAGGTAACGGAGCTGCTGATCAGAGCCGGCCAGTTTGACGTCCCGGTTGTGATTTGTAATCCGGAGTTGCTTATGTATAGTGTTGAGCGGAGGTTGAAACCAAGGCTTGAAGTTTTGGAGATTTTGGAGAAGAAAAATTTACTCAACGAAAAACCCAAGTTGACCACAGTGTGCAAGTTATCGGAGCAGAAGTTTGCTGAAAGATTTGTTCTTCCGTATGCAAGTGAACTTGAACTTGGGAAAGATATGACGAAATGATGAACTGAGCACAGAGTGCAAGTACTTGATCACGAGATACGTACTATGAAGTTCCTCAGAGGCGTTCGTTGTAAAAGTTTATTATCTTTGGTGTCTCTGGGAATTTCATGAATGATGTTGAGGTGGAAGAGCCAAGAATTGAAATTGAAAGCCGTGAATGTTATTGAAGGTATTTCTTTGCTGTACTTGTATTTCTCTATTGCTCTCCATAAGAAGGCCATAATGTTGCTGCTAATCAGGTTATAATTTGGTCATTGTATGGATTTTTCTTGTGAACTTTGAATGCATTGAAAAGAGCATCGCTTTCGACTAAATCATATTGTTGCTGTACTTTATTGCTCTCCATTAGAAGACCATAAATTTTATAGTAATGTTGCTGTTAATCTGGTTATAATTTTCTCATTGTATGGATTTTTATTGTGAAGTTTGAATGGATTGCTTTATTTGCTATTCAAACCTGCTATATGGTTCTGTTAGTCCTTTTGCTTGGCATTTAACTTTTACATCTAAGTGATCTAACATATATTTTGGCTTCTATATATATTTTTGGGTGTGATTTATGTAATAAATTATTTAGCCTGTTGGGTAGAGTTTATATATTGTGGCCTGCAAATTATTTAGACATCCCTATTTGAGTCGGAACATCCAATATCATGGTAGAGTTGCATGTCGTGTAATAAGATATACCAGAAGGAACCTGATAGTTATACCCTGTGTCATTGTGTGTAGGAATTAGCCAAACCTATATATATGAGGCTATCACTTTTCTCTTGTTGCCTTTATGGTTATTTTGCTTGACAACAAGTCATTAGAGTATTAGACATTTAGACTCTAAATTTAGTTGCATGAAGATTAGATCCATCTGACAGGTTTCTTAAGTAACAACTAAGTTTTAGATGGGGGAACAGTGCTGCAGGGTTTGTTGGTGGATGTTATTTATTACTAACTGGAGGGAACAAGATGGGAGTTGCTCGTTTTCTAAAAATGGATAGTTGGGTCTGGAGAGAGGGAAGGAAAGGGTTGGAGATTTGTTGTTCTCATAGATCATGTTGGTATTATTGCTCTGCTATATTCTTTTTGTTGGAGTTCGTAGAATTTGCTGTTGTCTTTTTTCTATTGAAGTTACCCGTCAATTTCAGTCTGTTACCGCCTCATTTGTTTCTGGGGTTGTAAACAATATTGCAACCGCCTTATATGACTTTGAATACTTCTGCTTCTATACATCTGAAACACTCAGGCTCAGCTACTCTGAAGATGAGCTGCTCTGTTCATTCCCAAATTGTTGCCAATCTCCAGCTTCCATGATGCTGTTATGGTCAGTGAAACTGCATCTAACCAAGGCCCTGGCCCCAGATGCACAGGTAACTTTTATCAGTCACTCTCGGTTTGTACCTTCAAGCAACTAATTGCCAGTACATAGATCACTGAAGCCACTCCCTTTTGGTACTTTGTGCTGTTATGGGGGCTGACATAGGAATATGAAGCTGACCTTATTTCGATTATGGATAGGAATGATGATGATGTGTTTTGGTCTGAATTGAAACACTTATCAACAACTTGATATGCATTCATTGCCAACTATAAACATAATAATGAGACTGATGATTCTAAACGTGCCTGAAACATAAAAGTGCAGAAGAATTGATATGTAGGGAGTCTATTTTCATAAATATTGGATCAAAATACAACAAGCATGTACAAAACATCTAAAAACCTCATCTACCACTGTCAATAAACACAAAAACATGGATTAAGATTACAGTACACAGTGGCAATGCAGCTCAGAATGAGTTCATTTCGAGCAAATAGCTCCTGGCCTTGACCAGCTTCTGCACCACCTCGCCATACATCCCATCCCCAAACGCCGTCAACGCCAATTCCCCATCCTCAACCGCCATGTCCCCGCCATTGCTGCCACGACTAGGCCGGACCACCACAAGCGTGGCGCCCTCGACCCAAAGCCCGCCTTTGAGCTCCAATCTCGGCACGTGCCTCATTCTCATCCTCACACTAGGCACTCTAGTCCTGCACCTATCCAATCCCTCCTCCTCATTATCACCAACCACCTCACCTTCTTCTCTACACTCTCTCAGCCCCTCTTTCTCCATAACCACCGCCCCCTCCGCCTCTCGGTCCCTCAGAACCAGAGATTCGAGCCCAGCCTGCTCCCTCACCACCTCCTTAAGCAAGTAGTGCCTCGCCGACGCCGCGATCAGAGCACTGATCGTCCACACCACCCTCACCTTCAGCCCGCCGGCGAAATCGGCGTCACCTCCGGCCGCCGGAGACGGAGCATCTCCGACGGATCGGAACCCTAGGATGACGCAGGTTTTAAGAGTCTTCCCGAACTCGGCTCTCCATTTCAGAACGGTGCCCTTCTCGAGGCGGAGGTCGCCGGAGGGGAGGTCGATGGCTAGGTGGCGGACGCGGTGGAAGCAGCGGAGGATCTGCGCGGGGGAGTTTGGGATCCGGGTCTTGGTCCGGGTCGGGTCGTCAGGTTTGGATAGGAGGCTGTGGAGGGACTTGAGGATGAAGCGGAGGGCGGAGGCGAGGAGGTTGGAGACGACGTCGTCTTCGGAGTCGGAGTCGGAATCGGAGGAGATGACGCGGTCGACGGTGAGGACTAAGGAGTCGGTGTGGGGGACTAAGGAGTTGAAGCGTTTGGAGACGGCGAGGCAACGGATTAGGGTTTTGGTGTCGGATACGAGGTCGAAGATCTGGAGGATCACCGGGTCCGGCAGCCGATCGAAGCCGTCCATTTCCATTTCCATTTCCATTTCCATTTCCATCAAGAGAGAGAAAACAAAGAAAAGAAAGAGAAGACTCGAACCGGTAATCTGGAAGAGGAAATGAGAAGTGAGTAGAGTACTAGAAATTTAGCTTGTACTTTTTTAAGTGGGGAAATGAAAGCGTGGGCTGTGGGCCCACCGGTTTTGACCCGATTTGGTATAGGAGTTAGCGGAATACCCGGTCCCCGTTAGACACTCTAGTTTTCTTCTTTGTACCGTGCTCCAGAGTATTGACAAGAAAAGAATTGTCTGCTCAATGAGCTAATTTAACGACTCTACTCTCGCATATATTAAGTTTTTAATTTAACGACTCTTAAATGTCTAAAAATTTGGTGTGCAATGAGCTAATCTAACGACACTCTTGGATCTGAAGTTGTGATACTGCGGCGGCTTTTTTGGATTTGGGAGTTTTGATGGTGGGCGGGCGTCTTGGACTTGACGGTTTTTTCTAAGGTATTGAGGAGTTTGGGGAGAAAATTGGGTGTCATATTGGAATGGAAATTTCTTTCTTTTGGTGAGAGAAAGCCCCATTGAATTTGGCTTTGAATATCCTGAAGTTGTTAAAGCTAAGATATTTTCAAACAGCTCCATTCTTTATTTCAACTAGGCCCTCTTGCTCATATAAATCATTCAATACCAAACTTCACAACGCAACTAATTTTCTGTTAAAAAGTAGATGGGATTTGGTGTAATAATGCTATAATGACTTGATCCTATGGTATTTGGAGTAATAATGCTAATGACTTAGATCCCATGGTCGAGAAGCGTGGCGCTGACTCTCTGATTTCATTAGAATCTATGTGTATTCGCTACGAATGTTTATCAATCATCATGTATAGGGTATGTCATAGCACTAACAATGCTCACACTAATTTCATTGTTCAACAAGCTTTTCGACAATGCTTCCTTGATGATGGTCTCTAAGCACATATACGATGTTCAAACTCGTGTTAGTAGAGTATTTTCAGTACACGGCGTGTATCTACACATATAATTTGAATGGTCGAGATTAGATGACTTCATATAGATACATGGTGGGCCCTACGTATAAAGTATTTTAAATAGTTAAGATTGTGTCGTGTACTTACACGGCCATGCATATAAGAATTTCTGTCACCAACAAGATGGAGGCTATTTTGTTTACTTTTTACCATCGCCGATAACCATTGACAGGGTAAATGCAATGTTCCATGGGGCTTCGATCATGAATCCCTTGTGTTTCTTGTATAGAAAAGCTTATTTTAGCATTAATTGTGTTACCAAGTAACAGTATGATATGAAGAACACAATCCACAACCACTTATACTTGTCAAATGAGGATTCCTCCGGGGCTAAGACTAAGACTAAAGTAATGTGGGTCTAGTTTTTTAATCATTCTGGCCTTTGACAACTCTTATGAAATGAATGATTTCTTCTTTTTTCTTTTTTTTTAATTTAGTTTTGGTGGAGGTGAAGGATTTGTTTCTTGTCCTTCACATTCAATTTCATCAGGACTGTTTCTTATTATCCTAGAGAGGAGCTCAGATTTTTTCTGAGGTGAAGGAGGTCAGAATATAGAGGAGCTTAGATTATTCAACTCCGACCGCAATTGACGACCCATTCAGATTTGTAGCCCCGAAGAAGAAAGGAAAATGTGTCATTGATTTCTTTGGTTTCATTTTTCATAAGAAATATAATCGCAGGCAGCAAATGTGGATGTACAACAAGAAGATCAAATGAGCAAATGTAGAGATTCCAATAATAACACTAAAAAACCATGCCAAATTGGCATATACAACATTTTGGCTACTTCTCCATCGACGTACGTACTACTCAGCCCACATACTTTTCTCAGTACATTTCTCAGGTTTATGGGGCTTTAAAAACCTGCCGACAGGCAACAAATGAAGCTATTCTCATTTATGAACTGATCGAAGAAATGAAATCATGCAGCAGATCTTATAGAGCAAGCTTTGATCACTTTCCAGGTTCTTAGATGCACAAATGAAGAGTACGCCTCTCATAGAGTCGCAGATAGCAAGTTCTCGAGTGTTCCTAATATAACAAGGAACAAAAATGTCACATATCTATTATTGCGACGTACTAGCTAGAACAACATTACCCACTAGAATGAGAGTCCGATTGCAACTATGATAAATATTAAGCTTCATTAGAGACTAGTAATTCTAATTAACGTACAAGTTTTCACTTCTTCAAAATCTCTCAAAGATGGTGCACACAGATGCTAGATTCCTGGTGGGTGTCGTGGGAAATGTCATCTCGGCGGCCTTTTTCTCTTTCCGATTTCTACATCCATACAAATATGGAGAAATCCAAATTCTTACCATACAACAATGTCGAAGCATAAGATGAAAATGAATCGACATTTGAATATTGAGTTGCCGTAGTTGGTTCTAGCTATTTGTGGTTTTTTCAGTGTCCTCATGTATGGCTCTTCTATGTTCGTAGTGAGTGAAGTCATTAAAACAAAGAGTGTGAAATATATGCAACGTACGGATTTGGTGCAACTGCTGGAGCAGTTCGATTGATAGTATGCAAGCGAAAGATGAAGTGGAGTGCAACTCTCAACCATGGATATTCTTTATGGAGATCAGTTAATGACTCTTTCTGAGAACGTGCTGATTTTCTGGGTTCCATAGGCGTGGTAAGTTGGTTTATCTTATTGTCTTCTTCTGGATTGTTGTTTTAGTTTATTCTTCTGCTCTGGTGTTTAGTAGCTAGCTGGTTCTTTGTTTTTGTTGAGGCTCTGTTCCTCTAAACAACCAAAAAACTTTCTTAGTAACCGGCATTTATAGTTTGATTAGTCAAGAGCATTAACTTGGCGGTAATATTTCACTCACAACTTCCGAGTTCTAGTCCATTAGCTCTGTTATTTTGGGTGAAACAAAAAGTAGAAAAACCCTTAATTATCCATTGATTGCAAAATGCTATTGACCTTGTAAACAACTTCTAATTATAGTGCAATTTCAAAATGATCTCCATGAATAAGGATTAGATCCCCTCTAATCCTCTTCTAATCAATTGGTTTTTCTCCTTGCCTCTCTCTACCTCACAACCTCCCATTTGTCCCCAACCCACCACTCCCTCCTTTCCCATGCAATTTCACCCACCCACGTCCAATCTCTCATTGAGCAGATACACCACCCTCCTTGTCCTCCGCTCCCCATCTTCCTATGGCGGAGCGGGTCCCACCTACCGGAAACGGCAAGGATGAGTACTCTGAAGCGCAACCTAATGAAATGTCCGAACCACCGGCCTCATCATCATCATCATCCACATTTAGGGCATTAGTACCATCATCCCAAGAGTTAGTCCCCCACAACCAATCTCAACACACCACTTTCCGGGCCGGCACCTACGTTGTCCAAGTCCCCAAGGACCAAATCTACCGCATCCCTCCACCTGAAAATGCCTCCATCGTCCAACGCCACCGAGATCCGTCTAAAAAGAAGAAACCCGTATGTTGTAACTTTATATGTCTCGGCATCATTGGTTTCTTTCTTCTATTCATCATTTTGCTTATCACTGGGCTTTACCTCTCCGTGATCTTGTCGAAAGACCCCAAATTCTCCGTCCAACGACTCGTCTACAACAACAAAACTAAGTCACATCGGCCGGACTACACCATAACATTGAAGTCCCAAAACCAGAATTCCCAAGTGGCCGTTTTATACAAGAAAGGCGGAGAACCCTCCCTCAATCAAAAGACGCAAGAAATCGCCACCGCTAGTTACCCGTCTTTTGAACAAGATGGTGGAAATTCAAAAGAGTTTGCCGTAATCTTTCACGGCTCCAAGATTAAGTTGCCTAAAGACATTGAGAAAAGTAGCACGAGTCAAAAATCGAAGGTCCATGTCAATTTTTCTCTGAGCATGGACATCCCCGGGCGAATGCGTAGGGGGGCCTTGAAGAGAAGCATGACATTTCATGTCGAATGTGATTTTACGGTGGATACATTGGTGAAAGGAACCCGAGTTCTTAACCAAGAATGTCATACAAGCAGGAAATAGCAATTACAAAACAATTTGATATTACGTAGGAACGAGTTTGGCAGCACTCGTCGTGTAAAGTTGGTAGAAGTTGGTGCTGATCTAATTTCACATTGCTTTACTATCTTTTCCTTCGTTTATTCCTTGTGTTTTTCCTCTTTTGATTCAATTTATTCCCTCTCTACTTCAAATATATATCTGGAGGATGCAAGTCATGAATGAAAGAATGGAGAGTCTGGTTCATGTATGTTTTGTATTTTGGAAGTGTAATTCATTTAGAGCAGAAGTTGGATAATATTTCGTAAGGCATGCAAATTATTGTAATGAAGTTCTTTCTTTTTTATTCATATTAGTTCTGGTGTTTGTAGAGTTTCAATTCTTGTCTTCTTGTTTACATCATTTCCGCGTTCTTTGTTTCTCATTGATTATGTATCTGGTGTTTTAAACCAGCATCTTTAACAATCAATACAGTGATACACGCATTTTAATCTTCTTCTTTTTTTAGAAAAATCAATACATGCATTTGAGACATCTTCTATATTCCAACAAAAGAATTTTTTTTTACTTTAAGTTAGCAGTAACCAGTCTAATTAACAAGGTAAATTAAACAAGAGCAGACAACAGAATCCGTTGCATCATTGACCCGAATGGGTTGGCGGGATGCTTCACTTGTTTTTTGGTTACCTACTCAGTTAGTTTGATCCTTACTAACACAGTAACACTTCAAAGATTAGCTCGATTAACGGTACGTAGTTGAGTTTGGTTGTAGAACGATAGTGAGATGAGTTGTAGAACGATAGTGAGATGAGTTGTAAAACTCAGACATCAGGTAGTGAAATTTCCGTCTGCTCTAGTCTCTAAGAACCTTGACAGACAAATTAACAAGTTGTGAGCGGGTTCAAGTGATTGAGAAATTGTCTTCTTTCTTCTCCAGTGGACACTAAATATTACCCTAAAATTAATACCTTCGTCTTCATTTTTTTTCCCTGTGTAATCTTTTTCTTCCACACCATGTATATTAGCATTTACATCATTAACTGCAGACGGCATGTTTTCCTGGGGTTTTGGGGTTTAAGGGTGTAGAGTCCATATTACATTAGCAAATGGCCCAACCATCTTCGTTTGCCTCACGCAGAAGCCCATTGAAGAACATGGAATTCTTAACCAAAATTCTGTACTATTTAGGATATAATCCACAAGGGATTAGCTCCAAGCTACCTGCTATGCAAGCACCTGACGCATCTGCTCCCTCTAATAAGATCATGATCTGTTCTACTGGTGCAGTGGTGCTGCTCACATGGATAATCCAATTATCCAATCGTAAACACATGTTTACTGACCCAAGTACGTACGATCGATCACATCAATTACTATATAAAATGATCAATCTTAATAAATTACTATATACGTACAAATGTACATATATGATCTCCACCACCCTGGTAATGATCAGACTCGATCAGCTAGCTAGCTCCAACTTTAGCCTCAATGCAGGGACCAGTTTTCCTACAGGATTAGCCTTAAAGGAGAAGACAAATCCTTTTCTCTCTTCTTCTTCTTCTTCTTCTTCTTTCTAGCGCATGCACATGGGAACCACAATACAGCAACACACGTACATGCACTACTCTTAAAGGTCAATAAGCTTTAATCATCTACAGAGGTCTTGGCATCTTTAAGTTTTGGTTCCTTTAGTTTATTTGTTCCGAGGTGTTGTTTGCTGGGATCTGGTTGGGTGGTGTGGCTCAGTAAGAAGTAAAATGCAGAAGAATCTGCCTGCTGCTGCCTCCAGAGGCTTTTGTTTTTTCAGACACATCAGTTGTCATGGATGATGCTCCATGATGAAGGCTTGGAGTGAATAAACATATCAAAGGCTAAGCTAGCTGCAAGAAGCAAAGTGTGATACAGAGAGTTTGAGTTGATTGAATATGTTGTTCTGCAGGAGAGAAGAGTGGCCCTGTTCTTCCTTTCACCAATTATTGGGGGCCTCTAGGACTTTATTTATTTCTGTTTGAATAAATAATGGATGCAATATAGTGGGATACTTTCTTTATACGTCTGAATGAGGCAGAGGTTTTCAATGGCATGGAACCATGCTAGGTGTCCCCAATAGCAATGCTTTTAGGGTTACTAAATTTGTTCATCACTAAGTAATGTCTCATGATGTTCGTGCACTAGAATTGTTTGAATACTCGCTTGATCAATTATTCTGTGTATACAAGGGTAAAAACAACAAGTTTGAGGATCAAATCTTAATGGTGAAATTCCATTTAATTTGAAAGTTCGAACATTTGCCACATTTCGCTCTATAGTATTTTTTTTTTCCGTTTTAAATCTTGTTGGATACTATATAAAATATGTGAAACGTTTTGATATGTTCGCTAAAGCGTTAACAAATATGTTCATGAAAGATGGAATTAAATCGTAATATGCATTTCAAAAACTTTTCGTATTTACTACTTAATGTAAGAGTGATATGATACACTTTGATACAAATGAAAAATAAAACTTTGATACAATATTGTGGAGAATAGCATAAAAGAAACCCCATGTCTTCTTCACATCAAGCACTTTTAGTGGATTCCAACTCCTCTTCCAACTCCTCTTCCAACCATATGGAACCCCCCTGTGTAGCTAGCTAGTGGGTTTCCCTCTCATCACCTAACCCTATGAAAATAACCCATTTCAATATTGACAAAATGAATCCATTAAACTACTACTTTTAAGATTCCATTAATCTTTTTATTGTGGGCTCTCCCAAATCTTGGTGCCCAATGGTTTAGGTCTATATCCCTCCTCGAAAGCAATCGACCCTCCTGTTCACTCATTTAACCCTCTAATATCTTAAGCTACCTCCTTTGGATCTTATATATATTTGTTTAAATAGATACCTAATTCCATAATTGGGATCGATTATTCATAAACAAATTAACGAACTTGGTTATAATGTGCGATCCCTTAAAAAGCAGAAGCTCTTTAGCTAGCTGTGTGCAAAGTAGTGTTCTACTGTTCTTGTTCATGATCATAGTAATAATTAATATATTTCTTATTTGTGCCCTATAATGGTGCCATATATCTCTTTCTGTGAAATTTATAATTTAACTTGGCCTTAGCTAGCTCTAGCTCTCGTGCGTGCTCCTCTCCATGATCTCTTGTCTGAGAGAAGGGTGAAGATAACTGGTATCAACGAAGGGAAGCAAATAACATGGGGCTAGCTAAGATTAATTAAATAGTAACCTATCTCTACTGATCTTGAGCTGCATGCGTACTTGTTGCTCAAAAAACACATCACCAGTCAGTTCAAATTCCTTCTACCTCTTCTTTTCCATCCTTCAATTATTGGTAACCAGATCACTGTTCCCAGAAAAGGCTTTTCGATCTCCAGTGATGGAAGGTATAGAGATGAAATGTTTACCTGATACGTCATTTCATATGAATCCTCCATTATAAGTGTTGTACTCAATTGTCCAACCTATAATTTTCAGAGGCGTGCAGTTACCTGCTAGTACCAGTGTCAATATGATATATATGCATATTCTTTTCAACAATACATTGAAACGATAAGCATCTGTTAAACCTTACCATTTACTAATCTTGAAAAACAGTTGAATCTTCATCTAACAGCTTAGAGAATCATCAAAATTGCCTTGTTAATTGATGCAGCCAATTAGTTCTGGTAATCACTATGAAAAATCTGTCTTATATTGCTGACTGTGATATCTGTATATTATAGTAAAGATGCATGCCCTTTGTTCATAAGTTCTATAGCAAAGAAAAGCTTAAACAAGAATCATTTTTCACGAGTTAGCGGTTCATTTTCCTTAAGAATCTTAGTTTTAGATGACTAGATGCACACTTTAGAGAAGCCAGATCCATTCCGTTTTAACACAATCATGCACAGTCTACTTGATGAGTGAAGACAAAATGATTAACGGAAACGGGAAAAGAGCTAATCCATCGGTGACTCTCAGTTGTTTTGGTTAAAAGGAATAAAAATGTGCGTGATTCCTCATGGGCAAATTAAGAATATACTTATTGAGATAATGGTGACCACTATGTATATAGATGTTTATATACCTTCTAAATGCAAGAAAGAACTAAAAATTTCAAAGATGTCATTTTATTACTATAGCCAAGCAGTGAGCATCTCATCCCAATAACTTATACAGATTAATTTACACAGACGTCCTCATCCATATCACATCAACTTGTATATATATTTTTTTGGAAATGAATACTATCAATCAACTTGGTATATATTGCTACAGAATTCCTAGGGTTCTTCATTTACTCACAAATAAATCAGAAAGTCTACCTGAACTCAAGAAAATGTTTGTAGTTTAGTGTTTGGTGTTCTTGTGCTCTGCTTAACTATAGCTACTTGGGTGTTCTGCCAACTGTACTTGCAGAGATGCATGCCTCCCATAATTGAGGTTAGGATATATAGAGCTTTGGTCATATGAAACACTCAATTCAAGAATTGACAATGTGTTTTTTTTTTTTTTTTGACTACTGCATTACCTGCATTTAAATTAATTATGAATGAGAAATTAGCAACCGACCAATAGATTTCGAAGAGGATCAAATAGCACTGCTTTCGATTTGCTTATAATAGGCAATTTGCAACAAACTTGATCTCCAAGCTCAGTTCTTGGATTCCCTAGTACATGCGAGACAGCTTTATATATGAAAAATAATTAAAACATAACTAGCAGTTAAGAAAGTATTAAAACTGTTTAGCATGCTTCATCATCTGCCAACCTAGTAGACGCTAATATTCAAATGAATTATTAGTAAGTAAAACTGTTTGGTAAAAAATAGTTAATGTAATTTCATCTGCCCACCTTCAGTAGAGGATCATATAGATTCGATCTTAATTTCACTCTCACGTACACTCAATTATTGGAATGAATTATTAGTAAGTAAATGTTGATAAATACCTAGATTATATCCAAATGGTGATTCTTTGGGGTAGCTAAGGTCTAAATAAGTACTGCTGTTCTGAAGAGACATGTTTTAATTCCGTAATACAATTGGAGAAAAAGAAAAAGGCAGTGACTCAAAATAGCTTCATCAAACTGTCGTGAAATAAGAAGAGGAAATTATTTATCTTTTCCACATGTGAAGAGGAACAGTTACCCTAATTATAAACGAAGCTATGGTGATGTATTTGTAAGCATTTGGTGAATGCAGCCTCTGATGAATCACTTTCACTAGATGAGACTATTAACTATAATTGGAGAGCCTTGCCACCTTAATTACTTTATCGCACTTTCACTACATAGTACGAATGAAGAAGCTTTGTATTTTATGATCGACTTCGATCAATTATTACATGTAAAGCAAAATGAAGATGAGCCAAATTATTTGCCTCTAAAGAAAAATAGAGGCAAGAAATTTGAATGAAGAGGATATAGCCATATAGGATCATGATGATATTAATCCCTAATTAACTCCATCGAGAATGCTAATGAAACTGGAAGTCCATGCCAATGATCCATCCCATGCACCCAAGAACAGATTGGATTCTATCATCTATTAGATAATCATCAAGTAAATCATTCGATTCTGGTTCATATCGAGATGAGAATACATTTACTTACCCTTTTACCTGCATGATGAGACTAGCTAGCTACTCAATCTGCAGCTACCCATGAAATTTTGTTATTCATTTGATGAGATAGTGTTAACGAACCCAGTAATGATGAGTTCTTATGTTGGAGGGGAGTTATGTTTGAGGTTTTACCTCATTCTAATATTCCGCTGCGGTTTCGGCATGAAATCGTTGAATTAATGAGCTGTACGTAGCAACCAGTGAGCTCGAACCCTAAATTAAGATAGCTAGGGTGTTGTTATCTGTATGTGCTCATATACATGGAGAAGAGTGACAAAGCCTTCTCGATGATACAAAACCTAGAAGCGTACGTATAGGGCGAACACTTGGCCAACATTTTTTAAGTTCTAGCTTTGCTCCCTCAATGAATATAAGTTTTGATATTTTTACACAATTTCTTCAGTTTATATGGAGTGAGCAAGTATACTTGCATGTCTTTCATCACAATTAGACAAACTGTAGTAGTGGCCATGCAAGACAACTAATGGCCTAATGCATGCATGATTTGATTAAGCAAATAGCAAGAAAATGAGAGATTCCGAGAGAGACGCAATTTATATACAATTTCCAAAATTAATTAATTAAGGATCCAGTAGTTCAATAATTAATAATTAACTTAACAAGAAAAATACATAACACTTGAAGCCACCCTTAACTACATTTTCAGGGTTGAATTGATTAATTTCCTCTACGTCATGCGCTTCCATCGAGTCAATTTTTCGTTACTGCATTGACAATTTTTTCCACTTCACTAAACGTCGCAAAAAGTCCTTGACCTATTGAAAAATAAGACAAAATTATTCAAATAAACCATATATGTTAATTAAATTCACAAACAAAATAGGTTAATTAGCTTAATTAGTTATTCCAAGTTGGAATCAAAATATATAGTATTTCTATCCACGTACCTCTGCTGGTTCTTGCAAAGAATAAGAAGCATTTGTTTCTTTTGGAACTTTAGAAACAAGAATTCCAAATCCTTGTCCTCTATCGCGTAAAACCTATAGGAACACATCATTTATACGTGTAAAAATGCAAGACTTGTTGAAAATACATACAAGAGGGTATTAATCAAATTCGATCATACCTTGAAAGCATCTTCATCTGTTCTATCATCTCCAATATAGACCGGTAATACTTCACTTGAGTTGGCATAGCCTAAAGAAACAATAGTTCAACGTTCCTAATTAGGTAATAGTAGGACTAATACGCATTAGACTAAATAAGACGACAATTATCACCAGTTATTTATAGCTAAAACGCCGAGAAAGGTATACAACAATGATCACCATTGACATGAATTCCATTTAAATTAAGATGATGGATTAAAAAATCTGTATCAAGCGTAATCAAGGAGAAATTGACTACTCAATACTACTCACCTAATGACTCTAGCAAGAATTCAAGTGCTTTGCCCTTGTCCCATTTGATAGTAGGCCTAATCTCTAAGACCTGTTCAGACCAACAAACACAATTAGAAAGTAGCTTCATACAAAACTATGTAATTTACTATGTCGACCATGCAAAAAATTCAATTAAGAACTTCTTTATCTAGATGAATTACTTAAGTACCTTTCTCCCTTGAGTCAACTTCAGCTTTGGATACTCATTGAGCACTAATCTAACTTGCTCTGCCAGAGCAGCCCAACTCTGGTAACAAGACAATGTTAGAAAAGGAAAAGAAAATTGTAGATTATTGTCTCCTCCACCAAATTATATGATCGTTAAAATATGGAAGACATATATAAAAGTGGGAATTGATGTTTACCTTCTCCTCAACACAACGGAAGTGTACTGATAAACAGAACTTATTATTCTCCACCTTAGCACCTGGGATGGATTTGGTTTTCTCCTCTAGAATTTTGCAGACCTGCAAGGAATTATATATATACAAATTAAATTAGCTAGTCCTTCAAATAATAGTTTTTGTTCATCATCATATTCTCTTCTTTGCTTGTTCTTAAAAAAGGATATGAGTGAACAAACCTCATCAATCATGGGTACAAATTCATTGGCCGGTTGGAACAGAACTGCTTGATTAGCCTGAGTAATTCGACAATGAATTTAATTAATTACTTGAAATCATTATAAATTACACAAGAAACTGAGAATATATGATTATATTGGGACACTAGAGCCACTAACATTCTTGTACTTGTTACTTTTGGATGGTCCTTTAATGTCCATTCCATGGCTTCCTGCATAGTAAAGCTCTGCTAGTTTGACAAAGCTATAAACCTGCAAAGGAGGGAAAAAAAAAACCAGTAATTAATAAAACTTTCATTGCTATGGTGAAACATTGTACTACTAATATTTCTATACATAGAAAAATATAAAGTAAAACTGTACCTTGTCTCGACACCTCCCACTAACTATGGCTGTAGGAAAATATCTAGCAGCTGCCCTCACAGCTTTTCTCATCTGAACAAAAATGGCCAAAGCAATTTAGAAGAGAAAGACAGAGGGACTATCAATGACGAAGATGGTACATAAGTAATATGTATGCAATATAGCTAGAAAAAAAAACTAAATAATACATGTAAGAATTCAATAATAAACCTCATTGGACATGAAAGCTCTGTCAGGATCTTCCACAATGGGTGACAGGGTACCGTCGTAGTCAAGAAACATAACAATCTGCTTCCCCTTTGTAGCATTTGTGATCTGCTCGAACATGTTTATCGCAGATGGGTGTTGAAGCTGTTCACAAGCAAATGAACTTGTAGTGAGATATAAGAACCAAAGATCGAAGAGGTTTCAAACACAGATGATACAAAGGCCAATGCTTACATTCCAAGAGATTTCTTCATCCACAGTTTGAGAAAGAGTGGAGGGGGAAGTGGTGGTGGGTTTAACACGGGGCGGAGAAGAAGCTCTCAGTGAGTCCACCCAAGCATTGACTCGGGCAGCTCCACCACCACCAACCTCTGCAGTCTCAACCTTCAAGAGCTTAATACTCCTGGGAATGGTGAAATTACACCCTCCAACTCCTCCTGATTCAATCATGGAATTCGCCACCGACGAAGAGAACAAAGACTGGTTCTTCATGGCAGCAACAGCCATAGCCACGCCTTTGACATCAGAAACAAGCACATTTTGGTTGGTCATTTTTTCTTTCCTAAAACAAGTTTTTCAACTCCTGCATACATACAAACACAAAGCATGAATCTTTCACACTCTTGCTTCATAGCAAAGCACAAAATAAGAAAAACCCGAAGTGTTCATACCTCGAGAGGCTTGAAAGAAAGAGACAAAGAGTAGGGAGTGGAAAGGGAAACAGAGAAAGAGAAACAGAGGGAAACAGAGAGAGATAGCATGTGGGTTTTGAAACAGAGTGAGGTGGGGGGCTTGGGTTTTAATAGGAACAGAACCTGGCAAAAAGATTGGAAAATCTCACACACGCGCACTACAGTTAACTCGGGACGAGTCAAACTCAAACTCAACTTAAACAAGTCTGTGAGGGAAGAAGAGGCTTAGCTTGTGTGAATTTATAACTGCGATTTCAGAGAGAGGGGAACTCACTAGCCGACGAGAGCTAGAAAATCACTCTTCGGGGCTGGGCTCTGTACTTTTAGGCCGAAATGTAAATAATGGGAAAAAAAATAATAAAAAAATAAATTAGAGGGACCACTGTGACCCCACCAGACACACACACACCCAATCAAACAGTTCTTGTCATTAGCCTATCAAACATATAATCATAATGCTTAACAGAAGCTATGGTGCCCACGAAAATTGACATTAACCCATGCCTAATTGGGCATGACTAATTTGGTGATTAAGCATAATAGAGGAATAATGGAATTTCGGATTTTATAGGCTAGTTAGTGGTGGTATTACTAATTGTAAAATGAAAACTCGAAAGTAATCCGAATTAAGAAATAAAAATATCCGCAAATAATAAGAGTAGTTTTATACTCAGAATTTGTATGTTTCTTATAACCTATAAGACCTCACAGCCCACACCCAACCGTAATACTCATAGACTTAGTTTGGCATTGAGCCGAAAAAACTCAAATATGGAAAAACTGAGTTTTAAATAAGCAACATCTCACCTGTTTTTTTAAGATCGTAGTTTTTTCAACTAAATATTATAAATAAGCACCTTATAAAACACTTACCAAACACATAATTAACTCATAATAATAATTATAAGTGATTATTTACCCAAAAACGCAGTACCAAACTAAGTCATAGTCTGCAATTTAAAAAGATAATTCATGCTATTAGGTTAAGGGAAAAAGACCATTTGCACAAAAAATGTGAAAAACTTGCCCATTCCAATGTTACATATCCATTCCAATGAATCTTTACAAAAATACGTAATTACCCTATACTAAAACATATATATATATATATATATATATATATATATATATATATCTCTCTCTCTCTCTCTCTCTCTCTCTCTCTCTCTCTCTCAGCTAGGGTTTCACTTTTCTCAACCCGAAATCGACCTCCCCCGCCCACTCCTCCTCCTCAAACGACGACATTTCCACCAACTCCTAACCTTACCCCATCCTCCTCCTCCGCCACCTCCAATTGCCGCGCCCTCATCGACTTCGTCCCCACAAACGCCACCACCCTCAACGCCGTCAAAACCCTCTTCAACATCACCCACCTCCGCACCCTTCTCGGAGCCAACAACCTCCCCCTCTCTACCCAACCCGACCAACCCGTACCCGCCGCCAAGAAGCTCTTCGCCCCTTCTCCTGCACCTGCTTCAACGGCTCCGAAGTCTCCAACCGCCGCCCCGTCTACACCGTCAAGGCCGGCTACAACCTCGACTACATAGCCAGCTTGTTTTCGCTGCTCGTCACGTTTCAGGAGATTGCGCGGGTCAATGGTATACTCGACCCGGACAAGATCGAGGTCGGGCAGGAGCTGTGGATCCCACTGCCGTGTAGCTGTGACCACGTGGACGGGGAGGAGGTTGTGCATTACGGACACGTGGGGGACCCTGGGAGCTCAGTGCAGGGGATCGCCGATGAGTACTAAATGGGCATTTTGCCTTTTATTTTCCCTTTCTTCATCTTTTAGATGCTAAAAGAGCCGATAATGAGCTATGTATATATGGTTGTTTGTTTCCTGTAGTAGATTTGTGCTTCTGTTGGTATTTTACATTTGTGCAATTAGCCTGAGTCACATTACTGACTCCCAGTAATCAATTACTGACCCCTAGTAATCACATTACTGACATTGTTGACCCTCAATAATCACATTACTGACCCCCAGTAATCACATTACTGACATTACTGACCCTCAGTAATCACATTACTGACCCCCAGTAATCAATTACTGACCCCCATTAATCACATTACTAACCCCCAGTAATCGCATTAAAGACACTCACTAATCTATTACTGACCCTCAGTAATTACATTACTGACCCCAGTAATGTGAGTAATCACATTACTGACCCTCAGTAACTTGAGTCAAGTGACTGGAATCCGGCGACTAAAGTAATATTGAAAAAAAAAAATTCCGGCAAAAAAATCTGATTGGAAAAATTTGATTACTGGGGGTCAGTAACCCTAAAAAAATCTGATTATAAAAAATAAATAAATAAATTCGGCAAAAAAAAAAAATCCGGCGAAAAAAATTTGGTGAACGGAATCCCGCGGCTCCGGCGACTCCGGCAACCGGCCATGGGAGGCCGGCGGAGTTGGGTAACCTTTCGGCAAAGTTTCTTTATTTTCTACTTTCTCAGCATATTATAATTCAAAAATATGTTAGACAAGACAGAATGACAAAAAAGGAAGAAAAATATTAAAATTGTACTAGGGTTGAAAAAGATTTGTTCAAATGGGCAATAGAGTTGTAATCTTATGTTCAATAGGGGAGAAAAATAAGATGGTCATTGGAATGAGTAATGAGGGGGCCAAATTAGTACTAAATGGGCATTTTACCTTAGGTTAATTGCAAATTAAATATAGAGAGAAAATGACTAACTTTTATACATTACATGGTGAATGTCATTGACATAAGCTAATTAATATAAGATGATAGATTTTATATTTTATCCATATTTTAAGTAAGGATTTTTACCCGTAGTACTTGCAGATTTTTTTTTTTTATGCATGACCATGTATATACACGACGCAATCTTAATAATCTACATGCTTTGACTATCGTGCATCTATATTAAGGTCATAAGTTTCAAACATCCACAGTCGGTCGTGTATTTTACACGTTGTCCACTAAAAACTCTATGTAGTACTTGCATTAATATACTTGTAAGGTAGTTAAATAATATTTGATCAATTTCATTTGATCTTGGCCCTCTTGTTGTAGTATCACAACAAAAATATCTAGTCATGGTTAGACTTGAAAGATAGCCATCCTCACCATGTCGACCCATAACACATTACACATTGTTTCTGCACAAACCTTGGGACCTGGTAGATACAAATAAATCCAACTTGATCTCCTGCAAACCTGCTTACTAAGGGGAATACCGGGCGGGCCGGTCTTCTCCTCTCTGATGCCTAAGTCAGTATAGTTGGAATATATAACTTGAGCACGTATGTAAGCGGTGAGAGAGATGAGTTACCTATTAATGAGGGTAGTTGGGGCCCTTATATAGGTGGGTGGGGGTGAGGGCTGGCCTCACCCTTCGATGTGGGACTGGTTCCCTTCGAAGGGCAGTTCTGGTGACCTCTTTGGCAGGCAGGCACCCCCGGTCCCAGGGTCCCTGGTAGCCGGATAGACTGCTGGACCCCGAGGCCGGGTGCTGGTGGTTCGGTCCTGGGCCTCGGGCCGGGCCCTGGTGCACTTGCTGCGGGTCTGTGGGCCTGATGTAGCCCCTCTGCGGCTACTGTCAACAAGTCCTCCAAGTTCTCGGTCAAGTGCAATCTTAAATGGGGACTTAAGTCTGTCTTGCTCTTGTCCCGCAGACCCGCAAGGTTACCAACCCAACGGTGCCCAGTCCCCCAAGTCTGCGTTGAAGATTGGGCGTGACCGGGGTGCGTACCTGTTTACCGATGGCAAGCAACAGTTTATAAGTACGTTTGTAATATAAGTAGTACTGTGCTCAAGTGTTGTGGTGCTATGAGCATGGAGTGGGGTGAAACCCGGAGTGTATGAGATGATGATGCCATGCAAAAGATGTGTGCATGGAATGATAATGGAGCGTTGAAATCCGCCATGCAATAGATGTGTGCATGAAATCTCGACCGGGCACTCTGCCATATCGGTACGGAGCGGAGTTTACTGGGCCACTACCGGGCGTTCTGCCATATCGGTACGGAGCGGAGTTCACTGGGCCACTACTGGGCGTTCTGCCATATCGGTACGGAGCGGAGTTCACTGGGCCACTACCGGGCGTTCTGCCATATCGGTACGGAGCGGAGTTCACTGGGCCGTCGACCGGGCGTTCTGCCATATCGGTACGGAGCGGAGTTCACTGGGCCGTCGATCGGGCGTTCTGCCATATCGAGACGAGTCCCAGGTGAACTTAAGTACTGGACCTCGACCGGGCGTTCTGCCATATCGAGACGAGGTGGAGTAAAGGACCTCGACCGGGCGTTCTGCCATATCGAGATGAGTCCATATTGCTAGGCTGCGGGGAGATTACCCCGGTGTTGCGGGCTGTTTGAAGCGCCGGTGAACACTTGCTAGTTCTTCTCAGCTTGTGTTGAATAAGCGTTGAGGTAAGGAGGGGGGGGGGGGGGGGATGGCGTTGAGGTGACAAGGCTCGCCGTGCAGCCCCACGTTGATCGCGGTTCAATGCGATGCAAGGTTTTTATCCTGATGGACAAGAGTACATGGGTTAGATGTAAACTCACCCGGGTGTATAAAGCCCATGCCGGTCGAATGTTCTCATGACCGGGGTCATGCCATGGAGCCGGGCGAGACTCGACCGGGCGTCCTGCCATATCGAGACGAGTCCCTCAGTGAAATGCCATGGGGCCGGGTGGATCGCGTTCCCGGAAATGCTCTCGAGCCGGTTGGATGTTACGTAACCGGTGGGTGGATCTCGACCGGGCGTCCTGCCATATCGAGACGAGTCCCCCCAAGAGAGATGCAGCTGGGTGGACGTCGACCGGGCGTTCTGCCATATCGAGACGAGTCCCCCAGTAAAATGGCGTGCAGCCGGTTGAATGATCATAACCGTGAACTGCCATGGTGCCGGGCGGATGGCTCATACCCGGAACGATGCTCTCGAAGCGGTTGAAAAATCATAACCGGTGAGAGGTCTTCAAGACATGCAGCGAAGAAGCCATGCAGCCGGTTGAATGATCATAACCGCGAACTGCCATGGTGCCGGGCGGATGGCTCATACCCGGGACGATGCTCTCGAAGCGGTTGAAAAATCATAACTGGTGAGAGGTCTTCAAGACATGCAGCGAAGAAGCCATGCAGCCATTTGAATGATCATAACCGCGAACTGCCATGGTGCCGGACGGTAGGCCTCATCAACGGGCCGGGCCGGGCCCGGCCCGCCCCATTCATAGCGGGCTTGGAGCGGGCCGGGCCGGGCTTTACAATGTATTTTAGAAATGGCGGGCTGGGCCGGGCCGGGCTTCTTTAAAAATTCTAGGATCCAAGCCCAACCATATAAGGCAGGCTTGACGGGCTTTTGCGGGCCGGGCCGAATAGCCCTTGGCGGGTTGAGGCCGGGCCGGGCTTTAATTAAAATAAATAAATATTAGAGATTATTTTTTAAAAAAGGGTTTGGAAACTCTAAACGCCAAACTCCAAACTCTAAATTCAAATTGATTTTCAATTATAAATATACCCTATAAATATGTGGCTTATGGAATTTTCATTTTATAAATTTAGCCATTATAATGACAATATGCATACTAATGCTATATAACTTGATGAGAAGATTATAATCAAGTGTACAACTTTTCGAAACAACTATATAAAAGAAGTCAAATTTTGAAAAATGGTATGAAATATAATTTGATCGTTATGATGAAATACGGTGATGGTAAAAAAATCACTTAAATCCGACAAAATTAGAACCTCGATCGGTGCGGTCAACCTTATTTAAACTTATCTCTCTCAAAGGGGTGACATAGTATCGGGAGGTAAACGTTCCCAAATTTTTACATGGCTGATTACGTCTCATTTATTTGAGAGTTTAATGTTTGGAAGAGTCGACGAAACAAGGTCATCTAAATGTACCTAATAGCGTTTCCGTGTGATAAGTTTTATGAAAATATGGTTGACCGTTTCAATCGAGCATCCAACGTTCACGAAACGAGTTGATTTTTTTCCTCTACTCATATTTAACTATAACGATCATATCAGACGGTCAAAATTTTCATTTTGTGAATTTAGCCATTATAATGACAACATGCTTACTAGTGCGGTATAACTTGATTAGTAGATTATACTCAAGTGTACAACTTTTCGAAACAACTGTATAAAATAAGTCAAATTTTGAAAAATGCTATGAAATACAATTTGATCGTTATGATGAAATACGGTGATGGTCAAAAAATCACTTAAATCCGACAAAGTTAGGACCTCGATCGGTGCGGTTAACCTTATTTAAACTTATCTCTCTCTATGGGGAACCATAATATCGGGAGGTAAACGTTCCCAAATTTTTACATGGCTGATTACGTCTCATTTATTTGAGAGTTTAATGTTTGGAAGAGTCGACGAAACAAGGTCATTTAAAGGTACCTAATAGCGTTTTCGTGTGATAAGTTTTATGAAAATATGGTTGACCGTTTCGATCGAGCATCGAACGTTCACGAAACGAGTTGATTTTTCTCCTCTACTCATATTTAACTATAGCGATCACATCATATGGTCAAAATTTTCATTTTGTGAATTTAGCCAATATAATGACAACATGTTTATTAATGCGGTATAACTTAATTAGTAGATTATACTCAAGTGTACAACTTTTCGAAACAACTATATAAAAGTAGTCCAGTTTTGAAAAATGCTATGAGATAGCATTTGATCGTTATGATGAAATACAGTGATGGTAAAAAAATCACTTAAATCCAACAAAATTAAAGCCTCGATCGATTATATGTTTACTTCGTGATTTTTAGACTATAATTTAAAATTCTTAAAGATATTAATATAATAATTATTTTTAACGAACTTAAATGATAAAATAGATAAGTTTAAGAGAAAAGATGATCCATATTGTGCTAGTGAAGTGTGAATATCCATTAAAGTGTGTGAAAATGAAGATCTAATTAATACATTAATGTGTCAAAAATATAAAATAACTCTATATGGGGGTAACTTATTCTTTAATTATTGAATTATGGATTTTAACGGGCTTTACGGGTCGGGCTTTTACGGGCTTTTGATGGAGCGGGCTCGGCGGGCTCTTAACGGGCCGGGCCTACGGGCCGGGCCGAGTTTCTAACCCCTAAACTAAGCCCGGCCCTCTACCCACCGGGCCCGGGCTTAAGCGGGCTTTTAGACGGGCCGGGCCGGGCTTGAAGTCCATCGGGCTTGCGGGCCTCTATCGGCCCACTTGATCCGCGGGCTTAATGATGAGGCCTACCGGACGGATGGCTCATACCCGAGACGATGCTCTCGAAGCGGTTGAAAAATCATAACCGGTGAGAGGTCTTCAAGACTAGGGAAGTGGAGGGGGGCCTGACGCCTTGGTTCCCGCTCCTAACTACCCTGTCGCCAGCGTGCGAGACAAGTGGCTGACATGCATTTAAGGAGGAAGTCCATCAGTCCCATCAGTTATGATGGCATGAGCAGTTTACCAATGCTGGGACACGTGCCAGTAGGGAGCGGTCTTGAGATGGAGGGCCTGGATTCGCAGGCGTTTGAGTTACTCTGATTGCATGTTTGGCGGGATTACAAGCGCCTAGGGCACCGAACCTCTCTATAAAAAGGGGCCTGCTCTGCCTTCTTTATGCTGTTTTGCTTCTTGCTCAAAGAGACTAAGAGAAAGAGAGAAATCCGGCGAAAGCTCTGAGCCCCTTGCCCCACGAGATCCGTTTTCTCGAGCGCTCCCTACTCTTTTCCTACCATTGCTCGCTGCTTTCGCAGGGCGGACTGTCCTCGGTTGAGCATATTAATAGGTAAGTTTGTTGATTTCTTTGCCCCGGTGTTGTTCTTGTCTTGGTTTTGTTGTTTTGCGGCGGGGAGGGGGGGGGGGGAATCTCTGTCGCTGACTGAATTGCTCTGCGGCAAACTTGGGGAGAGGCCGTAGAAGGCGATGTTGTAGCCTGTTGCTGACGAGCGCTAGGGTTTTGTTTTCTTCCCCTAGGTTAAGATGTCTTCTTCAAGTTCTGACCGGGCTTCCGAATCGGCTGCCAGGGGTCCTATCGTGGACGATGTGGAGAGGCTGGAGGACTGGCTCAGTTCGGAATCCCCGGCGTTCGAAGCCGCTGACCGCTCCTGGAGCGGGGCTTCGTCTTCGTCTTCGTCTGCCGGGTCTGAATCCCCGGAGACTGAAGTACCGCACGGGGTGCGCCTTGGCGGTGCGCCGCCCGTGAGCTACACCATCGGTAGAGGAAAAGATGCCGTGGTGTGTGATGAACCGGAGGGTAGCATGACCCTTGGAGAGATTGCAGCGTTCCGGGAAACGTGGAGTATCCCGGATGAGGTTTTGCTGCGACCACTGAATCCTGGAGAGTCAGCCTGCAACCCGGAGGCAGGTTGGGTTGCCGTGTATCAGGATCAGTTCCGGCATGGATTCTCGCTTCCGCTGCCAGATTTCGTACAGTATGTGCTCAGTGCGCTGCAAGTGTCGCCTGCGCAGCTTCCTGGGCTCCAGTGGAGGCGACTACTGAGCCTTGGCCCTATATGAGCTGTCCGGAATGAGTATGCCAACGGTAAACGAATTCCGGGCCTTGTACAGGTTGTCATACTCAAGGAAGCAAGGGTCCCGGGGTTGCCTGTCCTTCAACGCCCGGAACTATCAACCGATCATCACAAATATGCCTACATGGGTAGACAACGGCTAGAGAAAGAAAGTGGTGATGGTGGGCGGGAGGTGGCAGGCGAGGAGGAAGATGTACCGGGTTCCTGGCGCCTTCCAACCCATTGGCGACCAGTCGTTCGAGCTATCCGATCTGGAGCACGAGAGGATCTCGACCATACGCGGATGTTGGGATGACCTGGAACGGAGGTCTTATAACTTCATCCGCCGGGAAGTGTTGGAATACTGCCAACTCGGGCGGGATCCCGGTGCGTAGCAAGCCTTAGCGGTGATACTTGTGCTAGCTCTTGCAAAATACTAACTGTTCGCTTTCCTTGCAGGTGCATCTTCCCGAGCGGTCATCAAGCCCAAAACCACTCTCTCTATGGACGGTGAAGACCTCCTTAACAAGCTGAAGGAGAAAGGCGAGACCGTCTCGCGGACCTCGGTGGACGAGGAGTCCGGTCGGCTCACGACTCATCCCGAGCCGAGGGCCATGGATGTTGATGATGGCGCCTACATCCTAAGGCGCGTGAAGAGCCATCCCGCTGCGCCCAAGGCGGTGCCTGGTAAGGGCAAGTCTATCGGAGGGCCAGTGAGGATTTCCGGTGGAGTGAGCCGGATCCCCAATCGTCCGGGGGCAGCCGCGCTCGTCACCCGGGTGACCCGATCAAGCGCACAATGTACTTTTTCTCCGGACGGCCGGGGAGAGAAGCGGAGGGGCGGGGACATTCCTCCCTCCGCGCTGGTGACGCTCACCGGCGGGTCGTCACGGGAGAACCTGGCCAAACGGCTCAGGGTAACCAGCGGTGCACAATCTAACTCCGCTGGGGAGAAGGCTGCCGCTGCCCGGCAGAGTAGTCCCGCGCCTGCGGAGGCACTGAGGGGAAGCCCGGACAGTGCATTCGTCCGGCAAGTGGCGGCGGACTTGGTCTGGAGAGACCCGGGGTTGCTGGAGCCCTGGCGGGCGGGAACCGCCCAAAATGCAAGGAATCCGTCCTCCGGGTAAGCACTAACTGGTGCCACTACACTGCTTGTAGGTTGTTTCTCTTACTGCCCGATTTAACTGTTTCTGTTGTCGTGCAGCTGCTGTACAGTCTGTACCAACCGGACGCGAGCGAGGAACTGCCGGAGCTGAAGAGGCAGATAGCTGCTTTATCGAAGGCCCGACAGCGCCTGGAGGTGGAGAAGTCCCGCTCGGATTGGGAGAAGGCCAGATCGGAGGAGAGGGCCAAGAAGCTGGAGGAGCAGAACCGGAGCCTGGAGAAGGAGAAGGAGCGGGCCGAAGCTGAGAGGGCCGAGCTGGAAGCCAAGGTAGATGAGCTCCAGGAGGGAGCCACCGCTCTGCGCGCCGCTGCTGCCGGGGAAGAGGGCCTAGGACAATATGAGCGGTTCGTTCTCCGATACCAAGAGAGCGACGAGTTCCTGGAGTTCCTGGAGAAGGCCAGGGAAGAGGGCATCTCAGATGCGTACACGGAATGGGCGGGGAAGGGGTGGCTGGACACCTCCCAGATGCCGATTGCTGCTGAAGGAGATATCCATGAGCAGTCGGACATCCATCAGTGGCCGGTGGAGGGGCAGCCGGAAGAAGTGACTCGCTCGGACTTGGATTCTTTTACCAACGATACCAAGTCTCCCCAAGCCAGAGTCGGCGCCGGAACTGAGGTCAACGACGAGGGTACCGCAGGAGAGGCCGGCAGATTGCCTGCTGAGGGTGGAGTCGTGGCTCCTTAGGATTTTCCTTGCTCCTCCGTGTAATCTTTTCCGGAACGGTTACTTCTTGTACACTTGCTTGATTATGAATATACTTGAACTGGCGGAGCCGGTGAACATTTCTCAAAAGTAGTTTGCATATATTTGTGATATTTTTTTTTACAACGGTAGAACCGGATGTATGCCAAACTAACCGAAGGCTTGGGCGAGCCTACCAGGCCTGGTCTCGCTCCCGGTTGGGATCTGCTCTCCTTTCCCCTACGTACCGTTGGAGCTGGCCGTTATTAATCAAACCCTGCACCGCTGTCTTGAGAGCACAGCACTGACTCGTCCGATGAGTAGCCTCATCATGATAGGAGCAGTACTTGCCCGTCTGCGCCGTAGTAAGTTTCCCCTTCGGGTACTTTCTCCTGGGCGGTGGGGGAATGGTGTTCCCGTTCTCAAGCAAAATATCCTCATACGAAGAGGTGAGAGCAGTGAAGACTTCTTGACCGGCCGGTGGTGCTGGCATGATTGCCAGGGGGCGTTCTTGGCGGTAAGACGCCGGCTTATGCTCGCTCTGGGGCTTGTCAGGATAAGGCATCTGCTGCCTTTGTGGCCAGTTTCTATTGGGCCGGCTCGGCCGGGCGGCACGGTTCTCGTCCGCTGACTGGGCTTGTCCTCCTGGTTGGGCGGGGGGTTCTCCTCCCGGGGATGGTCTTCCTGTTGCTCATCTCGCTTCCTCTTCAGCAGGTGGTGCCCATATGTCTCGTGATCGGCCTGAGCATGCCGGATGGCCATTGCCATCAACTCATCATACCCCTGCGGGAGTTCTACCCGGACGGCGTAGGAAAACTTCCCTGGCCGGAGCCCCTGCTTAAACGCCATCTCGGCGATGCCCTTGTCTAGGTTCCGAACCCCGGCCGTTGCCGTCTACCAACGGTTGACAAAGGTCCTCAGTTCCTCCCCGGGTGCCTGCATACAGTTGAAGAGGATGGTCGACGTCCGGACTCCCTCGACCCGGAGGATGAAGCGGCCTACGAACCGGTCAGCTAACTGCTCAAATGCCTCGATCGAGTTCGCCGGAAGCTAGTAGAACCAGCTGAGCGCTTCTCCAGACAGAGTTTCCTGGAAGATGTTGCAGCATACTACATCAGAGTAGCCCTTGGCGCAGGTCTAGGACCGGAAACTGTCCAGATGCTGGTACGGGCAGCCGGACCCTGAATAGGTGAGCTTGAGGGACTTCTGGTTGCCAGACCTTCCCGACTCTATGACCCGGTGCGAGAAATGGCCCATACGCTCATTAAACCGGGTGCCCTCCATCGGCCGCGCGGCTCTTCTCTCGTTGGCCTTCATTTGAGCCTTCAAGTCTGACACAGTGTCGGCTAACATCTGCAATGCCCGTGCAGTCGGGGTCTCAACTTCATCCACAGACGAAGTGTGGAGCTGGCGGGAGGTTGGCGCTCTCTTCGGCTGACCTGCACCGCCCGGTGACTTTGCTCACTCGGCATCATGGGGCCGATCGCCCGACGACTGCCCTGCCTCAAACTGCTGAGTTCGGACTGGCGGGGGTGCCGCTTGCGCCTTGTCCATAGCGTCATTACGCTGTTGTCCTCTCTCTAAGGCGGCTACCAGGGCAGCGTTCACCGCCTCCATCTCTTCGTACCGGGCGTTAGACTTGGCTCTGTCCCTGTCGCCCTCCTCTCTTAGACGATTGACCTCTGCGGCCATTGCCCGTATCTTTCCCACCATACCGCTCTGGTCGGGGCTGTACGTAGTGTCCCGGTCGCTGTCACAGAGCGGACTCTCAGATCGGTCGCTCGGCTCATCCGAGAACATCAAGGAGAAGCCCCGGAGCACTGGAATGTCTTCACCCTCTGCCGGGCCTTTCCCGCGCGAGCTGTCGTGGTGTCCCGGTCCCGGCATGCCGGACGGCCTACCACAGCTTCCTCCTTCCTGACCGTTGCCCTGGGCGCCATGCGGCTCCCGCGTGACGACCGGGGTGGAGGTGAGCGTTTGCACTAATGCAACACGTCCCTCCTCGGTGGTACCTCTCTCTTGCCTTGTCTGGGCCATGGGTGATGCCTACACGGTTTCTTGTCCAAGATTCCCACAGACGGTGCCAATTGTTTCTGCACAAACCCTGGGGCCTGGTAGATACAGATGAATCCAACTTGATCTCCTGCAAACCTGCTTACTAAGGGGAATACCGGGCGGGCCGGTCTTCTCCTCTCCGATGCCTAAGTCAGTATAGTTGGAATATATAACTTGAGCACGTATGTAAGCGGTGAGAGAGATAAGTTACCTATTAATGAGGGTAGTTGGGGCCCTTATATAGGTGGCTGGGGGTGAGGGTTGGCCTCACCCTTCGATGTGGGACTGGTTCCCTTCGAAGGGCAGTTCTGGTGACCTCTTTGGCAGGCAGGCGCCCCCGGTCTCAGGGTCCCTGGTAGCCAGATAGACTGCTGGACCCCGAGGCCGGGTGCTGGTGGTTCGGTCTTGGGCCTCGGACCGGGCCCTGGTGCACTTGCTGCGGGTCTGTGGGCCTGATGTAGCCCCTCTGCGGCTACTGTCAACACACATGGTAAGGGATTCGTTGAGAATCATTTTTAGAAACAAAAGTGTTCGTGTCCATTTATTCTCATTTGATTTTCGAGTTATCTTCAATATATATATGAACCGGTCCCTTTTCCAAAATTTCATTAGCCTACGAAAGATTAAATAAGATACTTAGCCCTTCTTGGTGCCAACTAAAACAATTAGTAGAATTATCAACAAAGTATACTTTAGGGCTAGATAGTATTTTTGTGGGAAATGAGGTTCCACACTATATTCGTCACCTTCCCTCAAAGAGAAAACGGAAACTCGATCAATATATACTTTAGCTTTTACAACTTCCTAGTTCTTACAACTTCTTGAAACGGGTTTGGAAAAATTCCTCACGTTTATGCATATTGCCATTTGTATATAATTCAAGTAATTGCTTTGACAATAAATTTCTGATGAGAAGAATAACACCAATTCATCTTATATATTCAGATAATTACTATCTGAAATTGGCTAACTGCCAAATGATATGTTGGAACTTTAGAATCACACATAGAGGAGGGTCTGATCTTTTTAATTTACCACGCGATGCTCTCATGATTATATGAATTGTACATTAGATATTGCTCGTACGTATTTTAATTTTAGCTGAGTAGAGCGAGGGTCCGATCCATTATATAAGTGTACGTCCTGATTCAAGTAAACTTTTTCTTAGCATTGCAAAAAAAAGACACAGTGTTCTAGCACTATCTTGGAGCACTAGCTAGTACATGATCATAAAAATTCCAAGGACCACTTCAAGTCGAGTAGTACTATAGAAACACCTTGTTTGATTGTTAATTTTTAACTTAGTTGATTATTGATTAATTTGTTACAATAAGATATAATGTGCAAAGAGTTCACAAACACAATTAATATTTGGCAAAAAAAAAAAAAAAAAACATGTTAGTTAAACGAGTTTTAAAACATTCCGAAAACTTGTATATACAAGAGAAACAGTATTATTATTTTTGAAATACAAGAGAAACATTTAGTATACAGATAAAATTAGCAGGTTAAGTTTAAAATTAATAAAACAGTATTAGTTAAGGAATCGACTGAAATGATATTTAGTACGAGGGAAATCGGTAATACGTCAAACTTGGAACACGAGAAAAGATAGCGAGATCGTTTTTAGGCATGTTGTATACACCTGTTCAGCTGTTCTAACAGACTTTTTCACAAGAAGCTGGAAGCATGTACCCAAATTCTTACATATATAATACCAAGAACTTCTCCACCCCCATTCATCATCCACTGTAATTTATTTGTTTGAGTTCCCAGTAGTGATGCTGAAAGCCTGAAACTACAGAACTAGCAGCAGTAGCTACGTACGTAGAAAGCTAACCTCCCCCCCCCCCCCCCCCCCCCCCCCCCCCAGTTCTTGTTTCGAACGTAGTTTGAATCAAAACCAGCTGCGGAAAAATAGAGATCGAAAAATTAACGGCTTTTCCTTGTTTTTATTCAGGTTCTTAAAGTTCCATTGGACGGTGTGTATATTCCAAAATGATTCTGCAGTCTGAGGGAATACTCATAAAGAAACTAAGAGCATGCAGTGCCCTAAATATTAATATATTGGGATCAAGGTCGACATTGTTGAACTTATTAGATCGACTTGCAGTCATAGGATTTAACATGGAATAATATTCGTGTATACACACTTTTTCTTTGATCTAAAAGCTAAGCCTTTTGTTTTGGCCTGAGACTCAAATTAAGTCAGGTTTGAACATGTTGGGACTTTTGGTTCTTTTTTTCTTCTTCTTCGATTATAATTATGTACGTTGTACGTTTGAGACAAATGTTTCAGCTGCGGGTGTCGAGAAAGATGATGGAAGTTTCCTAATTAACCATCTGTTAATTAAGCTACATAGTTTGTAGGGTGACCTATAAATGTCTTCAAAATATGAGGGAGGATATGTAACGGTCCTTTCTGACTTTTAATATCAATATATTAGCCATGTTTTATTAAAAAAAAAAAACTTGATTATTTGATATTATATTAAAACTATAGGGTGACGATTCATATGCACGTGGTAATGACTCAAATGCTTGAACCTTCGTATTCATGAATGATTGAACGAATATAATTCTTCTGTTCCACAAAAGGAAGGATCTCTATGATTTAAATATTGATATAGTTCGATCAGCAAGGTCTTTCTGATTCCTTCTGCGAACTTGTTTCCATGGCCATTTAGTCAAAGTCGGTGGCAAATATATAGATGCTTTGAAGTTTGAAGCCGAACGTGATGGACAAGTATATCAAATATTCAGGTAGCCAAAGATTGTCAAAAAAGCAGATTAGAGTTAGGCAGGCATCATAAGGACGATTAGAGACACATAATTAGGCCCTTGATTCAAGTTTTGAAGAATAGATCGAGGAATAACTTTTTGGCTAAGCAACCTCTCTCATTTTGGGAAACAATTATTCACTTCTCTAATTGTCTAGCTAATATTCGATCTTCCGTCTCATTTGTTTTCTTATTCCCCAAGGAAGCGCAGTTATACAGAGGAAATGATCCTAGCTAGGACACGACCCGTGCATCAGTATCAAGCACGCAACTATTGCAGAATTAATCAGCTTGTAAATCAGCACATAGGATTTTGTTAAGAGTATCTTGCATAGTTGCATTGAGAATTTTCAGTCTTGTCTTCCGTAAAATGTATCGATTTCATCGATTTATAGAATATATGCTAAGTTGCTCAGAAGGTCACTTGTGATAATCAGAGAAAATGACCACTCTGGAATTGATAATTTAGTTCATTAACCATCTTTAATAAAAGTTGAGAGAAGCTAGATCTATAGCAGGATTTCGGTGTGACCGCTCAGCGTCCGCTTAATTTTTTTATCGACCGTCTAGTGATCGCATAGTCCTTTTACTAGAAACCGCCTATGTCCGCCTAGCCCCTCATTCTAGCGACTGCTTAGTGTGCGCGTAGCCCTTCTATATCACCTACTGCATTGACCATTTGGTCATATATATAGTCGGGTCTTGAAAGTAATGTATCCATTATTATTTGTCTTGTTTGTGAAACTAGCCAATTTCGGTGTCACATACTCTAATTTTGTTTGAATTGTGATTTCTTTTACCTGATTAATAAGTAGAAGAAAAATAATTTCTTATCGAACGCTGTGAGCCTTTGACTAAAGTTCAAAATTCTGAAATTTTAGCATCCATCTGGAAGTACGTACAAAACTTTGTTAGGGTAGCTATGCGCTATGAGAATCTATAGATCGAATGTGTTATCCGATTATGAATAGAGGAATATAATGTTTTGTTTTTAGAATGAAAGAAGATGCAAAATTCTAATCATAGAAGGGGATTATTATTCCAATTACACCTATGTACACTCGCCTGATTAAGTCCCTCTTGCCAATGCGAATATGTTAGAATAACTTTCACTTTTCACTTTAACATATCAATCGTTGCAACATCATTATTAATTTTAATTTCTTGTCATCATTATTAATCTTTTGTTTTTGGAAATAGTTGTCGACATCATATATGAACAACCAAATTATTGCTAGAAACTACAACACCTTAAAATTAAAAATTGAAGAGTGAACAACCAATCCCTGTCTAAATTTTACAGCTCATTAGTGTTAGCGTGAGTCATATAATTTAAGAATATAAATTAGGCAGTTAATACTTATCTATTCTATATATGTAGTACATGGTAGTACCAAGCAAGTAGGGTTGTAGTACATCTTGTATCCTCTTTATATAGCCTCCAATGTGACAAGAATACATATCAGAAATTCATTCTCCCAAATCGTGTTATATTCGACTTGGTATTAGAGCAAAGATTCGAAAGGACTTTGTCTCTTTATTTTTCGCTGCAATTCTTCGTCTGGCGTTGGTTCTCTGTCGTACGTGTGAAGTTGGTTTGTCTTCTTCCAACTAAACCCCATTGTTAGGGTTTCTTAATCTGTTCCTAATCAGATCGCTTGCGTTTGATCCGGTGTTCGGTTTTATCAGCCATACATTTTGCCGACAGCAGCCTCGTCGGGAAAGAAGAATCATTGCTTTCTGCACACTTTTGCCTACAACAGCCTCGTCGGCCCCCTCGCTTCTACTTCAGGCACTCAGTACTTGACTGGCGTCGGTATCAGTCTCAGACCGGGGTCTTGCTTCTCCGATGTCACTTTCCGTCGGCTTCCATTACATCCAGGCCGATGTCGACTTTAGATCTTCATCACCCAATACTCAGACCGACGCTACTGTTCCGGCTTTGTCAGCACCTTCAGCTCCGTCTTCGGTGTAACTCCTGGTCAATTTCGATCCGTCTCCAGCTTCGCCCGTCCCTAGCCCAGGATCAGATCAATTCTGATCAGGTTCCCTCGAGACGACATATGTCCAGACCTCCGCACGCCGACACCGCCAATTCGTCCCCGGTTGAGAGCTCGACCCAAATCGTTGGACCAAACCCGCGAGAAAAAGAAAAAAATCTACCCGACCCGCTTTCAAATCCGATCCAGTCCAACCGGGTATTTGTTAACCGACCCTGTTCGATCCAGTCCGACCCATCAGATCCGACCCGCTTAGGAAAAATGTCTCGGGTGTATATTGGAAATTTGGGTTCTTGGATTTCAGAAGGAGAACTCGAAAATGAGTTCCGCGGCTTCGGAATTATCAGAAGAATATGGGTTGCAAGAAGGCCACCGGGTTATGGTTTCATTGATTTTGTGCACAGTAAAGATGCAGAGAATGCAGTTTATGAGTTAGATGGCAAGAATGTCTAGAAAGTTGAGTTCTCACATAAATCTATATATGTGGTTGGTCAATATTACAACAATGGTAATATTCCTATAACTAATAAGACTCCAGCATGTGGTAAGATCGGTATGGCTTTAAAAGTTTCTAGCTATGTTGGTTATGATACTTGGATTAGTGATTCTGGTGCCTCGGATCATATGACTTATGATAATTCTCATTATATTACTGATTTGTCTCCTCCACCCGTGTCATATGTCACTAATGCCAACGGTGAAGCTTTTCTTGTGTTAGGGATAGGGTCAGTCCGTGTAACCCTTATTTTAACCTTTCACAATGTTGTATATGTACCTGACCTGTCACACTATTTGATATCTGTTCCCCAGTTAAATACTGAGTCTCGATGCTCTGTAACCTTTTATCCCATGTATGTGATTTTTCAGGATCTTCTCACCAGGGAGATAATTGGTTGGGAGGACTTGAGGGGCAGATTGTTTCACCTGGATCAGACATATGCGGGAGAGAAACTAGGAGCACCGTCATGCACTGCTTTGACTGCAAGTTCGAATCACCTAAGTGAAATTTAGTTATGGCATCGTCGATTAGGGCATCCATATTTCCATATTATGAAAAAATTCATGTCGTCTCTGTTTATTAGTGTGGAAGAGTCCTCATTGCGCTGTGAAACATATGTTCTTGCTAAGAGTCATCGTTCTACCTATTCTCCAAGTTTCTCCAAGAGTAGTATCCCTTTTGAATTGATTCATTTTGATGTTTGGGGACCTTCTAAAGAGCCTACGGTCACGGGTACGAGGTTTTATGTGTCGTTTATTGATGATTGCACAAGGTTGACATGGATTGTTCTTCTTCAAACCAAAGATGAAGTCTTCCCTGCTTTTCAAACCTTTCATTCTCAGGTCCAAACATAATATAATGGCACTATTAAAGTTCTTCATTCTGATAATGGAGGGGAGTATGTCAATCGTGTTTTTAACCAATTTTTCAAAACTCATGGGATTGTTCATCAAACAACCTGTCCACGAACACCAGAGCAGAATAGGGTGTCTGAAACGAAAAACCGGCATCTTCTTAGAATGGCTCGTTCCATCCTTTTTAGTACCCATATGCCTAAGAATCTTTGGGGTGATGTTGTCGCAGCTTCTGCTTATCTTATCAATCGCCTTCCATCTAGTGTTCTTCAAGGAAAATTTCTGTTTCAGGTTCTTGCATCTCATGTCTCTCTTCCTTCCTATCATAATATATTTGTCTAGGTCTTTGGTTGCGTGGCATTTGTTCATGTTCCTAAGAGCTAGAGATCGTCTAAATTAGATCTCCGGGCGATCAAGTGTGTGTTTGTTGGTTATGAAAGCCATAAGAAGGGATACAAGTGTTATCATCCACCTACCATAAAATACTATGTCACTATGGATGTTACTTTCTTTGAGGACATGAGCTATTTTACCTCGGATGATCCAGCCCTTCAGGGGGAGCATTCATACTTTAAACAGATGTATCATGGCGAGGAAGAGGAACCTGAAGTAGAAGCCTCAGTACCAGCAGTACCAGAAGTGACAGAAGCTCAACCAGAGGTAGAAGCCTTAGTACCAGCAGTACCAGAAGTAACAAAAGCTCAACCATAGGTAGAAGCCTCAGATATCGATGTTCCAGGAATTGAACCAATAGCTAAGAGCACAACTGCGGTAGAAGATCAATCTGCCCATCCTGCCATCACTCATGCCCCTGATCCACAACTCGATGCTGTAGAAGATCAATCATTTGAGGTATGTCCTTCCACTATTCCTAGTAGTAGTGAGCCGAACAGTGAACAATATGTGTTACCTAACAGGTCTACTAGAGGTCATCCCCCAAAAAGATATGAACCTAATTTACAAGCCAAATCAAAATATCCAATAGCCAACTATATGCCCACTAGGAGATTATCAAAGTCATATGAATCATTTGTGAATCAAATATCTACTGTATCAGTACCTAACAAAGTGCAGGATGCGTTGGGAGATCCAAAGTAGAGGATAGCAATGGAGGAAGAGATGGAGGCATTCCAGAAGAATGATACTTGGGAACTTGTATCTCCACCACATGGAAAGAAGGCTGTGAGTTGTCGTTGGGTGTTTACTGTGAAGCACAACGCAGATAGGTCAGTAAGCCGGTATAAAGCACGCCTTGTTGCAAAGGGATTTACTCAGACATATGATATTGATTATGATGAGACTTTTGCTCCTGTTGCAAAAATGAATACTATCAGGGTTCTTCTTTCGTTTACTACTAGTTTAAACTGGCCACTCCGACAATTTGATTTCAAGAATGCATTTCTTCATGGAGAATTAGCCGAAGAGGTGTGTATGAGTCTTTCTCCTGGGTATGTAACTACTTCTACTGGTGATTTTGTATGCAAATTAAGAAAGTCACTATATGGTCTCAAACAGTCACCTCGTGCCTAGTTTGGGAGGTTCTCACAGTTCATGCGAAAAATCGGTTACAGACAGAGTAACTCTGATCATACTTTGTTTCTCAAGCATCAGCAACGAAAGGTAGTAGTCCTAATTATCTATGTTGATGATATGGTGATTACCGGTAATGATACTATAGGGATTGATAGACTGCAGAGACAGCTCGCTTCTGAGTTTGAGATGAAGGACTTAGGTGACCTCAAGTACTTCTTAGGGATTGAGGTAGCAAGGAGGAGAGAAGGAATCTACTTGTGCCAGAGGAAGTACATTCTTGATCTGTTGACAGAGACAGGTATGTTAGATTGCACACCTATCGACACTCCTATTGAGCAGAATCATCGATTAGCAGAGTATCCTGATCAAGTGTCTACCGACATGACTCGTTATCAGAGGTTAGTTGGACGCTTGATTTATTTGGCACATACCAGACCAGATGCTGCATATGCAATAAGTGTAGTGAGCCAGTTCATGCATAATCCAAACGTGGATTACATGGATGTTGTTCTGAGGATTTTTAGATACTTGAAGTCAGCTCCAGGAAGAGGAGTAATGTTCTCTAAATACAACAACATTCTTGAGGTTAGAGGTTTAATAGATGCAGATTGGGCTGAAAATATTACAGATAGGAGGTCGACATCAGGTTATCTTACCTTTGTGGAAGGTAATTTGGTTACATGGAAGAGTAAGAAGCAGAAGGTTGTGGCTCGGTCTAGTGCTGAGGCTGAGTATAGAGTTACGGCTCATGAAGTGTACGAATTGTTGTGGTTGAGAAATCTGCTACGTGATTTGGGTGTTAAGTTGCCAAATGCGATGCGGTTATATTGCGACAACAAAGCATTTATTGATATATCACATAATCCAGTTCAGCATGATCGTACTAAACATATGGAGGCTGATCGTCACTTTATAAAGAAAAAGTTAGATGCTAAGATCATTAGCTTTCCTTTTATTCCTTCAGAAGAGCAACTTGCGGATGTACTCACAAAAGGAGTGTCTAAGAAGGTATTTTATGACTCACTTAGCAAGGGTTGTAGTGAATTTCTGATATGTATTCCTCTCACATCTTGTATCCTTTTTATATAGTCTTTAATGTGAGATGAATACATATCAGAAATTCATTCTCCAAAATCGTGTTATATTCGACTATTAGAACATGATTGATCAGCTCGCATAAGTAAAGCCTAGTGCAACTAACTAAACTCATCTCTTGAGAATAATTACAACACCTATACGGGCTACACCTACAGCATTCGCATCTTTGATTCAGGCAAACTCCAAATTAGTTCACGTAATTTTGAGTTTTAGTATTTCATTTTGTAACCTGTTGTAAATCAATCACATAAGCTATGCTCTTGGCGTTGTATTACATGACTACAACTAATCTAGCAAACAATTTATTGTGTGATATTTTTACTACTGACTTTTGCGGAAATATTTTCATCTTAATTTCTGAGGGATTCACTTGAAAAGATGAAAGAAACTTCCACTCTTTGCCAAAGAGAACAAGAAAATAGAAGTTTCCACAAATATTCCCCGGCACCAATTGTCACTTGGCCACTTGTCCAAGTGCTTTTCTTTTTCTGTTATATAGATGGTACTTTAATATATATATATATATATATATATATATATATATATATATAGGAAGAATATAATTGAATATTTCTCTCGATCTACCCGGAATTCAAGCCGTGATAGCAACAAGTTGAAGTTGTACTACATACATAGAACGTCAAACTCGTACATATAAGCCCTAGATCGAGGGAGTACATATCCTGCTAACGCTGCATTGGCCGCATAATTAACTAGTCCTAAAAGTATTTGGTACAAATTAAGCTCTACTGTAAATCAAATTTAGGAAGTTAGAGCATCTTCAGCAACGCTAGTTATATTTTAGTTAAATTTTAATCAAAATAGCTAAAAAGTTATTTTAGATAGCCACTTTAGAACATCTTTAGCCGACTCTCTATTTTGACTCTTTAGCTATTTTAGGGAGTTTGTTTACACTACAAGGAAAAAAACCTTAGGCGACGAATTTTTAAAATTTTCGTCGTCTAAGAAGTCTTAGGAGACGAAAACTTATTCGTCCTCTAAGAAGAAAGTTTCGTTGCCTAAGTAGATTCTTAGAAGACGAAAAAACGTTTTCGTCGTCTAAGAGAAGATCCTGCCGACGAAATTACCCTTCGTCGTCTACATATTTTCTTAGGCGACGAAAAATATTTTCGTCATCTAAGTTCTTTACTTAGGAGACGAAAATTACGTATTTTGTCGCCTAAGTTTCCACTTAGGGGACGAAAAAATTTATTCGTCGCCTAAGAAAATACAGAAACGCCGACGCCAATTTGTCGTTAGGGTTCTTAACTAAGACGACGAAATTTATTTTTCATCACGTTAGTGGTTAACTTAGGAGACGAAAGTTTCTTATTTCGTCACCTAAGTGAATCTCTTAGGCGAGGAAAGTCAATGTTTCGTCGCCTAAGTGAATCCAGACTATATATACTGGACTGGTTTTCTAGATCGGGAAGAAGAGGAAAAAATCTGAAAATTTTTCCTCCCCCAAAATTTTTTTCACCGATTTTCATTTTTGGATATGAAAAGCTTCTAATCGGGTCTTCCTAAGCCTTGTCCACTACCCATCGATTTTTAACTTGGTATGATCTCTTTCTTCATCTTTTTCAACAAAAATTTCAATTTTTTCCATCGAAATATTTCCATTTAATTTGTTGTGTGTGTATATATATTGTGAGGTGATAGTATTCATTTTGTTGATCCATATATACATACTCAATTAATTGTTGGTTTTTGTGAAATTGTTGAATTAATTATATATATTAAAAAAAATAAATGCCTTAATTAATTTAATTAATAGTTGTTATTATTTTAAGAAAATCATTATTATATGATTTATATATAATTAGTGGTGAAAGAAAGAATAAATCATTCTTTTATTCACTGATGTACATGCATTTATATCCTTAGAAATCTCGTTCGAGAATCAGCATATGATTCTTGAATTGTCCCATTTTTGGACAGTTTGGGGGCATAGGACTTTGTTTCACAGTTTGTATAGGTCTTGTGTATTCGTTTGCGGTCGTGGGTATATATTTCGACGGGTCTCCCAACACTGTTCTTCGAGTACATACTAGGTATATAAATATACAAACTGTGAAACAAAGTCTTGTGCTCCTGAATGGGATTAGGACCCTAACCGGAGGCATAAGGTCGAGAAGAAACATACATATAAATTATTTATTTATTAATTTGTGATTATTTATTGTTTCTCTTATATATATATGACAGGTGATCAATGGATAGAGACAAGAGTTGGATGCAGTGCCCAAGGGGAGCACTGAATACCAACAAGGAGTAGGAAATTTTATAAATTTTGTACGTGAACATGGTGGAAGAAATAAAACACACAGGTGTCCCTGCTTAAGTTGTATGAATACTAAGTGCAAGACGATAGTCAGAATCTACGATCACCTGTGTAACAGAGGTATTATGTAGAATTATACAACATGGAGTAAACACGGTGAAGCAGCAGATTATGAACCTACGGTTGCCGAAATCCAAGCGGGATACCATGACCGGACATCTAGTGGTGCTTTCGAGCCTTATGAAGACCCGGCTATGAACATTTTACATGACACTTTTCCTACATTTGCTCTAGTATGCGAGGAAGAGGAATTTCAAGAGGCAGTATTTGAGGATGACACAATTCCTCTTGTTGACAGTGGTAATTATGATAAGTATACCAGACTCCTTGCTCAAGTGCATATCCCATTATTTGAGGGTAGTCCTAACACTGTTTTAGGGACCACCATCTCACTGATGGAGTTGAAAGTCAAGAATAGGTTGACAAATGACTCTTTTGATAGTCTGCTAAAGCATTTGAAGGAAACTCTTCATGTTTCTAACTATCAACCTGATAGTTATTACAAGGTACACAAGATATTGGGCGATCTGGGTCTCAGTTATAACAAAATCCACGCCTGCAAGAATAACTGTGTTTTGTTTTACAAAGATAAAGCCAAGCTTGATGAATGTCCCATATGCCATGTGTCGAGGTGGGAGCAAGGCACAGTTAAGGAAAACAGTGTTCTTGTGAAGGTGCTTCGTCATTTCCCTTTAATTCCTAGATTGAAGCGTCTTTACATGTCTTTGTACACAACAAAAGAAATGAGATGGCATAGAGAGAGAATGACAGATGATGATACTCTCAGACACCCTGCAAATGGCGAGGCCTGGAAGTTATTTGACAGATCATTCCCTGATTTTGCAAGAGATGTTCGAAATGTAAGACTTGGGCTTGCCTCAGATGGATTCAATCCCCATAGAAATATGAGTTTGAGTCGTAGTACATGGCATGTTATTCTTGTGTCGTACAACCTGCCTCCTTGGATGTGTATGAAGAAGGAATTTAGTATGATGTCTCTGTTAATTCCCAATCCAAAGTCTCCAGGAAAGTGTCTGGATGTGTATCTGCAACCTTTGATCAACGAGCTGTTAGATTTATCGGAAAATGGAGCTCTTACTTTTGACAGGCACAGTGGAAGATCATTCGTGATGAGAACAATTGCGATGTTTACCATAAGTGATTTTTCTGGTTACGGGATGTTGTCGTCTCGGCCACTAAAGGATACAAAGCTTGTCCTGTTTGCTTGAACGAAGTCAATTTTGTTGGTGAGCTGAGAAGGTGTGTTACTTGGGTCACCGTAGATGGCTTCCAGCTAACCACTCGTGGCTATTTGACGAGCTAGAATTTGACGGAAAAATAGAGCTTCATTCTAAACTCCGTCCCTGGAGTGGTGATGAAATTTTAGAGAAGTTGAACTCTTTTTATTTCGGCGTGTTGAACGGTGATTTATCTATACCAATTCCGGAACGCCCTGACGAGTACAAGTGTTTTACACATAAGAGTAGATTCTATGATTTGCCTTACTTGTCGAAATCCATTCTTAGGCACACCCTAAATGTCATACACATAAAAAAGAATGTAAGTAACAGTCTTGTGGAAACAATTCTTGATATTAAGGGAAAGAGTAAGGACACTGTGAAAGCACGTCAATATCTGGAGGAAAAGCAAATATGAAAACACTTGTGGCCAGTGAAGACGGCGTCAGGGATGATCATACCTGTTGCATCTTACACAGTTAAACCGGCTTTCAAGAAGCAAGTTTTCATATGGTTTAAAGGAGTAAAGTATCCTCATGGGTATGCGGAAAATATATCTTAGTGCATTAACTTGGGGCTGAATACGTTTAACGGATTGAAGAGTCATGACTGTCATATTTTGCTGCAACGTCTTATTCCAGTGGTTATCCGACCCTATTTGCATCAAGATGTGGTGGAACCTATAATAGCGTTGTGTAGATTCTTTCAGAAGTTATGCGCTAAAGAGCTGAAGAAATCAGATGTTCTCATTCTCAAAGAAGACATCATCTACATTTTGTGCAAATTGGAAAGGATTTTCCTCCCTGCTTTCTTTGACAGTATGATTCATCTGCCCTGGTCGCTGAAGGACGAGTTGTGTGCCGTCGCGCATTGTAGCACCATGCTGCAAGGAAACATCCTGCTATGGAATTGCAGAGGAGTCTGTAATGGGAAAACTCATAGAGATTTACTAGATCTTGTTAGAGCACGTAAACCTACTCTGATTTTTCTTTTAGAAACCCTAGCTCCCAGAGACGTGATTCGCAAGATTTGCTGCAGTATAGGCTTCAAAGACTTCTTGTGTGTTGAGTCGGCTGAGAGATCACAAGGGCTGGCCCTTCTCTGGAATGATGAGTCGCATGTGCACCAGAAAACCTTCTCTACGCATCATATTGATGTAGAGGTGGGTATACCGGGGGAGCATAGAATATGGCGCTTCACTGGAATGTATGGTTTTGCTGCAAGGGGGGAGCGGACACTGACTTCAATGAAATTCTCTCCAATGCGGAAAATTCTGGCAGACCACCACGAACCCCTAATGTTATGCAGGCTTTTTACCTCACCATGACGGATGCAGGGCTGATGGACATGGATTTTGTAGGTTGCCGGTATACCTGGAGCAACAAATTTACAAAGGAAAGGTTTGATCGTGGTTTCCAATATGTGGCATAGTGCGAGCTTTTTCCTTTTAGTAGAGTGATTACTCTAGACCCTAATGAATCTGATCACTGCCCGCTCTGTATTGAAGTTAGCCCTGAGAGGCGCACCAGAGTTCAAAGCACCAGACCTTTCCGATTTGAGGAAATATGGCATGAAAGTCCGGAATGCAGAAACATTATTCAGAGAGAATGGGAAAAACAACACTCGGGTAACCATATGCAGCAGGTAGCTAGGAAGATTGCCACCATTGGGAAACAACTCAAAGAGTGGCATGAGAAAGAATTCAAGAAGCCGAGTGTTGAGATGAAGGAGATACAGAGAAAACTCTCTGACATCAGGAAGCTACCACACTCACCAGAGCAATATGGTATCCATAGAGAATTACATGTAAAGTATAACCAACTTCTATCGCAGCAAGAAAAGTATTGGAGGCAACGATCTAGAGTTTTATGGCTCAAAGAGGGCGATCAAAATTCTGCCTTCTTTCACAGGAAAGCAAGTAATTGTAGAAGTCAGAACACAATTAAGGGCTTAGAGGATGGTAGTGGCCAGTGGCGTTTTGATCCTCAAGGCATTAAGGACCTCACGATGCAATATTTCCAATCTGTATTTGCTTCCGAAGGCACCAATCATACTGCCATTGCGAGTGTAATTGAGGCCACCCCAACTAGGGTTACTGATGACATGAATACAGGCCTCTTGCAACCCTACTCAGATGAGGAAATTCAGTAAGCTCTATTCCAAATGCATCCCTCGAAAAGTCCTGGACCAGATGACATGTCTCCTTTCTTCTTCCAAAAGTATTGGCACATTGTTGGAGTTGATGTCTATCATGCAATCTGAGATTTCCTTCAACATGGTGAGACATGGGAAGATGCTAATCATACATTTTTATGTCTTATTCCTAAGATAAAAACTCCAAAGTTGGCAGCACACTACCTGTCGATTGCTCTTTGTAATGTGATATCGCGAATTGGAGCCAAAGTTGTGGCCAACAGACTAAAGCAGTATATGGCCAGCATAATCTCTCCATTACAGAGTGCCTATGTGCCAGGACGCCTGATTTCAGACAACACTATTGTAGCTTATGAAGTCACACATTTTATGCATCATTTCAAACATCAGACATCAGGTTTCTTTTCTCTTAAACTTGACATTAGTAAGGCTTATGACCGGTTAGAATGGCCATATATAAATGCTATGCTTCACAAGTTGGGTTTTGCTAATGATTGTATTCAAGTACTCATACGCTGCATTACCCCAGTGTCGTATGCTATATTACTACAGGGAGAACTGACTAAATATATTATTCCCTCTTGAGGCATCAGGCAAGGAGATCCCCTCTCTCCGTATATTTTTATTCTATGCGCAGAAGGTTTATTAGCACTTGTATCTCAAGCGAGTGATGCTGGGGCTATTGAGGGGCTAAAAATGAGTCCACAGGCCCCCACTCTTCATCACCTCTTCTTCTCTGATGACAACTTTCTTTTTGGAGCAGCGACAGAGACTGAATGTGTGCAGTATCAACAAATTCTTAATGTATATGAGCAAGCATCAGGTCAGAAGCTGAACTTAGCCAAGAGTAGTGTGGTGTTTAGCAGGAATGTGAGTATTGAAGAACAATGTCGGCTTGCCTCGGTATTGGCGGTTGAGAGGAAAGAGGAACATGACAAGTACCTTGGCCTCCCACTTCGGATAGGGCAGTCAAAATCACCCAGTTTCTCTTACATTCAAGACAAGCTCTCCAATAAACCGCTTGGTTGGAAACCAAAGCTTCTGAGTTGTGCAGGGAAAGAAATCCTTATCAAAGTCGTTGCGCAGACGATGTCTTTGTATGCCATGACCTGCTACCTGTTACAGAAAGGCATGTGTGACGATATTCATCAACTATGTGCTTCTTTCTTTTGGGGGGGACACAGAGGATAAAAAATGGATTCACTGGAGAAGTTGGGAGCGGCTATGTTTAACAAAAAAAGAGGGAGGTATGGGCTTAAAAAACCTTTATGCATATAACCTTGCAATGTTGGCTAAATAGGGATGAAGAATTTTCAATAACCCTCAATCTTTAGTGGCGCGAATCCTGAAAGCCAGATACAACCCCTACTCATCCTTTTGGGATGCCCAGCTAGGCGATGCTCCTTTATTCTGTTGGCGAAGTATTTTAGCAGCTCGACCAGTTCTAAGAGCAGGAGTACAATGGAAAATCGACAATGGTCACCAGGTTAATGTGTGGACTGATAAGTGGATCCCGGTTAATCTGCATTCAGTATACAGTGACCGGTGGATTGTGAAGTAAATACAGTGGCAGACCTCATCGATCATGAGCAGCGTATGTGGCAAACCTCTCTTGTGCTCTCTTTTCCCTCCAGAGGTGGCAATGAAAATTTTGTGCATTCCATTAGGTCGCAGAGAAACCGCTGATAAGTTAGTATGGGGACCGGAAAAGAAAATAACAAGTCTTGGCTAATGCTCTTACTTCCACCTCTCATGGAGATCCTTTTAGCTTGCTCTGGAAGAAGGTTTGGCATGCTGCTGTCCCTGGCAAAATAAAAATTTGTAATTGGAGGGCTATTCAAAATCTTTTGGCAACGCGGGATAGGCTTATATCCAAAGGGTACGTGGGTGAGATGCAATGTCCCCTATGTAATCATCATACTGAGAGCACCTTGCACTTACTATGTCATTGTCCGTTTATGCAACAAATCCTCGCGCTTTCTAGTTTTCATTTGCACATGAATGATAATATGTCCTTTAAAGAGTGGATGATGCAGGCGGCCGTGACATTAAAAGCTGAAGCATTTGACAAGTTGATGGTCCTAATGTGGAGTGTGTGGACAAATAGGATTAACGCTATGTTTCGGGGAACTGGTAAGACTCCTCAAGAGGTTATGCTTGGCGCTATGGCTTGGTTGAATGAATATTGTGCGGCCAACAAGCCTATCAAAGCCTCCTTGCCTCAAGTAACCAAACATCGGCAATTACCCACTGGAACTCATACCTTTAAGCTGAATGTAGATGCAGCCTTCCTACCTAATTAGTCTAGAGGTGGTGTTGGAGTTGTAGTGAGAGACGGACAGGGCCGTTTCATCGCTGCATTTGCCAAGGCGGTGGCCTATATTGCCTCTCCAAAGCAATGTGAGTTAATCGCTATCAGAGACAGGATAGATCTCCTTAAATCGTTGAACTTACAAAATGTGATTGTTGAAAGTGACTCCATGGAAGCTATAGCAGAAGCAAAAGCTGACAACCATGATCTTCTTGCAAATGGTGGCATCATCGATGAAATCAAGAGTATTTGGTGTCATTTACAGAATGTGAAGATTCAACATTGTAATCGTTCGTGCAACATGGTTGCACATAGATTAGCTGCAACTGGCTTTGAAGCCAGTTTTAGTTCGACCTGGTTAAGACAGGCACCTAGCGCTCTGCTAGATATGCTAACATTTGATTGTACCCATCTCGCTTAATCCTTCTTAATAAACTTCCTCTTTCAAAAAAAAAAATATTAGGTGTTCCTAGAGAAGACGGCTGCCTTGAAGCTAGCGTTTAGACTGCTAAGCAGCCTTGTAAGCACCATATAAGAAGATCTATATTTTTAAAAAATATTTTTCTATTTTTATACATGTATTTATATAATTAAAATTATAGCAGTTAAAAGAATAATAAATTTTCATCTATAGTACTCATGATTCAAATTAGACAATTCGAAAATCCAAAGTCCAAAGTCCTAAGGGCATCTCCAACCATGAAGTCTCATAATGGGGTCTCATACCTATTATAAGACCTCATTTAGACACTATTCATATAAGACTTCAACCATCTCCAATGGTAAGGTTTTAACTAAAAGTCTTAAATTTATATATTTGATTTTTTTTTTTTGTATTGTAATTAATAATAATTTATATTTGTAAACTATTTTTGTATATGATAAATAAATATAATATTGAATTGAAAAAAAAAATATTGAGTGTTCAGGACCAAGCCAAATTTATAAGACTAGTCTCAAACCAAGTCTCAAAATAAGACTTGGGATAAGACCAAGTCCTAAAAATTAATATGGGGTTTAGGACCTGTTGACAGTATATATGGTGCACCGCCAAGCACATCCGGCGACCTCGTGGACCGTGCAACCGGCATCGGGGGTCCTACTTCCGGCATCTAGCGAGTAGTCCAGCACCCCGGCTACATCTCCATTGTTCCACATCACCGGTGCCGCACTCGGAAGCCGTGCCACCGGGCGCCTGAAGTAGCTTCGTGAGTAGGGAAATATGTAATAGTGTAGTGAGCATCCCATATTGGAAACATGGTAAAGGAGGGAGCCTTCCTTCCTTATAAATAGGAGGCTTCTCCCTTAGTATTAAGGAGCTGGGATCCAAGGCATTCCATCCTTGTAACCTGATGGCTTATTGGCCATACCTACTGGATTCCAAGTGGACGTAGCCGTGCCCTCCGATGGCACGGTGAACCACTATACTCGCTGTGTTCTGTATAGCTTTATTATTATGCTTCTGCCAGGCCCCAGGGTTTGAGCAGAAACAATTGGCGCCGTCTGTGGGAATACTTACAAAAGCTGTGTTGCTCTGCCGGCAAGCTACTGCCCGGACAACAGGTCCTGAATAATCAGCAAGCTGCCCAGCTAGCCTGCCCAGCACCAGTAGCCCAGGCCAGCTGGTCTGCAAGGAGCAACCGGCCAGTGGCCCAGCAGCGGCCCAGTCAGGCCCGGTCAACGCGGGTCAACGCTCCCGATGCGGTCAACTCGACCGAGCACCCACCCGTCACCGCCATCTCCACCGGCCCCAGTGTCTCCGGTGGCTTCCTCTCCGGGCTCCGATGCGCAGTCTCCTCCGGTTCGGCCAGCGGCGGCAACAGACTCCTCCTCCGGTTCGGCTCCTCGCTGCTGGGTCGCCCTCCCCGGCCGATGGGTCTCCTCACCGACGCCAGCATCTCCGGGCGGTGCAGTTTCGCCCTCTCCAGATGACCGGCTCCCACCTTCCGGTGCGTCGTCTCCGGTGCGGTGCGGTGCGGTTTCGTCAACCCCGGCCGTTCGACCACCTCCGGTGCGGCAGGGTCCTCCATGTCCAGCCCGGCTTCGACCTCTGGTGAGGCAGGCTCCTCCAAGTCCAGCCCGTCTTCGACTCCCGGTGCGGCAGGCTCCTCCAAGTCCAGCCCGGCTTCGACTCCCGGTGCGGCAGGCTCCTCCAAGTCCAGATCTTGAACCAAATCGGACGAGTCAGCCGGACGAGAGAGAGATGGTGATCCCCGGACGAGTCAGCCGGCAGAGGAGAACACCCGGCCGAGATGAGCCACCGGCCGAAAAGAACCCCGGCCGAGAGAGACGCCGGCCGAGACGAGAAAGAAAGCAGAAGAAGAAAAGAGCGGGAAGAGGCAAATTCAAAAGGTCAAACTCCGGTCAACAGCATCCCATGCAAAACGGGCCGGGCAACATTGCAGCAGATTGGGCTGCAGTACGGGTTCAGTCAATTTGGGCTAGACCGGATCAGTTTCCAGCAGATTGGGCACCCGGCAATCTTCTCTGGACACCCACTGCTCCAAACAGTGAAATCAAGCTGCTCTCTACACCCGTAGACATTCACCGAGCAACTCGGGAATCATGCCCGCATGCTATTCCAGCACCCGACAGCTTTCTCCAAAGCTAAGTATTCTAACTTATTTATTATTACTCAACGCATGCTTCACCTGTGCATAATCTGTTGGGAAATATTGATAATTAGACATGTGATAAAGGCACGAGCGCTTATCAGTGCTGCTCATATCAGTTGATCATATCAGCATTGCAATGCATCGCATATCAGTATGCATCGTTGCACGCATGTCATTATGCGCTTATCAGTGCTGCTCATATCATTATGCATCAGTTGATCATCTCAGCATTGCAATGCATCGCATATCAGTATGCATCGTTGCACGCATGTCATTATGTACTTATCAGTGCTGCTCATATCATTATGCATCAGTTGATCATCTCAGTATTGCAATGCATCGCATATCAGTATGCATCGTTGCACGCATGTCATAATGCGCTTATCAGTGCTGCTCATATCATTATGCATCGCATTACAGCAGCACTATCTCACCGGTTATATAATATTCAACCGGCTCCATGGCTCTCACCGGTTAGGTAACATTCAACCGGCTCCATGGAAAACGCATGGACTTTATAAACCCGGGCGAGTTTACATCTAACACATGTACTCTTGTCCAGCAGGATAAAAACCCTGCATTGCACTGAACTGTGATACATTTGGGGATACTTGGCGAGACTCGTTATCTCAACGCCACCCCACCGGGCAGATTGTTTCTCTAACACAGAACAAGTCTCCCCGCAGGCTAACAAACCTGCACATTTACCTCAACGCTTATCCAACAAAAGATGAGAAGAACTAGCAAGTGTTAACCGGCGCTTCAACATAGCCGCAACACTCTCCGGGGTACCTGTTGGCTTATTCCACGCACCAACAGGCCTCCCCGCAGGCTAGCACCGGGCTACTCCTGGCCTGCCGTTGGCAGCAACTGTACTGGGGGACTCGTTCCGACATGGCAGTCCACCGGTCGAGTCCTCGCATCATCATCCCATGCATCGCATTACAATGCATCGCACTACGGTGCACGCATTCCAATGCATCGCCTTCATTATGCATCGCATTACAATGCATCGCACTACGGTGCACGCATTCCAATGCATCGCATCTCGGTGCTCCCCGATCTGTCCGACGGCGGAACGCCCGGACGGAATCGCCGTGCACCCCGATCCGATCGACGGCGGAACGCCCGGACGGAATCGCCTTGCACCCCGATCCGTCCGACGGCGGAACGCCCTGACGGAATCGCCTTGCTCACCGATCCGTCCGACGGCGGAACGCCCGGACGGAATTGCCGTGCACCCCGATCCGTCCGACGGCGGAACGCCCGGACGGAATCGCCTTGCACCCTGATCCGTCCGATGGCGGAACGCCCGGACGGAATCGCTGTGCACCCCGATCCGTCCGACGGCGGAACGCCCGGACGTAATCGCCGTGCTCACCGATCCGTCCGATGGCAGGGCGCCCGGACGGAATAGCCGTGCTCCGATCCGTCCCCGGTTCCGCACCGCTGAGCCAAAGCCTCGGCCGTTCGCCGACCGGTCCTATCCAGCGGGCCACCCCCTCCAGCGGGTCGCCTCGGCCGTTCGCCGACCGGTCCTATCCGGCGGGTCACCCCCTCCAACGGGTCGCCCCGGATTCAGCCAACCGGTCCTATCCGGCGGGCCACCCCCTCCAGCGGGTCGCCCCGGATTCAGCCGACCGGTCCTATCCGGCGGGTCACCCCGGATTCAGCCGGCCCAGTCCTGTTCAGCAGCGGCTCCGCCAGCACTGACCGATCAGGTTTCAGCGCGTCAGGACCGGTCAAACCCGGATCCTCCCTGGCCACCCACCACCTCATCTCGCCAGTCCTCATCACTCCCGGCACCCCAACACTCCGGGCCAAGTCACATCTCCAGCACGAACTTAGGGGACTCGAAAGTCGAACACCTCGGTAAGAGCCTAATCTCACTTAGGGACTGGGGGACTGGTGGTGGTAGGGGTGACTCGGTCACCACCTACGCTTGGCGGCACATGAAGATTAACTCCCCAAGTAAGATTGCACTCTTACTCGGGAACTTGGGGGACTTGTTGACAGTATATATGGTGCACCGCCAAGCACATCTGGCGACCTCGTGGACCGTGCAACCGGCATCGGGGGTCCTACTTCCGGCATCTAGCGAGTAGTCCAACACCCCGGCTACATCTCCATTGTTCCACATCACCGGTGCCGCACTCGGAAGCCGTGCCACCGGGCGCCTGAAGTAGCTTCGTGAGTAGGGAAATATGTAATAGTGTAGTGAGCATCCCACATTGGAAACATGGTAAAGGAGGGAGCCTTCCTTCCCTATAAATAGGAGGCTTCCCCTTTAGTATTAAGGAGCTGGGATCCAAGGCATTCCATCCTTGTAACCTGATGGCTTATTGGCCATGCCTATTGGATTCCAAGTGGACGTAGCCGTGCCCTCCGATGGCATGGTGAACCACTATACTTGCTGTGTTCTGTATAGCTTTATTATTATGCTTCTGCCAGGTCTCAGGGTTTGAGCAGAAACAGGACCTCCCCAATTAACCATTGAAGACCATATTTTTTTAGGACCCCAAATTTATAGAGTTTAGGACCTTGGGTTGGAGATGCCCTAAACCCGCCTAGATATTGCCTATCCCGACCTAGAGGCCGCCTAAACACCAGATGTCCACAACCTCCGATTAGCCATTCCTCTCCAAAGTCTCCTAGGTATTTGACTTTAAGAAGTACTTCGTTAGTAGAGTGCATCTGTTTGGTGGGGTAACATTGTGATTTGGTTTTTTTTTTCTATGACAACAAAAATGTACCCAAAAAGTCATCCACTTTCAAAAAGAAAAACAATTGGAAAAAAATATATATAAATAAGTGAGGCATCCAAATTTTACATGTCGATCAATCAGCTCAATTAAAACTGGACCACTTCGCACAGAAAATGTAAAATAACCTGTATCAATTTGGTGGACAAGAAACTTCCACATGGAGTTCATTAACTTTTTAGGTTAATATGAAATCTCATATGCATGATACTAAGACGTTTAGATATATAGAACGTACTAAAGGTTCAAATATTCCTTCGATAAAATTGGGGGTCAAAGATTCTATATTATTGAAAATAATTATGCGTGGAGATATATGTTTGTTGTGGTATCTTTGAAGGTAGAGTCATGGTGAACTTTTTAGGCCGGTGATGACTTGAAGATCGACAATATCCCAGTGGACCAGAGATTAGACTCATCGATCTTCTTCGACAACTAGCTTAGGTAGTTTTCTTATGGGCAAAGAAAGCCTAGCTAATACATTGAAAGCTAATCAAACAAATCGTGGACTCGTTTGTTACCGTAATTAAGCTGATGAATAATCTCTTTCTCAGCTCGTTCTGTTAAGATTAGTTTCCACAAGCCCCTTCTCAGCGTTTACAATCACGAAGTTATGATGTTAGCACCCAACAAGGAAACTATATATGTTTTACTGAACTTGTGAGTTCGATTCATGAAAAATAATAATTAATTGTAACATTTAAGTTATTTGTTTAATAGATAAAAAAGAAATACAAACTAATTTCTAAATCTTCTTAAATGAGTGTTGTATTTGTCTAGAGGCGTTCTGGGTGCTAAGAAATCGATATGTTGGTAGGTCGACATTCCTTGAAATCAGTTCTCCCAGAAGCTTTCAGATATATACATGCTTGCTTGTAGATCCTATTCCGTTCCTTTCTTACATGAATCGACTTCAAATTAATATCTCTTCCCAAACAACTATCAGTAGTGGAAGAACTACCGAAGTACGTAACGAATTTGTTCCTCTCAACCGATCGAACTCTACGTACCACAGAGTGAGAGATTGCCAATGATCCTGTCCCGTCAGATCAAGCCAAACCACGCTAGCATCAGTCCTGTACTACTAGATAGACCATTAACATCTTAATTAGATTGTCGTCGTCCGCTGGAATCTCTCTCCTGTGTGATATACGTTCTATTATTGCTGCCATATATATATGCATGTAGGTGCTGCTAGCTAGCCTCATGAATATTACAGAGCCAGAAATAGAAAGGAGTGTAGAGGGGGCGGCAATCTAACAGTAGGAACACATAACCGGTAATGAGCCAACTGAAAAAACCGACACAACAACGAAATCTCATGGCTTTTTGGTTCGCTACGAATGGGTTTTTAGGGTTCCACTATGAAGAAAAAACCAGACGCTGCTAGCTGCATGATCGAGTAGGGCCCATTTACAGACCCATTCTTTTCACTGATGGTGACATGTGGAGCTTTATTGGCCTGTCAATGATTCATCCGGGGCCCACAAATCTTAGTGCCCAACCCACTGAAGCCCACTAAAACCCTAATTCCTCTTCTTTTTCGATTAAGAACCCTAGTTCTTCTTATGTATTATACAGAAGCCAGTGTTCCCCACCGAGCAGTAGAGCCAACCACACTTCGATCCGATCATATATGTAAAAATCTGGGTATCCTCTCCTCTCTCTTTTCTAGATTTCTCTGGAGTTTAATATATATTTTGTAAAGTGGGGCATCAAGGACTAATTTAGTTAATCATCAACTAGGATAGAGAGTTTGGATCAAAAGCCGAGTGTTGTTTCTATTGTGATTTGATATTTTATTTTTACTTTTGCAAGTGTTTAGTGGGTAGTTTCACTAGTTTTGGAGCTGCGCGCATGCCCATAAATAGGTGGTTTTTGTGTTTATGTGATCTAGCTAGGTCATTCTATGCTATATATACACACACACACACTTATTTCTACTATGTTCAACCCCTTGGATATGCTACTAGCAAACCATTATTCATAAATTAAATTTAATCATGATGGGTTTGCTAGTAACATATCCACGGGCAATGTTCTAAAAATCAGCCTAGACGGCCGACTAGTCTCTATGCGTCAAGGTTTTGACTCGATTTTGCCCAATTCGTCTGTACGATCGATAAATGAAGAGATGATTTCCCACTGCTTGATGCTAATGATCATGAGAGAATTGAAAGGCTAAATCAATGATAGCTAATAATTAATTATTGTGGAAAAATCAAGCTAAGTTTACTTGAGCGATAGAACTATGGAAACATCCTAAGACAAAATCATGACCATAAAATTATTCATCTTTATGAAGTTAGGCTAAAGTTAACACATCAATTTCCCTCACTTGCCAAGATCTCAAATTGCCTTTGTAAAACCCTTATTATTCTTAGTGCGATGGGCACTAGTTAACAATGATGTTTCAATGTAGACTGATGGACACGCAGCATTTACATAGATGTTACATCTTAAATCCATTACCCTCCTATGATAAGTCCTCATTTGTCTTTATTTATTTGTTTTTTGCGTTGTGGGATATTTGTTTCTCAAAAGTTATAATAATGCTTGTTAATCCACTTGAATCTCTTGTTTATTTGGTTAACTAACAGTTACCACATTTTGCTACAAAATGTCATTATCTCCATGCGTTTTCGAATCCACTTTTTCATCCCTAATCATCTTATGTGTTCTTCGTTTCCTCCATCCATTACTTAATGATTGAGGTTATGAAACGATGGAGAAGACATTTGGTATGATTATAATTCTTCTTTTAATAGATATAATTCATTCAAATGAATCCGGCCGATCAGTGGGGTGTTTTGGAACTCATGTTCATAAAGGTCCGAGTCAAAATTATTCATATCCAAGCTAGCTAGCCCGCCAGGAACTAAAAGTTGGGAAAAAAGTAATTGACAGTACACTCATTGAACAATTGAAGCCTTTTGTTTAGTCTTTTCTAACTTTACTTCTCCAAATGAAGCTTCATATCGCACATAATTGAGGAAAATTACAAGTTCATGCGCACAAGAGATTTTGTCTTTTTTGGCTGAACATGCGCACAAGAGATTGAAAAGCAGAAGATCAAGTAAACTGAGACTAGAGTTTCACGTCCTCTATGATGAAAATAAGATGTGATGTATTCTAATGTCACAGCACCAAGTTGTTCAAGTTACTTGGACCAGGTAGGAACTCTGAAGTTAGTTTTGATCTTTGGTGATAAACTGATTATGATGGCACGAAGGAGAGCTCCTCATAAGAGCTTAAAAAGGGTGGTAAGTTTATGATTTATATATATTGGTTTCGAGATCGAAACCATTGGAACAATTTTGAGAGCTATAGGATCGAGCAATTCACAGAACAAAGTCCAAGCCCAACAACCCATAATCAGCATGCGATATTTTTGCCAGCTCGTCTTTCAGAACGAAGTTACTGGTACGCAATACGGCAATACCATCATGTTGCAAATCTTGGTACGATCAGTAGAATGGTAACAAAACAATTCAAACCACAACACAAATGCTACTGAAAGAGAACACCAAGAGATCAAGATTATGTGTGTTCGTCGTCTACGTACCTATGTTTCATGAGAAACTTTTATAATGGAAGACGAGGAATGAGAATTTGTTGAGGTTAAAAATCCTTTCGTTTGGTTACACTGGTTGGTGATAGAAGCTCGTGTAGTGTACTCTTACATCTAGCTGAAAAATAAGCAAAAATACCTAAAAGTGACATAAAACTTCAAATACCAAAGAGTCATCTTTCAAATATTTGGTACTAAATTATTCAATTGGCTATATATACCTCACGTGTGTCAAGAGAATCCCTCCTCGTAAAGATTCTTCTTGAGGATATATCTCTCCATTTCAGTTTTTCTTGAGGAGGTCTCTTCTTACTTGAATCAGATCAAGGAGATCCCTCAATAAGATCTTTTTGAAGGATATATCTCTCCACTTAGTCTCTTGAGGAGACCTCTCCTTCCTTAAATCATCTTTGAGAAGATCCCTGCGCCTTCACCGGTGAAATTTCTCCATGATTTTGATGGGGATCAGATACCGAACACGAGTCTCCAACAGTCACTCAATAGACACTAGAAATAAGGTTAAACGAACTCATAGAATAGGGTAAATTCATGCCACAAATAAACTGATTATATTCATAAAACATAAGCTTGGTGCTCACCTGGTCACTAATTGAGCAAGAAATTCACGCTCAACCACCCTTAAATTTCATCCAAGGATTAAGAACAAAGCAACTCAACTTAAAAATAATTCTCCTCACCCTTGGATTTACATCCAAGGGTAGTTGAGCATAAAACTCTTGGTCAACTAGTGACCAGGTGAGCATTCATGTCCTAACAACTATTACAATACCCATATATATAGGGTTTACAAAACTTAGAGATTAAGTAGGCCTAGGCTAGAATGGAAAACTAATTAAATGCAATTCCTAAATTAAATGTAAAAAGATACCCTAAGAATATCTAACTAATGAAATATCAAAAATTACAACCTTGTTGTAGGAGAAATAGATTGATAAATCTCTCTGTCTTTATTCATTGATAAGGAGGCCTTTATATAGGCATTACATCAAGTATCCCTGGCGAACAGGGATTCCCTATCTAATAGAGTATCTAGACTATAAGTCTTATTAGGACAAGACACACCACGGAAGTTACGGAGTTAACCTTCCTTGAACACTCCCCCTTGTGTCGCGTCCTCAATGGTGCATGAACCGTTGCCTCGTTAAAACCTTTGCCAGCAAACAAAAACCTCTTGGGCAAAAATAAAAGCATGGTCTAAGGAAAAAGAGTACAACGCACCAACTACAAGTATGTGAGACATGCATAACTAGGCTCCCCCTGAAGTCTAGATGAGAACTCCCCCTGATAGTCATTCAGTCTTTGAGTTCGGATAAGCGACACATTCCAATGCGCTTTACATGCTTCATAAATGTAGATTTGGGTAGAGACTTGGTGAACAGATCCGCTGCATTTTCTTCTGAGCTGACTTGCTTCACTTGAATATTCAAAGTCTCTTGCTGCTGCTGATTGTAGAAGAACTTAGGCGAAATGTGTTTAGTATTGTCACCCTTAATGTATCCCAACTTCATCTGTTCAATGCATGCTGCATTATCTTCAAATATGCAAGTTGGTCCCATCGTAGTAGACTCAAGTCCACTAGACTCTCGAATGTGAGATATAACTGAGCGAAGCCAAATACATTCTTTGACTGCTTCATGTAGTGCAATAATCTCAGCATGGTTCGAGGAGGTAGCAACAAGGGTTTGCTTGGTTGATCTCCAAGATATCGCCGTATTCCCAATGGTAAAAACATAACCGGTTTGGGAACGTCCTTTGTGTGGATCTGATAAATATCCAGCATCAGCAAATCCTACCATCACATCATTTGGTGTATCTGAGTAGGAGGGGGTATCGCCAAAGCCGTATCGGGACCACGACTTAGCATCCGCGGGTCCGGATAAGTTGGCGGATATGGCTGCAGGATGGCGGATGGATGAACCAAAGCCAGTCCTGGCGGATATGGCTGGCGGATGGCAATCCGAGCCATGGTTTGTGCTGTTAGATGCAAGAGATCGACTATGTGTCGAATCCTGATGAGTGTATCGATAGTACAAGCCCATGTCAAGGGTTCCTTTAAGGTATCGGAAGATGTTCTTGATTCCAACCCAATGACGTTGTGTTGGCGCAGAGCTAAATCTAGCTAACAAGTTCACAGAGAAAGCGATGTCTGGTCTAGTACACTGAGCTAAGTATAACAAAGCTCCAATCGCACTAAGATATGGATATTCAGCTCCCAAGACCTCTTCGTCATCTTCTTTCGGACGAAAGGGATCTTTGTTGATATCCAGACTTCTAACGACCATGGGAGTGCCTGTAGGATGCATAACTTTGTCCATGTTAAATCGCCTGAGCATCTTTCGGACATATGCAGACTGGTGTATAAAAATTCCACCACTTCGGTGCTCTAGTTCTAAGCCTAGGCAAAACCGAGTCCTTCCCAGATCTTTCATCTCGAATTCGGATTTCAAATAGCTAGCGGTCTCATTGATCTCATTCAGAGTTCCAATGATGTTCATATCATCGACATAGACGGCTATAATGGCAAATCCTGAACTTGTTCTCTTTATGAACACACAAGGGCACAACTCATCATTCTTGTATCCTTTCCCAATCAAGTAATCACTTAACCGTGTGTACCACATCCTACCAGATTGTCGGAGTCCATATAGAGATCGTCTCAACCTGATAGCAAATGAACTTCGTGGTTTTTGCTCACTTGACTTGGGTAACGAAAGTCCTTCTGGCACTTTCATGTACATCTCCGTATCTAGGTCCCCATAAAGATACGCAGTTACAACATCCATAAGCTGCATATTGAGTCTCTCTGAGACTACCAAACTTATTAAGTATCGGAAGGTAATAGTATCCATGACAGGAGAATACGTCTCCTCATAATCAATTCCAGTGCGTTGAGAAAAACCTTGCGCCACGAGTCGAGCTTTATATCGCTGGACTTCGCCATTCTCATTGCGCTTTCTGACAAAGACCCATTTATGTCCAACAGGCTTCACGTTCGGCGGTATAGGCACAACCGGTCCGAAAACTTGCCTTTTCTTTAGAGAGTCTAGTTCAGCCTGGATTGCTTCTTCCCACTTCGGCCAATCCGCCCTACGTTGACATTCATCAACAGTGCGGGGTTCCATATCGTCGTCGTCAATAACTTCTTGAGCAACGGCGTAGGCGAATGCATCATCGATATACATGGAATTTCTTTCCATCAGATTGTGCATGCATAAGTAGTTTAGTGAGATTTCCTTGTTCTCCAACATCAACAGTGAGTCTGAGGCGTCCCCCAGATGATTCAGAGTTGATTCTTGGACATAGGTATAGTCGGAGACAATCTCGTGTGACGGCGTCACAGTATCGATGATGAACGGATCGCTTTGTGCCTGGACACATGCCCTCTTTCTAGGTACATTGTCTTTGGAACCGATTGGTCTCCCCCTCTTTCTAGGAGGATCCGAAGTCGACGCCGGCTCTCCACTTGGAGGTGCCGAGCCTAGGCTACCGATGGCACCTAGGGCTGCGGGTCCGAGACCGGCGGCGCGTGTTCGCGCATGGCGAGGAATGTTAAGCCTTGCAGGTACATTCGCAGCAGGTATGGTTGATCTTGTCACTTTCGCAATATCAGTAAAGGAGTCGGGCATCGTATCCGCCACCTTTTGTAGTTCTAATATGCGTTGTATTTCAGTCTCACACTGAGACGTACGGGGATCATAATGAGACATAGTGGGAGAGAACCACGTCAATTCCTGACGTTCATTTGGGACGGATGCGGCCCCATCTCCCCCTAACGGCGGGAAGGATGTCTCATCAAAGTGACAATCTGCAAATCTTGCAGTAAACAGATCACCTGTCATAGGCTCTATATAGCGGACAATAGTTGGTGCTTCATATCCAACATAAATAGCTGATCGTCGTTGTGGACCCATCTTGGTACGCAGTGGAGGCGTGATAGGCACATATACGGCACAACCAAAAGTACGCAGATGCGAAATATCAGGCTCGTAACCAGTTACCAACTGGTACGCACTAAATGGTTGGCTATCTGTGGGTCGTAGACGAATAAGCATAGCTGCATGTAATATTGCATATCCCCATGCCGAAACTGGCAAGTTTGTGGCCATGACAAGAGACCTAGCTACAAGCTGTAGTCTCTTGATAGCGGCTTCTGCAAGACCGTTCTGAGAATGAACGTGGGGTACGGGATGTTCAACTTCAATCCCAACTGACATGCAATAGTCATCAAAACACTTTGAGGTAAACTCTCCAGCATTATCCAGTCTGATGGACTTAATCGGATTGTCTGGGTGGTGAGCCCGAAGCTTAATAATCTGAGCTAGGAGTTTAGCGAATGCAGCATTCCTCGTGGACAACAACGCTACGTGTGACCAACGCGTTGATGCATCAACCAGAACCATGAAATATCGAAATGGTCCGCATTCTGGTGTTATAGGTCCACAAATATCACCTTGTATTCGTTGTAGAAACGGAATATTCTGTTTATTATCAATAGCAAAAGATGGTCTTGCTTGAAGTTTTGCTAGTGAACAAGCTTTACAAAACGAACGATGAGCATTAGACATCGCTACAGAAGCATGAGAAGCAGGAGGGGGCCGAACCTCTCCTTGGAACCGAGAGGCGGCTATCGACGGCACGGCCGAACCGAGGCCGAGGCGCCCTCTGTGCTTTTGTGATCGGAAAAATGGATGACCGTGGGAGCATTTCAAAATACGGATCATCAGATCACGACCCGGATGACCGAGTCTATCATGCCAAAGCTTATAAGCATCAGAATCACATAATATAACAACATGAGATTCGTTGGCTCGAATGGTTGTGAAATACATGCCATTGCGAACTCGCTTACACTTCTCCACAATGCGAGTGCGCATAGATTGAGTGGAGGTGATCAACAGATATTCAGTTCCATCTTCAACATAAGTGCTGAGGTGATAGTCATTGTCACGCACATCCTTGAACGCTAGCAAGGTTCTTGGCGCCTTAGGCGCATATAGGGCGTCCTCTACCCGAATCTCAGTGCCATTTGGCAGTAAGAATTGAGCAGTGCCACGACCCTTAATTACGGGTCCAGTTCCTGTCATCGTAGATAACGACGATTCTCTTGGCGTAAAATCCGAAAACAATTGCCGATTCCTCAGAATCGTGTGAGTTGTTGCACAATCCAACAAACACTCAATCTCGCCTTGATACATCTACAAAAACAATGTAACTTGAATCAATAGTCTACTTTAGACTTTGGCGAACACTTTAAAGTAAGTGTACTGAAACAATATATCATCACAAAAATGAAGTGCATTAAGGCCAATAACATAGCCATGGCAACGACAACACTTGAGAGAAAGATATAAGCCGCATTTTAATCACCGAGTATCAACAATGATAATCATAGCCTAGGTCAGAGATTGAGACCGGACACCGTCGTAGGTGGCGTGGCCGAGCCAAGGCCGAGGCCAAGGCAAAGGCCGGGGCCAAGCCAAAGCCGAAGCTGTGGTAAGGCCAAAGCGACCCAGAGGCCGAGCCGAAGCAAGGCGGGTGGTGAGAATCGGTCAGGCATTGAGGCAATGCGATGCGACGGTTGAGCTAAATCCGAAGCATGGCGAGTCCGAAGACACTTCGTTGCCGAGCCATTGATGCAAAAGTTGCATTTGTTCGATAGGCTATCGATTGTTGGTTTCAAAAAAAGACGGATTCGGTGTTGAGCCAATCTGGCGAATGGCCATGGCGAGTAAGGCCTAGCGAGTCGCGGCCAAGCGCTTAGGCTTTGGCGAGCGAGGCATAGCGGATCGCAGCCAAGTTGGCGAATCGCGGATCTCAGATCAGTTGGCGAATAGACATGGCGAGCGAGGCCTGGCGGATCGCGGCCAAGTTGGCGGATAGCGGATCGCGGATCGCGGATCTCGGATCGCGGATCGTGCATCGCGGCTCGCGGATGGCGTATCGCGTATCGCGGCTCGCGTATCGTGGCTCGCGGATGGCGTATCGCGGCGCGCGGATCTCTCCTTTTGTCTTTGTGATTTTTTTCGGATATGAGTTAACATCACCAGAATTTTGGTGAACTCAAAATGATTATGCCATTGAGAATTGGACGTATTGAACCAATTTTGCTTTCAGGGATGTAAAAATCTCAAATCATTCGTAGAATAAGATAGATTTTGTTGATGACAACTCAAAAAATACATCAAGGTTGTTCTAAATAGAACGACTTATCGAACAAAGTCGTGATTTATTGACTATTCTGTCAAAATAACAATCAAAATCAAACTTGAACACGTATCTCATGACCTAAGTCAAATACTTATTCATAGTCTGGAGTATCATACTCCTGAGTCCTACGTTTCTTGGTAGGTTGGAAGTCATCGATGGCGAAGTTCGTATTTTCCTCATCGTATACTTCTTCCTCAAAGTCTCCTACATAGTGTGCTTCTTGTTCTATGTATTGTTTGTGTTTCTTGTAAGCGGCTTGAATATCTCTGCTTGCTATGCAATCGCGTTGGAGATGATTCGTAGAACCACATTTGAAGCAAGGAGCCGAAGCATTGTTCGGCGGATGGCCACCACGCCTGGGACCGGAACCAAAACTGTTCCTCCCTCTGGGAGCGGCGGCTCTGCCATCATCCCTTGTCCAAGAAAGCGGTCGGCCACGGCCGACGCCTCTTCTCCCTCCTCGTCCGCCACGTATTGCTCTTGGCGTACGTGGTGGCGGTGCTTGACGTTCATGAGGTTGATGCTTCTGCTTAAAAGCTTTACCACGGGCTTGATGAGATTCCGCAATGAATTTCGGTCCTCGAGGCCTCTTATTGGTGGTAAGAATCAACTCATGGTACCTCTCCTTTCTTTGAAGCACATTCATCAAATCGCTGAAGGTTTTGATAGTGCCTTTCTCGCGGAGATCGCGGTACTGATGCGACAACATGGACGCAGATTCTGGGAACGTCGTGAAAGTCTTCTCCATCATATCATCATCGGTCTTTTCGACCCCACAAAAGCTCAAATCAGATTGCAAGTTTAGCATAGTCTGATGATATTCCTGGACGGAATCAAAATCCAGTAAGCGGATTTGCTCCCAATCAGACATGAGGTCTGGGAGTTGTGCGTCATGCACATTGTCGAAGCGGTCCTTGAGGATATCCCATAGCTCTTTGGGATCAGTTTTCCTCAGGTATTGCTTCTTGAGCGTTGGATGGATATGGCGCCTGAGAAACATCAGGGCTTGTGCTTTCTGTTCAGGAGAAGCGTGTAAGCTTTCATCCTCAGGAGGGTTGATGGTGGCAGTAAATCTTTTACCAATGAAAGTGTTCTCAACATCTGAGACCCACCTCTTGTATTCCTTGCCTTGGACATCCAAGATGTCAAATTCTGGACGCTGAGTGTCAGCCATCTACAGAACACAAACAGGGAGACGTTAGTATGTTTGAATACTAATCAAGTTTGATTGTTCTTTTAGAACAGTGCCAAGATATATCATGGTCACATAAATCGATGCTTAACGTGACTTCAAGTCACAATCGATATCTTCCCTTTGTTTTCTTTCCAAAAAAGAATAATACGTTATGGTTCACAGTGACATCACAGTCACAAGCATAACGGTGGCCGGTAACATCACAGTTACCCCAATAAACGTTGGCACCGGGGTGACTAAATCCCCGTATGCCGTCCCGAGAAGCGATAGAATCGGGATGAAGAAGCAGGGACACGGAAAGGTCCCGGAAGAAAACAAAACCCAACTATTGAAATTTTCATAAGCGGGAACGTTTATAAAAATATTTACCTCTTCAAGAGAAGCTTGATCAAACGAAACTTGACTCTTGGGGAAGCTTGTTTTCTTCGATTTTTCTTGATTTCTTCTCAACCACGAATAAGGGTTCGCGGATCGCTTGCTTGGCTTGCGAGCAATTTTGATCTTCTGGTGGATGCGTGCAAAAAGTAGCACGCAAGGGAGAGCTGCTGGCGAGCGGGTTGTCTGCCTAGAGGCAGAGGAGAAGTAGTACTCGAAGGTACAAAGCGGCAGGCGAGCAGCGCAGATGCTGCTGAGAAGAGGCCGACGGTGCCGAAGGGAAGAATCGGCGGCCGACGGTAGGTTAGGGTTTCGAAAAAAAAATCGGAATTAGGGTTTCTAGGGCTTATTAGACGGGAGGCTAGAGCAATGTGCTGATAACGTGTTGTAGGAGAAATAGATTGATAAATCTCTCTGTCTTTATTCATTGATAAGGAGGCCTTTATATAGGCATTACATCAAGTATCCCTGGCGAACAGGGATTCCCTATCTAATAGAGTATCTAGACTATAAGTCTTATTAGGACAAGACACACCACGGAAGTTACGGAGTTAACCTTCCTTGAACAAACCTATAATTAAATTACAAATAATATCTTTGAAGTTGTCTTATATGCTCCTGCATCAGACTCCCCTGGTTGGAAAGAATTCGTCCTCGAATTTAAACATTGATTGAGGAAAATCCTGGCAAAGTCGTTCATTGCTTCAAATTGAGTAGTTTGCCATTGAATTTTTCCCTTCCAAATAAATAGATATTTGGAATAAATGCTTAATCTTGATTCCATAAATTTTCTCTTCACCATTAACTTTGTAATCCCAAAACTTCTCCGATCACCCTTGATCTGATTGATGAGATGAACTAAAATTTTGGGAATCTCCATAAGGAATGAATTAACTCGAATGAAGTCAACAAAATTATGCATAATATCCTTCCGCCATATTGACTCGAGTGTGTCTTCATTGACATCTTCATCTTCCAATCTTTCCTTACCATCACCAACTTCACAATCTTCGTAATCATCATATCTCGGTGGTTTATCAAAATCTATGAAACTATTTTTTTCTTTTTCTGGAAATAACTCTTCAACAAATGGAAAATTATAGATAGTGGACTTACAATCGGGGTAGTTGAAAGTACTATGTCCCTCTTCATCAGACTCACACAATGGAGCGCACTTATGAACAGGGTCAATGCATATCTCCCCGTCGGAACCATCACTTTCTTGGTAGAAAGTTTCGATGCGATCAATACGTTGATGATAAGTGGTAACATTTCCATCCCCGTCGGAACTCTTACGACCCCGTCGTCGAGCTTCGATGAGATCGATACGCACCTCAAGTTGCTTAAGCATCCTTTTGATTTCAGTCATGTCATTGTTGAGGTCACGACCCTCCGTTCTGAAACATCCCCTTCTTCGCCCAATCTGAGACATGGAATCCACCAAACTCTCCCAGAGCTCTAATACCAACTTATGGGGATCAGAGTACCGAACACGGGCCTCCAACAATCACTCAACAGACACCAGAAATAAGGATAAGCGAACTCATAAAACATGGCAAATCCATGCCACAAATAAACTGATTATATTCATAAAATATAAGATTCCTAATAACTATTACAATACCCATATATATAGGGTTTACAAAACTAATTAGAGATTAAGTAGGCCTAGGTTAGAATGGAAAACTAATTAAATGTAATTCCTAAATTAAATGTAAAAAGATACCCTAAGAATATCTAACTAATGAAATATAAAAAATTACAACCTAAAATTAAATTAAAAATAATATCTTTAAAGAACATCAGATTTGCTTGCAACTTATAGTGGTTCCAACTCAAATTTTGTGGAATGATCTGTTTGCATCTAATGAAATATCTAAATGGAGTGTGCATATGCATCGCATGTGTGCCCGTTGCTAGTATCTAATAGAATTTCACTAATTTTGTTTTAAATAAGTAAATAAACAAAATCTAGGGGGAGAGAAAAACAAACCCTATCATATTCTACAACTTATCAGTTCATCATCAGCGGCCTGCAATTGCTGGTCTTGATGGGAACGACGACTCGCTTATCAGTTCATCCTTAACATAAGATGTAGTTGATGGATGCAAGAGAATCAAAAGTAGGCGAATGAATTTAGCAGGAAAGATGTGTCTGGCCAAGGTATGTGGATCAGCGACTTAGTTTATAAATATGATCTTCATCACATTCTCGTTTGGCTGTTTTATATTCCATTTAACTTCGGAATCCCTCCATTTTAGTCTTGTTTTGGTCTTTTTTTTCTTCTTCTGTTGTTGGTGTATGGTAGATCGTTTGACATGCATGTATGGTCTTTATGTGGGGTGTATATGGCGATATTGTTACTTGATTCTAGTTTTGTAACTTCATCATAGCCAACTCTGCTCAGAAGCAGCTCATAAAACTGATCTTTTACTATTTTTTCATAAGCTTGGTGTTAAAAACATTTTGTCTTTAGACGAGAGTGAGGAATAAAACCTTTAAAATTTAGAACCTACTTCCCCAATTTCCAGATAGAATCAAAACCATAGAGCTGAAATGGGCCTGAATCAGAACACATCAATAGTAAATACAGATAAAATCCCACACCATACAAACTCTACAATATCCTTGCTTGTTTCAATGGAAAAAGGGAACATTTGATATTGCTCCAAGTAGCAGAGGTTCATATGCACAGAGGGAATAAGTATAAGACAGTAGCACACTCTTGATTCAGTTTCATCAGGTAGTTTAACCATTAAGAGCAAGCACTTCCCCACATGTTATCGTAGATATTGAATTCGACAAATGCAATCTTCGAGTTGAGAGGTGTTGTGAAACTTGCTTCATAGTTGGACGAGATTGTGGTCTGGAATTTAAGCATGCAAATGCTGTATTCACAATCGAGAGCACTTCCATTGCAACTTCATGTGTAGGAGAGGAAATGCGTTGGTCCAAAACATCCAGAACTGGCACTTGATGGGCTGCTAATGCAGCTGATGCCGGTGTTGATGACGATGATAAAGATGAGAAAAAATCCCCGGGATGCCTCCCCATAACTATTTCCAGTGTCACTACTCCAAAGCTATAAACATCGCATTTCTCATTCACTTCCATAGTGTAAGCAAGCTCTGCTCACAAAATTCAAACTCTTAGCAAGGCCAGAACTAGTACATACATAGAACTATCAAATTAGTAAATGCTTAAACAAATTATAAAACAACATTCAGTAATGATTGGATTCGAACAGAGTAGTTATGACCATGGATGAAAATAATTGAGTGTTAAATCATTATAAATAATAGATAGAGATCACTATTACCTGGTGCCACATATCCATATGTGCCTGCAAGGGCAGTCCAATTAGCCGAGTCTGGGTTTAAGTACTTTGCAGTGCCGAAGTCTGAGACGCAAGCTTCATATTCAGAGTCCAGCAATATGTTCCTGCTCGATATGTCACGATGCACAATTGGTGGCACGCAGTCATGGTGCATGTAAGACAAGGCATAAGCTACGCCTTTCACAATATTCACCCTTTTATCCCATCCCAGTTCCTTAACTTCGTCATCTTTGCTCAGAATGGTGGCCAAGCTACCTCTTTCTAGATATTCATACACCAAAAATGAGTGTCGTTGATGCGAACAAAAACCTAGAAGCTTCACAATGTTTCGATGCCGTATATCAGTTAATGCCCTTATTTCAGTCAGGAAATCCTTCTGAAGATTCTTCTCATCACTGCACAGCAGATGAAGTTTCTTCACAGCCACCACTCTGTTTGTAGATGACAACTTTGCTATGTAGACGCTTCCATGTCCTCCTTTCCCGATACAATACATGGGATCAAAATCTTCTGTTGCCTTTATGATTTCCTCATGCATCAACTTGCCATCAAAATTTAATCCTGAAGGAGAAATCTCGACATCCATGTCGTTTTGCTCCATAGGTTGATCCTTCTTTTTTCTTTTCGCTAGAAAAGCAAATACAAAGACAACAAGTAGAAGTGCAAGTGCTCCTAGAATTGGGATGATAGTTAGAAGTATCAATCTGTGATCCTTCTTTGAACTACTTTTATTGCAGGATTGCAAAAGCGGAACATTGCCACATAATCCTTTGTTCCCTTGTAATACCTCTGGAGGAGCATTTTCAAATGCTTTGTTGTTGGGAAGGGGACCTTCCAAGTCATTGTAGGATATGTCAACATAGGATAATCCGCGCATGCCTCCAAAACTTGTTGGTATGACACCAGAAAGATTGTTGTGGGAAAGGTTGAGGATCTCCAGACTCTCCATATTGCTCATTTCTGCTGGTATCTTACCTTCAAGTGAATTATGACTCAAGTCTAGCTCGGACGCATGATCTAACTTCCCCAACTGGAATGGGATACCTTGTCCGAGCTCATTGTTGCTCAAATTCAAGTACGTTAATCTGAGAAAGTTCCCTAGAATGCTTGGAATTGACCCATTTAGTTTGTTAGAGGATAGATCAAGGTATTCTAGACCCATAAAGGAATTAAATTCTAATGGTATACTACCTGATAGTTGATTGCCATTCAACATCAGCTTCAGCAAAAATGTCAATCTTCCAAGGTCCTTTGGAATCATTCCAACTAAACGATTTGAAGAAAAATCCAGTTCTTGGAGTTGGATTGCATTTCCGAGTTCAGGTGGTATACTACCGGTAAGGTTGTTTCCCGCCATTAGTAGTGTTGTTAACTGCAGGCATTGTCCCCAGTTAGGCGAGATTTCACCGTAGAAGTTGTTGTGGCTGAAATCTATATAAGCAAGATTTGGAAACACACCCAAGTCTTGAGATATATTGCCTGTCAATTGGTTCCCTCCAAGACGAACTCTACGTAAGCTCTTACATGCTTTCAAGCTTTTGGGGATTGGCCCAATAAAGTAGTTATCTCTGATAGAAAATTGTGTGAGTGATCCACCTTTGCAGAGGTTTTCAGGCAGATAACCAACAAATTGATTATCACCCAATTGCAAGTTAGTCAACTTTTTCTGATTTCCTAATCCTTTGGGGATTGAGCCAGAAAGTTGGTTGCCTAAGAGGTTTAAGTATTCCAGTTTGCTCAAGTTTCCAAAGGAAGTGGGAATTGAACCCGAAAGATTGTTGTCGAACAGGCCTAATTCCACAAGAGACTCTAAATTTCCTAGTTCAGAAGGGATAGTGCTAGACAGTTTGTTCCCACCGAGATAGAGATTTGTAAGGCTTGTCAGATTGCCTAGTATTTTTGGAATTGAACCACTGAGTTGATTGTCACTCAATCCTAGAGCCAACAGAGATCTTAGGTTCCCTATATATTGAGGAATAGTTCCAGAAAGTTCATTCACACCGAGATAGAGATTGGTAAGGTTTGTCATATTGCCTATAGATGTTGGGATTGAACCGTTTAGTTGGTTAGCAGAAAGATCAAGATAGACCAGGCTGGAGAGGAAACTGATTTGAGGTGGGATAGCATCAAAGAGTTTATTCATGCTCAAGTCAAGATATTCGAGATTAGGGAAAGACAAGAATGACAACTCTCGGAGCGTACCTTGTATACCAGAATTGGTAAGATTTATCCTGCTGACACTTCCAGCAGTGTTGCATGAGATACCAGCCCAAAAGCATGGACTTGCATTTTTATTGCTGGGAAGGTAACTCCACGAGGTGATATTGTTCAGTGTTTGGTTCAAAAGGCTCTCTTTCCATTTGAGAAGAGCCTTCGCTTCTGTAGAAGCAAAAGCTACATGGTTGGGAGATAGAACTAGATGAAGATACAATATTAGGCAATATGCTAGCAGACATGGTTTATCATAACAGGATGAAGAACTCATGGTGTTCTCTTTCTTTCTGGTTTAAAAAATCTCACGACTTTTGTTCGAGTGTAAAGGATTGAACTTATACCAATTACTGAATTATTAGGAGCTGTTGTTCAGATTGGAAAAGTCTTTAGATGTCTCTTTCTTTCAGTTTTGTTTCTATATATACTATAAAAAACAGTTTGCAAAAGACCTTTGGAATAGAAGTTGTTAAGTGAGCTGCTTCATTCAACACAACTACAGCATTAGAAGCAGCAAATCTGGACTTTCTTCCTGACAAGATCTCTGCATTAATGTAGTTGTATTGTATGACTTATAGTTTGTAAGTTTCATACAAACCTCTACTATTGTATTCTCCTTTCATACTTAGCTATAGGTTAATCTGTACTACTATAAATATCCTCCAGATTGGAGAAGAATGAATCTAATTATACCATACCTATTCTTAAGAGAAGTTTGTGTCTTTTTGCTCTTTTATCTCTAAAGTCTTAGCAAATTTCCAGCTTTCTCATTTCATTTTATGGAACTGAAAATGACACAGAGATGAGCGGAAGATTTTTCTGGTGTCTGAAGATTTTGATCCCCACATAATAATGATAGATCAATGAGAAGGAAGTGCAGACTAATCAACTGTTTTGACTTTTGATTTTTCTCTGAAATTTGTTCATTGTTGATCTAAAGTCGTACGTCTGAAATTATTCAAATTAATATTTATTTACTCAAAATACTGATCTATTGAAGCTTTTAACTTTTAACACCTTATCCTTCAAAGTGATGAAGAACATGCAGAACTGTTCTAATTCCTCATTCAATCTCTCTTTTTTTTTTTGTTTGGCCGTTGCTTAGATGAAATTTTATGGTCGAAGCTCGCAAACCTCTTTGAAAAATAATGTTCCCTTCAACTGGGGGTGAGGTTCACTTTCCAATCCTTCTCTAATGTATTTCTGTAATTTATCTTCGTCACATTTTTGGAGTACAGTCAGTTGCATTTTCATTCATCTCTTAGTTTTTGATACAAGTATTTACATTAGTAAATTTGAGACATAGAATCCGAATGAAGGAGTATAAGATACCAGATTCTTCCAACTTAACAAATATATTACCTAATTCTATAAAGAAAAAATTAAAATGAAAACATTGTAAGAGCTACAAAAGTTCATCTGCTATAACAGAACACACAGATCATACTTGCAGAATAGCAGATCAGATACAATAGGAAATCCTTGCCTTTTATATCTGAGCTATCACAGAAGTAGATAAAGTACAATACAATCAGAAAATATGTTTGATAGCATTCATTCCACTAAAGAAAAGAGGTATACAACATGGACAGAATTACACAGAAGACAGAAGCACATCTTGATTCACAATATTCTTCAGGTACTCAAATCATTACAAGCAAGCAATTCACCACATGTTAGCTTAGTAATTGGATCTAATTGGATCTAACAAATGCAGTCTTCTAGTTGAGAGGTGTTGAGAAACTTGCATCATTGTTGGACGAGATTGAGGACTGGTATTCAAGCATGCAAATGCTACCTTCACAAGAGTAACAACTTCTCCTGCAACTTCATGTGTGGGAGAGGAAATGCGTTGGTCCAGAATATCCACAACTGGCATTTGACGGGCAGGCAATGCAGCTGATGATGATGCTGAAAACGATGATAAAGATGAGAAAAATTCCCCTGGATGCCTTCCCATGACTATTTCCAGTGTCAGCCCCCCAAAGCTGTAAACATCGCATTTCTCATTCACTTCCATTGTAAAAGCCAGCTCTGCTCAGAGGAAAACTCGTGATGAAGAAATCTATTCCCCTAAAACATACATGTTGTACGAGGTGAAGGAAAAAGAGCAGGACAGTTTATTTGTTTGAAATTTTTGGAAAAACATAACAATGTAAAAAGAAAATATTACGTAAAAGATTCGTTTTGTTAAGTCTGTAAGGGGATGTACCTAAAAACAAAAAAACATTAGAAGGTTCAAAGCAAAAAAGAATAGAGAACAACAAAGTTACCTGGTGCTATATATCCATATGTGCCTGCAATGGTTGTCCAATTAGCTGAGTCTGGGTTTAAGAACTTTGATATTTTCGGTCCGAGCTCGGGTTTGAATATTTTTAAGCCCGAAAGCCCGGCTCGGCCCGACTTTGTATATATATATATAAAAAAAAAAAAAATTATCAGAAAGTTTTTCTCTTCTTCTGTTCTCAACCACAGCCGCCGCCCCCCTCTCTCTCTGTACGACCCTTCTCTCCTCTTCTTCTTCTTCTCTTTTTCTCTTCTTCTCTTCTTCTGTTCTCAACCACCCTCCCTTCTCTCTCAGCCCCCCTCCTCTTCTTCTCTCAACCCCTACCCCCTCCTCGTCTCAAGCCCGACGACGACCTCACCTCTCCTCCGACCGCATCGCCGATCTCCTCCCCGCACAGCCCCCAGCCAACTCCAGGTCTCCGCCGACCCTCCCGTCGTGGCGCCCCCCCGCTTCGCCTCCTCTCCGATCGCCTCTCTCTGGCCACGCCAAGCCCGAAAAAACCCGAAAACCCGGCTTGGCCCGTCGGGCTCGGGCCCGGGCCGGTCCTCGACTTCAAAAAAACCCGGCTCGGCTCGACCCGAGAGGTTCGGGCTTTGGGTCGGGCTTTGTGATTTTTGGGCTCGGCCCGGCCCGCGCCCACCCCTACTACCAGTTATGTTGTTACCCGCAATTAAGAGGGTTGTTAAGCGTGAACATTGTCCCCAGTTGGTTGAGATTTCACCATGAAATCTATTGTGGCTTAGATCTATGAAACTAAGATTAGGATAGACACCAAAGGCTTGAGATATATCACCTGTCAATTGGTTCTCTTCAAGAAAGACTCTAAATAAGCTTCTGCATTGTGTCAAGCTTTTAGGGATTGAGCCAGTCAAATAGTTGTTGTTTGCAGAAAAATTTGTGAGTACTCCACCTTGGCAAATATTTTGGGGCAGATTACCAACAAACTGATTATAACCCAACCGCACTTTAGTCAACTTCATATGATTTCCTAATTGGTTGGGAATTGAGCCAGAAAGTTGGTTGTGCAAGAGGTTCAAGATTTCCAAGTTTCTCAAGTCTCCAAAGGAAGTGGGAACTGGACCAGAAAGTCTGTTGTTTCCCAAGCTCAATTCCACAAGATTCTTTAAATTCCCTAGTTCTATGTGGATGAAACCAGAAAGTTTGTTCTGTCCAAGGTAGAGATACCAAAGGCTGGTCAATTTTCCCACTGTTTCTGGAATTGAACCATTGAGTTGATTATCAATCAAACCTAGAGTTCGAAGATATTTTAGGTACCCTATCTCTTTAGGAATAGAGCCTGAAAGATTATTATCACCGAGATAGAGATCGGTAAGGCCAGTCAGATTGCATAGTGTTGTTGGAATGGTGCCAGACAGTTTATTTGTATCGAGCGCTAGATTGGTGAGGTTGGATAAATTACCTAGTGATGTCGGAATTGAACCAGTGAGTTGATTGTTGCTCAACTCTAGATCTACCAGGGATTTCAAGTTCCCAATCTCAGTAGGAATAGTGCCAGATAGTTTATTATTAAAGAGATATAGAACTGTAAGGTTGGTCAAATCACCTAGAGATGTCGGAACTGAACCAGTGACTTGATTGTTGCTCAACTCTAGATCTGTTAGTATGGAAATATTGGCAATCTTTGTCTTGAACAAAAAGGCTCATGATGATTAAAGAGATAAAGCCCTGATCAAGAAAAGCCCATGTTGAAGGCCCATTTAAACACTCAGGTATAAAACATGCATATACATTTCATGAGTGTCTGTTTTAGGATATGACTTTGTCTGCTATCCTAAAACTTCTGTACTGATTTTAAAATCATTAAACAGAAGATATTTTCTTGGTTAAGAAAATATCTTTTACTTTTGAAAAGTCTTTGGAACTTTGAAACAAAAATATCTAGCTTCATTTAATGATTCATTAAGTGCCTCATTAAATGAAATAGTGTTTATGTTCCCTCTTAACCATGCTTCATTAATGAGAGAAGAAGTGTCTCACTTTGCTTCTTGCTCTTGATCATTACGGTCTGACATTATCATAACCACTGTGCTCCTTTTAGGCCGTTCTATTGGCTGCTTCTATGTTCCCATGAAGCCTCACTCAAGCCTATATAAAGGAGGCAAACCCCTCCTTGTATGGGTGTCTCATATATCATTTATTGTGAAGAGTATTTATGATAAGTTCAGGTCTGTATGTTTGTGTGTTTGTTTGTTAAGGTTTATACCTCTGATATTGTTTCTTGTCAAGCTCCAAGTTATACGTGTGTTATAACCTTGTGAGTTTGATCAAAAACTCTTTGAAAACTCATATTGCATTTGCATACCATTTGTGGAAGCTTGGTGATGCAATCAGTCCATGAAGTGTCCTGAGTAGATTTAGCAAAGTGTTGCTAAGATCTTGTGTGGAACTTCTGTTTATTTTGCTTATGAACAAATACTCTTGAGATAAGCTAGGTAGGTCTGTCAAGAGACTAGGATAGTCTGAGACGGGATAGAAACGTGGTTTCGTATCCAGTAGATGCTACAAGCTTGTAATAAGTATTGTGTGATTTATAGTGCAAAGTTTTGCTCTCCAAGAGGTGGGAGCACGCAGTTTTTCTCCTTGTTATCAAGGTTTCTGCGAATAAAAAACATCATTGTGTTATTTATATTTCATGCAACTTTACATTTGATAATCGTATGATTGTGATTCAGGATAGTAAACTCTATTACTATCCTTGAAACCAATTTGAAGCGAAAAAGTTGCAAGTTGTCCTATTCACCCCCCCTCTAGGACCTTCAAGTGGTATCAGAGCAGCCACTGGCTGTGCTGGTGAGATCCTGTTAGAGGGGAGAATGGAACATCGTTTCTCACCTTCTGTGAATCATCCCCCATATTTTGATGGAAAGGATTATTCACAATGGAAGGTTATGATGACCACCTTCCTCATTTCCCAAGATGATGGGAAACAGTGGGCTGTAGTTGAGGATGGCTGGTCCTATCCTACGACCACTTCTGATGATGGTTTAGTTTTACCAAAACCAAAGAATCAGTTATCTGATGATGAGAAAATATTGTCAAGAATGAACACCAAGGCACTGAATAGTCTGTTCATGGCGGTCTCAAGCGACGAACGTCGTAGGATTCTTCATTGTCCGTCTGCTAAGCTAGCATGGGAAGCTCTTGCCACTACCCATGAAGGTAATACAAAGGTAAAGGAACAAAAACTTCTTTCCCTTCAGCATGCATTTGAAGAAATGAAAATGGATGATGATGAAACAATTGATGAGTTTCATGGGCGCATGTTAAATATTACAAATCAATGTTATTCTTTAGATCACCCCATTGAGTCTTCAAGAATGGTCAAAAAATTTCTTCGTAGTCTCACACCCATGTTTGAAAACAAACAAGTAGCCATTGAAGAAGCTAGAGATTTGAATACGTATTCTCTTGATGAGTTGGTTGGAAATTTAAAAAACTTTGAGGCAACAAAGAAAAAACCAAAGAAAGAAAAATCACTTGCTTTCTCTGTGGTAAGAGAAGAAGATGAAAGATCTTCTGATAATGCTGACTGTAGCATTGATCAGTTTGCCTTTCTGACCAGACAGTTTGAGAAATTTTTGAGAAACAAGAAACCTTCTGGTTTTTCTCGAAATTTTTCCAAAGGGTCATCTTCATCGTCTAGGCTTCCTAGAAATAGTGACTCCTCTGCTGATAGAGTTTTCAAATCAAAACCTACTCAAAGAAATGATAAATGTTTTGAATGTGGTGGGGTAGGTCATAGGGCTATGGAGTGTCCTACAAGGAAAAATAGAGAGAGAAAGTCTCTTAAAGCCACTCACAGTGATTGTGAGTCTGATCACTCCTCAAATTCTGAGGATGAGAAGGAAACTGTGGCCTTTGTTGCATCTGTCATGTTTGAGGAGTCAGATGATGATGATGATAATGATATTCAGAATAAATATACTCAGTTATGTACTGCCTCAAAATCAATGTTAGAAAAAGTCGAGTTTTTGTCTAAAGACTTAAAGATCTGTGAGGAAAGTAATCTTGGTTTGCAGAAGAAGTTGCAATCCCGGAAGGTTAGATGGTTGTCAAAAAGGGTAGAGTTTGAAACTGAAATCACATCTCTTCAAAAAGAATTAAAATATCAAACGCATCTTGCAGAAATCATATCTTCTGAAAAAATTGTCCTTGAACAGGATTTTCTTGAATTAAGAGATCTCTTTGATAAGTTTTCCATTAGTTCAGAAAAATTAAGCAAAATTATAAAAATGGGAAAGTTGTGCAGAAACAAAGAAGGAGTGGGGTATGTAGAGGGACAATCCTCTAATACTGCTGGACAAACAGTGTTTGTCCAAAGCATAGAACCCACTGAAATTGCACCAGTGTCTGATTCAGAGTCTGAATCTGAACATGAGCCCAATCCCATACCAGAGGTCAAACCCGTTGAAACTGTTAGATCAATAAAAAAGTTTGTTCCTGTCTGCCATCATTGTGGCAAGCGTGGTCATATTCGACCTTTCTGTAGGGATTTGATAAACAGTCAATCTGAGTCTAGTAACACTCGTAGTAGTGAATTAATCACTTCTTTTCAAACCTCTTTGGAGAAATCTTTTAAAGAGTTTGCTAAGATTGCCCAGGGACTATCTATCCCTAATTCTGACATTGCAAATAGGCAGTCTTATCAAGGTAGAGGAGGTGGATTGAGATCACAAAGGACTAGATATCCTATAGCACAAAAACCTTGGGATCTTTGTGGACGTGACTCTGATGATGAGGAAAAACCAGTGTGTTTTCTCAGTCAAGTATCCTTCGACTCAATATCAGAGGATAGAATCATTGCCATATGTAATGTGGCTCTCACAGCCTTTTCAGCTAGACGTTCTGATTCATGGTATATTGACAGTGGCTGTTCCATGCATATGACAGGTGATCCTAAATGGTTCATCTCTAGAGATGAAAACTTTCCTATTGGATGTGTCACGTTTGGTGATGGGGCAAAATCAAAAATCATTGGAAAAGGGATAGTTGATGCCCCTGGTATCCCACTTTTGAAAAATGTGCTTTTGGTAAAAGGTCTAGAAGTGTGTCTTTTAAGTGTGAGTCAAATTGTTGATGAACATGACTCCGTTACTTTCGATAAATCAAAATGTGTTATCCTTGATGGTAAAGGAAAGTGCATCATGAAAGGAATGAGAACAAGTGATGAGTGTTATTGTATTCATGCTAAGGAACCATTTGTTCCTCATCTCTGTTTTCGATCTATGGTTGCCGAGGACACACTAGATCTGTGGCACAGGCGCATGTGTCATTTGAACCACCAGGATATTGTCAAGCTCTCTTCAAAGGATGGAGCTCGGGGTCTTCCAAAACTTACTGGAAAGCCGTCAGGTATGTGTGAGGAGTGCAAGACAGGTAAGCTTACTAAATCTCCCCATGTTTCTCTAAATGCTCAATCTACTTCAAACATTCTTGAACTCCTTCATATGGACTTAATAGGACCTGTTGATACTGCAAGTATAAATGGCATGAAATATGTTTTGGTAATTGTCGATGATTTTTCACGATTCACGTGGGTAAAATTCTTGACCTCTAAATCTGAAACCTTTCAAGAATATCTTGTGTTTTACAAAAAGGTGTCAAATGAGAAAAAGCATGAAGATAAGCATGTGGTTAGAATTAGATCTGATCATGGCTCTGAGTTTGATAACTCAAAGTTTGATGAATTTTGTGATGAGACCGGTGTACATCATGAATTTTCTGCTCCTATCACTCCCCAACAAAATGGGATTGTTGAAAGGAAAAATCGTGTATTAGTTGAAATGTGCAGAGTAATGCTTATCTCTTCTGGCCTCCCACACTCTTTTTGGGCTGAGGCGTTTAACACTGCATGTTATACTTTGAATAGAGTTGTTTTCAGGTCTGGAACTATCAAAACTCCCTATGAGATCTGGAAAGGAAGAAAGCCAAGTGTGGCTCATCTGAAGGTTTTTGGATCTCCTTGTTTCATCTACAAAGACAGAGAATATCTAATCAAGCTAGATGCTCGATGTGATAAGGGAGTTTTTCTTGGTTATGCATTAAATAGCAAGGCATATAGAGTATATAACAAAGTCTCATGTAAATTTATGGAGACTGTAAATGTGGCTATAAATGATGGTCTTGTTTGTACTCACAAATCTGGGTGCGTTCCTGAACAGGTAAACTCTCCCAGTGTACCCACAAGGGAACTTGAACCTGTGATCATCACGCCAGAAAAATCGTTTTCAGATGAAGAAGGAAGTGACCCTGCAGAAGGCAGGATGGATGAGTCGCTTGTTATCCAGACTCCTCATCGAACTGGAAAAAGACAAGTTGAGAAAGATCATTCTCTTTCTGACATTATTGGTAAGATAGATGAACCAAGAAAGACCAGAGGTAAGGCAACCCAGTTGGTAAGCAATTTTGTAGTGTTCAATGGTTTTCTTAGTGTTCATAGACTTAGCATAAATGAAGTCTCCCACTATGGTTTTGTATCGCATATCGAGCCTAAAAATATCAAAGAAGCCTTGAATGATGTTGATTGGATAAATGCCATGCAAGAAGAGCTAAACCAATTTGAGAAAAGCAAGGTCTGGTATCTTGTACCTAGACCCCAAGGGAGAAATGTTATTGGCACTAAATGGGTGTTCAAAAACAAATCTGATGAGAAAGGTATAATAACCCGAAACAAGGCTAGACTTGTTGTTCAAGGCTACTCTCAAATTGAGGGTCTAGATTTTGGGGAAACCTTTGCCCCTGTGGCAAGAATGGAATCAGTTAGGCTTCTCTTAGCCGTTGCTTGCTACCTAAAATTAACTTTGTTCCAAATGGATGTCAAGAGTGCATTTTTGAATGGTATTCTTGAAGAAGAGGTTTATGTGGAACAAGCACCAGGATTTCAAAGCCTGTGTTATCCTGAGCATGTTTATAGGCTTGATAAGGCTCTTTATGGGCTTAAGCAAGCACCTAGGGCCTGGTATGAAAAACTATCCACTCATCTAATTAAAAATGGATATGTTAGAGGTTCGATTGATATGACTATGTTTGTTAAAACAACCTCAGTAGATATGATTATTGCACAAATATATGTTGATGATATAGTCTTTGGTTCCACCTCACATTCTATGATAAATGAATTTTCTGATCTTATGAAGAAAGAATTTGAGATGAGTCATCTTGGGAAGTTGAATTTCTTCCTAGGTCTGCAGGTTGTGCAGGGAAGTGATGGATTGTTCATAACTCAGGCTAAATATGCCAAAGAACTTGTGAGAAAATTTGGGATGGAAACATCATCTGCTGTTCAAAATCCAATGGGGACAAGCTGCAAAATCAGTGCTGATTTGGATGGGGTAGATGCTGATCAAACTCACTACCGTAGTATGATTGGTAGCTTGTTGTATCTCACTGCAAGCCGTCCTGACATTTCCTTCAGTGTTGGTGTTTGTGCTCGATATCAAGCAAATCCAAAAGAGTCTCATGTCAAAGCCGTGAAACGTATCATAAAGTACATTTCAGGTACATCTGATTTTGGAATCAAATACACTTTTGACACAAATGCTGAAATTGCAGGATACACCGATTCGGACTGGGCAGGTGATGCAAATGATAGGAAGAGCACATCTGGTGGAGCTTTCTTTGTTGGAAACAATCTGGTTTCCTGGCACAGCAAGAAACAAAACTGTGTATCATTATCTACTGCTCAAGCGGAGTACATTGCTGCTGGAAGTGGCTGCACTCAACTTCTCTGGATGAAACATATGCTTGCAGACTATGGATTTCATCAAGGTTTGCTATCCCTCTTCTGTGATAATACATCTGCAATAAATATATCTAAGAATCCTGTGTTGCATTCCAGAACAAAGCATATTGAGATTAGATATCATTTTATCAGAAACTTGGTTGAGGAAAAATTACTTGAATTATCTTTTATTCCAACTGAGCAGCAATTGGCTGATTTGTTTACCAAACCACTTGACAATCTTCGGTTTGTTTACCTTAGAAAGGCTATTGGTGTGGGTAACATGGACTAGTCTCTCCCCTGAAATATGCATATGTAAATAGTTTTATTTTCTGCATTTTTGTGATACATAGTAATGGTGCTATCCCTGAGGAGATTTTGAATGTGTCCTAGGAAGCTGTTATTTTTTCTCTCATAATAGGAGTACTTCCATTTGCATGAATGTGTGCATCTGATGAATCTGATATTCCCTGTGGTCATGTTGATAAATAACATGTCAAGCTATTTGTTCTCCATGGAATATCTTTGTGGGTTATCTGAAATCCAGAATACTGAATTGAAATAAGATTGGGGATTGCATCTGACCAAGCTATTCTGAGTACACATTCTTTGGTCTTACCAAAGGTGGGCAGAAATGTGAATGGTTTTGGTCATTTCAGGAGCTTGAAAAAAACATGACCAGATCATTTTGAGTATACATTCCTTGGTCTCACCAAGGGTGGGCAGAAATATGAATGATTTGGTCAAACCAAAAGAAAAGGGGAGAAAGGAAAAATAAAGTCTATGATCCAAAAACAAGAAAAGTTGAGATCTCTCTGTTAACTGAATCTGAACCATTTACCCCTTGGAGCATCCTTGTTATGCTTAGTGCCCTAAAATCAACTGATTTGGGAGTCATTGGTAAATTCTTCGTTACATAGATCAGTTAGGATCCTTGGAAGACATCCTATCCCTGGATAGTTTTTGAAAAGTTGAGATAGTTTTCTCTCAAAAAATTGGGGTAAAAAGATAAAGATTGTTCTTTACCCAATAAGTCAAGAATTCTCCTACTGAAAATTGCTACATGATCTTATTTCAACTAGTATTTATGGTTTTTACAAGACCCTTGGAAAATTTTCCAACACTTAGCTGACTATGTGACTCTAACTATGGACCATGTATATATATCTGTCTCAGTCATCTGTTCATGGTTATGATGAGTATATCTATTATGTTATAAAAAATATGTGCTTTCTTGAGTGACAATGCCTTGTCTTGTCATAAAAATCAAGGGATTAAATAAATTTTGTTTTATATGCACTCTCATAGGGGGAGAGTCATTATAGTCATGATACTCAACTTTTATGGCTATTTTTGTCCTTGTCTGAAGATTGTGAAAAGGTTTGTGAGCAACTCAAGTGCTCTATTATCTAGTCTCCATGCTATGTGATTATTGATTAACTGACAATGCATGCACTTGTTGCTCAAAAAGATCTTCTACAGGAAAGATTTGGTTGGGTACCGTTTTTGGGAGGAAAAATCTGAGGATGATTAAATTTTTCGGTTATTGAAAAGTGAGTGGGCTTTAATTATGGTTATCATAGACCATCATGGTCTAATCACGTCTGCATGCAGTCTAACCCCTCACTTTTCTCACTTAATCCTTTAACGACTAATATCTTCATCTTATGTCTCCACAATTTTTTCCCAAGAGTTTTTGAATCCAGATTTCACCCATGGAAGATCTCAACTCACCTCCTGAAAGTTTTGAGCCATTTCACTCGGACATGTTTCCGTTGGACTTACCTCCTCTTCAGGTGATCCCTAATTCTCCATCAATCCCTTTTGATGGAGTGCCTGCTTCCGCCGCTGCTACTGCTCCTTCAACAGATCCGAAGGAGCCCACTCTCTCTGAATCACTGGCTGGCATCGCGAGGAAGAGGAAGGCTGATGTGTCGTCTATACATGAAGAAACTGCTGACTCTGATGAGTCTGATGAGTATGTGACTCCAACTGCTGCTGATGAAGAAGATGAGGACACAGACTAGTTCCTTTTACTATATGTTATTTCCTGTTTTATAAAGACATATGTTATGTTTGTGTTTTTGCTAAAACTTTGTTCTCTGTTTCCCTTTGTCCTTCTGTGACAAAAAGGGGGAGAACTACTGCATGTTTGCTTTGATATGTATATATGCATGTTTGTTTAGCTTTGATATGTATATATGCATGTTTGTTTAAAACCTGGTTTTATGATACAAACTTATGATACATACTGCATGTGTTATCCTACTGTTGGGTTATGCATATGTGATATGTGATACATATCCTATCCTGTTGGTTTCGTGTAAAATACTTGGTATTACAGGAAACTCATGTGCTATTCTGAAGTAGTTGTTTTGTTCAAAGAATGCCAAAGGGGGAGATTGTTAGTATGGAAATATTGGCAATCTTTGTCTTGAACAAAAAGGCTCATGATGATTAAAGAGATAAAGCCCTGATCAAGAAAAGCCCATGTTGAAGGCCCATTTAAACACTCAGGTATAAAACATGCATATACATTTCATGAGTGTCTGTTTTAGGATATGACTTTGTCTGCTATCCTAAAACTTCTGTACTGATTTTAAAATCATTAAACAGAAGATATTTTCTTGGTTAAGAAAATATCTTTTACTTTTGAAAAGTCTTTGGAACTTTGAAACAAAAAATATCTAGCTTCATTTAATGATTCATTAAGTGCCTCATTAAATGAAATAGTGTTTATGTTCCCTCTTAACCATGCTTCATTAATGAGAGAAGAAGTGTCTCACTTTGCTTCTTGCTCTTGATCATTACGGTCTGACATTATCATAACCACTGTGCTCCTTTTAGGCCGTTCTATTGGCTGCTTCTATGTTCCCATGAAGCCTCACTCAAGCCTATATAAAGGAGGCAAACCCCTCCTTGTATGGGTGTCTCATATATCATTTATTGTGAAGAGTATTTATGATAAGTTCAGGTCTGTATGTTTGTGTGTTTGTTTGTTAAGGTTTATACCTCTGATATTGTTTCTTGTCAAGCTCCAAGTTATACGTGTGTTATAACCTTGTGAGTTTGATCAAAAACTCTTTGAAAACTCATATTGCATTTGCATACCATTTGTGGAAGCTTGGTGATGCAATCAGTCCATGAAGTGTCCTGAGTAGATTTAGCAAAGTGTTGCTAAGATCTTGTGTGGAACTTCTGTTTATTTTGCTTATGAACAAATACTCTTGAGATAAGCTAGGTAGGTCTGTCAAGAGACTAGGATAGTCTGAGACGGGATAGAAACGTGGTTTCGTATCCAGTAGATGCTACAAGCTTGTAATAAGTATTGTGTGATTTATAGTGCAAAGTTTTGCTCTCCAAGAGGTGGGAGCACGCAGTTTTTCTCCTTGTTATCAAGGTTTCTGCGAATAAAAAACATCATTGTGTTATTTATATTTCATGCAACTTTACATTTGATAATCGTATGATTGTGATTCAGGATAGTAAACTCTATTACTATCCTTGAAACCAATTTGAAGCGAAAAAGTTGCAAGTTGTCCTATTCACCCCCCCTCTAGGACCTTCAAGATCTACAAGGGATTTCAAGTTCCCGATCTCACTAGGAATGACATCTGAAAGATTATTTCTATACAGATAGAGAAGCGTGAGATTTGTAAGAAGACTAATTTGTGGAGGGATTTTCCCAGAAAAATAATTAACAGAGAGATCAAGACGAATGAGTTTCGAGAGGGAACTGATTTCAGGAGGGATGGCACCGAATAATTTATTTTTCTTGAGATTAAGGTATTCGAGATCAGGGAAGGACAAGAAGGAAAAATTATGTAGCGTACCTTGTACACCAGAATTTGCAAGGGATATGCAGCTGACACTTCCTGCAGCATTGCATAAAACACCAGTCCAACAGCAAGGGCTGCTTTCGTTTGCTTTGGAAATGTGGGAAGAATTGGTGGCATTATTAGTACTGGGAAGATACATCCATGAATTGAGAAGCTGGGTTTGATTTTGTAAACTGGCCTTCCATTTCAGAAGGGCTTGTGCTTCAGTAGTTGAATTGGCAGAAGCAAAAGCTAAGTACCTCTGTGATGAACGTAGGTGAGCATACAAGAAAATAAGGCAATAATAAGATTTCATGTTTCTGTGCTCACTTTGTGAGGGTTACCTTGCTTTGCTATATATTTCTACTTCCCTGTCTAGTTTTCCACATTGTTATATTAATCTGACAGCTGCCAGGTCTTTAGAGAATCTTATCTTTTTCAATCTCCCTTTTCTTAATTATCAGATGGTGTCATGAAGAATTTGCTGGATCTCGGTCAAAGTCGACAGCTGCTTCAAGTCTTTAGAGAATCTAATCTTTTTCAATCTCCCTGATGAGCTCCAATAAATCATTTTGAGTTTCAATGAGTCTTATTTGAAATTAGATAGTTTATTTATATTTTAAATTATGTCTATTTACTAGAGTTGTTGAATATATTGGGAGACTATGCATGGTGTAATATTGGATTAGGAAGTGGGTATTCTAGAAGCATGTATTAGAAGACAAAGTGTGGTTTAAAATGTATTAGCATTTATTAGGTGTTTTATGCTAGCTCTTTAAATAGGAGCACTCATGCAACATGTAGAGGAGATTAGATTATGAAAAAGTTTATTCACAGAGTAAGCTATGTTCTTCTGGTTGAGTGATTCCCAAACTCTATCTTTTGGTGAGTGATTCCCAAAATCTTATCTTCTGGTTGAGTGATTCCCATATAAAACCTAAAAATCCCATCCCAAAAACTCTTTATATTTCAGCTGTATCAAGTGGTATCAGAGCAGGTTATTCATTGCCTATTGTTGGTGGGTGTGTTTTCCTTGTAGCTATCATGGCGCGAGGGCGTAGAAGACAACCAGCTCCAATTGATGATGTTCGTCAACATGATGAGATAGATGAGTTGAAGCGGTCCAATGAGAATTTACATAGAATGATGGAAGAGATCTTGAGGCGGCTCTCCGCTCAAGACGGTGGAAGTAATTTTGGTGGTGGCAACCGACATTCATTCCATATCCCAGAATCAAAAGCACATGTAGAAATCAATGAGGATTCAAGTGAGGAGGTATGTTATTTGTTTCCTTTTGAATTAGAAATTGAGCATTAAAAGCTGCGGATTTTAAAGTTTAGACTTCGGGTATGGAATAAAGAGCACTTTTAGGAAGTAAATGACAGGGTTGCTAAAGCTCGAAGGGATTTAAAAGAGGTGCAGCGTGAGATCTCTCTTTCAGGCCCTTCTGGGGATCGTTTCAAACGAGAAGATGAGGCCTCTGCTAGGACCATGACGCAATTGCAGACTATATTGTTCATCATTTTCACACTATGTTCAATAAGGACAAGCAGATTATTAATACAGGGCTAGTTGAACGAGTTATTCCTCAGTTGGTTACCGGCGAAGAAAATGGTGCTCTAGTGTCTATTCTGAGTGATGAAGAGATTACTGCAGTAGTGCACTCTATGGATAGTAGTAGTTCTTCTGGTCCTAATGGTTTTCGGGGTGCTTTTTTCAAAGCTTGTTGGTCTGTGGTGGCTGCTGATGTTATCATTACAGTTCGAAGTTTTTTTTAAACAGGTTTTGTGCCTCCTAATTTTAACTCGAATTTGATTATTCTCATTCCAAAGGTCCTGAAGGCTGAGAAGGTAACCGATTATCGCCCAATTGCCTTGGCTAATTTTGTTTTCAAGATTATTACTAAATTATTGGCTAATCGTCTGGGTCCTATTGCTGCTAGAATTATCTCCCCAAATCAAAGTGCTTTTGTTAAAGGCAGGTCTAGTATAGATCCTATTGTTTTAACCTCAGAATGCATGAACCTCCTTGATCATAAATGCAAGTCGGGTAACATTGCGGTGAAATATGATATTGCCAAGGCTTTTGATACTATTGACTGGGAATTTCTTCTCCAGGTTCTTACATCTTTTGGCTTTGATGCTACTTTTGTTCACTGGGTTTGTTGTATCCTAGAGTCTGCTCGCCTTTCAGTCTTAGTTAATGGGCAGACATGTGGTTTCTTTACTTGTTCTAGAGGGGTCAGACAAGGTGATCCGCTATCACCGATTCTTTTTTGCCTTGCTGAAGAGGTCTTGAGTAGGGGTCTCTCAAAGCTTGTAGCAGATAATCATATTGACCGCATTGCAACCCCAAGTTGTTGCTCTCCTCCTTCTCATGTTTTGTTTGCAGATGACATTATGATCTTTCTGCAGGTAAGTTTAAGTGGTCTCCAGGCTTTATGCAATTTCATGGAGGAGTATGCTTCCAACTCAGGGAAAACAGTGAATAAAAGTAAGTCTTTGATGTTTTTAGGGAAGTATGCGTTGCCGAGGTTTCACAGTATTTCCTCCATTCTTAGGGTGCCACTGGGCTCTCTGTCGTTCTTATACCTAGGGGTGCCAATCTTTATAGGGTCGCCGAAGTGTGCTTGGTTACGGCCTATTGCTGACAGGTGTGTGACAAATTAAGTTCCTGGAAAGGTAAATTGCTTTCTCAAGCGGCAAAGCTACAACTCATTGAATCTGTTATTCAGAGACAGTTGATTTATAGTTTCCAAGTTTACTCTTGGCCACAGTCCCTTTTAAAACTGGTGTAGAAATGGATTCGTAATTTTTTTTGGAATGGTGATCCATTGAAAGGAGGTGTTGCACTGGTCTCTTGGGACAAAATGTGTATGCCCAAGGAGTGTGGGGGTCTAAATCTGAAGAATCTTATAGTTTTGAATGATGCTTTGCTTCTGAAGCGTGGGTGGGTGGTTGTAACAAGGTCTTCCCCATCTGCTATTTTTCTTCATGATAGATTCCTCCTACCTGGTTTGGTTCCATGTTCTTATAATAAGAAATCTTCTGTTTGGTTGGGTTTGAGGAGAGTTTGGCATTTTCTTTTATCAAAGCTTCGGTGGATAGTCGGGGATGGCAAGAAAATCAGGCTATGGAGTAATAACTAGATGGGGGCTGTTTTAGAGGAGGCTTTTAACTTGGATGCAGAAACATGGGAGCACTTGGATAGAAATCTGAGTGAGTTCATTTCACAGGGAAAGTGGGATTTGCCAGATTTATTTGTTCAAATGTTTCCACAGGCGGCTATGGCTCTCACTTCTAGTGTTCTTCCTTTAGAGCCAACTGAAGACAAGGTTGTCTGGGCTGATTCCTTTTTGGGTACCTTAACAGCTCCTGAGGCTTATGGGGCTTTGCGTGTTATTATCCAAGTGTGGATTGGGGGGTTTGGGACAATTTGATCTGGATGTCTGCTATTCAGCCCCGTAAAAGCCTATGCTCTTGGAAGGTGTTGCATGGGAGAATTTTGATTGATGATAGGTTGCAAAGAAGGGGTGTCATGCTCTGTTTAAAGTGCATTCTTTGTGGAGTTGGTTGCGAAACTAGGAGTCACCTCTTTTGGGACTGTGTTGTTGCTTCCAGTCTATGGCAATTGATATTTCAGTTATTCAATATTCATGCTCCCATACAGCTAACCTTGCATGAGTTATTTTTAGAGACTGTCATGTCCAGGCTCTCAATATCTTCCAAGTTGTTGTGGCGTATCACCGTTTGCAACTTACTGTGGTGTATTTGGTCCGAACGTCACTGCTTAAGGCATGATGGAGGTAATTTTTCTTCTCTAAGGTTCCAGCATTACTTTTTAATCACCTTGAAAGAATCTGCTAGTCTCATGTTTACTCATTCCGCATCTCGTTCAACAACTCTCATGTTTATGTACTTGGGCATTTCTCAGCTTAGACATGCTGCCCTCACCTATCGGGTGGTAGTTTGGAAGCCCCCGGTTTATCCTTGGATTAAGTTTAATACAAATGGCTCTTTTAGAGACCGAGTTATAGTGGTATTGCAAGGGGCCATAATGGGCGTTTCTTGCACGCTTTTGTGAGTAGGGCTCAGGTTCCGAGTGCGTTAGATGCCGAGGTATTGGCTTTCTTGGAAGAAATTCGTATTGCTAACCTTCGCGACTGGCACCACCTTTGGATAGAGATGGACTCGATGGTTGTAGTACACTATTTTCGGATACCTTCTTTGATTTCCTAGAGACTGCGCACTCAGTGGTTGAATAGTTTGTACTTTGTTCGAAATTCTCATATTTGGGTTACACACACCTTCCCTGAAGGAAATGCCCCCTCAACAGGTTAGCGAGATTTGGTGCATCTTCAATTGGTTCACATTCTTGGGATGTGCTCCCTCAATTCTTAGCTCCCACCTATGGACGTGACCTTGCTTCATTGCCTACTTTCAAATATCGGTATCAATGCTTTGATTCCTATGCTTCATAGTTTTTGTTTTAAAAAAGGTTTCAGAGTTTTGAGTTTGTCTGTAATGGAAAAGTTTGTTCTTGGAAGTTATAAAGGCTATGGGTATGCCCTGCTTGTTGAGTTGTCTCCTGGATGTGGTTTTGGCCTAGTTCCCCCTCCTTTTGTACTTTGTTTTTTCCATCAATAAAATTTTGGTCAAGGGTGATATTTTAGCCCTTAGGTCGCTTATCCAAAAAAAAAATTAATACATAGGAATATAGTTACACAGTTTCTATCCAAAGCGAAGGTTCGTTTTGAAATTAACGTGTGAAGTTCATTTTTTGACTCACTTTTTTGTCACAATTTCACATCTCCACCGTTTAGATGTTAGAACCTAATGTATAGATCATCTCTGTAAATTTCATCCAATTTGATGATCTTGAAGGTATCTAAATTGTATTAAATCTATAAATGAACCGAATATGTCCAACCTCAACTGTTCGTGTAAATCATCATAAAGAATCCTCAAACGACCATCAAATTAGATGAAATTTTGCATAGATGATTTATACATTAGGTTCTAATATCTGAACGATGGAGATGTGAAAATGTGACAAAAAAGTGAGTCAAAAAAGGAACTTCACATATTAATTTCAAAGCGAACCTTCGCTCTGGATATAAACTGTACAGTTACATACCAACTAATAAACATAAAAGAAACAGAAAACATAAAAGAACAAAAGAGCGAATAAGCTCTACAATCTTGAATCAAGTAATCACTTTGACGAGCATCCTCCAAATCGCCATAATCTTTCAAGGAAATCAAGATCTCAGGATAACTGTATGTACCTAGATATAAATTTTCTTCAATACATGTTGATGAGGCCGTGTGCGGTAAATTATACTACACGATTGAAGAAGCCAAATCTTATATCTATAAAGAAAACAGAGGTTTCAAAAAAAAATGTAAATCGTGTAAAATATGCCATGTTCCCATTCCCCCGGAGGCTTTCGTGACTCAGAAGGGAAATAGTCTAGTATCTTGTTATTGTAGTATATCTCCCAGAGTTATTCTTCTTCATCAAAATCTTTCCTCAACACCCATATCTCGATATTCCTCATCCCACCACTGCTAAATGACCAGGAACTCTTTGTCCCCACAATGGCCAAACATTCTTTTAAAGTGAACAAACTCAAATTCGCGTCTGAGTCCCAGCAGTGCTTGTTCGAGCTTTGTAATGTGGGAGGAGTAACATAACTTTTCTCTCCTGAAGTCGAAAGAAATGATTCGATCACGTTGTGTTCCTGTCAACCAATGCACAGCTCCAATTTGCGCATACTGGCATGTCGTCTATGTCCATCTAGCTAAACTCACGAGGATGGAGTGAGGATATTTGTCTCCACGAGTTTGTGCCCAATACAAGAACATGTGTTGTCATAGATGTATGTCTACGATGATTATCATCTCTTCCATGAGTAACACATAAAATTTTGTAGGTATTGGTTTTATCATCAATCCCATACCAAACCAAGACTTGGGATTTAGAAGGGAATATATCTCCTGTCTGGAAAAACTACATTCGGGGAGCCATAGAACTCCCCTTTCCCCAAGAGAATTAACTAATGTGCAATTTCCAATCCAGTAAAATCCCAAGCAAACGATGTTGGAGAAAACAAAACGCACAAAGGCAGGAGTAGATGACGAGACAGTGATTGTATATCTTCCTCTTGTTAAGATATTGTCCTTGTATTTCGATGATTGCAAAGTCAATAGAGTATGAATGCGAGAGCAATACATAAGTCGAGGTACTTGATCAGCAGCAGCAGCCCATAAGCGAGTGTGAAGTGTAGAGAAAGAGTTGTTGCCCACCATCTTTGACAAGGTCTTGGACACACATTTGACACAAGCTACTTTCTTCATAGGCAATCTCAAAAGTATATCCAACAATGTATCGTTGGTAGCTCCATCAGCTGCCTCTCTCTCTCCATCAGTCTCATATTTTTAATTTCAGTTCCAAACCTTGGATCTCTTGTTAAATAAGCTAATCTCTGAGAAAATCTAAATCATAGACTGATCAGGAAAAGGTATGGATATCCATTTGTCAAACAAGGAAATAGACAGGGAGAGAGGTACCTTAAATATCTATACATAGATGATACATTCCTCTATAAAGTATATACTATTATTTTTTTTTTTATCAAATAAACAACTGAAATGCTACAACGAGTGTAGCATGAGTCGAACTCACAATTTCTCACTTACAAATGAGAGACTTTGTCACTAGACCAGATGGTGCTGGCTTGAGCTATAGACTATAATTTTTTGCTATGAGATTCTCAACAGTGTCCACTCACAGATTGTTATAAAGGTATTTAATGGTACAATGCATCGTTTGGCAATTTTTAACCTCAGCACTAACCTGTGGAGGGAAGTGGAGTTTAGGTGGGACCATGATGAATGACATTATCAAATTCAGGATAGAGTTTATGGGACATTTGCCTTTAAATGTTTCCTTTAGATTGGTAGACTTACCAGTGAAATTCGAGAAGCCATCATTGTGTACAATGCAACTACAAATACCCTCAATCACTTTCATCTCTCACAATACATGTGTGACATGTTTTTATGTATGGTGAACATTGGCACTGACATAGTTGATGTTTATGGAAGAGGTGATGATACCAATTGCTTCTGGCTTATGAACAACCTCACCGGAGAAGGTTTTAGGAGCATAACTGTTAGAGGATACCCATCTGGGGTCTTATTCCAGCCTCTGTGTTGGCATGTGGAAATGTTGCAGATTGTTATTTTGAGGCAGAACCAAGCTGTTGGGCTGAAACCCCTCATTGGACTTGGCAAGAAGGAGTTGCAAATTGAACAAAGTTATCCTCCAATCCATAACTTTTTCTACAACAACAATTTTTTTTAGCAATCACCTTCACAAGGAGCTTTGTATCACCTAGGGAGTGGTAGCAGTAAGCTGTTAAGGTATTATCTTATTTTGTTATATTTCTAGTCACAATAGGGTTTTTTATATTTTGTAAGTTGTTGGAACGGTCTGCTTAAAATGTTATTATGCTGTGTCTCCCCAACCGTTCTCAGAGCCTCATTATTGTTTCCCTCGTTATTAAAGTTGATTATGTTGTGTCTCCTCAACCCTTCTCTATTTGTCTTATGCTTCCTACTTTTGATGTGATGATCTTGTTTGTATTTTCAATCCAGTATTGCAATAAGTAGAGTTAGTATATTTAAGATGTGAAACTCTAAAAAATGGACTTATTTTGTTTGAAAATAGCAACTATTACTAGATGAAATCAATGTTTTAGTTTCATGGATACAACCAACTTAGGGAGTAGTTCTGGTGTCGTCGTCAGTGTAGCTGCGCTCTGAGAATATGTATTTAGATTGTTGTCATCGACTAATATTTATATTTTGGTCTTAGGATGTTAAACCTAATATGTGTCTAATAGATCCTGAGTCCTGAGCTCGAAATGTGCAGCTAATACATCGTAGACTGTAACCTTGATTTAAGAATTATTAGTCCAAAGATATGGGTTTCGTTTTATATATTATATCTTTTTGATTTAGTTGCACATGAGTTTCAAAGCAGTGTATTACGAACTGAGTTTTGAATCTAGGTAACATAGTTATTTTTGTGTAACATGCCGTTTTTTGTAGTAGCGGTTTTTTTCTGGTCTGGTTTTTACGTTAAGAGTTGAGAATTCCTCTTCCAGACCCTTAGGCCCTGTCCGGTAACGTTTTTCAAAAATCAAGTTTCGAAAATGAAAACGCAAAACGAGATTGTGTTTTTAAGATTCGAAAATGTGTTTAGTAGTTAGTCCGAAAACAATCTTTGAAAACGGAAATGTCAAAAAACGCGTCCAGTACTACCATATGAAAATGCAAAAAACAATGAAAATGTATTCGGCTGTAGTGTTTTTGAAATATCGTTTTTTCAACAATTGATGAAGGTTCATGGTGATAGAAGTGAGACAAACGAATGAAGAAACTGAATAGAGATGAGAGAACGACATGAGAGAAAAGTGACGCCTTGAGAAGATATAAGAAAGAGCATGTATTATTCTTATACAAGTGTTTGCTTCTTTTTTTAATCGGCAGAAGTCCTTGTTTTGGAAAATATTTTCTCGTATTTTCTAAAAAGTAAAAATGAAAATGTGAAAACGTCAAAATGAAAATTGATGTTTTCACATTTTACATATAAAATAGTAAATCATTTTTGAAAACTGTTTTCTGCATTTTTTAAAATAGACTAACACACACATTTTCTTACCACTTTTATTTTACAAAACGAAAAAGTTGACTTAAAAACGTTAACCAACGCCATCTTAGCTTTTGGTCCGATATTACTTATAACATGTTCTGAAATTGCAAGTCTCAAAACATATTAGAGTCGATGGTCTTTTCAAAAGAGTACAGTAGATGGATGGTGACTGGAATCTTTTGAATCAAATATTCTGAAGGCCTTGAAGCATCCTGCTAGTACATTTGGATTATATGTAGTATTAATTGGTAGTGTGATATTCCCAAAAAAAAAAATATATAATTGGTAGTGTTGGTGAAGTAAGAGCTTGCAACCTATTTCTATTAGACCACATTGCAAATGCTCTCTGCAAACTCAACTCATATTTGAACATTTCTGGTTGTATACTCATAGAACCAATATACTGTGGTGTGATATTTTGTATGAGTTCAAGTTACTGTTGATATATGTGGTTTGTTCTTCTATTATGTTACTCTTAAAGAGACGAAATGGGATATCTCAAGTGGTAAACTGTATCATTACGTAGGGAGTATGTTATTAGGTCCTGGGTTCGAGTTACGATAGGGGGTATGTGTGAAATCCTTAGATCATTTTTAAAAAATAATAATAATAATAATAAATAAATAAATAAAAAATGTTACTCTTAAAGATGTTTAAATGCTTTTATTAAGTTACTTAGGGCATCTCCAAGACTCCAACCATGAGGTCTTATAATGAGGTCTCATACCTATTATAAGACCTCATTTGGACACTATTCGTATAAAACTTCAACCATCTCCAATTGTAGGGTTTTAACTAAAAGTCTCATATTTATATATATATATATATATATATATTTTTATTTTGTGTTGTAATTAATAATAATTTTTATTTGTAAACTATTCTTGTACATGATAAATAAATATAATATTAATTTAGAAAAAAAAAATTAATTTTGGACCCGTATGCATTATCCACAATCGGACAAGTGTACGATGGACATGTGCCGGTGGATAGGATTTGAAATTAAATTATACATAGATATTATAGCTTATCATAAATCGGACAAGATTTTGGTAGCCACGTGTCAATGTCTAATTGGTTGTCGAGATTTCGTTATCTGCCACGTGTCATTTTCTATCTTCCGAGATCATGTTCATCTTCTATAAAAACGGACTCGTTCACTCCTTCATATCTCACCAATTCACAAACACTCCTCCTCCCACAAACAAATTGTGGTTTCTAAGTTATTGTTTCATACTTTGAGTTTTGTTTTCCGCCATGAATAGCTTGTGGAAATTACTGAAGAAGGATGAAGCAGAATATGTTCCGAGACGGCAACAACAAGCCCTCTTGATGTCTGCGGCAGCCCACCAAGTAGAGATGATGGAAGAAGATGAAGCCTCACAATGGGGCGGTTCTTCAGAAGGGCGGCATTATGTACAAAGGGATTGGGAACTCATGGATCAGTGCTTGAAAGCTCTATATTTCATTGAGCCGTGTAGGTTTAACGACGACAGCTTTCGAAGGCGCTTCCGTATGCGACCTCATCTCTTTGACAAGATGATGCGTGAGGTGGCCAACCACGACCCCTACTTTGTACAGACTATGGATGCCACTGGTAGACTCAATCTTTCCACCGAACAGAAGCTAACATGCGCTATGAGGATGCTCACGTACGGTCTACCAGCTGACTTGGCCGATGAGTTCCTTGATATTGCTGAATCCACTGCTCTTGAAGTGTTGGATCATTTTACAAGAGCTATATGGGCTGTGTACCGCAAAGAATATCTTCGCAAACCAACTGCGACAAATCTACAAAGATTGACACACAAAGCTGCAGATCGCGGATTTCCAAGTATGTTAGATAGTCTTGACTGTATGCATTAGCAGTGGAAAAACTGCCCAACTGCGCATGCCGGGCAATTTCAAGGTCACAAGGGAAAACCTACAATTATCTTAGAGGCGGTGGCTTTGTATGATACTTGGATTTGGCATGCATATTTCTGACTTCCAGGTTCCCTCAACGATCTCAATGTCCTGGGAAGGTCGCCATTGTTCGATGAGGTATGCAGAGGTGAAGCTCCTCAGGTGGAGTTCAAAGTGGGCAACAGTACGTACCATTAAGGTTATTATCTGGTGGACGGCATCTACCCTAATTAGGCAACTCTTGTCAAAGCCATAAAAAATCCTACCACTCCAGCGACAAGACACTTTACAAGGATGCAAAAGGCGTTCAGGAAAGACGTGGAGAGAGAGCATTTGGTATTCTCCAAGCGCGTTTTGCAATTGTGAGGGGTCCAGCTCGTTTATGGAGTAGGGAGAGCCTACAATACATCATGATGACGTGCATTATTTTGCACAACATGATAGTAGAAGATGAGCGCAACGAAGATGAGCAATATGAATTTGACTTAGACGACATCCCGACTAGTCCAAGAAGAGTTGCTATATATGATAAACCGAGTTATGATCATGAGGTGGAGCGTGATCCCCAACAAAGGCATGCATTTGTACGTGCCCGTTACAACAAGATTTGATGTCTAGTGATATCTGCTTCACTAAGATCGAATTTAGTGGAATACGGTTAGGCTTTGAAATAGTGGTGAGAGCGCAACAATGGCTAAATTGTGTGTTATCATGTGTCAACAAGTTTCTTGGTTTGTTTGTTATTGCTTTCCTTTATGTTAGCTTATATTTCTTTTGGTTTATTGTTGGTTTGCTTTTGGCTTTGGTTGTACTGGGCATTGCCCTCCCCTCTTTGTTTTAATGTACTCGTTTATTTACAAAAAAAATAAGATTATTATCATGTGTCAGTTAAAGTAGAGTACATCATTAAAGCTCTTAATTGGCCACATAATTAATTAAACTAGAATACATCATAAATGAGATTCACGCTTCATCATTATTAGGATACCACTCTGTTTGATCGAGCCTACAATATGGGGAAGAACTTGATCCGCCATGAGGAGGTGTAGATGCTTGAGGGGTACGGAATGACCGCCTAGATGAATTTTGTGCCTCTACTTCCTCTCGCTCAAGTATCATTTTTTGCTTTCTCTCCCAATACCCTCTTTTACAAGGTGAATATATATTAGAATCCACCGCCATTGTGCGAGCATCTTCCTCCCTTTATTGAGCCGTCATAGCCTCTTGGTAAAGTTGTTCCCTTCGTGCATAATCTCTATCATTTTGATCGGCAAGCCTTTTCATTTGATCATGAATACTCATTAAAAGCTCTTGATTACTTTTCTTCTTTGCCGCCTTAGCCGCTTTTTGTCCCATTGGACGATCTTGCCTAGCTCTAGGTGACACGCTTGGAGTTGCTCCACTTCCGGACGAATCGTTATCATCCAAGTTGATAGGCCTCTCATAATTTGTGCTATCCTCTTCCATTGATGGCGGATTTAAAAATTTTGGTGTATCCTTCAAGATATCCCAACAATGCAAAATGCTCTCCATGGGAATCACCGAAGTAATTTGACTTGGCATTCTTTATCTACAAACAATTGCAATAAACATAGTAGTGGTTATTTATTTTAACTATATTTTAAGCGACTTGGAATTATTACTTAATACTATATTTTAACTATGACGAATAAAAATACTTACATCATCAAGATCATTTTCGCCACTCTTATGATCCGCGATGGCTTGGTTTAATGCTTAGCGCCATCTCATGCATGCGAGATTGATCTTCTTCCATCGAGATTCAATAATTGAAGGGGTTCGCTTCGGTGCATTGGGTGGCTTGATACCTTCAAAAAACTCATATACACGATCCCACAAGGTTCCACTCGATTGATTAGTACCAATGGCGGCGTCTTCACCAATACTCACCACGGCGATGCACAAAGCCTTATCTTCCTCCTCACTAAAATTATCCGATCGTGGTGCCTGTGGTTTTTGTGCCCCTCGCTTTGGACCCATGGTGCAAAAAAGAAAAATCAAATTTTGCTATATGAATAAAAATGATGGGGAGGAAAGAATGTTTGAAAGGATGTAAGAAATGGTGTGGAATGAATGAAATTTTGGGTTGGTATTTATAGAAGAAATGTACATCTACTGTAGCAACGGGCCGAAATTTAAAAAAATATATATTTATTATTTTTTTTACATTTTTGTTACCGTTATATATAAAAATAAAGTTAGTTTAAATTAGAAACATCGATTAATTTAAAACCTACATCTTGAACCGTCATATCAAAAATTCATTTAGGAAAATTAAAAAAGAAAATATCTTCATAGATGAATTGAGGCCGTTTGATTGATAAATGATGAATTGAGACCGTTTGATTTTGGTAGCCGTTGGAGCGCTTGAAAGGGCAACAGAGGTCTGCCGACCCACGTGATGCGGGACCGGCCTCTATCTCTTATCGGTTAACTCTCTCTCTGTCGCGCGTGGCGCGTCTCTTCTCTTCCCCTTTCTTTGTCTTGTAGCGTGATAGGTTGCCACGCCTTCTCTCCCGCGCGTCTCTTCTCTCCACTTCCTCTCTCCTCTGCCAAACCCATCCCCCACCTCTGTTTATAAGACTCATCTCAAACGAAGTCTTAAAATGAGACTGAGGATGAGACTGGTCTCATAATTATAAGGTATAGGACTGCCCATTAGTATTGTTGGAGCTCTCAAAATTTTAAGACCCCTAAATTATAGGGTTTAATACCCCCCCCCCCGGTTGGAGATGCCCTTAGTGAACGCATGATGTACCTTAGTCACACCAAGGCTGCTCACCTGCGGGACACTTTTTGAGGGACAAAACGGGACAAATCAATTTTGGCCGTTAGATATTAAGTGAAGGGATCGTACGGGCCTAATGAAGACTCCTAACTTTCGTTGTTCATCTTCTTCTCTCACATCTTCTTTTGACCAAAAAATTTGCTTCCCTCATCTCACCATTTCACAGACTTTGTAACCTAGATTTGCCCATCTTCTTCTTCACTCATTTAACTTTCCTACCTATAATTTCTTAGAAGCCGATTTTCTCATCTTCCATAGACTGATGTAATTTGAATTCAACAACATGTCAATCCAACAAAATCTAACAAAAATTAAAAATAAAGCAACTGATCTTTGTGTTTGTTGCTAAAGCAGTAAAGCAAATGGTGGTTTTAGGGAATATTATCACCAATGTCACCCACTTCGTGGTCATGGAATATATGGCGAACTGTTGGTCTTAGACTCTTAGCTCGAGAAATCAAGGTTTTGGTTTGCTGAAAATTTTATTAGAGACCAAGATGAATCTACAATTTTCTTCAAATCAGCTCTGTAGTTTAAAGAGATAAGAGAAGAAGATAAAGAGATTGGGGTTTAAAGTGATAAGAGAGAAGAAGATGAACAGATTTCTGGGCTTAGAGAGGTGAGAGGTGGGAGGTGAAGAAAAGAATTGTAGTAGTCGGATAAGAATTGGGATGAAAGGATGTAACATCCCGAATTTTGAATAATAAAATTCAAATTCGACAATGTTAAAATTTACAAATAAACTCAATCACTTGAAAGTTATCATACAATAACCAAGTAAAACAACAGAGTTTAAGTGTGTGGCTCGATACATTCAAAATATTACATCATTAACAAAATAGATGTAAGAAAAGAGTCTCTCACTATTACTCTCTAACCCAAAAAGATAATTACAAGCTAGACCAAGGCCTACACCTACTAGCCGTGCGACTCAGATGCTGCTCCCTGGCTTCTGGTCATCACCTGCAGGTCTAACCCCTACACCATCAATTGGTGCACCGGGTTGTAAACAACGAATCCGGTAAGCTTTCAAAGCTCGTGTGAGTAAAACAAACAAGTTCATGATAAAAAATAATTAAATCAACAAAAGAAAACACTCCCAACCAACCACGACTCGTATATTATAAAATTCACGATTCACAATCAACCAAAAGAGTAAGACTAGGGGCGCACTGACCAACGTCATTCCCCTACAAATCTCACAAGGTAAACAGACTAGAGCTCTAACTGATCGTAACCAATCACCCGGCCAAAGGCTTGGTCCCGACATACTTGCCATAAGGATCCCTTTCACCACTTAGGCGAGATCCTCTCCCCACACATGTAAGATCTTTCACCACTATTGGTGAGATCTTACTTCAACCGTTGGTTTCTATACCAACACAACCACACATCACACCACTCACATAATCACATATATGATAAATTCATAACATAATACATTCACCCAATTGCACACTCACATTATATATTTCACGTAAATATATATATACGTAGACATCCACTCAGGAATAGTCCACTAATACCAACTATAGTCATTGATCGTAAAACCCTTTGAAAATCACTTTTATATTAAAATCATTTTACTTACCAATGAACCGTAGTAGATCAAGTTCATTCAATTTAAAACAAATATCAATTCCATAAAATCATTTTGCATATAACGATCCATATACACTAATTAATTCATAATCAACTCGTATTTAATACGAATACACTGAGGTTTACTCACCTTAATTCACCAGAAATGGTAAATATCCGTTTATGGTCGAATCGGATCGCTGCAGAATCAGGTCAGATCGAATCGCAGCAGTTATGGGGTCGGTCAACGCCAGGTCAACGGTCAACGGACAACGCTGGTCACGGTCAACGCGAGTCAACGGCTGGTCAACGGTCAACGTGGTCGGGTCGGGTCTGAAGCGGGTCGGGTCGAACCGGATTTGAACTTCTGAAACGGGTCGGGTCGACCCGATCGGAGACGTTTTCCGATCCGGTCACAGCGGCTTGAAACGGCGACAACCACCTACACTAAGAGGACCGCAAGGAGAAGACGAACCGATTGGTGGGTGGCACGAGCTCTGGTTCCGCCGGACGTGGTCGCAGCTCCGCCGTGTACGGCAGCAGTGGCTTCCTCCGCTTGCTACGCCGAGCACAGCCACTCTCCGGTGCCGATCGTTAGCTCAAACAGAAGAGGACGTCGAGATGAACACTTTGACAGGTCGCACACCTCGATTGGTTGCCGGATGAGGGAGATCTACGCGAAAGAAGCTCCGGATTCGAATTGAGAAGATGAATAGTAATTCGCGATAATTTCAGATAATTTCAGAATTTTCTAATTTTTCTGAAATTAAATTACTATTTATAGAAATTTCATATTTTTGGAATAATTTCAACAGGTCGTAACTTTTTCATACGACGTCCGTTTCAAGCGTGCCACATGTCTACGAACTCGTATCGTCGAGCTCTACGACTTTCATGAAGGAAACTTTTCGAAATTCATGACGGATCAGAAAGTCAACTTTTAGCCCCTCGAAATTCAACGTTTTTCAAATCTTTAACTCTCGAAACTCACTTCCTACGTCACACAACAACTAATTAAAACGTACGAAACACAAAACCTCAAAAATTAACCTCCAAATAGTTCACGATTAAATTACAAGAAATTAGTAATAAAAATCGGGTTATTACAAAGGATGACAGCATCATATCCGTAAGATTTGTTCACTTAAGATCTAACGGCCAAATTTGATCTGTCCTGTTTTGTCCCTCAAAATGTGTCCCTGCAGGTGAGCAGCCATGTGACTCACACACACATGCTTAGTTTGGTATTGAGTTTTGGAACAAATAATCACTTATAATTATCATTATGAATTAATTATGTATTTGGTAAGTATTTTATAAAGTGCTTATTTATAAAATTTAGTTGAAAAAACTACGATTTTAAAAAAACATGTGAGATGTTGTTTATTTAAAACACAATTTTTCCATATTTGAGTTTTTTAACCTCAATACCAAACTAAGCCTAACTCATTTAGAGACTTATAACATAATTTTTCATTTCTAACTTCCTTGTACCACAAATGCTCTCTCTAAGACAAAAGCGTTGTAGAGCAGATTTGCTGTAGTTCTCTCGTCCGGCGGTGCTCCTCGTCGGTGAGGCTTTCCTCGTCGTCGTTGTGAGCCTGTCGGACGAGTGTTGATGAGTTTAAGTGTTATGGCTTCCCAGATTTGCAGAGACAAACGTCCAATTGCTTTGCTCTAGTTTTGTTGGAATTGAAGCTTCTTTATGGATGTGTAGTCAGGTGGTGACTGATGGTGTGGCAACGATGGTGCGCGGACTTCAACCGGCGTCCGCAACGCTAAGTCCTCATTATGGAGCCTTCGATGATCTCAGGGCCTAGGAATTCTCTCTTTAGGATTATTTCTGGTGCTCAGTGAGTTTCTTCGTGCCCTTCAGGTGGGGAGGCTTGTTGCTTTGGTCTTCTTGAGTGAGCGACAACTTCGTGGTGGTTGTTGTGGAGGACTGGTGCGGCGACGACTCGCAGCTCGGAGAGGTGGAGACGGCAACAAGGCTAGGTTGAAGTTTTGGACTAGGGTTTGTTTTTCTGTGGGCCTTGTGAACTTACTTTATTGGGCTGGTTCTTTTTATTTTTTTAGTTTTATTTTTGTATAATAATGCTCTTTTTTGGGAAAGTGTAGCACTGTAGCGGGTTTTAGCCATGTATCACTTGTTTTCTAGGCGTTACATGAGTTCATCCATTACACTAGTATTGATGTACACCAATGGGTCTTAGGCGGATATACTGCGGGTTAATTTTTGTAGCTTCTTATAATTCAAGTGTAATAGTTAGTATAACTTGAATAGGAGTTCATCTCCCGCTTGACCAGGCGTATGGGATTGCATTGGAGGTTTTCCCTTGCATGACTACCGGCAGTTGTTGGCCTCGGCCGATGGAATATATCCATTTCCCTAAAAAAAAAAATTCTTCTATCACAAATGCCTATCATTTTTCTCAACATACCAAAGCGTAGTTAAAGACACTACTATATGATTGATATTTCCATTTGAGAGAAAACATAAGTTTTGTTGGACATTTTATATGAATATTGATTATGTGTAGGCAAAGGTGAAGTGGACGAAATTTGTTTTTGGAAAATTCTGAAAATGCGGCCGAACAGAGACAATATGATTCTGAATCCCGAATAAAAAAGAGTGAAAGACTCTCAATTTTTTCTCCCTCGTTCTTGGGTTGGTAAAACTCCAAGCTTGCACTGATAGGGTACGTTTCTCTCTATTCTTTTTCTTCTCTTCTCTATTCCGCGATTGCTTCTGTTCTTTTCCATAGATAATGCAATAAGTTTCCATGACTGTGTGTCTGGCATAGGCAGAGAGATGGAGAAGAGAGCAAGGTATTAAATATCGATGATTACGGAAATATCGATGGTTTGAAAAAAAGAAATTTCGATGAAAATTTCGAGAAAATATCGAATATCGATGGAAATTTTACCAAAAATTAATATAAAAATTGTATATTTAGATAAAAAATAGACTAAAAGTAAAATATCGGAAAGATATGAGTATTAATATCGATGTTTGAAAAAAACGGAAATTTCGAGGAAATATCGAAGTTATCGAGGATATTTTAGTCCTTGGAAGAGAGAGGGTCTGATGTGATGTAATAGAGAGTGAATGCTTTTCCTATCAAAACTTTCGACCAAAAATAATTTTCCTATCAAAAACTACTGGGGAGGAGATTCTGTGATGCCCTAATTGGATTAATTTGATTTTGCTTATCGGCATGGGTCTGATGATTGCATGGGAATTGGGTATAATATAATTATATATAAGCACATTCCATATGAAAGAAAGGTGAAGATCGTTGACCAAAAAGGCCTCTGGGTGGTGGGAGTCATTGCGGTCTGGCCGAGAGCGTCTCGCAAAATCAAAGATATAGAGTTGGAAAAGATGAGGTAGGAATTGAGGAAAAAGTTCTTAAAGAAAATCACATGTGTGTATCTTGATTTAGTCCGTGTAAAAATAAGGACAATAGTTTTGATAGGTTTATTATTTCGTATAAATATAAGGTTTTTACTACGTATTTTATAATTCTCTATAAATAAATGCACATATTGATGAATAAAAATGATTAAAATTCTATCTCTCCATTATTATTGTTCTTCTAAACAAAATAAATATTTTCATTAAAAAAATGTATTGGTTCCAGAGTTATTGCTTACTCTCCTCAAATCAGTCTGTTATGTCATCTGTGGGGGTTGGTTCCAGAGAATAGGCCTCATCAACGGGACGGGCCGGGCCCGGCCAGCCCATTTATAGCGGGTTTGGAGCGGGCCGGGTCGGGCTTTACAATGTATTTTAGAAATGGCGGGCCTGGCCGGGCCGGACTTTTTTAAAAATTCTAGGATCCAAGCCCAACCATATAAGGCGGGCTTGACGGGCTTGACGGGCTTTTGCGGGCCGGGCCGAATAGCCCTTGGCGGGTTGAGGCCGGGCCGAGCTTTAATTAAAATAAATAAATATTATAGATTATTTTTTAAAAAGGGGTTTGGAAACTCTAAACGCCAAACTCCAAACTCTAAACTCTAAACCCTAAACTCTAAATTCAAATTGATTTTCAATTATAAATATACCCTATAAATATGTGGCTTATGGAATTTTCATTTTATAAATTTAGCCATTATAATGACAATATGCATACTAATGCGGTATAACTTGATGAGAAGATTATAATCAAGTGTACAACTTTTCGAAACAACTATATAAAAGAAGTCAAATTTTGAAAAATGCTATGAAATATAATTTGATCGTTATGATGAAATACGATGATGGTCAAAAAATCACTTAAATCCAACAAAGTTAGAACCCCGATCGGTGCGGTCAACCTTATTTATACTTATCTCTCTCTAAGGGGAGCCATAGTATCGGGAGGTAAACGTTCCCAAATTTTTACATGGCTGATTACGTCTCATTTATTTGAGAGTTTAATGTTTGGAAGAGTCGACGAAACAAGGTCATCTAAAAATACTTAATAGCGTTTTCGTGTGATAAGTTTTATGAAAATATGGTTGACCGTTTCGATTGAGCATCGAACGTTCACGAAACGAGTTGATTTTTCTCCTCTACTCATATTTAACTATAACGATCACATCAGACGGTCAAAATTTTCATTTTGTGAATTTAGGCATTATAATGACAACATGCTTACTAATGCGGTATAACTTGATTAGTAGATTATACTCAAGTGTACAACTTTTCGAAACAACTATATAAAAGAACTCAAATTTTGAAAAATGCTATGAAATATAATTTGATCGTTATGATGAAATACGGTGATGGTCAAAAATTCACTTAAATCCGACAAAGTTAGAACTCCGATCGGTGCGGTCAACCTTATTTAAACTTATCTCTCTCCATGGGGAGCCATAGTATCGGGAGGTCAACGTTTCTAAATTTTTACATGGCTGATTACGTCTCATTTATTTGAGAGTTTAATGTTTGGAAGAGTCGACGAAACAAGGTCATCTAAAGGTACTTAATAGCGTTTTCGTGTGATACGTTTTATGAAAATATGGTTGACCGTTTCGATCGAGCATCGAACGTTCACGAAACGAGTTGATTTTTCTCCTATACTCATTTTTAACTATAACGATCACATCAGATGGTCAAAATTTTCATTTTGTGAATTTAGCCATTATAATGACAACATGCTTATTAATGCGGTATAACTTGATTAGTAGATTATACTCAAGTGTACAACTTTTCGAAACAACTATATAAAAGAAGTCAAGTTTTGAAAAATGCTATGAGATAGCATTTGATCGTTATGATGAAATACAGTGATGGTAAAAAAATCACTTAAATCCGACAAAATTAAAGCCTCGATCGATGATATGTTTACTTCGTGATTTTTAGACTATAATTTAAAATTCTTAAAGATATTAATATAATAATTATTTTTAACGAACTTAAATGATAAAATAGATAAGTTTAAGAGAAAAGATGATCCATATTGTGCTAGTGAAGTGTGAATATCCATTAAAGTGTGTGAAAATGAAGATCTAATTAATACATTAATGTGTCAAAAATATAAAATAACTCTATATGGGAGTAACTTATTCTTTAATTATTGAGGTATGGATTTTAACGGGCTTTACGGGCCGGGCTTTTACGGGCTTTTGATGGAGCGGGCTTGGTGGGCTCTTAACGGGCCGGGCCTACGGGCCGGGCCGAGTTTCTAACCCCTAAACTAAGCCCGACCCTCTACCCACCGGGCCCGGGCTTAAGCGGGCTTTTAGATGGGCCGGGCCGGGCTTGAAGTCCATCGGGCTTGCGGGCCTCTATCGGCCCACTTGATCCGCGGGCTTAATGATGAGGCCTACCAGAGAACATCAATTATCTCTTCTTTGCTTGCCCTTTCTCGATGTTTATTTGAAAGAATGTTTTATGTTTTTGTGGGGTGCCTTGGGTGAACCCTCCTTAGCCTCTTTTTGTTGGTTGGGCTTCTTCTAGGTGGGGAGATAAGTCTTTCTCTTCTACCATCAAGAAGCTTGGTTTGTCGGTTACTGTTTACTTCATATGAAAAGAGAGAAATAATCGCATCTTTAGTAATTGCTCCCCCATGTGGTTTTCAAGAATATTATCACTATGATTAGATATAGGCTCATGACCATTAAGTTTAAGTCTATCGGTACTAATAGATCCATCGCTGAAAAGTGGAACTTAGGTTAGCTTGTTTTTCTTTTGTTTTGTTGTTTCTTTGTCTTTGGCTTTGGTTGTACCGGACATTGCCCTTCTTTTTTTTTGTTTAATTTACTCGTTTATTTAAAAAAAAAAAATATATTCATAAAAAAAAAAAAAAATGAAAGAAAAAGTAAAAAGATAGTTAAGAAACCAAGCGAGGAAAGCAGGCCTTGAAAGTTTGTTCAACCAAAACCAAAAATAAAAACAAAAGCTTCTCTCTCACACCAAACCAAACCTAAAATGCCAAAACTTGAGACGCCCCGTTCGTCAATTCTTTTCCTCTCTTTTTCTCAATAATCCCAGTCTCTCTTCCTCTCTCAATTTTCAACGGGGCTCTCTCTCTCTCTCCTTCAAACCCTGTTTCAATTTCAGCAAAATTATCTCTAGATTTCTTTAGGCTTTTATATATAGATCGAGTCGAAGAAGAAGTATATCGGAAGCTCGATCGTTAGGGTTAGCTGAGGGCGCGAAACCATGGAGAATATGATGAACAAGCTCCGGAATCTGGACGCGTATCCCAAAATCAACGAAGATTTCTACAGCCGTACTCTCTCCGGCGGCGTCATCACTCTAGCCTCCTCCATCGTTATGCTCCTCCTCTTCCTCTCCGAGCTCCGTACGTTCTCCTTTTGCCGATTCCTAATTTGATCTTGATTTCTGTGCTTTGATTGAAGATCTGTTAGATTCTAGGGTTTTGAATTGTGGAGTATTGTGGATTTTGAATTCTTGAGTTGATTTTTTAGCCTGCATTTTGAAGATGATTGTGTAATTGTTGTTATGGAAAGTTGAAAGCATAGTTTTCGGAATGTCAAAATTTGCTGCTGATTGAGAATTTGGATTTTGATCAGAATTGTATCTACAAGCGGTGACGGCAACGAAGCTTGTGGTGGATACTTCTAGAGGAGAAACCCTGCGTATCAATGTAATGTTCTGATGTCTCCAGAGTTTAGTTTGGTGATATTGTGATACGTTACGTTTGTTTTCACTTTGAACTAATGATTGTGATTTTTTTGACTTTGACAAGTGCAGTTCGATGTGACCTTTGCTGCGCTTCCTTGTTCGATACTCAGTCTTGATGCTATGGACATTAGTGGAGAGCAGCACCTTGACATAGTACGTATTGAAATTCTTATTTATAACTTGTCTCTACACAGCTGCATGCTATTGTGCCGTACACTTTTGTACTTATGCTTTATTTAAGGTCCACTCGTTCATAAAATATCTTTTTGCTTACTTGACTTGCAGAAACATGACATTATCAAAAAAAGAATAGACTCACATGGAAATGTAATAGAATCAAGGCCGGATGGAATCGGTGCTCCCAAGGTTAGTAATAGCGTGTTTGAACAACAGTGTCTGACTAAATTGTGTTGATACATTTAGGTACATCGAAAATTAATAGACATCAGAACTACCAAATGTATTGAAAATTTCTCCTAGATAGTTATATTCTTTTGTCCTTTTGATTGTTTTTTCAGCAATGGACTGCATTAGTTCTCCTTTTCTCTTTTTACTCTTTTTTTATTATACTTACTCTTTCATCATGTGACAGATTGACAAGCCTTTACAGAGACATGGTGGCAGACTTGAGCACAATGAGACCTACTGTGGTTCGTGTTATGGTGCAGAAGCGGTAAGTATGTTTGTTTGGATTATGCTGCCTTAGTGTTAAATAAATGATGGAAGCTTTTTGTATATTTTTATTCTAGTATATTGAGATTTTCTGAAGTAGATAGGTGTCATAAATCCATGCTGTATTTCCATGTAGTCCTGATTAGGATGTCTAGCCATGGTAAAAAGATATCTTGATATCCAATCGTATCCTACCTTTTAAAACTTAACCAGAAAGATGGGACGGGGTTCTGGTTTCGGGTGGGAAAGAGAAAACTGGGCTGTTGAGGGTAAGGTTGAGTTTGCTTAGGGGATGCAAATAGGGTATCTATTGGAAGTGGGAGCTCTTATGAGAGTATGTTGGATCGTTTATTATATTTAGAACTTAATGTATCTTTAATGTATTTTGCCAATTCAATGCCTGAAAAACTTAACAGAGAATTCAATTATTCAAAGTAAACAGCTTTTATTTTTTCCACGTTGTTCAGTATATGCTGTAGTTTATATGATCGACTATTGTGCTTGATACATTCCGCTTCCAAGAGGAAATGGTACTCAGCACGTCTTTGTACATTGGTGGTTTATAGTTGGTTATGTTTGTCGTTATCTCTCCATCCCAACTGTGATGTTCTCTAGCTTTAGGTATCCTTTCTGCTTGGGGTATAAAGTAGACGTAACAGGCTTCATGCAATTCGAGTTATAGAAATTGCTTCCCTTTTGGATTTTATGTTGGTCCATTCATAAGCAATTATCATTTTATTCGAAGAAGTTTCCTTTATTTATGAGTTCCTTACAATTTTTTTTGTTTCCATTACAAATTAATGCAGAATGACGAGGATTGTTGTAATAACTGTGAAGAGGTCCGTGAAGCTTACCGAAAGAAAGGTTGGGCCATCTCAAATCCAGATTTGATTGACCAGGTTTGTGAGCTAGAGAGCTTGAATCCAAACTAGTTATATAACATATTTATTTTGCTTTTAATTTTTGCATGCCTGTATTTTTATAAATTATGGGGATTGAAATTCACACTCCCAAATTGGTAATCCATGCTCCCTCTTTCCTTCTTTGGTCATAATTCATATAAAAAGACAAAATTTAAGTTACCAAAGAAGATAAGGAGGTATTTTATGAAATGAGGAGTGAGATTGGGGAGTTTAAATTTCACTCCCCTAAATTATATGTTTTGGGATATAATTTCCGGGGTCAATCGTACTAGATTTCCAACATTTCTGAAACATTTGGTTGATATATTGCCTAAATTGCTTCATTTCTTGTTCTGTAAACCTTTCATCCAAAATTATTCTTCTATTTTCTTTCTTTCCTCTCTGATTTTGGACTTCAGATGGCCTTTAGAACATAATAAAATATATTTTGAAACTTGACTACTGGGATCCAACATCTTGTGCTAGCTTTCCCTATCAGTCAGACCTTTCTAGCTACTAACATCATTTGCTAAGTTATTGATGCACTGGCTTTTGAGTATTGATGATTGACAGTAGTCTAGCTAGAGGAATGCGCCCACAAATGGGTGGTGTATGGTATTTGTCAAATCTAGTAGTATCAAGTTGCCGTGAAATTTTATACTGCTTTGTGGATGAGAAGCATTGATTGTGCAAATTTAATAGTGACGTGTTCCATCACAATTACATGAATGTTTTTCAACAGGCAAATAGTGGGCCTTGTCACTTGTATCATAACTCCACCCCCTTGTCACTTGCAAATAGTGGGTCTTGTCTTGACATGTCTGTGTGGTCCCTGTACACGGACTTTTTGTCTGCCCCACACACGTGGTAATTGCTATTTTTGATAAATAACACTAGCTATGTTTCTATTTGTGGCATGACAGTGCAAAAGAGAAGGGTTTTTGCAAAGAATTAAAGATGAAGAAGGTGAAGGATGCAATATTTATGGGTTCTTGGAAGTCAATAAGGTGGCTGGGAACTTTCATTTTGCACCTGGGAAAAGCTTTCAACAATCAAATGTTCATGTACATGATCTGCTGGCATTTCAAAAGGATAGTTTCAATGTAAGACGTGATCCGTGACGTTTTGTTCTTTTTTCCCTGTACACCGTATATATAATGAATCCACAGAACTGATGATGTGAATTTATCATATTTTCTTGATTTAAGTTTTTTGAATTCCCTTTGTTGAAGAAGCCATCTAATGAATCCGTGTTATATGACGCAGATAAGTCACACAATCAACAGATTGTCTTTTGGAGACTACTTCCCTGGTGTTGTTAATCCTCTTGATGGGTATGCTTTCCAATTAAATTGAATTCCTCTAGGTGTTGGCTATTTAAATTATATACATCGGATACAGATATGTACTTATGTATGCTCATATGTTACTGATTAATCTTCAGGGTGCACTGGACGCAGGACAACCCAAGTGGGATGTACCAATATTTTATCAAGGTCAGAGTCTGGCAAAATTTATTTGTAGTTTTTCTTTTCTGATGAAAGGTGCATTTTATTGTCTCAAACTCTTTTGCTTGTTAGTACAGTGTCTGGTTTTTTGTTTACTTAAAAGTATTTTTAAATTTCAATTTCTAGAGGAAGATTGATTTTGTTAGGGATTTGAATTTACACAATCTATTATTTTCTTTATTATGGCCTTAAGCTGCCATTCCCGACTAGAAGCGAAGGAAGATTTATCCACCCCGGAAAAAATTAGGTGTCAACTCAGCTGCATGCACGATATGATTGTACATGTGCACAACCACTACTTAGATGGTAGAGGAACATGATTTATTTTCCAAGGTTAACAAATTTACTAATTGTTGGACAATTTTTCAGCTAAATCTAAATAAACCTCTGTATCTCTTCTATTTTCTTTAAGGTACCTGGTTTGAACGCTTGCTCTAGTTATTGTAAATAGAAGACAATGCCTCTATTTCTCTCTCTAGCTAGAAGTTGACCTTTACGCAATGGTGACCATTGATTTTCTTTCTTTATAGTTACATTGGTACTGCATGGTGATTCACCTTGTTTCTATTTTGCAGGTTGTTCCTACTGTGTACACAGATGTCAGTGGGCACACTATCCAGTCAAATCAGGTGCGTAAATTTGAAACAAAAACAGGATAACAGGTGTTGCAAAATCTTGAATTTTGTTGTGTGGCAGTGAAATACAAGATTTACCTCTATAATTGGATTTTGCAGTTCTCTGTCACTGAACATTATAGGGGTACAGAATTAGGCAACATTCAGTTCCTTCCTGGAGTGTTTTTCTTCTATGACCTTTCCCCGATAAAGGTGGGTTTTGCTGCTTATTCAATTTAGTAGGAAGTTTTTTAAGCAATTTCAAGATATCTGTCTACTTCACTTTTTGGCATGGGTTTTTTTGGTTTGGTCATGTAGCTGATTTGCTTGTTCAGGTGACTTTCACAGAGGAGCATATTTCTTTCTTACACTTCTTGACAAATGTGTGTGCCATTGTTGGAGGTAATTACTGAATGTTTATCATCTTTATCGAATCCTGGTATTCTTACACAGAAGAGTAATCTACTAGTTTTCTTCAATTTTTCCATGTTCTCGTATGTATATATGGCATTCCATTTATCATATGACATGAACCCTATTAACTTCGTGGTTGAGTGTCATTAATCGTCTTGAGAACTAGTTCTGAACCTTGGCAACATGGTACAGTAGAGGTCCATTGAATGTGGATTTCAAAATTGCTCATGCATTCTTGATCTCTCGTCATGATTCGTGTTTCTTTTCTTTCTTATTGTTTTGATGAACAAACTTTGAATTTTTATTTATTTATTTTCAGGTGTTTTTACCGTGTCTGGAATATTGGATTCATTCATATACCATGGTCAGAAGGCTATTAAAAAGAAGATGGAAATTGGCAAATTCAGTTGAATGGTTCTGTTGGCATTAAGTTGCTGCTGTTATTGTTGATTTGTCAGTCAATGGCTTACTGGACAGAGACGAGATAGGAGAGGGGAAGCATGTAATGAACTCATCAAAGTGGATTGGGCTGGCATCGACCACAAACTAAAGTTTTGTCATGAATGGAATTTGATCAAATGGATTAAAATGAAATTTTCTTAATTTATAGATGCCACAATAGAACAGTTTTGTAACCGTGCAGTCATGATGTGAATATGCTTCAATGATTAAAGAATTCATTTGTTGCAGGATATTCAGCACCGAAATTAAGGAGAAAATTATTAATGTTGCCTGCTCCTTGCTTTTAAAATGAGTTGCACTGTCCTGGGTAAAAAAGTGATTGTAGAACAAGGCCCTATTCACCAGGTCGCACGATGAGATGCCAAAGAATCTCAACCGTAGTGTACACAACACAAGGCCGGCCTGCGGCACCCCGATACCATTTTGCTAAATTCACGTGTGATTTGCTACTCACCCATTTTAGAACCCAATCACTTTAATGTCCCGCTTAGTTATAAATCCAGTCTCGAATAAATTTTAGGCAAGAGTAGTCCATTTAAGCAGCTGTTTATGCATACTTTATCAGATGTGGGATTGTACCAAATATAAATATGTTCTCACTTCCATTAGAATGCAGTACTATACTGTATCTAGCTTGTATAATTGGTCGGCGCGTTATGACTTTTCTACTGAAGTAGATGCTAAAGGCCAGCTCTAGGTGGCTGTAGCACCATCTAAAGAAGAAGACGATGGTTGAGGAACTAGAGGGTTAGCTTGGTTGAGGGCTTTCGGCTGAAAAGTTGCCGGTGTGGGACGGTATGTAGATGCTTTGCAGGGAATATGTAAGCAGTAAGTGTGTATCAACTATCAAGTCCACATTAGGCCTCTGATTTGGCTATGGAAAAGTCGTACAATAAGCACAAAAGAAAACAAACAAAACAAAAAAAAAAACGAAGCAGCTCTATGATCTTGAATCAGGTAATCACTTGATGAGCATCCTCCAAATCACCATAATCTTTCAAGGAAATCAAGGTCTCAGAATAACTGTATGTACCTAGATAGTTATCTTGAATAACTGTTGAGGCCGGTGCGGGTATTTGAACGTCACGTAATGGGTATACATAAGCGAGCGTTAAGTGTAGAGAAAGAGATGTTGCTCACCATCTTTGACAAGGTCTTGGACACACATTTGACACAAGCTACTTTCTTTATAGGCAATCTCAAAAGTATATCCAACAGTATATCGATTGGTAGCTCCATCAGCTGCTTCCCCCTCCTTCTCCGAGGGTACTGCTCCCTCATATTCTCCATCGGTCTCAAATTTTGAAGTATTCAGTTCCAAACCCTAGATCTCTTTTTATAATGCAAATCTCTCCTAATTGGATTAGAAAAGGGAGTTTTTTTTTATTTTTTTTTTATGGACAGTCGACACCGAGAGAGGTTAACAAACAAAAAAAGGTAACATAACGATTTGTGGAGATATTTCCACAACTTAACTGCAAAGAGGTAGCCTCAGCCTCACTGATCATAATCGCCTTTCTTCACATTCATCCAAATTCCAAAACATCCTTTGCACTATTATCGTTGAGCCATTTCATACGTCTTTATGCCTTTTCTACAAAACCCAAACCTATTAGGGTATGTTTGGTGCGGTTGGGCTTCTCAGAAAAGCTGGCTTCTGCTTATTTTTTAAAATAAGCGGCTGAAAAGCAAATTGGCTAAGTGTTTGGTAAACTGGCTTTTTTTTAGAGCTTTTAGTGGAAAAGACATTGGTAAAGTGTTTGGTAAACTGAAAGCTGACTTGTGCTTTTTGTATGTAAATGACCAATTTAGACATAAAAGAAATTTTAATTTTAATTGATTGGTAATACCGATTAATTTGAAATTTTATGGCTGTTAATATATGCATTGAACTATCCATCCGGTAGTACTGACTGAGGCGGGGATCTAGCATTCGTCTAATAGTTATGAAAAATTCATAAATTCTGAGGTTTCAATCAAAGAATAAAAAAAAACCCTAAAAATTATTCTGCCGACAACTCTGTCGTCGGAAGAAAGAAAAAACAAATTCCTAGTCCCAGGTTCTGCCGACAACCTTTTGTCGGAAAAATAAAAGTTAAACCCTGCCGACGACCTCTTTGTCGGCAGAGAATGAATATGCTCAGGATACCCATATATTTGCTCTGGGCACCCATGCGATCGTCTCCCTCGCCAGCGTCCTTCCTCATCGCTGGTCGAGCCTCCTCTGACGCCTCCCCGCCGCGAAGCTGCTCAGTCGATGCGGTTCGTCTGGCTAGCGACCCCTCAGCCCATCGAATCCGTTGTTGATTCCCTCGCCGGCGTCCCTCTCTCGATTGGAGCTGCAGTAGCCGAGCCCAGCGCCATCCACGACAGTCTCCAGCCATCCACGACGATGCCTCGAGTGGGTGGGGAGGACGGAGTCGAGGGAGAAGGAGGAGAGATGGCGGCGAGTTGCTCGACGACACCTCGAGGTGGGTGGGGAGGACAGGGTCGGAGCGCTGGTGCGGGCAGAAGGAGAAGGAGAAATGATTTTTGATCAATCTGACCCCTACAGAGAGTGAGGGCAGTTCTGGTAAATTGAAAAAATCATTTAGCTACAGTGCTCCCGCTACAGTGCGGAAGCAGAAGCCAGCTTCCAAAAGGAGGCTACCCCCTCCTTCTGCTTTTGGAACAAAAAAACAGCAGCTTCTGGAAGCCGGAGAGGGAAAGCTGTTTTACCAAACAGCAGATGGAGCTGCGCTTATAAGCAGGGGAGCAAAAAAGCCCCCCCCCAAACGCAACCTATAGGTTTTAGGTCATGGTTGGAGATGCCTAAAGGAGCATTAACTATATTATGTTCAAGAATCAAACCCAATTCCTTGATTTAGTAGCAAATGGATTTCAAATACCCTACCAGCTTTATCTTTGGACCTCCTTTCACCCTCTTTCTGTGAGCTTTCTTATGCAATATGGGTATGCAGTCTTGGAAGGAATCCCATTTGCAATTCTTCTCATCCCTAAGATCATTTGAGATAAAAACAAAAGTGAGGGCAAAATCTGCTTTCAAGCCATGAATATAGTAACGTAGGGTTCAATCAATGGCCTGCATCGCAAGGCACCTAGTCTTACTAAAAGGATTCCTTAACTAATAACTCTGCTTCCGAAATTGAACATTGCATCTGCTTCGTGCACGCATAACCTCCAATACTCCCAATTCTTTATTTTCTGGAAATATTTGACTAGTTTGTGAGACATGAAAGTCACAAAGCACATGCATAGACTGCTCTATTGGAAGTGAAATTTTTCCTGTCTCCATGTGAATTCCACTCAAAAAATGAGCAACAATTTCCTTTCACATAGTCTCAGTGACAGTGCCATGAACTTTGGGAGAATATTCTTCCTGTAGCTAGCTACTATTTAATTACGAAATGAAAGCATGATGAACTAGTTTTATCCAAGCACTCATTGAGATAATCTATCATAGAAATCATGTGACCAAGTTCTGCTTGACACTTGGTTTCATCTTGATTTATGCATCATATAGATTTCACAGATGAAACTACAGGACAATTCTTTCATTGTATTCCTATAGTGATTTGAACATATAATCCTTTTCTTTCAAATTATTGATATTTTCAAACCAAAGTGTGGTCATTGAATTTGAAACTTCATCCTTCATGAATCCAGTTAATTAGCTGACACTAGTGAAGGAGTTGAATGTGAGTTCTCAAATTAAGAGATTTATTGCAAGGAAACTACAAACCAAGGGTTGTTGAAGCACAAAAGGTTTCTTATTTTCTGAACTTGATAAGGAAGCGCTTGATGATAGGCATCGATGAATTCATAAATGAAGAAGCTCTCCCTATACAACCTTGTTTTACTTGTTAACCTAAGCTTGGTCTTTTAAGCCCCACGAAAAATGGTCCTCGCGAGATATCGACTGGTAACTCAAATCATGCAAGTGTTGATGCCGGCTCATCTTCATAATGCATTAAAAAGTTCATCTATCAGCTACCGGAATCGAATCGAATCGCCTCGTCATGTAACACATTTAGCAGTTGCCCAAGCCTCTGTTAAGCGACTTAGAGATGAAGAGTGTCTGGGATCAAATCTGTGTACATCCCTCATCAGATAACTTGGGATTCGATGGTCAATGATATCATGTTGCCTAGTGGTCATATTTGAGTATAACCTGCACATATGCCTGAATAATTATTGCCTCTACATGAATCAAATGAATCATTTTGCTCGGATGAGCAAGAAAGCACACTTCATTACTTGGATTGGTAAAAGGATCGAGAAAGGTTGTCATCACTCATCACAAGAGAAAGCAACCCTAAACTAACAACAGGGTTTGTTGACATCACAAAGGCTAAAGAGAAAAGAGTACCCCTTTAATTGATTTAGCAGTAGCTTCATCTACCAGCGTGATTAGTTCAATGTCTGAGTCATCCTACCAACCTATTCAATGTGAAAACCAGAAGGACAATGATGTAGTTACCAGCAGCCACCCAAGTTGGTGGTCCGTGACTTTACTACTTGAGAAACCAGAACAGTAGAGCCTCCCCGATCTTTCCAGATTCCTGTTGCAAAATCTAAATCTAAATTGGGTCCATAAGATCAAGATGTATGAATGACAACCTCTCGACTCAGCATCACATGTTCAAATCTTTTCCAGATTTCTGTACTACAAGCTCAACCACATCGATCATCATCAACGTTATCTTCAAATTTTTGAATCAAAGAAAGAAGAGAATGCAAGACTTTTACTCGATAAAATGACAATAGGATTACTTCAACTACAGGGGTACATACTAGAATACAAGAGATTACATAAAAAAGAAGTTCAATCACTCATATGGTCTAACAAGAAAAAAACCAGCTGACCACGATGAAGATGATTTACATCATAATATTAACATATAACAACTACTACCCGAAAGGATCCACTAACCCTAATTTCCAATACTACAATTAGGCCCTGCAACTGCCAAAAACTTGATTGCAGTAGCCCCCTAGTTACTTACTGAACTTAGACTCTGACTCTTGTTTTGAACAAACTAAAGCATACCCAATTAACAATTACACATAACCAACATGGACTAATTCGAGTTTTGACTGAAGATCGAAGCCCAATCAATCTCGGATGGATACTTCTGCAACAAGTAACTCTCCGGTCCGTTGTTCTCCCAAGGTGATGAGGACTCTGAGTAGTCAGCAAAGGTCAGATCCGATAGAGGAGAAGACCCTGCAGACCCATCACTATCCGTCATCACCGGCGACAAGGAGGAGGTCTCCACCTTGACCGTCAAAGCCTCCGGCTCCGGCTCCGGCTCCGGCACAGGTGCTGATTTCGGCTGCGAGCGAGCGGCCGAGGATTTCTTGGCCGCACCAGCCTGCTTCCCTGCCTTCCCCTGTTTCTGCGACTCAGCCAAGCCTTCGCAAATGGCCTGAAGCTTCGCGTCAACAGAGGAATGCAGAGGCTTGTACTCGCCGAACTCACCTCCAACAACGGAGCCAGTGTGCTTCAAGTGAGGGAAATTGAGGCGTGCAAAGTCACCACGGAGCTTGTAAGCTGCTTTGTCGTAAGCCAAGGCTGCTTCTTCAGCTGTGTCGAAAGTTCCAAGCCAGAGGCGGGTGCGGTTCTTAGGTAGCCGGATCTCAGCGACCCATTTACCCCAATGCCTCTGCCTGACTCCCCGGTAAAGCTTGGTGGGCTTAGTTGGCGAGCCAGACTGCTTCATAGCAACAGGTTTGGGACTGAGAAAGCTGAGACTATGAGACGGTGGCTGTTGTGGCTGATAGCTCTGCTGCCACGGCATCTGGGGTTGACTCTGGAGCTGGAACTGGGACTGAATCTGGTGGATCTGAGTAGAAGTAAGATGGTTCAGCCCGATCGAACCTTGATTCCCGAAACCCATGTTAAAGGTTGAGCAATTGTCTAGGAACAGACCGGGCTGAGGAGTAGGGATGGAAGGAGAGAAAGATAGGTAGTTGTAAGAAGAATCAGAAGTAGAAGGAAGAAAAGGGGTTGAAGAAGAAGAGTAAGAAGGGGTTGGAAATGAAGGGTTGAGATCGAAAGAAGAAGATAAAGGTGGCGGTGGAGATGCACTCTTCATAAAAGGTTCAAGTGCTTCCATGAGCTCACCGGTAAAAGGGTCTGAAGATGACTGAAGAGGTCTGCTACTGTAGAAATCCATAGCTGCCATTCCTTCCAAATCAAATCCTCAAAGGTAATAACAATAAGAATTTGTTAAGATAAAAAAAAAATAATAAAAATAAAAATCGAACCTGGTTCTTCGATAAAATTAAAGAAACAGCAGGTTACTAAAAATTAAAAAAGGGAGCTCGAAAGAGATTTCAAATAATCAACCTCTTGATGCTCCAGAGGGATCAAAAACAACCCTCAGAAAATGAAAAAAAAAAATAAAGAAAAATAAATAAATACAAAAGCTGGATCTCGATTCTGAAAAAAACACCTGAGATTTTCCGAAGAAATCAATATTTTCTAAGCTTGAAGAAAACAAACCCAAGAAACCATTAATCTTCTGAGAAAAAAAACACAGATGATTTAACAGAAAGGGATACAGAGAAGTAGGGGAAAATTACAGAGGGGGGATTTTATCAAACACAAGGCGAAGCAAGAAACCCAACACACAAAATCTTATCTGAAATGAAACTCTCTCGCTCACTCCTGTTTGGTTTTTTTTTGTTTTGTTCTCTCGGCCTCACTTTGTTTCTCTCTGACTGGCAAAGCTCTACCTCTTGGTTTATATAAAGGCCGGGGGCGCCTTAATCACCTCCGTTAATTACAATGCTAAACATGATTATCTCACTCTCAGCCCCACTTGTGTTTTTTTATTTTCATTATTGCGTCGCTCTCCGGTGACCCGGTGCTGGTTGTGACGTATGTATAGTTCATTGTATGAGACTGGGCCAATGAGGGATGGCCACGTAGGAGTATTGCGTTCGGTGAGGGACACCTGTCGTTTGGTGACCGGCACCTGTCGGTGGGGTTTTCGATGGCCGTGGCTTCATTTTGCTTCCTAGCTTGTTGACTATATTTTATGGGTTTCACACCTTCTCGATCTTGTTGGGTTCATTTAATTTAATGCTCACTATTTGAGCTTTAAAATATCTATTTTTTAAAACAAGAGAAAAGAAAAAAGAAAAAAAAACAAGGAGAAGATATATTTGAAAAATTAACACCACACTATATGGTATACACGACTCCCATCCATTTTGCCATTTTCTATTTTGGAAGTTTTTGTATGGGGGTGTTTAGGTATCTGAAGAATTACTAAAACAAATATCTATTTTCGATTGATTGAGTGTGCTAACTTCAAGTGATATCATTAGCTAATGGTTTGTGTATTAGACTATGAAAAACGACGAATACGTGTATCTTGTGTGGACGGTATAACTTATTAATGAGATGATATTTAGGTTTTACTTTAACAGTAGTTTTTAAAGATATACTGACATGAGCCTCGTAAATGTGAACAACAGTTAAACTAATCTCACAATATTCAAATCTATTGAATGTTGTGAAGATGGTTGAACCATTGTATAATATAGTAAACCGACAAACCGACCAAGTATTTTTGTGAGAAATAAATGAACGGTTATTTTCTGCTATGATGCGTTATTCATGTGTTACGCTATAAAACTTGTTGGTAAAACATGTATATAAACTAGCCTCACGATATTCATTTAGTAGAGCTGATGTAGTGAAACAGAAAACTAGTTTCAATGCCTTATAATACTGAACCGACAAACCGTCCTAAACTTTTTAGTTTGTAACGTATATTTACGTATCGAAAAACTAGAAAATTTAGTCATGTCGTGATAAGTAGCAACAACAATTATAAAAAAAATCAGTTTAATAATGTTCATTTTTTTTCCCTCTATTTTGGCTATCTAGTATTATTCTCAAGCTGAATACGTTCTACCCGGAAAAACTCGAGCACAATGATAAAACAATGCACTAATGAGCACACAAACATGATCCTATAGTCACGAATGCGCGCATGATCCACTATATTTGACAAACACTCATTGCCTTACCCCTTTATTTAATCTTATCCGCTTGATCACCATTAGCTCACCCTCACAACCAACTAATCCGACGGCTAGTGATCAACATAATTGGATCACCACTAACCAACTGCCCCCATTTCCCAGTTGACACTTTCCCACGACCATTATTTATATAACAGAATTAATTCCCCATTGGCTCCTAATCTAATCCAGGCACTAATTAATCATCCTCTCATCCTAATCTTGAAGCCTTTCCTTTGCTAATTTAGTTAATTAATCACATATCGTTTTCAATGGAAGTCGTATACGCGTACCAAAAGCAAAAGAAAAGGCAAAGTTTTCATTTCAATTTTGCGTTCTTGTGAGAGTGATAAGGACTTAAAGGAGGGCTACATGACAGCCGTTGATGAGGTGAAAGGAGGGTTTCTGACGTTAGAATGGCATGGATCGGATGGCTGAGATTGACTCCCTGTCTGTTTCGTGATCCTTTAGGAGCTTATGCCAATGCAAAGTTGCGACGTGGAAATACTCATGCTTTTCACTCCTTTTTTTGTGTTTTTCTAAAAGCACAAGAGCAACTCTCTCAATCGGAGTATCAAACTCGTGCCCAAACTTGTGATTTGATTCTTCTACGTTTGATTTTCTTTTGATATGAAGTATACTGATTCCTAATTATTTCGATCCCGAATTGATTGCTAGAATTGTTAGTTACATAATTTATCGATCAAACAAATATTCTTGATCGTTAACTACTTTTTTTTTCCATGAGATGAGATTAAACACTTGAACTATCATGTCGTTAGTTTTTTTATTCTAAAATCAGCTACATAATGAGTTAAACTTGTCCTAAATATACTAATTAGACTGTTAAATCATTATAATATTACAGTAATTAATATGTTTTGATTTATTTGACGTGTTTTACACAACAAGAGGAACACTACGTAGAGTGGTTTTTCCTATCATTACTAACGTCGTGATCATTGTTCTCAAACAAAAATTTCTGAACATCAAAATGCAAAAACAATCAAAATAATAAGAAATTACCAATATTCAAAATAATGATTCCAAAGTTGAATATGTGTTTATATATATATGAAAAAATAAAGAATAGAGTCAAATGGGAGGGGCTTAGAACATCCTAGTATTATTGAATTAACCTAACCATGGTTTCTTTTTGTGTCGACTGCGGGTTGGGTTTTCTGCGGAAGATACGCCGTATAATACAGAAGGAGCCAACACGTCACGTGACACACCCACGCGAGTGGGACAAGCTCTTCAATTGCGGCGCCAGAACCTTTTGTTATAAAACTTTGACCCACGCGCACCACTTTAACAAGCCCACCCGTCAATCATGGCCCCACCCACTTGTCTCTTTACACTGGAAAAGAGTGCCACCCACGCGCTTCTCATCTGCGTCAGCTAATTAGTGAGCGTGATAAATGCTTTTAATAAAGGAGTAACTGAAGCACGAAGGCGTTGGTTAAGTTGGTTGACCGAATCGGGTCAAGAGAATCGCGAATGAATATTGGGCCATGTCGGGTGGAACCCGAAGTCCGATAGTATTTCCACGTGCAATTATTTATTTTCCGAGTCATGCCTTTGTGTTCCAGTCTCTCTTCTGCCAAATTCTAACGTAACCATTGCATTTGTTTCCCACTAGTTTATTTTTGTATTAGAAATTACAATTATTTTTGAACTTTCAACTCCTTATTAGTATTATTCTTGATCAATTATGTTAATATGTTAATACACGTTAAACTTGACTTTGTATTTTGATAGTATATGAGATTGCATTGACACACATCGTATCTCATAATACAACTGAATCTAGCTCATAATGTAAACTCTCTTAGCATTATTTCATATAATAACTAGAAAGTTTGAATTGTGTGTCGAATATATTATTTCTCGTTTTCCAAATCAAAATAAATTATAAAATATATGTTATATTTCAAGTTAATGAAGCTCGATTGGTCTTTCCTCACTGCTTATATGCGTTGAGAAGTAGTGTAATGAGTTAACGTCCACGATATTCTGCAGGCACAACTTTCATTGTGGAATGTAAGTGTAAGTTGCAATGGTGTCATTAATCTTGCAAAGTCGTTAAGGTATTGAGTGTTGAAGTTGGCTTATGTCATTGTGAGATAAGAAGTTAAGACTAAAAGATAGTAATCCAAATTTTGATTTTTTTTGTTTTTTGTTTTTTGGAATTATATACAATAAGAGTAAGGAAACAAATTAAAGTGTCATACAAATGCATTTAGGGCCGCCTAAGGGGGGTCAACTGGTCAAGTGAGGCTTCAAGATACAGTGTGCATGTATATTTTTATTTTTTTCTTAGTAAAACCATACATAAATAAAGTTAAAATGAACTCAAAGTTAATTTTTCATTTCTCGCAATCAGGATCCGAGCTAGCGCAGCTTGAGTAGCTAACACACAATTTTTGTTTTCCCTTGTGAAATACTCAAGACCTCTAGAACATGCTTTATGATTCTAACTAGCTGCTGTTGTCTCGAAATCCCTTGGATTACTGATAACTAATGAAGTAGTACTCTGATTGATTTTGTAAAGTTGCCAATAGGCAGTCCTTTACAACTCATTCTAATCTAATCTTGCCTGCGTGATAACTACTTATTTGACTTTGTTACCACATTCCTCCAAATAATTGAGTGTCAAATTCTTGCTTCATCATGAGATGATCCAACTTGTTCCTTGCCGCTTTTATAATTTGGGGGAAGAACACACCCAAAGCAACCAGAATTTTCTTGAACAAAAGTAGAAGAGATCGACAACTTTAATTTAAATTCCATTTTTTGGATGATATTAGACGGAAGTAATCACATCATATCTATCACCCATTCTTGTCTATTCTACTTGCCTTTCAATCAATGGTGCACTTTTGTATGTTAAAAAATAAAGGCATAATAGATAAAATGCACCCTGAAGTTGGCTCAAATTGTCAATTTGCACCCCGAACTTGTAATTGCGAAATTTTGTCTCCTCAACTTGTTAAAAATTGCCGATTTGCACCCAATCAGTCAAATCTAATGGTTTCCATCCAATTAAGAGTCACATGCCTTGCACATGAGGAAATTTATATTTATTTCATTTTATTAATAAAAATACATAAGAAATTTATTTTTGTACAAAATTTTCTACAATTATATCATTCTATTTGTGATCTAAAGACTACTTTTGTTGAGATATTTGAGTTCTTTAGTCTTAGACAAATTATATCATGTGTCTTATTAATTAAAATAGTGGTTTGACAATTCAATTTTATTTATCCACATAATTTTTCTTATTGACAAATTATATTACGTAAGGTATGAATTATTTTGAAAAAGAAAAAAAGAAGGAAAAAAAAAAAGAATATTATGAGTAAGTAGACATAATTGTACAAAAAATAAATTTCTTGTGTAATTTATGTAAAAAACGAAATAAATATAAAATAACAAAAATATCCCTCATGTGCTAGGTATGTGACTCTTAATTGGATGGAAACCATTAGATTTGACGGAGAATGTGCAAATCGGCAGTTTTCGATAAGTTGAGGATGTAAAATTTCACAATTACAAGTTCGGGGTGTAAATTGACAATTTGAGCCAAGTTCATGGTGCATTTTGGCTATTATGCCAAAATAAATGATCAATGGCTTTTCGGCTTGCGCCTTGGGCTCAAACCAAAACCCTCTATTCGACTATTCTTGCATCTAAGGACAAAGATTAGGCAAGTATCCATTAATCACTTCATTCACTTGATCGATGTTTCTATGGCCAGACTCATTACGTTGGCTAATATTGATGTAAGCAATTTGATATTGAACTGAAGCGTATAACCCGAGTTGTAATGAGCTTTGGTTGCTATAATCGATAAGAATCAAACCGATTGGTTTATGATACTTTGCTCTAGAGATGATTTATTTTTTATTTTTTTAAAAAAAATTCTTGAATAATTTACACACCCTTACAACATATGTAAGTGACATCAACGTTATCAGTTTCCATTTAATCAATTAAAATATGATTTACTTATAAAAAATAAAATAAAATAAAAAGTATTGTGGGAGATGATTCATGTTTCATAGCATATATACCACCTCTATTTTGTTTAATTTTTTTTTAGAATAGCATATATACGACCTCTAGTATGATCTAAAAAGATTAAAATTTATTTGAAACTTCCAAAACTTAAAAATCTAGTTTTGAAACAAACGACATCGTTTACACACCGAGTAGAAGCAGGGGAGAAAGTTGGGCTCTGCATTGGCACGCGCGAGGAGCGAGAGTGGGACGGTGTAAAAAGAGAGGAAGCGTAAAGATGAAGCCAAGTATCGATGGAGCTGGGGAGGGACCCACGCGAGCGTTCAAGACGCGGTTCATGTCCACTGCCGCCAAATGGTTGTATTCCTACACCCCCAGTGTACGGTCTACGGTCTTCTCTACAAGTGTTTCGTTTCGGTCCACACGTGTCACCACTAGGCCACCCACCTGAACCCCTCATGCACCTCACGTGATATCACCTTTGAGAAATCTCCCTTATTTTTTTTCTTTTCTATTCAAATTTAAATGTCTCAACCCCTTATGTTAGAGTACTTGATTAGGGTTTTTGATTCTTGTTACATTTCATTCTGAATAGAGATCACTTGAAGACGAATCGTTATCATCACGTAGTTAAATTAGACACACAACGATATTTAAGTGGAATAATATACTGATATTTGTGTTTAAGTCATAAAAAAATCATTATCTCTTATTTTTCATACCTCATGGTTGTATTGAGGAAGCTCACAGTAGGACTTGCATATTAAGGGGAAGAAGAAAAGTTCAATATAAGTATATAACAAAATAAAAATTTGACTATAGTCCTTTTTATCATACAATCAAAAGTTTCTATCTTATCCTTCTGACTTAACAAGCTTGTTTGTTATCATGCTCATCGCTAGCCAAGTTCAACTCTGAAGTATGAGTGAGTAAATTTCGACTGTCGAAAATGATCATACTTATCGGTAATTTAACCTTTCACACCTCATTCTCCACATTATTGAAGCACTACCTCATTGACATAGTAACATTACTAAAACAAGACTCTACCTAACTACGAGTAAGAAAAGAAGAATAGCTTATCATTTTGATTTTACGAGATGACTCGTTTATGATTACTATATAGCTAATGGAAATGAGAGTTGGTGCCTCAACGCAACCTAATTCTAACGGGATAATCCTTGTTTATGAGTTGTATGAAAACGATCTTCCCATTTTGTCACAATAGTTTTAGTCCCAACATTTTCGACGTAATTCCTTATGAGGCAACCATTTTGTCATATGATTGAGATGATCATATTTCTTGTATAATTTCATTACCCAAGATAGAAAAGAGAAATGACAGTCATAAGTGGACAAAGAGCTAGGGTAATTAACCAATCGTGTCACTTCTGCCCACAAACGAACATAATTGTCACAACTTTAGCTTTGTTAGGTAGGTTTTTGAAGCTAATATTTTGTCTGAGCTCTATATGGATTTACTTATAGGTGAATTACACGGGCTTTTAAATATTGTTATACTTATTCACTCGTTAAGAATGTTAGTTGAGACAGATAATGAACTTTGTAAATTATATTTGCCGGTAAGATAACTTCAAATCACTTCACAATGTTGAATTTCTTAAAATACCATCAAGCTACAATCATTGATAAGTAAAACTTTTTGGAAAATACTTGCGTGCATACTAGTATGGACGTGTGCGTCACACATCCATACTCTCTCTAATTTGCATATTTTAGACAATACTATCAACGATTTTAACCGTTCAAAAGTTGAATTAATCAACAAAAATCATCTCTGTAAAAATTCAGAATAAACCAAAATCGTTTGCTCATTCGATTGTATTCGATTGCATCAAACAAATGAACAGTTCTAGTGAAAGTTGGGAGTCTCATGATCATACAATCGAATACAATCGAATGAGCAAACGATTTTGGTTTATTCCGAATTTTTACAGAGATGATATTTGTTGATTAATTCAACTTTTGAACGTTTAAAATCGTTGATAACATTGTCCAAAATATATAAATTAGAGAGAGTATAGACGCACACGTCCATACTGGTATGGACACAAGTATTTTCCAAACTTTTTAGTTTACTCACATTGCTAGTTTCTCTAATATTTTCATAAAAAAGTTGTTAACGTAGTCTTTTTGCACATATAGACTGCTACTCGTATAATTGTAGTAGTTGTATACAACTCTAACTTTAAGATGAAACCAAAATGAAAAACACTTTAAACACATGCATTAATTAAGAGGTCCAAATCTCTTGACTAGACTATATACCAATTACAGGTTACAAATTAGCCACCTTATTTAGCCACATTCAAAATGAAGTACACAAGTTCAGATATGTGCGTCTCCTTTACTTGGAATCACTCCGGTGGTCAATTGAATTGGTTCATTTTCATGTGCTTTTGTGAAAGGTAGTTTTGAACTTTTGATCAACATCACCTGTTTGGTGCGGACGTCCTTAGCCAAAAAGGCCTGATATAGGAATTTTTTTGGCTAAGGACGGTCGCACCATAAGAATTGGTGCGGATTTGATATTTTGACTAACTTTTCGATTGAATTTTTATATCTCCACCGTAGTCTTTAGGTACTCATATATATATATATATATATATATATATATATATATATAACACTTATTCAAAGTGAAATGTGCATTGTTGGAAAATTTTATTTGGAAACAACTCGAAGCACCTCACAATGATCATATTAAGGTATCGTTTTCTCTCAGATTGCATACACAAACCGTCCTCAACACTATATCGGATGTAATGGGGAAGGCAAGCCATGTTAATTATAGCAAGTCGTGGAAGCAAAGCAGCAATAGTGTTGTTGTCACTTTCAAAGGCAGATTTCATGTCATTATAGCCAAAGATATTTCAGTGGATTTGGTGGGTGAGTGCACTCTGCAGAGGTCGATCAACTTTCACTCATACACGACACTATTGATGACCCCCCAACTCTTTGTTTTTGGTGAACACAGTTCTTGTTTCTTCAAGCTTCCTTCTTTTTCTGCAATGCTTATAAGCTTTGGCAGTGTGAATTCAATTACCTGAGACTGGGGTACAAGCACAGTGTGTGCCAAGTTTCCAAGTTTGAATGATGGAAAGAAGACTGTTTAATCAGTTGAGTGGTGAGGGGGTGAGATTGAAGACTTTGGCATCTGCTCAACCAATTATCATAAGCTGATGTTAAACAAATGGAAGCTTTAGCAGCATTGGTTGGAATGTTGCTCAAAAGTGAGCAAATGGAATTCCCAAAAAGTCTTCAATTTCGGTCCTTTATATTGTTTAGATTTGTTTCTTTTGGTTGTAGACCATCACCATATTTGGTTATGCACCCCACGCGGTTCTGAGCTTTGAGTTGAGACTCTGGTCATGCGCATGTCAAGAAAGTCGAAGCTTCAGCTATCGAATGAGAAGATTTTTTTTTTTTCCCCTTCTTTTCCATATGAAACAAATAGGAGAAATCAAACTCCTCCAATGATATACTAGCATTCCTGCCCGCGCGATGCGCGTGCAGAAGGGCCGTGCTCGCGCGTACGTATATTCAGCTAAAATTGGAAGAGTTTGTAGGAGAAGTGGTTTCCAATGTTATATTTTTACTCTTTCATCCTATATGTAAATAAATGTCTTTATATAAACAATTTAATAAATCGAAAGCATTACTGACATTAGGAGATTGACAGTTCCATAAGAAAAAATTACTTAATTAATAGAGATGTATAATGTATACATTTCCATGTCAAAAAAAAAAAACAAATAATTTTACAAACTAGAACCGCATAATTACTTGAGTGGAATAAAACGTCGGATTGCTAATCCGTTTTATGAGTTTTCCATACGAAGGGTTCGAATCCCTCCTTTCCGTTTTCGTTGATGAATTGGGAGTGACTGCCGGGTAGTGATCACTGTTATAGAATGGTATGGTAACTGTTAGTATATGCCTTGAATTAGTCGTCTAGTGGCGCTGACAGAGGCGGAGATTTCGCTGCCCGGTCAGCGAGTCGGGGTCCAGGGGCGACGCGCCCTGGTTTTGGGAGTTCGGGGACAACTCCCCCGAGGCCCACGATATATGTCATGTTGGGCTAGGTTTTCCTTTTGGGTTTAGTATATAAACATCCTAAACCTAATTGTATTCTGTTTTCCTCAAGATAAATAAACTGCTCTCCTTTGTCCGTGGACGTAGCCAACACATCGTTGGTGAACCACGTAATTCTGTGTTTTTTCTTACATTCGTTATAACAGTAACACTACTCGGACAGCTTATTGCCTTGGTGGGAGACTACACTATGGTTGTGATGATCAGTTGATCACTGCTTGGAGCATGGTTATGAACTTATTGACGATGACTTCCCTACTGCAGTAAACAATCCCCAAGAAAGTGTGGATCTCCCGGCCCAAATAACAGATGGAGGGCGTGAATTTCTTTAATCCGTCTTCTCGAGTAACCAAGAAAACTTCCACGACCAAATCTTCTTCAGAAATGAAGTGTACATGCTAGTCACCGGTCAGAAAACGCGACTACGTTTTAACATGGTCACTGACCAAGACTACAGCAACCTTCGCAACCAGACATAAACTAATGCAAACAGCAAAAGGAGAGGTAAACACGAAACAAGTAAAATGCACTAGAAAGTAGAAACCTTAACTGTTTACAAGTATACACACCGACGGAAAGGGCTTTTTACAAAACAAAGATTTATTGGTTCCATTTCTGCATAGATGTAAAAAAGTACCTTCTACAGAAATGGACAAACAAAAGCCAAAACCTGTGCATCGACTGAGAAGACAGGAAACAAAACTGGAAACATTTTTTTTTCATTTTCTGGATATTTGGCGGATTTATCTCAGTGAATATTATAGCCGAGAATAAACCCAATATACTTCTTCGTCCTCGCTATATTGTAAATACAGTTGGATAAACAAACCTCAGCTGAATATACACTTCCATCTCCCATTAATGATGGACTTGAGCTAGAAGACTAGTTCTTGATACGGATTGCAGTGCCTCTTATTGAACTCCAATACACTACCATATGTGCGATCAGCAACCCCAACAAACAAAGCTTCAGAGTCGGGGCAGAAGGATATTCCGGCAATCTCACCAAAAAGATCAATCTCTTGTCCCTTAGAATATCCGGACTGGGTATCAATGATGTGAACAAAGTCTGCTGGTTCTGCCATGGCCATAAAACGGCCGTCGGAGGTGAATTTTATAGCTCTTATTGCTCCCATTCTTCCCTTCAACACGGATAGGGACTGTGAGAGGTTCCTAATGTCCCATAGCCTACAAGTAGTGTCTTGGTTCCCAGTAGCCAAAATTCGTCCATCCGGGTGCCAAGCTGAGGAAAAGCAATAGTCTAAGTGCCCTTTGAGGCCCCCGACAGCCTATATAAGTAGTAATATATCAGTAATGTGCACGTTGTCAGTATACATATAGGCAGAGAAAATAGTTATGCAACTTACTTTGCCAGACTGAGCATCGGCAATCAAACAGTCGGCACTATCACCAAGTACCGCGAGCAGCTTACCATCGGGACTAACAGAGGTGTTCTGCCAATCAATAACAAAGCCCATATGAGCTAAATGGTAAAGACTAACTTGAATTTAGATTATTAAAAAAATATATATAAAAAGAAGGTCTCTATAGGGTACTCACATTTACAGACCACTCAAACGAGAAGCAGTTGAGGCAAGCAAACTTTTCAATGTCAAAAACTCTAACTTGAGCATCATTATTTGCAGTCATCACCCTCATCGAGCCACTAGACATAAAGAGTATTCAGTCAAATATTTAAGCCGGGTCAAACAACCTGCACCATTTTCTGGAGGAGAACTTACGTTGGGTTTCGGAAAATATCCACCGCATTAGTGATGGCATTCTCATCAGTTGTTAGTTTTGAGCAGTAGGCAACTCCAGGTTGGTTTATGTGCTGCCCCAAATAAATGAGAAATGAGAAATGTGACATCAATATACAACTGATTTAGTAATAGCAAAGGAACATTTGTTTTCACACTCGCCTACCTTGCAGATAAGTTCACCTTGGAATCCCCCAGCAACCAACAAATTTTCCTTGACAGCCATAGTGCTTATCTGCACTCTAGACAGTGGCCGCGCCAAGAACCCCGGTCGTTTCTGTAAGGACATACCAACATGAGCCACAACAGACTTTCAGCGTGGATTTCCCAAGTAATCAGTCTAGCATTTTATACCTCAGTAGGTATAATTGGTTTAGCCACATTGAGTACTTCAGTGCCTCTCCTAAGCAAAGAGTTCCAATGCATCACGGAAAAGTTCTGCATCAGGTAGACATCATGCTTCGATGTGGCCCATAACAAATTCCTTAGCTGCACAAGAAGAAAGAGTTGAGGGACTTGTTGGTAAAACGAAACAACAAAGCAAATAAAACCATATCAATAACCATATATATGCAAGTATGCATCTGTTAGCTCATGAAAGAGTAACTAAGCACCACAAGATGAAGTGGAAAAACTAAGAAGCAAATGATGGAATGCCTAGAAATCAATAGACCACAAGAATCCCAACCCAATAAGCAAAAATAAGGGTCAAATAAATGTTACTCCACAGTTGGGATGCCTCAAATATGGTTGACAAATATGTTATACCTGGACAGACAGAGTGACAAAGTAAGACTACTGCCCTGAGGTGATAAATATTATGGATAGGAATTTCTGTGGCTGTATGACAGGTATGCATTTTTATAAGAGGTATGCAAGGCTGCAGATTTTTTAATTGGAGGGTCTATAAACTTGTGGGGTTTGTAATGAAAACTTTGTCCGATTGTATGTGCCTCCAACCATGAACTGCAATCAATGCCAAAACACAACATGATTCCTCTCCGCGCCTAATCACTAGTTAACAATTCCAGAATAAAACTTACACGGGACACCATTACAATCAAAAAAGGCTGGGAAAAAAGAGAGTAATATCTACAACAGTACTAGTGGATAGTATGTAATGAAGCAAACATAAACTTGATGAAAATATACTAACATGTCAGATAAATCCAAATGTCAAGTCCTTGATGCCCAAAAGGTTCCTCATGGAAATTCAAGTCCAAGAAATAAAGAATAATGCTAACAGAGATCGTATAGTATAGAACGCGATAACACTACTTTAATAACAGGAATGGCCAACTTGCTATAAAGGCCTCTTAAATGCTCAGATATTCTCCTATCATACCATATAACCATAGTCGCGCCAGCAGCTCTAACTCCACCCTGCTTAACAGCTGAAATAAGAGAGCAATAGTAATCCTAAATGCAATTAATTATAATTAAGAGACAGCAGAAAAATATAATTACAACCAAAAGCAAACACAAGGACCAATTACAAAAGTAAACAGTAACATCGAGTCAGTGACTACAAGAAATGGCATAAAGGGCAGGCTAGCTACACACATCTAGCAAAAAGGATCCAGCGAATGCACCCCAGCTATTATGTGGCCATTGCAGTTCAAACGTTCTAGGCCTATGTCAGTGCATATAACATATCTCTGACATGCATCTAAAACTAGATATTAAGTTGCAATCGACTTTTTCAAATGTCCTAAAATAACACTGCAGGAACATGTCCTCCCAACAAAAAGCCTTATTTCCAGTAGATCATAGAAAAAAAAAAATTGGGTGACTAACTTATTGTAGAGATCTAATTAGGTGATTCTGTTTTCAGCAGACACAAACCTAATGATTGCTGAAGATAAATTCTTTGGTTTTCTTAATAAGTTTAGCAGTGATATCCACGCATCAAGGTTAAGTTAAGTTAAGTTATGATGGTCACCCTTCACCTTTAGTTTAGGTAGATTGGTTACATCTCAGATTTATGCAAGGTCTATAAAGAGTTAAAGACATAACTTTTATTAACTTCATACCTTCCAGTGAGTGATTGACGCACAGTACCATAATCATAAACTAAGATATCCATCACAAAGGATTAACATGTTTTTATAAGACCTGCAAAACTACCAAATTATTGATATACATAGTACTAAAGCAAGGAGCAGCTATACAATAAGGTTAGAGTTATGTATTTGCATCTAACAGGAAGGGCAGAAAGTTAAAAATGAACTCTTAAACTCCAAAGTTTTTGCAGACAACACACCATCTATACCAGTTCTATGACATATGCAACACCCTTCATAAGTTCATATCAACTACATGCAAGGACTTGTACGACGCAAATTAAGTACAATGATGAAGGTATGCATTGTGCAGTGCTACACATGAATGAAATTTTACCCTTTCTGTTTACTTCCAACAAAATCAAAATCTAATTTCTTCAAAATCATTTCAAACAATTACGAGAACTGATAAGCAAGATTATGATCTCTACCTGAAAATGCACGATTGTGGACTTGACAAGCCTCGTGTTGTAGTGAAAGTCATAGAACCTCTTCCCCATCTCGACTTGCAAGCACTCCTATACAAATCAACATTCACAACAGTTATTACAATTAAAAAAAAAAAAAATTTAAATCCAGCTGAAAATTAAAAACTCTCTTTAACTAGCGTTTTGGATCTATACCTTTTCCAGGTCCTGACGAGGCTGAGCGAGGCTCTCATAGTTCTTGTATTGCTTCAACCTCGCCTCGCGGTACTTATCTCTAGTGAAATTCAGCCTCTCCCATGGTATTCCCTGTATATCTCTTCCATTTCTAGCTTCCAAAGCCGACGTATCACTCTTCACTTTGCTCTGCAACTCCATAAACACCACTCATTCACTCAGACAACGAAATCAATCAAACAAATTCACTACACGAAAAATCGAAGAGAAACACAAGCGGTTACCGAATCAAGGAGTTCTTCAAAGTCGTCATCGGAATCTTCGTCGGAGCCGTCGAGTGTTCGCCGGGGCTGGTTATCAGCAAACGCGTCGTTCTCTTCTTCCTCGAACTCAACGACGTCGCCGTAGTAGTCGTTCACGACGTACTCGAGGTCATCGTTCTGGAAATACGCCATCGGAAAACCTAACTACACCGAAACACCTTCCGATTATCTCAAAATTCATTACGAAAAACTCAAAAATTCTTAATCAAAATTAATTACCTGATTAGGTGGGAATGGAAGTGTGAAGAAACGAATAGGAAAATGGCTGTGGTAGTTGAGGATCAGAGGAGAATGATGTAGAAAAGTGAGAAGAATCTAGAGGAGCAAGGAGGATTAGGTAGTGAGGAAAAAAGAGCGAAGTGAAGGTGAACCATGTTGATCTACTTATAGTGATGGATGGTGAGCTGAAACTAGAAAACGGTAGCAGGCTGGTGTGGAAAGGAAATGCCAGCTCATGTAATAATTGTGGAATTACCACCATGCCATTCTAAATCAAAATTACTAAATCAGTCGTGCATATCCTATTTTATTTAATTTAATATATTTTTGTATTAAATCTAAATTAATTGTGTGTCCACTGAGGCGGATTTATTTTTCTTAATTTAGTAATATATGTATTTTATTTTTGGCATTGGTATTTTTCTGTTTATTTTATTGCAGTCATCACTTGATGATGACACACATTATTAGAATAGACTTGGTGATACTATATAGAGTTTTTTACTAAAAATTACAATTTTGTATTAGTATTTACCAATAGTAAAATTCTTTTTTCAAATTACCAATAGCAAGTTTCCATCTAAAACTAATAGAATTAGTTAACTCCTAAATTACAAAATTACCCTCAGTGAGCCTAATGTTACTGATCCTCAGAACTCAATCTAATACTACTGACCCTCAGTAGCTCCGCCGTCCTCCGCCGTCCTCCGCCGCGCTTCAATACTACTAACCCTCAGTAGCTCCGCCGTCCTAATACTACTGACCCTCAATAGTTCCGCCATCTTAATACTACTGACCCTCAGTAACTCCACCGTCCTCCGCCGCGCTTCAATAATACTAATCCTCAGTAGCTCCGCTGTCCTCCGCCGCGCTTCAATACTACTGACTCTCAGTAGCTCAACCAACACAAGCAAAAATCTCAACACACAACAATCAATTTCAACACACAACAATCAAATCAACACACAACAATCATATCAACACACAAAGAGAGAGGGAGAGGCAGAGAGGGAGAGGCAGAGAGAGGGAGAGACAGAGAGGGAGAGGAGTCCGCCGTCACGCCTGGTCCTCCTGGCTCCGCCGTCGCGCCTGGTCCCCCCGACTCCGCCGTCGCGCCTCCGTCCCCCCAGACTTCGCCGTCGCGCCTCGGTCCCCCAGGCTCCGGCCTCGAGCCTCGATCTGCAGTCGCACCTCAGTTCCCCTCGCCCCTCTCTCCGGCCTCGGGCCTCGATATGCCGTCGCGGCTCGTCCCCCCTCGCGCCTCCGTTTTCGGATCTCCGATCTTTCTTAGGCTCAGGAGCCGAGGCCTTGTTCTTGCCCTCTGTTGGAATGAGAGAGAGAGGCGGCGAGGGTTTGTGAGTTTTTTTTTTAATATATATATTAATAGCATATGTTGTAATTTTTAAAGTTTCAGGATTAATTTTGTCATTAAACATTAGACGGATTAAAAGTCTGTTACTGTTAATTCATGCTGATGGTATAAACAAATTAGATCTTGATATTGGTAATTACCACTACAAAAATGTAATTTTGAGTAATTATGTATACTATATATTAGTTGTGTTTTCGGTGTGTTTTTGATTTGTTACTAAATCATTCAAAATTGTCTAGTGAGTAAGATTATTTTGGAGGAATGAAGTTTGAGGTTCACAAAATGAAAGTGGTTCACGAATTTAAAGATTTAAAGAGAATTTAGTATTTGTTATGTTTACGTGTAGATGCACAATGATAAAAATAATTTATGAAATGAGGACTAATCAACTGAAATTGTCAACTAATTAGAAACTCATAAGAGGATTTTCTATGCATCAATGATTATTATAATTTTATAAGTGTTACCATCATTCAAAATTTGAATAACAAGTTCATACATGATCCTTCTAATGAGAGATCTATTTTTTGTGTAAAAAAAAAAGAATAGACGTTTTAACGAACTTTTCGATATATATATATATATATATATATATATATATTTTAATAGCTGTTTTGCATGTAACAATTGATGTGTTTTTACCTTCCACGAAATAAAGGGATAATTGTCTGCGACTTCTAAAAAAGTAATAATTGTCGAAGAAAATCAGAAGGACAAAATCGTCAGTTGAAAGAAACAAACGAAATTGGCGTCATTGCTACAAGTTGAATAACCGGTCACCCCAACCACAAACAAGTGACTCCACTCGACACTTGTCAGTTTCCCGAGCTTCACGGCCCCTAGAAAAACACTAAATTATTCGAAACGTGGACCCTACATCCATTAAAGAAAAAGAATCATCGGCCCCACTAGCTTCCATTGGATTTAAAAGGATCGGGATCGAGTCCACCATGCACAGTTCCATGAGTCCACGTGGTTGGCTCACAGCCCGACATATCACACGCTTGGCTCAACCAAAGGCCACCACGTGGCTGACGGATCCCTCTCCTTCTCGAAGTCGGCCGCCGTTAAACACCCCTGTGCAGCGGTTAGTTCTGTTGCTTAACGTAAGTAGACCGCCTTTGTTTTATCTTTTAATTAGAGTCGGTTGTTGGGGTCCCACTCTAATCGGACAACCACCCCCTAAGGTGGAGGGTGATCTGAGCATTGACCATTGACCATTGACCAGCGCGCATTTGATCTGAAAAGGAGGAGGAAGAAGAGGAAGAAGCAGTACTAGAAGGAACAGGTGGCTTAGGATTAAGAAGCCACCCAGCCAATCGAATCATAGATTAACCTGAGCGGGCATGACGTACGCAAGGATCTCTATTGGAATATTCTTTTAGGGTTTTTGCCCTCTCTTTTTAGCTGATATAAAATCATCTACAGTTGCGGGCACTACATATATAAGACGAAACCGATCAGTTTGATCATTCTCTCTATAATTTTACTAGTTGTAAGAACTTACCGAGCTTTCATTACTGCTGTCACTTACAGGAAACTGCACTATTTTACATATATATCTTATTTACAGACGAATAGTCGGGAGCCATTCTATAAAAAAGAGACTCGAACAAGAACAATCATCATCATACAACACAATCCTGATACAATATATCCAAAGGTTGTAAATATTAATGTCATCCTCAAAAGAATCGTCTTGGCAAAAATATGATGAGGGCATTTAGCTAGAGGTTAGTGTTTACTTGAAAAACTAAGATCGATGAGTCGCACATAGTAGGTTTATGACAAAAACGTACGCGCACGTACACAAGCATGGATTTGTGTACGTACGCACAGACTAATACGATCTTAGTCTTACACGTACGTTTCATAACTAAATCGTTTATGGTGGTTTTTACTGTACGTACGTAACTGAATCATCAACAGTACGTATAGGCGTATAGCCACTCTTCTGTCTTCCCATATCAGCTAACTTAATGGATTTGTCGATCCCAGAAACTATACCAAAGAGAGAACGACTAGAACTTAATCAGATAAGATACTTTTCTTCCAACCTTAATTAGCCGGCTACTCTTTTAATGACCAACCATAGATTTGGAACATGGAAATAGATAGAATGATCTAAACCATTTTAATGACAAACCATTTTTTTGTTGAGAATATGAAGATTAGTAGGTAGGGGTAAGCTTCCAGCAGACGTGAAGGTTAGGGCATGGAATTCATATAAGTGATTGATGGATGGGGATAACAATTAAGCAGTACACACACAGACACACACGTACGTACGAGCTTAGCTACCACATAGGTCGAAGTAATTGGCGAATTTCTTTCTTTCAATCTATGAATTTGGTATTTGGGGTTGAGTTCTTCTGCTTAATTGGATCACTTGTTGAACACAAATTAATTCATGATGATATACGCTTTTTCGCAGATATTTATGCACATCATTTGTATCAGAAAATTGAGAATCCATTTTCGTCGGTCTTTCGCTTAATATCAAATGATTTTTCACACATAAAATAATGAATTCTAAATCTTTTTTGAATAGATGAATCTAAATCTTTAAAACAACAGGTTTTATGCATTTAGTGGAAATGCAAAGAATAATTTGTTTTGCCACATAATTTATTTCTTTTTACTTAAAATTTTCTTTGTTGCCTCAATATTCATTGTGAAATTGAAAAATTACCTCATTCTCTACTAATTTTAAAAATATATGAGCACGCAGATGGTTTCAAAGCCGATAATATTTTAAAATTCAATATGAACCTAAGGGATTGCGTTTTACAATTGGCTTTGAAATCATCTGCATGTTCATATATTTGATATTTCAAAGAAATACTATCGCATTCATAGGGGTAACTATCGAGCATAATTAAGTAGTGGAACACTTTCTTCTAACCAGTTCTATCTCCATAGTGACCGACATTCAATATAGTATATGACAGCAGTTAGTTGGATAGAGTTTATTTCTTCTTGCCTACGAGGAGAATGCTCTATCTATTTGACCAGATCCAAAAATTTATATATATGGACGATTAATAACCGATTTCTTTTGGTATTCTCAGAATTGGCTAATAACAAATTAAGTCTGTCATATTTTTAAGCATAATCTATGATTTTTTTGATTATGCAGTGAATTACCATATAGTTTTGGACAAAGAGTTCTACATTCAGATATCAAGTTAACAGAAAACCAAAAGAACCAATTAAGACATGATTGTTCTACATTTGAAAAACCTAACCCTCTAAAGCAGCTGGCTTTAGTCGACAATTGTTATTGGATCTCCACACTCATATCTTCCATTGATTCTTCTTACTACTCTGATTGTATTTAATAATGCATCGAACTCAGCTTCATCCATCGACCTGATCCCAATCTCCTCCAGCTTTGGGGAATCATACATCGGACTCAACTCAAAACCCTCCTTCAAAGCCATTTCCTGAAATTTGATGCATCTCCTAGCTACGATTGTGCTCCGCCATCATCATTTCCAAGATTTCTTCTCTAGTTGGATTACAGCTCTTCACAGTTCACAACATAATCGTCGAAAAAATCATTATCCGTGTTGAAGTTAGCTAGCTGTATGGCGGATGTGCCCTTGGCGGATGTTCCCGCGGATGTGCCCGCGGATGGCGGATGTGCCCGCGGATGTGCCCGTAGCGGATGGCGGGTGTGCCCTTTGGCGGATGGCGAGTTCCTAGTCCTCGCCAGTCCTCCTTCTGCTCTTCTTTCCTCTTCTTTCCTCATGTGGCTCCTCTGTGCAGCTAGGGGGTTGCGTGTGGAGTTGGAGTTTCTGTTCAGCATGGTGCAACATGGTGCACCATGTTTAGTAGTTGTAGTTGGTAGTTGTAGTTGGTAGATTTCTTGTATAAATTGTTGTGTCTTATCTTAGTTGTTTCATGAAGAAATATACATGAGAATCATCTTTCTCCTTCTTAATTTCTTCATGGTATCAGAGCAAGGTTCCGATTAGGACCTGCTTCTGCACTTCATTCCTTCTTTCATCTTTACACTAATTGCTTGTTGCACCAGTCCTTCATAATATGACTGGTGGTGGCGATATTGAAGATGCTTCAAGTTCTGCATCATATGCGGCTGGAGTAAATGACTCCAACACCAACCTTCGACTTGTTCCTATTCTCCTCAACGAGCACAACTATCTCTCTTGGTCCAGAGAGGTCAAGCGTGCACTTGGAGGTAAAAGGCTGCTCAGCGCCATTGATGACTCAGTCTCCATTCCATCAACCTCTGCAAAGGAGTATGCTGCTTGGTTTGCTCAGGATCAGCTTCTCATGACATGGATATTAAATTCCATGGAACCAAAGATGCGTGAGATCTTTGGCTATGCTGAAAATTCCCTCCAACTGTGGAAAGAAATCAACGATCTGTATGGCGATTTAAACAATGCTGCACGGATTTTTGAACTCAAAAAGGAAATGGCTGATCTGCAGCAAGGTAACTCTACTTTTGTTGAATACCTTGGCCGGTTGAAAACTATGTGGAATGAGCTAGATCAGTATCGTCCTTTTTCTACTGATAGAAAGGTTTTGTTGAAAAGAGCTGAAGAAGATCAGATTTTCTTATTGCTTGCTAATCTTAGCCCTGAATATGATGATGTGAAAAGCCATCTTCTTATGCAATCTCCTCTTCCCGCCTTCCAAACTGTTTGTACTACTATACATCGAGAGGAAACTAGGAGAAAAGTGATGAGAGCTGATGTTTCAGTGGTTGATCACAACAATGAAGCTAGAGCCTTTGCTAGTTCTAGTTCAAGCTCAAATGCTAATGCAACTGTCAGGCCTTATAAAGGAAGGAGACCAGATCTCAAGTGTTCTTATTGCATTTCAATTGGTAGATCAGGTATAGGCCATGAGGAGAAAACATGTTGGATTTTGCACCCTGAACTAAAGCCAAAATTCAATAATGAAAGGGGACAGAAGGGGAAGATAAGAATGAATCCTACTGCTAGAGCTAATATAGCTGAGGGAGACTGCTCAGAGGCAATGATGAGCTTCGCTGCTAACCCTATAACTCTCATAAATGAGTTTGCAGTCTTCTTGCAGCAGAAGCAAGGTAATGCTAATCCAGAAGTTGCTACTGCAATGCTAGGCAAATTTGCTGGATATCTGGCGGATGGAAAATTGGCTTCTAGGGATGAAATTCCAGGTATCATCTGTGCAATCTCAACGGCTCTTGATCTTAGTAAAAATCATGATTTTTGGATTGTTGATTCAGGAGCTTCTGATCATATGACTCATGATTCATCTTGTCTAAATCATCTTTCTCTTTTAAAAATCCCCTCCTTTGTTTCGGTTGCCAATGGGAATAGAGTGCCTATTTTAGGAAAGGGAAAAATGACTTTATTTTCTGATCATAAACAGTCAAGTGTTATGTATGTGCCATCTTTTCCTTTCAAGCTCTTATCTGTTGGGAGATTAACTCATTGCTTAGATTGTCTGGTTTTATTCTCAAAAACCAATGTCATTTTTCAGGATCGAGTGACAATGAGGAAGATTGGTGAGGGATTTTACTTGAACGGATTGTACTATATTTCCACTTCCTCAACTTTTGCAAAGAGTTTTCTTGCTGAGTCGACGTCTTCTACTCGACAGCAGTTGTGGCACATGCGTCTTGCCCATGCTTCAACTCATGTTTTGTCTCATTTATTCCCAAATCTATGTAAATCAGTTTCAGATTGTGAAACTTGTCACAAATCTAAATCTACTAGATTACCTTTTCCAAACTCATGTTCTAGAGCCTCTAGGGAGTTTGAACTGATTCACTCTGATGTATGGGGACCTGCAAAAATGAAATCTTTTGATGGTTATAAATATTATGTCACATTCATTGATGATTTTTCTAGAACCACATTTGTTTACCTCTTGAAACATAAATATGAGGTAAAGAAGTGCTTTGAGGATTTTCATAATCTGGTTAAAAACCATTTCTCTTCAAGCATATGCATGTTAAGATCAGATAATGGGACAGAATATACCTCTAAAGTCATGACTGAGTATCTATGTGCCAATGGCATTTTACATCAGACTAGTTGTGTTGGTACACCACAACAAAATGGTGTATCTGAGAGGAAGAATAGAGATCTTCTGGAAAAAACTCGGGCAATTATGATTCAGGCAAATGTCCCCAAGAGATTTTGGTCAAATGCTATCCAAACTGCAGCCTATTTAATCAATCGTTTGCCATCAAGAGTTCTTGATTTTAAGTCTCCATATTCTGTTTTGATGAAGAGAGATATTACCATTGATCATTTGAGGGTGTTTGGTTGCACCTGTTTTGTTCACATTCAGTCTACTCACAGAGACAAGCTTGATCCCAGAGCTTTGAAGTGTGCCTTTCTGGGTTACTCATCATCACAGAAAGGCTACAAATGCTATGATCCAATTTCAAAGAAGATTATTGTCTCTCGAGATGTTCGATTTGATGAGGCAAATTTTTTTTTTCAAAGCCATGAGTGTGATCTGCAGGGGGAGTTATTTGATAGCTCCGTATATGTTCCTGCAACTGAACCGGGAGCAGAGGCTGCAACAGAATCATCATATAACATTGCTGAAATTCCAACTTCTAGATCTGCAAATGAACATACAGAAATTCTTGCAGAGACACCTGCAAATGTTCCTGAAGAGAGACTTGCAGGGGAGTCTGCAGAGGGGTCCGCTGTTCAGTATCCTTCTCCTTCTCTTGATTTTTCTCTAGCGACAGATGATGACTTAGAGACTAATGAGGCGGCTGATAATGATGGTATTGCTCCAAGTCAAATCGATACTGGAAGTTCATTTTTGCCTGTTCCAAGACGAAATCCTAGTCGGACTAGGAAACTGCCTGAAAAATTGAAAGGTTTTGAACTTCATAAGTCCAAACATTCAATTGGGAATATTGTGATCCCATCTCATGCTTCATCAGCGTATTGTGCCTTCATAACCAAGATCAGTCTTGTAACAGAGCCAAGAAATTATGCAGAAGCCAGTAAATCTGCCGTGTGGAGACAAGCTATGGTTGATGAACTACAAGCCTTGAATGACAACAAGACTTGGAGTATTGTGCAGGCTCCTAAAGGGCATAAAATTGTTGGGGCTAGATGGGTCTATAAAGTAAAATTTCATTCCAATGGTGAAGTGGAACGATGCAAAGCTCGCCTTGTAGCTCGCGGATTCACTCAGACGTTTGGAGTGGATTATAAGGAGACATTTGCTCCTGTAGCAAAGATGAACACAGTGAGGGTTCTCTTGTCAATTGCCATCAATTCTGGTTGGTCCCTTCATCAAATGGATGTAAAAAATGCATTTCTTCATGGGGATCTGGAAGAAGATGTGTTTATGAGGATACCTCCTGGTCATCATCAAGAAAATGAGCCTGGATTGGTCTGCAAGCTGCACAAGGCTATTTATGGTCTCAAACAGTCACCAAGGGCATGGTATTCCAAACTCAGCTCTGTCATCCTTCAGGCTGGTTTCAAAAGAAGCTCTGGTGATTCCTCTTTGTTCATTAGAAGTGGTCTGGTTGGTAAGTTGGTGATTCTTGTTTATGTTGATGACCTTATTATTACTGGGGATAATGCTGATGAAATTCAAGCCATTAAGGCTACTCTTCAGTCCTCGTTTCCCATCACGGATCTTGGTCCCCTTAGATACTTTCTCGGAATTGAAATGGACCAGTCTAAAAAAGGCCTCTTCCTGACACAGAGGAAATATGTGATTGATCTGTTGAAAGAGGAAGACATGTCTGCCTGCAAGCCTGCTAAAACCCCTCTTCCAAGTAATCACAAGTTTGATGTTGATAGTGAACCTCTTCATAATCTCACTGCTTATCAGAGATTAGTAGGCAAGCTCATTTATCTGACTATCACTCGCCCTGATATCACTTATGCTGTAAGTATCTTGAGTCAGTTTATGCATGCTCCAACTTTACACCATCATCAGCTTGTGAAACGCATCCTTAGATATCTCAAGGGTTCCATTACCCGGGGTATAGTGATGCACAAGCATAATCATTTTAAGTTGGAAGGATATACTGATTCAGATTGGGCAGGCAACATGCTGGATAGGAAATCAACCACCGGATATTGTACCTTTGTTGGTGGCAACCTTGTGACTTGGAAAAGCAAGAAGCAGACCGTTGTAGCTCGATCAAGTGCCGAAGCAGAGTATCGAGCTATGGCATCCACTGCCTGTGAGCTCATTTGGCTGAAAAACATTCTTGGAGATTTTGGTATTCGGAGTTCCTCTCCTATTACCCTGTACTGTGACAACCAAGCTGCTATGCATATTGCAGCTAATCCAGTCTTCCATGAGCGTACAAAACATATCGAAGTTGATTGCCATTTTATCAGAAATCAAGTCCAATCTGGGATCATTGCTACTGCTTATATTCGCTCAAGTGAGCAACTTGCTGATGTCTTTACAAAACTTCTCCCTTCAGCTCAGTTTGAAGCCTTATTGGTCAAGCTCGGCTCTCGTTTCTCTTTAGCCTTCGCTTGAGGGGGAGTGTTGAAGTTAGCTAGCTGTATGGCGGATGTGCCCTTGGCGGATGTTCCCGCGGATGTGCCCGCGGATGGCGGATGTGCCCGCGGATGTGCCCGTAGCGGATGGCGGGTGTGCCCTTTGGCGGATGGCGAGTTCCTAGTCCTCGCCAGTCCTCCTTCTGCTCTTCTTTCCTCTTCTTTCCTCATGTGGCTCCTCTGTGCAGCTAGGGGGTTGCGTGTGGAGTTGGAGTTTCTGTTCAGCATGGTGCAACATGGTGCACCATGTTTAGTAGTTGTAGTTGGTAGTTGTAGTTGGTAGATTTCTTGTATAAATTGTTGTGTCTTATCTTAGTTGTTTCATGAAGAAATATACATGAGAATCATCTTTCTCCTTCTTAATTTCTTCAATCCGAATATTCATCTGCGGTATCTTCCTCTGTCACAACGTACATGTTTGTCGCAAAGATCATTATCAGAATCTTCATCTGCTATATCTTTCTCTGTAACATCGTCTCCTTCCGAGTTGATATTACCGGCATCCAGTGGCTGTTGCTTTTGTGATGACTTCTCAGTCATAGCAGGCTCCCCACATTTCAATGAATCACCATAAGCTTCTGTACTCTTTTCCACAACGGAAGGTCCTGTGGTAACAATAGAGTTATCATTCAGATGTAGATCTTGAATCATACGGCAAACTTCTGATGCCATCTGTAGCGAATTCTCAATATAATCTTGTGCCGACTAGTTAGTAGGTTACCATTGTCAAAGAATTGTCTACGATTTAATAGTAAATTCTCAATATAATCTTGTGCCGACTAGTCAGTAGGTTACGGTTGTCAAAGAACTGTCTACGATTAAATACTACTTAACCGTAGATATGGCTGGGCATCCAAATCCGGTCCCGTGATCTCGTCCCAATTCCGTCTCGAAAATTAATATAACTGGACTTGAAATAAAAAATAAGGATCCTGTCCCAATCCGTCCCATATTAAAAGAAAATAGACGGGATCGGGATCACTTAATTAAGACCCGTTAAATCCCGTCCCATCCCGTTAATATAAAAATTAAAATACTTATTATAAAACTTGTATGTATTGGCTTTATGTGAGCCGTTAGATTGATCAAGATAAACAATTTAATGTAAAAAGTCACTCTTTTAGCGCTTTGTGTATGCATCCTTTCTAGCACTTTTGATTTTAAAGTCTTCAAATGTTAAATCTTGATTAGATTTCATCATAGCAAAGAGAAACCAACGAAAATAATATAGGTATTTTTTTTTTTCTTTGTACAATTTTTAGTTTTTTCGGGATCCCGAATTAGTCCCGGTTCTGTCCTTTTTCCGAACGGGATTTGGGACCTCCAAGATCAAGTATGAAAAATAATATTCCCGTACCGTCCTGAAAAATAATTACGGAATCAAGACCGGAATTAGTTGAAACCCGGCCTGTTCCGGCCCATGCCCCAGCAGTATTAAATACAAGTTCTACAATAGGGTTTAGGGTTTAGATGACCAAGCTTCCCCAAACCCCAATCCATATTTATTCTGGGCCTTAAATTGATTTTAGAATGTGGGCGGGCAGTACCACAAGCCCAATAGAAGTTGCATGACGTAGTTGCAAAGGACCTTACTGCAGAATTCTGTGGGCAGAAAGATTGGTCAAGAATTTAAGTAGGAAATATCTGTGACTAATTAGTAATTACCGTTACCGACATTCGAAAGCTACCTAAATAAACAGAGGGGAAGAAGTACGTAGTAATCAAACGGAATTTGTTGGTGGAGTTTTGATTTCTACTAGAAAAGGCAAGGACCAAGGAGTAAAATGATATATGAGGAAAGGTGCCCTGAAAATCAACAGTCGATCGAGTGGGAGACCAAGCTAGGTCCATCCCCAGCTGCTATATAACTCCTCACTCTCTTTCTGCAATCATTTCTCTCTGCTCCTCAGACCTAAACCCCACACACCAAAATGAAGCTCCCAGCTCTCATTCTCATCCCTCTTATCTTCTTCACCACCCTCATTGATCCCACCGAGTCGACTCAGCCTCCATATTCATGTGACTCGTCCAACCCCTCAACCGAGTCCTACCTTTTCTGCAAAACCACCCTCCCCATCAACCAACGAGTCCATGACCTCGTCTCGCGTCTCACATTGGACGAGAAGATCTCCCAACTCGTCAACTCGGCCCCTGCGATCCCCCGACTTGGTATCCCTAGTTACGAGTGGTGGTCGGAGGCTCTTCACGGCGTTTCTGACGTCGGCAAAGGCATCCGTCTCCACAGCACCGTCCCCAACGCCACCAGCTTCCCTCAAGTCATTTTAACCGCTGCTTCGTTCAATGAGCATCTCTGGTATCGCATCGGTCAGGTAACGAGTCACGGCCACCGAGTCAAAAACCCAACTCGGTTATTGTCTTTACTCTTTTGGTCGAAACAGTCGCAACCCAACTCATTATTTCAGCTCCCACTCACAACCCATTTGGTCGTTCTTGTGTTTTTCATCTCGTTTACTTCAAAACAGAAGTGTGACACACTGAGTCCAACTCGGCATGTTCTGTAACGCATTGATCGAAATAATTAGAGCACCTTTTTGTAACCCCAGATTTGAAATTCAAAACTGCCAAATTAATATTCTTCATGTTCAAAATCAAGAATATCAATTTAGCTTTTACCTTCTAGTGACAAATGTGATGTTCAAATCTAGATAGTAGATTCGTTTATGACAAAATGTCGCATTTTTTTTTTGACTCGTTAATGAGAAATCGTAATGTATATAACTTCTGTGTTATGTGTAAACGAGTATTGTAGATTTACTAACCATTGTGAATCGGCTAGGTGATCGGAATCGAAGCGAGGGCAGTGTACAATGCCGGACAGGCGACAGGGATGACATTTTGGGCACCAAACATCAACATTTTCAGGGACCCAAGATGGGGAAGAGGGCAAGAGACTCCCGGGGAAGACCCAATGATGACCGGAAAATACTCTGTGGCGTACGTCCGAGGGGTTCAGGGTGACTCATATGAAGGAGGGAAGCTGAAAGTGGGTGGCCATCTCCAGGCCTCAGCTTGCTGTAAGCATTTCACGGCATATGATCTCGACAACTGGAACAATGTGACTCGTTTTGGGTTTAATGCAAAGGTTAGTCTTCTTCGATCTTCAGTGTTCCTCCATTGGTTATATGCAGAGATCTTTGCCTCGAATGTTTTATTTTTGTTTATTTCCTTTTGGAATTTGGTGTGAGTCGCTTTGTGACTGTTGTTGTGGACCAATCTCTGAAGGCTTTATCGAGTTAGGTGCCGTCGATTATTTTCTATTTTGGTTTGATGAAACCACGAGCTCTTTTTTGGGTTTTGAATCATGTGTCAGTTCATAATTCATTCTTTTTTGTTCTTGTTTTCCTTTATATATTACATGATAATTCTTGTCTTCCTTAACTTCTGCCTATGGACTAAAAGCCAAGTTATTTTTCTTCTCCTTCGGAATTTTGGAATACAAAATATAGATTCGTTGATATTTAGAAATATCTGACACTAGATTAAGTATCGAATAGTTTCTTTATCCGAAACGACAACCTTCTGCCCATCTATCTCATAATGTTAGTAAACTTACTATTTCGACCCGCAAATCTTATACTTTGTCCACAATGAAATAATATGCCAACTATTTTTGTAAATTGATAAACAGAATGACTATTTGTCTCGTGAAAACTTGTCTCGTGTAAAATGATAGGTGAGAAGAAAATGAGTTGGAAGAAAATGAGTGTCAAAAAAACCCAACTTAGGTAAGAATACATAACAAACAGAAAATCGTAAGATTTCATTCTATGTGAATCGACATGTTTTCTCTGAGGCTATCGCTTTTCGTTTTTGAGACCAGAAAAGATGTCAGTTATCCAAATCTTATAAAGAAGCTTTGTTTGTTTGCCTTGGTTTGCATGCGTTGTGCAGGTGACGCAGCAAGACCTAGCAGACACGTATCAGCCTCCATTCAAGAGTTGCGTCGAGGAAGGCAAAGCCAGTGGCATCATGTGTGCTTATAATCAAGTTAATGGAGTCCCAAGCTGTGCAGATCACAATCTCTTGACCAAGATTGCTCGAGGGCAATGGGGTTTTCATGGGTACGTATCATATCTTATGCTCACAACAGTACGTCGTAAGCATATTTGTTGTACCTCTAAGAGCTGTGTACAAGCCAATCTATTTAGTCCTCGCTAGTCACTAGAGTTGAGTTAGTGACCTTGAACATTTTTTTTAACAAGTGTGAGAAACATTCATACGAGTTTAAAAGCCTAGGGTTTAGTGTTTAAAACTCGATTAACATTTTCTTTGCATTGGCGTGAATCAGATATATCACGTCGGATTGTGATGCGGTGAGCATCATTCACGACGTGCAGGGATACGCTAAGCAGCCGGAAGATGCCGTCGTCGATGTCCTCAAAGCAGGTACGGTGGGACTCATCGTTTTGTATTCTTCGCCTTTTTTTTTGATCTGGATAAATATGGACATGCTCTGATGATGCTCACATGGCTTCTTTCGAGCCCCCTTTGGTTAGGTAAAGGGATATGCTACATTTCAACGCATTATTTCGTACATCAGGGCCCATTTATGGTCCAATGGGCCCAACACTTATTTAAAGTAACTGGTCCAATATGCCATCTCCTAGGAAGTGTATTATTGGTTCTCTCTTTTAGCTAATAAATCAATAAATAATTACCGATAGATAATTATTTATTGATTTATTAGCTAAAAGAGTTTAATAACTCAAAATTTTTATTAAGAAATGCCCGAAAAATATGGTAAGAGGTTTTGTTTCTTACGTGCAGGCATGGATGTGAACTGCGGAACCTACTTGCAGAAATACACAAAAAGTGCAGTGCAGATGAAAAAGCTGCCGGTATCATACATAGACAAAGCCCTCCACAACTTATTCTCTATAAGGATGAGGTTAGGTTTGTTTGATGGCAACCCAACCAAGCTACCTTTCGGCAACATTGGTCCAGACCAAGTGTGCTCTAAACAGCACCAAGCTTTAGCACTAGAAGCCGCTGAAGATGGCATTGTGCTTTTGAAGAACGCAGGCAAGCTACTCCCACTATCTAAATCAAAGGGCATTTCGCTCGCTGTAATCGGTCCCAATGCCAATGCTTCCGAAACACTTCTCGGAAACTATCATGGTCCACCCTGCAAGCTCATCACGCCGTTACAAGGACTGCTAGGTTATGCTAAGAAGACAGTGTACCACCCTGGATGTGATACAGTTAAATGCCCTAATCCTACGATTGATCAAGCTGTTAATGTAGCAAAGCAGGCAGATTATGTGGTTTTGATCGTGGGATTGGACCAAGGTGAAGAGAGGGAGGCGCACGATAGAGACCACTTATATTTGCCTGGCAAGCAAAAGCAACTCATTAGCCGTGTAGCTAAAGCTTCCAAGAAACCAGTGATTCTTGTGATACTCTCTGGGGGTCCAGTAGACATCTCTGCAGCCAAGCATAATCCAAAAATAGGAAGCATCCTGTGGGCTGGATATCCAGGTGAAGCTGGTGGTATTGCCCTGGCAGAAATCATCTTTGGTGATCACAACCCAGGTAAAAATCTAATAACAAAGTACTACTGTAACCTTCTCTTGCTAAAGACGTGACATGTTATGCGTCGGATTGTCAGTCCGGACCACACAGTTAAAACCAAGAGTTCATCTAATTACTAGACTAGACTCCCGATTGACAATTTGGTAACATAACATGTTAGACTATCGAGCAAGAGAAAACTTTACTGGCCGATTTAATGTTGTTGCTATGCAGGTGGAAGATTGCCAATCACATGGTACACACGAGATTACATCAAAACACCAATGACAGACATGAGGATGAGACCTGACAAAAGATCAGGCTATCCTGGGCGCACTTACAGATTCTACACAGGCAAAAGGGTGTTTGATTTCGGTTATGGCCTAAGCTACTCCAACTATGCTTATAATTTTGTAACTTCAGCAACCCAAAACAAGCTATACCTAAACGAGTCATCGGTTGGTCTAGAAACTAAGAGTTCAGACTCCGGACGCTACCAGTTAGTTTCAGATTTAGGTGAAGAGTTCTGTCAGAAGAAGTTGTTCAAGGTCACTGTTGGGGTTAAGAATGATGGAGAGATGGCTGGTAAGCATCCAGTGTTGCTGTTTGTAAGCCGGAAAAATCCGACAAATGGAAGTCCAATGAAACAGTTGGTTGGATTCAAGAGCGTGATACTAAGTGCTGGGGAAAGAGCTGAACTTGAGTTCATGCTGAACCCTTGTGAGCACTTCAGCCATGCAAATGAGGATGGCTTGATGGTGCTGGAAGAAGGTTCTCGTTTCTTGGTTGTGGGTGAAGTAGAGTACCCTATTGATATCGTTGTTTGATATGAAGGGTTGCATCTTGCAACAACTTATTTAAAAGGAATTGAACATGATTCAAATGTATTGCTTAATTTTGAGGCCCAGTCTATGAAGGCAAATCTGAAATATTGATGGCATAATGCAACCAGTCTTGCCGTCTTTCTGCTCATTGAATGCTACCATTCATGCCAATTCACTCAACCCTGTGTATTAGTCATTCTTGATGATGAGTGAAAGAGACATGAAGAGGTTGTATTGTGCAAAAGGAAAGAAAGTGGACTTACTCGCATGACTATATTACAATACACAGAAAGTATAATGGAAAATGTATAATTCCAAGAGCTTAGAAAAACTATCACAGAGAATAGTATTATGATTTAGATAATTCATCTACTAGTTCTACAATCCACACTTCTACAATACGATTTTCATAATTGTGCCTGTTAACCATTATACGTTTAGCTTAACCACTGGCATTGTTCAAATCAAGAACATTAGATGCATACATTGCTCAAGTGTAATTAAGAAGTTAAATGAGGGCAACAATTATGACAAATACAACTTATCTGGAGTGATAGATATGACATTGTCCAATAGATTCATATCATGCTGAGTTAGAAGTATTGTGATAAGTACCTTGAGATTGGTAATGGCAGAAGAAGACTCGCATATGCAGCTCTAACGGAGCAGTATACGTTTCCCCCTGTTCTGGCAATTGTTATACTCCTGCATATTTCTTCCAAAAACAAGTCAAAAATGGATTTATATGCAAGTGCCTCACTCTGCCACTCATATGTGAATCTTCAAAAATAACCTCAACTACAGACTATAGCCATCCAAAAGTCAAAAGACTATTCAATCATTTTCAAATTAAGCTCAATTGGCAGCCCAGTTTATTGCTTTAAATTAAAGCTCTAGTTCAGAGTCAAAAGCAATAAATCACTGATTAGTCAGAGCCAACCTACAGCTGCAGCCTCAAAAATTTCTTTCATTCCTACCATCAACAACATGAATATCAAAACCAACCCAAATGGGGCTGCAATATGTGATTTCCATTATTTTTTTTGTTCCTTTTCTCATCTCAGTAGTAGCACTATCACCACTATGTACCTCCACCTCTTCAACTATGCTACATGACTTTCCTTAATAACACAGAGCATTATCCGCATGAGATTTTGCTCACCCAAGTACTATAGTAATGTACATACAAAATTTTACAGAAAGTAATGCACAACACAATTGAAGGACGCGTATCAGGTTATCATTGTCTTGAAAGATCTTAAAGTAGGCGTGCTTGAGAAAGCCAGCATTGATATCGAGAGAATCAGAAGAGATGCATAGGCTACAAGTATGTGAGATTCCCTAGCAAGAGAGCAATAGCTGATGCTTACTGCTCCTCCATTCCTTCGGAAAATGGCGATAACAAATCCAGGATCATCCCTCGCATTCCATGTCATGGCTGGAACAGTAACCTCACGGGTTCCATCTGGATGGAAGTGATCATCGAACTTGTGAGTGTGGGCACTGAAAACAATCCTTTACACAAGGAAGATACACAACAGGATTAGCTTACGGACAAAATGTGTGCTATTCCAAAGAGTTGCGTTTTGAATTGTAAATAGGAGAACAATGACTAACAGGTGAAGTGTTTAGAAATTAATGGTATAGTGAACTTCAGCAAGCCCACAGGTTTCAATCTTTCAGTTTGGCATACAAAACAACAAGAGGATCAATGAACAGTATAACATCAAACTTGCATGAACCACCAGTCTAACTCAAGAAAGGAACAGGTACAGTCTTCAGGAACATTAGGTGATCATTCTAAAGGGGAGTATGGGTTGTTCCAATGAAGTATATATTCTTTTACTGGTCCTCCAAGTATTTCTCAAGCATTACGACAGTTACAAGCAATACTCAATATTTGGAATTTATCACCTTAACTTCTGAGCATTTTGTTTTGCCAACCCTCGGCAACAATATTGACTAGTAATAATATAGTGGATTTCCAGAAGCTCGGACATCTTGTATCGTTACTAAGGTAATTATGGTTAAGCTAAGTGGTTTGGTTCACCATATTGAGCTCTAGATATATCCATATATCAAGTTAGGTTCATTCACTTTTGATATAATATAAGAGAGTACCACTCACTCGAATATGATAGATTAGAGGATTCTTGTATGTGGTAACAAATTAAGCCCATTGCACTCAAACAGCTTATGACAATGGAGGAATCATCTCCTTGACATCTAAATCGAGTCTCAGTTACATTTTTCACTTACAAACACACATAAACGAGCAGAAACCAGTTCTAAACTTCTAATCATCAAAAACTACATATTATATCAGTATACCGCTATAAAAACATAAAGCGTAAACTCACCTTGGCTTGAGAGCTTGAAATATATACTCAGTAGCATTTGGCGGTAGCTTCTGCGACAAATCGTACGGCCCTCTACCAACATCCTCCCTGTCAAAAATAATTCAAACATAACACATTAACACATTTAGTAGTCCTCGTCGCAGTTCATCCGATAAACCAACACACATTGCCCTAAATTATCAAATTCACTCCATACAGCTCTAGTTCTATACTCTTTCTCTACTAAAACAACACTACTGATCAAGAAACAAAACGAAACGAAAAGAGCTCTAACACACCTGCCGTCGATAACATTAGGACTCCCACCGGAACTAGGAGTCATATTCCGGCTCAACGGAAAGTGAAGCAACACCACAGGACCAGACCCTGCCGACATTGCATTCTCTCTCCACTGAAAATCATAAACCCTCTCCTTCTCACCTCCCCTCACTCCTTCATTTTCGACACGAAAATCCACGCTCTCTCTCTCCACCGCCTTCTCCACACTAAACCTGAGCTCACTATTCCCACACAGCAAAGCGACGGCGTTTAGCGACACGAAGCTGACGTTGCCGATCTCGAAGGCGCCACACCCGGCCGAGTCCAGCCCCGGCAGTCTCCTCGATATCCACCCCACCGCCTCCTCCTCGCTCAGTCCGCCGCCGCAGGCTCCGACGTCCCGGTCGCCGACCGCCACGTGGAGCGGCAGGTCCAGAAACGGTCCCAGCGCGCGGTGAAACTGCCGGATCACCGATCCGTACTCGCTCCTCGGCGAGTGGTGACCACGCGCCGAGACGTCTCCCAGGACTAGTAGCATGTCAGGCCTCAGAGTCCAGTACGATCTCTGCTATTTCAAATTTGAAATTTAAACAAACAATTTTCCAGGTAGTTTAGTAAATAATGGAGAAGAGCGAGGGTAGAATTGTAATTTGACTTACGGTGAAGAATTTGGAGAGGTAGTGGTCGCGGAAGAGGAGGTGGAAGAAGGTGGAGCGGGATCCGAGGAGGAGGAGGTTGGCGACCATCATGACCTTGAGGTCGTCGGGGTGGGCCTGGGGATGGGCCGGGTCGGGTTCGGAGGGGACGGGTTTGCATGAGGGAGTGGAGACCCAGTCTTCGTAGAGGAGAAGAGAGGAGAGTAGGACGATGGGCAGCAACGGCTTGAGGCCAACCGCCATTGCTGCGAGAAAATTGAGAGAAAATGACTCGCCCAATCAAAGTAGCTCCAGATTGTGCCACGTCAGTGTGTATTTTTTCTTTTTTATATATGGTTCGAGTTTAGGAGACTTGGCAGGCTGGGCCGGGTTGGATCTGGACAGGTCGGGTCAATAGAGCAGACACCCTTTCGGGTTTGGCTTATATTAAAAGTTTCTCAACCGATCTATGTGAAATGCTCTAACCGTGCATTACAACACAGTATCAGGTCATTTTAACAGTCTAGTGGTTCGAGTGTGAATTTGGAGGTTTCCTTATCTGGACGCTTGATCAGGTCACTTTTAAGGTCTCGTTTGGTTTACGGAGTAGAAGAAAACGAGAAATTTCAATTCCCATAAATTTCATTTCTTGTGTTTGAAAAGACCAAGGAATGCAAACAAAATTCCTATCAACTTTTCCGATGATACCCTCATAAAACTAATAATTGTAAGGCTAGTTTGGTCCAAAAGTTTGTAATCATTGCAGAAAAATGGAAGGGAAAGTGATTCCATGGGGTGTGTGGATGGAACCACTTTCCCACCAATTTTCCAATGCTATGGGAACCATTTTCCTTTCCATCATTTTTTCTTTGGCTCCCAAACAAGGGACTTTCCTTTCCTTTCCCAATGATTTCATGAAACAAACATGGCCTAACAACTTTGTGGTTCGAGTGAGTTCGGAGGTTTTCTTACTTGGACTCTGGATCACTGGAGGATTATAGTGTATACGGGGTTGAGTTGGTTTTAACAGAAGGTGAGTTGGCCAAAATGGAGGAGTGATATGAGTAGTTTTGATTTTTCACATAAATAAAAAAAAGTTTTCTGAGACCAAAAGCACTATGCCAACATGACTTGTATATTGAGCATGCCAACGTGATCAGGTTTATTCGAACAAGTTTAATTCAGTGAGAGAAGAGAACAAGACAACATAAAGGGAAAAAAGATGAAAGTAACTCTAACAATAAGATTTTTAGTCAGTTACATGATAATTTTCAGCAGAAACTCAGCGTGATATACGTAAGGGCTAAAAAATGAGTATATGGTCGAAGTTGAGTGACTAAACCTATTGTAAATTAAGTTAATTAACTGAGTTATTCCTCACATGGAAGATAACTAATTAGATAGTTTATATTTTTCCTTTCATATATATTTTTCCGCTATGACATTATTATCACCAACAAAGGTATATTTCAATGTCAACGATAAACTTGATATCACCTAAAAGCTAGATGTTGCACCAAGTATGCATGGTTCATGATAAACTATCATTAATTTCCATTCAAAAGTTTTTTGTAATTTTTGCGGATTAGGGCTTGGTGGGTGGTATATGTAATTGCGAGTATGAGAGAAGGATATTATGGCATGACTAAACAACCATATAGATTGGTGATGCATGCCACACTCTGGTTGTTGGACTTCGACTCTTTCACATTCCAAAGCTTTTATATATCACACATAGGGGAATCGGGTTTGGCCCCTATATGGTGTTGTTGACAGTAGCCACAGAGGGGCTATACAGGCCCACAGGCCCACAGACCCGCAGCCAGCATGCCTGGGGCCGTACTGAGGCCCGGAGCAGGATCACCAGCACCCGGACCCGAGGCCCAGCAGTCTACCTTGTGACCAGGGGCCCGGGGACCGGGGACGCCAGCCTGCCGAATAGACCACCAGAGCTGCCTCTTTGTGTACAAACAGAAGGGAACCAGTCCCACATCGAAGAGTAAGAGCAGACCTCACGCTCGACCACCTATATAAGGGCCTCAACTACCCTCATTAATAGGTAACGCAACTGATCTCTCCAACTGCTTATCATTCTTGCTTAAGTTATCTATTCATCCCAACTGTACTAACTTAGGCATCAGAGAGGAGAAGACCGGCCAGCCCGGTATTCCCCTTAGTTAGCAGGTTCGCAGGAGGAGATCACATCTAGATTCACCAGTTTCTACTAGGCCTACGAGTTTGTGCAGAAACAATTGGCGCCGTCTGTGGGAAGGGATAAAAGTCACGTAGGCATTATCCAAAAAGAAAAAATGGCAAAAAGTTCGGAAGCGGGGCCGGAAAGGAATGCACAAGAAGACCAGTGGGTCATACAGGAGCAAGTGCTCATCACTACCCCGGTCGCTGCACGGGAGCAACACCCCGGCCAAGACAACCAGAACGATGGCAGTTATCAGGGGCTAAGCGACGCGTCGGGGGCATGCAACGATAGCACGCGCGGGAAAGGCCCGGCGAAAGGTGACCAACCAACACACCAGAGTCTTTCGCTGACATTCTCGGACGACCCGAGCGACCAGGAGGAGAGTCTGCTCGGTGACAGCGACCGGGACACCGCATACAGTCCCGACCGGCACGATATGGCGGGGGAGATAGAGGCAATGAGAGCAGAAGTCGATCGCCTGTGCGCGGAGAGCGACCGGGATAGAGCAAAATCTGATGCCCGGTATAAGGAAATGGAGACAGTAAACGCCGCCCTGGAAAAAGGACAGCAACGCAACGCCGCTATGGCGAGGGCACATGTACCCACACCAGGCTGATCTCAGCGCCTTGAGGCGGGACAGTCATCGGGCGGAAGGCCCAGCAACCCCAAGGGGGCAGAGTCCCCGGGCGGCACAGCCCTACCAAAGAGCACGCCGACACCCCGGCAATCACACGCGTCATTCGAGGATGAAGTGATGACCCCGACCGCACGGGCACTACAGATACTTACCGACTCTGTGTCGGATCTAAAGGCCCAAATGGAGGCCAACGAGAGAAGGGCAGCGCGGCCGTTGGAAGGCGCTCGATTCAACGAACGCACGTGCCCCTTCTCGCACCGGGTCCTGGAATCAGGGAGGTCTGGCAACCAAAAATCCCTAAAGCTCACGTACTCGGGATCCGGCTGCCCATATCAACACTTGGATAGCTTCCGGTCCCAAACATGCGCCAAGGGCTACTCCGATGCTGTGTGCTGCAACATCTTCCAGGAAACCCTGTCCGGAGAGGCGCTCAGCTGGTTCTATGAGCTCCCGGCAAACTCCATGGAGGCGTTTGAGCAACTGGACGATCGGTTTGTCGGCTGTTTCATCCTCCGGGTCGAAGGAGCCCAGACATCGACGGTCCTCTTCAATTGCAGGCAGGCGCAAAGCGAGGAGCTAAGGACGTACGTTAACCGCTAGAAAACGGCGACGACCGGGGTCCAGAACCTAGACAAGGGCATCGCCGAGATGACGTTCAAACAGGGACTCCGGCCGGAGAAATTTTCCTATGCCGTACGGGTGGAACTCCCGCAAGGGTACGATGAGCTAATGGCGATGGCCATCAGGCATGCTCAGGAGGACCACGAAACATATGGGCATCACCTCCTGAAGAGGAAGCGGGAGGAGTACCTTCCAGCACCCCGAGAAAACAGGGCCAACAGCGGGGCGAGAACTGAGGCGCCCAACCAAGCAGACTCGGCAGAAATTGGGGGAACCAACCGCAGCAGAAACCCTATCCTGACAAACCCCAGGGCGAGCACAGGCCGGCGCAGTATCGACAAGAACGCCCCCTGGCGATCATACCAGCAGAACGTCAAGAAGTTTTCACCACTCTAACCTCTTCATACGAGGACATCTTGCACGAGAATGGGAACATCATTCCCCCACCGCCAAGGAGGAGGTACCCAAAAGGGAAACTCACCCTGGCGCGAACAGGCAAATACTGCTCCTACCACGATGAAGCTACCCATCGGACGAACAATTGTTTCGCCCTCAAGACAGCGGTGGAGGGGTTGGTTAGCAGCGGTCAGCTTCAACGGTATATTGGGGAAAGAAGGGCAGGCAACAAACCCATACCAATAAATTTACAAAAAAAAAAAAAAGACGGCAAACAAAAATCTTAAGAAGCCACGTCTTCCTCCCCAGCGGGCTTAGCCTGTCCACCGGCTTCCTCAGATGGAACCGCCGCATCCTCCCTAATGGGTTCAGATGGCTGAAGTCCGCCTTCCCCTTCCGGCTGCTCCTCTTCTGCCGGCTGCCCATCAGCATCATCATCGGCCTGCGCCTTCGGCATTTGCGAGGTATTCAGGTACCCCTTCTCTTCCCACTCCATGTAGGCGTCAGCAATGCCCGACTCCCTAGCCTTCTCCAGGAGCTCCAGAAACTGATCACTATCGTGATATTTCTGGATAACCCGCTGGAAAAGCTCCAGGTCTTCTTCTCCAACCGCAGCGGCGGTGGCGGCACGCACAGCGGCAGCTTCCACCTGGAGCTCATCCACCTTGGCCTCCAGCTCGGCCCGCTCCTTCTCCTCCTCGAGGCTCCGGACCTGGCCCTCTAGCTTGGCCACCTGCCTCTTAGCCCTCTCCTCCAGTCTGACCTTCTCCCGCTCAAGCCTGGACTTCTCAGCCTCCAGGCGCTCACGGGCTCCGGTCAGAGCGGTCACCTGCCTCTTCAACTCCGGCAGCTCCTCACTAGGGTCCGGCTGGTACAAATTGTACAACAGCTACAAAACAACAGGGAGCCGATTAAACAACAACAACATAAAATAATGAAACCCTGCAGAAGTTTTATGAGCGGTACCGTAGCACCAAACAATTCTTACCCGGAGGACCAACTCCTTGCTCTTCTGGCGGTTCTCCCCTGACAAAGCTCCAGCGGCCCCAGGCCTATCCAGACCAAAGCCAGCCACATCCTCCACCAGGTTCCGGACGAAGGGACTCTCCAGACCTCCCATCCTCTGTTCCTCCACCGGGGCGGGGCTACTCTGCTGGCCGGCAGAACTTGAAGCAGCAGCGGCCCTGTCCCTAGCAGGACTCGTCGCACCGCTGGTCAACTTGAACCGTTTCGCCAAGTTCTCACCAGACGACCGGCCGGTCAGCGTCACCAGCGCGGAGGGCGGGACGTCCATGATCCTCCGCCTCTTCTCACCTAAGTCGACCGGTGAAGAAGATTGTGCGCCAGTCTAAGAGACCCTGGTGACAAGCGGGGCCGATCCCGGTCGATACAGAATCCTATCCGTCCCACCAGGAACCTTTGGTGGCCCTCCGGTGGTCTTGCCCTTTCCGGGTCTCGCAGAGGGTGCTGCGGCATGAGTCTTCACGCGCCTAAGAATGTAGGCGTCATCCGCAACATCCATGGCCACCAGTTCGGCATGGACAGTAAGCCGGCCAGACTCCTGATCCACCGAGGTCCGTGAAACAGCCTCCCCTTTCTCCTTCAACCTCGAGACAAGGTCCTCACCGTCCATGGATAGTGTGTTACTGAGCTTGACGACCGTCCGGCAAGATGCACCTACAGAACAAACAAAGGGTTAGTATCAATTCAGTCAGCGGGAACGTCACTACTAAAACCCTGCTACGCACCGGGATCCCGCCCGAGACAGCAGTACTCTAGCACATCCCGCCGTATGAAGTTGTAGGAGCTTCGCTCAAGACTGTCCCAGCACCCGAATATCGTGGCAATCCTATCCCGCTCCAACTCGGACAGTACGTACGATTGGTCACCAAGGGGCTGGAAGGCACAAGGAACCCGGTACATCCTTCTCCTTTTCTGCCACTTCCCACCTACCATCACCACCTTCTTCCTCCAGTTATTGTCCATCCAGGAAGGCAGGTGGGTAATGATAGGTCGAAAATGTCGGGCGCTAAAGGTGAGACAACCCCGACACCCTTTCTTTTTCGAGAAGGATAACCTGTACAACGCTCGGAACTCGTTCACCGTCGGCATGCTCATCCCGGACAGTTCGTACAGACAACCAAGGCCCAGCAGCTGCCTCCACTGGTTTCCGGGAAGCTGCGCAGGAGACACATGCAGAACACTGAGCATGTACTGTACAAAGTCAGGCAGCGGAAGGGAGAACCCATGACGAAATTGGTCTCCATGAATAGCAACCCAACCCGTCTCCGGGTTACAAGCCGATTCTCCGGGATTCAGCGGCCGTAACTCCACCTCATCAGGGATATTCCACGTCTCCCGGAAGTCGGCAATCTCTGCAGGGCTCACGGTACCCTCTGGTTCATCACACACAACAGCCCCTTCCCCATCCCCGATAGTGTAACTCACGGGCGAAGTACCAGGAAAGCGTACCCCGTGCGGGATGCCTTCATGCCCCAGCGATCCGGACGAGGAGACCTCGCCCCGGGAGCGGGCAGCGGTTTCAGACTCTGGGGTATCCGAAGCAAGCCAATCTTCCAACCTCTCATCATCGTCCACCACAGGAGATAATAACTGCTTATCATTCTTGCTTAAGTTATCTATTCATCCCAACTATACTAAATTAGGCATCGGAGAGGAGAAGACCGGCCCGCCCGGTATTTCCCTTAGTTAGCAGGTTCGCAGGAGGAGATCACATCTAGATTCACCAGTTTCTACTAGGCCTACGGGTTTGTGCAGAAACAGGTGTAAAACTTGAATTTATATATAAATTAAAAGTTCTGTAATGCATGAACCAACCTATTTTCTTGGAGAATTCCAACTTAGAAAAAATGGCCACAGATCTTGTTTGCAAACTAATCATTATATTTATTGGAAAATATGAAGGCCGGAACGGCAATGTCTCATGGTTACTACAGCAAAGTGTGCAATTCTGCCTCTTCGATCGTTGCATAGATATATTATTATGCATTTTTCTAGTTTAGTTTTTTCGTATTTCCATTACATAAACGGAAATATTTTTGGCAATTCCAAACTAATCGTAAATATTTTCTTCAATAAATAAGCTATGAAAGTTCGTGATCCTAGTGAACTAAGCAACAAACAAAAATGTAAGTGTCTCCTCTTTCTCACCCGTGTCTATGTAGTTGACTACTCTAGTAGCTGAAACTAGCCTTTACATAATTTAAGTTACAGCTGCATAAATGACTTACACGCTATTGGTGCAAGTGTACCGTAATGCGCTGAATCCGCTTACATGTTCATATAAATTTAGTGATTCTAAACCTACGCCTAAAACATAAAAACTTTGGTTTCATTTGATTTATTTCTTTCATTAGCTCTTCTTTGAAGATGTTTTCTTTCCGAAATATTATTATTATAATTATGGCTTTCAAATACAGTGTAAGTGAGTCTGATACATTCTAATGAGATCCCTTGCGTTTTAAAGCTGAGCACACTTCTCTTTTGTTGGAATATGATTATGTCAAGCAATGCTGCTTATTCCCAGCAAATTATGATATCCCAATTGAAGAGTTGCTCAAAGTATGGATTGGAATAGGTTTGTTTCAATATGATTCAAATCATTCAATGCAAGAAGCTAGAGATAGAGCACATGCTGTGGTTACGTATCTCAAAGCTTCTACATTGCTTTTGGATGGTACAAAGAAGGGATGCATAAGGATGACTGATGGCATTCGAAATCTGGCTCTGTCCATTGCGTTGTCCGAACTAGGCAATGGGTTGTTAGTTAAAGCTGGTTGTGAACAAGAGGAGTGGCCAGAGACGGAGGCAGGAATGTGGCAAGGTATGTGTTCGTGGCGAATTCAGCACCCGGCGAACGGTCAACACGTGGATGTAACGGACGTCAATTTCTGTCCTAAATGTGATTTGTGCGAGCGTACCTGTTGACAGTAGCCACAGAGGGGCTACACAGTCCCACAGACCCGCAGCTAGCATGCCCGGGGCCGGATTGAGGCCCGGAGCAGGATCCCCAGCACCCGGACCCGAGGCCGACCAGTCTAACTTATGACTGGGGGCCCGGGAGCCGGGGACACCAGCCTGCCGAACAGGTCACCTTAGCTGCGCCTTTGCGTACGAACAGAAGGGAACCAGTCCCACATCGAAGAGTAAGACCAGACCTCACGCTCGACCACCTATATAAGGGCCTCAACTACCCTCATTAATAGGTAACTAATCTCTCCAACTACTTATCATTCCCGCTTAAGTTATCTATTTGTCCGAACGGTACTAGCTTAGGCATCGGAGAGGAGAAGACCAGCCCGCCCGGTATTCCCCTTAGTTAGCAGGGTTCGCAGGAGGAATGCACATCAAGATCCACCAGTTTCTACCAGGCCTACGGGTTTGTTAAGAAACAATTGGCGCCGTCTGTGGGAAGGGATAAAAAGTCACGTGGCATTACAAAAAAAAAATGGCAGAAAGTTCAGAAGCGAGGCGGGAAAGGAATGCACAAGAAGATCAGCGGATCATACAGGAGCAGGTGCTCATCACTACCCCGTTCGCGGTACGGGAGCAGCAACCCGGCCAAGACAACCAGAACGACGCCAGCTATCGGGGGCCAAGGGGCACGCCGGGGGCATGCAACGGTAGCACGCGCGGGAAAGGCCAGGCGAAAGGCGACCAACCAACACACCAGGGTCCTTCGCTGACATTCTCAGATGACCCGAGCGACGAGGAGGAGAGTCTGATCGGTGACAGCGACCGGGACACCGCATATAGCCCCGACCGGCACGATATGGCGGGGGAGGTAGAGGTGATGAGAGTAGAAGTCGATTGCCTGCGCGCGGAGAGCGACCGGAATAGAGCAGATTCCAATGCCCGGTATCAGGAAATGGAGACAGTAAACGCCGCCCTGGTGGCTGCCCTGGAAAGAGGACAGCAGCGCAACGCTGCTTTGGCGAGGACACATGTACCTACACCAGGCAGGTCTCAGCCCCCTGAGGCGGGACAGTCATCGGGTGGAAGGCCCAGCGACCCCAAGGGGGCGGAGTCCCCGGGCGGCACGGCCCTACCAAAGAGCACGCCGACACCCCGTCAATCACACTTTTCATTCGAGCATGAAGTCGTGACCCCGACCGCACGGGCACTACAAGTACTCACCGACTCCGTGTCATATCTAAAGGCCCAAATGGAGGCCAACGAGAGAAGGGCAGCGCGGCCGTTGGAAGGCACGCGATTCAACGAACGTATGGCCCCTTTTCACACAGGGTCCTGGAATCCGGGAGATCCGGTAACCAAAAATCTCTGAAGCTGACATACTCAGGAGCCGGCTGCCCCTACCAACACTTGGATAGCTTCCGGTCCTAAACATGCGCCAAGGGCTACTCCGACGCTGTATGTGGCAACATCTTCTAAGAAACTCTGTCCGGAGAGGCGCCTAGCTGGTTCTATGAGCTCCCGGCAAACTCCATTGAGGCATTCGAGCAACTGGCCGATTGGTTTGTCTGCCGCTTTATCCTCCGGGTTGAAGGAGCCCAGACATCGACGATCCTTTTCAATTGCAGGCAAACACACGACGAGGAGCTAAGGACGTTCATTAACCGCTGGCAAACGGCGACGGCCGGGGTTCGGAACCTAGACAAGGGCATCGCCGAGATGGCGTTCAAACAGGGACTCCGGTCACGGAAATTTTCCTATGCCGTACGCGTAGAACTCCCGCAGGGGTATGATGAGCTAATGGCGATGGCCATCAGGCACGCTCAGGTGGACCACGAAACGTATGGGCATCACCTGCTCAAGAGGAAGAGGGAGGAGTTCCTTCCGTCACCCCGAGAAAACAAGGCCAGTCAGCGGGGCGAGAACCGAGGCACCCAACCAAACAAGCTGAACAGAAATTGGGGTAACCAACCGCAGCAGAAACCCTACAAAGATAAGCCCCAGGGCGAGCACAGGCCCGCGCATTACCGACAAGAACGCCCCCTGGCGATCATGGCGGCGGAACGTCAAGAAGTCTTCACTACTCTAACCTCTTCGTACGAGGACATCCTGCACGAGAACGGGAACATCATTCCCCCACCACTAAAGAGGAAGTACCCTAAAGGAAACCTCACCCCGGCGCGAACAAGAAAATGCTGCTCCTACCACGACGAGGCTACCCATAGGACGAACAACTGTATCGCCCTCAAGGCAGCGGTGGAGGGGTTAGTTAGCAGCGGCCAGCTTCAACGGTATATTAGAGAAAGAAGGGCAGATCCCGCCCGGGACCAGGACCGGGGTTGGTAAGCACGCCCGGACCTAGCGAAGGGTTAGGTGCTAAATTTTTAAACACAATTAGTTTGGCATACCAACGGTTCAGCCGATGTAACAGTACAAGATATGTACTCCAACTATTTTAAACGAAATCCAAAGCAAACCACCGGTACTAAAATATATGTCCAAAGGCAGGCAACAAAAAAAAAACCCCGTTCCAGCAAATTTACAAAAAAGAAAGAGACGGCAAAGAAAAATCCTAAGGAGCCACGTCTTCCTCCCCAGCGGGCCTAGCCTGTCCACCGGCTTCCTCAGATGGAACCGCCGCATCCTCCCTAATGGGTTCAGATGGCTGAAGTCCACCTTTCCCTTTCGGCTGCTCCTCCTCTGCCAGCTGCCCATCAGCATCATCATCGGCCCGCGCCTTCGGAATTTGCGAGGTGATTAGGTATCCCTTCTCTTTCCACTCCACGTAGGCATCAGCGATACCCGACTTCCTAGCCTTCTCCAAAAGCTCAAGAAACTGATCACTATCGTGATATTTCTGGATAACCCGCTGGAAAAGCTCCGGGTCTTCTTCTCCAGCCGCAGCGGCGGTGGCGGCACGCACAGCGGCAGCTTCCACCTGGAGCTCATCCACTTTGGCCTCTAGCTCGGCCCTCTCCTCCTCAGCCCGCTCCTTCTCCTCCTCGAGGCTCCGGACCTGGCCCTCTAGCTTGGCCACCTGCCTCTTGGTCCTCTCCTCCAGTCTGACCTTCTCCCGCTCAAGCCTGGACTTCTCAGCCTCCAGGCGCTCACGGGCTCCGGTCAGAGCGGCCACCTGCCTCTTCAACTCCGGCAGCTCCACACTCGGGTCCGGCTAGTACATATTGTACAACAGCTACAGAACGACAGGGTGCCGATTAAAAAAAAAAAAAACCCTGCAGAAGTTTCATGAGCGGTACCGTAGCACCAAACAATTCTTACCCGGAGGCCCAACTCCTTGCTCTTCTGGCGATTCTCCCCTGACAGGGCTCCAGCGGCCCCAAGCCTATCCAGACCAAGGCCAGCCACATCCTCCACCAGGTTCCGGACGAAAGGACTCTTCGGACCTCCCCTCCTCTGTTCCTCCACCGGAGCGGGGCTACTCTGCTGACCGGCAGAACTTGAAGCAGCAGCGGCCCTGTCCCTAGCAGGACTCGTCGCACCACTGGTCAACTTGAGCCGTTTCGCCAAGTTCTCACCAAACGACCGGCCGGTCAGCGTCACCAGCGCGGAGGGCGGGATGTCCATGATCTTCCGCCTCTTCTCACCCAGGTCACCCGGTGAAGAAGATTGTGCGCCAGTCAAGGAGACCCTGGTGACGAGCGGGACCGATCCCGGTCGATACGGAATCTTATCCGTCCCACCAGGAACCTTTGGTAGCCCTCCAATGGTCTTACCCTTTCTGGGTCCCGCAGAGGGTGCTGCTGCATGAGTCTTCACACGCCTCAAGATGTAGGCATCATCCGCAAGATCCAAGGCCATCGGTTCGACGTGGAGGGTAAGCCGGCCAGACTCCCGATCCACCAAGGTCCGCGAAACGGCCTCCCCCTTCTCCTTCAACCTCAAGACTAGGTCCTCACCGTCCATGGATAGTGTGTTACCGGGCTTGACGACCGTCCGGGAAGATGCACCTACAGAACAAGCAAAGGGTTAGTATCAACTCAGTCAGCGGGAACTTCACTACTAAAACCCTGCTACGCACCGGGATTTCGCCCGAGACAGCAGAACTCTAACACCTCCCGTCGTATGAAGTTGTAGGAGTTTCGCTCAAGACCGTCCCAGCACCCGAATATCTTGGCAATCCTATCCCGCTCCAACTCAGACAGTACGTACGATTGGTCACCAAGGGGCTGGAAGGCACCAGGAACCCGGTACATCCTCCTCCTTTTCTGCCACTTCCCACCTGCCATCACCACCTTCTTCCTCCAGTTATTGTCCACCCAGGAAGGCAGGTGGGTGATGATAGGCTGAAAGTGTCAGGCGCTAAAGGTGAGACAACCCCGACACCCTTTCTTTTTCGAGAAGGACAATCTGTACAACGCCCGAAACTCGTTCACCGTCGGCATGCTCATTCCGGACAGCTCGTACAGACAACCAAGGCTTAGCAGCTGCCTCCACTGGTTTCCGGGAAGCTGCGCAGGAGACACGTGCAGAGCGCTGAGCATGTACTGCACAAAGTTTGGCAGCCGAAGGGAGAACCCATGACGAAATTGGTCTCCATGAACAGCAACCCAACCCTCCTCCGGGTTACAGGCCGATTCCCCGGGATTCAGTGGCCGTAATCTCTCCTCATCCAGGATGCTCCACGTCTCCCGGAAGGCGGCAACCTCTGCGGGGCTCATGGTACCCTCCGATTCATCACACACAACAGCCCCTTCCCCATTCCCGATCGTGTAACTACGGGCGAAGTACCAGGAAAGGGTACCCCGTGCGGGATGCTCTCATGCCCCAGAGACCCGGACGAGGAGACCTCGCCCTGGGAGCGGGCAGCGGCTTCGGACTCCGGGGAAACCGAAGCAAGCCAATCTTCCAACCTCTCCTCATCATCCACCACAGGACGTCTGCCGGCTGATTCAGAAGTCCCATCAGAGCTCCCAGAAGCCATGTAACCTAGGGGAGGAAAACAAAACCCCACCGCTGGTCAGTCACAAGCTAAAACACAGCCCTCTGCGGCTGCTCCCCAAATTTGCCGCAGATCCCCCGCTGCAAACAACTCACCCGTTGCGACAGAGACCCCCGCCCCCCCCGCAAAACACAAACCAACAAAAAAAAACACGAAGCAAATGAGGCAGAATTTACCGATTACTATGCACAACCGAGGAAAGTCAGTCCTGGGAAAACAACGGGCAATCGTAGGCAAGAACGCCTGAAGCACGGATAACGCGAGGGTACCTTCACAGAACTTTGGCCGGATTCCTCCCCAATGTTCTCTTCTTCTCTCTGAGCCAAGAGCAAAAATAGCAAACAATGAGGACAAATGAGGCCTTTTTATAGACGGGTCCGATTCCCTAGGCACCCCTGTAATCCCCTAAAAATACTCAATTGGGGCAAGTCAAACGCCTGCGAATACAGGCCCTCCATCTCAGACCGCTCCCTACTGACACGTGTCCTAGCATCGATAAAACCCCCACGCCATCATAACTGATGGGACTGATGGGCTCTCTCTTTCAATGCATGTCATCCACTTGTCCCGCCTACAAGCGGCAGTTAAGGGAGATAGGGGCAAGAACCGAGGCGTCCAGCCCCCCCCCCCCCCCCCCACTTCCCCAAGCGTCAACCTCAAATCAAGGAAAGACATTGCACTGGTTCACGGGCATTCCATCGGTCATGAAACATTCCACCGGTTCACAGGCATTCCATCGGTCATGGAACATTCCACCGGTTTACAGGCATTCCAGCGGTCATGAAACACTCCACCGGTTCACAGGCATTCCATCGGTTATGTAGCATTCCACCGGATCCAAGGCACTCTATCGGTCTAGTCACTTTCCTTTGCGCCTACGGGCACGGACAAGCCAGCAACAACTCAAGGCTTCAAACACATGGGCTTTATAAACCCGGGAGAGTTTACCTCTAACACATGCAAACTCTTCCAGCAGGCTAGAAACCCTGCATCACACTAAGCTGTGAAAAATATGGGGATCCATGGCGAGACTTGTTATCTCCACGCCACCCCACCAGGCAGATTGTTTCTCTAACACAGAACAAATCTCCCCGCAGGTTAGAAACCCTGCACAGCCTCACGCTTATTCCAACACAAGCTGAGAAGAATCATCGGGTGTTAACCGGTGCTTAAACATGGCCGCAGCATCTCACCAGTGGGCCTGTTGGCTCGAACCCAACAGGTCTCCCCGCAGGCTAGCAACCCTGCACAAAACCCCACGCTTATTCCAACACAAGCTGGGACGAATCATCGGGTGTGGATTGGTGCTTTGACATGGCCTAAACACCCCATCGGGCTACTCCCCGGCTTGCGCCACCGTTGGCAGCAATTTTACTGGGAGACTCGTTCTGACATGGCAGTCCACCGGTCGAGTCCTGGTATCGCATGGCGGATTTCAACGCCACATCATCATCCCATGCACTCGTCCGGGTTTCACCCCGCTCCATATTCATCGCATGGCGGATTTCAACGCCACATCATCATCCCATGCACTCGTCCGGATTTCACCCCACTCCATATTCATCGCATGGCGGATTTCAACGCCACATCATCATCCCATGCACTCGTCCGGGTTTCACCCCGTTCCATACTCATGGCATGGCAAGACTTAAGCACAACACCATCATTATTACAAACACACTCATAACTGTCGCACGACATCAATCTCATATAGGTACTCACATCACCACGCACCATCATAACAGCCTTTCTGCTCGAACGCCCGGCCAAGCCAAATCTTCAATACGGACTTGGGGGACTGGGGATCATTGGGTCGGTAACCCTGCGGGTCTGCGGGACAGCAGAACGAGACATTAAGTCCCCATTCAAGATTGCACTTGACCGGGAACTTGGGGGACTTGTTGACAGTAGCCACAGAGGGGCTACACAGTCCCACAAACCCGCAGCTAGCATGCCCGGGGCCGGACCGAGGCCCGGAGCAGGATCTCCAGCACCCGGACCCGAGGCCCAGCAGTCTAACTTATGACTGGGGGCCCGGGAGCCGGGGACACCAGCCTGCCGAACAGGTCACCTTAGCTGCGCCTTTGCATATGAACAGAAGGGAACCAGTCCCACATCGAAGAGTAAGACCAGACCTCACGCTCGACCACCTATATAAGGGCCTCAACTACCCTCATTAATAGGTAACTAATCTCTCCAACTACTTATCATTCCCGCTTAAGTTATCTATTTGTCCGAACGGTACTAACTTAGGCATCGGAGAGGAGAAGACCGGCCCGCCCGGTATTCCCCTTAGTTAGCAGGGTTCGCAGGAGGAATCCACTTCAAGATCCACCAGTTTCTACCAGGCCTACGGGTTTGTGCAGAAACAGTACCAATACCTTTGAGTTAGGTACAACTTCGATGCGGACGACCTCTGGCGAGCGTATCTCTGGCGAGTGTGTTTGTCTGCTTCTAATACCTGACTTCTTGACTAGGCCGGCGTAAGAGGCTCGAACAAGACCTAACAAAAGTATATTAGGATTTTCTCTCAACCTATTACAGATTGAGTAATCTTACTTAGATCCTGAGATGCAAAGCAGAGCAATAATTCAAGATCGCGGAAAACTGTTCTCCTCCAACCTATTGCAGATTGGCTTACGTTTTGTTACTGGAGTAACGACTCGATTTGCTACTGGCGTAGCGACTGACACTGGGTGCTTCAGCGAACGCAGACACGAGGCGAGCGTGCGACTCTGTACGTATGGCGCAGGTTTGCGGCTCTGTACGTATGGTGGCAGGTGTGCTACGATGTGCTGATGCTGGAAGCGATAGATCTTAGCGACTTCTCGACAAGAATGCAAGGCACTCTTCGACAACCGTGCAAGTATACAGCGACCGATGGCGGGCGTAAGGTTGCAGCGAAGTTGGATGGTGGTTGTTTGCAGTTTGTGGAGGCAGTGCGCGTAAGATGCTCCGGAGAGGCTTTGCAAGATTTGCGATGCACAAAAGCTTGTGTGTTTGTAAGATGGTTGTGAACCATTTTCATGTTGTTTAAGAGTTCTTTATATAGAGAACACAGAACCTCAATACTTACGTATCAAGCATAATAGATTCGGAGATCAATCAGGATTCAATTACCTTAAACCACCTCCTTTTTGGATTCCTAAAGGAACTCCAAATCCTTTCCAAGAAGGAAAGATTTAATGTATTTACCAGATTATCTTTAAACAAATAACCTCATGGGTCTCGATCCATAGTCTCGGACAAATGTCAATTTAGGCCCAAACAGTATGCCACTGCACCCCTCAGTTTTTTTTTTTCAATTATATTATATACATGAGTAACTTCTTTAGTCCTCATTGTCGGTTTCATTGCCGAGCCATCTCCCCCATTCACTGATCAATTAGGATTAATATTTTTTAGACTTATATTGAATTTTTTATTGCTTTTCTTATATTTGGTATGTTCAAAACTTCCAAATTTTACTACTACAAAGTAATGCTGGTATATGTGACATTCCAGAAACCTTTCTTCAAAGTCCTAATGCATTAAGGGTCTTTGATCTTAGCTTCACCAGTATTTTGTCACTACCTCGATCATTCAGCTTCCTAACCAGCCTCATAGCTTTGAATTTGGATTTTTGCAAAGTAAGTGACATATCCGTTTTGGGAAATCTTAAGAAACTTGGGATTCTCAGTATGAGAGAACTTTCTCTTAAGGAATTTCCAAAACAAATACGAGATTTGACAAGTCTAAGTAAGTTGGACATCAGTGGTAGATACATTGATATAATCACATCTAAAGTGATATCAAGGTTGTATAGATGGGAAGAATTGCACATGAAATATCAATTTGGGAAGCGGGGAAGTTTAACTGATGCTTCTGATGCTACATGCTTGCTCCAAAGTGTTGAGTACTTCAACCCGAATTAGGTAGAGTTTGATATAAACCACTAAGGATAGTGTAGTGGTCGGACACCCCATACTGGTAACCACTCTAGGTCGGGAGTTCGATCCTCCATGAAAGCAAAGTGGCCAGAGAGGAGCTGCAATGCCCCCGTAGGATAACCTCCCCCAAGGGATTAGTCCTTAGACCTAGGAAGCCTTTAGGATACCCTTTGCGATGCAAAAAAAAAAAAGAGGTAGAGTTTGATATATGCATAAGTAGACACGCTCCTTACGTGTTGCTCCCTCATTGGCTTAACCCTTACTCTTATTTGTATGTGTATATATAGTGATGGATTTAATTAAATTAATATTGTTGACAATAGCCACAGAGGAGCTACATAGGCCCACAGACCCGCAGCTAGCACGTCCGGGTCCGGACTGAGGCCCGGAGCAGGATCACCAGCACCCGGACCCGAGGCCCGGAGCAGGATCACCAGCACCCGGACCCGAGGCCCAGCAGTCTACCTTGCGACTAGGGGCCCGGGAACCGGGGACGCCAGCCTGCCGAACAAGCCACCAGAGCTGTCCTTTTGTGTACGAACAAAAGGAAACCAGTCCCACATCGAAAAGTAAGACCAGACCTCGCGCCCGACCACCTATATAAGGGCCTCAACCACCCTCTTTAACAGGTAACTGATCTCTCCAACTGCTCATCATACGTGCTTAAGTTATCTATTCATCTCAACTGTACTAACTTAGGTATTGGAGAGGAGAAGACCGGTCCGCCCGGTATTCCCCTTAGTTAGCAGGTTCGCAGGAGGAGATCACATCTAGATTCATCAGTTTCTACTAGGCCTACGGGTTTGTGCAGAAACAATTGGCGCCGTCTGTGGGAAGTTTTATATAAAAGTCACGTAGGCATCACCAAATGGCAGAAAGCTCAGAAGCGGGGCAGGAAAGAAATACAATGGAGGGTCAGCGGGTCGCACCAGAGCAAGTGCTCATCTCCACCCCGGTTGCTGTACGGGAGCAGCGCAGCGACCAGGGCAACCAGGACGACGACAGCTATGGGGGGCCAAGCGACACGCCGGGGGCATGCAACGATAGCGCGCGTGGGAAAGGCCCGGTGGAAGGCGACCTACCAACGCACCGGGGCTTTTCGCTGACATTCTCGGACGATCCGAGCGACAAAGAGGAAAGTCTGCTCGGTGACAGCGACCGAGACACCACGTACAGCCCCGACCGGCACGATATGGCGGGGGAGATACGGGCGATGAGGGCAGAAGTCAGTCGCCTGCGCGCTGAGAGCGACCAGGATAGAGCAAAATCCAATGCTCGGTATAAGGAAATGGAGACGGTAAACGCTGCCCTGGTGGCTGCCCTGGAAAGAAGACAGTTGCGCAACGCCGCTATGGCAAGGGCACGTACACCCGCGCCGGGCCAACCTCAGCGCCTTGAGGCGGGACAGTCATCGGGAGGAAGGTCTGGCGACCCCAGGAGGGCGGAGTCCCCGGGCGGCGCAGTCTTGCCAATGAGCACGCCGGCACCCCCGCAGTCGCACGCTTCATTCGAGGATGAAGTCCTGACCCCGACCGCACGGGCATTACAGGTACTCACCGACTCTGTGTCGGATCTAAAGGCCCAAATAGAGGCCAACGAGAGAAGGGCGGTGCAGCCGATGGAAGACGCGCGATTCAACGAACGCATGGGCCCCTTCTCGCACCGGGTTCTGGAATCAGGGAGGTCTGGTAACCAGAAATCCCTAAAGCTCACGTACTCAGGGTCCGGCTGCCCATACCAACACTTGGATAGCTTCCGGTCCCAAACGTGCGTTAAGGGCTATTCTAATGCAGTGTGCTGCAACATATTCCAGGAGACCCTGTCTGGAGAGGCGCTCAGCTGGTTCTATGAGCTCCCGCCAAACTACATCGAGGCGTTTGAGCAACTGGCCGACCGGTTCGTAGGCCGCTTCATCCTCCGGGTCGAAGTAGCCCGGACATCGACCATCCTCTTCAACTGCAGACAGGCACATGGCGAGGAGCTAAGGACGTTTGTCAATCTCTGGCAAACGGCGACGGCCGAGGTTCGGAACCTCGACAAGGGCATCGCCGAGATGGCGTTCAAACAGGGGCTTCGGCTAGGAAAATTTTGCTACGCCGTACAGGTGGAACTCCCGCAGGGGTATGACGAGCTAATGGAGATGGCCATCAGGCATGCTCAGGCGGATCATGAAACGTACGGGCAACATCTGTTGAAGAGAAAGCGGGAGGAGCACCCCCCCGGCCGGCCGAGAAAACAAGGCCAGCCAGCGGAGCGAGAACCGAGGCGCCCAACTAGGCAGACCCGGCAGAAATTGGGGGAACCAACAGCAGCAGAAGCCCTATCATGACAAACCCCAGGGCGAGCACAAGCCGGGGCAGTACCGGCAAGAACGCCCCCTGGCGATCATGCCAGCAGAACGTTAAGAGGTCTTCACCACTCTAACCGCTTCATACGAGGACATCTTGCACGAGAACGGGAACATCATTCCCCCACCGCCGAGGAGCAAGTACCCAAAGGGGAAACTTACCCAGGCGCGAACAGGCAAGTACTGCTCCTACCACGATGAAGCTACCCATCGGACGAACAACTGCTTCGCCCTCAAGACAGCGGTGGAGGGTTTGGTTAACAGCGGTCAGCTTCAGCGGTATATAGGGAAAATGAGAACAGACCCCGACCGGGAGCAGGGCCAGGGCTGGTAAGCACGCCCTGACAGGACCCGCCCCTGATTTCATCCTGAAATCCGGATAAGGTCCTGCGGGGACCACCTTAAGACTAACTCTATCGATAAATCGATAAAGTCAATCTTAGGATGGACAACCCTAAGGCCTGCAACAACCAAAAACACTTCTAAATCCAGATTCATCCTCAACACCTGGAGCCACATGCTCCCCAAGTCACAACAACCGCCACAAATAAATACAATATAATCTAACTCAACTGGCTCACAGGTAATCAGAGCAATCTAATACAATGAATTGGAATTACAAAACAAGAAATAGAATATAAAAATAAAAGAGTAAGGGATCACAGATCCCACCTAGCGGAAGCAACAAGGATGACAGCTATGCCTCGACTCCGAGTACTCTTGACCTCTGACTATTACTCTGCACACTGGGCGATTTAAATCGAAGGGCCTAGGGGAAAGTAATTTAAAAACGTTAGAGTGAGTGGATAAAAATAATATGATTTAATATAGTACTTTAAATGAAAGTATTATATTACTTTCCCAGAGTTTTAGAAATAAAACCACAGTGCATGCATTATAAATAAAACGTCACACGTTTTAAGAAAATCATATTTAAAAATCATCAGCCCCGCTGATATAAAATCAAATAAATAAATAATTATTCTTTTTATATGTATTCAAAACAATATACTTTTGAAAACCATTTGTGATGTTTCTCGACCAATCCCATTGGTCGCATAAAAACCCCAGCCCCGCTGGTTCAGGAATTTATTAAAATCAGAAAGTCTCCAAGAGAAATGTTCCCGAAAACCAGATAATATAAAAAATCAAGACCAATCCCATTGGTCACATAATAAGATAGGAGAACGTCATTACCACCATATAATAGTAGCCTCCAAGACTAAGGGTCAGAGCCTCCAAGACTCTCTATAGCGTCCCACGCTAAACCTCTACACCACACTCCGTCGACCACCGAGCGTGAATCTAACCTATATGGTCAAGTCGTCACCTCGCGTGGGATGAGGTTAATAAGCTAGCTAGCATCAATATATATCTGGACCCTGATATGGTGAAAATTCGAAAATAAAACCGAAAATACGCTTCCCCTTATATATAAATCCGTACAGTCCCCGACCGTACATCTGAGGCTTATCTATACATATATAATCAAATATAATCATAGCCTCGAAAGAATATATAAATATAAATCCGACATGTCCCAATGTCGTAAAAATAATATCGATAAGAAAATATAATGTCGACATATCTCACATGTCAAAATCATAAATAATGAAATAATAAAATCCCCGGAAATCTTATTTCCGGTCTTTACCTTTAAATACACATATGCTTATTCAACATAATCCAGATATGAATAATTAAAACATACTATTTCCGGAAACCTAGTTTCCGGATAAAATCACGTACTACTAAAATAGTAGTAAAAACATAAACCCCAAAACCATATATTTCTTTAAATATCATTTCATTTTAATTATATGAATTCTCATGCTTCTCAAATCATTTATTTAAAATAAACTTCATTTCATTAAAACAATTATGCATGCATTTATTTAAAATAAAAATCCACTCACAGTACAGCCGAGCGCGCCGCTAATCTGATCTCTCGTCCCGTCGAATAACCTCTCGACCTGTAACAGGGACGAAATTCTAAATATTACGAAACTCGGAATTTAATTATAATCGATAAATCTACGGACGTCCTCACTCGTCCGAAACTTCCAATTTTTCTTTTTTCACTTATCGGTATAGGAATTTCGCCTCAATACCGAATAATCTAAGTCCGAAATTACTCAGGACACCCACTCCATGTCCGATTAATTATTTTCCTAGTTATTCCGTCGTAAAACCCTTTTAATAAGCTTTTAACCTTTTTACGATAAGTCAACAGTAAAAACTACTGGTCAAACAGTAATTATTCCAAGTCAAATAGTAATTCTGAAAGTCAAACAGTAAATGGTTAAAATCCAATTACTATTTACCATTTACTGTTTACTATTTACTATTTACGTTTACTGTTTACCTTTTTATTTTTACTATTTACTGTTTACTTTTACTGTTTTACTATTTACCGGTTACTGTTCATCATCCCCTACCTCTCGCCGCCGGAACAGCGCCGCCATCGCCGCCGGCAGCTCCGCCAACGGAGGTCAAAAACACCTCCAATCGAAGCCAATTTCACCCAATATCATCGCCACCACCTCAGAACCTCATCCCCACTGTCTCCTCCGCCAAAAACAGCCACAGCTGCCTCGTACGGCGGTCCGAAACACCAACCTCCAATTTTCTCCAAAAACTAACCGATTCGACACCAAATTACACTCAATCGATTCCAAACAATGTTCTAAACTCAATTCTAACCTCCCAATCCAACAATAACACCAAAATCACAACCACAATCGAAATTTCCTAAAAACCCTAAAAATTTTCAAATTCCAATTCCTCCTTACCTGGTGCAAATCGGTCCAATTCCCTCCATGGAATGATTGCACGGATCAAGGTCTTCGATTCCCGACCGGAATCGAGACGAACGGCGATCGGAGGAGGCCGATTCCGGTTCGACACAGTCGAACCCATTCGGGCGTCGCACCGCCGAACCGCGTCGTTTCAAGCCGCACCGCTGCCACAGACGCAACGGGCAAGCCGAGCCGGTCCGAACGTGACCGGTGGGCCGGCCCAGTTTGGCCGGACGGCGGAGCTAGGTGGAGGTCGGCGCTGGGTCGGGGGAGAGGAGAGAGAAAGGAGAGAGAAGAAAAAAAAGAAAGAAAAAAAAAGAAAAGGAAAAAGAGAAAAATGGGGGATTTTCCCTTTCGGGAAATTTTCCTCCCGCTATTTATACTCGTCCAAAATCGGACAATTTCCGATTTTACATCATAACTTTTTCATGCGAACTCCAAATTAAACGTGTCACGTGTCCACGAACTCGTTTCAACGTCTTCTACCTCGTCATAAAATAAAATCCTCGGTCGGGTCAACTTATTTAAAAGTCAACCTTTAGAACTTTCGAATCGTAAAAACAATTCCCGAGGAGTAAAAGTAAAAGTAACACAGTCAAAAGGTAACTCTAGGTTCGGGATGTTACACGCCCGGACCTAGTGAAGGGTTAGGTGCTAGAAATTTCTAGCAATTAGTTTGGCATATCAACGGTTCAACCAACGTAACATCATAAGATATGTATGCCAACTATTTTGAGAGAAATCCAAGGAATTCCACCGGTGCAAAAATGTATATCCAAAGGGTATAATACAAAAAAACTGTTCCAGCAGAGTTACAAAAAAGAGAGCAAACAAAAATCTTAAGGAGCCGCGTCTCCCTCCTCAGCGGGCATCCCACCAGCTTCCCCAGATGGAGCCACCACATCCTCTCTAACGGGTTCAGATGGTCGAAGCTCGTCTTCCCCTTCCGGCCGCTCCTCTTCTGCCCGCTGCCCATCAGCATCGTCGTCGGCCCCCGCCTTCGACATTCGCGAGGTATCCAGGTACCCCTTCTCTTCCCACTCCACGTAGGCATCTGCGGTACCCGACTCCCTCGCCTTTTCCAGGAGTTCAAGAAACTGATCACTGTCGTGATATTTCTGGATAACCCACTGGAAAAGCTCTGGGTCCTCTTCTCCAGCCGCAGCGGCAGCGGCGGCACGCACAGCGGTAGCTCCCACCTGGAGCTCATCCACTCTGGCCTCCAGCTCGGCCCTCTCCTTCTCAGCCCGCTCCTTCTCCTCCTCGAGGCTCCGGACCTGGCCTTCTAGTTTGGCCACCTGTTTCTTGGCCCTTTCCTCCAGTCTGACCTTCTCCCGCTCAAGCCTGGACTTCTCAACTTCCAGGCGCTCACGGGCTCCTGTCAGAGCGGCCACCTACCTCTTCAACTCCGATAGCTCCTCACTCGGGTCCGGCTGGTACAGATTGTACAATAGCTACAGAACAACAGGGAGCCGATTAAGCAAACAACAAAAATAACGAAACCCGGCAGAAGTTATGAGCAGTGCCGTGGCACCAAGCAATTCTTACCCGGAGGACCGACTCCTTACTCTTCTGGCGGTTCTCCCCCGACAAGGCTCCAGCGACCCCAAGCCTATTCAAACTAAGGCCAGCCACATCTGCCGCCAGCTTCCGGACGAAAGGACTCTCCGGACCTCCTCTCTGTTCCTCCGTTGGAGTGGGGCTACTCTGCTGACCGGCAGAATTTGAGGCAGCAGCGGCCTTGTCGCCAGCGGAACTCGTCGCACCGCTGACCAACTTGAGCCGTTTCGCCAAGTTCTCACCAGACGACCGGCCAGTCAGCGTCACCAGCGCGGAGGGAGGAACGTCCATGATCCTCCGCCTCTTCTCACCCAGGTCGGCCGGTGAAGAAGATTGTGCGCCTGTTCGAGAGACCCTGGTGACAAGCGGGACCGATCTCGGTCGGTACGGAATCCTGTTCGTCCCACCAGGAACCTTTGGTGGTCCCCTGACGTGAGCAGAAGCTCGCATGCAATAATAAACCCTGTAATCGTTAGTAGTATAGAATAAGTAGGGATCGTTCTAGCCGGGGATTAAGGGTACCTGAAATATGAGAATGTTAAACACAAATATTCACAAACATATATGCATACAATTGTCACACTTATATACATATATACGAATTTATCATGGGGGATGAAGATGAAGTTCGGCAGCCATAGGGCTGCCCTAAACTAGATGCGAAAATAAAATGAAAAGAAAGCTGAAAAATAATCTAAGCTATTATTTACAAGGTTGGTCGACATTCTTCCACAAATTACTAGTACGAAAGCAATCAAAATACTTAACAAATTGACAAAACAAGACATATGGCAAGGGTACACAATATCCTAGATCCGACTTAGTTCCAACCCAACTAGGGCCTCAGCGGTTATCTAAGTTGTTTCAGACTTCACGAAGGTATTTAGAATTAGCTCAGCGCATAACCATAATATTTAGCTAACCGATTATAGACACGCAGCGTAGAGGATAATCAATTAACCAATGAAGTACGAAGTCTTTTTAATTGGAAACACATCAATCAAGCAAGGCGTCACCACTTCTTGTTAACATGCATAGTCGTTTAAACCACTATAGTCCTATTTATGTTGACAGATACAAGACCAATACTCAAAACACACCGCGAATATGCTAAGTACCAATCTCTGCGGCACACGGATTTAAAGACTAAACCAAGAACGAATTACTAGAATCAGAGTGAACATGCTTGCCGAATCCTATTCTATCTCTTTACTTCATATTTTCCTTACTTTTTAACATGCAATCCGTATTCGTACATCCAAACACCAATTAAAGATAAAGAAAATGAATTGAACATGAAAATTATAAAACCAAACTTCACTCCAAACAATACATAGACATAAAGTTTGAAACCAAGAATTCATGCTAACTTCATAGACAAAAGTTTAACATAACTACATAAAATAACAAAACCGAGAGAGGGGAGTGGATCACACTTTTGTAGACACCTTGATGACTTCGACTCGTGTGGATCCGGCGGATGGTGGAGAAGATGGCTGCTCGGCAATGGTGTAGTGTCGGCAGGATTTTTAGGGTGAGGTGGTGGTGGTGTCGGCTAGGGTTTTTATGTAGGACTCTTGGGAATTTAGGTAGAGCTTTGGCTAGATTTTTGCTTTAGAATGTGACAAGTTTTTCTGTAGGAAAACATGGCTATATATAGAGGCAAATTCGGCAGAAACCCTAGGTAGAAAACCTAGTCCAAATCGACAAAGGCAATCCTTGTGCAACAAGGTTTTGGTTCCTTCCTTTCTTGGCTCTTCTAGGAAACTTCTTTTTCTGATTTTCTTCCTTGGATTGGGCTGCATATCTTCATGGACTTCTTGTGTAGGCTTGACAACTCCATTTAGTGAGCTTGATCCATGGAAAAATGCCCCAAACCCGCAAGAACACAAGACCGGCAGCAACACGGCTGGAATGACCTTGCTCTAGTAAATCCGGCATATCTCCCTCCTTGGAGCTCCGATTGGTGCGATTCAAAGTCTCAGATAAACTAGACACATATAGCAACCTCCATATAAAAAATTTTGTTCAAATTCCTTGTGAGTCGTCGGGAATGATTTTTCGAAGTTGGGACACAGTCCCAGGAAAATCCTGGAAGTCCCTGGATTGGTTTGCTCGAACTGCTGTTTTGCAGCCATCTTTTGGGTGACTTCCCGAACTCCGATTGATCTGAAATTTTAACACAACATTCCTCAGTATATGATTAATATGCACACCAAATTTCATTAAATTATAACAAGGATAGATCGCATTTTTACTCATCTCAAAATCACGAAAAAGACATATTTTGCATTATTTTCCAGATTTCTACCATTTAGTCAATTTTCGGATAATTAAGCACATTTTACCAAAACTCTACCAAAATTGACACTAACTATATTATGACTCAATCTTAGATAAATAAAGGTTAAACAAAGCATAAACGAGGGCGTAAACACATTAAATCGTTGCACATTGTGCTCCTATCATCCCCCGGTGGTCTTGCCCTTTCCGGGTCCCGCCTTGGACGCAGCGGGGTGAGCCGTCACACGCCTTAGGGTATAGACGTCATCCGCAAGGTCCAAGGCCATCGGTTCGGCATGAACGGTAAGCCGGCCAGACTCCTCATCCATCGAGGTCCGTGAAACGGCCTCTCCTTTCTCTTTCAGCCTCGAGACAAGGTCTTCACTGTCCATGGATAGTGTGTTACCGGCTTGACGACCGTCCAGGAAGATGCACCTGCAGAACAAACAAGGGTTAGTATCAACTCAGTCAGCGGGAACGTCACTACTAAACCCTGCTACGCACTGGGATCCTGCCCGAGACAGCAGTACTCTAACACCTCCCGCCGTATGAAGTTGTAGGAGCTTCGCTCAAGATAGTCCCAGCACCCGAGTATCGTCATAATCTTATTCCGCTCCAACTCGGATAGTACGAACGATTGGTCGCCAAGGGGCTGGAAGGCACCAGGAACCCGGTACATCCTCCTCCTTTTCTGCCACTTCCCACCCGCCATCACCACCTTCTTCCTCCAATTATTGTCCACCCAGGATGGCAGGTGGGTGATGATAGGCTGGAAGTGTCGGGCGCTAAAAGTTAGACAACCCCGACACCCTTTCTTCTTCGAGAAGGACAGTCTGTACAGTGCCTGGAACTCGTTTACCGTTGGCTTGCTCATCCCGGACAGGTCGTACAGACAGCCAAGGCTCAGCAGCTGCCTCCACTGGTTCCCGGGAAGTTGCGCGGGAGACACTTGCAGAGCGCTGAGCATGTACTGCACGAAGTCTGGCAGCGGGAGGGAGAACCCGTGATGAAATTGGTCTCCATGAACAGCAACCCACCCGCCTCCGGGTTACAGGCCGATTCTCCGGGATTCAGCGGCCATAACATCACCTCATCAGGGATATTCCACGTCTCCCGGAAGGCGGCAATCTCTGCAAGGCTCATAGTACCCTCCGGTTCATCGCACACTACAGCCTCTTTCCCACTCCCGATAGTGTAACTCACGGACGGAGTACCAGGAAAGCGCACCCCGTGCGGGATGCCCTCACACTCCAGAGACTCAGAAGACGAGACCCCGCCCCGGGAGCGGGCAGCGGCTTCGGACTCCGGGGAATCCGAACTAAGCCAATCCTCCAACCTTTCCTCATCGTCTACCACAGGACACCTGTTGGCGCGGTCGGAAGTCCCATCAGAGCTCGCAGAAGCCATTTAACCTAGGGGGAAGAAAAAAAAAACTCCACCACTGGTCAGCAACAAGCTAGAACAGTGCCCTCTGCGGCTGCTCCCCAAGTTTGCCGCAGACACCCCGCTCAAAACAACTCGCAATCGGCGACAGAGCCCCCCCCCCCCCCCCCCTCCGCCGCAAAACACCAACCAAAAAGAAAAAACACGAAGCAAAGAAGGCGAGACTTACCGATTACTATGCACAACCGAGGAAAGTCAGTCCTATGAAAACACCGAGCAATGGTAGGCAAGAACCAGAATGCTTGAAGCACGGATAGCGCGAAGTACCTCCACAGAACTTTCGCCGGATTCCTCCCCAACCTTCTCTTCTTCTCTCTGGGCCAAGAGCAAAAACAGAAATAATGAAGACAAATGAGGCCTTTTTATAGACGGGTCTGATGCCCTAGGCACCCCTGTAATCCCCCCAAAATACTCAATCAGGGCAACTCAAACGCCTGCTAATCCAGGCCCTCCATCTCAGATCGCTCCCTACGGACACGTGTCCCAGCATCGATAACCTTCCCACGCCATCATAACTGATTGGACCGATGGGCTTCCTCCTTAAATGCATGTCAGCCACTTGTCCCGCCTACAAGCAGCAGTTAAAGGAGACAGGGCCAGAAACCGAGGCGTCAAGGCCCTCCACTTCCCCAAGCGCCATGGCATCTCACCTGTTATGTAGCATTCAACCGGCTCCATGGCATCTCACCGGTTATGCAGCATTCAACCGGCTCCATGGCATCTCACCGGTTAGGTAGCATTCAACCGGCTCCATGGCATCTCACCGGTTAGGTAGCATTCAACTGGCTCCATGGCATCTCACCGATTAGGTAGCATTCAACCAGTTCCATGGCATTCCACCGGTTACGTAGCATTCCACCGGTTTTTCCACTTTCCTTCGCCCCTGCGGGTAAGGACAAGCCAGCAACAAAAGGCTTCAAACACATGGGCTTTATAAACCCGGGAGAGTTTACCTCTAACACATGCAAACTCTTCCAGCAGGCTAAAAACCCTACATCACACTGAACTGTGATAAATATGGGGCTTCATGGCGAGACTTGTTATCTCTACGCCACCCCACCGGGCTACTCCCCGGCCTGCCCCACCGTTGGCAGCAATTTTCCCTTGGGAACTTGGGGGACTCGTTCTGACATGGCAGTCCACCGGTCGAGTCCCCACATAGTCATCCCATGCTCTCGTCCGGGTTTCACCCCGCTCCATATTCATTGCATGGCGGATTTCAACGCCACATTGTCCTCCCATGCACTCGTCCGGGTTTCACCCCGCTCCATATTCATTGCATGGCGGATTTCAACGCCACATCATCATCCCATGCACTCGTCCGGGTTTCACCCCGTTCCATACTTATGGCACGACAACACTTGAGCACAATACCATTGGTATTGCAAACATACTCATAATTGCCGCACATCATCTTTAATAGGTACTCACATCACCACGCCTTTTCTGCCCGAACGCTCGGCCAAGCCCAATCTTCAATACGGACTTGGGGGACTGGGCACCGTTGGGTCGGTAACCTTGCGGGTCTGCGGGACAGGAGCGAGACATATTAAGTCCCCATTCAAGATTGCACTTGACCGGGAACTTGGGAGACTTGTTGACAGTAGCCACAGAGTGGCTACATAGGCCCACATACCCGCAACCAGCACGTCCGGGGCCGGACTGAGGCCCGGAGCAGGATCACCAGCACCCGGACCCGAGGCCCAACAGTCTACCTTGCGACTAGGGGCCCTGGAACCGGGGACACCAGCCTGCCGAACAGGCCACCAGAGCTGTCCTTTTGTGTACGAACAGAAGGAAACCAGTCCCACATCGAAGAGTAAGACCAGACCTTGCGCCCGACCACCTATATAAGGGCCTCAACCACCCTCTTTAATAGGTAACTGATCTCTCCAACTGCTCATCATACGTGCTTAAGTTATCTATTCATCCCAACTGTACTAACTTAGGCATCGGAGAGGAGAAGACCGGTCCGCCCGGTATTCCCCTTAGTTAGCAGGTTCGCAGGAGGAGATCACATCTAGATTCATCAGTTTCTACTAGGCCTACGGGTTTGTGCAGAAACAAATATCATATTGCATGTGGAAACTGAGAGTAGAATTAGTATTTATTGTTAACAATTTTTCTTCTTTAGTTGTGTGAATCATAATGAATAGCCAAGAAAATTCACAAGAAGAAAAATTAACAATTCACAATTTTCTTTTGTAATTGGAAAATTAATTCACAATTCATAAAAGAAAATTATTAGCATCGATTAATTTCAGGTCTCGTTCAAGTCTAATTCATTTATCATTAAAAATATAAAAAGATATCTAATTTTTAAATGATAGATAACGAATAGAAATATAAAAAAATAAAAAAAACATTTGAAATTCAAAATTCGATTTTATCCTAAAAGTAATTCCAGGAAGATCAAGATATTAATCAAAACAGGTGTTCAAACTCAAAGAAACCGCGTCATTTACAACGGCTAAATTAGCCCCAATTCTATAAATACAAACCCTAGCTAAAAATCTGCAATTTCATCTTTACTCGTCACTTTGTCTCTCATTAATTGAATCAATTTCATCTCTACTTTCTCACATCTCTATGAATTGGATTTGGATTGCCTCATCTTCAATTCCAGAGAAAATATATATATATATATATATATATATATATATATATATATATATATTTAATTTTTAAGTGATAAATAATGAATAAAAATATTTAAAAAAAAAACACATTTGAAATTCAAAATTCGATTTTATCCGAACAGTAATTCCAGGAACATCAAGATATTAATTAAAACAGCTGTTTGACCCAAAGAAAACGCTTCTCTTCCAACGGCTAAATTAGCCCTATTCTATAAATACAATCCCTAGAGGGAGGTTGCAGACATCTTTACTGGTCAGTTTCTCTCTCAATTGAATTGAGTCGCCTTCAATTTCATCACTACATTCTCAGATCTCTCTGAATTGAATTGCCTCATCTTCGATTTCAGAGAAGAAGAAAAAAAAAGCCTCAAATTTTGTTTTCAATATCCGAAACCCTAGATTTTTCAGAGATGCAGCAACGACTGCCGGTCGGTTACCGGTTCCACCCCACCGACGGCGAACTCGTCGGCTATTTCCTCCGAAACAGAGCCTCCTTGGGTACTCAATTCCAGGAGGACTCCATCGCGGAATGCCCTGATTTTTACGGCAAGACTGAACCTTGGTTGATCTGGGAAAGTTATGGCGGTCCTGGGTTGGAGGAGGGCGAGCCCCTTTACTTTTTTGCCCAAAGGCGCAAACTTTCCGCTGCCGGAATTCGCTTCCACCGGAAAGTTGGCTCCGGCACATGGAGCGGTCAGTATCCGACGAAAGTCTTGGAGGGTGGTAAGGTCATTGGGCTTCGACGTGACTTTCGATATGAAGGGGGCTTGAATTCTGATCAGAACAATGGTTGGTTGTTGCAGGAATTTGAAATTGATGAGAGTGATGTCACTGTGCTCTGTTCCTTGCGAAAAAATCCAAATCAAATGAAGAAGAAGAAGGAGAGCACTACTCTCGCTCATAAGAAAAGAAAGCAAAAGTGCAACGGTGCTAGTGAGGATGATCAAAGCAAAGCAAAAAGGTTGAGAACTTGTTGTTCAACCGCAACTGCCCCTAGCCCTGATTCGGTTGTTGATTTATCTGATTTTGATTGTAATGAAAATACAGGTTCTTCATTGGATAGGAGTCTTGGAGGACCTGCATCTTGTTTGGGAGTTTCTTCACTTTCTTGTGTGGATCCTAATCTATTTGATTTTTCTGATAATGCAATTGCAAATGCCCTCTCACTTCTGCAAAGACACAACTCGGTTGTTGATTGTCAGGTGAACCCGTCTATTGAATCTTTGGTGTCTTATTCTTCCCTATTATCATCACCTGTTATTTTCGATGATGTTTTATGTGATCCTACCCAAAGTGATGATGCAGGCTGTTCAAAGATTGGTAATGATGATAATCTGTGTGGTGTTACTCATAATGAAAATGCAGTTTCTTCACTTGGTCAAAGCTGTAATGTACTTCCTGATGTAGATGTGGCCTGGGATAACATATTGAACTACTCTGGAGACCACTTGCAGCAAAGTTCAACTACTATTACTCATAATGAAAATGCAGGTTCTTCAATTGGCCAAAGCTCCAATGTACTTCCTGATGGTCAAGATTGGAGCAACCAATTTGAAGGAGGAATTGGAGAGCTCGACTTTTCTTTGGAGGATGTGGAGGATCATTACCTACTTCAATCTCAGGTTCTCGATGATGATGAGCAAATGACAATTGAAATTTTCAGCTCCCTGCCAACGCTGCCAATAGTATAGATGTTGTTATAGATTACATTATCTTGTATATACTTTTCATGGCAAATCTTTCTCTAGCGAGAATGAGATAATTGTAAAAACTAGCTGCAATTGCAGATCAATTCTCAAGATCAATTTTTTTTCTCTCTTAAGCATCAGTGTTTCAATTGTGTACTGACGAAGTGAGATAGCTCTAGTGGTAAAGAGCATCACTACCTAGGAAGTAGTTATTAGGTCCTGGGTTCGAGTCACGATAGGGGTATGTGTGAAATCCTTATATCCTCTTTAAAAAAAAAAAAAAAAAATCGTAAAGCTAGATAATGGGAATTACAATTTCTGTGCTTATTTCTCTCGATATAGATGCAGTGCATGGCATGGCAATATGTCCATATCCCCATAAGTACAAATACTTTGGTATCAATATTAGCCAGCAAAACATATAGTTGCCGATCACATACTTAGCTGCATTGTACTAATGAGGGAGCAAAATTTCGGTCCTGATAACTTAGAGCTCAGTGTTTTACTGGAATGCAATGCTTAGGTGACCACATGCTCATAAATTGACATGGACATACCTTTCAATTTAAATGTGAAGATTGATCTTGGCAGAGTTTTGACTAGCTCACTGATCATAAATTACCTTTATAGATACTCATCATTTCAGCATAACATCAGATGACTCGCGTAAAAGCATGCAACAAGCACATAGATGAAGGGCATAATAACTGTAGTAATGAGTATATCCCACAATTAGTACACAAAAGTATGATGTCATTTTATTACAAACACAAGGATTCACAAGCAAAGATGAACACCAAATTCTGTAACTCAATTGATCAGTACGTAAAAGCGCCTAAATCCTATGTGCTTACTACATATACACAAGAAGCATGAACACCAAATCATGTCCGTCCGTAAAATTACATTCCGGCTTGCCTGAGTGAAGCACTTGAGAGGTAGCACAAGATTTCTTTGCAAAGAAGAAACATTAGAAATTTAGAGGAAAGTTGCAGCAAGGCTTTTATTCTGTGTACTGTGTAGTGCGTGTGTAAATGTATAGAAAACTCTCGAAGGCCCTAGGGTGCTTAAGCTCAAGGCTTTCAATAGTCAATGAAGAACCTTGAAATATTCTTCTCCTTTCATTTTCTTTTAATTTGTATATTGTAAGTAATAGTTACTCTAATATACATGTTAGTAGTAACATTTAATGGGACATCTATAGGGTATTTGGGGGTTGCCAAGCTTTTAATCTGGCTGGTGAATTTTATTGCTGCTGCATAGTCCAAGTACATGGGAAGAGCAGATGGAAAGGAAGGAGATGCCTGATATGTGTAGTTATAGAATCTCCTCAAGCTTTGAGACCATTTTAGGATATTTTATGTTATGCAACTTTTAACCGTTAGACTTAGTGACTAATCCAAAAAAGCTCACTACAAAAGTCAAAAATACAAGAAGACATTTACATGCAACCATACAAGCAAGTCTTCCTGTATCAGAATGAACCAACACTAAGAAGAGAGTCAGTCATATGATACATAATCCTTCATTTGTAAGCATAGGATAATCAGAGGTAGTGTACCTTTGGAGAGAAGGCAGGACCATTTAGTAAATGGAGAACACAGCTGTGGAATATGGGAGAACTCCAAACGAACAAACTGATAAAGAACAGGTTGATAGAAAGCCTGGAATGCAACACACAGGATCCTTGTGGCGTATTCAACATGATGTTGAGCCACAATTCGCTCAATCTAGCTCACCTTCACAAGACAGAGAACAAGTATTAGCAATCCCCAACCTACTTAAAAATTGCTGTGTTAGTACTTACAACAGAAAAAAAAGAAGAAGAAGAAGAACTAAGACTAAAACAATTCCTCATCATACCTGACGAAGTGACGAGCTATTACCACAACTATCTTGGCATCACTTCCAAAATGCTTGAGCAGCCCTGTGGGAACCAGATTCTTCCCTCCCGGCAAGCCTCCTGTATCAGGGTCAAATCATCCACCCCCAAAATATCCTAATTCAAATCAACCAAATGCGAAACTCCAGTATCCTTACGCTTGTTCTCATCAAAGTTCAACCCTCTATTCAAAGCAACAATTATATTGTTGGCAACCAGATTAAGCCTCACACTTTTCGGTTGTGTAGCAGGCAGAATCTTTCCCTTATTCTCTGTAGCTTCCAATGTGGTCTCTCCCAACTCCCTCTAAAGATTAGACGACCCAATTACCAGATGCTGACACTTGGTGCAGAGCAGTCTCAGAAGTCCCTTCCGCGGAGATACAAGACCAAAACACCTTACTGCCCACTTTAAGAGTAACAGGAGTAACCCAGGACCACTCTATGGGGAATCATTCAACAAAATGCTGAGAATCCACGTGATAACATCTCAACTATGTTTTTTTGTAAATATAACAGGAAGGCGAAAACCCAGGAACCTTACGCTTTGTGAATTAGCCTATGGAGATGGGTTCTGGTTTGGTTATCATCACTGATGTGAGGCTGCGAAAGGCGTAGACTGCGAGATTGGCTTGCCTGTATGCGATAAATGTAATGAAGCGACGGACTTAAACAGTCGCTTAAGAGGTTAAGCGACTAATAATACGTCACATAAGTGCCGTCCCTTAAGAGGTTAAGCGACGGAGATTGGTTTTCTCAATTGCTTAAACTTACATCCTAAGTGACAGAGTTTAGGTTTCTCAGTCGCTTAAATGTACTTCTAAAACGACGGAGTTTGTTTTTCTCAGTCACTTAAGTGATAATTATGCATTTTTATACATAACCTAATTCTTTACCATTCCCTTTTAGCATACACAAAATTTCCTGCATTAAGAAACCCAAAGCATGCACAAAACTCATTCCATACACAAATTCTTAACCAAAAGCATACACAACTCATTCAAAAAAACCAAATAAACACATTATATTCACAAATTCCAAACCAACACATTCATTCCAATGTCTTGTGCAATATTCATACATAAAACAGTGTTACAAGTTATGAAAGCTAGCTAAATTGCTCTCTAGGCTGCATGTTCCTCCTCGTACTGCGTATAATGCTGTGTGATTACTCAAAATCACAACGCTGTGCACTTGTGGAACATCTGCACACAGAAGATGTGATGTAATGAAAATTAACACCAAGTCTTTAGTGATGTAAGAAGAATGGTCAGCAAGGAACGTAGAAACTCACTTTGTGCCAATGGTGAGCCTTGATTTGTGGAAATTTGAATTCTGTATTATGTGGGTTCATGCATTTGATTTTCTCACGAGTTGGGGTGCCAAGTACCTACATACAGAGAGAAAAATGTAAACTCGATCAGTTTATAACTTTATATGGCATAAGCTGAGTAATCAACTTTGAGTTGATAAATAGACAAATACAAGGCCAAAGAAACTTTACCTTAATAATCTCAACAAGCTGATCAACTCCACTCTCACCAGAGAAGAGAGACTACAAAGGCCAAAAACATAGGGTAAAGATAAGGAACAACATATTGGAAACACATCGGAAAAAAACCTAAGAAAACTATGTGAAACCCAGCTTTCTCCAAAACCCTCTGAGATGTCTTATTCTTTGAAAGACAAAATATTGGTCACTCCTTATACTTTTAGAGTCTCGACAATTTAGTCCTCGTGCTTTCAATTTCAACTAGTCACTCCTTGTAGTCTCAATTTTCGACCAATTTGTCAAATCTGTCCAAAATAGTTGTTAAATATTTTCCAATTTTCTCAAATGCCCTTAGGTGTTGTTTTATTATTTTTATTCTTGTTTCTTTTTCCTTTTTCTTCAAAACCAAAACCGAAGAATACACAACCCACCATGAAAGACTATATAGCCCATTTAAGTTTGAGCCTTATTGGCTAAAAAAAATAAAAAATTAAACCTAGTGTAGTAGTGTTGTTTGTAAGCTTATTTATATGAAATGGTAGTTATTTATATAGTTTCATTCGTGGGAGCTTAGAGAGTGTTGTTAATGCTAAGGATGATGATGAGAATTTATTTTAATCTCATTTTGGTTTAAATTGATATGATGAAGATTTGATAGAATTTTGTTTCATCGTGATTATAGTGATGTTATTTGATTTTGTTAGCAGTATGTATCAAATCAATTTGCATTTTTTTTTCTCGATTGCAATCAATTTGTAATTATAAAATTCTTGGATTAGAGATCAACAATCATAAACCCAGATATTTTGGAGTTTCTCTCGGTTTTGGTTTTGAAGAAGAAAAAGTAAAAATAAAAAAATAAAAATAATCTAAGAGCATTTGAGAAAATTGAAAAATGGTAAACAATCTAAGGGCATTTTGGATGAAATAGACCAATCGGTAGGACCACGGAAAGACCGATATGAAGCCAATTGAACGATCATCTATGCATATTGACCGGCGCCAGGGATGGGGGATGCAAACATCTTTGAGGAAAGTTAAAGCCTCCTAGGCTGTCTTAATTAATCAATCTAATCATGTACTCAAATTTTATTTTCAGAACTCAAATATATTCCAAGGAGTTTCCAGAGATTAATAAGATAAGTATAACCAATCAAATACTACAGTTGAAGTTTATGAAATATAACTACACGTTAAGACAAAAAATCTTAGTACAAAATTACAAATGCATGAACGAACTACACATACCAACTAAATATTACAGATGAAAATTTATAAAATTTATAATACATTTATGAAATGGAAACGATTCAATTCATTACAATTTGATTTCTTCCATTTGATATATTACTCATAGAATAAGTTTCCTTATTTTTTCAAGTTTGCATTTATTGAACATGCAAATCAAATTAATTTTCTTCTTCTTTTAGCCTTTCATGACGAATTAAACAAAGCCTAATTCATATTATTAGATTGATATTTGAATGTTTAAACACATGAGTGTTAATAATTATATGCATAGACATACATTTGACACTAGGAGATAGAGACATTTCAATACACAACTTATTTTGAACGGTGGCATCATCCCCACACAAAAAAAATGTATTTTCATTAGAAACAAATAAACGAGTCATTAAATTCATAACACCATGTTTCTAGAATTCTATGGTATTTATCATAAGCTACCTAAGTTTTCGAGACCAAAAGAACTATATCATATATTGAGCCTGCCAACATGATCAGGTTGTATTCGAACAAGCTTCATTCAGTGAGAGAAGAGAATGGGACGACATAAATGGAAAAAAAAAAAAGTAAATATTATAGTAAGATTTATAGTCGATTTCATGATAATTTCTAACAGAAACTCAGTGTGATATATGAAAAGGCTAAAAAATGAGTATATGATCGAAGTTTAGTGATTAAACCTATTCTAAATTAACCGAATTACTCCTCACATGAAACATAACTAAGTAGATAGTTTATATTTTTCCTTTCATATATATTTTTAGCCTATGACATTATTATCACCAACAATGGTATATTTCAATGTCAACGATAAACTTGATATCACCTAAAAGCTATATGCTACTAGATGTTGCACCATTTTCAGCCCTACATATTGGATTTATAAGGACCGTACGTGTGATTTGTGACTGGTTCTGTTTGCCCAATTATAATTCAATTCAATCAGAAACCTTCAAATGAAAAGTTAGACAAAATTTCTCCACCCTCATCAGTCATCGTGATATAAGATTTCCTATTGATGTTGTTGACATGTTTCTCAAAAATACGATGAAGATGTGTAAAATGACGGCAGATACTGAATTGCTTTTGGATGTGAGGGTTGCATTATGATTGGGGTTTATTCTAGAATCACAGCTCACAACAATGTATAGTAAACAACCAAAAGAATAGATCAATATGGCTTCGTCTTCACTCCTTCGACATCTAAATTAAGGAAAAGGAGAATACAATTGAGACTCAAAGCGTTTCTTCTAAAATAAGTGTCAATACAATACCAATAATAATGCCTTAGTTGGTACTACTAGATGCTAAAACGCAAGGGGTTTCATTAGAATGTATCAGACTCACTTACACTGTATTTGTGAAAGCCATAATAATAACAATCTTTCGGAAAGAAAATATCTTCAAAGAAGAGCTAATCAATGAAATAAATCAAATTAAACCAAAGTTTTGACGCTTTAGGTTTAGAATCACTAAAATTATATGAACATGAGAGCGAATTCAGCGCACCAAGATGCACTTGTACCAATAACGTGTAAGTCATTTATACAGCTATAGCCTAAATTATATAAAAATGTAAATGCTAGTTTCAGCTATGAGAGTAGTCAACTACATAGACATGGGTGAGAAAGAGAAGACACGTACATTTTTTGTTTGTTGCTTAGTTCTCTAGGATCATGGACTTTCATAACTTATTTATTGAAGCAAATATTTACGATTAGTTTGGAATTGACAAAAAAATTCCGTTTATGTAATGGAAATGAAAAAGCTAAACTAGGAAAATGCATAATAATATATCTATGCAAAGAAGAGGCAGAATTGCACACTTTGCTGTAATAACCATGAGACGTACATTGCAGTTCCGGCCTTCATAGTTTCCAAACAAAGATCTGTGACCATTTTTTCTAATTAGTTGGAATTCTCCAAGAAAATAGGTTGGTTCATGCATTATAGAACTTTTAATTTATATATAAATTCAAGTTTTACACCATATAGGGGCCAAACCCGATTCCTCTGCTATGTGTGATATATAAAAGCTTAATTTGGAATGTTAAAGAGTCGAAGTCCAACAACCAGAGTGTGGCATGCATCACCAAACTATATGGTTGTTTAGTCATGCCACAATATGCTTCTCTCATATTCGCAATTACAGATACCACCCACCAAACCCTAATCCGCAAAAATTACTAAAAACTTTTGAATGAAAATTAATGATAGTTTGTCGTGCACCATGCATACTTATGCAGGCTGTCTTAATTAATCACTCTAATCCTGTACTCAAATTTTATTTTCAGAACTCAAATATATTCCAAGGAGTTTCCAGAGATTAATAAGATAAGTAAAACCAATCAAATACTACAGTTGAAATTTATGAAATATAACTACACGTTGAGACAAAAAATCTTAGTACAAAATTACAAATGTATGAACGAACTACACATACCAACTAAATACTACAGATGAAAATTTATAAAATGATAATTATACGTCAAGACTAAAGATTATAATACATTTATGAAATGTAAACGATTCAATTCATTACAATTTGATTTCTTCCATAGAATAAGTTTCCTTATTTTTTCCAGTTTGCATTTATAGATCATGCAAATCAAATTAGTTTTCTTCTCGATTTAGCCTTTTATGACGAATTAAACAAAGCCTAATTCATATTATTAGATTGATATTTGAATGTTTGATATTAATGATTATATGCATAGACATACATTTGACACTAGGAGATCGAGACATTTCAATACACAACTTATTTTTAGCGGTGGCAGACCACACACAAAAAATGTATTTTCATTAGAAACAAATAAACGAGTCATTAAATTCAAAACACCATGATAAGCTACATAATTGATTGCAAAATAAGATGAACTTTAGGTAGGTCAAATCACATGAAATTCAGCATTTTGGCTACACTTTTTCTTGAATTTTCTCACACTACTAAATGGGTGCCCTTTTATAGCTAAAACAATGAATGAATATCTAACCACCCCATTCCCCCCAACAAGGCAGGCCATTATAGTCTTCCTAATATTCATTTCCAATTTATTCCACTCCATATTTACACTAATTTCTAATTTCATTTTCCATAATTTCTAATTTTTCCATGATACAAATTTAAAATAAAAGAAAAAAATGTCTGGTCATGATTCCCGACCTTGTTCATAGCATCACGTGGACAAAAATGTAATTTCGAACTGAACGAGGAACAAGAGAGATCTACGAGCTCCTTTTTACTAATTCTACCACAAAAAGCCACGGCATACTCTGCTCTCCACACTCCCACGCGCCTCCCTCACGCGTGCCGCGCACCCCAAGCCACTCTAGTCTCTATACCCTCCCGTACACACTACTGTGCACTTCCTCCCCTTTAAATGCACGTGGGCTCGGGTCTCGTACTCTACCCGTTCACCGAAATGACTTTTCTGCCCTCGAACTTGACGGAAACTACACCGTTTGGAAAAAGAAAAAAGGAATTCAAATTAACCGCACAGGTAATCAAATTCAGGAATCAGGCAACGGTAAGCAAATCAACCTCGTCCACGTGTGCATACCGGGGCCCACTCGGAAATCAGGATCATCATCTCTCGCCTTGCAGCGTAAGGTTCTTACGTGCGAGTGTTATACACGCCAGCTGGGTCCTAGGCAATCCCCAAACTGCCCCCGTCGTATCCGGGAAGGCACACCCCGCGGTCAAAATCTCAAAACCCCGAAAAACACAACACGGGAGGGTATTTACGTCATTTGGGTGTCTTGGAAGGATAAATAGTATTAAATAAGGAGGTGGATTAAAATAATGGCCGGAAATTAAAATAACGGTGGCCGGAGAAAAAAGCGGGCGGCGAAGTTAGTTTGATATTTCCTATATAAACCCGTCACCACACCCTTGCTTTCTCTCATATTTAGCTCTCGCTTCTCTTCTCTCTCTCTCTGTGACGCTCGGAGACTCTTTCTCTCTCTACAAACCCTCACCCTAATTCAGAGAGAGACTCTCTCTCTCTCTCTCTTTTTTTCAGTGAGAATTATCTTTTATACAACAAGAGACGCTCGAAAATTCGAGGTAAAAATTCTATCTGCTATGGATTGAAATTCAGATTTTAATTTTGTTTTAGAACAAGAAGATGATGATGATGGCGGTGATTTAGGAGCTTGAATAATGAGATTAGAGGACTGAATCGCATGCCTTGACTAATTAGATTAATGCATTGAAAATTGAATATTTTGGGGGTTCGATCTGCGATTTGCGGGATTCGAAGTGGTGAAACCCTAGAACAGAAAGCTAGGTCATCCTGAATTTAGAAAACTAGAAATTTCAATCTGAATGATAAAAATTGGGGGTTTTAATTTGGATCAGGTGGTTCTGGATTTGGGATTAGGGTTTTATTTTTTTATTTTTTTTATTATTGTCTGTGTATTGTTTTATCTGGGTTATATATTGCATCTGTTTGAATTGACTGAAACTGGTATATTAGGGCCTATCGAAACTCGTTAGTGTTGGTGAAATGTTGAGTTTTGCATTTGAATCTACGAGTTAAATTGTTGATGTATGTTTAGCATGATTACTGTTTTACTGTGGCTTGTTTAGGATTGTTTGATATAGACGGTAATGTAATTTAGGTGATGAAAGTCGCTAGGTTTTTGTTAGTTTCTGTGGTTGTTGTTCTGTGATGCTTCCGTTTTAGCTAACCGGTTGCATTTCATGTGCATTCTTTTATAGAAGGAAAGTTACGCAAAGTTCTAGCACTATCAGTTTGGAAATACGGTTTAGTTTGTATGTATTTACATATGAGATGGGTTCCCGAGGACGACTATTATTTGATCTCAACGAACCCCCTGCCGAGGATAATGAAGAGAGTGATAACGGTGTCTCATTGCAGCCCCAAAAGGCGCTCCCTTCGACGAACCCCAACAACACTTCGGAAATGCTTGTAGTAGCAGCTGGTACACCAGGAATTGTTAATAATCATGCTTTCTCACATGCATCATCTGTGTCAGGTTTTCAACCTTTTATTCGGCCTAAATATGCTCATGGCTCTGAAGGTAGCGCTGAGCTGAAGGAGGCAAGAGGTAGGATTCCCAACAATGCATCATTGCCCACGTCGAGTAATAACGAGGACGTTAAAGCAGTGCCAGCTTTAGTTTCGGCTGCTGCAGATGCCCCTGATCTGGAAAGAGAAGAGGGAGAGTGGTCTGATGCTGATGGATCTGCTGATGCCCAAGGAAGTGGTAGTCTGCGTGAACAGGGTAAAACTTCCCAAGAACAAGAAAAATCTGTGGCAGTCGCTTCTGGTATTGCTCTAGATGGTAATCTCTGCAATGTTAAAGTTTCTGAAAGTCTGAAGGATGAGAGCAGCAGTAGCCGCAATTCTGACAACAATGTCAAAGGTCATACGCCGATGGACTGTCAGGAAGAATCTGGATTGGTTCTGAAACAAGATAAAGTTGTTAAAGGAATTGATGTGAGCCGTGCACTCAAGGGTGCAATTAATCCAGTGAAGAGGAAGATGGATCAGCTTAATGAAGCAAAACTGGGAAAGAAACGTAGTAGACAGACAATGTTCCTTAATTTGGAAGATGTTAAGCAAGCTGGTCCCATCAAAAGTTCAACACCGAGAAGACAGTCTATCCCTGCACCTGTTACAACTCGCACTATGAAGGAGGGTCGTACAGTTTCTCCACCTGCAGGTCCTCCACCTACTGACCGTATAGGAGAAAAGCAGCCACAGCCAATAATCAAGGAGCAGAAACATCCCGATGTTCTATGCAGTGAAGGAGGGCTTGCTGGGGATTCTAGTGACTCTAAATCTGAGTGTAATGGGGATGTTAATCATGGGTCAGCTAGGCTGAAAAGGCAAAATGGTGATACTGACTCATCTGCAGAGGTCTTACCACCTATTCCAAGACAGAGTTCATGGAAGCAGCCCACAGATACGAGGCCGCTAAAGAATTCACAGGTTGCTACTAGGAAGCCAGTCAATCAAAGCTCCATGGATTCTAAGTTGGTGAACAAAAAGCCTACTCCTGCCAAGAAGCAAATGACCGTCAGTAACATGTACCAAGACACATCAGTAGAGCGTCTTATACGGGAGGTTACCAATGAAAAGTTTTGGCATAATCCAGGTACAAATTTATTTCTTGCTTTTTATTATTCAGTTTCCAATTACTGTTGAAAGTGCATCGTGATTGGTTGGCCAATATTGTCACTCTCAGGTAATTTGGTCTATCTGTGTTGACAAATTTCCTGGTTTTTCTATGCCAGTGCTCCATGGCCCTCCAATTGTTACATTATGAGACATAGCACACAAAAGGCTTGGAAAGGTGATGACAATTATAGTGTGAAATCGAGATTCTGACCAACACATTTCATTGACTTTCTCAATTTCACTTTGTAATTCTTATCACCATCATGTGCCATCTTGTGTGCAAATGTTCTCATAGTATAGCCTATTTAGGGAGGGAATGGGAGATGAGATAAACGTTACTTTTATATTTTCATCTTCTTTTGTATAGTTTTGCAGGTTACTTTTGTTGATTTTGTGTTTCTTATTGAAATGCGGAATTTCGGTGACCTGTGATTTTCCTTATAATAGCCTTAAAAGAAGTAATAAGTGGATGGGGACAGCTTCATGTGTTCGGATTCTGTAAAGAATATTGCTTACGTACATGCACTAATGTAAAGAGAGAAAATATCACATTGAATCTTCAGCCAATTGTAATCTCTTACTGGCTTAGTAGTTTTTTAAAGGTCTGAAGAGCTTCGAGTTCATAGATATATAGGTCATTTGTTCATAGCCTGATGCATATTTATTTGTCTAATATGACCCTGGTCATATGCTTTTCCGTCATTCTTATTTTCTTTCATTTTCTTGTGCAACAGGGGAGACTGACCTCCAATGTGTTCCTGATCGGTTTGAATCTGTTGAGGATTATGTCAGAGTATTTGAACCATTGCTTTTTGAGGAATGCAGGGCACAGCTTTACAGCACGTGGGAGGAATTAACTGAAGGTGTTGCAAGTAATGCCCATACAATGGTTCGTGTAAGGAGCATTGAAAGGAGGGAAAGAGGTAACAAGTCTAAACTCATGTTCCCAAGTTTACTTTAGCTACATTACCAGCAGTACTTGTGGTTTCTTATCCTTGTTCTGTGAACTGACTGATGTGTAACTTTTTGGTGGATTAGGGTGGTATGATGTTATACTCCAACCAGCAAACGAATCCAACAAGTGGACATTTAAGGAGGGTGATGTTGCAGTCCTTTCAACCCCCAGACCTGGATTAGGTCTGATATGCGAATACATTTCTATCCATCAATATTCATGTCAATTTATTATTTTATGTTTATTGACGTATGTGGTGATGATACTAACATAGTCTCTTATTATGTCAAGCAGTGAGATCCAGAAGGAACAACTCTTCAACTCAGGATAATGACGAGCCTGAAATAAGTGGACGTGTGGCTGGTACTGTCAGGCGACACATTCCTGTTGATACACGTGATCCGTCAGGAGCAATCCTTCATTTTTATGTTGGGGACACCTATGAATCCAATAGGTTATATTCTATTATGATATAATATGATCAGTGTGATTTTCTCTAGTCTTTTTTTTTACCAAGTATGCTGACATCTTCCTCCCTCTCTCACTAATATTGTACAGCTTGGTTGATGATGACCACATTCTGAGAAAGCTGCAGCCTAAAGGAACTTGGTTTCTGACGGTGCTTGGTTCTCTTGCAACCACCCAGAGGGAGTACGTTGCACTGCATGCATTTCGTCGTTTGAATGTTCAGGTGACATATTGTTTGGGAGCATCAGTGGTTTTTATATTCTGATCTATATATATGTTTGTGTGGATAATTGTCTGACCATTGATTTTTACAGATGCAAGCTGCCATTCTTCAGCCTAGCCCTGAACATTTTCCAAAATATGAGCAGCAGATCCCTGCTATGCCTGAATGCTTCACACCTAATTTTGTTGATCATCTGCATAGGAGCTTCAATGGACCCCAGCTCTCTGCTATCCAGTGGGCTGCAGTGCACACTGCATCTGGTACAAGCGGTGGAAAGAGGCAAGATCCCTGGCCTTTTACTCTTGTTCAAGGTCCTCCAGGAACTGGTAAGACACACACTGTTTGGGGAATGCTAAATGTCATTCATCTGGTTCAGTATCAGCAGTATTATACTTCTTTGCTAAAAAAGTTAGCACCTGAGAGCTATAAACAAAATACTGAAAGCAACACTGATAATGTTGCTATGGGATCAATTGATGAGGTTCTTCAGAGCATGGACCAGAATCTCTTTCGTACACTACCAAAGCTGTGCCCAAAACCTAGGATGTTGGTATGCGCTCCTTCTAATGCTGCAACAGACGAGCTTCTTTCACGTGTACTTGACCGTGGATTCATTGACGGTGAGATGAAAGTCTATCGGCCTGATGTAGCACGAGTAGGTGTTGATTCACAGACACGTGCTGCCCAGGCTGTGTCTGTTGAGCGGAGAACCGAACAGCTATTAGTCAAGAATCGTGATGAAGTTTTTGGGTATATGCATCAGTTAAGAAGTCGTGAAGCTCAGTTGTCTATGCAGATTGCTACCCTTCAAAGAGAACTTACTGTTGCAGCTGCTGCTGTCCGTTCGCAAGGATCTGTGGGTGTTGATCCGGATGTTCTGGTGGCTAGGGACCAGAATCGAGATGCATTGTTGCAGAACCTTGCAGCAGCAGTTGAAAGCAGGGATAAGACTCTAGTTGAGCTGTCTCGCCTATTCATTTTAGAAGGAAAGTTTCGCGCTGCCAGCACTTTCAATTTGGAAGAAGCTCGTGCTAATCTTGAGGCAAGTTTTGCTAATGAGGCAGAAATTGTTTTCACTACTGTATCAAGTAGTGGTCGCAAGTTGTTCTCTCGCCTTTCTCATGGTTTTGATATGGTTGTGATTGATGAGGCAGCCCAAGCCAGTGAAGTAGGAGTTCTTCCTCCCCTTGCTCTTGGTGCTGCACGATGTGTTCTTGTTGGTGATCCTCAGCAGCTTCCTGCAACAGTTATTAGCAAGGCTGCTGGAACCTTGTTATACAGTAGGAGTCTTTTTGAAAGATTCCAGCAAGCAAAATGTCCAACAATGTTGCTGTCCGTGCAATATAGAATGCACCCTCAAATCAGAGATTTTCCCTCTAGGTACTTTTACCAAGGACGCCTCACTGACAGTGAGAGTGTGGCTAATTTACCTGATGAGTCATACTACAAGGACTCTTTACTTAAACCTTACGTATTTTATGATATCACCCATGGGCGGGAGTCGCACAGAGGGGGATCTGTCTCTTATCAGAACATACATGAAGCTCAGTTCTGTGTTCGATTGTATGAGCATCTCCAGAAGACGGCGAAATCTTTGGGCTTGGGGAAGATTTCTGTTGGCATAATCACACCATACAAACTGCAACTTAAATGTCTTCAACGCGAGTTTGATGAGGCTTTGAAGTCAGAAGAAGGGAAGGATCTGTATATTAACACAGTTGATGCTTTCCAAGGCCAAGAACGAGATGTGATTATCATGTCCTGTGTGCGCGCTTCTGGTCACGGGGTTGGTTTTGTTGCAGACATCCGCCGCATGAATGTAGCTCTTACTCGTGCAAGAAGGGCTCTTTGGGTATGCATTTCTCTCTATTGAGTCCTGTTTGATTATTTAAATATATTAGTTAGCTCACAGCATCTACCTGCAAAAAATCACCCACAGTGTTGATTTTAATTTTTATATTTATTTCTCTCAACAGGTCATGGGGAATGCTAATGCCTTGATGCAGTCTGAAGACTGGGCTGCATTGATCACTGATGCCAAGGCCAGGAACTGCTATATGGATATGGAGACTCTCCCCAAAGAATTTCTGGGTCCAAAGGGACCCTCTTACAATCCATTACCAGGAAAGCTTTCATCTAATATGAGGGGGATGAGATCTGCTGGACCAAGACATAGATCGTTGGACATGCGCATGGAATCCAGGTCAGGAACACCATCAGAAGATGATGAGAAATTCAATGCACCTGTAATTTCTAGGAATGGCCATTACCGGCCTATGAAACCACAATTTGAGAATTCCTTGGATGACTTCGATCAGTCGGGTGATAAGTCTAGAGACGCTTGGCAATATGGTATACAAAAGAAGCAAAGCCCTGCTGGTGTTGTTGGAAAGAGAGAGATCTAACTATGATGGGTGTTTTGAATCCTCTTTCTGCGTCAGGGGAGCTTTGTGGGATTCTTTGTTTTCCTGCCGTGTGATATGTCTGCCACAGAACTTTTGGAGTGCTGGTTGTCTGATGTTTACAGAAGCTAGACTCCTTGAGTTAGAAGAGAGCCGAACTTGGTGCTAGATGAGCTTTTGATTAGTTGTGAAGTTCGGCAAATAAGGGGGAGGAGGGCTGGCTGGGGCTTTCGGTTTGTGCAAGAAGACATTCATCTTGATTGATGTTGTTCCTTTGATTTCTTGCAAGCAGCTGGATGCTTCTGGGTAGATGGGGAAAAATCATACCCTTAATCCACCAGCTTACGTTCGTCAGAGGTAAAACTTCTTATACAAGAAATAAAACAGTAAAGCATAGATTACATGGTTTTGAATGTGTAGTTTTCTTTCCCTACTTCATTGTCAATTCTTCTGATGCATTGGGTACTGATGAAACTCAGGAATCCAAATGGTGGTGTTGGCACAGCTTCAAAGCTTGTATAATATCCGAGCTGCAACCTGTGATGCGAATAACAGTCATGGCTCGATTGATCTCTTTTGACGAACACACTGTTGACTCGTTGGTTCTTTTGTGCTTACATTGGTCTTCAAATGCAGAAAGATCCCGTTTGAATGATGCTCTGTACATTTTTTCGTAGACTTGCAAATGGATGATGACCACATACCACCCGAAGGGGAATTTATATGTTGTTTCAAATTTAAACTAGAAAGATGTCATTGCTAGTTCTCTACAATATTCTGTGTAGAAATGGGGGTACAGAAGGTAGTATACTTCTTTCTAGCAGCATTTGTAGTGTCGGCTAACGTGTACATACACATCATTCACTTCTGGAATCAATCATATCAAATTCTATTCTATGCTTTTGTCTATGTTTTCTTGGCATATATTACCCAGGAACGTGAATTATCTCACTCATTGAAATGACAAGAGTACCGATCACATCACCACATGTATAACATAGTTATTGTCGCTATGATGGACAAAGCTCGCTGGCATAGGGCACATTTGAATTGCTTTGTTGCTCGTCTTTGTATTGGTACTGTTCGTTTTGTTTTACGGCAGCTCTTTGGGGCAATGCTTACCACTTTTGCCATTTTTTCGTTGTATCTATTACGTACTTTTTTCATGGGACTACCAAACTAATGTTACTTGGTCATCTGACTAAGACTATACACTAACACTGTACAAGTGGACACATCTTTTTAAGGAAAATTTGCTAGAGTCGGCAACGTAACCTCTCAGCTTTGCTAATCTCAAAATCGGATCGTGCCGGGTGGACATATCACCCTTGACAGGATTTAGACTCAGATTTAGGTAGGGGTGGGCGCGAGCCGGGCCGGGCCCAAAAATCCCAAAGCCCGACCCAAAGCCCTACCCCTTCGGTCCGAGTCGAGTCGAGCTTTTTCCAGGACAAGGACCGGCCCGGGACCGAGCCCGACGAGCCGAACCGAGCCCTCGGGCTTTTTCGGGCCCCAAGGAGAGAGGCGACGGAGCTGGAGCTGAGGAGAGAGGAGAGCTGAGGAGACTCACGAGAGAGGAGAAGAGGAGAGGAAAGGAGGAGCTGAGCGACAGAGCGAGCTGAGGATAGAGGTGAAGAGGAGAGGAGAGGAGACGAGGAGACGAGGAGACGAGGGATGAAGGAGGCGGAAGAGGAGGCGCAGGGAGAGGCGAGCTGAGGATAGAGGCGAAGAGGAGAGGAGGAGAGGAGGAGACGAGGGACGAAGGAGGCGGAGGAAGAGGCGAAGATGGAGGAGACGCAGGGAGGAAGGCGGAGATGGACACGGACACGGAGGAGCCAGAGGCCGGAGCTGGTGGCGACTGGCGAGGGAAGGAAGAGCCGGAGGCCCGGAGCCGGAGCTGGAGAGTTGGAGGCGACTAGCGAGTGGACGAGGACTCGAGGACAAGGAGGGGACGACTGGCGGACTGGACGAGTCTAGGTTTGGATTGGAACTTTTGATTTTTTTTTTTATTTTTTTTTATATATATATGAAAAGGTCGGGCCGGGCCGGGCTTTTGGGCCCAAAAATATTCAGGCCCGAGCTCAGACCGACAATACCATTTTCGGGCCTGGCTTTCCTCGGGCTCGGCCCGTGTCGGTCTTTTTTCGGATTTTTGGGCCGGACTTTCGGGTTTTCGAGCCCAAACGCCCACCCCTAGATTTAGGAGTTCCACATTTGGAGACTCTTACCGACTTGACTATATGCGGTGGTTATCTAATACGATTCGACTATATTAAGTATATTGTGAAAGTAATCTATATAATTAATCGTAATACGCTTTTTTATGAGAAATAAATTTTATGCATACTGTTCCTAGTAGACTCCGCCAACGCGACAACAGTACACACCATAATCCATTTGAAGTTCCTCAAAGGGCTGTCAATCCGGTGTCTCCCTTTCTAATTTTCCAGGGGCAGTTCGGACATTATGCCCCCAAGGGAAAACGACACCATGGAAGCTTTGTCCGAAAAGTCTACACCACAAAGGCACAATACAAAACAAACACGAAGGTTGAAGCAGATGGCTTTGGCTTTCTACAAAAGCACGTGTTGGCCGTGTCTTCAGCATCACCGTGATCTCCAAATCCCTGTAATATTCTCAGCCTCTCTCTCTCTCTCTCTCTCTCTGTGTGTTTTGTACTTGCTGTAACACTGTAGTTGACTTGGAAGTTCAGATGAGTTCTGAAATCTGAGGAGCTCCGAGATATTAGCTTTGCTCAGACTCAGTCAGCCACTCAATTCTGTTTTTGGTCACAGGTGAGATCTTTGTACCCTCATGGTTAGTGGGCCGGTTTTATATGCCAAGCCCATTTCTTTTGTACTATCAAGAATTCTGCTTGTTTTTGCTGTTCCAATATTTGGTTGATTATGTATATGCATGTTTTGGATGATTTTTGTCATCCATTGTTGTGGTTTTGTTTTGGATTCGTTATAGAGGAGTAGATAATAGAGTCAAAATCATCATGAACAAAGTAGTCTCGTTTAGATTGGATATTTGATAGCATGGAAAGGGTTTTAAGTTGAGGAATTTGGTTTACTTGCATAAAGCGAAAAGCAGTTGATTAGTTGTTGTTAATGTTCTGATGATACATTGAGCATATTCAATTTGTGTTTCGAAGGATAAAGAGCATTTTCTTACAGATAATGAAAGTCATTTATATTTAATGATGAATAAAGGGAGACTGAAATGTGAACTGTGAGACTAGGACATGAGGTTTGAAGTTCCATTGTTTGATTTGCAGAGTTTTCTCTCAAACTATGAGTGCGGCAATAAAAAAGTCTCCTTCAAATGGCTCTGAGAATATTTTAACAAGTGAAGAGCAGCAAGCTAAGGTATATTTAGTAGATGTGCTCAATTACTTGCTTAAAATCTATTAAAATGGGGAATGAGCAGTTCCACTTTTAAAGTTTACTCTAAAAAATCTTCATGATTGCAGATTAACGAGGTGAGAAAGTTGTTAGGGAAAGTGCCGGAGAAGTTGTCTGCATATTGTTCTGATGCATCCATTGCAAGGCATTTAAGGGCCAGAAACTGGAATGTCAAGAAGGCCACAAAAATGTTGAAAGATACCTTAAAGTGGAGGGCAGAATACAAACCGGAGGAGATCCGTTGGGTATGCTATCATTCATAGCCTTCTAATCAAAATTCAGGAACATGTGCTAGATTTTACCTTTTTTTTTTTTTCCGTTTCTACTGAGGACACATTTCCCTCTCTTTAGGTTTCTGTAAACCATTAGCCACTCTGAGTATTCTAGAACTGAATGAGGCCTGATAATCTTATGCATGTTCTGTCCTGTAGTTCTTTTTTGTTTTTCTATCAATTAAGAGATGGCTTATGTTGTTCGGTGTTTTAGAAAGTATGATATCTAGAACGTATTAGCAATTCTGTTCTTTTGGAATCTAATCCCAGCCTATGATGTGAGTTGTAAAGAACCCTGGACAATTAGCTGAGTTTAAAATAGTAAAAGTTACACGCAGATACTACAAGGGTTTAGTTCTTCAGGTACTGAGAAAGATGATATTTACAATTTAATTGTGTCCTATTCTTATATAGGAGGAGGTAGCTCGTGAAGCAGAGACGGGAAAAATTTACAGATCGAATTATATGGACAAGCATGGTAGACCAGTTCTTGTCATGAGACCTAGTTGCCAGGTACATGCCTTCCTCCCACCTCCATTAATTATTTGTTACTTTATATATTTAGCTGTTATAATTAAGATTTGGCGGTCCCTTCATGTTTGATGCATACTCTTATTTGCTGTAAAAACTTATTTTATTTCTCGACTTAATTTATGTCATCTAACTAAAAGTGTCACATATTTTATTGGATCTTGTTTCAAAGTTTTTATTTCATTTTTGGTTTATGAAGTTTAGATAGTATGAACTTTAGTGCATTATGAGTAATTTCCACATCTGGTTGAATTCCTGAAATTAGGATCTGTTGAATATATATGCTTGCAATGCGCTGGAGATCTAAGTTTCAGCAGACAGCTAATTTTTATTGTGTGAAAAAGAGATTGCCAAAAGGTTACTTATCCTTATTAACTTAATATTCATTTATATCATTTGCAGAACTCAAAGTCCACAAAAGGCCAGATACGATATTTGGTATATTGCATGGAGAATGCTATCTTAAATCTTCCACCAGACCAGGAACAGATGGTTTGGCTGATTGATTTTCAAGGTTTCAATTTGTCACATATATCAGTGAAGGTGACACGCGAAACAGCCCATGTTTTGCAAGACCAATATCCAGAACGCCTAGGTCTTGCAATACTCTACAACCCACCCAAGTTTTTTGAGCCGTTCTTTACGGTAAGCTCAGTTCTGATACCATTTTTGTTCATTAATAACCTTTTCTCTAGAACTATATTTCTGAATAGGACCATATGATATTGATTTGTAACAGCATCTTTTTGCACTTATACAACTACAGTCATAGATAGTATTTGAAATTTACTGTTATTTACGGTGTATAAAGTGGACCAGCTAAATTTGGATTCTGGGAGATGCCAATTTTTTTCCTTTTGAATTAATAAGATCCACAGTAATAAAAATTTTACAATTGTGAACAACTGGCGTTTCATTTTCATTTATCTTGGGCCATTCCAAGACTTTGGCATTTTAAAGTGCTGTCCGTCCGTTTACTAGTAAAATTTCTTATTGGGGAGGACCACCATCACTTGCGCTTGTTGGGTACATTAGTGTTGGGAAACCCTGTAGCAGAAGCATATATTTCTGTATACTTCTTTTTTCGTTGGCAATTCGTTGTTGCAAATAAAGCCTCCTGTGACTTGATGCCAGAAATTTGTAATTTATGATTGTGTACTTACAATGCAGAACTACTTTTTGAATGTATTTCTTGCAGTTAGTAAAGCCTTTTCTAGAGCCAAAGACTTACAACAAAGTGAAGTTTGTGTATGCGGAAGACCTCAACACCAAGAAGATAATGGAGGATCTATTTGATATTGATAAACTGGAGGCTGCATTTGGCGGAAATGATACTACAGGTTTTGATATAAATAAGTATGCTGAGAGGATGAAAGAGGATGATAAGAAGATGCCTTGCACAACTGGAAATGCGCCCCTGGCAGCCTCACAACCTGTCCCGACCAGTGCTGCCCTCTCATTGGATCCTGTCAAGTTAGACTCAAGTTCAGATGCGTCTGATAATGAGAAAACAGAAAGTTCCTTATCCCATGGTATAGAACCAGAAATTGTCTCAGAACGGAATATAGCGGTGGCTGCTAGCACCACAAACGCTACCGATGATGTAAATCAAGTATAATGTCGTTTCAAGATTCAGGCACGATGACTTAACTGTAGTCATGTTTCTTGCTGATCCTTTGGCTGCGGGGTTAGGCACTTAATATTGAGCGGGCTCCTGTAAACTCAAGTTGTTAATTTTATTTGTTTTGAGCATATTTTCAATTCCGGAAATGAATTCACCTTGTGAAGTTGGTCAAAGCTCAAAAAAGTAGTTCCTAAAACCAATTCAAAGAATGCACTTTATCTTCGTACTTTCATTTTGAACTTCAAGAAGTTGACATAATTCTTATCTGGCGCATTTATGAAATACCCTTTAGTGCTTGCTATGAGTAACTTAGTTGCACAAAATAGATTGTCCATGGTATTTTCGGAAATCAATGCTTGTGTCTGCAGATTTGATCGGATTTGTGTTCGCAGACTTTTCTGTCTACTGCTGGCTCTATCCATTGAAAATGCAACAATGATGGTTGGATCAACTTTGGATCTTGTCATCCGTTAGACAAGCCTGGTTTTTGACGTGGTATTATGTGCAGAGAGCCTCTCTTTCTCATTTCTCCATCCTTTTGTGGTGTTTTTCCTAGTTTTGTCTCAGTTATGAGGCTTTTATGTCTCATTTTCATTCCTTGCTCAGCCTAGTTTCTCACTAAGTTTCCAAATCTACTATCCTCACTCCATCTCATACACCTCATCCTTTCATCTTCCATCCTAAAATCGCCCTTCTTCAATATCACGATCCTCATCTTCATATTCGACTCATGGAGTCTCTACATGGATCTATTTCACCAAACTCTGAGTTTAAAAATTGCTGCCATACCAGCACTTCATTGAAGCTTGGGACATGACCGATGATGTGTTACTGGGTAGAGCCCGCCTCCGTCATATTAGTGTCCGCCTCTGTTCAAGAAATGTTAATTCCATAACTTTCAATGTGTGTCTTTATCTAATTAGACTTAGATTGGTAGAATCTTTAGTTGATAGAGAATTTCTCATTATTCAGGATACTTGATGTAATGTCAATATAAAAGCCTCCTTATCAATGAATGAAATATCGATTTGCATTCTATCTTTTTCTCCTACAACATTATGAACAATATAGAGGAGAATAACACTAACTTTGGGTATTCATGTTGATCGATCAAGTCGAGTAGTCAACGACAGCTGTGGTCCTCTGGTTTTCACTAAAATTGAGTTCCTCTCTATATATGGGTCAAGGTTCTGTCTTCTTGGTGATAGTGAAAGCAAGGATCAAAGCCTATATATAGATAACGTACAATAGATATATCTCCCATAAAGAGTATCTAAGCAATATGTTCTCTATAGTTTTCTTTATGACATACCATATACTACTTATCCCATTACTTAATCTCCAACTAGTATAGCATACAGTAAGTGTTAATTAACTTGATGATGTGTTCACAAATTTTCCTTACATGTCATTCATATGTTTTCTTCTAAATTTTTAACAGATGAAAGTTTCTCGAGAACATCAAAGAGAAAAGCCTACGAAGCCAGGACAAGAACATAATTAGTCTAAATTAAGTTGACCATTATCTAGATTATGACCGAAATTAGCAAGAGCATCAACAACAAACTTAGCGTCTCTAAATTTATGTTTGAAAGTTTTTACATTAAAGGATTTAGCTATTTGTTGAAAACTGATGGTGTAGACCTTTAACCGAATTGATGATGAGTGTTGATTCGCCTTTAACTTCAACTTTATTGGAACCCCTTTGTTGAGCAACCCGGCCTGAGGCTATATTAGAGCGCTATAACTTCAGCAGCAGACACCGAATTGTGTTTGGCCATTAACCGATACCCTAGATCCGAGTGCGACACTGACCCGACTACTACTTGTAGTACTAGAGCTCTACGCCGTCGAACGATCGACCTTCCACGCACCTGTTTCTTCCCTCGGTTATGGCGAGAGAGGAAGTGAGCTGCACGACCATGGCATCAACATATAACTCTCATGCATGGTAGTGTTGAGATAGCAAAGAAACCGGCCTTAACCCTAACCCTATCAGAGAGAGAGCAGCCGCGTCTAACTTGATTCAAAACTTTCCGAAGGTGATAGGTTGGAAACACTCACACACATTACAACTTTACACGAATAGCTAGCAATTCGATCACCTAGCTATTTATTCAACTCTTCCTTTTATGTGGTTTTCAATTCCTAATTTATTTGAAGCATTTTGTTCGTCGGACAATGTTGATGACAGTCGATTGAGGCAATATCTAACCCATGCCAGCCACATCAATCCTAAGAAAACTGAATTGTAAGCACAGGAGAAAATTAAAAACAAGAACACCTGGGAATAATATTCTACAATACCTCCATGGTGTCATAAAAGACAAACTTACAATTGAGGCAATTTATCATAACCATAAAATGATACAAAAATGAAAAGGCATGCTATTCTAGCTAACATTATTCTGATAAATTTTAAAGAGATTTGTTAGATAAAAGTATGTTCAAGCACGAATCTAATGTTATATTAGTAATAATTTTGTATAATGTCAAATTCCGTAAACAAAATATAGCTGATTTGTCATGAATTGTAATAAACTGCAAATGTTTAATTTTATGTTGTTTGGATCTGCAGCCCTGCCTTTCTGCTGGTACGTTTCTAGCTATTTCATTTCAAGTCTTCAGTTATTCTTTTTTATTTTTAACGTAGAAGTCTTCAGTTATTTGCTCATAAACAAAATGTAGTTGTCTTCTCATGAATTAATATAAACTGCAGCCCTTCTGGCAATCTATTTAACGTTTGAAGTCATTAATCAGTTGATTATTTCTAATTTCAGGTGTATAGAATCGATCACAACTAGAATCTCACATTGTACGTCTAAATTTAGCTCTTTCCCGTCCGATTATAGTCATCCCATTTCCACATGCATGATCCATCCATCGATCCTACTATTCTACCTAGTTTCATACTTCCATTCCATTCTGCAGAGTCATTTCATTTCTCCAATCAATGATGAAGGGGAGGAGGTCAACTGGTTCAACAACATTCATCTTCATCATTTTCTTGCTTTCTGCCATTCATCATGGACTTCTGCATATTTGTGCAAATGGCGATCGTACCATGCGGTTACCGCTGGTTCACAAGTACTCTCCTCATTTCAAGGGAGGACTAAGTTTGATCAATAAAACCGATATAGATATCATGAAAGAGCTACATCTCAACGACATAATCCGCCGCCAAGCGATTCTCCAAAGGCGTAATAGAGATGTTCATCAAATCCCAAGGCGAAAGGACATCGAAACGAGCTCATCATTGGCAATGCCTGTGCATTCGGGTTTCGATATCCTATCGGGGTTGTATTGGGTCGACGTAAAAATTGGAACACCTCGGAAGACAATGTTTTTGGTTGCAGATACAGGTAGTGACTTGACATGGGTAAATTGCAAATATAATGCGACGATGACAAAGGAGGTCCAACAGAAATTGTTAGACGAGGCGAGGAGAAACCATCATGCTGATGTAAGGAAAAAGGGATCACATTTTCTCAAGAGAGGTAGGGTATTTCGTGGTGAACTATCATCGACCTTCACTCCTATTCGATGCTCCGATGGTCTTTGCAACAAAGAGCTTGCACAGATGAATTCCTATCCACACTGCCCAACCCCGATGTCGCCATGCAGATACAACTACAGCTACTTGGGAGGGAATAGCGCAGATGGTTTCTTTGGGTATGACGTTGTAACAGTACCCCTCTCAAATGGTGGCAAAACTCACCTGCCTAAAATGTTGATTGGCTGCACCGAGTCCAGCCATAAATTTGGAGAAGGTGATGGCGTTTTGGGTTTAGGCTTCGGTGACTACTCATTTCCCGAGTCGGTAGTTGCCACTAATGTTGCTACCAAGTTCTCTTACTGCCTAATGAATCATCGGACCAACTCGAGTGTGTTGAGTTATCTTACATTTGGTCCCAATAAGCAAGCTGTTACCAGCTCTATGAGGTACACAGAGTTGGTTATGATGGACGCGAGGCAATTTAAGACCGGAAACTATGGCTCAAAACTAGCCGGAATCTCAATCGGGGGCACATTATTGAAGATACAGAGTCAGATTTGGGATGAAATGTTGAGTCGTGGTGGTCTAGTGATGGATTCAGGCTCAACCAACACATGGCTAGGACCACCAATATACAAAGCTGTCATGGACGAACTGATAAAAGCCTTGTCTAAATATCAGAAAATCAAGATAGATGCCCTCCCATTTGAATTCTGCTTCATTGATAAAGGATATAACGAGTCTTTGGTGCCAAGAGTTGCATTTCATTTTGCAGATGGAGTCATATTTGAGCCACCAGTGAAAAACTATGTTTTGATTGTGAAAGAGGGGGTCAGGTGTCTTGGCTTTGTTCCAGCTTTCGATGGCCTGTCGCTGCTTGGCAACCAAATGCAAAGCAACTATATCTGGGAATTTGATGTTTTAGGTGGTAAACTCGGTTTTGCTCCTTCCGGCTGCACCTAGAGATTACCTAATTGACTAACTTAATTACACTTGTAATTTCTACTTCTTATTCTTTTGTTTTGCATGGGGTGTAATGTGGTACTGTACGTATTAATCAGTAAATCTTTATCAAGAAATAAAAAGATCAAGTCTACATTACCTTTCATTATTCTTACCTTATTCTGGTGAATCTACTAGGTGCTTAATTGATCATAACCTTCGTAATTGCTATTATGATATCCAGTTTGAGTTTGCATGAGTGTTCTTTCTGAATGCAGGTGGCATAATACACAGTATTGCAAAAATGCAGTGTTGTGGTGCTGTATAATTTTCGGAAGAGTTAATTATAGTTAGTGTATTTAAAGGCTACTCAATATTGTGTTTTATTCATTGTCAATGCTCGAAGGCGCAAAAAACCAGTAGAGCCACAATAAGCTTAAGCAATCTAATCTTAGGCTCTTATTATGCAAATTCCAACTCTCCCTAACCTTCTTCCTTCTTAGGAAACCTCAGAACTTCAAGGAACCTCTTTCCTGACTTCCCCTTCTCTCAAAACTTCAAGGAATAGAACCTCTTTCCCTGACTCCCACTCTCCCCAAACTTCTTCCTTTGCGGCCAAAGCTTTCTGATTACCACAAGATGTTGTACAAACCCACATCATATTCACATCAGATCTCATTTTATGTTCCAGTATTTTTTTGAATTTATGTTGTTCCTTCTAGCTCAATTATTGTTGATTGAAACTATGAATAACATTTTTTTCCCCCATGTTATTATCGTTTTATGCATCAAATAATGTAAGATTTAAGCTTTATGCCCTAGCAAGATTCTACTAAAATTGCATCGGTGTGCCTTTAAGTGTTTACAATGCAAGACAATCGAACAAATTATATCAACCAAACATGTACTACTGCCGGGAATACACATGTTAACCCTGATTCTCGAGAATTCGAGATAGGGTAACAATTGTTGCTCTTATGATGAGACCATTTCTGCCTAATAAGTGAAATTGAGTGACCATTTCTGTGATATATGAGACCACTAAATAAAAAGCAAGCAAAGGCAGAAACCAAAAAGATACTAAAAGATAAATTCTTATTTCTGTCCTATCAATTACAGGATTACAACTGATGAGTAATAATAACATACAACGCCAAACCGTACTCTCTTCTAGACTTAACTAAATTTGCTACACACATACAAAAGTACACAGAAGCAAGTAGCCAGGACAGTGGCTATGTACTACTTCAAAGCTACAACCATATATTTCATATTTCTGTAGAACTTAAAAAAAAAAAAAAAGTATGACACACCAACTGGTACAAACAAAACTGCTGAAAGATAACCCTCCGAGGAAGCAACGGAAGAGAACTTGCACCAGCTACTTAGCATTTTAAAAGAAGCAGAAGAAAACCAGCAATTTTGGTTCTCGACTTTGAGAGCATATGATGGGTACCTGTACTATATAAAATACTAATGAACCATCTCATCTAACTTCTGCCTGTAAAGGGCCAACTTCTGCAACAAAATTAAACAGCAGAAGAATTAGTTCCTTAAAGGTTTACAGGTCTAGAAACTAATAAAGGTAAAAAAAAAAGTTGATAGCAATTATTATGCAGTCTTTCTGTGTTTGTTCATAAATTAATGTACAGCTCTAGACCAAACCCATTTTGAGATGTCTGGGTCTTATAAATACACAATAGTTGAAGCTTTTCAGGAAGTTCTATTTGTTTTCTCAGCAAATGGAAGGCAAGGGGAAAAAACGACAGTTTCTCCCATCCCCAGTAGTTAAGCATTTTCCATCATGATAATGATTCCACAAGGCAAGCCATTGATATCATAAAACTGATATGCAGAAAAAGATCCAACAAAGTACAGAAGTTTCTTACCTTGGTGTAAGCATAAACCCCAGCCTCGGTAGGTGCCGCAGGACTTCCCCTCCGAGTGAATTTTCCCTCTTTGAAAATGTAAAGCATGGGTATTCCAGTTGACAGTTCTAAACTAATAACCTGCCAAGGAAAAAACAGGACAAAACATAAATTCACTTTGCTGTGAAGTATTAGAGCCACAACTATGATGCATATTCGAACTCAACAATACAAAATAGTCTGTCACCTCTTGGGAAGTTAGCTTGTCCAGATACATGATAATAGATCTCAATGAATTCCCATGGGCAGCAATCATAATATTCTTCCCAGATAAGAGTTGGGGTTCAATCTGCCACAGCAATATTATAGACAGATGGTAAAGAGTGCACACTGTCAATGGTGTGTTCAACTAGACAAAACCTCTCACATAAAGGGTGTAATGCAAGCAGTCATACGTACTTGATCTTTAAAGTAAGCAACAGCTCTTTCAGCACACATTTCCAAACTCTCGCCATTGGGAGGGGGTACATCATAACTCCGACGCCATTCATGAACTTGTTCCTTCCCATATCTATCTGCTGTTTCTTGTTTATTCAGACCCTGTAATTCGCCATACCTAATAAAAACATTTACATCATGCAGGTAAGTACAGGCAAGTAATAAGTAATAACAGGCAAGAAAAATTACCAAAGAAAGCAGAGATGGAGTAACTACATTCTTTCATTCAAGCGCCAATCCGCTACCACAGGAATGGATTGCAGTTTTGTGTCTTCACTAAAAACCTGGCTCCATGCTCTAGCCTGTTCGCTTTCATTATGCAGCATAACTGGCACCTGTAGGAAAACTGATATTTAGCAGACAGGAGAATAACTATTTGGCTGAGTAACACAATTGTATAACTGGGAGTTCGAAATTATAGGTGTCCTTTTCATTTCACTCTTTTCCGCTTTAATAAAGCTTTTTTTTTTTTTTTTTATGCATTCCCCTGCTAATTAATGCATTGCAGACTAATGGTAGAAAACCATTTCAATCATATACCAACAATATTTTAAGTCACAACTATCACAATGCCTTCGAATTGCGCAGAATGGGTTATCTTATGACACTCGACTAATTTTTTCCCCTAAAATTACCTTCTTACGACGGTGCTGTGTCATGGCAAGCATGGCAGTCATCTGTGCACGAATCAGTGCAGATGTATAGATCATGTCGACAGGTATGTTGCTGATTCTCTTGCCAGCTTCGATTGCCTCTTCCACACCCTTCTTGCTCAGAGGCACATCAACACAGCCAGTGAACAAGTTCTTTTCGTTCCATAACGATTCACCATGCCTAATCAAAATCAAAGCTGCTTCATCTGAAAGAATATGAAAACGATTGTTTCAAAAATTGAATAACCAAATGAGGTAATCTCATTCAGCTCAGTAGAAAAGATATATAAAAGAAAGAACAATAGTGCATGTATATTGAATATACATCAATCAAATTAAAGCAAGTAAAAGAGCTTACTAGATTTCTTTCGCGAATCACTTTCTTTGTTCTTTGAGGGGGATGAAACATGATCAATCACTGAAGATTGGGAACTCGAAGCTCGAATAACACCGAGGTTTCTCTTACCAGAGTTGTAGAATACACTTTTTGACAGTCCAACATTAACATCAATAGCCTTTGAAATCAAACTTACTGAGCTTTTTCCCAACTCTTGTTGGATGCCAGAGTTATAGAGATGTCCATGGGACTGGTGAGTTCCAATGGATTGGTGAAAAACAGCAGTAGCCATTCTGAAAAATCATAACTTTCCCAGATAAATGACAAAAGTACAACAACTTACACAAATGTGACCAAAGAAACTATATTCATAAAAAAATGATCATAGCTATGGGGAATAATGACCTCCATTGAGGATTCTTAGCCCTTCAAATGTCTAAATCAAAACCCACATTAGATGAATTATAAACAATCGATTTCCAAACAATCCAAAAACTTAAACATAGCTAGGGGAAACAACAAGCATATCAGATAAACATGTTGATCAACTACATGCATCAGAATCATAATCCAAAAAGAATACTAGTTATAACAGATCTATGAGTTAATAACCCCAAACATTATTTTCTTCAACAAAAATTACGAACATTAAAAGATGTCTCCTCAATGTCCAATCACATTCAAATCAAAGTCAGCAATGAAACAGAACAAACCTCCTTAGCAAAATCAGAGAGGAACCCAGAAACAAAAGGGCCTAGAATCAAGAATCTGTCTTGATGATATTAGAGAAGGTTGGTACGAGTAAATTACCTTGATGCTTATGTATACGGGAAAATCGACGAAACCGAGGCAGAGGAAAATGGAAACGACCAAATAGGGACCAGAGTTTATTACGAGAGAAGTTGACGGAGAAGAAGATGATTGACAGTTTGTATGATACAAGTTGATAGCTGCATTTACATGTCGATTTCTGAGGCGAACAAAACCAAACCAAACCAAACACAAAGCAAATAGAAAAAGGAAAGAGGAAAATGAGGGAAACTGGGGAAGTGAGTTTTATATGTTTCATGTTTTATTTATAGAAGAAATCGTTGTTGTTTGTCTTGGTCACTAAAAACGCTGTGGAGGAACAGTATATTGACAATTGCCCAAACTTGGCGACACCAATGTTGGTGGGCGTTTATGGTTCTACAATCTTAGGCTTCTTTGACTTCAATTTCTTTTTCTTTTGATAACATTGTGTTTGAAAATATTCGATGAAAAGAAGAGGAAATTCTTTCATGTAACTGAAATTAAATAGATAAATTACCATGATCATGTAAATCCATGTTGGATTAATCCCAATCTGAAAAACATGTACGAATATCAATGTTTATTGTTTATTTTGTAGTTTACAGTATTTTTTCGATAATTTTAATAAATAACTTACTAGTAAACGAAAATGATTGATATTGTTAACTGACAAAAATTAAATTATTTTAACAATAATAATATAAGTTATAGGATGAAATATTAAGGATGAAAGAAGAGAATATATACGACTAAAAACACGATATTTGAGAGTTAAGACTTAACTTTTAAGACGAGATTTGCCAAAAGAAACTTTAGACCAGAAGTGGAGAGTAGTCTTACGCTTTGTTTCTTTCTTCCTCTTGATACTAATAAATCGGCCTTTGATCAAAGTTCATATAGGATCTTTTTTGTTAGCCAGCCTATAAACTGAGAGTTTTATATGTCATGAATTATTCGACAAAGACAGTTGCTTAGTACGTAGTTAAAAACCAACGATGTTTTTTTTTTTGTCTTTTGAGTAGTTAGAAGGGCTAATTAGCTCTAACTACGCACACGGCCAGTTAAGCAAAAGCAACCCTTCAATTTAATCGTCCACCAAGAATTCATACCCAGCACCAACCCCCACTCCACCACCAGCTCCTTCCAAGTTTTCAAAGTCTTCTCAGATCGATTTTATATCACAAACACGTGCCTCTCTCTCTATTTGTATATATATGCATGCAGCTTATTCTCGCACCAAATAGGCAAAAACAACACCTCGATCATCACCTAACCACGTACTCTTCTTTCCGGCCATCCACGGCAGATCTTGACAGTTTTCAGACACAGTAGTTGCCAGGAGGCCAACTCAACAACCATTGTGGAAGGATATTCTGTTTGGTGAAGAAGAATTGGCAAGGATATTCTGGCATTGTTTGGTTTTAGTCCCTTATAAGCGGGTAGGTAAGCCAGTATTAGAGTACGTACCAAAGCCTAATTATGTCGATGTGAGTCATGTGACATGCTTGATTAGTTTGTTTTTTTTGTCTTCCAAGTTTGGCAATCTGACTATTTCTCGTCATTAAATTAGTTTTCTTGATCTTCAGTTCGTCTTGATCGATCTTCAGTTGAGAAATGGGCACGAACTTTCGTAGTCCATATTTTGGCAGAGGCTGAGAAATGGGCACGAAACCATCAGGCTCTTGGCTGTTGCAGTCTCGTTGGCAATGCCTAGCTTTCTCAGTTTCTCTGGTATTACAAAATTACATGCACCTCCATGGAGACACACGGAGACTACATGAGGTCGAAGCCCTCATAAGAACTCGTATAACACATGCAAGACGATCGGGTATACTTGAATAAAATGGTTGATATTGTTGAAATCAAAGCCTCAAATCTTATTGACATATGTAAGAGTATGTGAGTGAGTTACAAAAATAAGAAATAATAATAGTAAATATTATAAGACTTAGGAGACTTTTCACGTGAGAGAAATACACAAATATAAAAATTAAACCGCTCAAGTTTATGGCCAATCAAATCAAGCTCTTAAATCCAATCGGTACACACATTTTACACTGATGCAGTTTATTATCTTGTCTTCTTTAAACCTTAAAATCACTTTACTAATTTTCTCTTAGAAGATAACTGTTTCTATACACCCTCCGCAATCTCTCAAAACCTTGATTGGGCCAGAAACAAACAAGTGAGTTCAGACTAACGAGGCCCGTATTCTTCACAAACGTCCCATTATTGATAAGCTGAAAGACTGAAATGATCACCAACCCAATGCCCTTGTTAACCCCAATGGTGAGTTCTATTCTCTTGCAGATGTGCAGGTGAATTTAATTGGATTTATTCGAAACAGAAATCCAAACCTCAACTGCGAAGTACCCTAATGCCACAAGGAATTAATCCCTATACATATCAGGGACATTCAGGCAAGGCCTTAAGTGCCAAAGCACTGGCATCTCCAATGTTTCCGGTGAAGATGACACTCGTGCCGGCACTATATATGTCAACTTCAGAACAGTTCATCATGAAGCTGCCCTGAGGATAGCATCACAGGGATATTTCTCAAGGTCCTCAGCGGAGATAAATGTGGAGATTCCGAACAGTTTTCCTTCCCCTCCCGCCTTGGCTTTTCCTTCAACTCTAACCACGACACCTATTAACGTCATCCCCAATCAATTTCATCAAAATCGATCAACAATCATAACACAGCATCTATAGGAGAGGTTGAAATGAGTTGACGATTGCTTAAAGCCAAGTTGGCTATGGCTAGGCCTCATCATGGGCGGGGCCGGGCTAGGCCCTACCCTAAAATTTGGGGCTTAGGGTAGGGTCGGGTAGGGCTTGACCAAATTCAACAAAACTTAGGGTCGGGTTGGGCCGGAGCTCTAATATGTAAGCCCTTACCCGTCCTAACGGCCCGTTCTGTTAGGCTAAAAGGGCGGGTCGGGCCGGCCCTCTGAATAGGGCTAAATAGGGCCGAAATGGGCCGAACGTGGCCTTTTTTGGTTTAATAAAAATTTAGCTATTATTTTTAGTTTCTTCTTAAAATTAGCTAAAGAGTTATACCGTGTAATATAAGACTCTTTTATTTTTATATAATCATATTTTACATAGATATATGCATTAGATTTAACTTAAGGCATTGATAAATATAAGTTTAATAGGTTAAATTCATTTATCATCTATCAAATCACTCAAAAACTATTGTTATTTCTCACAAGAAATAAATAATAAAAAACAGAAACCTTATAAAAAAACGATAAGTTGAATTGTATGTAAAATAGAAGAAACATATTTAAAAAAATAGTTTATTATTAGGGCCTAAAAGGGCCAAGTAGGGCGGATTTTTAGAGTCGGGTAGAGCTTGGCCCTAAAAGGCCTAATAGGGCCGGGCCGTAGGGTAAGGCCGGGTTTCATTTGCGTGACCCTTGCCCTGCCCTACTTGAAAGAGGCTAGGGCCTGACGTGAGCCGAAGCTCGCATGCAATAATAACCCTACAAAATATCGTTAGTAGTATGAGCAAGTAGGGATCGTTCTAAGCCGGGGAGTAAGGGTACCTGAGATATGAAATTGTTAGACTAATATATACATATATATACACATGAAACGTCACAAATGGGGGATGAAATGGATCGGCAGCTAGGCTGCCCTAAACTATGTTCGGCACAAACATTAAAAGAAAAGAAACTTGAAACAAGATATCCTAGGTTCGGCAACAAAGGGCTGCCTCTAAATCATGCATAAAAACAGAAATTAAAAATCCTAAATTACTATATACAAGGTTGGTCGACATTCTTCCACAAATTTCTAACACAAAAGCACTCAAAACACATAGCAAATTGATAAGACATGACACGGCAAGAGCACACAATATTCTAGATCCGACTTAGTTCCAACCCAACTAGGGCCTCAGCGGTTATCTAAGTTGTTTCAGACTTCACGAAGGTATTTAGAATTAGCTCAGCGCATAACCCTAATCTTTAGCTAACCGACTATAAACACGCAGCGTCGAAGATAATCAATTAACCAATGAAGTACGAAATCCTTTTAATTGGAAACACATCAATCAAGCAAGGCGTCACCACTTCTTGTTAACATGCATAGTCATTGAAACCACTCGAGTCCTATTTATGTTGACAGATACAAGACCAATACTCAAAACACATCGCGAATATGCTAAGTACCAATCTTTGCGGCACACGGATTTAAAAGACTAAACCAAGAACGAATTACTAGAATCAGAGTGAACATGCTTGCCTATCTAATCTTATCTCTTTACTTCATATTTTCCTTACAATTTAGCATGCAATTCGAAACTTATCTTTGAAATTCTTTATTAATACCATAAGAATTAAATTAACATGCATCATCATAAAACCAAATTCACAATCGTTTTTCACATAGACATGAAAACACAATAACCAAACATACATATGAGATTCATAGACAAAACTACACATAACTACATAAAAACTATTACAAACCAAGAGTAGGGAGTAGATCACACATTAGAAACCTTGAAGACTTCGTCGTGTATGGATCCAATGGAAAGTGGTTCGATGGTGGCTGGATGAATGGTGAAGACAATCGGCAGAATTTTATGGTGGTGGTGGTGGCTTTTGGTTTGTGTTTTTATGTAGGATCTTTGGCTGAAAATTGGTAGAGTTTTGGCTAGGGTTTTTGCTTTAGAATGTGACAAGTTTTCTGTGTAAAAGTTGGGTATAAATAGGGAGAGAACTAGGTACTGCCGGCAGCCCCTTCTTGCACAAGGAAAAAGAAAACCTATTGGGATAAGGTTTGAAACCTTCCTTTCATAGTTCAATTAGGTTTTCTTTTTTCTGAATTTTTCTTCAAGGCTTGGGCTTCACATCTTCATGGACTTCTTGTATGATCTTGGACTTCATTTGATATGTCTTGGTCCATCAAAAATGCATGCAATTTCCGGCAGCACACAAAGGCTCCAAATCTGCCATAGTCGGCAGCTTCTCCTAGTGTGACTAGGAGAACTTCTTTCTTCAATTTTTCTTCAATGCCATGGCCTAGTGTCTTCCTCTTCCCTTCATAAAGCTTGAACCATCTTCATAAATTCATTTGTACACCATTTGGTCCATCAAAAACAGAAAACACAAAAAGGGGCAGTAGGTTCCTGGAATCGGCAGATTTGACCTTGTTGCAGTAATTCCGGCTTATCTCCCTCCCTGGAGCTCCGATTGATGCGATTCTAAGTCTCAGATAAACTAGACACATATGGCCATCTCCCCATAAAACAGTTCGATCAAATTCCTTGTGAGTCGATGGGAATGATTTTTCGAAGTTGGATCAATGTCCCAGGAAAATCCTGGAAGCCCCTGGATTGAAATGCCCGGACTGCCGTTTTGCAGGCAACTTTTGGGTGGCTTCCCGAACTCCGATTGATCTGAAATTTTAACACAACATTCCTCAGCATATGAATATTAAGCACGCCAAATTTCATAGAATTCGGACAAGGATAGATCATATTTGTACTCGTCACAAAATCGCGAAAAAGACATATTTTGCATTATTTTCCAGATTTCTCAAACTTAGTCATTTTTCGGATTCTTAACTATTTTTCACCAAACTCTACCAAATTAACACTAAATTACATTATGACTCTATCTTAGACAAATAAGAGTTAAACAAAGCATAAATGAGGGCATAAGTATGTAATATCGTCGCACATTGTGCTCCTATCAACTACCCCACACTTATCCTTTGCTAGTCCCTTAGCAAACTAAATAAAACTAAGACTCTAAACAAACTATTGCCCCTAACAATTTGTCTCAGGCTCGTATGTATACATAGCTTTCAAGTTAAATGCATGAGAATGCTAAGCACGAAAATTCCAAGTTTCATGAACATGTGACATCAATATGAACATATAAGAACAAAAGGTAAGCATGTAGACATGTTAAAGCTAATTCAAATCACCTCACTAGGCATACTCTCTTCTTTTCTCTCAAAGCATGGTTATTCACTCAATAGTATATGCAAGCGATAGATCATGAATTACAAAGAGTGACTTGCATATGTCAAAGAAACGGAAGCACTTTGTGAATTCTTATGGAAAAACCTCATATGATAACTATATGCGCCAATGAACCAAAACCATATGCTTACTCTTGAGATAATCTCCACAATCAAATTTAACCATCTTAAGAATCATGAAAAAGATCAATCAAACGGTTGTAATGGGGCTAGGCTAAGAGGTATTCGATATTTGGATAAGGAGGCTCAAAGACGTTACTAAGGCCTTTAGCAAAGCTCGATCTCCTTATGTCTTCTCGCCGAAAGGGTCAAATTTTATCTTGTTGGACCCATACTTAATTCTTTTCTTTCCATTACAACAATAATCTAGACAATAGCCATGCACAAAATTTTAATTTTCTATGCCGTGCCTTACACATTTTTCTTGCTCTCAGTATTTTTCTCTCTTTTTCTTTTGGTCCGAGCACATTTTTTTTTTCTTTGCAATTTTCTAAGGCACGGCATACATTTTTCTCATATAGATTCATGGCTAAGTCTACCCCACACTTGTTCTTCTTCATCACACACGCGGAAACGCTTTCAAAAATCAAGCTTTGCCAACACTTTGATCAAAGGTAAAGGCACAACTATACTAAGCTCATGGAAAGTGTTTAAGGGTGATGAAAGAAAAGGCTCAACGTAGGCTCAAAGGGGGTTTACTAAGGTGTCCACGACGGGCTCCAATAGGGCACATGCTTTATTTGGCAATGGTGGTAAACCTAAATGATCTTTATTCAATCATATTCAAAATCAAAGTATTTTATGATATAAACGTTTCGAAAATCAACAAGACTAAGTTCTAGCATACTAGAGTTCATTAAAAACTGTGGCATATAGTCATCGAATATGCAAAGAATTATGAGGTTTCATGCTTCCTACGAATCTATCGAATTTTATCTTTTTATTGCTCAAGAAGAAAGCAAATTGGCTCTAAAGCTCACATAGGTTATTTTTGAAGTAAATTAGCTAAAACATGCATGCTTAATAATCAACACATCCTACATGCTCCTATCAATGCACATAATCCATGAAACTCACAATTTTAATTGTATGCACAACTATCATCTATGTATGCAAAGAGGAGAAAAACATCATTGACATATTAGGGGCATCCTAAGACTCGAAACAAACAAATTAAACACTCTATTTTTGTGTTACAATTTTCTGAATTTTTCTAAACTAAACACATAAAAACATAAAACAAACAAAAACGGAACATGCTATCCCACCCCACACTTAGAAAATTACATTGTCCTCAATGTAAGCACAAAACAATATCAACGAATTTCCTAAGCATGCAATCGACTAACATACTCCAACAAATCATCACAAATCAAAGTAGAAGAGAAGGGTTAAGAAAATTCAAACTCTCAGTGATGGCTCCTTCACTTTACTTTGATCGACATGGGTTGCCTCCCAAGTAGCGCTTTGTGTTTTAAAGTCCATAGCCTAGACTTTTCACCGTTCATATTGCATGTGTTCATCTTGTTCCAAAGTAGCACAAATCGGCAAGAAGAAGATCAATGAGAAGACCGTTGCATGAGGTGTCCGATTCGGCATTTGAAGAGGTGGTTGTATCCTGCGTCGTATCGGAGGCTGCGGAAGGCGTGTCCGAGCCAGCGGATGGTGTGTCCGAGCCAGCGGATGGCGTGTCAACCTTGTGTCCGGCATCTTGTGGTGATGCGTCAACCCTGCCGGCAATGGCAGGTCCGGCAGGAGATGGTGGTGTGGCTTGTCTGGTGTGCTGCTGCTCGGCAGCAGGAATTGTGGCCGGCAATGGAGTTGTAGGGTCTATGGGATTTTCCTCCACGGTGTGTTCTTGAAAGGAAGAGTAGTAATGCTTGAGACGATGGCCATTTACCTTGAATGTGTTTTCCGTAGCTTCATTCCGAATCTCTATGGCTCCATGAGGAAACACTTGAAGAACAATGAATGGTCCAAGCCAACGAGAGCGCAACTTTCCCGGAAAAAGTTTGAGTCGCGAATGATACAAGAGAACTTTTTGTCCAACTTCAAACTTTTTCAATCGAAGCATCTTGTCATGGGCCACCTTAGTCTTTTGCTTGTAAATCCATGCGGCATCATAGGCTTCATTACGGATTTCTTCAAGTTCGTTGAGTTGAAGCTTTCTATGAAGACCGGCATCATCAATGTTCATGTTGAAGGCCTTAATTGTCCACCATGCTTTGTGCTCTAGCTCAACCGGTAAGTGACATGCTTTACCATAAACCAACCGAAAAGGAGACATACCTATCGGTGTCTTGTACGCGGTCCTATAAGCCCACAAAGTATCATCGAGACGATCACTCCAATCCTTCCTTGAAGGTCCAACCGATTTCTCCAAAATATGCTTGATCTCTCGATTACTTACCTCGGCCATACCACTTGTTTGGGGGTGATAAGGTGTAGATACCTTATGAGTGACTCCATACTTTTTCAATAAGGCTTCAATGGTGCGGTTACAAAAATGGGATCCTCCATCACTAATCAAGACTCTTGGAACTCCAAAACGTGAAAAGATGTTGGTCTTGAGAAACTTGGCTACCACCTTGGCATCGTTGGTGCATGTAGCCTTTGCTTCGATCCACTTTGACACATAATCAACCGCAAGCAATATGTAGAGAAAGCCCTTACTTGAAGGAAACGGTCCCATGAAATCAATCCCCCAAAGATCAAAAATTTCCACCTCAATGATAGGCGTGAGCGGCATTTGGTCTCTAGCTCCAATGTTCCCCATTCTTTGGCATCTATCACATGCTTTGCAAAACATGAATGCATCTTTGAAAATCGTAGGCCAAAAGAAACCACAATTAAGTACCTTCAATGCCGTTTTCTTAGCTCCAAAATGCCCACCACAAGCTGCACTATGACAAAAAGCAAGGATGGAGCGATGCTCATTCTCCGGCACACATCTTCGAATAACTTGATCACCACATTGCTTCCATAAGTACGGATCATCCCACAAAAAGTGTCGAGCTTGCTTCCTTATTCTTTGTTGTTGGTGGTTCGGCAACTCTTGTGGAAATCGGCGTGTAGCAAGAAAATTTGCAATGTCGGCATACCAAGGCTCATGTACTTCAAGTCGAAAAAGTTGCTCATCCGGAAAGGTTTCACATAGGGGCAGCCAATCCTCTTCCTTCACAAGTCTACTCAAATGATCGGCTACAACATTCTCAACTCCTTTCTTGTCTTTAATCTCAATGTCGAACTCTTGAAGCAAAAGAATCCATCGAATGAGCCTCGGCTTAGCATCCTTCTTTGTCATAAGATATCTCAAAGTGGCATGATCACTATAAACAATAACTTTGGAATTCAAAAGATATGATCGAAACTTTTCCAAAGCAAAAATTACCGCCAAGAGTTCCTTCTCTGTTGTCGTGTAATTGAGTTGAGCATCGTTGAGAGTCCTAGAAGCATAGTAAATGGCGCATGACTTTTTCTCAATTCGTTGTCCAAGTACCGCTCCAAGTGCATAATCACTAGCATCACACATCAACTCAAATGGCTCATCCCAATTTGGTGGCATCAAAACCGGCGCTGTACATAAAAGTTCCTTCAGTTGGCAAAAGCTTGCCTCACATGCCTCCGACCACTCAAACGTCACCTCCTTTTGTAACAAGTTGCTTAATGGCTTGGCAATTGAAGAGAAGTCTTTGATAAATCGTCGATAAAACCCCGCATGGCCAAGAAAACTTCTCACATCTTTCACACATCTAGGGCTCGGCAATGCTTGTATTAGCTCCACTTTGGCTTTGTCAACCTCTAAGCCTCTTGCCGAAATAATGTGCCATAGTACAATACCTTGCATGACCATGAAGTGACACTTCTCCCAATTGAGCACAAGATTTGTCTCTACACACCTCTCAAGTATCTTCCCCAAGTTCCCCAAACATGCATCGAAGGTGCTTCCATACACACTAAAGTCATCCATAAACACTTCGATAATGTCTTCAATAAAATCCGAGAAGATAGCATACATACATCTTTGAAAAGTGCCGGGTGCGTTGCATAGTCCGAATGGCATCCGCCGATAAGCAAACGTGCCAAATGGACAAGTAAAAGTCGTCTTCTCTTGATCATCCGGGTGTATCATGATTTGATTGTAGCCACTATATCCATCAAGAAAGCAATAGTAAGAATGGCCGGCTAACCTCTCTAGCATTTGATCCATAAACGGCAAAGGCATGTGATCCTTCCTCGTTGTAGCGTTGAGCTTCCTATAGTCGATGCACATCCGATGACCGGTTACAAGTCTTTGTGGCACAAGCTCATTCTTCTCATTCTTGACAACCGTTACACCACTCTTCTTTGGCACTACTTGCACGGGAGATATCCACTTACTATCTGAAATTGGGTAGATCACCCCACAATCAAGCAACTTGATAATTTCTTCTTTCACAACTTTCATCATGGGAGGGTGAAGTCGACGTTGAGCTTCCTTAGTCGGCTTAGCTCCTTCTTCTAACAAGATACGATGAACACAAGTAGTAGGGCTTATTCCCTTGATGTCCGCTAAGGTCCAACCTATGGCGGTCTTATACTTCTTAAGCACTCTTATCAAATCCACTTCTTGCTTCTCACTAAGCATTGAAGACACAATAACCGGTAGTGTATCTTCTTCTCCAAGATAAACATACTTCAAGTGACTAGGGAGTTCTTTAAGTTCTAACTTTGGGGCCTCTTCCACACTTGGTCGAAATTTGGTTGTGGCACTTGGAATTGACAAGAACGAATCAAATACCTTGTTGTATGGCCGAGCCTCTATCTCTCCACAAACCTCAACTAGACTCGGCATCATCATAAAGGGCTCGGCAAGGCTTGTTTCGGCAATGCTTGGCTCGGCAATGCTCCCTTGCTCGGTTTCATACATGATTCGTTCTCCCTTCTTGTCAAATCCGACCCCTTGCTCAATCGCTAATTGCTATGCGTCGAGCGAGGTCGACATAACTTGCTCGACCTCCTCCAAAACATCAATGGCACAACCCTCCTTCAAATCAACATTGGGGAATTTCATGGCATCAAACACATTAAACTTGATCACCTCACCATCAAACTCCATAGTTAGGTTGCCCTCGGCCACATCTATCTTTGTGCGCGCCGTCCTCATGAATGGTCGCCCTAGTAGCAATTGAGTGCTATTGATCGGCGAATCCTCCATCTCAACCACATAAAAATCGGCGGGAAAAATCAATTGGTTGACTTGCACCAACACATCCTCCACATAACCCTCCGGATACTTACTTGAGCGATCCACAAGTTGAATGATGACATTGTCCTTCTTGAGAGGCCCTATTCTCAACATTTGATACACATTGAGTGGCATGACATTAATCGATGCTCCCAAATCTAACATCACATTCTCAAACCGAGTATTGCCTATGACACAAGGCACATTGAAGCTTCCCGGATCCTTCATCTTTGGTGGCAACTTCCTTTGAATAACGGCCGATACCGTCTCGCTCATAGTCACCACACGAGTCTCCCTAGTATGCCTTCTAGCCGTGCAAAGCTCCTTCAAAAACTTAGCATACTTCGGTACTTGCTTAATGCATTCCAACAAATGGATGTTGACTTGCACTTTCCGGAAAATCTCCAACACCTCCTCATCGGACTTATCCTTCTTTGTTCTAGCAAAGCGAGAAGGGAATGGAATGTTGGATGTTGGCACCCCTCCCTTGCTTGCTTGGTTTGGCACTAACTCATTCTTTGATGTTGCGGGATCATACTCAAGCTCGTTGCGCAGCCCCTTATCTTTTACATTGTGGTCGGCCTCTCTCCCTTGCTCGGCAGTGTTCTTCTCGGCAGCAGCCCTGCCGGCTACATGATGGCTCTCGGCTGCAGCATGGTTGCCGGCTGCAGCCCCCTCAGTTCCTTCAATATGGCTGCCGGCAATTGCAGGTCCGGCAGCCATCTCTTCATCCTCAATGACATTGAAAGTTACTCGCTTCTTCTTTGGACTTGTTGGATGAAACAACTCTCTTCCACTACGAGTTTGAATCACTTTGGCTTGCTCGTTCCTCGGATTGGGAATCGTATTGCTTGGCAACTTCCCTTGCTCATTAAATCTTCCCATAAAATCTACAACTTGGCCCATTTGAGTCTTGAGCTCACCAATGTCCTTTTGATGATTTTGTTGCCCCGCGAGTAATGCTTGAGTAGCTCTTGACAATGATTGAATCAAAGCATCATAGTTCAGATTGCTAGGTGCGGCTTGGCCTTGGCTTGGCCCTCCTTGAGTTTGGTTCGGCAAGGCCCCATAAGCTCCTTGGTTCGGCATATATGGCTGCCGAGGCACAAATGGTGGCCTCGGAGCAAACGGTGCTCCTCCCTCTCTTGGTTGCATAGGTGCCCTAAGCACATTGTCATTGTTCGCCCATCGAAAGTTTGGATGATCATTGAACCTCGGGTTGAAATTTCCAAAACGTTGGCCTCCTTGAAAGCCAATAGCATTGCACTCCTCTACTCCCTCACTAACTCCAAATTGAGGGCATTGGTCGGTCTCATGGCCCTCGGTGCAAATCCCACATACACTCGCACGCTTCTTCATCAAATTACTCACCAAGTCGGTAAGCTTGTCCACTTTCTCTTCCAATTTTGAGCTCGAAGACGTCTCATGCACTTTCTCATTCCTTTGCACATTGCTTCGTGCCATGCCAAATTGTTGGTTGTTCAAGGCACGAACTTCCAACAAACTTCTTGCCGCACCAGCATTTAACTCCAAAAAACTACCTCCCGCGGCCGAGTCAAGAAACTCTCTCTCCATGACACGCAATCCCTCATAGAAATATTGTAGCAAGAGCCCATCGCTAATGCCATGCGATGGACACAAAGAAACTAGGGACTTGAACCTTTTGTAGTAGTCGAAGAAAGTCTCATCTCCGGCTTACTTCACACTAGTTATTTGCTTCCTCAGATCAGTGATACATGAAGCAGGAAAGTACTTGAGCAAAAACTCATCCATCATAGTACTCCACGAAACAATGCGACCACTAGGCACCTCAAACAACCACTCCTTCGCTTGATCTTCTAATGAAAATGGAAATGCCTTCATCTTGAAGTGTTGCAAATCGGTCCCTCTTGGACACATAGACTCCGTGGTGAAGTTAAACCACTGTAGATGCTTGTTAGGGTCCTCACTTGGCATCCCATAAAACGATTTCAGCTTATGGAGGAATCCACTCCTCAATTCAATCTCTCCAGTCTTGTCAGCTTCCAAGGGAGGATAAGTGATATTCGAAGGAGCAATACCAGCTCCAGCAACATGACCATTCTGTGATCTGATTGATGCCATAATCTCTTCTTCTTCTTCTGATTCGGCAAAGACTTCAAATTCTGGATTCTGAAGATCACACGATGACGAAACTACTGATGGGGAGCTCGGCAATGAATCAGAAACTGACGGTACTATAGGTGAGCTCGGCAATGATGATGACACTGATGAACTAGTTGGTGACGATGGCGGTAATGGCACAAAACGAGCAATAGCGAGTTCTTGATCTAAACGTTGCAAACGGCCTTGAAGATCTCTTGTCCAAATACTAGATTCGGACATGCATTATTTTCTGAAATTTGCAACATTTAAACAAGTTAGAACATCGTAAAGAAATAGAAAGCAAGAATATACATCATTACAAGCCACGGCATTGGCGATTACACAACATATTTCAACAATGATTCACATATAAAGGCAAACACAAAGATTTCGGCAAAGCATACATACATTCGGCAATAGAGAGCAAAAATCAAAACGTTCATGATCATGTAATCACTAAGTCTAATTTCTTTTAAATTTGTTCTAACTCTCGAAGTACGTGGAGCAGAGGAGATAACGGTGCAATGGACTGATACAGCCCCCGGTAGTATCATGCTTAACCCGATATACCTCAAGAGTTTGAACCACACAACATGTTTTTATCTTCGAAGAAAATAGGCTACATATGTCAAGTTATGTTCTAGCGTCTAAAGTGAGGTGATGCTTCGGCACAAGCTGTCGACTAGGTCGTGCGGATTTTACGTTTCAAAGGTCATTACAATCACGGAGGGCGAACCCCCTACAGGAACCAGGCAGAACTCGTTGTTGGACACCACAGAGGGCGAACCCCCTATCGACTCACTCACCGAGAATGAACATCAGTCTATGGGCCTTGAGATCCAGTTAAACAAACCTGAGAACCATATCTATGATAATAATTTCCCCATACTTTGTAAAACAAACACGGGTCCCTAGCAGTCTACAAGTGTTGATTAAAACCGCCCTCAACCTCATGGAAGTAATACTATTACCGAAGAAACGCTTATATGCGTGGGGGGGAAGTATCCCGCGTTTCCCAATCTACATAGAAACGGCATCCGACATAGCACCATTCACATGAAGGGTTTTGGTTATGATCAACAAAAGTGGCTTCACCTACATGTTACACTTTAGAAACTACAATAAACTCAAACATACACAACACTATCAACTCCCTAGAAATTAAACTAAGTGATTACCAACATACATCAATATACATCATGCAACTTCTGAAATTTAAACTCTACATGCCGAAGCATATTTCTACTTTACAAAATCCCAAAATAAGATTAAAATTACAACTTTACAACTTCACAACAAAAATTTCCAGCAACATATATACACAACAATATCATAAAACAAGCTTTTATAATCCCCGGAAACGGCGCCAAAAATTGACGTGAGCCGAAGCTCGCATGCAATAATAACCCTACAAAATATCGTTAGTAGTATGAGCAAGTAGGGATCGTTCTAAGCCGGAGATTAAGGGTACCTGAGATATGAAATTGTTAGACTAATATATACATATATATACACATGAAACGTCACAAATGGGGGATGAAATGGATCGGCAGCTAGGCTGCCCTAAACTATGTTCGGCACAAACATTAAAAGAAAAGAAACTTGAAACAAGATATCCTAGGTTCGGCAACAAAGGGCTGCCTCTAAATCATGCATAAAAACAGAAATTAAAAATCCTAAATTACTATATACAAGGTTGGTCGACATTCTTCCACAAATTTCTAACACAAAAGCACTCAAAACACATAGCAAATTGATAAGACAAGACACGGCAAGAGCACACAATATCCTAGATCCGACTTAGTTCCAACCCAACTAGGGCCTCAGCGGTTATCTAAGTTGTTTCAGACTTCACGAAGGTATTTAGAATTAGCTCAGCGCATAACCCTAATCTTTAGCTAACCGACTATAAACACGCAGCGTCGAAGATAATCAATTAACCAATGAAGTACGAAATCCTTTTAATTGGAAACACATCAATCAAGCAAGGCGTCACCACTTCTTGTTAACATGCATAGTCATTGAAACCACTCGAGTCCTATTTATGTTGACAGATACAAGACCAATACTCAAAACACATCGCGAATATGCTAAGTACCAATCTTTGCGGCACACGGATTTAAAAGACTAAACCAAGAACGAATTACTAGAATCAGAGTGCACATGCTTGCCTATCTAATCTTATCTCTTTACTTCATATTTTCCTTACAATTTAGCATGCAATTCGAAACTTATCTTTGAAATTCTTTATTAATACCATAAGAATTAAATTAACATGCATCATCATAAAACCAAATTCACAATCGTTTTTCACATAGACATGAAAACACAATAACCAAATATACATATGAGATTCATAGACAAAACTACACATAACTACATAAAAACTATTACAAACCAAGAGTAGGGAGTAGATCACACATTAGAAACCTTGAAGACTTCGTCGTGTATGGATCCAATGGAAAGTGGTTCGATGGTGGCTGGATGAATGGTGAAGACAATCGGCAGAATTTTATGGTGGTGGTGGTGGCTTTTGGTTTGTGTTTTTATGTAGGATCTTTGGCTGAAAATTGGTAGAGTTTTGGCTAGGGTTTTTGCTTTAGAATGTGACAAGTTTTCTGTGTAAAAGTTGGGTATAAATAGGGAGAGAACTAGGTACTGCCGGCAGCCCCTTCTTGCACAAGGAAAAAGAAAACCTAGTGGGATAAGGTTTGAAACCTTCCTTTCATAGTTCAATTAGGTTTTCTTTTTTCTGAATTTTTCTTCAAGGCTTGGGCTTCACATCTTCATGGACTTCTTGTATGATCTTGGACTTCATTTGATATGTCTTGGTCCATCAAAAATGCATGCAATTTCCGGCAGCACACAAAGGCACCAAATCTGCCATAGTCGGCAGCTTCTCCTAGTGTGACTAGGAGAACTTCTTTCTTCAATTTTTCTTCAATGCCATGGCCTAGTGTCTTCCTCTTCCCTTCATAAAGCTTGAACCATCTTCATAAATGCATTTGTACACCATTTGGTCCATCAAAAACAGAAAACACAAAAAGGGGCAGTAGGTTCCTGGAATCGGCAGATTTGACCTTGTTGCAGTAATTCCGGCTTATCTCCCTCCGTGGAGCTCCGATTGATGCGATTCCAAGTCTCAGATAAACTAGACACATATGGCCATCTCCCCATAAAACAGTTCGATCAAATTCCTTGTGAGTCGATGGGAATGATTTTTCGAAATTGGATCAATGTCCCAGGAAAATCCTGGAAGCCCCTGGATTGAAATGCCCGGACTGCCGTTTTGCAGCCAACTTTTGGGTGGCTTCCCGAACTCCGATTGATCTGAAATTTTAACACAACATTCCTCAGCATATGAATATTAAGCACACCAAATTTCATAGAATTCGGACAAGGATTGATAATATTTGTACTCGTCACAAAATCGCGAAAAAGACATATTTTGCATTATTTTCCAGATTTCTCAAACTTAGTCATTTTTCGGATTCTTAACTATTTTTCGCCAAACTCTACCAAATTAACACTAAATTACATTATGACTCTATCTTAGACAAATAAGAGTTAAATAAAGCATAAATGAGGGCATAAGTATGTAATATCGTCGCACATTGTGCTCCTATCAGGGCCGGGTAGGACTTCGGCCCTATAGGGTAGGGCGGGCTAGGGCCGGAGGGCCAGATGATGAGGCCTAGCTATGGCTAGTCTATTCTGTCTAAACATCGAATTTCAGGTTTGCAACACTGATTAAGCTTGACTACCTGAACAGAATGCACACTTTAATCCTCATTTCAATCCTGCTGAACATTCACAAGTACTACTCAATCACACAGAATATCAATGTTATAGATACTACAGTACTGAATTCAAGTCCACTGAGGAAACAAATTTCAGCACATTTCAATTATACTTATAAATTAACAGGACCGATTATTTCCAGATCAAACAAGACCACACAATCATGGGGCGTACATTAGCAATTAAATGAAAAATCTTCAGGTGTCGAGGTAGCAAACCAACAAATATTACCAAACATTACGAGTAAATAGCCAACAAAGCTTTAAAACCAGTCGCATACTACTCTAGGAACTCAAACCCCATCTAAATTGGAGTTCAATGTTCTTTACTACGGGAGCGGAATTTACGCACCAAGGTGCATTTGAACACCTTTTCCTCATGAAAACCCAATCGGAGATATGATCAATTACGGAAATCCAAATTCCAAAGCATTGAAATCAGACTAGAGCTGTCACAATCAAAAACAGAGAAGAATGAATTTCAGAATTAGGGGTCTGGATGCTCCAATCTTGACAGCACTGCAGCAGCTAGCAGACCTCCCTGAGGAGACTGAGGAGATCTGATCAATTTCCAAACCTCTAAAACAAGTAGTGTCGTGTGTTTAACCCATAAAACCCAGGTTTACTTATGAATCAGTACTTTAACTTCTAACCATGGCCGCCATCACCCTATTCTGTCTATTTTTTTCCTTACATTCAAAAACCCATAATCGTGCTCTATCCTCCGGTCCCAAACCAGTTGGTACGGAAGACTCTACCTTCCGTTTTCCGGCGGCAATGGCTGCATTAGTGCCGGCGAACGAGGTGGCGGGAGTCGATGAGTCGGAGCGAATGGAGCTTTGGAGACGAGAACGCAGACTGGAAATCTCCAATCCCCTTTCCTTTTTTAACCGATCCGATTAAACCCTAAAGAGAACCTCCGGCTTCTCGCCTTTTCAATTTCCAGATTTTACCATGGTTGTATTAAATAATTAAGGTTTACTCAACTCATTTGTTTTACCCAGTTGATTAAATAGTTTTTAGTATGAATGTTAGTTCTATTTAAATAACTAGATGAAATAAACGGTTAAGATTGCATATTACTATCTGGTGCGTTTGAATAATTTTTCCTTTAGTATCCTGGAAAAGTGAAAGATACAAACAAAACAGACTCTATGTACTCACTAAATGTTTATTAGAATGCTGTTCTCTCCTCCAAATGAGAGCTGATTTTATCTGTTCCGATTAAAATGTGTTGACAATTGCCTAAAGCCAAATTGGCTAGTCTTTTATCTACGACTCTGAGCTTCAAAATCAAAACGTAAGCATGGTCGAAAATGCTTTGATGCTCTAGGCCTCTACTATAATAAGTCTGTAACACTAAGCTTGCGTGATTTAATCCTCATTTCGGTAACGCTGAACACTCACAAGTACTACTGAATCACGCAGAATATCGATGCTATAGATAATACTATACTGAACTCAAATCCACTGAAAAGAGCAATTTAAACACATATCAATCATCATTTTAAATTAACAGGACCTATTATTTCCAGATCAAACAAGACCATACAATATATATCATGGGGAGTACATTAGCAATTAAATGAAGAATCTTTAGGTGTCGAGATCACAAACCAACAAATAATACCAAATATTAAGAAAATATAGCCAACAAAGCTTTAAAACTAGTCGCATACCCTAGGAACTCAAACACCATCTACGCATCCAACTCCTGCATCTGCTTGAGAATCTGGGAACAACCAGACAAGGCCTCAGTCCTCATGAATCCCATAGCATTGGCAAAACGGTTGTGTGATGCAATGCCGTTGCCTTCGGTGAGTATGACACGAGCACGTTCACGCCCTGGGGTAGCTTCAGAACACCTCTTCTGGGGGCTGCTCACAAGGATAGAATCACAGATCTGGTCCAAATGGTCCTCTGCAACGGTAATCCTGTAGGTTCCGGTTGAGTCAGTTGATCCTTCTTTGCTGTACCTCAGTGTCATGCCCGACTTGTCTTTGCATTCCACTCTTACCACGGCACCTATAACAACATCCCCAATCAATTTCATCAAAATCAATCAACTATCAAAACAGACATAATAGTCGATAGCACCTCATACACATTTTGCAGTCACATAGGTCATGAAAACTGATAATGAATACAATTGACCACAAGGCCGAAAACTATCTTTGTGCTATGGATTATCAGAAAGCCGAAAATTACAGCAAATATATGTTCTCAAAAACAAATTTCTTACTGTTCTGATACTCAATAATAACAGTCCTACAAATGCTATATTTCTCTTACTAATTATACTAACTCCAGAACTATTTTGATTGAACTGGTTCTTACTCAAATAGATCACCAAAAATAAATTAAAATTCTAGAGCACACCTCTACAGTCCAACTGGTTCAAACACAAGTCAGATCTGTCAAACTAGCGAAATTTAAAGAAAAAAATAAAATAAAAAGCACACAAAATATCCAGATCTAGCAAAACAAGATCTGAGCCACAGAATCCACAACACTAAAACTAGAAGCGAAGCGATGTGAAGTAATTATGCTAGAGTTTACCAGCAATGTAGGTGATGGCGGAGGACTCGTAACCGAAGCGGCAGGGGTCGCAGTAGACCTTGCCTTCGACGGTGAACGGCGTCCTCATCGGACGTGTGGCGAGGGCCAGCGCCGGCAGGACGCAGAGAGCGAAGAGCATCACAACCTTCGTCGTCATTTTTGGTTTCAAAATTTCAGAGCTGTGAATGAGATGAGAAAGCAGAGAAGGTTTGTGTGTGAGAGTGAAAAATACAGAAGAGAGTTCTATGTGTGATGATAATAAAAGGCAACGAATCACGAGGAAATGTGAGTGATTTACGGGAACCGCGTAGGGTTGGGATCGGGTGCAGGTGGGAAATAGGTGGGCGCGCGGGTTTGTGAGGCTGACACGTCATTGAGGGAGGTGGGTGTGGCCAATGGGGGGAGAGGGCAGAGGGGAAAAGACGGTGGTGGTGGGTTTTGACTAATTGAGTACAGCTAGGCGTGTGTCGGTGCTCTTCACATGGAGGTGGGTACGTAAAGGAAGGAAGCTTGTGAATACAAGCAAAGGGGTAGTGATGATGAATTATGATGGGCTGTTCTCCGGCCCATATGGCGCGTGAATTATTCATATTTGTTTTTTCTTTGAACTAAATTCTACTTACTACCATATATTTTTAGGGTTTCATCAATTCAGTCATTGAAATTTTAATTTAATCAAAAAATCATCGTACTTTCCAATCTCATCAAATCGATCCATTTTGTTACCAATCTGTCAAGTTGATCTGTCATTAAAAACACAATTAATGGGGTATTTTAGAAAATTTTTCTGTAAGAAGGTCTCATAAGTTGATCTGTCAGATCTGCACTTGCCAGGTTAGCAAGTTGACAGAGATACTTAACGGATTGGTATTAGATCGATTTGATGAGATTGGAAAGTACGATAATTTTTTTTTTATTAAATTAGAAGTTTAAGGACTGAATTGATGAAATTCCAAAATTACAGGGTAGTAAGCAGATTTTAGTCATTTTTCTTTTTATTAGGGTTTTTAGTTCTTCAGATTTTTTCCAAGGAGGTTTTGGTGCCTAATGATTGTTATGGTCATGTGTTTGCCTAATGATGCGTGTTTGGTTGTGTAATGAAGGAGGTTTTGGTGGATGAAATATATATTTGCTCGAGTGAGAAACCATTCAGACGATACGAATGTCTTAACAATTTGTATGGGAAGTTTATTGTTTCCGTGAGCTTATACTTTTGATAAGAAACTGACTAGATTTGGTGCTCGAACTACGTCTTCCATAGTTTTGTAAGTTGACGAGGTCATCTATTGTGAGTTCAACAAGCATTACTAGAACTATACATTAAAAGAAACACACCCACTTGTTTATACTAAGCAGTATCTTAGTTTCATAAGGATTGAAGCTTTCCCGGCTTCGAGCTCGTAGTTTCATATCTCTTCTAGTAATTGGATGCTTGTTTGGGATATAGGTCCTAAAAAAGAAAGGCCAATTACATGCATAAAGGTCAGCAGAAACCTAAGCCTTCTCATAGGACATTAGGACTCCAAATCTTCCTCAAGCATCAAGCGCAACATCTTTCTAGTTTCTACTCTTCATTTTGGGTCCATTTCTAGTTTCTAGGTATTATTCTTCTAAGCTCTTTTAAGTCTTCATGCATATCACTTCTTAGGAGGGAAGATTTTAGGCTTTCAAGTTACTGTTTGCCCAGGGCCATCAACTTCCCCAATGAGCGAATCATGCTATAGGGTGATTATTTTCACTTAGGCCTCGTTTGGTTGTCGGAAGGGAACTCATTTCCCTTTCCCAAAGGGAAGTTGGAATTCCTCTCAAGTTTCTTTTCCGGTGTTTGGTAAAATAAGGAAAGCAATGTTGAAATGTCATTTGAGTTCCCTTTAAGTGTTTGATTGGTATAGGAAAGGAAAGAAAAAATTATCAAATGTTCAATAATACCCTTGGGTTTTAATATTTATTTATAATTTTTTAAAACATAATAGTTGGATTTGAATTGTGAATATATTTCTGCTAACAACTCTTGAAATCATGTCAAAGACTGAATCATTTTAAATAATAATATTCTCTCCACATTCCTAATGTTCCAGCCTATGCAGCACGAACACGCTGAAGAGCCAAATTGGTTTAGGGTGTGTATTTAATGATTCATAGGCATAGGCTACATACGCAAAATAGGTTTATGCTGCATAGGAGTTGGAAAGTAAAGTTCAAAATAGATAAGAGCCAATTCCATTACATAAAGTTCAAAATAGATCATAGCTTGAGACAATAGCCACTACCATAATACAAAGTTCAAAATATATCATAGCTTGAGTTATCATGATGTTCCGGAAGCAAAGCAAAAGAAAGCTCTAAGCCAACATTAATATTCAACTCCATCTCTCTAACGATTTAGAAAATTTTATGAATCCATTGACTTTTTAGGTTATCTGGCAAGCCAAACAGTATATCAATTTTGGAGTCATCACCAATAATTGCAGTAGCCGCATCTATAACATCTTGGTCATTTATACCATTTTATTTTCATAAGCTCATTAACAAGCTTAACTCTTCTTTCAGATGTTGCATGCTCATTCAAGAGTACTCATTGCATTGTCTCCAAGGCAGGCATGTAAGAGAGGTCAAAACCAACTGCAATAAACAAATAATGAAACTCCATATTTACTGCAATAACTAAAAGTTATTTACTCCAAATAGAGGCTTAGAAAGACACAGACATGTTGTCATTCAATCTATAAAGGATCATGTATATAATGCAATACCTAAAAGTTATTATGAAACACAATCTGCTTACCTTAACCCAATCATCAAATACTTGTTTTTCACATACCACCATTTTTTCTTCATGGTTCCAAGAGAAGCCAGTTGAGTTAGGAAGCATGTCATGAATAGAAAGTGTTTGTTTCTTTAATGTTTTCAAACGAGACTCAATGTGAGGATCTGCCTTAATTTCACAACCTGGTAGCTTTTGCTTTATAATGTGTTCAAGCTTACCCAAGTATCCTGCCCTGAAGTCATTATCGACCTTCCAATAGCCACTGACACAAAGTTCTGTCAATGCTTCAACTAGAGCCACATCTTCTCGAGGGGTCCATTTGTGTTGATCTGTTTTTTTTCTTATAGGCCGACGAGTAGATTCTGTAGAATTCATCCTATACACATATACAAAATGATCAGTAATGATTTAAGTTGCAGTAACCATAATGATCAGCAATGATTTAACACAAGTATAGACATCTGTATAACATTTATAACTGTACACACAATAGTCAATGATAAGGTATAACTAGTTCCAGAATATTAAATCACATGTAATTTAAATCATGCAAAAAAAAAAAAAAAGACTAGTCAGAATATTAGATATCCAATCCAATAAACAAGTTTCTTACAAACCAACCAACACAAAGTCGTACTACAAAACTATTCAGATACAGTTCAACCATTTCAATGTTTAATACAAAACAACCAACACCAAGTCTGTACATAACAACAAAAAAGCAAAATGAAACAGACTTTATTCCTGCTACTGCTCAATTCGACTGTTCCTACTTGCTGTCCATTCTTCAAACATTGTTGTTGCTAAATCACTTCTCCAATTATTCCAATATTCAGATGAGTCAATGCTAGTGATAATGTTGTCATCATCATCATGATCGTCATCTGTAAACTGATTAGGTAACTCATTTTCTAATGGATCTACATCTATTTCTCTTCTTATAAGATTGTGAAGTAGGCAACATGCAATAATGATTCTACATTGTGTCTTGATAGGAAAAAAATGAAGGACTTCTTAAAATTGCCCAACGCAACCTTAGTAACTCAAAACACCTCTCTATCACATTCCTAGCAGATGAGTGCTTCATATTAAAATATTCTTCAGCTGAGATAGGTTGGTATCTTGGTCTCCAATCGTTCAAATGATATCGTTGTCCTCTATATGGGGCAAGAAATCATTCCCTATTTGGATATCCAACATCAACAAGATAATAATGTCCTAAATAATACATTTAATTAATATTATTAGTATATAAAAAGAGACAGGAAATAGAAAGCTAAGAACTTATCCAATTTAATAATTTTTTTTCACTTCTTCTCACCGTGAGAGACTCTTAAACCGTGTCTTCGACTAATGGCATCACGAAAACACTCTCTAATCTGCAGCAGAACCCTCCCAACCCGGTAAAACATAAATGAATTGCATATCTTAAGAGCACACACCTAAGACATTTGTAGCAATTTCATTCTTCCTAGTTCGATACCTAGGCTTGTCAACTTCTGGTACATGTACTCTAATGTACGTCTCATCTAACGCTCCAAGATAATTCTACAAGAACAACACACTTAGAAACTGTTTTTTGTTTTAAGTTTAAGTTAAATAAGAAAGCTCATAATTTGTGTACCTTAAAGAACTTCCACCTCTCATCAGTTGAGTTCTCAGCCACTGGTTTTGGTCTTTTTAATAATTACCCTTGTAGACATAAGACTACCTCTAAAACTGCATTAAAGTATCTGCTAATAGTTTCCCCAGATCGTAAAAACTTGTCTTGAATCACTCTATTTTTTTCATGGTGTGCAAGTATGTTCAAGAACATAGCAACCATTTCATCAACAGATACATTCTTAGTATCTCAAAGTCTACCAGATGTGCGGATCATGGTACACAATTTGGTAAATGTATACCTATCCATCTTGAGCTCATTAATACATCTTACATCACTCACACCATGCGTTGAAAATTTCCAACTCTTGAAAAAGCATCGTAAATAGATTTTGATTTCAATCTGTACTTACGATACTGTCGTTCAACAATGATATACATGACAACGTATATCATGACGACAAAATTAAATAAATCCTTAATATTTTCCAACATTAGAAGAATCTTTTTAGTCTTTGTCAAGATTCTACGAGCCATAGCTACAAAGTATGCACAATGTGTTATTATGAGGTCTGTCAAACAATGCTATCTATGAGCAAGCAATGCTATCTATGAGATCTGTCCTTAATTCACATGATTAACATTAATAATAGCAGCTAGCAAGATTTTCTTCACACAAGTACAAATAATCTGTAAAATAATAGTTTGAGCCAGCAATGCTAGCAATGAGGGCAGAAATCAATTGAATCAAACAAAAAACCAGAAGGGGTTAATTATAACTAGGATTGAGCTTGTAAATGTCCATAATACAGTAACACATGCAAAATGAATTTCATAAATTAATCGGATCAGTACTAACTGGAGCATGTTTCACAGATTAAATTGAAGCAAGAATAAACAAAAGTAAGATGAACGAAGAATTCTTAAAAAGCAAAACCAACCATTGAAATGAATGCTACATGCACCCTTTCCTTATGAATCCACCTGATGACATCTGATTAGTAGAATCACATGATCTTCATTACACATTACACATGATTTTCACTATGAGCATGGCTCGAACTCCGAACTTCCTTTAGAAACATTACAAAAGCATTTTGCAGGACCTAAACCATGGATCCCGCAATCTACAATTAAAAATCAACTGTCCCACGGACCATATAAGATACTCTGATACTGAGTTCAATTCTTGAGTAATTTAGATAATTATGATCTAACTTCTAAAAAGTAGTTAAAGAACTAACTTTTCCTTACTGAAAATCTTGACTCACTTGTAAACACTGAAACAGTTGGTAATTTGGTGTAAAAATTAACTTTCTTAGACTTTTTGGTTGATAAACAGCCATGGAATCAATAACCCAAGTAGAGCAAATGTGTCGCATTATGAGTACAATTACAATGAAAAGAAATCAACACAACTAATAAGTAAAGATGATCAATTTCAAAGCTCTACCAAACCATTCAAATCCAACAAAACCATATTAAATTACAACAAGGAGTATAAAAGATTCGAAATTTCTCAACTCTAACAAGCAAAGATTTCATCTTTTCGAGATAGAGTGTTGGTATCTGAGCAAGCAAAGTAAATCAAGCTTCCACTTAACGACTAAGCATCTAATTAAACCAAATTCAGGCTCATCAAAACCTCAGCCTTTGACAAGAACCCCAGAGGCAGTATAATCAAACTCACATAACATCAAATTTCTGAACTTATTACCCAGAAACCTAAATATATCACACACAAAGGGAAACAAATTATATTCCAATTCATATACCAGAAAAGCTCAAATCATATACCAATCACAAACAAAGAGAAATAAATTACCCAGAAAGAGCTCAAATCATATACCAATCATAAATAAAGGGAAACAAATTACCCAGAAAAAGCTCAAATCACACAAAGAAAGAACGTAGGTGATGGGTATTATATATACCTGATTGAAAGGTGTTGCGCAAGAATAATTAGAGTCAATGAATTCTTTGCAACTTACGAGTCTTTGTGAGTGAAGCGATTTAGTTCAATACCCAATATAGAACTGTGATGAAAGGCACGAAAAAGAGGCGCGGATGTTTTTTTTTTTCTTGGAGAATTGGGCGCGAATTTGGTCTGTCAGATGAGAAGAGGGCGCAGATTTGGTATGATAGATAGAAGGAGGGCGCGAATTTGGTATGATAGATAGAAGGAGGGTGGCAGATGCGAGGGTGCATCTATGGGTATAAATGGCAATATCATATCTAAGTGGGGATATTATAGTCCTAAAATTTCGTAATAAATGCGGGGAAGAGAGACCGGAATATCAATCCCCCTCCAGTCTCAATGGAATGATTTTCCCCCTTACTTTCTCCTACATCAGGAACCTACTTCCGAAACTTTTGCCAGCCAAACAAACGAATGGAAAGACTTTCCTTTCCTGACCCCTCAAATCGGGGAAACAAACATGGCCTTAAAGCACATGCACCAGTATACTGAAATGTTGATTGATTGACTAAAAGAAACAAAAGCTGAATTCAACGGTTGAAAACTGGTAGAACCAATTAGTGGGTCCCTCCAGTACCACCAATCCAATGACCATTTCTTGGTCAGTCTTTCAGTATGGCTAATCACTAGGTCTTACATAGTGGGCATTACAGTCTGAGCTCCAGCCCAAACAACGGTAACATACTTTTCAACGGCTATTTAATTGCAACCGTTGGATCTTTAATCCGACGGCTGCAATTAAATGACTTGGGAAAATGAAGTTTGTGAAATTTTCCTAGCAAACAAGACTCACAAACTAAACACTCACTATCTGCAGTAGAAGATATACTATTTTTCATAAGCATAGTCTTGATGACTTCAATGGTGGGATAACCTAGTCTCTGATGCCAAAGAGACTGCTTGACCTTCTGTCCAAGATTTGTAGAATGATGAGTGACATTTGCAGCTTTATTCTGAAAAGTAGGAGATAATTGGAAAGAAGATGCTGATGTTGATCCTGTATTTGTTGACTCTGAAACTAAAACATTTGAGTTCTTCTGAGACAACACAGGAAGCTCAAAAGGTATTGGATATAACCCTTGCTCACTCAACCCCTGAAAGAGAATCTTGCCCTGCACCTTATCATGTATTATGCACATAAACTCATCAAACCAAACAGAACAATTGTTCTGTTTACACAATTGATATATAGAGAGTAAATGTGCAATTAAATTTGGAATGTAAAGAACATCATGAAGTTTAAGAGATCCCAGATTAGCATCACCAGAGTGTGATATATATAACTTTTTACCATTACCAATTTGTACACCATTAGTTGTAGGATAAGAGGTGACATTTGTGAGCATCTGCCAATTGTTGGTCATATGATTTGTAGCTACTGTGTCAGCTAACTAGAATTGAGGAGTCAGATTGGTTGCTGCCACCATTGCTGTTGCCTGACCATTGCTTTGATCATTTTGTTGACCAGGAAAGCCAATCAGAAAGTAGCATATGTCAGCTGAATGCCCAGATAGATCACAATATTGGCATTTCTCCTGATCAGAAGCATTATTGTTGCTCTGATTAGCATTTGAAAGAGACCTGCAGGTTTTGGCACTATGACCAGTTTTATTGCACCACTGACATACAATAGAAGACCTGCTATTGTTGTTGTTATAATAACGTTGACCTCCATGTCCATTGTATCTGCCTCCACCAAAATTGTTGACTCCATTACCTCTGCCTGCATTACCTCTTCCTCCATTGTTGTTGTTACCATTACTCCTTCCAGCATAGAAGCCACTCATTTGTGGAGGGGAGACCATAGTGTAAGCAGGCATGGGAGAAAATCCATATGGCATGGCTAGAATAGGCAAATATGGAGTCTGAGAGGAGACAAGATATGATGAAGATGCTGGAGTTGAAAAACCAGGAGGAATAGTTGGAGCTGTAAGGACAGGAGATGTAGAACTTGAAGCTGCATTAGAGACTGGGATTTGACTGGAGGAAGTATAAGCCTGATTTGAGGTGTTTGAAGCATTCAAGTTGCACTTAGCAAGCATAGCTGTCAAAAGACCTTGAATTCCTGGCATCTCATTGTTGATGTCTATGTCTGCTGCCTTTAGCATAGTCTTAAGCTGACTCAATGGAGCACTAGTGAACTGAGCTCGAATAATAGTCTTAATAGCAGAATACTCTGATGGAAGACCATTCAAAACAGCAAGCACAACATCATCATTATCAACAGTAACATTAACAGTTTTTAATGCATCCTTGACTGCCTTAACTCTATCAAGATAGGTCTCTATGTCTTCTGAGCTCTTTTTCAGACTCTGCAAGTTAGCTTTTAGCTGAAGAATGTTTTGTTTGTTTGCATCAGCAAATTTTAACCTCAGACGAGTCCATAAATCGTGAGCAGATTTACTCCCAACAGCACAATTCATTGCAACACTACTCAAAGTCTGTCCAATCATATGAACAATGCACTGATCCTGAGCCTTCCAAGCAATATACTCAGGAGAGACAACAGAAGATGACCCTTCCACAAACTGAGAAGGACAAGGTATGGATCCATCCACAAATCTAAACAGGTTCTGGCCTTGAAGGAAAGATTCCATTCGAAATAACCAGGCAGGATAATTCGATTCATGAAGTTGAACATTGGGGAGAAACACTGTGGCTTGTGATGAAGGACGAGAGAAGGTTTGAGAGCTAGTCATGGTTTGAAGTAGAAATAGAGGCAAGAGCTAGAGTTCTGAACAAGATTTGGTTCGAAATTGAAATCGAAGGAAAGGATATAGGGAATAAGCAGAGATATGAACTTAGATTGAAGATTAGCTCAAATCTTTACAGATTTAGGGTTTCAGATTTCATCAAATAAAGGATTTCAAGTCGAACTATACAAATTGAGTATAGCGAAGTTAATCAATCAACTATATAACGCATATCAAGTAGAATCACAGCAAAAAAATCACAGTCTAAATCAACTAGAGCATCAAGAAAGTAGAATCAACACTTCAAATCAAAGAGTATTGAGAATCAAAAGCCTATCTGCTGAAGCCGAGTTGCAATCGAAGCAAGAGTGATGAAGAATCTTGAAGATTTTAAGCAATTAGGGTTCCAAAATCGAACCAAGGCTCTGGATACTATGAAAGCTGATCAAGCTTTGAAGAAGAGGAAGATTATGATTCTATTAATCGTGAAAAACTAAACATTACAGTAATAGAATAAGGTTATATACCCAATAAATCAACCACTCACTACAAGACATCTGGCAAATACTGACAGCTCATTAACAGCTAATACAGTTAGTTAAAAGGCTAATTAACAGAAGCATAACTAACTAATCCTAACAATGTGCAAGCACACACCCTTCAAGCAACACTACATTGTTTTGTTTCCCTCCATCTCTGGACTCAAACTCATCTAGCCATGGATTCAACTCTGACTTCATCTCGTACAACACCTGACTGGCGCTTTTTCCAGCCAATCGCTCTGTCTTACTTATGGTGTCCCTTCTCTCATCGAAAAATGTTGTGGCACACTCACATATTTGTTGAAACAAAATCTGTCCAATCCCTTGGGGCAACATGAAAGGGCATATGGCAAGAATATACATCATATAATCTGACAGTAACTTTCTCACCTTGGATTTGGAATTAGGATCGGAGGCCTTTTGATTTTTTTCAACATCATTATAGTAGCATATATCTGTTGTACATGCCACAATGCAATGCTGGTTTCGAAAGGTACTTCATTCGCTGCACAATGTTTGATATATTTGTCAGCACATCCACTTGTTTCTACCGCATGCTCACCTCTCCAAGTCAAGACTTGACTACGTACTTGAAATTTGGAATTCTACTCTGCATTATCAACAACTTGTATAGCATCTTGAAGTTGCTCGAAGATAAGTTGTTTCATTTTGATAGGTACACCCTCCAAAACCGTGTGCTGATGTTTTGAATACATTTCGTGGATAGCCTGGAGCCTAGGAATTCCAGTACACTTCGCCGGTTTCAAATTGAAATAAAATTCTATGACATTGAATTGGCCCATGGATTCAGACCACCTCTTTTCAAGGCTCAGAGTTGATCGCAATGTAAGATTGCTTGGTAAAATGTATACGCTAGCGGTCGCTCTTGCTTGCTTAACCAGTACAATGTCCAATTTGTAGAAACTTGTACAAAGATGGCATATATCTGAAGTGCAATTGCTCCAGCACACAAGAAGTAAGTCAAATCCACATCAATAGTCAAATAAATCTTTTTGTCAATGATGAAACAAAAGATCGTAAATGTGGAAATGTAGCAAACAAGGGAGATGGCTCGGGAATGCACTACGACTGCCTTGGTGTACAACGTACACATCGTACATAAAACCAATCTCAATCTCAATTAGCTTGAAGACATCTCCAAACGAATGGTTCTGAGTCATAGTATTGGAAAGTTGAACATCCTTTTGTTCAATGATCTGATCTGTGTAAAAATGCCTGAACAATTTGAATAGTGCATGACCTTCTTGGATAAGTGTGGCTTTACGTATAGCAGCAGCATAGTTTAGCCTAACACGGCCACTACTATCAGTCTATCATCATTCTCATTTTTAAAGGGAGTCAGGGCTGCTGCAATAGGGGGTGAGATTCCCGAAGTCTCTCACTGCTAGCAGACCAGAGGGCCCAAGTCCGCTCTCCATATTTGATGATTCCAACAACAAACATAGGTATTGCTAGCAGTGAGAGGTGTAAGGAGCTTGATGTCCATGATCTTAGAAAGATGTATAAAGCGACACTAACCTGAACAAGTAAACCCAAGAGGTGCCTTAGCCACAGCTCGTTGTCCTCCATCAGAAGAAACGGAGCCCAAAAAGGCATGATTGCCGGGCTGTTTGGATTTGAAGAGCTTACTTGATCGCTGGTTGGAGTTTGTGAGCTCTGCTGATCATCTCCTTGGAAGGTGGAGATCATTCCAAGCGCGACGGTAGCAAACCAATCTGCTGACAAGTAGGCCGTCCAGGTGAGGATCCTTACCCAGCTTTGAGTTCTAAACTTTCGCCGGCTTCCCAAGAGGATTAGGACTATCTGTAAGCAGTGACTGCTTAATTAGCACCATAACCCGGATATCCCATTCGTTCCATAATTTGTCCACACTTGGTGGAATAATTTCCACCATCTTTCTAACCGAGGTATGCCGGCAGACACTGGATCCGCACTGCTGTGTTTACTGTCTAAAAGAAATTTTGAGATGAAAGACGAGGAATAATGATGAACAAGATTAAAACAATGAATCCTTAACTAAGTCAACAATATATCATAATATGTTGGAGGTTGAACCCACGTTGTTGATGGCAATCGTTATGTTCTTTATACAATATGAAAAGTCCAAATTATTTTAGCTAGCTATATTTCACACGACTATATCAAATTTTTTTATTAGCTTCTGGTGTTGGGGAAAAATAATAGAATGGAAATAATAACTCAAACCACAAGAAGATAAATATGCGAAGATAAAAGAGTAGAGAAAATAGAACACCAAATATAACGTGGTTCGGCGATGTACCTACGTCCACGGGGTAGCAACAACAAGAACTTCCACTATGATGGGGTACAAGAGATACACAACTTCAAGAACACAACTTGAAGGAAACCCTCTCTCACACTTGTTTTGCTTCCTACAACTACACTCTCAACTTGGAGTGGACACTCTTCACTCTCAACTTGGATGAAGATGTTTCTCTTGGATGAGATCCCTAAGAATGAGCAAATGACCCTCTTTTTATAGGCTAAAGGGGAACCCTCTAGAAACTGCATTTATACTCACTCTTCATGAACCTTCAATAACCTTCAATTGGTATATGAACCACCACTTGCCTCTTCATGAACCGTCAATAACCTTCAATTGGTATATAAACCATCACTTGCCTCTTCATGAACCTTCTATAACCTTCTTGGTATATGAACCATCACTTGGGTTCTAGACAAACCTTTCATTTTCCATGAAAAAACACAATTACCAATTATTATTATTTTATTTATTTGGATTTGGTATGGATATCTAACAATCTCCCCCTCCAGACCAACTGCGGCTATACAAGACGAGGCTTCTACTTGAAGTCCATTCCAGCGGACTTGCTGCAATACTCCAACTTCCCATGTGGCACCACTTTAGTCAGCATATCTAAAGTGTTCTTGTTGGTGTGAATTTTCCTCAAATGAAAAAACTTCTTTGACACAACATCTCGTATCTAATGATAACGAAGATCAATGTGTTTAGTGCAAGGGTGATACACTGAATTTTTACTCAAGTGTATAACACTCTGACTATCACAATGTATAACATACCTGTCTTGCTTCATACCCAACTCTTGAATGAATCTTTGCAGCCATATCATTTCCTTGCCTACTTCATTTGCCGCTATGTACTCAGACTCTGTGGTGGACAGGGCAACACACTTCTGTAACTTGGACTGCCATGACACAGCTCCCTCACAAAATGTAAACAAGTATCCAGCAGTGAACTTTCTAGTATCAAGGTCTCCTACCAAATCTGCATCTGTGAAACCATCCAAAACTGGACCTGATCCACCAAAACTCAAACACATCTTTGATGTGTCTCTCAAATATTTGAGTATCCACTTAACAGTTTCCCAATGTTCTCTGCCAGGATTAGAGAGATATCTACTAACAACACCAACTGCATGTGAAATATCTAAGCGAGTGCATACCATTGCATACATAAGACTACCAACAACTGATGAATAAGGAATACATGTCATCTTGTCCTTCTCCTCTTGTGTAGTTGGACATAACAACCTACTTAACTTGAAATGATTACCTAGAGGTGAGCTTACCGACTTAGCTTCTTTCATGTTGAACCTTTCAAGCGCCCGTTCAACATACTTCTCCTGTGACAGCCATAATTTCTTCGCTAACCTGTCACGAGTAATCTCCATGCCCAAAATTTTTTTAGCTGGCCCTAAATCCTTCATATAAAATGAGTTTGATAAATCTGCTTTCAACTTGTGAATCATAGAAACATCTAGGCCAACTATCAGCATATCATCAACATTGAGTAGTAAAATTATAAAGTTACCTCCAGGGAACCGTTGGATGTACACACATGGATCTGCATCAGTTCTCTTGTACCCATGGCTCACCATGAATGAGTCAAATTTCTTGTACCATTGTCTTGACGCTTGCTTTAGCCCATATAAATTTTTCTTCAACTTGCAAACCATGTGCTCCTTTCCCTCAACCTCGAAACCTTTCAGTTGCTCCATGTATATTTCTTCCTCCAAATCACCATGAAGGAAAGCTGTCTTCACATCTAACTGCTCCAACTCAAGATCCATGCTCGCTGTCATGCCCAGAATAACTCTAATAGAAGTCATCTTGACAACTGGTGAGAAGATCTCGTCAAAGTCTACTCCTTCCTTCTGCCCAAAGCCTTTGACAACCAAACGAGCCTTGAACTTTGTCAATTGTTCATTCTCGTCCCTCTTCAACTTGAACACCCATTTATTTTTGAGTGCTTTTCTGCCTTTGGGAAGCTCCACCAACTCATAGGTGCCATTCTTCAATAATGACTCCATTTCAGACTGCATCGCCATCATCCACTTATCATTGTCTGCATGAGTCTTCACCTCGTCAAAGCATTCAGGCTCTTCATTACTAATCAACAATATATATCTGTAATATGGATCATCTCCATCACTGGTTAGCAAAATATATTGTGAAGAGGGATATTTACTATTTGGTTTCGACACTCTGTTGGATCTTCGAACCGACACTTGGGCATTGTCTAGCTGCTCTTCCTGATTAGGCTCCTCCTGATCATGATCCTCTTGATCATCAACTCTATCTTCAGCTTCTTCAGCTTCAAGCGTATCAAGGATATCTTCATTTACCACATCTTAAGGTCTCTCATTTGGTTCTTCTTGGAGCGGTGATGAATCATAGGTGAGGCGGTCTGCATTTTCTATAGTATTCTTGTCAAAATCCACAACGGTTTGATCTTCATGGAACACCACATCTCTGCTTCTAATTAACTTCTTGGTCTTTGGATTCCACAACCGGTAGCCCATCTTGTCATTACCATACCCAAGAAAGATGCATGGAATAGCTTTGTCATCTAGCTTTGATCTTTTTTCTTTTGGTACATGTGCGAATGTTTTGCATCCAAACACCCTCAAGTGAGAATATGAAGCGCTTTTACCAGTCCATACACTCTCTGGAGTCTCCAAGCCCAAGGGTACACTTGGTGTTCGGTTGATAAGATAACATGCAGTTGTTACGGCTTCGCCCCAAAACTCCTTGGTCAGGTTAGCTGTCTTCAACATGCTTCTCACTTTCTCCAAAATAGTGCGGTTCATCCTCTCTGCTACACCATTATGTTGTGGAGTGCTAGAAATTGTCCTTATGTGTCTGATGTCATGCTTTGAATAATAATGTTTGAACTCATTTGAAGAGTACACGCCACCATTATCAGTGCAGATACATTTGAGGGTTCTACCTGTCTCCCTCTCCATCATGACATGAAACTGCTTAAAGGTTTGGAACACCTGGTCTTTTGATTTCAATAAATAAACCCAAACCTTCCGTGAAGCATCATCAATATAAGAAACATAATAATTATTATGACCATGTGATTCAACTTCCATTGGGCCACATACATATGAGTGTACTAGGTCTAATATATTTTATTTCTTTGTGAATGTGCTTGAAAAGCTAACTTTATGTTGCTTACCAATTAAACAATAATCACAAGAGTCAAGAGAGGTACCTTTGGCAAAAGGAATAAGAGACTTCTTTGCCAGGACTTGCAATCCCTTCTCACTCATGTGGCCTAGTCGCTTGTGCCATAGACTTGGAGAATAATCGTCTCCAACATTCAACTCCCCTTTGTAAATCTTGTCATATGTCTTATAGAGAGTACAACACATCTTCCCTTTTGCAACCACTAGCGACCCTTTGGTAAGCCTCCACTTTTGATCACCTCCATGATGGTGAAACCCTTGTCTATCAAGCACACCTGTTGACATTAGATTGAGACGTAGACCAGGAACATGTCTAACGTCCTTCAACATAAGCTTGTAGCCCACATTTGTCTCAAAATAAATATCTCCAATTCCTGCAATCTTGGAGTAACCTTCATTGCCCATCTTCACAATCCCATATTCACCACCTTTATACGTAGTGAAGTACTCATTGTGTGGAGTGGCATGGAAAGAGGCTCTAGAATCAACAACTCATGCAACACCGAGAGAATCGTCGACGTGACAACATTCACCTTCAAGACAAAGGAGCTCATACACATCATCACACACGGTAGCGATAGTGTTTCTTGTGTCATTCTTCGGTTGATGAGTATTGGCATCATAGATTTCACTACCAGAAAAAAGGCTTTTCCCGACGAAATTAAAAAAAACGGCCGATGAATTAAAAGTTTCGTCGGTAATTCTAACGAATAGCCGATGATTTTATTTTTTGTCGGTGAAAAAACAAAATCGTCGGCCATAATTTAACCATAGCCGACGAAACTGTTTTTTCGTTGGTATAAACAAAAAAACGTCGGCTATATTCATATTTCAGTCGACGATTTGGATTTTCGTCGGCCTTTCTCTGAAACATTAGCCGACGAAAACTTTTGAAATTTTGGCCAACGAAATTGTTATTTTCGTCGGCTATAAGTCTATATATTTTCATTTTCTATGATTTGAAATAAAAGAATAGCCGACGAGTACGAGTCTTTCGTCGGCTATGATTTAAAAAAACAAAAACAAAAAATGACCAGATTCTATTTTCTATCACTAACGATAAACCATTGCTTCATCCTTCAAACAGAAAAAAGTCATGAAATAAGATATGACCGAAATAATGAAATACGTCTACGGTTGAAAAATGACAAGGTTCTGATAAAATCTGTGTGCCGAATGTTGCGGTTAACTGTTTTTTACTTTCGTTTTCCTATGAGTAGCCTGACGTTCGGTAAATATTTTGAGGAAAATTTTTATACGATTAGTTGCGTCTCATTGATTTGAAACTATTATTTGTTGAAGGTCAGGCAAAAAAACGTCATTTAGACAGTCCAATTACCATTTCTAAGCGTTTAGAGGTTTGACTTACCCGGTTGACCGTTCCGATCGAGCCTTTAACGTTGTCAGCTGAAGTTGGATTTTTTTCCATACATGTATTTAATCTTAACGGTGATATCTGACGGTTGGAATAGATTTTCTAAACTTTTAGATTCAAAATCAGAACATATGCACTAATGTTCCTTAACTTGTTTACTAAGTGTTTAAGTGAATGTATAGTTTCAAATAGTTACTATACATAGACTCTTCAAATGCAAAAATGTTGTAAATAAGATATGACCGAAATAATGAAATACGTCTACGGTTGAAAAATGACAAGGTTCTGATAAAATCTGTGTGCCGAATGTTGCGGCTAACTGTTTTTTACTTTCGTTTTCCTATGGGTAGCCTGACGTTCGTTAAATCAATTTTGTAAAATTTTTATATGATTAGTTGCGTCTCATTGATTTGAAACTATTATCTGTTGAAGGTGAGGCCAGAAACCATCGTTTAACTAGACTAATTTCCGTTTTTAAGCGTTTAGAGGTTTGACCTATAGTTTAGCCGACGAAATATAATTTTCCAAAGTTATATGGCTCAGATCCGACGGCTGTTGATCTTCCAAAGTATAGCCTTTGGATGTCTCAGATTCGACGGCTGTTGATCTTCCAAAGTATAGCCGACGACATTCAAAGAATAGCCGACGGCATTCAAATAATAGCCGACGAAATCTTTTAAATCGTCGGCTATTCTATCTCGATCCGCGCCTTTTTATTGTCCGCCGTTGGATGGCTCAGATTCGACGGCTGTTGATCTTCCAAAGTATAGCCGACGATGTTCATAGAATAGCCGACGATATTCAAAGAATAGCCGACGATTTAAAATATTTCGTCGGCTATTCTTTCTGCTATAAAAGCTGAAAGTCGGGAACCCTAAACAATTTTTCTCTCCTCCTCCTCCTCCTCAAATCTCCGCTGCTCTCTCGTCCTCCTCAAATCGGCGCCGGCCCGTCCTCCTCCTCCTCCTTCTCCTCCTCCGATCGGCCGGCCTCCTCCTCCGATCCTGCCTCCTCCTCCTCCGATCCGGCCTCCTCCTCCTCCTTCCCCTCCTCCTCCGGCCTCCTCCTCCTCAAATCCTCCTCCCCTAGCTAATTTTTTATTTTTTTTGCAATTTATTTTAATTGTATAATTTAGGTATATAATTTAGATATTTAAGTGTGTGTTAAATTGTTATATATATTGGTTATATATATAAATTGTTAGATTAATTATATATATAAATTTGTAGATTAATTATATAAATTGTTATATATTTGTTAATATATGTTAGTATTAATTAGAATTTGTTAGTATTATTGGTTTAAAGTAATATATAAATTGTTTTAAAATATGTTAGTATTAATTAGAATGGGGAAGGCATTAATATATAAATTGTTTTAAAATATGTTAGTATTATTGGTTATTATATTAATTAGAATTTGTTAGTATTAATTAGAATTTGTTAGTATTATTGGTTTAAAATAATATATAAATTGTTTTAAAATATGTTAGTATTAATTAGAATTTGTTATTATTAATATATAAATTGTTTTAAAATATGTTAGTATTATTGGTTATTATATTAATTAGAATTTATTATTTAATGTAATATAATTTAATATTAATTAATGTATTAATTTATTTGTTTCCAGATGGCCGATGCATTTAGACAGCTATTCGGAGGCCGTCGTTCCAGATCTAGGGGTTCTGGAAGTTCTGGCGGATCCGCAGACTCCGAGAGGACCCCTAGCCAGCCTGAGAGGACCACCAGCCAGCCTCAGAGGATCGATTCATCCCAGCCGCGGAGGAGTGTGAGCAACCGGCACCAGACCCTTTTATCGGCGGGGCGGCCGTCGAGCAGTTCATGTCCCCTTCTCCGGCCAGATCCTCCGAGATGTAGTACGCAGTTATTTCAAGACGACAGAGCTCCAGACGTTCATCAGGTCCGTATGCCTGAGGTTCATCTGGAGCCGATGACGAGTCCTGCGCCGTCTGCTGCTAACTCTACCGACGCGCCTACTCTCCCTAATCAGCTATACCTGCCATACAACATTCCTGCCATACCCGAGGTCGACGAGCGTGGTGTGCCCATATGGCCTGCTAGGCCTCAGTACGTGAGTGTTGCGGAGGCATACCATTATGAGCCATTTGAGAGACCTCCTGAGCTCCTGATTTCGGCGAGATTAAAAGGAAAGTCGACAGAAGCGTCATCGAGTTCAGGTAACATTTGATTTTATTAATTAAATTTTTTATTAAAATTAACGCACTAATATTTAATTTTATTAACCAATCGTCGTTTATGTGATAGAGACCGCTTCTAGTAGTTCAAGCAGGAATACGAGAGGTGTCATATGTTTTGATACGCTCAGAAAAAGTGTTGAGACTAGCGGGAGGATCCAGATCAACGAACCCGCTAATCAGGATGTTAAGGGGAAAAAACGCCGCGATTACGCGGGTTGCGTGGGAGCACTACTTAGGGATAGAGTCCCTATGTTGTGGACATGGTGGGCTGATGTGCCGGAAGAGATCAAGAGGGAGGTCAACAACGCGGCGTCGGTGAATAATTTAAAAAACTTAATTTCTTTATCGTAATATTTAATAATTTTCGGTATTGTTATAATTTTAAAACTAATAAAATATTATCTTTCAGGCATACTTCGAGATTGCCGAACTGAAGCAGGATTGGGCGTACTCGATGCAGAACTCGAGGTACGTTGGGAATTTCTCATCTTATAATTTGAAATATTTTATGATATTAATAATATTTCTAATGCACTTTTGTTTTTTCCGTAGGTTCAAAGAGTGGAAGAACGAGCTCCGTACCCACTTTACCCAATACGACCAATATGGTCGTATGCGTACTCCAAGAGAGTTCATGTTCAGGGAGTACGAGTGGCGTTGGTTGAACACAGTAGACTTCAACAATCCAGTTATGCAAGTAAATACTAAACTTAACTATAAATGTTTATTTTGTTAATATTTTAATTATTAGTTTAATTATTTTATAATTATTACACTAATATTTTTTGATGCATTTTTCTAATATTTTATTATTTGTTTGAAGGAACGATCTCGGATAAACTCTGCGAACCGCCGCCGTAACACAACCCCCCATCATGGTGGTTCTAGGCCATTTTCACAATATCAGGAAGAAGCGCTTAGACATCATCCTGAAAGCAACCCGTACGTAGAGACGTTCAAGAAGGCTTATCCATTAGCGACAGAAGACCTTGTAAGTCGTTGATTACGATTTTAAAATTTTAATTATTAATTTTACTTAATTATATATTTGTTAGAATATTAATTATTTTTTTTTCCCGTTCAATTAGGAGATGGTGAACCGGGCCGAAGAAGAAGTGTTGCAGACAATAGTTCGGGAGACACAACCGAACATTTCAGCGGAACATTTGCAAGAAGCCCTGAGCCAGGTCGACCGATCGAATGTCCAAACTGCAGCGAGGTTATTCGACGCAGCCTTCCCAAGACGGTCAAACGACTACAACTGCCGGGGTTTGGGAAGTTCTGGAATAGGGGTCCTGAAGACCACTAAGGGAGCTCAAAAGAGGAGAGGCGGGGACACCCAACAGATGAAGGGGGAAATGCAGAGATTAGCAGAAGAAAATGCAAGGTTGGCGGCCTAGTTCCGCAGAACACAGCAGTATCAGATGGAAATGGAGCGTTGGCATGCTGAATGCGAGAGAATTCGGCGACAGAACTACGCAGGCCAACAAAACTGGTGGTATGCTATGTTCGCGGCACAACAACAAGGCCTTGAACCCCCGCCCCCGTTTGAGCCGTTAGATGAACCTCGAAAGCTCCCGAGTTCATTCAGGATGGACATCAGGATGGTGGCCACGATGATGGACAGCAGGATGGTGGACAGCATGATGGGCAGCAGGATGGTGGGCAGGATGTATAGTTATTAAATAATTAATGAAAAACGTGTTTCTTGTTGGTTTAGGGTTTAGGGTTTAGGGTTTAATGAAAAACGTGTTTCTTGTTGGTGTAAATACATGAATTGTCATTGTGAATTGCAGGTTGCTTGGATTGGTAATTTAGAAATTAATTTAATTTTTTTCCCCAAAATGACTTTATAGCCGACGATTTTGACATTATTTTATCGGCTATCAATGCTATAGCCGATGATTTTTACCAAATTTCGTCGGCTATGACTGTTATAACCGACGAAAATGACATTATTTCGTCGGTGGTCTATCTTAAAATATTTTTTTCAGAAAAAATATAGCCGATGAAATTAATGGGATCGTCGGCTATAGTTTACGATATCGTCGGCCATATGTGAAAATATCCGACGAATTTCGTCGGTCATTATTCCAAGGTTTGGTTGATAAAAATGTATTTTCGTCGGTGATAACCTTGGAATGGCCGACGATGTCTTTATTTTCGTCTGCTATTATTATTACCGACGCCGTTTTAACTACGAATAATAGCCGACGAAATTTTCTTCGGTAGAAGGAATAGCCGACGAAAATTTCGAATAGTAGACGAAATTTTTTTCGTCGGCTATTCTGTCCGATCTGGTAGTGTTTCCCTTGGTTCCTTCTTCAACTTGTTGCAATTCTTCTTCTTGTGGCCAAAGATACCACAATGATGGCACTTTCCATTGAATCTTGTTCTGGATCAGCTCATATTCCTTCCATGACCTTTGGGTCCTCTACTTTTGCTCCTTCCTCTATTCTCCGCGACAAAAACTTAGCTATTGTCGGAGCTTGAAGAACTCCTTCTTGTTTCTTCATTCAACATGTTATTTTTAACATTATCCAATGTTAATTCACCATCAGGAGCAGAGTTACTTACAGTCACAACAAATGTCTCCCAATTATCCGGCAACGACCCCAATAGCAGCAATGCTTGCAACTCGTCATCAATTTTTATCTCCATGGTCGCCAACTGGTTTATAATGCTCTGAAAGTTGTTGAGGTGCTCCGTCACCCTCATACCGTCACGATACTTCATATTAACAAGCTCTTTGATGAGAAAAGCTTTCTTTGCGGCGGTCTTCTTCTCGAATAAGGACTCCAATTTCGTCCACAACTCATGAGCATCGGTTTCATTTGCGACATGGTGGAATACGCTATCATCCATCCATTCTCGGATATGGCCGATTGCTTTACGGTTCACCTTCTTCCAATTAGCCTCTGATGTCTCGACCGGCTTAGCTCTGGGTCCTTCTATTGGTTTATGCAAGTCTTTGCAATATAAAATATCTTCCATCCTTGGCTTCCACGTGAGCCAATTTGAGTGGTTGAGTCGCACCATAGTGCTCCTTGATCCTTCCATTCTAACCCCACACCCACGAACAGGGCTCTGATACCACTGTTGGGAAAAATAATAGAATGGAAATAATAACTCAAACCACAAGAAGATAAATATGCGAAGATAAAAGAGTAGAAAAAAGAGAACACCAAATATAACGTGGTTCGACGATGTGCCTACGTCCACGGGGCAGCAACAACAAGAACTTCCACTATGATTGGGTACAAGAGATACACAACTTCAAGAACACAACTTGAAGGAAACCCTCTCTCACACTTGTTTTGCTTCCTACAACTACACTCTCAACTTGGAGTGGACACTCTTCACTCTCAACTTGGATGAAGATGTTTCTCTTGGATGAGATCCCTAAGAATGAGCAAATGACCCTATTTTTATAGGCTAAAGGGGAACCCTCTAGAAACCGCATTTATGCTCACTCTTCATGAACCTTCAATAACCTTCAATTGGTATATGAACCATCACTTGCCTCTTCATGAACCTTCCATAACCTTCTTGGTATATGAACCATCACTTGGGTTCTAGACAAACCTTTCATTTTCCATGAAAAAACACAATTACCAATTATTATTATTTTATTTATTTGGGCTTGGTCTGGATATCTAACATCTGGGTACTAGTCATTCTTAATTAGTTTGTCTTACGTATTCATCTTTTTTCTTCTTCTTCTGTGTATTCATTCATTCACATATTCGTATCTTAAACGAAGACGAAAGACTTCTAACGTGTAATGCTGCTTCTGGTTGTTAAAACATGTAGGCCCATTTGCTTATTAGGTGTTCTCCTTTCTTCACCCAGTTGTTCACATGCCACTTTAGAATACAATAAGGTATATTACAGTCAATGTTCTAAAAGGCGTCACCTAGGCTATAGGCGGAGCCAAGCCTCTCAGTGACCGCCTAGGCGTCCGAGGCGAGCGAGGCGGGTCGAGGCGCGACTTAAACTAGACGGCTGCGACGTTTATCAGTTTACATTTGATCATTTTGAAGCTATGATGTAGTGATTATAATGATCCTCCAAGAGTTAATAGTGCTTTGATTTGTAAATCATACTTGTTTGTAAATTTACAAATCGGCTTGCTCATTTTTAGAGAAAGGTCATGCTAAATTTTTCCAAGTTACTCATATTAAAATATTTTTAAATATTATATTTATTAATTAAATGTGAAAAAAGTAAATCGCTTAGTCTCCGCCTTATCTCCACCTTGTCCGTCTAGGCGCTAGGCTATGGGTCACCGCCTGCTTAGCGCCTAGCGTCTTTTAGAACATTTATATTACTGCATTTTTTTTGGCAGTGGTATACTACTGCATGTTACACATTAAATCAGGCACAGTATGCAAGTTGCATTCTTCTAAAAAAAAAAAAAAATGCATTTTAAGGGAATGCAACTCTGTCACCATTGAACGTAGAATTAATAAAGAGAGCTAGGCCCAGTTTGGGATTGCTGTGTTGTGAGCAGAATTGCTTTTGAATTTGCGGTGAGCAGAATTGCTTTTGAATCTACTGTGAGTAGAATCAGCTGAGGTGTTTGGTAAACTGTTTTTAAAAGTGCTGTGAGAACCAAAAAACAATTTCGTGTGTTTGGTGAGTTATAAGTAAAAATTGTTTTGGATGGTATAATGACAAAAATAGGCATTGTTATAAATTGATATTAAAATAAATAATTGTTTCTTTTGTATATAATTATAAAGTTAATCCACAATATTACATAAGATTTCTTAACACCATAGTAAATGATTGATTATTATTTAATTAGATTACTATATCATAATCTAAGAAAAAATAAATATTACAATTTGTTACAAATATAACTGATTCCTGCAAAAGCATCTTTTACCCTGCTTCTCCAAAATCCACTTTTAAGAGAATCAATTCTTCTAAAATCAGTTTTATGGGTTGTTACCAAACACTTAAAATTAGGCCCTGTTTCTGCCTAAAACCCGGGGGTCTAGTAGATACTTGATGAATCCAACTCGATCTCCTGCAATCCTGCTCACTAAGGGGAATACCGGGCGGGCCGGCCTTCTCCTCTCCGATGCCTAAGTTAGTATAGTTGGAATATATATAACCAAGGCACGTATGTAAGCAGGGAGAGAGATAAGTTACCTAATAAAGAGGGTAGTTGGGGCCCATATATAGGTGGTTGGGGGTAAGGGCTGGCCTTACTCTTCGATGTGGGACTGGTTCCCTTCTGTTTGTAACTTCTGATGCCCTCTTTGGCAGGCTGGCGCCCCCGACCCCAGGGTCCCTGGAGGCAGGATAGAGTGCTGGACCCCGAGGCCGGGTGCTGGTGATCCGGTCCCGAGCCTTGGGCCGGGTGCTGGGGCACTTGCTGCGGGTCTGTGGGCCTGCTGTAGCCTCTGCGGCTACTGTCAACAAGTCCCCCAAGTTCCCGGTCAAGTGCAATCTTGAATGGGGACTTAACTCTGTCTTGCTCTTGCCCTGCAGACCCGCAGAGTTACCAACCTACCGGTGCCCAGTCTCCCAAGTCCGCGTTAAAGATTAGGCGTGACCGAGGTGAGTACTTGTTGCTGACGGTAAGTAAAAAGTTTTATAAGTACGTTTATAATATAGATAGTACTGGACCTCGTCCGGGCGTTCTGCCATATCGGGACGAGGCGGAGTTCTCGGGAGCTCGACCGGGCGTCCTGCTATATCGAGACGAGTCCCGGATGAACTTGCAGACTGGACCTCGCCCGGGCGTTCTGCCATATCGGTGCGAGGCGGAGTTCTCGGGAGCTCGACCGGGCGTCCTGCCATATCGAGACGAGTCCCGGATGAACTTGCAGACTGGACCTCGCCCGGGCGTTCTGCCATATCAGTGCGAGGCGGAGTTCTCGGGAGCTCGACCGGGCGTCCTGCCATATCGAGACGAGTCCCGGAGATGCTAGCCTACGGGAGGGCCTGTTGGTGCGTGGACTAGGCCAACATGCATCCCGGAGAGTGTTACGGCCGTACCGAGGCATCGCTTAACACTTGCTAGTTCTTCTCAGCTTTTGTTGGTTAAGCGTTGAGGTAATGTGCAGGTTTGTTAGCCTGCGGGGAGACTTGTTCTGTGTTAGAGAAACAATCTACCCAGTGGAGTGGCGTTGAGATAACGAGTCTCGCCATGTATCCCCAAATGTATCACAGTTCAGTGTGATGCAGGGTTTTTATCCTGCTGGACAAGAGTACATGGGTTAGATGTAAGCTCGCCCGGGTTTATAAAGCCCATGCGTTTAGAAGCCTTTGTTGTTGGCTCGTTCCTGCCCGTAGGCGAAGGAAGGTGACAACCGGTAGAATGCCTTGGAGTGGGTTAAATGTCCCAGGGCCGGTGGAATGTCATAGTGCTGGGTGGATCTCGACCGGGCGACATGCCATATCGAGACGAGTCCCCCAGTGATATGCAACGAAGATGGTGTTAGAAGGAGGGTGCATACCTGGATAGATGCTCACGAAGCGGTTGGAAAAATCACAAGCGGTGAGAGGTCTTCAAGATATACAATGAAGAAGCCATGCAGCCGGTTGGATGATCATACTCGTGAACCGCCATGGTGCCGGATTGACTCGGAGTTGACTTTCTGGGGGAACGAGGGGAGTGGACGCCTCGTTATTCGCTCCTATCTCCCTAAATGCTGCTGGTAAGTGGGACAGGTGGCGGACATGCGATGAAGGGGAGAGCCCATCAGTCCCATCAGTTATGGTAGATGGGATCCCTTATCCATGCTGGGACACGTGTCGACAGAGAGCGGTCTGAGATGGAGGGAATCCACGGCTGGGGTTGCCTTGCTTTTCTTGTTGCCCTATTTATTGTCCACTCTGCTCACCTCCTACCACAGTTTGCCTAAACCTTTTGCCTTCTGCTCTCCTCGTCCACCTTGCTGCCTTGCTTTTCTTGTTGCCCTAATTATTTTGTGTTAGGATTATGGCGTCTAGGAGATCTGTGCATCATGGCGGCGCAAGCCGCGGGCCCAGAAGGCACGAGCTGCTGGATGGTGACAGAGTGATTTTCTATGACGAGCCAGTCAGAAGCATGGATGAAAGAGAGATCAGGGAGTTTCGAGCGAAGTGGGACATCGATTCTTCTGTTAAACTTCGAGGCCTGCGTCCCGGGGAACTGGCCTGTAACCCGGAACCGGGCTGGGTTGTTGTTTTCGACGATCAATTCCGACACGGACTATCGCTGCCGCTGCCGGAATTTGTTCAGTATATGCTGAGCTCACTAAATCTTTCCCCGGCCCAGCTTCCGAGTAATCAGTGGAGGCAGTTGCTTGGGCTTGGGTGCCTGTTTAGCCTGAGCCACATGAACTGGCCCACAGTTAATGAATTTCGGGCGCTGTACAAGATTTCTTACTGCAGAAAGGCCCAGTGTAGCGGTTGTGTGAATTTTGCCGCGCGGGACCATGCTGCTGCCATCACGCATCTGCCGTCATCGGTTTCAGATGTCTGGAGGAAGTCGGTGGTGCTGGCCGGTGGCAGGTGGCAGCGTAACTGGAGGGGCTATCAGGTGCCCGGGGCTTATCAGCCGATCGGGGACCAGTCGTTCCGGCTGGAGGACTTGGAGAAGCAATGGATATTCCGGTTGTTCTATGGCTGGGACCAGCTGAGTCGGAGCTCCTACAATTTCATCCGATGGAACGTGCTAGAGATATGCGAGATGGGGAGAAAACCTGGTAAGGTGTCTTGTACAAGTTCATCCCTTTGCATGGTTGCTTGTGTTCTGACCGCTCGACTTATCGGTTTGCAGCTAATGCCCCCCGGCTCACACTTAAAGTTGAGGATACTATCGAACCGGATGAAGAGCTTGTAGTCTCGAGATTAGCGGAGACGGGGGAGGTGGCCGCGAAGACCGTTATTGATACGGCTACCCAGAGACGCAGGGATCATGACAAGCCAGTGCCGCTTGTGTTTTCGGATGCTTACTATGGAAGGCTACCGGGCGGTGGGAATAACTCCCCGCTCTTTATTCGGGAATGGTGGTCTGCGGGACCACCTGGTCCAGGACCTGTGGCGCGACCGATGGCTGTTCGGACCTCGCGGGAGAGAGACACGGCAGAAGTGTTCGGGCACCGTCGAAGCGGCCATGGTGAAGCTCCGGCAAAGAGGGCGAGGACCTTTGATGCTGGGGCGTCAAGTTCGGCTGGGCCAATCGAGCGGGCGGTGGCTCCGGTCGTGGAGGTGGTTGGTCGAAGGACTCAGGTGCCGGAAGGCAGTTGCAGCTCTGGTGATGGAATTGGCAGGTTCGTGGTTGCTACCATCGAAACCTTGGGGCTTGACCGGGAGAACCCTGGGACTGGTCGATCAGACGAGGACAGGGCGAAACCCGTGGAACTAGCTGTTCGGGTAAGTGTTTTTGTGCTTCCCTTTCTCTTGGTGCGACACGAGCTAATGTTCGTTAGTTTACGTCTGGCAGCTGGTTCATAGCCTTTATGCCGCGGAGCCCAGAGGGGAGGCTACTGCGGGTTTGGAGAAGCGGGTGGAGGAGCTGAGCGTGTGGGCGGACGTGGCGGAAGCCAAGCTTGCGGAGGAAAGAGAGGAAATTGGTCGGTTGGGCACCGAGCTCGCGTGAGAGAAAGAACTAACCGGTCGGTTGCACCATGAACTGCAGCAGGAGCAGGAAGAGGCCGATCGGCAAGCTGCTGCTCTGGAAGGGAGGGTCGCGGAGCTGGAGGCGAGGATTTTGGAGCTGCAGACCCAGGCTGTTGCCCGGGAAGGGAGAATCGCAGAGCTGTAGGCAAGGGTTTTGGAGCTCCAGAGTCAGGTTACAGCAGTCGCCCAAGGAAGGGAGAAGCTCACGGAATCCCAGCTTGCTGAAGTGGCCGATAAGGCTGTCGATGACTTCCGGGAGTCGGTGGAGTTTGAAGAGATGCTGGACGCGGCCCGGGAGAAGGGCATTAGCGACGCTTATCTGGAGTGGAGGGAGAAAGGATGGCTTGATGCTGAGCAGATGGAGGCTGATATAGCCTTGACTGAGATGGTGGAGCAGGAGCAAGCTCTAAAAGGTGGCGGGCCGGGGATTGGGGGCTCCAGGGGCGGTAGCTAGCTGTTTACCTTGTACATGCACATCTTGCAACTGCTGTAGTTTATTTGTTAACGCCGTAACTGCGTATTGCAATATTAATGTTAAATACACTGTTGTCGCTCTGTGACCGCTATTACTTAGGGTAGAACCGTAGGTGCTGGATATTCCACGGCCGGGTGGAATAGATGCCCTCGGTGTCTATAATGTGGAATGTTGCCGGTCCCACGGCCGCAGTGATCTGGTAGGGCCCTTCCCATGTTGGTTCTAGGGCCAACGGTTTTTTCTGGACCTTCTTCATGACCCAGTCCCCGACCTGGAGCTTTCTCTCCCGAACCCTTTTATCATAGTACCGGGCGATCCGCTGCTTGTAGGTTTAGTTGCGCATATGCGCCTGGTCACGGCGCTCCTCAATGAGGTCCAGGTTGAGCAATAGTCCCTCGGCGTTTGTCTCGGCGTCGTAATTCTCGACCCTGCCGCTGGGTATACCAGTTTCTACAGGGAGTACCGCCTCGCTCCTGAATGCCATGCAGAACGGGGTCTCTCCTGTTGCCTCTGCTGCTGTTGTCCGGATGGCCCACAACACCGCGGGGAGTTCTTCGGCCCAACATCCCTTCTTGGCATCCAGCTTCTTTTTTAGAAGGGTCTTGATAATCCTATTGACCGCTTCTACTTGGCCGTTGGTCTGTGGGTGCGCCACTGAGGTGAACAACATCCGGGTCCCCATAGAGGCTGTGTACTGGATAAGGTCAACATTATTGAACTGTGTCCCATTATCCGTGATAATAGTCTGCGGTACCCCGAACCGGCAGTAGATGTTCTTCCATAGAAACTTTTTAACCCGTTCCTCAGTGATCTTTATCATGGGTTCTGCCTCGACCCACTTAGTCTGATAGTCTACTGCCACGATGGCATACTTGTATTGTCCCACAGCCGTTGGGAAAGGGCCGATGATGTCCAATCCCCATTGTGCAAATGGCCACGGTGCCAACAGGATTGATAACGCGATTGTCGGGGCATGAGGTGTAGAGGCGTACATGTGGCACTTGTGGCAGCCGCCTGATATTTTTCTTGACATTGCCGCCATGTCTGGCCAGAAATACCCCGCTCGGAGCGATTTGTGGGATAATGATCTTGCGCCGGAGTGATTACCGCATACCCCCTCGTGGATCTCTCGCATGATAGCCTCTCCTGCCTCTTTTGTCACACACCTCAGCTGGGGGAAGCTATGCCCCCTTCGGTATAACTGGCCGTTGAGGAGACCGTACCGGGCGCACTTGAGGTGTAGCCTCCTGGCCTCTACCGCATCCTGGGGGCTGGTTTTGTCAGTCAAATACCTGACTATTGGGTCCATCCAGCTTGGTGGCGCTTCTTCTGCCGCAAATATCTCGGAGATGGTTTTGCTGATGCTCGACTTCTGGAGAGTTTCAATTTTTGCTTTCCGGTACTCTGGAGGGTAGTTCCCGGTTGCCAGCCTTGCGAGGGCATCTGCATGTCTATTTTCCTCTCGGGGAATGTGCTGGATCGTGGCGCCCTCGAACGGCTCGATCAGGGTTTTGGCCAAAGCCTGGTAAGAGGACAGCTGGGGGTCCTTGACCTCAAACACCCCGTTCATCTGGTTCACCACTAGGCTAGAGTCGCTGTATATCTCCATGGACGAGATTCCCAACTCCTTGGCCAGTTGCAAACCGGCTATGAGGGCCTCATACTCGGCAGCGTTGTTGGAGGTGCTAAAAAGGAACCGTAAGGCATACTCGAATGACTGGCCATCGGGCGAGGTTATCATGACACCGGCGCCGCTCCGCCTGGTCGTCACGGAGCCGTCCACGTAAAGTTTCCAACCGGTGGGGAGGCCTGGTTCGGTCTTTATGGTTCGTACTGCGTCGGTGTCCTCGCACCGGGCGAGGTGCGCTTCTACTGCCATTGGGGTGAGCTCACATATGAAGTCCGCAGCTGCCTGTCCCTTGATGGCCGTTCGCGGGGCGTAAGTGATGTCGAACTCTCCCAGTTCAACTGCCCACCGTACGAGCCTACCACTGGTCTCTGGTTTTTGTAGGATCTGTCGCAGAGGGTGATTGGTATATAAGGTGATGGAATGAGCCTGGAAATAATGCCGGAGCTTCCTGGCACTAACAATCAGGGCCAGGGCCAATCTCTCTATGTCGGGGTACCGGCCCTCTGCTCCAGTGAGTCCCTTTCCCGCATAGTATACCGGGAGTTCGAGCGTGTCTTCCTTCCTAATGAGAGCCGCGGAGACGGCCGTTGCGGATGCAGCTATGTAGAGGTATAACATTTCTCCCGGCACTGGTTTGGATAGGAGAGGCACTGCCGACAGATATGCCTTGATAGACTGGAATGCCGCTTCATGCTCCGCTGCCCAGTGGATTTTCCTGGTCTGTTGTGCCTTGAGCAGCTTGAAGAACGGGGTGCATTTGTCGGTTAGGCGGGAGATGAATTTGGTAAGGGCGGCTAACCGGCCGGTCAACATCTGGACCTGGTTTCTCTCCCCTGGCGTTTCCATATCTAAAATCGCCTGGACCTTCAGCGGGTTGGCTTCTATCCCTCGCTGGCTGATGATGTGGCCTAGGAATAGGCCCTCTGAAATTCCGAAAATACATTTCTTTGGGTTTAAGTGCATTCCGAATTTGAGCATCTTGCCGATGACTACGGCCAAATCCCGGACGTGGGCCCCTGCAGTCAAGCTCTTGACCAGCATGTCATCAACATAAACCTCTACGGTTTTGCCCATTTCTTGCTCCAGCATTCGGTTCACCGTTCGCTGGTAGGTGGCCCCGGCATTCTTTAGACCATACGGCATCCTCTTATAACAGTAGGTACCTCGGTCGGTTGTGAATGACGTGTGCTCCTCATCATCCGGGTGCATCCTAATCTGATTGTACCCGGCGTAAGCGTCCATGAAGCTGAGCATCTTAAAACCGGACATGGAATCTATAAGCTGGTCAATCCGGGGGAGCGGGAAGCTGTCTTTTGGACACGCCCGGTTCAGGTTAGTGAAGTCCACGCACATACGCCACTGGCCGGTTCCCTTCTTCGGCACCATGACCACGTTAGCGAGCCAGCGAGGGTCCTGGACTTCCCGGATGAAACCTATACCCCTTAATTTCTGTATCTCCTCTCTGATTGCCTCATACTTTGCCGGACTGAAGGACCTCCTCTTCTGCCTTACCGGAGGAACGTTGGGTAATAAATTTAGCTCATGTACTGCTATCTCCGGGGATATGCCTGGCATGTCCTAATAGGACCATGCGAAGACCGAACTGTTGTCCTGGAGGAAGGTTATGAGCTCTTGCCTGACAACCGGATCGAGCCGCGTCCCTATTACGACAGTTCGCTCCGGGTGGTCTACCGAAATGCAGATTGCTTCGGTTTCTTCCATGGCCGAAGGTGAGATTCGAACCTAGGAATGAAGGACTCTGACACGAAATCTCTCACCAACTCGACCACCTGTGTTGGTTAGCTTGCTCATATTAACCAGATTTGGCAAGAATAAAGTAGAGAATCAAGAGTTCCATACTATGTATACTTGAATAATGAAAATATCTTTTGGCAGATATCACGTATCTAAATCTTTACCTGTATTTCAACGTTTAACATCTTATATATGGCGGATAACACTGAGAGAATTTTTAGTACCACGGGAAAAATGGGCACACACAAATAAGCAGATACCAAAAGGGGCACATGCACACCAATAATTCTAGCTTGCTATTATAAGTCAGGACCTGAATTGGATGAGAGGTAGTTCGTCTAGCCGGGCAGCATTTCTCCCACAGAAAGAAAGGTATTCGATCCTAACTATATACTATATCTTTCCTAATTTCTCAGTCTCCAGACGTGGTACCTTGAAAGCTGCTGGATGAGTATGAAAACTGTTTAAACTGTACATCTTAAAATGAGTTTGCATATATATGCCCTTGCTAACCCTAAATAATATTCTACCTTTTATTTCTGTTTGGAGAGCATTTATAAAATGACTTTAGGTTATAGCTAATATTAAACCATATGATTTACAATTGACTTCATGATGCAAAGACTATTTATAAACAGTTTCCTACAAAATATATGGAATCAGTATACTTTATTATAGGAATAGTTCCTCAGTTTCAATATTTGTGCAGGAATCTAAATTTATAGAAACATGGCGGTCAAGTTTACCGTGAGGGAGTCAACGATGGTGAGGCCAGCAACAGACACGCCTCCACAATCGCTATGGCTTTCGAACTTGGACCTGGTGTTTGCCGTCAATCACAGTCCAAGTATTTACATCTACAAGCCGATGAGCAACGGCGGTAGTGTGGACAAGAACACTAATTTCTTTGAGCCACAAGTATTGAAGGACGCACTCAGCAAGGCCCTCGTGCCCTTTTACCCTATCGCCGGCCGCCTGAAGAGAAGAAACAACGAGGAAATGAATAGTCGTATCGAAATTGATTGCAATGCAGAGGGGGCATTGTTTGTTGTAGCAGACAGCAACTCTTGTATTGATGACTTTGGCGATTTTGCAACAGATCCCGATTTCGGTAAAGGGCTTATTCCGGCGGTTGATTACTCTGCAAGCGTATCTTCTTTTCCACTATTCTTGGCTCAAGTCACATATCTGAAATGTGGTGGGGTAATACTTGGTATTGGCTTTGAACATAGCGTGGCCGATGGATTATCTGCTCTCCATTTTATAACCGCATGGTGTGATATGGCTCGTGGTCTCGACCTTGCAATTCCACCAACCATTGACAGGACTATACTTCGTGCCCGAGATCCACCTCAGGTTTTACCCGACCACAGTCACCACAAGGAATACGAACCCCCTAATGTTCACGGTCAGCAGAAGAGCGCCGCGACAACGGTCTTGATCTTCAAGTTTACAAGGGAGCAGCTGAATATCTTGAAAGCCAAGTCGACTAAGGGTGAAGACAAAGACGATAAGAACAAGTCATTGATCAAGTATACCTCATACGAGCTCTTTGCAAGTCATGTATGGAGATGTGCAACCAAGGCTCGTGAACTAGCAGATGATCAAGAAACCAAATTATACGTTGTCGTAAATGGAAGGCCCAGGTTGCAGCCTCCACTCCCCCCTGGCTACTTTGGTAATGTTATTTTCACAGCCACACCAACTGCCTTAGCTGGAGACCTAATATCGAAGCCGATATCATATGCCGCAAGCTGCATTCACAATGCTGTGGTGCGTCTGGATAACGATTATCTTCGATCCACAATTGATTATCTTGAGTTTCAACAACCTCATCATGATCTACGAGACCTTTTTCATGCGGATCAATTTATGTGCCCTAATCTTCGGATAACCAGTTGGTTTACTCTGCCCATCTATGATGCTGATTTTGGATGGGGTCGACCCATTTTCATGGGGCGTGTTGGAAATCCATATGAAGGGAGGGCTTACATGATTCCGAATGCAACTAATGATGGGAGTTTATCGATGAGCATTAATCTGGAATCTCAGCATATGAAATCATTTTCCAAGTTGATTTATGATATATGATTGCTGTGATTTAAAAAGGGTTCATCGTAATGTATTGATCTAATTAAGCTTTGTTGTGTAGACTTCCATATTCGTCGAGTGTTTTTATCGTGATTTATTTCAATAAATAAGAACGGATCATGCCTACATTCACTTGTGATTTTCAATAGTAGAGCACTAGAGCTAACAATTTCATTTCTCAAGTTTTCATACCTGTAATTTGGAATCAACCTAAAATATGATTGGCAATCCGCACTACTCCATATCAGAATCGAAGCGACAACAAAACCGTTTGTCGTCGTTTCAGAACTGTTTTCGTCGATTCAACACCGAAAACATGGGATGATAAAATTGAAGCGACGAAGTTTGGTCGTCGCTTAGATTTTCATGCAACGAATATTAATCAATGTTTATCGCTTCATGCAGTGTTACAGAGAAGAAAAAAAAATAAGTTTCTGGGTATGGTTTGAACCAAATTCATTCGCATCCAAATAACACAAAACACACATTCAAATACATAAAACACACATCCAACATAACACAATCACATTACATTTTATAAATACGTAGATTTCGTCCAAAGCTACAATTTGTTCAAATTACGACAATGTACAATAATCAAATTACAAGGAAAAGGAAGGGTCCTAATCAAGTCCTCCACTTCAACTCTTTGCTGACTCCGATGAGTTTAATTGGTCATTTGCCCTCTTCAGATCCTCTTGCAATTGAGAAAGTTGTGATTCCAATTCTGACACTCTTCTTGGCAGCTTCCTCTATAGCTCATGTAATGAAAATGGAAATCAAATGAGCAAGTAACCTCTAAAACAACTATGCATAAAAGAAACCGAGAACGTCTGTATTGAAGAGAGGCAAGACCATTAGAACGAACAGTGCTGGATGCAATAAGCTATGGTTAAGATGATAAGAAACATACTAGACAGCCTGCAATTCATAAGTATTTAGAGAATACCTCAGCTACTGGACTTCGTGGTGATCTGCGTTCAGCAACTTTTGGACTTCCTTTTGGGGTCCTAATTGCCATATTTGGAGAGGATACTGAATCAGGATTTGATCCAGATGTCTTGGCAGTTCTAGGCGTTGCTGGAGATTTCCTTTGAGGCACTTCCAAAGAGCCACTTCTGTTCTCCAATAAGGCATTTTAAAAATCAAAAGACATGCATGGAAAATTAAAAGAAAGGAACAAATTGCTGCGACTGATGGCAAAAACTGATTGAGAACAAAGAGCTAAAGAGGAGAAAATAATGAAAGTATATTAACTGGCTACAAATACTTATTTAACGAAGCTAAAGTAAGAAAGAAAACTACTTTGATGCTAATTTGTTTCAAGTTGATGCCCATATCTGTATCCAATTAAGGCAAGCATTAGAAATACTGGAAACTGACTCTCCTAGTTCTTAGTTAAAGCATTTCAAGCAATACATTCTTTAGATTTGTTCAACTTCGTTCTGAGATACAAAAAGAGCTATACAATTCAGGCGGGTGAAAAATACACGAGACTTATAAAATTATGATCATTTAAACTTACCTGAGGTCTCTAAATTTTCTTGTCAAGAAGAAAGTGACCGGAAGAGTAAAATAGATTATCAGAAAACAGAATTAAGAAAATGGTGATCTTACTTTGCTTTTGGTGTCTGCAGCTTCTTTTATTATTATGTGAAACTGCTGCTTCTGCTGTCCTTCTGATCTCCCTTTCAAATGCAGTGACCCTAAACACCTGCACTGTTTCAGAAAACTCTTAGATCCTTATTAAGTACACAATTTAACTAACAAACAACACACCTGCCTTGAAAGAAAGTTAACAGAAACTACCACCACTACTACCAACCAAAGCTCAACAATATTCATATATAAAAGTATAGGAAAGCTGCATCTGTGAAAACAGAGTCTTATGAGAAGAAAAATATAGTGTGTTTAGTTGAACTAAAACATGAAAGAAAGGAACTTTAACCCGTCTTCTCTAGTAACATTCAAAACCAGAGAGTGCTGGCAAACTAAAGATGGCAAAGCAAGAGCTTTTCTTGCAAACCACCACTCTTTTATCTAAAACAAGTTGCCCAAAACTTCAAGCTAGAGAAACAGAAGGATCATATAAGAACCAACAAACCCAAAGGCACCCAGAAGCTGAAACTGCCTAAAACCACAAGCTTACTTAAAACCCAGAAAGCACAACACATAATGAACATTGAACACACATAAAGATAGAGGGATGGCATGAAATGGGAGAGACTTTAGATTGAGAAGGACGAAGGTTTGGTCTTACCAGAAAGATCTAAACACAGAGCTCCTGCTGCCCTTATGCACATCCTGACTATGTATCAAGTCCAAAGGAACTAAATATTGTTTCTTCAATTGTCTGACGAATATTATCCACGTATATCAAAAGAGTGAGAATTCTGGCATACTAAACACATTGATGACATGCAAACATTTGCTGAAGAGTAAAGTAAATTGTAAACAACCAGTAAATTGTAAACATTCGACTCAGCCACTGCCGCCGTCGCAGTCTCCGCCTCCGCCGCCTCAGCTTCGGCCGCCCTCCTCTCCCTTATCGCCGCGAGCTCCTTCTTCATCTTTTGCTGACTACAACCTGGTGCCATTGATGAATTCTAGGGATTGGGAGTTTTGAATTTAGGGTTTGGGGGTTGAAATCGAAGGAGAGGGATGAGGGGTTTCGAAATGGGGCTGATTTGGGGGGGGGGGGGGGGGGAGGGGGTTTCGAATGGATTAAGGATGAATTTGAAGCTTCCAATCGAAAAGGGGAAGAACAATTGGGGTTTCTGGGTTTTCGGTTCGGGAAGGAAGAAGAAGAGGGATTAGGGTTTCGAATTGGGGCTGATTTGGGGGGGTTTCGAATGGAATAAGGATGAATTTGATATGAAGAAGGGAAAGCTGATTTGGGGTTTCTGGGTTTTCGAATGGAAGGAAGAAGAGTTGAGTTTTTTCGTGTCTGAGGAAGATGACCCAGTTCTGGGCTTATAATAGAAATGAAGCGACAAACATAGGCATAAGTCGTCGCTTCAGTATTCAAGTTAGCGACAAACATTGGCAAAAGTCAGCGACGACTTTGTCAAACTTCGTCGCTTCATATGATCTGAAGTGACGAACTTCAAACACACATAGTAACTTTGTGACTTTAAACTTGGTCGCTTCAACTATTTGAAGCGACGAAGATTGGCAAAGTTCGTCGCTTCAATTTTTAAACTTCAGCCAAACGACATTCGTTCCGTCCCGAATTTTAACCGCATACCATAATATACATACACTTGACATCCAACGGTCAGTTAGTCCAAATGGATTACTTTGCTAATTGAAAACTCAAGTATCCCCCTATGTTGCTTAACCTTTATATTAGGTTAATAAAGAAGTTGTTACTTCTTGAATGCGCTATTAGGAGCGGACCTCCATCAGCAAAATTGACCGTCGGATGTGACATGTATGTAATATAAGGGGCACGGTTAAAATTTGGGCCGGAATGGGCGACGTTCGGTTTTTCTATTAAACCGAAAACCGAAAACACCACTAATACGCCCTATGGGTGGACCCCATCCCAGGGGCGTTTTCGGGGGCGGGGTTGCCACATTCCCGACCCTGTGGTCATGCCCGTCGTGGAGGAAGGTTTTCGGAGGGCGGCGATCAAAGAGTATTTATGTGGTCAAACTGGCAAAGTGCGTTTTTTCCATTATCCCGACGATCGGACTAACAAACGACGCCTGTTTCATCCCTAATTTTAACCGCGCACCATAATATAAGAACATTTGACATCCAACGGTCAATTAGTTTAAAGGGATTACTTTGCTAATTGAAAACCCAAGTCTCCCTTTTAATTATAGTTTGGTGCTTAAGCAGATGAAAAAAAACGAAGCGACGAAGATTGCCGAATATTCGTCGCTTTGTTTTGTATTCGAGCGACGAAGTCAGTGAAGTTTGTCACTTCAATAATTTCCAAGGGACGAAGATTGAATTTCGTCGCTAGCTTTTCCAAAAAATGGTTCTGTTATAAATTGAGGCGACGAAATATCAATATTTGTCGCTTGAAAATTATTGAAGCGACGAATATTGACCAATCTTCGTTGCTCTTTTTTTTTTAAGCGACGAGTCAAATATTCGTTGCTTGGATGTGTTGAAGCGACAAAGCTTTTTTTCTTTGTTGATTGATGGAGCTATTATCCAAGCACATTGTACCTGCAAAACAACTTCATACAAAAATTACCCTCTTGTGTCATCGTTAGTATTGGACAAGTAGGGATCGTTCAATCCGGGGAAATCAAGGGCGTTCAATCACATAAAACATTACAAAATCACATGGGGGTTTGAAATTTATATCTAAAACCTACTGAAAATTACGAAATTAAATCTAAATTATTATATACAATTGATCAACACCTTCCACACAATACACAAAACACAAAACTCATTACACATGCAATGAAATTAAACAAAGTAATAAGGGCAGCAAGCTAAAATCAAATTCTAGATTCAATTAAGTTCCAATTTAATTAGAGCCTTCGCGGTTTATCTAATTATTCAAAACATTACAAGTATTTAGAATTAACTTCGCGTGTAATCCTAAACATGGTACTAATCGGTTTAAAAACACTTCGCGTAGAAATTAAACACAAAGAGCACATAAGCACAGTATGTCGAATTGGAAACATGTTAGCAAGTATGGCGTCACTCATCTCACATCGACATGCAAATTTCCAGAATTATTCTTGCCCTTAGATAAATACAAATTAAAACCAACTTAGCATATGATCCAACATGTATTAAATCGGCATGTGAAACCAACACACAAAGGATAGTTATGGCCGAAACTACCTTCATGCATATGATTTTTATGCATACAAATTCATAAAATAAACCAAATTAAATCAAGAACACATGCAAAAGCCTACTGCCCATAAAACTACATTCAATTAAATCACATGCATAATTCAGAAATTAAACCAAAGAAAACCAAATCATATAACAAAAATTCGGTAATCAAAAGAATAATTCATAAAACCAAAACAAAATACAACCATCCATTCAATCTTCATAGACAAAGTATTGAATTTATAAAGAAAATTACAAGTCATGAGAGATGAGTAAATCACACTTTAAACAAAACCTTGAGAGGAATCGGCAAAGGATAATTTGATGATGAAGAACACTTGTGATCGGCAAGCTTGGTGAAGGTGAGATGGAATCGGCTAAGGTAATTTTCTGTATAGGATTTTTGTGGGATTATTTTGGTAGAGTTTCGGCTTTGCTTGAGCGTCAGAAGAGAGATATTTTTCTGTGTAAAAATCGTCCAATATATAGAGGCAAAAAGGGTGGCTGCAACTAGGGTTCACAAAACCTAGTTTTTCTCAAACTTATCATGCTGGCAGATTTGACCTTCGAGTGAAGATTATAGAATATCTTTCTCTAGAAAATAGATATTGAGGCGATTCCAGTTGGGTTGGAAACTAGACTCCCGTAGCTTTCTATCCATATAAGGCTCGAATTCTGATTCATTGTGAGCTATCCGGGAGAGTCCGTGGAAGTTGGATGACGTGCATAGGAATTCTGCCGAATTTGATCAGGATTTGTTGTGATTTTCTTCCTCTATTTTCTGCCGAAAATTCCCAAGATAATGACTGAATAATTGAGCAATATCTCTTTAGGTTTTCCATGAATTAATTCAGCCAAAAATATTGCACAAAGGATGGAATTCAGTCCACATTCGTAAGCCAAATCCATGTAGAACTTGGTTTAGGTTTTCTTCTTTCGGCAGACTTGACCTTCGTACATTCAAACTGGCATAACGTTTTGCTCAGGAAATATTTTGCTGCGATTCCAAGTCTCAGAGAAACTAGACTCGTAGAGCTTTCCAACGGTATATGGCATGTTCTCTGGTTCCAAGCGATGTGTCCCACAGAAATTCCGGAAGTCAGGACACAGTCCCAGGAAAATCCTGGTAGTCCCTGGTTATCTTTGCTCAAACTGCCAAGTTGCAGCCTTCATTTGGGTGACTTTCCGAACTCCGATTGATCTGAAATTTTGACACAATACACTTTAGCTTCCCAATTAAATGCACACTAAATTTCATCAAATTTGGAAAAGAATAGATCAGTTTAGCACGAGCCTCAAAATCACGAAAAAGACATATTTTACTTTATTTCCAGATTTCTATACTTAGTCTTTTTTCTGATTATTAAGCACACTTTCTCCAAAACTCTACCAAAATGACATTAAACTAAATTATGACTCTATCTTAGGTAAATAAGGGTTAAACGAAGCATAAATGAGGGCATAAGCATATTAATATCGTCGCACATTGTGCTCCTATCATTGATTCTTCGTCGCTTTAGTCCTAATCAGCAGTAATGCCGGTTCAATTGCTCTGACAGATACAAAACTGATAATCGGGCTTAAATAGTAATGCAAAGTATCACTCAAAGTAATGAGGAATCACCATAATTGTGGAGATAATTAGAGATAAATTGGATGCTTTGGGTACCCCTTAGGAATCACCATATTCCGATTCAAGTGGTCGGCAAATGAGGCAGCTCATGTTGTTGCTGGACACCCGTAGTAACAGACAGAGTACTTATTTGGTTACAGATTGGCCTTCTTGGCTCATCGATGTCATTGTTAGTGACGGAATTGTAACTAGTTGTTTTAGTAGGGAGGAGAGGACTCAGAGGAGAGTGTATTGTAAGCTTGATTATTTTGCATTGGAATAAAGGATTTCTTATTCTAAATTGTGAATGATCTCAATGTGTTCCGAGGTGCCAAATATATTCATGTCATTTGAGTGTCACGGTGTTGCAGAGTTTTTCTCTCAGAGATCCATTTGCGCTTGAATTGCTATGGATCAAGGCTGGACCGGCATCGTTGTAGAAATTGGCACAGTTGACAGTTTACCCCAAGAACTCTGAGATTAACCAAACTAAAAGTTAATGATTTGCCAAACTAAAAGTTGTATACATCATCAATATTCATTTACCAAGAACTCTGAGATTAACCACAATCTCAATGAGACAAGCTGTTAATGTTGAGACAACTGAGGATCCAAAAAGCTGAAAGGCTGAATCTGTTTTTCAAAACCAGAGCTTCAAAAACTGATCTTTGACCAGCACATTCCAGGAAAAGGAAATGCTCAAGAATACAGTACATGAATATCTATGAACAGGAGAGAATTGATATTAACTGGAACAACAAGAAACAGTAAAAAGAAGCAGCTTGCGATCATTTCATTTCACATCACCAAGAAAGATGGAAACTTAATGAGCATATGACAAGAGCCTGTTGCAAAAATTAATCGATTTGATATGAATCACACACGTACAGCAAGGGTGAGCAAGCATATCATGATCATTAATTTACAGCTCGATCTACTTTTGGCCACACAAAAAACATCCTCGGCAGTGAAGCATGAATCCTAAACCATTTTTGGCTGAGCGCGCGGCATCTCGAGCTTGGACGAAAGGTACGTAGATTACCAACTATGTCTTGCTTTCCTATTTCTGGTTATCAGTTTGAGGTGTATAGATTTTCTTTGCTTTGAAGTTTCTAGTTTAGAGGATGTATCAATTTAATTAACCTGAGATTCTAGTGTGATGGATTTTCTTTGCTTCAAATTTTGTGATGCAGATCTTGTTAAGTGAGCTGCTTCATTCAACACAACTACAGAATTAGCAGCAACAAATCTGGACTCTCTTCCTGACAAGATCTTTGCATTTATGTAGTTGTATTGTATGACTTATAGTTTCTAAGTTTCATACATAGCTCTATATTATATTCTCCTTTCATACTTAGCTATAGGGTAATGTGTACTACTATAAATATCCTCCAGATTGGAGAAGAATGCATATGAGAATTATACCATACCTATTCTTAAGAGATATAAGATTCTAGCAGGAAGATGGCGGTGATCAACGTTAGCGTGAAGGAGTCGACAGTGGTGACGCCAGCTGCGGAGACACCTCGGCAGTCATTGTGGCTCTCGAACATGGACTTAGTGCAGCCCAACGCTCACACTTCTAGAATGTATATCTACAAACCAAAAGACGTCGATGCTGGTGCAGATAAGATTAGTAGTTTCTTCGACATGCATGCCATCAAAGACGCGCTAAGCAAGGCCCTTGTGCCCTTTTACCCTCTGGCCGGCCGCCTGAAGTGAAATATGGACGAGAGCGGCGAGAAGGGTCGGCTAGAAATAGATTGCAATGCGGAGGGGGTGTTGTTTGTTGTGGCTGATAGTAGCTCCTGCATAGATGACTTTGGCGACTTTGCACACACTCCAGAGTTCGGGAAAGGGCTCCTCCTGACTGTTGATTATTTCGGCGGGATATCTTCTTATCCTCTGCTGTTGGTTCATATCACATACTTAAAATGCGGTGGAGTGACACTTGGTATTCGCTTGGATCATCACCTAGCAGATGGTTTGTAATGACCCGATTTATTGGGAATAATTATGTAAATTTCTCGTGATTATTGGGAGGTTGATTTTACAAGTTTTGGATTGTTGTACGTTTTTAGTTAGTCGTTGCACGCCGTCGGAAGTGATTCTGAAAGTTAAATTTCGAAAAACATTTAAGTTTCAATGGGTTAAAAGTTGACTTTTGATCCGTTGTGAATTTCGAAGAGTTTTTTCACGAAAGTTGTAGAGCTCGACGATACGAGTTCGTGGACATGTGGCACGCGTGAAACGGACGTCGTATGAAGAAGTTACGACATGTTGAAGTTATTTTACTGTTTCGGAAGTAACTATAAAACGGGGATTTTTTCGGGTAAAAGTCAAAGTTACCCATTCGGTCGAATTGTTTTTACTGTAGCAAAGTTACTGTGGCGATTCTCTCTCCCCGATCGGATCTTCTCCTCCGTCGTTCTCCGCCTTCCGGCCACCTCGGCTCGCGCGCCACCCTACATCGTGTTCATCTTCCTCTCCTCTTCCGTTTGAGCCAAGGCGCAGCCCAGGGGAGCACCGGTGCAAGATGCAGCGAGCTCGGGAAGGTTCTGACCACCGCTTGCGACGGAGCAAGGCGGCACTAAGCTCGAACCATCCACCGTTCGACTCGCCACCACCGTGCGCTCCTCCCTGTGTAGGTGGTGTCCACCTATTCAAGCCCGTTCGATCGGATCGAAAACGACTCCGATCAGATCTCCCCCGACCCGTTTGCAGCGGATCCGACCCAACCCGACCCGAGTTGGTTGACCCGATCCTGTAGCGTTGATCGTTGACCGTTGACCCTGTAGCGATCCGACCTGTTTCCTTCAAGGCCCGATCCTAAACGGATATTTACCATTTCTGGTAAATTAAAGTGAGTAAACCTCACTGTATTTGTATTAAATAAAAGTTAAATACGAGTTGATTACGAGTTAATTATAATATATGTATCGTCCCATATCGTTTTATGCAAAATAGTTTTATGAAAATGATATTTGTTTTAAATTGAATGAACTTGATCGACTAAGGTTCATTGGTAAGTAAATGATTTTATTATAAAAATAATTTTTTAAAGTATTTTACGATCAATGAACTATAGTTGGTATTAGTGGATAGTTCCTGAGTGAATGACTACGTGTGTGTATATATATATATATATATATATATTGATTGATGTAGAAGTGTATTGATGTGGAAGTGTGAAATATATGTATATATTGAGAGTGTGTTTTGGGTGATTTATGTTGTTAGGAAATTATTATAACTGGGTTTATATGAGTTGTGGAATGTGTGGTTGAGTTGGTACAGACACCAACTGTCAATGTGAGATCTCGCCAAGAGATGGTGAAAGGAATTTTATGTTTTATCTGATCGGATTTTATGAACACTCTACCAAAAGCTAATCAGAGTGATTGATTAAGATTCTGGGGATCAGAGTACTGATTATATAAACAGCTTGAAACCTTTTTTCCTATGCCACCATTGGAGCAAAAGTTGGAGGCAAATTCAAATTCAAGCAACTACAGCTTCCTTCATAATTACTTAATTAAAATTGGGATACAATAACAGAGGAAGAACTGTTGCAACTGTCGTTCATTCTTATATTGTAGTGTGAATCAGAGACAAGTATAGAGAGGATTAGCGGCGACACTGAAAAAACACGTGCCTCACTACACTGCTACTCTCAGTGCTTTGATTGATTATGTCTTTCTAAAGTCTTCCCCTTTCAGAAAAATGGAAGCAGGAACAGCTTGTACATATATAAAGTTTGGCAGCTACTTGATGCTGCAGAATAAATTAATTATCAGAAGCAGAAGTGAAGCACTAGCAAGGCCAAAACTACAACCAGAAAATCTATGCACAAAATTGCATTGTCTGTTCCCAAAACCCAGTTGCAGATCACTGTTTTATCAACTTCCAGACCAGAATAAAGCAAATTGACAAGCAAGAAAGACCAAGACAAACTAAAGGTTGTTCATTTGAACTAAAGATGAATCCTTTGAGTGAAATCAAAGTCCGGAAAAAATAATTAGAATTGGTACACAATGGATGGGTAAAGCTTGGAGTCTAAGAAACCCAAAAGCCTTACCATCACAAAATGAAGGTAAAACTATGATACAACAAACTCACTCTCAACTCTTCCTACAAATATACACTTAACTCCAATCTCTCCAAAACCCATCAAAATAACACAATTAGAACAAATATCATTCTTACATGTGTGCGGAGAGGATCTCGCCAAGAGATGGTGAAAGGGATCCTCATGGAAATTATCGGATAGGGTCTCGCCAAGAGATGGTGAAAGGGATCCTTATGGTAATTAAATCGGGAACAAAACCTTTGGCCGGGTGATTGGTTACGATTAGTTAGAATTCTAATTTGTCCGTATCTGTGTGAGTTGTTGGGGAATGACAGTAATCATTGCATCCAAGTTTTATTTTGTTGGTTGTTTATGAGCTGTGGTTGTTTTGGAAATAGGATCTTCCTTTGTGGCTTTAATTATTTTATCATGTACTTATTTGTTTACTCACACGAGGTTTTAAAGTTTACCGGGTTCGTTGTTTACACCCCGATGCACCAATCAATGGTGTAGGAGTTACACCTGCAGGGGATAACCAGCAGCCATGAGGCGGCGTCTGAGTCGAGGGGCTAGAAGGTGTGATCTGTTGTCTAGCTGGTTTTATTTTGGATAGTGAGTGTTAGTGTGAAACTCTATTTTACATGCATACTTTTAATGATGTAATCATTCGAGTGTTTGGTGCCACGCAATGAACTCTGTTGTGATATTTAGTTATTTGTATAATAACTTTTAAGTATTTGAGTTTATTTGTGATTTATCACGCTGACGAATTCAGATTTTTATTATCCAAATTTTCGGAGTGTGACATGGTTTATCTGCGTTTCACTTTATAAATACATGGTCTAATATAGCTCGTGGTGTGGACATTGCAGTCCCGCCAACGATCGACAGGACATTACTTCGTGCTCGAGATCAACCTAGGACTTTACTCGAGCACAATCACCACATTGTATACCGACCTCCTAATGACCATGAAAGCACCGGGGTAGAGACAATAGTCTCAAATTTTACATTTACTAGGGAGCAGCTCAACGACTTGAAGGCTGTGTCGACCATGACTAAGGAGGAAGAGATGGTATGAGCACTTCACCAGTCAAGTTTAGCACATTTGAGAAGTTTTCAGGTCATGTATGGAGATGTGCCTGCAAGGCACGTGAGCTAGCTAATGATCAAGAAACCAGCTTCTACTTTGCTGTAAACGGAAGGAACAGATTGCAATCCCCACTCCCACCCGGTTACTTTGGTAATGTGATTTTCAGAGCCGCAGCAACAGCCATAGCAGGGGATCTCATGTCAAAACCACTATCGTACGCCGCAAGCTGCATTCACAATACTGTGGTGCGTATGGACGATGAGTATCTTCTATCGGCACTCGACTATCTTGAACTTCAGCAGCGTCATCTGGATCTGTCAAGCCTTGCTCATGGGACTCATGTTAGGTGCCCTCATCTTGGGATTACTAGCTGGTTTCAGCTGCCCCTCTATGATGCTGACTTTGGGTGGGGGCGACCAAGTTTCATGGGTCGTACTGCAGTTCCAACTTCCAAGTGAAGGGAAGGCTTACATGATTCCAAGTGCAACTAATGATGGAGGTTTATCGCTGTGCATTAATCTGGATTCCAAGTATATGAAATCATTTTCCAAGTTGGTTTATGACATATGAATAAGTAACGAGGAAGATCAATTACAAGCTGTTTGAAATGTCGGAACCCTTTTATGTGTGACAGTTTATTGTAAGTTAGATCGAGTACTCTTGTAAGCTTCGAAATGCTTTCCACTGTATTTGTTGTTATTTTCAATTAATAAGAAGGGATAATGCATTTTCCTATCTATACATATGACTGGAACTACAAGAAATTTTTCATAAACCATGTTTTATTTACAATAATGTACAAGAGAGCTGTAATACCTCAGTTGATAATGCATCTGCTTTGCTCTGTTCTTTTGCAAGTTGATCCTAAAAGAACCCAACATCCATATAAATTACAAAGTTGGAGAGAGCTCTGTTGATGATCAAATGTGACACTAAACCAGACTAACCTTGAGTTGTATATTCAGCTGAACCAGTCTTGGCCTGGTCAGTTCTTAACTTATCTAATAATCCACGGAGCTCTTCATTTTGCTTAAGACGGTCTGACGGTCTTTCACCTGCAAGTGTACACGAGCGGCAATAAGCAAACATAATAGATAATCACATGTATAAAACTAAGGCGGGTTCGAAAACTAGGAGTCTGAAGGCGGGCTCATTCTCACTCTTCTGTCTTCTCTTCCTTTTTGCAGTCTCCCTACAAGTTATGTCTTCTACTTTTAAGTGCGTCCACTTAAATTCTTTTAATTAAATTAGTTAAAATAAATGGTGTTTTTCACCATTTTCCAACAATTCCCTACATGAATGAAATTGACGACCAAAGACACGATAGACATAGTGATAGATTTTTACGGTTGAAACCTGCTTAGGGTAGGTAGATTTGATCCTTTAAACCTTCTCTTGTGAGAATATGATTACGTTACTAACTAAGTAGTAGACGCGATGTCCTTGAACTATTCGTCATTTTGTGTAACTGACAGCATACCTCACACAGAAGTCTGTCTGGTACTCTACAGTTCTCACTATTGTGTCCATTTTGGCCCTGGACACGCACCTGGTTCTGTAAGAGTTTGATAAGAATTGTGTCCCAACAATTTACTTAGAAGCGGCTTCACTTCTCTCTTACATAGGTGATCACTTAATTAAGAGTAACCCGCATTACTCCGCTCGGATTTCCCGATTTATAAGAATCATTAAAAGTTTTAGCTTAACCTCATTCCTTATGGGTATCACTGTTTTTCATCATATGAATAAACCTGGGAAAACTCTCCACAGTGATCCGACATAATCTCTAAAATTTAGCTGTCCTTTTGAACCTAGATCTTGGAATCTCCAGTCAGCTAGGTTGGGTATCCACTAGAAAGATTTTTATTTCATGGGCTTTAGTCTCATTCCTCTTGATGATTTATCAACTAACTCTCTAGTTAACCCTTTGGTTAGCAGATCCGCAATATTATCTTTTGACTTCACATAGTCAATCAAGATAACTCCAATAGAGAGTAGTCAATTGGTATTATGTCCTCGAAGGATGTGTCTAGATTTACTATTGCTCTGTGTCCTGCTGATTGCAGATTAATTGTCACAATGCATCCAAATTGCAGACACAAGTTTTTGTCTATTTTGAAATATCCTCTAGAAATTGGTGTAACCATTGTGCTTATTTCCCACATTTGTCTGGTACCACAAACTCAGACTTCATTGTGAATCTAGTTATAATGGTTTGTTTGGAGGATTTCCATAACATTGTTCCACCTATTAGTGTGAACACATAACCACTAGTACACTTTAAGTCTATCATGTTAGATATCCAGTTTTCATCACTGTAACCTTCTAGGACAGCACAACTCCAGTATTACTTGTGTATCTCTTTGGCTTATTTGTGTATCTCTTTGGCTTACTCACATAAGCAATATCCATATTTTTCATGTCAAATATGAAATTTAACATATCTCAAGTGGATTTGATCATCTTATTATTACTTTCAACGATAAGCATGTCATTACGTATCCACTTGCCTTCAAAATGAGTTAAACCATCATAAAGCATACTTTGACCTTTGTCAATGTTAATTAGTCTTCATAAAGCACCATAATTAACATATATCTTGGTCTACCATGTCATGCATTTGGATGACTCAATCATTTAAGTGAAAAGAAAACTTTATTAATTCTTTGACAAATGTCATTAAATAATCATCCACTCATGGCCTTATTTTATTTTAGACAACACAAATTTGTCGTCACTGAATTCATTTTCATATAGATCTCAGGAACATACAATTCTTTATTTTAAATTTAGTTCCTTTCTACAATTCATTTTAAAAACTTGGTCCACAGCTCCAAGTCGATCTTTTATTCCACATTCATAATCATTGACTTCATCTATGTCCTGTTCGTTGGACATATTGTCATCAAGTGCAGGCCACTCACAACTTCACTACCAGATCGGAGTAAATAGCCGACGAAAAAAATTTCGTCGGCTATACCTTCTGCCGACGAAATTTTCATCGACTATAATTTGTCGGAAAAACCCCGTCGGTAATACCAATGGCCGACGAAAATAACCAATTCGTCGGCTATAGTAGAGTATGGCCGACGAATTTACCGACGAAAATTTATTTTGTCGGCCAAACGTGGGAGAAATAGCCGACGAATTTCGTCGGGTATTTTCGAGTATGGCCGACGATTTTGGCAACTATAGCCGACGAAGAAAATCAATTTCCTCGGCTATTTGTTCTTAAATATAGCCGACGATTTTGTCTATTTCGTCGGCTATATATTCTTAATTTTTGGGGAAAAAAAATAAAATTTTTCTTTGGTTCAGGATGATGGAAGAGGAGGAGAAGGAGGAGGAGGAGAAGGAGGAGGAGGCCGGAGGAGGAGGAGGAGGCCGGAGCCGATTTGAGGAGGAGAGCGGAGGAGGAGAGAAAAAAGGCGGGCTGAAAGATTTAAAGAAGAGATAATAGCCGACGATTTAAAAGATTTCGTCGGCTATACTTTGGAAGATCAACAGACGTCGGATCTGAGCCATCCAACGGCGGACAATAAAAAGGCGCGGATCGCAAGAGTTTAGCCGAAGAAAATTATATTTCGTCGGCTATGCTTTGGAAAATCAGCAGCCGTTGGATCTGAGCTATCCAACGGCGGACAATAAGCGGATCGAAGGAATTTAGCCGACGACATACCATTTTCGTCGGCTAAACTTAGAGAATAGCCGACGATTTACAATATTTCGTCGGTTATTCTATGAAAACATATTAAACTGCCGTTTTGAGGCCCTAAACGAACTCGAAAGCCCGAAAAGACCCACACGTCGTGGCAAAGCGACGAGTTTGATTCCTGGCGTCGTTCCCTTTCCGGAATGGTATGACAATCGTCATTTGGACGCCAAATCTGCAGTAAACCGGATTTTCACTTGCAACGGTCAATCTGCTCTTCAATTTTGTCGGAATCTTGTCATTTTTCAACCGTAGCCGTATTTCATTATTTCGGTCATATCTTATTTGACGACATATTTGCATTTGAAGAGTGTACATATAGTAACTATTTGAAACTATACATTCACTTAAACACTTAGTAAACAAATTAAGGAACATTAGTTTATATGTTCCGATTTTGAATCTAAAAGTTTGGAAAATCTACTCGAACCGTCAGATATCACCGTTTAGATTAAATACATGTATGAAAAAAAATCCAACTACATCTGACAACGTTGAAGGCTCGATCGGGACGGTCAACCGGGTGAGTCAACCCTTTAAACGCTTAGAAATGGTAATTGGCCTGTCTAAATGACGTTTTTTTGCCTAACCTTCAACAGATAATAGTTTCAAAACGATGAGACGCAACTAATCATATAAAAATTTTCCTCAAAATTTTTACCGAACGTCAGGCTACCCATAGGAAAACGGAAGTAAAAAACAGTTAACCGCAACATTCGGCACACAGATTTTGTCGGAATCTCGTCATTTTTCAACCGTAGACGTATTTCATTATTTCGGTCATATCTTATTTGACGACATATTTGCATTTGAAGAGTGTACGTATAGTAACTATTTGAAACTATACATACACTTAAATAAAATTTAATTTTAATTATAGCCGACGAAATCAAACCTAGTACTCGTCGGCTATATAGACTTATAGCCGACGAAAATGCCAATTTCGTCAGCCAAACTTTCAAAAGTTTTCGTCGACTAAAGTTTTAGAGAAAGGCCGACGAAAATACAAATCGTCGACTATTCCATGGGAATAGCCGACGATTTTTTTTTGTTTACCAACGAAAAAAAAAATCGTCGGCCATTCTATGGGAATAGCCGACGATTGTTTTTTTTTACCGACGAAAATAAAAATCGTCTGCCATTCTTGGGAATAGCCGACGAAAATTTTAGGTCGTCGGCCGTTTTTTTTTTTCGTCGGGAAAAGTGTTTTTTCTGGTAGTGTTGCAGTACTTTCCATCATAGAGTTTAGTCTTTGACGTCCTGAACCTGGATGTTCAATCACATCCTCATCATCATCGACAGTGATGAATTCATGGTGTATGTCAGGCTGTAATTTCATTTCATCATGTCGTCCTGAACACGACTCCCATTTGGATTCATGTAAAGTCAACGTTTTTTTGTAGTTGACGTATCTTGCACTATAGTTAACAAATGGTGCAAACCTTGACTCATCATTGAGACTTTCCCATTTCAAGGTGTGTAACTCAAATTGACGACCCCACAACACCTCTGCCCAATATGTCACAGTTTTGTGTGCTGCTGCTACTTCTACCTCCTCAAAGGTGAAGTCTTCAGTGTTCTCTTGGAGGTTTAGTTCTACCTCGGCCTCCAAGAAATCTCCATCATTCACTAGTGTTGTTGAGAATTTTGTCTCTCCTTTCCTGATTGGATAGATATTAACAATCAACTCAGCAGAGCTTTTAGATGCTCCATCAACACTCATAATCACGTCCTTCTTGACAACCAAGGGACTTGATAGGATTTCTAGCTCACTTGGTGCTTCAACACCTCCCTTCACTATCTTAGTGACATCTTGAATGACATCTTCATTTTTCAAGTGAAACTCATTCAACTTCTCAGATTTTTCTCCTTGTGAGACTGAGATAGGTCCACTAGCAGTCACATCCATGGTCGACACCTTGGTTGACTCTTTGGTTGTTTCAGCAATTTTGTAATTCTGAAAAACACACCCATAAGTGTTAATTAATATAACCACATATTTCTCAATTCAATGTATACGTAAGCTACGAATTCTGTAAGGCAACAATATCCGTATAGGCAACCAATTCCGTTTAGACAACCATTCCGTAAAGCAACAATAAGTTTTGAAAGAAACTTATATCCGTTTATTTCTCAAACAAAAGCACACACACAAAGTGTAAGAATATTGAAACTCGAAAGTAACAAGTATTTACAAATTATAGAAGCAATATCAAGTAATTGTCTTAAGATTGTAAAATATAATGGATATGATATTGCATATATAAATTGAAATAAATCTTAACTTGAAATTAGAAATTAAAATTTCAGAAATAAAGAATAAAGTATGATGACATATGCAACCAATACAAAAGGAGTTTCAAATCCGAGTGAAAAGAGTCGAGTCGTGTGTGTCACACACTGTCCTTAAGACAATTACGCCGCCTCTACCAGTGCAACATGTCTATTGGTGCTCGTCTCCCAGGATACAACGACTAATGAATTATTGAAGCTGGACTGCAACAAGAAAGCCTGCAAACCGGAAAACATCTTTTTCTATCACCAGAATTAAACAAGAGCACAAGAGCAGAGGAGAGAATGATTTTGAGAGGAGAAGAGCTGAATGTTTTGTTGGTATTTGTATTTCTCGATCTGTTGAACAAAAGAATAGGTCGCTTTTTATATAGGGGGAACATAGGCTACTACTTTAATTGCCATGAATTCATAAATGAATTTCATATCATAAGTTATAGCCGTTACAGAATGAATTCATAAATGAATTATAATTCATATGCATAACTATTTACTCAATGAATTCCATTTCATACGTTACAACAGTTACACAATGAATTCGGTAGTTACAGAATTCAATTTCATTAAACATGTCGTTACAGTATTTAATCTCATTGAATTTGCTGTTACAAAATTCAAAGGGGTTCTGTTGTTACACATTCCAGAATTCAAGTAGTGAGCACGTTTTGAGTGACAATTTATTATTCACACCATAACCAATTTAAGCAGATGATTACATGAATTTTTAAACCTCACACTAGATAATACAAATTCATATTTTATCATTAACGAATATTAAGTGCGTCCACTTAAATTCTTTTAATTAAATTGGTTTAAATAAATGGTGTTTTTCACCATTTTCCAACAATTCATATTTTATCATTAACGAATATTAAGTGCGTCCACTTAAATTCTTTTAATTAAATTGGTTAAAATAAATGGTATTTTTCACCATTTTCCAACATTAACTAAAGAGAGAACTTTGTCTACGGGCATTCTAGTGATAGAGAAGCAGTTTTCACTAGGAGCGTTTGATGGTCGTGTCATTGCCAATCTGCATCAAATTAAGCCACAACCTTCATCCTTTCGTCCACGAAACGGCCGCTAGCTTCTCTGATTGTGTCCGGATCAATGTCTCCAAATGGTTTCGCTTGTATCATCAAATCCCAAAACATTAGGGTTACAAATTAGTAGTCGTATGCACCATCGTGTACAACGGTGGTCATCCTGCAAAGCATTGGCTAAGCGAGCTCAAGATCAATGCGTGGGGAATCAAAGATGGAAAATACAGTAGAGCAAGCTAGTGATCGTGTCAGGCCGTCAGCCATGGAGGTTGGAGAAGATTTGTCGTTGAAGGTCGATTGTTTGTGAAAACCCTAGCAGAGCAAAACAACTATGTCAGCTTTTTAAAGTTGCTTGAGGCATAAGTAAAGTTACAAGCATTCGAATCATTGAATGATTGAAACACTATTATTATTTCTAAAATGTAATGATGATGAAGTAGCCCAATATGTTATCACTTTCCAATTATGTGAAACGCGCAGCCCACTATATATATACTTACAAATCCAATACTCCATTAAGCTGAACACCAACAAAATCCAACACCCCACGTACTTTCAACAAAAGGTGGCTAATTTAGGAAGCAAAGAGAAGAAGATCATGAACTTTTCTATGAGATTAGGAAGTTAATGGAACCTGAGTAGAATGGCAACTCAAGAGTCAAGATATAGATTAAATTACATGTATGCGGCCGCTTAGTACTGTATAATTTATAGAACCTGTTAGAATCTCGCAGACGTTAATAAGAGTTATATCCCGATTTATATATTTTTGGTAATTAAGAGGAGAAAACATTTGGACACTACAAATTAGTCTCTGGGCAAGAAATGTTTTTGAGAAAATTGTGTGATATATATAAAATAGAAGAGGAAGAAGATATATAGATAGAACATGTATGAGGCAGCTGCTTAGTACTGTACACAGATGGATGTTCATACGTTTGGAAAACAAGTCAGTAATTCAACTAATTTTTATTACTTGCCACTTAGAAGGTGATCTCGATCTCTTTAACAAAAGTGCTCTCCACGATTACTCGATCAACACCGACACCTTCAATGCTTAAACACCCTACAGCACTGATAATTAGGTCAGTACGTTTTATACGATTCATGAGTGAAGCCATATATAGTCACTAGTCAGCCAATAATTAATAATGGCTGGTGATCACTTAGTGTTACGTATCTTCTTATATATCAAGTTGCAGCAGTCGATCGGTGTCAAAACCACGAATACATTCACAAATCACGATCAGTAATAAGTGTCAAAACCTTCCTTTCCCAGTTCCCACTCAAGTTTCTTTCTTGTCGATGTAATTGGTATGCGCATGCAGAAGGGAAAGACGAGAAATTGGATTTCGATCGATGTCCATTTGCTCATATATAGGTCTAGAAGCTTAATTATTGCCAATCCAACTTATGAAGTTTTCCAAGCTGACATGATGGTAGGATTCATCATCTGTTTAATTTTCGACAAAGGATTCATCATTCATCTGTTGAAAGTCAACATTATCATAAAATGATATTTGGAGAGGTCCAACCCCATGAAAATGAAGCTTACTTGACCATTTTTAGCCCCACGCATAAAGGTTTTCTCTTGTATTAATTTAATTTTTTAACTTTCATTAAAAAAATTTAGTAAAATTTAGGTATCAAAATTTAGGGACCAACTAATTAGATTAAAGTTTTGATCTCGATCATCCAATATGTATTTAAAAACAAAATAATAATTGTTTTTTCTTTCATAACGGATTTAACTCGCCGTATAAGTGTTGAATAAAGCAATGACCGGTGTTCGTGGCGGATTTAGTATCCGGCGAAGGGTCAACACGTGGGGTGACAGACGTCAATTTCAGTTCTGTTGTGATGTGTGCGAGCGTGCCAGTACCTTTGAGTTAGGTACAACTTCGATACGGACGACCTCTGGCGAGCGTACTTCTGGCTAGCGTGTCTGTCTGCTCCCAATTCCTGACTTCCTGATCAAGCGACTGTTACGCTGGCGTTGACAAGGCCGGCGTAAGAGGCTCGAACAAGACCTAATAAGAGTATATTAGGATTTTTCTCTCAACCTATTGCAGATAAAGTAATCTTACTTTGATCCTGAGACGCAAAGCAGAGCAATAATTCAAGACCGCGGGAAACGATCATTTTCCAACCTATGGCAGATTGGTCTGTGTTTTGTTACCTGAGTAGCGACTCGATTGGCTACGGCGTAGCGACTGACGCTGGGTGCTTCAGCGAACACGAACACGAGACGAGCGAGCGACTCTGTACGTATGGCGGCGAGGTGCGGCTCTGTATGTATGGTGGCTGGTTGCGGCTACGATGTGCGGATATGCTGGAAGCGATAGGTCTCAGCGACGCTCACACGAATGCAAGGCACACTTCGACAACCGTGCAAGGATATAGCGACCGGTGGCGGGCGTAAGGTTGCAAGGAGGTTGGAGGGTGGAAAGAAAGACATTTGTAAGCTCCAGAAAGCTGATTGATGACTAATAAAGAATCACCATAGACCTCGATCTCCTTAGCATCCATATCCAACAGTAATTCCAGACCAATGATTAACGCCTCATATTCTGCTTGGTTGTTGGTGCAACTCCATTCTAATTGAAAAGAATATGTGTGTATGATCCCGGTTGGGCCTTGGATACAAATACCTGCACCCGCCAAAGAGTCAGTACTACTACCATCAAAGTATAGTACCCAAGGTTGAGTCCTGATCATGGCTACAGACCAACTTTGTTCAGGAATCTCCTCCTCAAGAGGATGATGAAGCAAGAAATCAGAAATCGCCTGTCCAGTCATTGCCTTTAATGGTGCGTATTGTAATGAAAATTCAGATAGGGCCAAGATCCACTTACCAACCCTACCTCTCATAATAGGTCTAGTAAGCATATATTTTACCAAGTCAGTCTGAGCAACTACAATGGTGGTAAAAGAAAACATATAATGACAGAGTTTGATACCGGCAAAATATAGTGCTAAACATAACCTTTCTATTGGCGAGTACCGAGTTTCTGCGTCTAACAAGGTCATGCTAAGATAATAAACTGCATACTCGATTCTCTTTCTTTCCTTGGTTGTTTCATCCTGAGCTAACAACCCTGCAATATAATTGCTGGAAGCAGAAATGTATAATTTAAGTGGGATCCCTGGCAAAAGAGGTCGTAATACTGGCGGGCTCGCTAGACACTCCTTAATTTTGTCAAATGCAGCTTGATGCTCAGGTCCCCATGTGAAGTGCTCCCCGTTTTTAGTTTCAACAGAGATGAAAACGGAGCAATCTTTCCAGCTGAATTGGATATGAATCTTCTGAGGAAATTGATCTTGCCGAGCAAACTCTGAAGCTCCTTCTTGTTCCTTGGTGCTGGAGCCTCTAAGACAACCTGTGCCTTATCTCCAGATACTTCAATACCCCTTTCATGTACCACAAACCCTAGGAAGTCTCCTGCACGAACCCCAAATATACATTTAGCTGGATTCATTCTAAGTTGGTGCCTTCGCATTCTGGTGAATACATCTCGAAGGTGGGTAATGTGATCCTTCCGCTGCTTTGATTTCACCACCACATCATCGATGTATACTTCCAAAATACCCCCTAGGATATCATGAAATATTAGATTCATAGCACATTGATAGGTTGCCCCTACATTAGTGAGACCAAATGACATACTGAGATATTCAAAAGCTCCTGTAAAACCAGGACAACGAAAAGCAGTTTTGGGGATGTCAGGCTCATAAATTGGAATTTGGTGATATCCAGCCGTCCCATCCATAAAAGACAACATTTCATGTCCTGCCACTGCATGAACCAACATATCCGCAATAGGCATTGGGTAAATATCCTTTGGTGAAGCAGCATTAAGATCTCTGTAATCCACGCAGACTCTGATTTTGCCATTCTTCTTCTTGACAGGAACAACGTTCGCCAGCCATTGTGAATATTGTGCTGGCCTGACAATGCCTGCATCGAGCATGCTCAGAATCTCCTTCTTAACCGCCAAGACAGTTTCAGCATTCATCCGCCTTTGCGCTTGCTTGACTGGTCTGAATCCTTCTTTGATAGGCAGCCGGTGGCAGACCAATTCTTTTGATAGTCCTGGCATATCTTGATACTTCTCGGCAAAGCAATCTTTAAATTCTTGCAGCAACTCAATTAGTTGCTGCCTCAGTTCTAGTTCTAAGTACTTACTAATTTCAACCTCCATGGGTTCGTCAGTGGTACTGAGATTAACTTTCTCCACTAGATCATCTACTTTAGGTGGAGTATCATCTAAGGCCGCCGGGGCTGGTTGTATAGCCTCCGCCTCGTCTATAATCGTTGTTTCGTCTTCATCGATACACTCAACTAGAGCGACCGCCTCCCAAGTCAATTGCTCCTCTCGAAAAATAGCAAAACGCTGTATCATAGAAGCAAGGGCCTTTGTTTTCTCAACTGTGAGGCTGTCACTCATTGACATTATCTGTTAAGAAGTCGATGGAGGTGGGCCTGAAACCGTCTGATTTGGCTTGTGTCAAACCCCATCGAGCTAGATCATTCGAGGTCACACCAATTGGATGTCCTGTGTTGTCCGCACCCTCAATCCTGAGAGGTTTAATAGAACTGTAATAGTAGTCTGCCTCAAGCGAACAGGCTGCTATTGTGTAAGGGGGGTCATCCGCCTTGATCAATACCGGTTTTTCGACCACTGGATCCCACATGATCATCTCTTGATGTAATGATGATGGGACAGAAAGTGTCCTGTGAATCCAATCCCTCCCCAAGATCATGCTATATGGGGCATTGGCGGTTTCCGTGACAATGAACCCTTGAAAAGCATCAGAGGGCCCAAGTTTTACTTTGAGCATTAAGATACCATTGGTTGGCGTGACTGCATCAGCGAAACCTCTAACCTTCATAGGGGTACCTATAATCTTCTCTTCGGGAATTTGGAGCTTCTCCATCGTGCTAAGTGTGATAACGCTCATCGCGGCTCCTGTGTCGATGAGAATTTTGTTAACTTTGAGGCACGCCACCTCCGCGGATACATAAAGCGGCTTGAGGTGCTGAGACATGTCGAATGTAGGCTTTGGGAACGCCACATTTAGCTGTGAAGGCTAAACCAACTTCTTTTTGTTGGTGGATTGAGACCTTTCTCTTTCCGCGCTTGCCAATGCCTCAGCTTGAGACTCTTGTATAAGGTAAACTTGTCTGTCATTCCCCTCCTCTTGGATAAATATAGAAGTAGGAATAGGTGTTGGTAAGGCATATTCAAAAGATAAAATATATGTCATGTGACAATCCAACACCTCTGGATCTAATGAAACCATGTTGCAATCCATGATAGCGTCATCCTCGTCCATCGGCTCTTCATCTTCCTCCTGCATCTCATCATCAGCTTCTGGGAGATCTTCGTCCACTTCTGGGAGATCTTCGTCCGCTTCTATGTTTGGAGGCAGGGATCTAGGCTCACTCTCAGCTTTTCTCGAAGGTGGATCCGTACCTAGCTTTTGTGCTACGTACTGAGGCAAGGACATGCCAGGAGGAATACCCGATGATTTTGAACGAGCCAAAATCATAATAGGCTTGGTTGGTTCTGCCTTCGCGAACCTGGATTCCTTGGCAATTGCTTGCCCCTCAGGAACCCTTGTAATCCTGGTAGCTTGAATAACACTCGCCTCCTTCGATTTCCACTTTAGGATATTGGCGTTCTTCTTTCCTTCAACCTCTAGGATCTTCTCTCTAGATTGAGGATCTGCTTTATCAGATGCTACGGACCTAATATGATGTCTCTCTGGGGAGTAGCCCAGTTTCCTCCTTGGTGAATTCCTAGGTGCACCTATTGCCTGATCTGGCTCTGAAAGCCTCTCCTGTGCACTTCTTCTATGAGGTGGTGAAACGTGACCATGTCGTGCTCAGCGAGTATCAACATATATCTTGGCCCTGTACCGCTTATAAGTATCCCGTATGTGTCTAATCGGGACCGAAAGCTCTAATGGGATCAACTCCCCTGTGGCCAAAGCATCCAGGGTTCTTTTTGCTTTGCCATACCGCTTCTGCATATTCCTAGTTGGATTAGGAGGTACCTCCACAACCTTACCATTTTGCTGTTGATACCACCTATCAGTCTTGAGCTCTGAACTTGATGTCGGTGGAATGTATGGCTTATCTGTAACCTCAGGATCTGTTACTTTGGAAGGACCATAAACCGGTACAGACTTGACCCCACTAGGTCCTGGATCTAGCTGAGACCTCAGCTTGCTAGCATAGGTTTCACGTTCATAAGGGTGATATTTCGCCCGTTTGTAAGCGTCAGGCCTGGATCGTTCAGGAACTGGATGAGTGAGCTTGGCCTTTTCTAAGGCCTTCTGCTCTGCCTCCTTAAGTGCCATCTGCAACTCTTCATGTGTGATAGGCAGGTGATAGCCTACCTTACAATTAAGGCATAGCTTAGAACGTGGTACCAACACCATCTCCTCCGTTTCTGGCATATGCCCATTGTCACAAGTTGGCTGCTCTGCTTCTTTATTTCTGTCGATGGCGCTTATCCAAAACTCAGGTATGGCAACCACCATTTCTCCAGCAAATCTCAAAGTTCCATCATTCAACCATTCTTGAAGCTGGTCCATTAATGCCACACACCCGAAGGTACAATGGTCGCTAGAATGATGAAATGCACAGTATGATTTGCCCGACCCTACCTCCTTTTGTGGTAGGCGAGCGGTAGCTAGCTTGACTATCCCTTCTTGGATCAAGAGTTCCCAAATCTTCGGGGCCCTATTTGCATCATATGTGTAATGTGCAAACTTGGAAACGCACTCGCTAGGTCAACACTGTTGATATGGATTGGAAACAAAATCTATCGTGTTCACCTGGTGGAACGGCTTAGATTCTGTCCAAGTAGGTACCTTGGGAGCGTCTACCTTCATGACATTATCATTAATCCATATTTGGATCTGATCCTTGAGCTTGACACAATCTTTGGTATAGTGGTTAGTCATGTTATGGAAGCTGCAATACTTCTTACCCGCCATGTAATCTGACTTGAGAATGAAACCTCCATCATGTTTAAGCCGGCCTAAGTTGAATAGCTCTTGCAAGATCTCTGGAGCCTTGTGCGCGTTATAAGTATATGTCTCGAAGGCAGACTTAGTCGGCACCGAGGTCGTAATCTTGATCGGCTCCTTGGCCATTCTCAAATTCTTGGATTGTAGTTGCTGGCGACCAACCACTTCTACAACCGCGATTCCTCCATCATTTTCCTTCTCAACCCAAGTGAGGTTTGGAGATGACTCGGCATGTACGGTTGCCACCGTCTTTGAGCCAGAAGGGACACCTGTTTTAGGCTTCAGAGAGCCAGGATAATAAGACATAAGGACGTCTTTCTTCCTTTCACTCTTCTCCTTCATTCGATCAACCCAATGTTGCTGATTGGCCAACCTATTGGTCAGATCAGCCATGTTGGCAACATAAACCTGCTGAAAACCAGCCTGGACTTCCTCCTCTAACCCGGCAATAGCTAAGTCCACTATAGTATCTTCTGGGAGCTTTTCTTTGCATTTGGTTACCTGCAGCTTGAAGCGCTTTAGAAAATCCATGGCTGACTCGTCGGGTTGTTGTTCTGTTTCTGCCAAGATCTTCACAGTGACCCTGGCCTCAACAACCCCAAACATAGTATTAAACAGGATTTCCATAGTCCTCCAATCTGGAACCGAACCTGGCGCTAAATCCTTATACCATGCTAATGCCGACCCTGTTAACAATGTACCAAACACTCGCAACTTGAGTATGGGGTTGTTCGCATAGGGACCACACTCGTTGTTAAAGCGAGTAATATGAGTCTCAGCATCTTCTGAGGAATCCCCAGAGAATTGGGTGAACTGTACGTACTTGAAGTTCTGCGGCCATGGAAGCGCATTCACCTCTGAGGGAAACAGATTGGCATAAGTTCGGTTAGTGTCTGGCAAGCCCTGTATAACCCTCATCTTTTCTTCAAACAGCCTATTCACCTCATCAACAGTCAGAACCAGACCTTCCTCCTTTTCTGGCTCGTCGGTTTCTTCGTCATCAGATGGAGGGACAATAAACTTTCCTCCACCTCCTCTTCTTCGTTTCGTAGTTTCAGAAGAATCCAAATTCTGAGTTGCGCGAGACTGATTAAGTGGCTGTGCCGTGCTGGAAGAGCCCCTTCCTTGCTTTTTCTCGATCACCATTGGGTGAATCGGTTCCTCCGTCTTCGGAAACTCAAATTCCGACCTCTGCATGAACAATAATGAAAGTTGTTCAATAGTGGCCGAGGTTTTTGTTACCTGATCCTACTGAGCCTTCACTTTCTCGTTGAAGTCCTTAGCATGGGCAGCCATCCGGTTGGCGATGTTTTCCTGCTGTCTCGCCAACCACTTCATGTTGGCTGAACTCTCAATCTGTTATGTCCTTAGCTCATTTAAATGAGCTTCAATTCTCAGAAGAACGTCATCGGTTCTTGCTGACTTTGCCAACACCATATTTAAAGATTCCATTACTTCTTCGGGAGATGGAACAGTAAGAATGGCATTGTTATCCTTCTCAGAAACCTCTAAAGGTTCTGAGGCATCAGCTGTATTCTTAGTCAGAATGCTGGTAGGTTCATCTTGGCTATCAGCAGCCACTGATATTTCAGGAACCCCTTTGCCAACATTGGCGACCCCGGAAAGATCCTCAATGTTGGCAACCACACCTCCATACTTGAGGCCTACTTCAGTCTCTGATAAACCTCTACACTCAGAAGAGTTGTGCTTAGCGAACAACATGTGTTCTGGTTTAATGCAAGGAGGCATGATTCGTCGATAAGGATTAGATCCCGCAATCTTGACACTGGTCCCACTGGGCGTGCCAAGATGTTCGTGGCGGATTTAGTATCCGGCGAACGGTCAATACGTGGGGTGGCGGACGTCAATTTCAGTCCTGTTGTGATGTGTGCGAGCGTGCCAGTACCTTTGAGTTAGGTACAACTTCGATGCGAACGACCTCTGGCGAGCGTACTTCTGGCGAGCGTACTTCTGGCTAGCGTGTCTGTCTGCTCCCAATTCCTGACTTCCTGACCAAGCGACTGTTATGCGGGCGTTGACAAGGCCTGCGTAAGAGGCTCGAACAAGACCTAACAAAAGTATATTAGGATTTTCTTCCAACCTATTGCAGGTTGAGTAATCTTACTTCGATCCTGTGATGCAAACCAGAGTAATAATTCAAGATCGCAGGTTCCAACCTATAGCAGATTGGTTCAAGTTTTGTTACCGGAGTAACGACTCGATTTGCTACTGGCGTAGCGACTGACGTTGGGTGCTGTTTCTGCCTAAACCCGGGGGTCTCGGTAGATACTTGATGAATCCAACTCGATCTCCTGCAATCCTGCTTACTAAGGGGAATACCGGGCGGGCCGGCCTTCACCTCTCCGATGCCTAAGTTAGTATAGTTGGAATATATATAACCTGGGCACGTATGTAAGCAGGGAGAGAGACAAGTTACCTATTTATGGTGGTAGTTGAGGCCCATATATAGGTGGTTGAGGGTGAGGGCTGGCCTTACCCTTCGATGTGGGACTGGTTCCCTTCTGTTTGGATATTCTGGTGCCCTCTTTGGCAGGCAGGCGCCCCCGATCCCAGGACCCTTGGAGGCAGGATAGACCGCTGGGCCCCGAGGCCTGGTGCTGGTGATCCGATCCTGGGTCCTGGGCCGGGCCCTGGTGTACTTGCCGCGGGTCTGTGGGCTTGCTGTAGCCCCTCTACGGCTACTGTCAACAAGTCCCCCAAGTTCCCGGTCAAGTGCAATCTTGAATGGGGACTTATCTGTCTTGCTCTTGTCCCGCAGACCCGCGGGGTTACCAACCTACAGGTCCCCAGTCCCCCAAGTCCGCGTTAAAGATTGGGCGTGACCGAGGTGAGTACCTGTTACCGATGGCAAGAAATAATTTATAAGCATGTTTGGTAATGTAAAACAGGATTGTGCTCGAGTGCTAGAGCATGGAACGGGGTGAAAAACCCGAAGAGTGCATGAGATGATGCCATGCGATAGATGGTGCATGGAATGATGATGATGAGGCGTTGAAATCCGCCATGCAAGAGATTAATGCACGGAATTCTGATTGGGTCTGCTGCCCTTCGGAGCTCACTGATCCCGAACTGGGCATCCTGCCAAATCAGAACGGAGCGGTGCAAACTGGGCCAGAACTGGTTGTTCTGCCAAATCAGAACGGAGCGGTGCCAACTGGGCCAGAACCGGGCGTTCTGCCAAACTAGAACGGAGCGGTGCCAACTGGGCCAGAACCGGGCGTTCTGCCAAACTAGAACGGAGTGGTGCCAACTGGGCCAGAACCGGGCGTTCTGCCAAACTAGAACGGAGCGGTGCAAACATTTGCTAGTTCTTCTCACCTTTGTGTTTGAATAAGCGATGAGGTAAATGTGCAGGTTTGTTAGCCTGCGGGGAGATTTGTTCTGTGTTAGAGATACAATCTGCCCGGTGGGATGGTGTAGAGATAACGAGTCTCCCCCATGTGTTCCCAAAGGTATCGCAGTTCAGTGCGATGCAGGGTTTTTATCCTGCTGGACAGTATCGCGGTTCAATGCGACGCAGGGTTTTTATCCTGCTGGACAAGAGTACATGTGTTAGGTGTAAACTCGCCCGGTTTGTAAAGCCCATGCGTTTGCCATGGAGGCGGGCGGACACGACGGGCGACATGCCTATCGAAACGAGTCCCCCTGTGAAAAAGCCATGGGTCCGGGTGATTATGTTTCCGGAAAGTACTTTCAACCTGGTGGGACATGACGGAACCGATGGGGTGGACCTCGCCCGGGCGTTCTGCCATATCGGTGCGAGGTGGAGTTCGTGGGGGCTCGACGGGCGTTCTGCCAAATCGAAACGAGTCCCGGATTGAACTTGCAGACCGGACCTCGATCGGGCGTCCTGCCATATCGAAACGAGGTCGTTTGGTGCAAATATGGGGAAGATGCCATGGAGCCGGTTGAATGATCATAACCGCGGACTGCCATGGTACCGGGCGGGACTTGCGCGGGCGACATGCCATATCGAAACGAGGTCCTGCTCAAACCCGGATAGATGCTCTTGAAGCGGTTGGATCAGCATAACCGGTGAGAGGTCTTCCAAGCGGTTGAATTGTAATGATGATGGCGTGCAACCGTGGAATCTGGGGAAGCGTAGGGGAGCGTGACTCCCTGGTTCCTGCTCCTACCTTCCTGTCGCCAGCGTGTGGGACAGGTGGCTGACATGCATTTAAGGAGGGAGTCCATCAGTCCGTCAGTTATGATGGCGTGGGCAGTTTTACCAACGCTGGGACACGTGCCATCAGGAACGGTTTTGTGATGGAGGGCACTGGATTCACAGGCGTTTGAGTTGCTCTGATTGCGTTTTTTGGAGGGATTTCTAAATGCCTAGGGCACCGGTCCCCTCTATAAATAGGTCTCTTCTGCTCTTCTTTCCACTTTTGCTTCTTGCACTTTTAAGAGAGACTGAGAGAAAAAGGAGGTGGTCCGGCGAAAAAAACCCTAAGTTCCTTGCCCCAAGAGATCCGTTGTTTGAAGCGCTCCCAAGCCTCCTTTTACCATTGCTCGTTGCTTTCGCAGGGCGGATTGTCCTCGGCTGGAGCATACTAATCGGTAAGTTGTGTTCTTTGCCCCGGTGTTTTCTTGCTTTTTGATTTGTTGTTTTGCGGCGGGGGGGGGGGGGGGAGGGATCTGTGTCGCTGACTGGGTTGCTCAGCGGCAAACTTTTGGGGAGAGGCCGTTGAAGGTGGTGTTGTAGTCTGTTGCTGACGAGCGTTAGGGTTTTGCTTTTCTGCCCCTAGATTAAGAAGATGTACACCTCGAGCTCGGAGGAGGCTTCTGAATCTGCCGCAAGAGGTCCTGTGGTGGATGATGTGGAGAGGATGCAGGACTGGCTCGATTCTGAAGCCCCGGAGCAAGAAGCCGCGGACCGCTCCGGGAGCGGTGGCCTCGTCCACGTCCTCAGATTCCGGGTCAGATTCCTCGGAAGCTGAGATACCGCACGGGGTGTGCGCATGGCCGGTGCGCGCGCTGAAAGCTACACGCTTGGTAGGGGAAGAACTGCCGTGGTGTGCGACGAACCGGAGGAGAGCATGACTCCCGCGGAGATTGCCGCGTTCCGGGAAACGTGGGGTATCCCGGACGATATTTTTTTGCGTCCATTGAACCCTGGAGAGTCGGCCTGTAACCCGGAGGAGGGTTGGGTTGCCGTGCATCCGGACCAATTCCGGCACGGGATGTCGCTACCGCTGCCTGACTTTGTGCAGTATATACTGAGTGCCCTGCCAGCGTCGCCCGCGCAGCTGCCCGGTCTCCAATGGAGGCGGCTACTAAGCCTAGGCTGCCTATACGACTTGTCCGGAATGAGTATGCCTACGATCAATGAATTCCGGGCGCTGTATAGGTTGTCCTACTCGAGGAAGGCGGGGTCCAAAGCTTGCTTATCCTTCAACTCCCGCAACAATCAAGCGGTTATCACCACTATGCCTTCATGGGTAGACAACAGCTGGAGAAAGAAGGTGGTGATGGCTGGCGGGGTTTTGGCAGGTGAAGAGGAGGATGTACCGGGTGCCTGGCGCCTTCCAGCCCATAGGCGACCAGTCGTTCCAGCTGTCCGAGTTGGAGCAGGAGAGGGTCTTGACTATTCTCGACTGCTGGGACCACCTGGAGCGAAGTTCGTACAAATTTCATCCGGCGAGAAGTGCTGGAACACTGTGGGCTTGGGCGGGATCCCGGTGGGTAACAAACCCTAGCGATGGACTTGTGCTAGGTTTTGCTTAACAATTTAACGTTTTCCTTGTCCTGCAGGTGCGTCAACCCGGGCGGTGATCAAGCCCGAAAACACTCTTTCGATGGACGGGGAAGATCTCCTGAGGCAGCTTACGGAGAAGGGTGCGAGCGTCGCCCGGTCCTCGGTGGAAGCGGACGGGCGGGTTACGTTGCATGCGGAGCCCCAGGCCCGGGATATGTGGATGAATCGTCCTACCTGCCGGAGCGGGTGAAGACCCATCACTCTGCGGCGGGCAGCGGTGCCTGCGGGAAGGGCAAGAGCACCGGTGGGACCGGTGCGGGTTCCAGGGGGAGAAAACAGGGTCCCCAACCGTGCGGCGAGCCTGAGTATCGCTGCTTTTGTTCCTCGTGCAAGCGCACGTGCCGCAGCTCCCGAAGGGCGGGGAGAGAAGCGGAAAGGGCCGGACGGTCCGTCCCCTTTGCTGGTGACGCTAACCGGCGGGTCATCCCGGTGAGGTCCTGGCGAAGCGGGTCAGGACAACCAGCAGCGTAACATCCAATGCTGGGGGAGGGATCCGGAGCTGACCGACAGAGCAGTCCTGCGCCTGCGGAGGCGGCGAGGGGAAGTCCGGACAATGCTCTCGTTCGGCAGATGATGGCGGACCTGGCCAGCTTCGGCCTGGACAAGCCCGGGGTTGATGGCGTGCTGGCGGGGTGGCAACCGGCCAAAATGCAAGGAATCCGTCTTCCGGGTAAGTACCGCATGGTACCACCGTACTGCTTATATCCTGCCTTCTTTCTTTGCCACTTGACTGCCTTTGTTGCCCTGCAGCTGCTCTACCACCTGTACCAGCCGGATGCGAGCGAGGAGCTCCCGGTGCTGAAGAGGCAGATAACTGCGCTATCCAAGTCTCAGAAGCTTCTGGAGGTGGAGAAGTCCCGCTCGGATCGGGAGAAGGCCAGGGCGGAGGAGAGGGCCAAGAAGATGGAGGAAAAGGCCAGGAAGATGGAGGAGAAGGCCCGGGATATGGAGGAGCAGAACCGGAGCATGGAGAGGGAGCGGGAGCGGGCTGACGCTGAGAGGGCCGAGCTGGAAGCCAAGATAGACGAGCTCCAGGCACGTGCCACCGCTGCTGCTGCTGGTGGAGATGACCCGGGACAGTTCGACCGGTTCGTTCTTCAATACGAGGAGAGCGATCGGTTCCTGGACTGCCTGGAGAAGGCCCGGGAAGAGGGCATCTCGGATGCCTACACGGAATGGGCGGCGAAGGGGTGGTTAAATACTTCCCTGATGCCAGGTACCTCTGCCGAAGGAAATGCTCCTGTGGAGCCGGTCGTCCAGCAGCTGGCGGTGGAGGAACAACCAGGAGCAGAGCGTCGCTCGCACTTGGATTCTTTTACCAACAGTGCCGAACCTGCCGGAGCTGAGGTCGACGACGAAGCTATCGCTGGAGATGCGGCTCCTTAGGATGTTTTTTCTTGTTCTTGCTTGTAAAAGACTCTTCGGAGCGGTTACTGCTTGAATACTTATAATTAATTATGAATATATATCTGAGCTTGCGGGGCCAGAGTTTTTCAAAAGTAGTTTGCATATACTTGGTCTTTACAATCGGTTGAACCGGCGATATGCCAAACTAACCGCCTGGACCCAGCAGGTTTACCAAGCCGGGTTACTATCCCGGTCGGGGTCTGCTCTTCTCTCCCCTACATATCTCTGTAGCTGGCCGCTATCAATCAAGCCCTGCACTGCAGTTTTGAGGGCGAAGCACTGGTTCGTCCGATGAGTTGCCTCGTCGTGGTATGAGCAGTACTTGCCTGTCTGCGCCGTCGTAAGCTTCCCCTTGGGGTACCTTCTCTGGGGCGGTGGGGCAATGACGTCCGCATTCTCCAGCAGGATGTCCTCATAGGATGCGGTGAGAGTGGAGAAGACTTCTTGATTAGCCGGGGGTGCTGGCATAATTGCCAGGGGGCGCTCTTGGTGGTACGGTGCAGGTTTGTTCTCGTTCCGAGACTGGGGCCTGTCAGAGAAGGGCCTCTGCTGCCGCTGCGGCCAGGTCTTGCCGTTGTTGTTGTTGTTCCGGCTGGGTCGGCGGCTCCCGTGCTCGGCTCGCTGGCCGGGTTTGCTCTCTTGACTGCGCGGGGGATCCTCCCCCCGGGGATGGTCCAAAGACTGCTCATCCCGCTTCCTCTTCAGCAGGTGGTTCCCGTAGGTCTCATGATCAGCCTGGGCATGCCGGATGGCCATAGCCATCAACTCGTCGTAGCCCTGAGGGAGTTCTACCCTGACGGCGTAGGAAAACTGCCCTGCCCGAAGCCCCTGCTTGAATGCCATCTCGGCGATGCCCTTGTCCAAGTTCCGGACCCCGGCCGTGGCCGTCTGCCACCGGTTGACAAAGGTTCTCAACTCTTCCCCGGGGGCCTGGATGCAGTTGAAGAGGACGGTGGACGTCCGTGCTCCCTCGACTCCGAGGATGAAGCGGCCTACGAACCGGTCAGCCAGCTGTTCGAATGCCTCGATCGAATTCGCAGGAAGCTCGTAGAACCAACTGAGCGCTTCTCCGGACAGGGTCTCCTGGAAGATGTTGCAGCAGATTGCATCGGAGTAACCCTTGGCGCAGGTCTGGGATCGGAAGCTGTCCAGATGTTGATACGGGCAACCGGACCCGGAATAGGTGAGCTTGAGGGACTTCTGGTTGCCAGATCTCCCCGACTCTATGACTCGGTGTGAAAAGGGGCCCATGCGCTCGTTGAACCGGGCGCCTTCCAATGGCCGGGCTGCTCTCCTCTCGTTTGCCTCCATCTGGGCCTTCAGGTCCGACACGGTGTTGGCTAGCAGTTGCAGCGCCCGGGCGGTTGGAGTATCCACTTCACCCATGGACGAAGCGTGCGGCTGGTGGGAGGCGGGCGTGCTCTTCGGCAGGTCCTCGCCGGCTTGTAACTTCTCTCGCACAGGCTCGCTGGGCCGGGCGCCCGAAGATTGCCCTGCCTCTAGCTGCCGGGGTTGAACTAGCAGGGGTGCGGCTTGTGCCTCGGCCATGGCAGCACTGCGCTGCTGCCCCCTCTCTAGGGCGGCTACCAGGGCGGCGTTTACTGCCTCCATCTCTTCGTATCGGGCCTGGGACTTGGCTCGGTCCCGGTCGTTCTCCTCTCTGAGACGACTAACTTCTGCGGCCATCGCCCGTACCTTTCCCGCCATGCCGTCATGGTCGGGGCTGTACGTGGGGTCTTGATCCTGGCTCTCAGACTGTTCACTCGGATCATCCGAGAACGTCAGGGATAGGCCACGAAGCACCGGGCTGCCTTCGTCCTCTATCGGGTCTTTCCCGTGCGAGCTCTCGTGACGGGGCTCCGGATCACCGGAGGGTCCTCCATGGCTCCTTCCCAAATCGCTGCCCTGCTCGCCACGCAGCTCCCGCGTGACGACAGGGGTGGAGGCGAGCGTTTGCACAGTTGCAACACGCCCCTCCTCAGTAGTTCCTTTCTCTCGACTCATTCCCACAATCTCAGCCAGCGGTGTTGCTTGCACGGCTTCTTGTTCAGAGTTCCCACAGACGGCGCCAATTGTTTCTGCCTAAACCCGGGGGTCTCGGTAGATACTTGATGAATCCAACTCGATCTCCTGCAATCCTGCTTACTAAGGGGAATACCGGGCGGGCCGGCCTTCACCTCTCCGATGCCTAAGTTAGTATAGTTGGAATATATATAACCTGGGCACGTATGTAAGCAGGGAGAGAGACAAGTTACCTATTTATGGTGGTAGTTGAGGCCCATATATAGGTGGTTGAGGGTGAGGGCTGGCCTTACCCTTCGATGTGGGACTGGTTCCCTTCTGTTTGGATATTTTGGTGCCCTCTTTGGCAGGCAGGCGCCCCCGATCCCAGGACCCTTGGAGGCAGGATAGACCGCTGGGCCCCGAGACCTGGTGCTGGTGATCCGATCCTGGGTCCTGGGCCGGGCCCTGGTGTACTTGCCGCGGGTCTGTGGGCTTGTTGTAGCCCCTCTACGGCTACTGTCAACAGGTGCTTCAGCGAACGCGGACACGAGGCGAGCGTGCGACTCTGTACGTATGGCGGCGAGGTGCAGCTCTGTACGTATGGTGGCAGGTTGCGGCTACGATGTTCGGTATGCTGGAAACGATAGGTCTCAGCGATTCTCGACACTAATGCAAGGCATACTTCGACAACCGTGCAAGGATACAGCGACCGGTGCAGGCGTAAGGTTGCAGCGAGGTTGGATGGTGGTTGTTTGCGGTTTGTGGAGGCAGTGCGCGTAAGATGCTCCAGGGAGACTTTGCAAGGTTTGCGATGAGCAAAAGCTTGTGTGTTTGTTTGATGGTTGGGAACTTTTTTCATGTTGTTCAAGAGTTCTGTATATAGAGGATGCCAAACCGTAATACTTGCGTATCAAGTAGCATAATAGATTCGGAGATCGATCATGATTCAATTACCTTAAACCAACCCTATTATAGATTCCTAAACCCAAATCCTTTCCACGAAGGAAAAAATTAAATGTATATCAGATTACTCTTTACTGAATAACCTCATGGGTCTCGATTCACTTGGCCGGCCAAATGTCAGTTTCGGCCCAAACAACCGGTATGATAATAGTTCTCATACATCAACTATTTTTACTCATTTTAGGATTCATTTTATAATTTTAAGGTAATTTATTAATGCATATAATATTGTAGAATCTCTCAAGTGTTATGACATTCTGAGTGTTGATCGTACAAGTAAAACTTTACTTCTATCAGTTGCATGATTTCTATTGAAGCTCAGTATTCATTACGGTCCACCCTACAAGTGATAAGAACTTGAAAACATATATGCTCACATACCAATTTCGCAATTCGCAATCTTGATATTATAGTTTTCTCGTGTAGTTTAGTTGACCAATTAAATTTCCCATGTGTAACCAATGAAAGGAAAATACAAAGAAGTAAACCCTCTATTGTGTTCTTGTGTATAGAATTCTTCCAACGATACACATGCGTAAACCATAGAATAGGTAGCCTTTGATTGTGGCTTGTTTACAACTATGTCAACTCTTCAAATTCTTGGATATTCTATGCTTCAAACTTCTCCGATCAGTGTCATTTGCTATTGAAAAAAGGTGTTGAATCTTTTTGGCCAGAAGCTTCCTTATTCGTGTCTTTGTGATCCAAATGGAATCGCTTTCGAGCTCAAAAACAGAGCATAAAGTGTGGAAATATACGGGAAATGCAACAATGCATATCAGTTACAGCCTCAGAGGCTCTCCATACATATTGACGTACAGGGTGATCTTCTTATATTCGAAATTCAATCTCAAAACTCATTCGATGACTTCCAGTATTGGTTTATGGATATTACTCTTTCAAAAACTGATTGATTGGTTGTGCATGGGACTCGTTTTGGCACAGACCTGCGCTGACCTTATGAGATTGGCACAGACATGGTGGAATACAAGTCTACATTGATAGGTGCATACGTAGTGTTCAACGATCGGTTTAACAAATGCCAAAATGCGGCATTTGAATGAGAACATGCATGTCTATGCCGTCATTTGGTCGACCTATTTAATTATATTGTATGATCATCATCAATCTGATTATATTGATCGTTTAGTAGTAGTAGAATATTAGTTCAATGTAACAATCAGCTTTATATAATAGTGAGAGACAACTCGAGAGAATGTATGTGTGAAGGGTTCTTCGCTCCTCTATTTATATATATATATATATATATATATATATATATATATATGCCCATTCCACTAAGGGATCCCTCATTTTGTCCATTTTAAGAGATCGATCATTTAACCTACTTTTTTATCACATATTAACATCTCCACCGTTAACTTTCATGTTTATATGAGTACATTATATCTGAAAAATCTGCATTCTATTTGATAATCATTAGAACATTCAAAATTGAAATTTACAAATAAAAACATGAACGGTTCAGTTTTGACAGATTTCATACATACATTGATTTCATCTAGTTAGATGTCTTAACGATCACCATTTTGGCTAACAATTTACATGAAAGATCTACACATATAAACATAGTAATTGAACGGCGGAGATGTAAAAATTCAATCAAAAAGTTGGCCTAATAATCGATCCCTTAAAATAAATAAAATGAGGGATCCCTTAGTGGAAGGGCTCTGTTCGTGGCGGATGTAGCACCAGGCGAACGGTCAACACGTGGGGTGGCGGACGTCGATTTCAGTCCTGTTGTAATGTGCGCGAGCGTGCCAGTACCTTTGAGTTAGGTACAACTTCGATGCGGACGACCTTTGGCGAGTGTATCTCTGGCGAGTGTATCTGTCTGCTCCCAATTCCTGACTTCTTGACCAAGCGACAGTTACGCGGGCGTTGACTAGGCCGGCGTAAGAGGCTCGAACAAGACCTAACAAAAGTATATTAGGATTTTCTTTCAACCTATTGCAGATTGAGTAATCTTACTTCGATCCTGTGATGCAAAGCAGAGCAATAATTCAAGACCGCGGGGAATAGTTCTCCTCCAACCTATAGCAGATTGGCTTATGTTTTGTTACCTGAGTAACGACTCGATTTGCTACTGGCATAGCGACTGACACTAGGTGCTTCAGCGAATGCAGACACGACGCAAGTTGCAGCTTTAACCAGCGCAAGTGTGCGACTCTGTACGTATGGCGCAAGTATGCTGCTTTGTACGTATGGTGCAGGTATGCAGCTCAAGTTGGTGCAAGTATGCTACGATATGCGGATGCTGGAAGCGATAGGTCTTAGCGACTCTCGACACGAATGCAAGGCACACTTCGACAACCGTGTAAGTATACAGCGACCGGTGGCGGGCGTACGGTTGCAGCTGGGTTGGATGGTGGTTGTTTGCAGTTTGTGGAGGCAGTGCACGTAAGATGCTCCAAGGAGACTTTGCAAGGTTTGCGATGCGCAAAAACTTGTGTGTTTGTTTGATGGTTGTGAACCTTTTTCACCTTGTACAAGAGCTCTTTATATAGAGAACGCAGAACCTCAATACTTGCGTATCAAGCATGATAGATTCGGAGATCAATTAGGATTCAATTACCTTAAACCACCTCCTTCTCGGATTCCCAAAGGAACCCCAATTCCTTTCTAAGAAGGAAAGATTTAATATATCAGATTATTCTTAAACAAAATAACATCTTGGGCCTCGATCTATAATCTCGGACAAATGTCAATTTAAGCCCAAACATGCCCTATATATATTAGAGAAGTGGTCGATCTCCCACGTACCTTAGAAGAGATATCTTTCTTCTAAATTATTGTACCTAAACTAGTCTAAACGACACCGAGGTTCGGCAATGAGGTTTGCCAGAAATGGCACGAGACTTGCTCAAAATTTAAGATCAGCTTCAGAAAATTTGTCACGAGACTCAGATTGTCGAATGCCTGCGAGCTTATAAAGGGGAAAATCTTAAACCAGCAGGGTCTGACTGCTCTTATGTGGTAATCGGAGGTAGAATCAAATGTTAATTGGGTTCCTACAGATTGCACACTATTCATAATATATCCGGGATAGTTGGTTATTGGCTTCCTCCCATCTAAATAATCTAAATGATTATAAAATCAAGTAAAATGCTCTACACTTTTAAAAATTGAATAGTTAAAGTACATAAGCTGATCAGAGAAGAATGGTTTATCAAATGCTAGCTAGACTGTTTAGCTATGCATTATCTCATTGTTACGTACGCCAAATTTTATCAAATTTGCCTGATCTAGATTTGAGTCAAATAAATCATCTTGAAGAAACCACAAACTATAATACATAACATTGCACGTACCTTTTTGCATTGGTTAATTAAATGAATCAATTCTTCTTAGGATTCTTTACCTAATTAAAGAATTTTTCAACTCCCAATTGGGTCAACCTCTCCAAATGCTGACAACTTGTGTATCTCCTCCCTTATTTATACATCTGAGATTCTGAGAAGCCCGAAGATATCGGCCAACGACCAAGCATAATTAAGCAAAATGGCTTTCAACTCAAGAACATGGCCACTATGCTTGGTGCTTATTTATTGTTTGATCTCTATTTCTCATGGAAGAAAAATGACTGCTCAAACTTCTTCTAGAGTAAAAGCAGTTAATCTCGGAGGCTGGCTTGTTACTGAAGGCTGGATCAAACCTTCTCTTTTCGATGGCATTCCAAACAAGGACTACTTGGTAGTTTTCATTCTCCCATGTCTTTCTGGCCTTGTTCATCATTTCATATCTTTGCTTATGGTCTGAGCTTATGTTACAGGATGGTACTGGCCTTCAGTTCAAATCAGTCACAACTGGAAAGTTTCTTTGCTCTGAGAATGGAGGAGGAAGCATCATAGTTGCAAACAGAAGCTCAGCTTCAGGCTGGGAAACATTCAAAGTAATCATTTGATGAGCTTTGATTGTCAAAATGTAATACCTTATACATGATCGTGTTGGTTTATAGCTTTTCTCTCTATTTTTCATGTTGTTGCAGTTGTGGAGGATCAATGAGACCACATTTAATTTCAGGGTCTTCAGCAAACAATTTGTGGGGATTGATGTAAAGGGAAATGGGAAAGATGTGGTGGCTGTTGCTAGCGCGCCGGGTGTATCAGAAACATTCGAAATCATAAGAAAACCCGATGATTCAAGCCGGGTACGGATCAAAGCAAGCAATGGATTCTTCTTGCAGGCGAAGACAGAGGATTTGGTCACAGCTGATTATGTAGAGAGTAGTACAGGATGGGGAGACAGTGATCCTTCTGTTTTTTTGATTACCATTTCTGGAAGAATGCAGGGGGAGTTTCAAGTAACAAATGGCTATGGTAAATTGGCTCCTAAAGTTATGAAGGTAAGAACTATAATCACGCTTCCAAAAGTTTGATAACATTTTATCCATAATGTACTTCTGTCGAAAAATAATCTTGAATGCTATGTGTCGCACCATGAATTAAAAAATTTGATGGATCAAGATAACTAGTGTCATTCTATGTTGGGAATAGTTAAAATTGACAGTCGGACAACATAACGTCTCATCATTTGTCATATATCTGACTTATTTTAATTGTTTTTTTGGTTGGTGGAATATCTGCATATCAGGAGCACTGGAGCACATTCATTGTTGAGAAAGACTTCGACTTCATATCAAAAAATGGATTAAACGCAGTGAGAATACCAGTTGGCTGGTGGATATCAAGTGACCCAAACCCTCCACACCCTTATGTTGGGGGTTCCTTGAAAGCTTTGGACAATGCCTTTCTGTGGTCAAAGTATGTATCTTGATGAACTTTGTTTCAACTACCTGGCCAAGTTATGTCTGGAAATCAGTAGTGGTTGAGTTTGGACCTAATCAAAATCCAACTTAAATATGATATATAGGCTGGGCCATGTCTGAAAGAAGACGATCAACAAATTAGCAGTGATTTTGATAAGCGTGATAGAAATATATGGCTGATATAATTTATACATATATGCTGTTGTCTTGGCAGGAAATATGGATTGAAGGTAATAATTGACCTGCATGCAGCACCAGGATCTCAAAACGGTTTTGAACACAGTGCTTCAAGAGATGGATCTCAGGAATGGGGCCAAACTGATGCCAACATACAGCAGACAGTTGATGTCATCGAATTCTTGACTGCAAGGTAAACAATTTGAATGTGTGCCAAATTCTATTATGTATATGAACTATTTTGAAGGCCAACATGGCCATACAATTTGACTTTATGGTTGTATATAGTGTTATTCTCAACATGAAGGGGTACACAACTGCAGGTATGCAAAGAATCCAAGCCTATACGCAGTTGAGCTCATCAACGAGCCATTCTCCCCAGGAACGTCTTTGCAGAACGTGACCACATACTACAAGGCTGGTTATGCTGCAGTTCGCAAGCACTCTTCCACAGCGTTCGTGGTGTTCTCAAACAGACTAGGACCAATGGAACCAACTGAGCTTTTCCCTGTAGCCAGTGGCTTGAAGAGAGTCGTCATCGATGTCCATTACTATAACCTTTTTGTGAGTGCGTTTGACAATTTGAGTGTCCAACAGAATATCGACTTCATCAACACTAATCGGACTGCGGATTTGAACACTGTTACCACTTCCAATGGCCCTCTCACTTTTGTTGGTATGCGATCCTGATCCCACTTTGTTTATCTATGATTTGTTCTTGGCAACTTCATCTACGTACATTGACGTCCATTTCTACTTTAGTTTGATTAGTGGTTCTAGCTACGTTTGAGAGAGTAATTAGGTACGCGGAAAGATAAAGATTAAGGTGAGATTTTTCTTCGAATTACCTTAAAGGGACTTAGACATGAATAACAGAACAAGCAAAAGCAAGTCCGGGTATATATGGAACTTTTTTCATCTCTCGCCCCTAACAAAAAGGTTGTAGACGAGAGAGAAAGAGAGTCAAGCGGTCGTTTCATCGAGAGAGATACGACAACAAAGAGGAGAACCCGTCTAGATGCTTGCCTAGCTCCCGCCTAACCTGCCTAGCACCTTGTAAATACCGTCTAGTTGTTAAACGACGACAAGCGTGGCCTGTGGATCACCATTGTACCAATATTGTCTCAACTTAACCACCTTTAAGGTGTTTAGTTTTAATCACAAAATGTCATTGGGTATTATCCACCCACTTATAAGTTGTATTTTATTTGTCACTTTTCTTATGTGTAATCTCTCCTCTTCAACACTAGTGTCCGCCTAGCACCATGTAATGCCCGCTTAGTATCCGCCCAACACCCGATTAGTGTCTGCTTAGCATCTGCCTAGCCCGCTTAGTGTCCACCTAGCACCTTGTAATTCCGGTCTAATTCCGCCTAGAGCCCGCCTAGGGCCGTCTAGCACCCGCCTAGCCCGCCTAATTCATCTATTATCTTCAAATGAATATTCCTTTTAGGTTATAGGGTATTATGTTGTTGTATCTGTTTTTATGTATTGGATGAAAGTACATGAGCAAAAGCGTTTGCTTGATGTAGAAATGTAGAACTGCTGTTACATATATACAGTGCTTCCTAACGGCTTATATGGTTTTGCAGGTGAATGGGTAGCTGAATGGAATGTGAAAGATGCAACAAAGGAGGATTACCAAAGATTTGCCAAGGCTCAGTTAGAAGTTTGGGGGCGAGCAACATTTGGGTGGGCTTATTGGACTCTTAGGAACGTCAATAACCATTGGAGTCTCGAGTGGATGATAAAGAATGGTTACATAAACCTGCTAACTTAGATTCATACCCAGGAATTGTTGTCTGAAGTCATCACTAATCACAACACATTGTCTCTGTATCATGTAATACTTTGTAGCTTACAGTAGGATCGATCTTTCAATCTGTGTGACATGAGATCAGTGAAATGCCTAATACTAATATCAATAAAAGATTAATTACATTTAAATTTTGGATCGTTTTATAGATTCAAAGTGGTAAAAAACATAAAACTGAGTTGTATAGAACATAAAACTGAGTTTACATTTTACCAATATTAATAAGAACATAAAACTGAGTTGTATAGATCCAAGAAGTAGTAAAGAACATTGTGTCTGTTCGTGGCGGGTTCAGCACCCGGCGAACAGTCAGCACTGGTTTGTGGTTGCTGTGTTTCTGTGTTGTGCTTAGGCGTGCCAGCACCCTTGGAGCGGTGCCACTCGACTGCGCGCGACCCCCTGGGCGAGTCGCTTCGTCTGCTCCCAATTCGACTCTGACTTCCTGGTCAAGCGACTGTTACGCGGGCGCTGACTAAGCCGGCGTACAGGGCTCGAACAAGACCTGAATAGAACTCTCTACCAGGATTTTCTTCCCAACCCCTCGAGGATTGAGGATCTTACTCTGATCCGGAGAAGCAAAGCAGAGCTGTTCCAAGACCACGGGTGTGTCACCGGAGTGACGACTCGATTGCCACCAGGGGTAGCGGACTGACAGACTCGATTGCCACCGGGGGTGGCGGACTGACTCGATAGACTCAGCAAACGCTCGGCACAAGTACGAGAGCGGATCAATCGTAGGAGGGCGGAGGAGGGTTGCGTGAGGCTCAGCAAATGCTCTGCGCAAGTACGAGATTAGATCGATCGTAAGAGGGCGGAGGAGGGGTTGCGTGAGGCTCAGCAAATGCTCGGCGCAAGTACGAGGTTGAATCCGTCGTAGGGCGGAGGCGAGTTGCGTGAGTAGACCCAGCAAAGCGCTCGGCACAAGCACGAGATTAGATCGATCGTGGGGCGGAGGCGGGTTGCGTGAGTTGCTCCGGAGAGGCTTTGGCAAGTTAGCGTTGCGCTAGAACTTGTGGTTGTTTGTATTTGGTTGAGAACCTTTTCCTAGATGCCGGCAGATTCATATTTATACGACTCAAGGACCCCTAGGGCTGTCAACTCCAGCCCGGCGGATCCTTGAGATTCATTAGGAATGTCCTCCCCTACCCTGCTTCCCATCAAATCAGCAAAGATACTATCAGAGGTATAGTTCGGTATTGAAGCTTCGAAGTTTGGAGCAACACGTCATGACCTTGCTTGTTACGCTGCCGTTACTGTTCAAACACTCATCATTGCGCAGTATGGCCGGTTCCTCTAACAACCTCCCTAAAGCATGGTGCAGCGTGGCTTGTAGTTGTTAGTGATTGATAGCCTAGCATAGGTAGTGAAATCATTGCTATATTGCTTCTCAATCTCAACAAATATCTTCACTGATGGATTGTTACGAAACAACCCCAATCGGATTAGGAAGCAACCACGTTCTCCTTCCAACTCAACCTCTTTGGTTGAAGCGGGAAAGCACGATCTCAAAGGGTTTGACTCTGATCAAAACCCCTACTGGGCCTGGGGCGGAAGCCCAATTGAAATAAATTCCAATTGTGGCCCAAACATTGCCCCCCAGTCTCCGATATTGAGGTATAACGAAATAGAAGAGAGACTGAGCCCCCCCTTAAATAAATAACTGGATTGTTGCGCGGTTTTCTCGCCAATCACGATTTCCCCAATTCGAAACGGTAACACTGTTCACCTAAACCCTTGGTTGCTGCGAAACCCAGCGCTTCACGAACAAGAACCCCTTTCGGATTCCTATAAATCCTAACAGAGACCCTTGGTTTCTCTTTTGCACCGCCCTGCTTTCCTCTTTCCTAGCCCGAAATCAGAAGAAACCCAGATCTGAGACTGATGGCTCCCAACAAGAACTTTGATATTCGCTATCCCCTGGCGAAACAAGCCCAGACTCAACTTCTCCCCCTCATCAAATGTTCTGAAGCAGAGGAGACCGGACCCATCTTAGCCTTCCCCATGAGGAATGTGCTACCCTAGGTCCCTTCGTGGTGGCCTATCATCCTGATGATAACAACGGAGCCCATCAGATGCTCGACAGCCCGGCGCGCCCGCTGCCGGCGCTCTTCCGCTCTGAAGAACCGGCGGAGTGCCCAAATTTTCAAAAAGACGCTCACCAATGCACCGTAAACCACTCCGCCTGGCCTCTGGTTAGGCCCTACATGACCACCTGGTATGAAGAACGGCTTCCTCTCGACGGAGCAATTTGGAAGAAAGCCGGGGTCGCTGATGCGATCCAGCTTTGCTTCAGCCTCAGCCCAAAAGGAGGCAACAGGTGCGCCCTAGTTCCGCTGATCAGCCTTTGGAACCCCACGGTTAATGCCTTCGAGTTCCAATTCGGTCACAGCCTCCGTGACCCTGCTAGACCTCTATGCCGGCTTCGGGTTCCCTCTCGGCCCCAGAGCCTTCGACGAGGGCTATTACCCTGAAAGGAAATCTCCCTCTAGCGTTGTTTGGGGATTCGAGCCTAGTGGGTTCGAAAAGTGGAGGAACGAAACCTCCCAGTTGGGTGACGATAGGCTCAGCGGATAGCCTTTCTGTCCCTTTGGCTAAACAAATTCGTGTTCTGCTCCACCACCAACAAAATGACCAAGCAATACCACCGTATGGCGGAGGTGATCTATTCCGGCCAAGAAATTGGCCTTGCCCAATGCGTTTTAGCACACCTCTACCGCTGTCTGCACCAGATATCCGCCGTGCCCATGAATTGTGCACAATCTGGTCCGCTCTGGATCTTGGATATTTGGTGCCAGATGTACTTTCCCCAACTCTCTCCGGCCACGAAGAGAGCTCCTAGGCCTGACCAAGTTGTGGGGCAAGAGTATGCTGGCTGTGCCGCTGATCCCGAACTCAGCTATGCCATCTGCCTCGACATCTTTTTCAACACATCCGCTCAGGAATTTTTACAGAGGCACAGCGGCTGATCCATGTGAAGTATCCCCGCGGACTAGCCCGAGGCTTTCTCCCTAACAGTCTTCAGGTGGCTAAAGGCCGAGGGATTTTCATCCATTGCGTCTCCATGACGGACCTGCCACTCCTCTGTAGTGAGAAAGGCTATCCAAGCCATGAGCTCTACGCGCCTCACTTCTTTGCACGGCAGTTTGGTCTTATTCAAACCTTGCCCTATCCGCCGCTGAGAAGTCTGAATCTTTTCTCGGCGTGGAGGAATAGCAGAAAGTCCAAAAGGCCCTCTAATGCCAGTGACAATTCATGCCTGCAGCTTCTCATCATACATAACGAAGATTGCTACCCTCACCTGCAGATACTTCAGAGGAAGCGTTCCTCGTCCGCCGCCGCCACCAGCCGAGATCCTGCGGTAATAGAGATCTCCTCTGGTGAGTCCTCTAACCCTTTCGAAGAACCAGATCCTTCTAGTTCCGACGATGATTATCTGGACCTCTGTATTCGTGAACTTTGCGGCGATAGTCTTCCTCAACCTGTTCCCCTGCGCTGTCTTGATGCAGGTACTTCCTTCAGTCTAGCCCTCGCAGTTAGTCAGAGTTCTATCCCACCAATCTTGACCTCTCGTGCTGCTGCAGAAACTGGACCGGAGGCGGAGGAAAACCCAGATGTCACTATGACGAAGGCCCCAACCGATAGGCCTCTGCTCATGCTATGTGGCGCTCCTGGCAGTTCCTCACCTCCACATCCGCTGACCTTAGATTCGACTCGGGAGGAAGAGCACGGGGCAGAAGAGGAAGTAGAAGAAGAAGAAGAAGAGGAGGAGGAGCCGATTCAGGGCGCAGACCAACCAGCTGCTGACGAGCCATCCTCCCCTGCACTTGACCTATCTCCGGCAGAGGAAGAGGCTCTAGCTGGCGTGGAGTCTCTGGCGGGTGCTGCTCCCCAGGTTGAACGAAATCCAACCCCTGCTGACGCTCCTATTGAAGCCGATCAGCCAGCACAAGCGAGGCGGCCCGGATCTCCTCAGCCCGAAGAGACCCCGTTGACGGAGGTATATATTCCCTATGCTCTAAATTGGTACCTCCCTTGGTCTGGATTGCTTCCAATCCTTCTTGATCCTGAGCAGGTGGAAGAAGAGAGAGTGGCAACCATGAATGCCACCCCACTGGTGGTGGATGCTGCCCCCCGGGTTGAACCAACTCCAACCCCTGCCGCTGCTCCAGTTGATACAGCTCAGCAAGAAAAAGCAGGGCAGCACGGATCTCCTCTGAGTCAGCCAGAGGAAATCCCTTTTTCAGCGGCTGTTGAGGTATGTGGTGTAAAATCCACCTGAAGAGCTATTTTTCCTTAGTTAGAACCATTCCTAACCCCTTTTTATAAACAGGTGGATGATAGTGATGATGATGTGGAGACCCTCGGTTCCGCTTCACTGGCAACGGATTCTGGTCCTGTGGGACTTGTAACTGCACAAGTTTCCCTGCCGCAGACCCCAACCCCCGAAGGTCTGGTCGCGGCGTCTTCATCGAATCAGCCATCCGCGACCCCTGGCGGATCGGGCTCAGCGGTTCCGGAGCAAGTTGACTCTGCTTCCCTCTTGGCCGAAGACCCTTTCCTTTCTCCTCGAAGCCCAGAAGAGGAACCTGAAGAGGTACAGAAGGCGTGGGGATTCTTGGAATGCTTAGGAGAGAGGGACCCTGCCGATGTTCAAGTGGCGGACGAGCTCTCCTCTGCCCTTGAGATCCTCAAAGGCCACTTCCAGCAACTGCCTCCCGAGGTCCAAGCTGAAGCCAACGCTTCTCTCCTCCGGCTGCCCTCGGAGCTAAGGAGCCTGCACGAGCGTTTGCCTGTCCGGTCTACTCAACATGCTAAGCTTAAGGGAGCTGAGACTGCTCTCGCGGATGCTGCTCGTGCCTACAAAGATTTGGTTGCCCTGGCTACTAGCAACCCAGAAGCGGCTGAGATAGCTAAACTTGAAGCGCAAATTTCCCTCCTCCGCCAGAAACAAATCCAGCGCGCCAATGAAATAGCTCAACAGAAAGCCCTGGGGAGTAAGCTACGAGAGGAGCGGACGCGAGCAAAGAAGGAAACAGCGGAGTTTGATCGTGGGGTAAGCAAGACCAAGGCCACCATCAAACGGTTGGGCCTGCATCTATATGAGTTTCGGCCTTAGCCCGTAAAAACTGGCTTGATGTATTTCATTCACTGAGTTTAATGATATGAGCCCATTTACTAAGCCCTATTCAGTTTGATTCGCAAACCAAACCCTGCGCATCAGTCTTATCCATGCAGTCAGAAAACTGCAGAACTGTTTCCCATGAATTTGCATTTGAATTTTAAAAACGGGAAACTGTTTCAACCTCTAACTGCCCAATAATTGCGCAAGTTCATCTCAGCCCTTGGATTGCTTCTAAGTAAGGCTATAAAAGCAACACCCCCTGGCTAGACCCGAGAACCCCAAAAAACTGCCTTAGAATGTTATTCAGCGTTTCTTCCTTTAGGTTCTGCTACCAACCGCTATGGCTTCCTCGATCCTTACCACCCGATCTAGTCCGGATGTTCTGCTGAACACCCCAAATCATAACACCCCATGTTAAACCAATCCCGAACCATAACATCCCATGTTATGTTCCGGGCGGATGTGATTATAGATTGGTAGCTGTCGATTTGGCACCCCTCTAGCGCATCGGCCGGAAGCCCAGCATGGATGCGGTTCGGGGTACCCTCCTCTCCGGAGAGAGGAGCAATGAGCTTCAATAGGCCAGTTGTCCACCTCCTTATGAAGGATAATCGGATAACCGTGGACAACGTTGGGCTATTGAACTCATTGCATAATCGAGAGATTATAGGTAGCGGACGTCTATGTGCCCCTCTGCCTCGGCGTCAAGACAGTCTCTGCCACCCCTATCTCTACGCTTCATCCGCTGATCTCTCAGGATCTTACTCTACAACCCCTGTTCGGAACGTGTTCGGATCGAAGGAGGTAGGGAAGATCCCCCTATACCAAGATGGTATCAGAGCTAGTTGGCGGATATGTATTACTAGTTACTTGCCTTTGTAATCGCCGTGGCCGCAAAGCCCCCTTTACTTTTGTAAATAAAACAAAATTTTAGAATCAAGACTTGCATCGCACAATTCTTACCAACGGCGAAGGTTTTAGAGCACACCCCAACGCGGATGTTCCTAAAAACCCCTATTCAAAGGACGACCAGGCTTGGTCCTAAAGAGGGTTCACAAATTTCGAAAAATCCAATCGAAAAAAATCCCACGCGAAAGCTAAGTTGGATCGAAAAAAAAAAAAAAAAAAAAAATCCCACGCGAAAGCTAAGTTGGATATTGCCCTTATGTTGCCCCCTTAGTTTACTGGGCTGCGCGGATGGGCAAAGCCAGAACCAAGCCGAGTAAACTAGATAGGATTCACAAGTGGTTTCCCCCATGACGGGCTAGGTTCGACGAAAAGGTGAAAGCCCGTCCGTCGTCGAACCCCTATCCGGCCCACTAGAAATGGAAAGTAAGCCCAACGCCAGGTAGCCCTAAGCAGATGCTTGGGAAACGCAAACTGGTATAAATGCAGGATTTGACAGTTACCGAAACGGTGGGGAGAACCGAGAAGGCGCCAGTCAAACCCCATTGATCACGCATCGATTCCCAGGCGAGCAGGCGCCGAAAACGGATAGATGCATAAAGATGGGTAGATCGAAGCATTAAAGCTCGCGTAACCCCCAACCGTTGGATCCTCTCGCACATGTAGTATAAAAGGAACCCCCTGGTTGCAGCAAAAACCTCACCAGATCACCCTGCTTAGAACAAATATGGCAATCGTAGAGTGGTTAGCAAATGGCGTAGCCCTCTGGCTGCCACAAGCCTTTCCGCCAGAGAAACCACAATCCTGGTTAAATACCCCAGTAACCTCGGTCACCCAGCGTTAAGTAAATCCTAACCCCGGTCACCTAGCGTTAGGCGGCCTGAAGCCGTGCTTCCTGGTGTTTAGACAACACCCGGCCAGTCTAACGCTAGTGACCCGGTTAGGTGCTTGGATGAATGTCATTGACACGGCCGATGACCTTCATCCCGAGCAATCCATCCACACGTTCCCTCAGCGGAACTGTGTGGTTTTCCTCAAGCGCCGCCACTGCATCCTCATCTTTCCCTTTTTTCCAACTCCTTTTCCCTTTCTGGAATTAGCAGAGCTCCGAAGAAGAAGAGGATTTGGGCAAGAGGATCAAGCAGCAGCACGAGGAATCCGCCAGTCCCCCAAGACTAAGAGAGACGTAGGATGGTATCAGAGCTAGCTAGTAGCTCTCGTTGTATTTTCTTTTCCTTGTAATGCCCTTGGCCGCAAAGCCTGCGTATAGATAAAGCAATTTGCAATTTTCGTACTTATCATTCGCCAAGATATGAATTGGATTGATAATGAAAAATATAAGGACATCAACACCCCTGGCGGATGTTGAAATCAAACAAGGTAAAAGAAGAACAAAACCCCAACGGTTTCGCAATGAAAAAGAAGAACACTTCGAAAACGGAGGAAACACCCCTGGCGGATGTGCCGTCTTAACTTATTGCCTTCTGAGCGTACTGGGCTAAGAATTCTGTCCAGCACCGTCATCTGCCGAAGGGACCTCGAACTCCCAAACACTTGGGAAGTATTTCTTGAGATATCGCCCGTTAATGGGATTTCTGTGAACTTCACCTTCCAAGTTTCGGAGCTGGTATGCCCCCCTGCCCACGATTCGATCGATGACAAATGGACCCTCCCAGCGAGGACTCCATTTACCACGACCCGGTTCGTCCAGGGGCAGAGCTACCCTCCAGACCAAGTCTCCCTCGCCATAGGTTTTACCCTTGGTCCGCTTGTCATATGCCTTGGCGATCCGCTGCTTTTCCTGGATGATAGTGTCCAAGGCCTCCAGTCGTTTTTCGTCGAGGTCTTCATGTTCCTGGAACATGGCTTGGACATAGTCTTCACCCAGGAGCTGATGTTGCTCGCGAACCCGTAAAGAAGCTACATTGATCTCCATTGGCAGGACAGCCTCATGGCCATACATCAGCGAATAAGGGGTAGTACCTGTAGGCGTCCGCTTAGAAGTCCTATAGGCCCAAAGCGTGTTGTCAAGTTGAGTGTGCCATGATCTCGGGCTATCCACTAGCATCTTCTTCAGAATGGATATGATCACCTTGTTAGTAGCTTCCGCTTGGCCATTGGATTGAGCATAATAAGGAGAAGAATGGAGGAACTGGACACCATAATCTGCTAACCAAGTTTGGGTCTTCTCAGCCATGAAGGCTGCCCCCCTGTCCGCTACTATACACTCTGGAATGCCATAGCGGCAGATTATGTTTTGGAAAACAAAGCGGATGACCGTATCTGCATCGCAGTTCCTGGTTGGTATAGCTTCAACCCACTTAGTAAAGAAATCGGTGCCCAGCAAAAGAAACTTATGCTGCGCAGATGAATGTGGATTGATCTCCCCTATGAAATCTAATGCCCAACCCCTAGCAGGCCAAGGCTTGATGATGGGCTGCAAAGGAATGTTAGGAACCCGCTGCACTGGCCCGTGTCGCTGGCATTCCTAACAACCCTGAGCGAAACTATGACAATCTTTCAAAATGGATGGCCAATGATATCCATATCTGCGAATCAGCCATCTCATTTTGGGTCCGGACTGATGTGAACCACAGACCCCTAGGTGTACCTCTCTCATGATCCGCTTGGCTTCGACGCCAAAGATACACCTCAATAGGACTCCATCCTCCCCCCTTCGGAAGAGTTCGTCTCCCCTGAGAAGATAACTTGTTGCAAGATGCTAGTTCTCCTCTCGGATGGTGCAGATGGGTCCTGCAAATACGCTATGATTGGTATCGGCCAGTCAGTGTCGACAGGCTCAACTGTAGCGACCGACCAACCTCCGCGCTCTCTCTGGCGGATCACAAAGGATGGTAGAGTTCTGCGCTCCACCCTAAGGATTCGTTCCTTCACTCCCTGGGCTAGGCTGATTCCAGTGGCCAATTGTGCCAGCTCGTTGGCTGCTGAGTTCAATTCCCTCGGAACATAGTCTAAGGAAACATCAATAAATCGATCCAGTAGCTCAATAGCCCGCTCGTAGTAGTGTACTAAATGGAAGGAAACGCACTTGTAGATCCCCAGCAGTTGATTAATAACTAACATGGAATCTCCAAGTACCTCAATTTCTTGTGCCCCCAGGTCGAGCATCAGCTCCAAACCAATGAGTAGGGCTTCGTACTCTGCCTGGTTGTTGGTGCATGTCCACTCCAGCTGAAAAGAGTACAAATACTTGACACCTGCTGGATTCTGGATACAAACCCCCGCGCCCGCCAACTTACTGGTACTGCTACCATCGAAGTATAAGACCCAAGGCTGGTATCGGATCACGTTAACGAACTCTGGCGGTTCTGCGAATTCCCCTTCAATAGGATGGTGCAACAGGAAATCTGCGATGGCCTGACCCGTCATGGCCTTGAGTGGCGCGTATTGTAGGGAAAACTCTGACAGGGCTAACACCCACTTGCCAATCCTACCCCTTAGGATAGGTCTCGTTAGCATATACTTCACCAAATCAGTCTGTGCCACCACTATCGTTGTGAATGAAAGCATGTAATGGCGGAGCTTAATGGCCGCGCAGTACAGAGCTAGACACAGCCTCTCGACTGGCGAATATCTGGTCTCTGCATCCAACAACGTCCTGCTGACGTAGGCTACTGCATATTCGACTTTCTTTCCATCTGCCAGGGTTTCATCCTGGGCTAGCAGCCCTGCGACAGAGATATCAGAGGCAGAAATATACAGTTTGAGAGGGATACCCGGTGTCGGCGGCTGAAGGACCGGCGGACTAGCTAAATACTCCTTGATCCTGTCAAAGGCAGCTTGGTGCTCAGGATTCCACTCAAAGATTTCTCCTGGTTTGAGCTTGAGTAGAGACGAGAAAGGTGCCACCTTGCCTGCTGAGTTGGATATAAACCTTCTGAGGAAGTTGATTTTTCCAAGCAAGCTCTGCAGCTCCCTCTTGTTTCTCGGCGCTGGCACGTCCAACACAGCTTGCACTTTGTCGCCCGACACCTCGATGCCTCTCTCATGTACCACAAACCCTAGAAAGTCACCAGCACAAACCCCAAAGACACACTTGGCCGGATTCATTTTAAGCTGATGCTTTCGCATGATTGTGAACACCCTTCGGAGATGATCAATGTGATCTTCCCTCTTTTTGGACTTTACTACCACATCATCAATGTAGACTTCAAGGATGTCTCCCAATATTCTGCTGAAAATTACGTTCATTGCACGCTGGTATGTAGCCCCTGCATTGGTTAAGCCGAATGGCATACTGAGATACTCAAACGCTCCTGTGAACCCAGGGCAGCGGAAGGCGGTTTTAGGAATGTCCGGCTCGTCTATTGGAATCTGGTGATAGCCTGCCGTCCCATCCATAAATGAGAGCAACTCGTGTCCCGCTACTGCATCCACCAGCATATCCGCTATGGGCATAGGATAAACATCCTTAGGAGATGCAGCGTTTAAATCCCTGTAGTCCACACATATTCTGATTTTGCCATTCTTCTTCCGAACAGGGACGACGTTGGACAACCATTCCGGATAAAGGGCTGGTCTGATTATCCCAGCGTCCACCATGCTTTGAACTTCTTTCTTGACCGCCATTGCCGTTTCAGCATTCATCCGCCGTTGCTCTTGCTTAACTGGCCTACATCCTTCCTTGATAGGGATGCGATGGCAAGCCAGCTCTCTTGATAACCCCGGCATGTCTTGATACTTCTCGGCAAAGCAGTCCTTAAAATCATGCAGCAACCCTATCAGTTGCTGCCTCAAATCTGGTCTAAGGTACTGGCTGATCCCCACTTCCATGGGTTCCGTTTCTGTCCCCAGGTTGATCTTTTCGACAGGATCGCGTACCTTGGGCGGAGTATCATCTAGCGCTGCTGGAGCAGGCTGAATTACTTCCACCCCTGTTGAAACTTCGAACTCTTCTTCCTCAATACACTCCACCAGTGCCACCTCCTCCCAAGCCATTCGCTCTAATCGATAAATCGCCAATCGCTGCATAAAGCTAGCAAAGGCCTCCGACTCCTCTTGCGAGAGGGCGTCACTCATTGGAAGTATTGGGACGGAGCTCAATGGAAATTGGCCGACTACAATCCGCCATAGCCTGGGCAATTCCCCACTAAGACAGTTCATTATGGGTCACCCCGAGTGGATGCCCCCTATGGTCGACTCCCTCAATCCGGAGGGGTCTCATGTCTCTGTTGTAATAGCTGGCTTCCAACTGGATGGCCGCTATCGAATACGGGCGCTCATCTGCCTTGATGAGCACTGGCAACTCTGTGACTGGATCCCACATGATCATCTCTTGGTGGAGAGATGAGGGCACTGCTAGCGCCTTATGGATCCAATCCCTCCCTAGGATCATATGGTAGGGAGCGTTTGCGTTGGCCACGTAAAATGCGTGATGGGCATCAGAGGGTCCTATCTTAACTCGGAGCACAGCCACCCCAGCGGTTGGAGTTACCTCCCCCGAAAACCCCTTCACCTTGGAGACAGACTGGATGACCTTGTCTTTCGGAATCTTCAGTTGTTCCACAAGAGTAGTGGTGACGACGTTTACCGCAGCCCCTGTATCTATCAAGATCTTGCGGACCTTCATGCCCTGCACCTCTGCTGTCACGTATAGAGGCTTCAGATGCTGGGACATGTCAAACGTAGGCTTGGCAAACATCACGCATCGTTTCAGAAGGTCTCCGGCCCCCTCCGGATACCGATGGCTGGACCGAAAAACCCCGGGCTCAGCTTCCGCCTCAGCCCCACTTTCAGGCTCCTGTACTGAGTAAACAGGATGAGAAGCCTCTTCGTTGCTGATGAAGTGAGCAGTGGGCAAAGGTTCTGGCAGAGCATAAGCAGATGACAGAATGAAGACCATGTTGCAATGATGAGTCATGGCCTCATCCCCGGTCTGCTCTTCGTCCATTGGCATCTCACCCTCGTCTACCGCTTCAGGCTCATCCTCATAGTCGACCACATCTTCTTCCTTATCCAGGTCTAGGTCTCCTACGTCGGAGTCAGCTCGTATACTGGAGGCGACTGAGGACGTCCTTGTTGGCACAGTCATCTGCAGCTTCTTAGCTGCGTACTCCACGAAGTTGGTTGGCGCCTTAGGCCCTTTTGGCCTTGCCCGCGATATGGTAGCGGACGGCCCGCTCGTTTCCGCCAAAACTAATCTGGATTCCTTGGGAACCGCCTCCCTCTCAGAAACCCCCACGTTGCTCGTGCTCGCCGCCAATGACGCGCTGTTTTCCTTTGGTATCCACCGCATAACGGTGGAACCCTTGCTGGTGTCAATCACCATCACATCTTCCTGGGCCTCCAAAGCCCCCTGCTTCCCGGCAGCTTCCGGTTGTGACTTCTTTGGAGGGGACTTCCTTGCCTTCGAAGGCTCAGGAGGGAAATCCAGCTTTCTCCTTGGCCTGGACTGAGGTGCCCCAGTGGATCTCGGCAGATCAGCTACCCTATCGTGCACACTCTTTCGAGGTGCCGGTGGAACGTCCGCGGTTCGCTGTCGCCTGGAGTCCATGTATGATTTGGTTCTTACCTTGTAGCGCTTATGGATCTCCTCCACCCGCTCCACGGGTACTGACAGCTCTTCCTCGGTTACCCTTCCCGATGCCAGATCCGCCAAGGTTCTTTTCGCCTTGCCAAAGCGTCTCCGCTCGTTCCGGGTGGTCACTGCTGCAAGCTCAACAGCCTTGCCAGCCCGCTGGGTATACCATCTGTCCGCCTTCGGATCGTTCCTAGATGCTGGCGGAATATAGACCTCCGCGGATGGCTCTGGATTTGCAACCTTCTGCAAACCCCCAGCCGTAGCTGATTTGATTCCGGACGGTCCTGGACCTTGCCTAGGCCTTGCCCTGCTGGCGCAGCTGTCCTCGGACCCGTGATGGTATTTCATCCGTTTGTAACTCTCCCTGCTTGACTTCTCGGGCGGCGGATGCTCTAACTTGGCTTTCTCGAGGGCTCTCCTTTCAGCCTTCTCCTCTGCTTCCTTCAAGGCTGCCTGAAACTCCTCATAAGTAATCGGCTGCCCTGTAGTTAGTCTGCACGTGAGGCAGAGCTTGGAGCGAGGGACCATCACCATGTCCTCTTCTTCAATCGCCCCAACCCAAAATTCTGGGCAGGGCCCAGGTTCGCTGGCGTCGAACCCCAGCTTGCCATCGTTCAGCCACTCCTGCAACTGATCCTTCAGACCTACACATTCAGAACTAGAGTGGTCAAAGGACTTATGGAAAAGACACGTAAATCCGCCGTCCCCATTGCTAGGATGGCCTTGGTAAAACTCCTGAATTTCTGGCGCCTTATGGTGCACCATGGTTTCCCAGATTTCCTCCGCCTTGCTTGCGTCGTAAGTATACTCCTGAAACCTGGAAACCTGCTTCCTACACTGCTGCGGCAGACTCGGACCAACGCTGATCTCGATAGCATTCACCCGCGGTGCACCCTTAGCCTTCGTCCATTGAGGCTCCTTAGGATTCTCCAATTGCAGGACGTTGTTATTGATCCATATCTGCAACTGGTCCTTCAGCTTCACACAATCCTTAGTATTGTGATTGTTCATATTGTGATAGCTGCAATATGTCTTCCCCGCCATATAATCAGGCTTGGGGGCAAATCCGTCGTGATGCAGCCGCCCCTGGTTGAACAATTCTTGCAAAATCTCGTGAGCCCTATGGGCGTTATAGGTGTATGCATCAAAGGCTGATTTGGTTGGAAGAGGAGTAACTAGCTTAATAGGTTCCCTGACCGGCTTCGCTACCTGGGACTGCAAAGGCTTCTTATCAGTCCTCTCGATGGCTGCGACCTCGACCCCTACTTTCTCCTCATCAACCCATGTCAGGATTGGCCTAGGAACTGCATCCGCCTGAACGACTGCCACGGTCTGAGCAGCGGTCGGAATTGGAGTTTTGGGCTTCAGAGTCCCCGGATAGTAGGACATCGGAATCCCCTTCCTTCTTTCGTTCATCTCCCTGGACCGATCCACATAGTGCTGCTCCTGACCCAGACGATTAGTCAGATCCGCCATCGTGGTTACATGAACCTGCCTGAACCCCTGGCGGATCTCGTCTATCAAGCCATCAATCGCCATCCGCACAGCGTGCTCCTCTGGAATTTCCATCTCACAGCGAGTTAGCTCCAACTTGAAACGTCGCAGATAATCAATGGCAGATTCGTCAGGCCTCTGTTCAGTCTCTGCCAGGTCCTTGAGTCCGATTTTTGCTTCCACAACCCCGAACATGGTCCTGAACATGACCTCCATGGTCTTCCAGTCTGGAATTGACCCAGGCCTTAAACGCTTATACCAGATGGCTGCTTCCCCTGCCAGGGATGTAGGAAAGAGCTTCAGCTTCATGATCGGGTTCTCAGCATATTGACCTGATTCGTTGGTGAAACGCATGATGTGCGTCTCAGCATCCTCGGATGTCTGGCCAGTAAACGGCGTAAAACGGATTGGCTTGAAACCGACCGGGAAGGGCACCGCATTGATCTCGGGAGTCAACGGATTCTCGTACGTCTTGTCGACGTCGGGCAACCCCTGCAGCTCCCTGAGCTTGTCAGCGAAGATCCTGCCAATGTCCTCCAAGGTTATCTGAGCCACGGCGTTCGCTGGAGGTACCGGCTGATCGTTGTTAACCGGCTCTGTAGGAGGAACCTGACCTCCCCTTTGACTATTAGTGGCCCTGTTGTTAGATCCGCCAATAGTACCACGACCGGCGTCGCGCTTGCGCTGGTCCCTTAGCTGAGCTGGATCCGTAACTGTACGGCCGGACCCCTCGGGGTGGTCACCCCGTTCCAGCAACTGATTCATCAAGACACTCAGGTTGGCGAGCGCGGTGTTGGTTTCCGCCAACTGCTCCTGCTGCTGTTGCCAGCTGCCCTCGGAGTTCCTGGCATAGGCGGTCAAGTCGCTCCCCAGCCTATCCTGCTGTTCGGCGAGGTACTTGAAATTGGCAGTGAACCCCCGTTGCTCCGTCTGCATACGCCTAACGGATTCACTTAGATCAATGACCACCTCATTGGCCCTCCGTAGCGCCTCGTCTGTGTGACAAGACTTTTCGATCAACATCTTCAGAGTATCCGTCACCTCCGTGGGAGTTGCAGACTCCCCAGTAAATTGTACCACAGGTGACGCACTTGGATCAGCGGAGTCATCCGCGGACCCCGTTTCCAAAAAACCAGATGTAGCTTCCCGGTTAACAAAGCCGACAGCGCGGTCGTCATCCTGAGAAGCGGCAGTGATTTCAGTGGTCTCTTCTTCAATCTCCGAAACAGATGGCTCGGAAACCGGATTCAGACCCTTTTTGCTTCGCAGGGCTTTAAGGGCAGTAGCAATAGCTTTTGCGTCTGCCAAAGTCCCGCCAAACACTTCCTTAACTTCAGCGTCAGTTAATCCCCTACACTCAGCTGTTCCATGCTGGATCAGCCCTTTGTGGGAAATCTTCAAACAAGACATGGTCACCCTTACGTAAGGATTACCCCTTGTGGATCCCGCAATCCTTGACACCAGTCCCACTGGGCGTGCCAAAATGTTCGTGGCGGGTTCAGCACCCGGCGAACAGTCAGCACTGGTTTGTGGTTGCTGTGTTTCTGTGTTGTGCTTAGGCGTGCCAGCACCCTTGGAGCGGTGCCACTCGACTGCGCGCGACCCCCTGGGCGAGTCGCTTCGTCTGCTCCCAATTCGACTCTGACTTCCTGGTCAAGCGACTGTTACGCGGGCGCTGACTAAGCCGGCGTACAGGGCTCGAACAAGACCTGAATAGAACTCTCTACCAGGATTTTCTTCCCAACCCCTCGAGGATTGAGGATCTTACTCTGATCCGGAGAAGCAAAGCAGAGCTGTTCCAAGACCACGGGTGTGTCACCGGAGTGACGACTCGATTGCCACCAGGGGTAGCGGACTGACAGACTCGATTGCCACCGGGGGTGGCGGACTGACTCGATAGACTCAGCAAACGCTCGGCACAAGTACGAGAGCGGATCAATCGTAGGAGGGCGGAGGAGGGTTGCGTGAGGCTCAGCAAATGCTCTGCGCAAGTACGAGATTAGATCGATCGTAAGAGGGCGGAGGAGGGTTGCGTGAGGCTCAGCAAATGCTCGGCGCAAGTACGAGGTTGAATCCGTCGTAGGGCGGAGGCGAGTTGCGTGAGTAGACCCAGCAAAGCGCTCGGCACAAGCACGAGATTAGATCGATCGTGGGGCGGAGGCGGGTTGCGTGAGTTGCTCCGGAGAGGCTTTGGCAAGTTAGCGTTGCGCTAGAACTTGTGGTTGTTTGTATTTGGTTGAGAACCTTTTCCTAGATGCCGGCAGATTCATATTTATACGACTCAAGGACCCCTAGGGCTGTCAACTCCAGCCCGGCGGATCCTTGAGATTCATTAGGAATGTCCTCCCCTACCCTGCTTCCCATCAAATCAGCAAAGATACTATCAGAGGTATAGTTGGTATTGAAGCTTCGAAGTTTGGAGCAACACGTCATGACCTTGCTTGTTACGCTGCCGTTACTGTTCAACACTCATCATTGCGCAGTATGGCCGGTTCCTCTAACAACCTCCCTAAAGCATGGTGCAGCGTGGCTTGTAGTTGTTAGTGATTGATAGCCTAGCGTAGGTAGTGAAATCATTGCTATATTGCTTCTCAATCTCAACAAATATCTTCACTGATGGATTGTTACGAAACAACCCCAATCGGATTAGGAAGCAACCACGTTCTCCTTCCAACTCAACCTCTTTGGTTGAAGCGGGAAAGCACGATCTCAAAGGGTTTGACTCTGATCAAAACCCCTACTGGGCCTTGGGGCGGAAGCCCAATTGAAATAAATTCCAATTGTGGCCCAAACAGTGTCCCTTTTAGGGACCATTTTCAATTTCAACATATAGCTACATGCTTATATAGATATCTATCTGATATTTTTTAGAATTTAGTACAAGAAAGCTAAGGCTACATTTCATGTGAATTTAAGATAGTGGTGTATGAATTATAGTATATTTCTGATAATATCGTAACATTAAATCTTCATGAACGTATAATGAAATGTACATATTTGTATCGTAGTCGCTAAACATTTGAGATCCACTTTTATGTAATGGTTGTTGTGTATTTGTGAATTTATCCTAGTCGTATCAGATCGCAATGGTTTTAATTTATCTTAAAAAAAATTGTTCACTTCTTCTTGGTATTAAAAATAAGATCACTTGATGTCTCTAGATTGATTGAAAAAAAAGAAATGAAATCAATCAGCTAAAATCTCACATGAGGGAATCAGTTGCTGCTAGTGCACCTTGAAGATTGATATTACTGATCAATGTCTCAATGACACATGATGTGATCAATGTCTCAATGACACATGATGATGAGAGGCTTTGGGTGCCTGCTTCCAGTGATGTGTTTGTTGTATGCAACAAAAGCTTTTCACCCCACAAATAGGGTTTAAGCAACAAACACGTTCAAGTGGAATACATTGCTGTAGGAAGTGACTACTTAGCCAATAATATAGGTAATTAGGTATAGCCTCTCAACAAGCTTCAAAAAGCCATGCTCTCATTCCCAACATGTTGGTGGGAAACACATCTGTGTTTAATTTGAGAAGGAAAAAATTAAACCTAAGAATTACTTTGTTTTTGTCACTATGCATGAACTTCAAAATATGGGTACAATTTACAATGTCTTTTTTTATTTCTTTTATAAAATACGTGTGTGTGTATATATATATATATATATTTTTACGAAAAAATACGACATAATGCATTAATCTCCAAACTAGACATTACACAGCAAGGCTTCCAGAACTTGCGGGACAGGACCCCCCCAAGAAGCTTGAAAATCTGAAGATAAAGCAAATTTTGCTAACGTATAAGCCAAAACATTGGCTTCCCGATAAATATGATGAAAACTACACCCCTGAAACAAGGATAATGAGTATGAAATATCATCAACAATTCGACACAATATCGAATGATCTTCTCCACCACTGGAGATAGCCTGAATCAACTGAAAACAATCAGACTCAAAAGTCAGAGGAGTCAAAGAAAGCTCACCAACCAGTCCACAACCTAATCTAGCTGCCTCTGCCTCAACCACAATAGGGAGCGAAACATCCCTAATAACCTTGGACAATCTAGCCACCACCTGACCATCAGAATCTCTGACAATAATCCTCACCCCACCCAGACTCCTGTTGATATCAAAGGCACCATCAATATTAACTTTGAGCCAGCCTGGAGAGGGCGGTACCCATGATATAGCCACCCGACGACTCTTTGGCTTAGCAGGCTTCTGAACTGTCATAAAACAGTGAAAGAGGGTCTTCGCTTGGCAAAAAACCTGCATAACTGAACTCGCCTTCTCCTTCCACAGGCGTTGGTTTCTTTCTTTCCAGACACTCCAAATTATCAACAAAAGAAAAGCAAAGTCGTGAGAGGAAAGTAGTGAATGAGCATCTAAAATCCATTCCAAAATAGAACTATATGGCAAAATGAGAATAGAACGGAGGGACGGCACCATACGAATGACATCCCTCAGAAAATAGCAATCCCTGGAAATATGACCCGGGGTCTCCTCCGAAGCACAGAAGAAACAATCATTCACAATAGGAACTTTTTTACTCCGAAGTTGAGAAACAGTTGGAAGAATAGAAGAGCACACCTTCCAGACATGAACTTTTACTTTACCTGGAACTGTAGCATCCCACTCCTTATTCCAATTACATGAGTTAGTCACAGACCCTGAACCGGAACTAGATGCCAAGGACAGGTTAGGATGAAGAGCAGCAAACACCACTTTATATGCACTTTTAGCAGAGAACAAACATTTCCGGTCAAAATGCCAAATTAAACGATCTTGGACAGCCCTATTACTCAACGGGATAGTACATATCAAAGCAGCTTCATCAACTGGGAAAGTAGCATAAACAAGTTCTGTATTCCAGCTACCATTTTGCATCAGATCACATACAGAGGTCAAAGAGGAAGGACCATACCTGACCGGTCTGAATAGCACAGGTCTCGGAATCCACGGGTCTTTCCAGATCTTGACATTTGTACCAGAACCTATCTGCCAACGGACTCCACCTTTCAGGGTATCTCTAGAAGTAAAAATACCCCTCCAACAAGCTGAAACATGGGACCCAGCTTCTGCCTCTAAGAAGGAAGAGTCAGGAAAATACCGCGCCTTAAATAAACGACTCACCAGCGAATTAGGGTATTTAAGAAACCTCCAACCCTGTTTAGCAAGTAACGCTAAATTGTGAGTGTACAGATCTCTGAAACCCATACAACCCTCATCCTTCGACCGACATAACTTCTCCCACGACATCCAATGAATTTTCCTCTCATTCGACTTACAACCCCACCAAAACTTAGCACACATCTGCTGCAACTCATTACAGAAGTCTCTTGGCAGAAGATAACAACTCATAGCATAAGCAGGAAGAGCTTGTGCCACTACCCGAATTAACAAATCCTTACCCGCACTACTAAGAAGCTTACCCTGCCAACCTGCAAGTTTCTGACTCAGTCTCTCCCGAATATACGCAAATGCCTCTGTCCGTTGTCTGCCCAAATAAGTGGGTAGACCCATATGCTTATCTTGTTTAGCTTCAATTTTCACTCCCATGAAGTTGGCAAGGGACTGCTGTAAATCTGAAGGCACTTTCTTGCTAAAACCAAAACTACTTTTAGAAAAATTAACCTGCTGACCAGAAGCTAATTCATAGTCCCGCAAGACAGACATAATGTGAGCACACTCGGAAAAAGAAGCCTTACCAAATAACATACTATCATCCGCAAAGAGAAGATGATGCACTGAAGGAGCACTGTCACAGATCTGAATTCCTTGCAGAGCACCCGAACTCACCTTCCTCTCCAACAGAGCAGAGAAAACCTCCGTACATAATAAAAATAGATACGGTGACAAGGGGTCACCTTGTCTCAGTCCCCTAGTAGGAGTCAAATAGCCTCAAAGGCTACCATTAATCAAGAATGAATACCGAACAGTCGTCACACATGTCATAATAATGCCAGTCTAATAAGAACAGCTTCAAGGAAACTCCACTCCATACGATCATATGCTTTACACATATCAAGTTTCAGAGAAAATACTCCTTCTACTTTAGACTGTCAGTTATGGACAAAATGAGAGATCTCGTTAGCCACTAGAGTATTATCAGTAATCAATCTCCCAGGTACAAAAGCACTTTGGAAAGGCGAGATAATGTCAGACAAAATCCACTTAAACCTGTTTGCAAGTACCTTGGAACAAATCTTATAGATGACATTACACAGAGATATGGGTCTTAGATCAGCTACAGACTGAGGATTATTCACCTTAGGAATCAAACAAACATAGGTAAAATTTAACTCACCCAAAAAAATCCATGTATGCAGAAAGTGCTGAACAACCTCTACCACATCACCACCTACCACATCCCAATACTTATGGAAAAACAATGGAGACATACCATCCGGACCCGGGGATTTAGTCGGGTACATCTGAAACACAGCTGCTCTGATTTTGACTGCCGAGTATGGAGCCATAAGGTCAGCATTCATTGAACCAGTAACCCTCGGCTGAAGCAAATTCACTGTGGACCGCATATGATTATAGTTTAAATCATATGCTCTAAACATGTTAGACAAATATCGCAAGACTACATCCTCCATGCCTTTCGACGACTCCTGCCATCAACCATTATGATCAAACAAACCCAAAAGTTTATTACTTGCCTTCTTGTTCGAAGCCTTACAATGGAAATATTTAGTGTTTCGATCACCTTCTGAAAGCCAAGTCACCTTCGATCTTTGCTTCCAATATGCAGCCTCATCATAAAGCAGCGAGTCCAGCGTACCAGACAGCCGACCAAAGTCCTCCTACTCCGCAACATTGAAAGGGAGAGAGGAGAATGCCTGGAGACGATCCCGAATAGCACCAATCTCACGAACTCGACCACCAAATTCTGATCGTCTCCAACTATTTAAAGAATACCTCGACATCTCAATTCGGCGCTTGATCTTCATCAGAGGAATCCCTAACGTCGGCTTGCCCCACCCTTCCTTAACAGCCCCGAGACTACCCACATGGTTAGTCCAGAAACTTTCAAAATGAAACCTAGGCTTCGCTCGAACTGCCACCAGAGGCGTCCTCAACCTGCCACTAAGCAGCAGAGGGATATGATACCCATGTATTGGAGGCAAGTGAAACAGTTTGGAGGCAGAGAACGCATCGGACCAAGAGGACGACGCCACCGCCCGGTCTAGTCGACTGCGCATCCTCGGCCCTTTCCATGTGAACATGGGACCTTCAAACCCTAGATCAACCAGTTCACAAGCTAGCAAGCAATTCCGGAACGGCTGCATCTGATATTCCGGACGAGTTACCCCTCCCTCTTTCTCATGAGCATGCAGCAACTCATTCATATCTCCGATAACAACCCAAGGCAACGCCGACTCCTCGTACAACACCTCCAGCAGAGAGCGCAAGACATGCCGATCTGCCACAGCCGGATTACCATACCAACCCGTAAGCCTCCACGCCACACCCGATCCATCAGGCTCCCATATCTCCACATCCACATGGTTCAAGCTTTTAGACCGAAACCTTACATCGAGATCGTCTTTCCAAAGCAGAGCCAGGCCACCACCGTTCCCAGCACTCCAGACAGATTCACAGTTCTGAAACCCTAACTCCAGAAGCAAGGAGTTCATATACTGCCATTCATCTATCTTTGTCTCTGACAGGAAGACTACCGCAGGTTTATGCCGAAGGACCAGCATCTTGAGAGCCTGAGACGTCGACGAGTTGTTCAGCCCGCGACAGTTCCACGCCAAAATCTCCATCGGCACCGGAGGAGATGAAAGTCTAGGGTTCCGTATTATCCGGAGAGAATACCAATGTTTTTGGTAGTGTCTACCTTGATCTTACGTATAATTATTTATTGGTCATACAATTTTAGTATCTATAAACACTCGAAATAGGGAGATACAATTCTCGGAGTGGTCGGTCCCTTGTATTGTTATCTTAGGGAGGACATTTAGTTCTGATGGTGGGCGTTATACTCCTACAAGGCATTGCAATGGAAGCAACTCAGTTGTAAATGCCCACTTGAAGAGATTCGTAGGTGCTAAGAAAGCTGTTCTTTTGCTTAACAAGTTTTAAGGTCAATTATTAAGAAGGAAACTATAGATAGCAGCATATGACATCTCAACTTTAGGTGAGCCGTTCACATGTGTGTAGGATTATTAGTCTCTAAAGTCTTAATTTGATGGACCACTAGCATGGTATTATCTGGTTCCTTTCAGGTGTATGGTGATTGGCATTTGCTATAACTAGCAATCATCATCTGTAGTGGTCAATTTGGACACATTCAATTTTAATTTTGGACGTAGCTGATGTTAACAGCCAAAGAAAATCTAGGCAGAGAGAAGCAGGGAGTTGCGAAACTTTCTTCGACCATCAAGTCACGATTGCCTCCTCTAGAAGCATTGTCGTCTTACTTTTTAAATTGATAAAGAAAACACAATGAAAAATTTTAATTTGGTGGAGCCGTGGAGACGATCGATTTATAGACGCACTGTAAATGCTTAAGAAGGTAGGTTCAATTAGTGAAAGTGATAGCAGATGGATAAAATTTTACTAAGTTTAACATTGTATGCGAGGATGCTAAATATTGAAGTTAGTACCTGATCTAAGGATAAGATCATTGTGCATATGAAATACTCAAATTGTCCATTGCAGCATAGCGCCACGCCACTTTGACGGCTTTGTGATCGAATTCAGGTTGGGAGACGGCTTTGTGATCGAATTCAGGTTGGGAGGTTCTAAACCTGATACTCGATCAGTAGGCCACTTTGTAATGGTTTGTAATTTTTTAATTAGTAAACTCTTATTCGGTGGAAATGATTCATAGGCACAATATGAAAGGTTTAGAAAAGGATAAGTTGAATTAGTGAAACGAGATAAGATATGGATAGAATTTTACTAAGTTTAACATTGTACGTGAGGATAAATGTTTTGGTGATTATGATTGAAGTTTGTACATGATCTGAGGATAAGATCATTTGTCGTTCTTCTCAATCGTTAAAGATCATTAAAATTTTCGTTTGTTTTAAGAAAATGGCAAGCAAAGTTAGGTTTGGATTAAGGATACTGAGCATCCATGAAGTTTTGTGCAATAATGCACATGAGTAAGTAGCAGCTACCTCGATCTCTAGGGAAAATGCCAATTGGCTTGGAGACAAAATGACTCCATCTTGAGCTGTTTGTAACTTTATATAGAGAGAGTGACATCAAATCAAATTGATCATTTCAGCTAACACAATGTCACTTATGTATTGGCTGGTTCCAGTTTAAGTAGTGCATCTTAATTTGCCTATTTCTAGCTTCGGTTAATTGAGTACTCATAAATTGGAGTGAGTAGGGTTTAGGCGAAAAAAGTAAGGAAGCTTAAACTTGGTTCTAGCTAGTAGTGTAGAGCATGTAGACAGGGGTAGAATGGAACAATATCTAACTGAAAAGTAAATCGTATCGATTTAGTTCCATAAGAAAAGTGGTCAAATCTGAATATATTTTGCATATGTTCTTCTGCTAATTAACTGACAGCTGATTCCTACCTTAGATCTTAATTAATTAAAGCTCCTTAGAAGGTTAGAATATTGCATATATATGTTTTTGTATATGTTTGTAACAACTAGCAAGTCCTTAAACATATGTCACTTGCTATAGCAGTGTGTGCCTATTGTGTTCATAGCATATTCTCCATGTTAAAAGAATAGATTGAACTCCCAAAGGATGTGATTTTATATTCCTCCCTCTATATCTGTACTTTTTTAACTTTTGATGATTAAGTGATTGTTTATCAAAAAATCGAGAATAGATTTATACTGTACTCTCAAATATCATATAATGAGCGAGATTTGAGAAAAGAAAAGGGTAAATTCTTCCTATGGTACCTGACGTATGGCCAATTGGACACTTTAGTACCCAACGTTTCAAACAGAACAGTTTGCTACCTAAAGTTAAGTTTTATGTGACACTATGGTACTTATCTTGACTTTTTTGTTAAATGTAAGGGGTAAAATTGATATTTATATAAAAAAATTAAAAACATGAGTGTTATGCATATAAGACTATTGGTTATTACCTTAATATTCACCTTTTTTTTAATTATTTTTTAAAAATCTTTTGGGAAAAAATAAATATGATTTAATTTTTTGTTAAAAGAAAAAAAATATGAATTAAACTTTTGAGTTCTGTTGAAGGTAAAATAATTGAAATTTTGTTTAGTAAATCTAGTATTTGTGATTTGAACACCCACGATAATACATTTGGTTGATTAGATATAACTCCACGGAGTAGTCTTGTGAGTGTTCACATTACCACGATTTTAAATTTGGTTGATTTTGTTTAGTCTTGTTTATCAAAAAAATACAAATTTTTATTTTATTTTTATAAATTATACTTAAATGTCAATTTTACCTCTTACATTTAATAAAGAAGTCAACATAAGTACTAAAGTATCACATAAAACTTAACTTCATGTACTAAACTGTCATCTTTGAAACGTTGGATACCAAAGTGTCCAATTGGCTATACTTCAGGTACTATAAAAGGAATTTACCCAAAAGAAAAAAAATCGGAAAGCTCTTAACTACTCCAATTCTTATAACACATATTTTTTATTTTTTTCTTATTTTCTTTTGGATAGAAAGGATCGAGGGAACTCATTAACAACGGAATCAGAGACAGACCATAGTGAATGGCTAACAAGGTTGTAGCCCGCACAATTTTTATCAATCAATCATTTTAATACATGTGTAGAGTATGATAAAAAAATGAAATTTCATTAAATAACCCAGACTACATTTATATGATTAGAAAATTATCAATACTAAACCTAGTTTGCACCAATTGGAGAGTAGTTTTTTTTGTTAAATATGAAATGTTTTTATCAATAATTATGCCTTAATTAGTTATACCATACTCAACTATATGTTTCTCAACCAAAAAGAAACGTAACATTCGTATCATTTTTGATAATTTCTTAATAAATAATGTTACTATATTTTCAGTATTTATATATTAAATAATTTCATTGAATAGAAACAAGTACCGATTGCACCGCTAAATTTTTGAAAAAAAATAAAAATTCATATGGTAAATTTAGCCCAGGATATTTTAAAATACTGGCTCCGTCCTTGAACGGAATGATGTTCATGCATGCATTTGAAACTCGCACCAGATAATTTGTAAAGAATACTTAAAAATGAGAAAAAAGAGAGATGGACGATGAATTTGCATTATGTAAATTAAAGTTACTAAAAGTGATTTTTTTTTTTTTTTGAATCGGAAGTCAAGAAATATATTATTCAGTAAGCAGTATAAAAATAACACACCCATAGGGCCGATAATAAGAGCTATCTCTTATGACTCACCAACCTATACTAGGTTAAAGAGCTAAAAATATACCTATTTTTTTATCTCAGATAAAACACAGTGAATTTTAGTGTCAAAATATCTAACAGCAAGATTAAAGGGTAACAACCAAGTACTCTAAACACTATGACCAGATCCAAATTAATCCGCCTTAGCAGTAGGGGAGGAAGCCTCCTCCACCACTATCTTGCCAGTATCCATACCAACTTGTTCATGTTCCACTTGGTCCACTTCCTGAAAATGGATGTCTGTATCCACACTAACACATTTGGAGCTAGGGCTGGGCGTTTGGGCCCGAAGGACATAAAGCTCAGCTCGAAAACCCGAAAAAAGATCAACACGGGCTGAGCCCGAAAATTTTTAGGACCGGCCCGAAAAGGGTAATGTCGGTCCGAGCTCGGGTCCTAAATATATTGGGAGCGAAAGCTCGGCCCGGCCCAAAAACTTAAATATAAGCCTAAATCCCTAGCCATCCAATTACCAATTTCCACAGATTCTGCTTCACAGGCTTCACAGTTCACACTTCCCCATTGCTCTGTCCAAACTCCACCATTACTCCTCACACTCCTCCCTCTCTGCCTCCTCTCCACCACCACCCCCTCCGCCAACCCCCCCCCCCCCCCCCCCCCCTAACTCCAACCCCAACAACTCCCTCCCTAACTCCAACCCCAACAACTCCCTCCTCAACCTCCTGAAGCTGGTTATCTGATAACCTAAACCTGTCCTCGCCGAATCGCCTCCTGCACCTCCACTCCTCTTCTCCTCCTGCACCTCCACTCCTCGTCTCCTCCAGTACCACAGCTCCGGCCCAATCTCTGACTCTCTACTAGTCGTCGTCTTCCCCAATCTCTAACTCTCTGACTCTTTCCCCAATCCCTAGATTTGTCCTCGCCTGTGACTCCTATCCTCCACCACTGTCACCACACTGACGATACCGGCCAAGCCATCCGCCATGGCCGCCGATCTCCCATCCCGATTGGGCCAGCTCTCGGCCCAGCTCACCGATTCGGACCTCCGACTCACCACCTACGAGATCTTCGTCGCCACCTGCCGCACCTAGCCTCCACCGGGAAAGCCCTGACGTTCGTCTCGTCTTCTCTCTCCGAGTCGCCAACACAGCAGCACAGAAACGGCGCTGCAGAGATCCCTCACCCAATGGCTCGCGCGAGTAAGATGAAGAAGGCATCTTATACAGATGATGGTGGTGATGAACATAGAGAAAGACGAGGATATGATGAGGGACTACAGAACACAAGATTTTCTTTGGGACCGAAAAAGCCCGAAAACCCGGTTCGGTCCTTTTTTGTCGGGTTCGGGCCAGTTCTCAGTCACTGAAAAGTCCGGCTCGGCTCAGCCCGACTGGGTCGGGCTTTGGGTCGGGTTTCACAAAATTTGGGCTCGGCCGGGCCCACGCCTAGCCCTATTTGGAGCTAACACATTTGGCCTTAGTAAAAGCCCAAATCCTCCACAGCCCAATCTTACCAAACCCTAGGGGTAAGGGCATCAACCACCACGCCGTCACCATCGCCGTCGCCGGGCCTTCAACGCAACTTTCAACCCGCAAACCAGGTCGCCAAACCACTTGATCCCCTCCAAGACTACTCTGCATCAGCTCTCTCATCGGCGGCATAACCACACTAAAAGTGAAGTTGATACATGAGAAAACAAAAGCAGTTAATCCAAAGAGCCTTCGTTTATACTGAAGCATTCACTAGTGGATAAAATAGTACCCATCTTAAAAGAATCAGAAACGTACTGCTGGTTTTCCTTACCCCATCTTCGACTCCAAGTTAAAAGAACCGAGTTGAAATGCAACCACAGTTGGGACTAGTTGCATTTTATTGGAATGTCCTTCAAGGTTGGTGTTATTTGTACTTGAATACCAAGGGTATGTCATGTTGGGAGGCAACTATGTATTGAGAAAGTATTATATCTATGTTAGTGAACTATTATGATTCAGCTAGTTGAACATTTTTAAGAGGCAAGTGGGAAGACCTGGGGTTAAGCCTAACCTGATCACCCTAAATAGTTGGCTTGTTTGGTTATAAGTGATAACTGGTCACTGATGATTGCAAGGCTCAAAAAATGACATCAGAAGTACTGTTGCAAGGATGTGATTTTCATTGCAATAATTTCAGAGTACTTCTTCCACTTGTTTTGGAAGAGTGCGTATATAAAGAAAGAAAAAAGGGGAAAAAAATCTGCCCGTATTATTAGTAGTGGAAACATGTAGTTTTCTAACAGAAAACTTTCTTTTCACTTAATTGTTTTCAGTTGTCTACTTATATGTCTATTCATTTTTCTCACATGTGAACTTAGTTGCAGATCGATTGACTAATCATGGAACTTTACATGGTAATTTTATTTGGTAAGAGATTTTGCCTCAATTCTTGCACTCTCATTTTGTCAGTGATTTATGTGGACGTCCCTGCTACAGATTTGCCTAAGTGTCTCTTCGCTTGATATATTTTTTTTCTTACTATTCTGTAGTTAGTTTTTGTGTTTATGTCTTATTCTTTTTTCAGGTCTGATTTTAGTATAATCCTCCTACTTTTGTACTCATTTTTTAATTTTATTAAAAAAAAAATTAGTTAAATCAGAAAATTCTACAATATAGTAATGCATGCAGTTACCACTTTTATGACTCATCACTCAATGAGAACATACAATTCGCTTATGTATCCTTACATTTACTGCACAATATCTGGTTTTATATTTCAAGTTGAGACTAAGAGGGCGCTCTCGAGAGAAAAGCAGCGGAATTTTATTATGAGTATTTATCTTGACGAGGAATTATTTGTAATTATTGTATGAGTCCTTTAACACATGTCCACGGTGGTAATATGAGTCGTCAAAGTGACAATTTACCACATGACTCCCCAAAATGGTACATAAATCCTCCATGTGGTAAATTGATAAATACCGCAAATCCTCCACATGACTCCTCTTGAATTAAGACATGAATGAGAAGTGTGAACATACCGTAACCCTTTAATGTACCGTAGACAAACCCATATTATACATGCAAGATACTTGGGATAATGACTAATGCATATACCTTTATTTGTTTTTACTTTTTACCGAATTACCAACTCCTCATCTAAGAGTTTAACCATCCTAATGAAATTACCAAAGAGACAATTGTCAGGGATATTGTACATACGTGTAGAATGGCGAGCATGTGGACCTTTTCTATATGTGACAAGCTACATTCAATTATATGAGAGAGTGAGTACCAGAGCCAGTAAAATTCACTGTAAGTGAGTGACTGCTGCCATTGCTACGATGAAAAAGAAACCGAAGCTCCCGTTTGCCCAGAAAATAAACAAATGACAATTGGAGGGTCTGACGTGGATTTCCTATATAATGCTAAACAACTCTCACAGTCTCTGTCTTTAACTTCAATCCAACGGTCCACATTCGCTCCTCAGTTTCTGGCCTCCTCTTTATCTTCCCCTCCTTCACTTCTCTCCAGGCCTTCCCTCTCTCATTCTCTCTTGTTCTCTTGTTTCTTCCTCTCTTCAGGGATTTAGATTCAGAGAGAACAGCAGCTGTAGCAGTTTAGTTAGTTTGTAGCAGAAGAGAAAAATATCAAGAAAAGAAAGAAGAGTAGCAAACATGATGTTGGGGAAGAGACCAAGGCCTCCAATGAAGAGGACAACAAGCATGTCAGAGATCACCTTTGATCTCAACACTGAAGCTCAACCTGAGCCCTCAGATCCCAACAACCCCTTCAGGCCTTCAGGCTTTGAAGGCCTCATGGGGAAGATGGCCTCCTCACCCAGAAACCACAGAAGGAACTCTGCTGATTTCGTTGAGACTCCTCACTTCTTGAGGGCTTGCGGTCTCTGCAAACGCCGCCTTGTTCCTGGCCGCGATATTTACATGTACAGGTAAATGTTCTTCGTCACTAAAGTTTGGTTCTTTTTAGTTTTTAATTGTCGGGGGAAAAAAAAAACCAATTTCTTTCCTTTTTTGGGTTTGAGACCATCTGTTCTTGATTTTACCTTGCTCTGAAAGTCAGTTCTTCCCAGATTGTTATATGCTTTGGAGATTTCCTTGTTTATTTATTTCTGGCCGGGATTTTCTGTTTTCTAGCTATATATAGTAAAAGTGATACATATGCCGATATTTGGAAACTAATCTTGCAATTTGCAATTTTGTATGCAACTTCTTTTGTATTATTCAGCATTGACTCACAATTTTTTTACTTCTTCTTCAGAGGTGATACTGCTTTCTGCAGTCTAGAGTGCCGGCAGCAACAGATGACACTTGATGAGAGGAATGACAAGTGTTCATCTTCGGCTCCCGTCGCCGGACGCCATGTCTCTTCCAAAGGGGAAACTGTGGCCGCTGTGTAGAGTGGCAGGTCAACCCGGTGAACACAGCACGATCTTTGCAGACCGTTGCTGGATCATATGAATATAAATAGATTTGGGGATGTTTATGCATGAAGCTATGAAAGGGCTTTGAAGCTCTAATTTTCATGTAGATTGAGGCAGAACACAACTTCATCATAGATTCCTCCCTCCTTGGTTATTTTTCTCTTTTCTTTCTGTAGGTATAATGGAAAATTTACGGAGTTAATTCTAAATCTTCCTCATATATGTAGTAATCCCCTCTCTTTCGGACTTAATCCTTAGTTTAATTAATACTAATGTAAATTAATGGTGCCGCAAGCCTACACGTTTTTGAGAAATTCGATGAATGGCCGTTTGAACCTGAGTTAATTTGTTGGGTATTAGATTCCAAGAGATTCTCTTCTTAGTGGCACCACCTCGCCAAATGAGATAAAACAAAAAAAATGCTGATTAATACATGAAATTGTAATTAATTTCATGAAAGTTTCTCCGTTTTATATATAATTCAATTGGCCAGCTGATCTACTGGCCAAAATCAAAATGAAACAGAGTCTAGCATTCAAATATTTACATGAAGGGGTTTTTACCGAAAACTACATTATTGTAATCAAAATTACCAATAATAAGTAGGAGACTCATATATTCTCGTGCGCTAGCTCCCCGTAACCCGCCGCCGTTAGTCTCTCTCTCTCTCAACAACCACACCCACACTAGAGCTTCCTTGCCGGCATCTCATCTTCTTCGGCGCCGCAAAGCTCCACCTCTCCGACCTCCGCCGCTAGATCGACATTCGTCGCGAGATCGACCTCGTCGCCTAGTCCTTCATAGCACAACAACTTCGCCCAATTCAGATAAGGCTTTTGAGGGAGATTGCTAATTAAGGGATTTGAAGTAGCAAGACTGATCTTCTAGGTTCCATAGAAGCACCGTGGCTGCGCTTTAGGTGGCGGCAAAGGCTTATTTGGTGGGTGTGGTTGAGGATATACTTTGTATGTGATTCATGCTTACGATTATGCCAAGAATATATAGTTCTGATGTTTCGCTAATAGTATTGGAATTGATAAGGCAAAAGGAAACCGGCTGAGGGTCAATGGTTTGTGAGTTTGGGGGTTATTATTCTACTAAGAGACAGTAGTTTACTGAAGGTAAGTAGCTTTAGATTGAATCAATTTTGTATACATATCTGCTGAGTATTCTATTTAGATTTCAAACACCCAAAAATCATAGATGTAATGATATTGATGTTTGAAAACGGCGTAATGATACTGATTCACAATAACTACGTAATGCTATTGAGTTTCACAAATGCGAAATGCTACTGACTCTCAATAGTGTAGTAAAAATATTAAAGGGTATTTTTATAATTTATTGGTTAACGAATTCTATTAGTTTAATGGATGGAAACTTGCTGGTGGTAATTTAAAAAAATATGCTTACTATTAGTAATTATAAATTTAAAATTGTATGTATTGGTAATTTTGTATTACATGAATGTGGGTTAATTTATCATTTTTTGACTTGATGGTGAACTAAACATAGATGTTTTATATTTTAGGACTAAGTAATATGATCAAAACTGAAATCCATTAAGCCAGTTAATTAAACAGATTATCCCTATCATGACGAAAACCCATTCAAATCAAAATTAAAGTCAGACATGAGTTCTTAAGCTAAGGGTACTATTATTTATCCATAGATTTACACATATTGTGTCCCGAAGTGAAGTTGGGTGATATTATGATAATTAAGAGATTATATCTGCACTTAATTAGTGCTTATTATATAGAAAGCAAGCAATGAAGAATCTGTAGCCTAGTCAGCTTTGCTTGAAATGGGTCCCTCGTTATATAATAAGAAAGAAGAAAAAGAGTGGTCTTTGTTTCATTATTATTATTTTTTTTACTCAAAACTCTAACCACAGACCTAACGCCGTAACCATTAGCAATAAGTACGTATCAATGGCTATTCCATTTGCTTTACAATTAATTTAAACATTACACAAAGTCACAAACCTCGCAGCCTCGCAGGTCATTATTTGCCCATCGATGCTGCCGAGCGGCACCTCAACCTCTTGCAAGTCACGTCGCATCACCGAAACTTGGCCACCAATTGATTTCGTCGGGCTGATCATCTTGGCTCCTGATTTCAAACCGAAGTTCGAAACTAAATCCAATACATAATCGATCAATAGAACCTCCATTAGTTTTTTCTCAACCCTAACACAGGGGAACAAACAACGATATCGTGCCATAAAGACCACGATCGCCCCCACCACACACCAGAGCTCATCCATCGCCGCTCCGCCCTTACTCGGAACCGTCGCCTATGTGCATATCGTAAGAGATCAAGGAGGCGCACCTCCTCGAGCTGTACCCTCTCCAAAAACAACACAGACAGAGGCAATCCCAAGCTCATGCTCCATCCCCATACCAAATGTCCCTCACTGGTGGAACCATAAAATCCAACGATAATGTCCCTAAGACGCGTTACCAGACGAGACATGGAAGCTACATACTCTTACCTTGATGAAACGAAGGATTTCGTTCCATGTTTTTTTTGTAGCAGTTAGGATGTTTTTCGGTCTAGACATAGACATTGTTTGGAAGTAAATTAAATTTATAATTCATATTCTATTATTTCCGTCTTAGTAACTTATATTTTGTTCTTATTGTTTTATAGGAATTTTGTTTTGGGTAACACATCTTGAATGTCTTCTCCTTCCTGTCGTTGTCGTTGAGATTTTGATGAGAGAGAGAGAAAGAGAGAAAATGCTTTTTTTTTTCCTTCTATTTCAATTTCGTTGGAGTGAGTAAAATATCATCCGGTTAGCCTGTTTTTACATGATTAAGACCAAGTGTAGGAGTGAAATGATAAAATCCAAATGTGTAAATTTCATGTTTTTGGTGCTTTTTTAGGTATTTACTGTTGTATGTACTAATTTTGTTTCGAATGAAAAGAATTTACAGAAATTAAAGTAAATCCTTATCTGTAATTTCGGTAAACTAACAGAAAGTACGTACTAACTACTTACTCTTTCCTTTCATTTTTTTTTTTGTTAGAGAGAGAGAAGATGAACGTTCATCGTGATCCGTTGGTGAAAAATGTTATTAAGATCCAGAAGTACAACCTAACTAACTAGGTTTACTTAGTTAAAGGAAAATGTATTACTATATATAATTTCGCTATCAAAGGGGTCACTGGCTCTCAAATTGGCCAATTGGGGGACATCATTATTGGGATCGAATAATATCAAGTGCTTTGTGTAGTATTCTATTAAAATTGCTGACTCCTTTACTTGTACACGTAAAATCTCTCTGATCCTCAATACCTGTACTTTAATTAGTATATATATATTTTTATCAGATGCTTCCCAAATGTGTCTGTGTCACTGTGTGTGCTTGTTCACATGACCAATCTTGGAAAACAAACATAATCAAAGTACGTAGTATCAATAAACTAGAACAGGTTGCCATCTATAGTGTAATCGATCTGTCATCAACTTCCGTCCACCTGATGATAAACTTTATAAGAATGCAAAGTGTACAACAATTGAGGTTTTAATTTAGTATAACGCACAAGATACCTGTTGGAAAATGGTGAAAATCACCGTTTATTTTAACCAATTTAATTAGAAGAATTTAAGTGGACGCACTTAATATTCGTTAATGATAAAATGTGAATTCGTATTCTCCGGTATGAGGACTACAAATTCATATAATCATCTTGTTAAATTGGTTATGGTGTGAATAAGAAATTGTCACCCAAAACGTGCTCACTACTTGAATTCTGGAATGTGTAACAACAGAACTCCTTTGAATTTTGTAACAGCAGATTCAATGAGATTAAATACTGTAACGACAGATTTAATGAGATTGAATTCTGTAACTGCCGAATTCATTGTGTAACTGTTGTAACGTATGAAATGGAATTTATTGAGGAAATAGTTATGACATATGAATTAGAATTCATTTCTGAATTCATTACGTAACGGCTATAACTTATGATATGAAATTCATTTCGGAATTCATGGCAATTAAAGTAGTAGCCTCTTTACCCCCTATATAAAGAGCGACCTATTCATTTGTTCAAGGGATCTTGTATCACCAAAAAATATTATCAGACATCTCCCAAAGTTTTCTCTCTCGTGTCGTTTCTTCTGGTGATAGATAGAAGGTACAAGTGGTTCGTAGGCTTTCTTGTTGCAGTGCAGCTTCGAGAATTCATTAGTCGTTGTATCCTGGGAGACGAGCGCCAATAGACCTGTTGCACCGGTAGAGGCGGCGTAATTGTCTTAAGGAAAGTGTGTGACACACACGACTCGACTGTTCCTAATCCGTTTTCAAACTCCTTCGGTATTGGTTGAGTATTTCATCATACTTATTTCTGAAATTTTATTTCTAATTTCAAGTTAATATATATTTCAATTTTATATTTGCAATATCACACCCAATATATTTTACAATCTTAAGACAATTATTGATAGTAATGGTCAAGATTATATTTTACAATCTTAAGACAATTATCTATGATATTGCTTATATAATTTGGAATACTCGTTACCTTCGAGGTTCAATATATTTTACAATCTTAAGAACTTTCATATATGTGATATTGACTAACGTGGTTTCTTTAAGGAAATGGTTGCCTAACGGAAGGGTGTTGGCTAAAGGAATTGGTTACTAAACCAAAACGATGTCGCCTTAAGGAAGCGGTTGTCTTTGGAGTTTTGTTGTGAAATAAAAAACGATGTCTAAAGAGAAATAGACTCCAAAGGAATTATTGATTAGCTACCTACGCTAATGAGGATATTTTCAAGGATAATAAAAGGATTCCTTGTAAAAATGAAGCACTGTGATTTGGTTATATTCCAAAATCAAGTGATTGAATATTGAGATATTCAATGAGAAATTCCTTGTGAATTTGACCTTGTAATCAATAGAGAAATAATATCGAATATTATTTATTGATTAGGAAAATAACACATTGTGTGTATTTTCAAGAAAAAAGGCAACGGAATGTTTTAATAACACTGAAAGAGCTATAGGCCACATCTCGTCCTTTGATTGAAAAGAAGAATGTGATAATGAGTGTTAATCAATGCAAACTATGAGTAGCTTGCACTAGATGTTGTGAAATCCAACATCACTTGGAGAAGATGAGGTGATATGCCTTATATGTGAAAACTTACCCATCTATAACAAGAGAAATTTTGGGATAAGACTAAAAGCAAAACCGTGCGCGGTTGCCAAAATTGATAATTTCTTGTTATGAGGATTGTGTCATGAAAATGACAATGAACAAGACAAGAAGCCGAAGTATTTTAACTAACCATTTTTGAGGCAATTAAATTGAGATATTCACTTGTTTAAATGGTTAAATGGGTGAATGAGCTTATCACCCAAAGCAAGCTAAAGGCTTTCGGATTGCCAACTGTTTATGACGGCTAATAAACCTTAGTAATGGCATGCAATTGAATGACGAACTAAATGGTTTGTAACGGTTTGTAACCGCTCATAAACCTTAGTCATGATGTACAATTGAAGCCTACTAAATGGATTGTTTGTAACTGTTCATAAACATTATTGACGACAAATTAAATAGCTTATAACTGCCAATTGATGCCGAGTATAATGACCAGAAACGGTTTTGGTATTAACTCGATAATAAGTGGCTTGTCCCCAATGAAGCCTATACAAAACGTGATGAGAATTCAACTCAATTGAACAATTAAGATCATAAAAGTGATCGACCGCAGGGATGAGTATGAATCATCATTTACTGACTGTGCTCAGTATGTGATCATACATGAATACCACTTTACTCACCACAATCAATATGACATGGTTGAACGAGAGAATCGTATCTTAAAGGATATGATGGATGCAATGTTGTTTAGCTTTGCATTACCACCAAGTGTATGGTGAGTTGCCAGTTTATCGGCTAAATATCATTTAAATAAGATATCTAAAATGTTTGTTAAGAAAACAATTCCATATGAATATGGAAATGAAGAAAGTCATCCTATAATTACTTGCGAATGTGGGGATGTTCTTTCAAGGTGGAGAATCTCTACCTAAAAGAAAAAATTATGTGGAATCAGTCAATTGAATTTGACATGAACATAATTATAAGAATTATCGATTTCTTGTGTGCAAGATATGATAAGGAACTCTGAAAATTGCATCGTTCGTTGAAGATGTATTTTCAAGTAACTCTAACTTATTGTTGGTGATGGATTGTAAAAGCTAAATCATTAGCTTGTAACAATAAGTTGAATAGTCATCAATACAGTTTGGAACAACCATCTAATGGTTACTTGATGAGCTAATTAATAACTTATAAACCGTTAATAAATACGTGTAAAGGGTGAGGTTAAAAACCATTAAACACAAAATTTATTTTGTGTTATTCAGTATTGTGCTTCCTAAATGAAGCATAATAAATGGGGAACTGAGGTAAGGATTGGAAAATCCTTAAGTTCCGACTCTTAACATGTATGGTTAAGATTGAGTAAGCCTGAATCCTTAAGGGATAGGTACCTTGTGTATTGTCCTTGTTAGGAAGATGCCACTAAAATATGATTTGCGAATCATACTTTTGGGAAACTTGTGGATTTTCCTCTTGGTTATGAAACTTTATGTTTCAAGTGGATTTTCAAGAGGAAAATGAAGTCGGATGTGACGATAGACAATTACAAGCAAATGTAATTGAAAGGCTAGAGACAAAATGAAGGCCTTGATGATTTCGACACTTAAACTCTAGTGACGAAAATTACTTCCATCATAATGGTACTTGTTATTGCCACGTTGGAAAATTGTGAAGTACGTTAAATGAGTATGGAAATAACTTTATAGATGGAGATATTGAAGAGAGAATCTATATAGAAAAACCTGAGGGTTTCTCGGCTCCTGATGAAAATGGAAGGTCTGTAAATTGGTGAGGTCATTATATGGCTTAAAACAATACAAATGCAATGACATAGAAGATTTGACAATATGATCACCAATGGTTTCAATACCAATGAAGGTGATGATTTATATATGTCAAATACACAGACATTGTTGCCTTATGAAATTTGTAACCTACGTATACATTGATTAGAAGAATTCAAGTGGTTATTAATTAACACTTATGGGTGTGTTTCAGAATTGCAAAATTGCTGAAACAACCAAATGGTCAACCAAGGTGTCGACCATGGATATGATTGCCTGAATACATGTCTCAGTCTCACAAAGAGAAAAAAAAAAAATATCTGAGAAATTGAATGGGCTTCACTTGATGCACTTGTTGAAAATATGTCCAACGAACAGGGCATGGATGAAGTCAATAATTATGACTGTGAGATAAAAGACTTGGAGCTGTGGTATGACCAAGCCAAGTTTATAAACTGAATTGTAGAAAGGAACTAAATTTAAAATAAAGAATTGTATGTTCCTGAGGTCTATATGAGTATATACTCAGTGAGGACAAATTTGTTTTGTCTAAAATAAAATAAGGCCATGAGTGGTGGATTATTTAATTCTTGTAATGACATTTGTTAAAGAATGAATAAAATAGTCTTTTCACCTCTATGGTTGAGTCATCCAAATGTATGACATGATAGACCAAGATATATGTTAATTATGGTACTTTATGAAGACTAATTAACATTGACAAGGGTCAAAGTATGTTATATGATGCTTTATGATGCTTTAAAAGTAAGTGGATACGTAATGACATGCTTATTATTTGAAAGCAATAATAAGATGATCAAATCCACTAGAGATATGTTAAATTTCATATTTGACATGAAAAATATGGATATTGCTTATGTGAGCAAGTCAAAGAGACACACGAGTAATATTTGAGTTGTGTTGTCCTAGAAGGATACTGAGATGAAAAATGGATATCTAACACGATAGTCTTTAAGTGTACTAGCGGTTATGTGTTCACACTAAAAGGTGGAACAGTGTTATGGAAATCCTCCAAACGGACCATTGTAACTAGATCAATAATGAAGTCTGAGTTTGTGGTACCAGACAAATGTGGGGAAGAAGCACAATGGTTACACTAATATGGAGGATATTCCAAGATTGACAAGATATGTGTCTGCAATTTATTGTAACAGTTAATATGCAATTGGCAGGGCACATAGTAAGATGTACAATAGTAAGTCTAGACACATCCTTCAAGGACATAATACAAATTGACTACTCTCTATTGGAGTTATCTAGATTGACTATGTGAAGTCAAAAGATAATATTGCGGATCTGCTAACCAAATGGTTAACTAGAGAGTTAGTTGATAAATCATCAAGAGGAATGAGACTAAAGCCCATGAAATGAAAATCTTTACAGTGGATACCCAACCTAGCTGACTGGAGATCCCAAGATCTAGGTTCAAAGGGACAACTAAATTGTAGAGATCATATCGGATCACTGTGGGGAGTTTTTTCCCAGGTCCATTCCTATGATGAAAAACAGTGATACCCGTAAGGAATGAGGTTAAGCTAAAGCTTTTAATGATTCTTATGCGTCGGGTAAAACCGAGCGGAGTAATGCGGGTTACTCTTAATTAAGAGATCACCTATGTAAGAGAGAAGTGGGGCCGCTTCTAAGAGAATTGTTGGGGCACAATTCTTATCAAACTCTTACAGAACCAGGCACGTGTCCAGGGCCAAAATGGACACAATAGTGAGAACTGTAATGTACCAGGAAGACTCCTGTGTGAGGTATGCTATCAGTTACACAAAATGACGAATAGTTCAAGGACATCGCGTCTACTGTTTAGTCAGTAACGTAATCATACTTTCACAAGGGAAGGTTCAAAGGGTAAAACCTACCTATCCTAAACAGGTTTCAACCGTAGAAATCTATCACCAATTCTATCGAGTCTTTGGTCGCCAATTTCATTCATGTGGGGAATTGTTGGAAAATGGTGAAAATCACCGTTTATTTTAACCAATTTAATTAGAAGAATTTAAGTGGACGCACTTAATATTCGTTAATGATAAAATGTGAATTCGTATTCTCCGGTATGAGGACTACAAATTCATATAATCATCTTGTTAAATTGGTTATGGTGTGAATAAGAAATTGTCACCCAAAACGTGCTCACTACTTGAATTCTGGAATGTGTAACAACAGAACTCCTTTGAATTTTGTAACAGCAGATTCAATGAGATTAAATACTGTAACGACAGATTTAATGAGATTGAATTCTGTAACTGCCGAATTCATTGTGTAACTGTTGTAACGTATGAAATGGAATTTATTGAGGAAATAGTTATGACATATGAATTAGAATTCATTTCTGAATTCATTACGTAACGGCTATAACTTATGATATGAAATTCATTTCGGAATTCATGGCAATTAAAGTAGTAGCCTCTTTACCCCCTATATAAAGAGCGACCTATTCATTTGTTCAAGGGATCTTGTATCACCAAAAAATATTATCAGACATCTCCCAAAGTTTTCTCTCTCGTGTCGTTTCTTCTGGTGATAGATAGAAGGTACAAGTGGTTCGTAGGCTTTCTTGTTGCAGTGCAGCTTCGAGAATTCATTAGTCGTTGTATCCTGGGAGACGAGCGCCAATAGACCTGTTGCACCGGTAGAGGCGGCGTAATTGTCTTAAGGAAAGTGTGTGACACACACGACTCGACTGTTCCTAATCCGTTTTCAAACTCCTTCGGTATTGGTTGAGTATTTCATCATACTTATTTCTGAAATTTTATTTCTAATTTCAAGTTAATATATATTTCAATTTTATATTTGCAATATCACACCCAATATATTTTACAATACCAAGGTAAGAGTACTCATAAACACCATCATCCAATTCGTATCTTATTTCATGCAATACCGTCATCCAATACCCGTACCCTAATTTTTTTCAAACTATGCATTTTGTTAGAGAGACGATAATCATCAGTGTAAACTGATTCTGATATTTTTATTTTTCATGTTTGGTAACAATATGGTTGGAGATTAGTATTCCTCCATTAAGAGAAAAGTCGGGTGATAAAAGCAATACAAAAAAAAGGAGTCTCTGCTCGGGTTAGGGTTTTCTCTCTAGCCTCTATCTTTTGCTCGGAACCCTCCCTTCTCATCACCATGCTTGATGCCGTATCCGCTCATCTTGTTGCCTCTCTCGCTATAAACGAGAATGGTAAGCATTTCTTTGGTCCCTCTAGCAGTGCCGCCATCTTTTCTAATTTTTTTTGCTGTGGGGCGTGCCTTCTCTGTTCATGGCCGTAGGCCGGATCCAAAGCCCTTATCGGCACTGTGACAAAGCTATGGGATTTATATAATCGAATCTCTATGCAGTTTGAGGATGGCTGCTATGTTCTCGAATTCAAGGTGGAATTGGAATGCCAGAAGATCATTGAGGGCGGTCCTTGGTTTCATTGTAAGCATGTCCTTGCCCTAGCTTATCATGATGGAGTGCAGGAGATTTAGACCATCCCAGTGACGGTGGAGTAGTTTGGCTTGCCCCCAAAGTTACGGACTATGGACGCGGCTTTGATGATCGGCGCCACTCTCGGTAGAGTTGTCGACAAACCAAAATTGAAGGAGGGGGTTAAGGTGCGCGTATTGCACCATCTCTCGCAAAGGGTGCAACAGGTGTACCCTCTTCAGGCTTTCGATTTCCTAGGTATTGAAGCAAAGATTAGTTTCAAATATCACAAGGTTGTAGGGTTTTGTCGGGTTTGTGGTTTTTTCTCTCATGTGAATGGAGAGTGTGTGGGGGCGCCACCGGCTGTGGTGGTGGATAGTTCTCCTAGCCCTAGTGTAACGACGTATGTACCCGTATTTTCTTCTCTGTCTGCTGGGTCTGCTCGGTCTGCTAGTGCTTCTGTGCCAGTCACCCGATCGCAGGTCGCCTCTCCCCTCTTTACTATTCCTGGCATGTCGGCAAGGCTGATGGCAGAACAAGTTGCACGGTTTCAGACTCCTAGTGCAGTGACCCCAGCTCTGAATTCGTTGGTAGCTGTAGTACTCCCTTCCCCTGTAGAGTTGGTGTCGCCTGTGGTTCCAGCTTTGACATAGATTAAACGGAAGGCCACGGACAACACCTTGTTTACCTATCGTAAGTGTGGTATATCTGCAACATCTGCTTTGACACCGGAGTTTGTTTTTGAAGGTGATCTTGCTCTGAAGAGTGTGAATGGCCAACTGGTTATCTCGCCTAAACCTAAGCGTAAGTCCGTGTGTCGTCCTCCGGGTCAGAAGAATTACCATAAGGCCATGAAAAATTTGGAGGATGTACATGAGGATAGGCAGATTCATAAGAAGAGGAGCTCTAAGAAAACGAGAGTTGTGGTGGCAACGCCTGTGGTTGAGAAGGCTCTGGTTGAGGAGGTGCTTGCTCCGGCTGTTGTTGGTGAAACAATTGGTGTTGGTAAGCTTGGGGTTTTTCCCCAAGTGTAGTTGTCCGATTTTAGTTTTGCATAAATAAATCGAGATATGTCTTTGACGTCGCTTCGGGGTCTATCTTGGTAGCGTCGCTGGTTACTTGGTTACTTGATTTTAGATTTATTTCCTAAGGTTGTGCTTTAGGTGAACCTAGGTTTTTGTTTAGATTTGTCTTTCATGACTCGCTTTTGACGTAGCCAGACATTTCTTGGTGAGTCATGCTGGTAATATAATCTTTCTTTTACATTAATGTATTATGACGCCCCCAATTCAAAAAAAAAAAAATATACATGTACTCTAAATTTTTGTTTATTTCATGTTTAAAGTTTAGAGTATACACAATACCGTCGTCCAATACCTATACTATATGTATACACACATATATATTAGAGAATTTAAATGAGTTTTAATTTGTCCGCTTTCAAGTCCAATGCCAACAAGTGGCATCTTAATTCCTCTGTCTGCCGATAATTTGGAAACCAGAGGCACGCTTCATTGGTCAAGTTGTGTTCTTACGAACTAGAATATATATACTTTTGGAACAGGATTAGTGAAAGTTATATTGTTCTCCATTTCTTGCATCAACAAGTACCAGATTCCAAAGTTTAAGCATAATAGTTTAGCACAATTTGTCCAAGTGGGCATGCATGTGTCTGCATCTCTGGATTTAACAATTCAATCTTATTTGTTAATCAATGTTATCACTTGAAAGTAGTTATGTTTGTGATCAATCGTAGCTCTAAATAAAGACTAAAAGTAAGTGGTGATGCATGGGTGGTTATGAATTGGTGTGGAAATGAGCTATGGTGGTCGAAATGGAGACTTTGGAGGTGAAAATGGTGTTGTGGTGGTGTGGAGAGAAAATGTAATTTTGAGAGATGAAGGAGATTAAGATAAATCAAGGGTTGTGCGCAAAATGAATGGTCTTGAATCTCCCATAATCAGCTATGTAAGGGAACAGGCATGTAGGATACCTTTACACAATGTTCCCAAATAGATCTTAAAATGCATGCATGCAAGGCTCCAAAAGGACAAAGTGGTAGGAGATGTTTAAACTCAAAAGGCTCATGACCATGCTAGCTCCTCCTTGGTTGGAGAAAAGTCCTTGATGAGTGGCGGCTCGCCGGAAAACTTCTCCCAGAAAATCCAATTTGTATTTTTCTCGCTTGAATCTCATGTCTTCTCCTCCTAATTGTGAATCCGTCACTTTAAATAAGTATTAAATGGGGGTATGCCAGCACCTCTGGACAAGAAATTAATTTTGAGAAAAGCAGCATATATAGCCTGCAGTAAAAATGTGCATATCATTATGAGCTTGCAGATGTGTTGGGAGTTAAACGTGTAGCGAAACATGACAAATAACTCGGGCTCCCTACGGAACTTAGTTACTCGAAGGAAGAGGCGTTCAAGTTTTTGAAGGAAAAAATGGAGAAGAGGACGCGGGGATGGAGGGACAAAACCCTCAGTACTGCGGGGAAAGAAACTATGATTAAATCTGTGCTTCAGGCTATTCCAAACTATGTTATGAGCTGCTTTGAGGTTCCAAAACACACGTGTGATGCCATGCACCAAGTCCTAGCTCGATTTTGGTGGGGTGATCATGGAGATGTGCACAAGATACATTGGCTGGCATGGGACTGGTTATGTCGCCCTAAAAGTGAAGGAGGTATGAGTTTTCGTAATTTAGTTGCATTTAATCGAGCTCTACTAGCTAAACAGGGATGGAGGATCTTGCAACGTCCTCAATCACTGGTTACTTGTCTACTTAAAGCTCGCTATTTCCCAAATTCATCTTTCATGAATGCTTCAATAGGGAACGATCCCTCTTATGCCTGGCGAAGTATTTTAGCTGGTAGAGAAGTGTTGAAACTTGAAAATAGGGTTCAGGAATCGAATTGGTGATGGAAGCTCTGTTTCAGTTTGGAGTGACCCCTGGGTCCCAAGGCCACATCACTTTAGGTCTTTTTCTCAACCTATGGCTGGTACTGAGGAGTTTGTGGTCTTTGACTGAATTGATCCAGAGGGTGGGGAATGACAAATGCATCTTCTACAAGAACTTTTTACAAGATTAGCTCACCTTCCTAGTTCATCTATGTTGGATGAGTTTGGGAGGACACTCCTGACATTATAAAGGATGTTCTTATTGAGGATCGGGGTAATATTAACCGAGGTTTAGGCACTATGTACCTCTCGCTGTACTCACCTCTTATAAATAATGAAATTATAGGGCGGAGAACCACCTCTCTGACCTAACGGGGCTATCCCGTTTTCAAAAAATAAAATAAAATAAATGTGGAATTTCGTCTCTTTGCATTGTTTCGTACAATAAACAGAAATTGATTAAGATAATCTAATCACATGTAACACATGACAATTTTCATAGTTTTGGGGCACATTTACATTTACATGGGTAAATTATGTTGAACATGGCTTCGTCGGTTCTCAAAGGGTGACTGGAGTGGCTTGCTGAGGAGGTTGATTTTTTTTTGTTTCCAATTCGGTTTTGTAAGTGGTAGATGTTGCAGCAAAGACGGTTGTGACGTAAATTAAGAAGACAGATGACGCTGCAAATTGGTTTACAATATCTTTCTGACGCGGCGTAGAATGACGATTGTTCTGTCGGGTTGGGGATGATATAGGGTACCGGTCAGAGATCGTACATGACCAGTGGGGTTGTATATTTTAATTTCGAAAACATTTTAATTTCAAAAAGAAAAGAAAATAAAAAAGTGAAATGACCTCACACATGACACCAAATTATTATAATTTTTTTTATAAAAAGATATTATAAATTTATACCACATTTTAGGAAAAAAGACTATCTACCTTTGAAAATTTGAAAAAAAAACCCCCTTCTTTTTCACTTTATAAATAAGGACATGTTTTTAATATGTTGATCATAAAAACCTCAATTCAATTTCACTAAACAATAAAAAGGGGCTGTTTTTCATTTCAAAGTGACGATTTTACCCTTCCCTACCAAACTTTCATTTTTTTCCCGTTCTGTTACTTTCCCTCCTTTCTCTGTTAATTGCGATCTTCGTTTTCTTTTTCTTCGTTTCAGTGCCGTCTCTCTCTCTCTCTCTCTCTCTCTCTCTCTCTCTCTCTCACACTTCCGATTTGCAATTCCAATTTGCCTCTTTCGCTGCCGATTTGCAATTCCGATTTTCCTATTAAGCTTTGCATTTGCGATTCCTCAGTTTTGATTCATTGAAATAAGGTATGTTAAGTTTTTGCAGTTGTTTATATGTCATTTTTAGCTTTTGAATCAATTCGTGTTGATTTTGGTGTTATAGGTCTTCAGTTTTTTTTTGAAATCTGAATTGTTAAAACTTGTGATTGCCTATTCAACCTCCCGATTTTCATTCTTTGTTTAGTTTCTTTCGACTTTTTTTTTGAAATTTGAATTGTTAAATCTTAATTGTTGCAGTCTATTTTATACCTGCATCCTTGCTCCAGCATGTCATCCAATTGATCAAGCACAGCTTTCATCCACAGATTAATCATTGTAACCTATTAATAGCATAGTTAGTAAGATAGTTACAAAAAATTATAATTATTCAGATAGCTCGCAACAATTGATAGTTACAAAGATAGTTATTAACATAGTTACACAGATAGGTTTCAAAATTAATAGTTACTAAGATAGTTACTAATGCATAGTTACACATATAGTTTTCAAAATTAATAGTTACTAAGACAGTTACTAATGCATAGTTTACACAGATAGGTTTCAAAATTGATAGTTACTAAGATAGTTACTAACATAGTTACACAGATAGTTTTCATAAAAGTTCACTCTTGTTTTTCTGTCCTGCATTTGTTTGATTTTTCATAGTTACTTTGCTAGTTACTTGAGCTACTTCTTTGTAGCCGATTTTTTTTTGTTGTTGTCAACTTTGATAGTTAAAATCATAGTTACTTGATAGATTGTGTACAGTTACAGTCACATGGATTTGCTAATTGATGTTTTATGATGATTTTCTCTTGTAGGTGCAATGGACAGTTGTTATATTGCAAAGCTTGTCTATTTTGGTCAAGGAGGAGCACTTTCCTTTGGTCATAATTGTACTTTTTCTGATTTTTATCATCGGATACGTGATCGTTTTCCAGAGTTTGAAAGATTTGTTTTCAAACTCAAGTATAATGTGTATCCGGATCCTACTGTTTACCATCTTGGAGTGAGGTTGATATGAGCATGATGTTTAGAGTTTTGGGACGGTATAAATCTGATTTTGTTGATGTGGATGTTCATTATTTGGATGTCAGTTCTTCTGTTTCGGAAAGTGTAGTTAGTAATAATGTTAGCGAGGATACTAGTGTTTTGGTTGAAGAGAATGAATTTTTGAGTTGTTATAGGCCTGAGGATGCGAAAATGATCTTTCTAAAGGATGGAAGTCTCTTATGCACTCTAAGGGTCAGATGTTTGAGGGTAGGGTAAAAGAGTTTAGGTTGAAGTTGCGGATGTATGCCGTGGAGGTTGGTTTTCAATATGAGTTTGGGAGAAATAAGCCAGAACGTGTTGTTGCTTTCTGCAAGAAAAAACATTATGAAGGCTGTAATTGGTGTGTGAAGGCATCTTTATGCAGGTGTAGTTACATTAGCTGTTACACAGTTTCTGTACAATTACATTTTTTTTTGTTCATGATAGTTACTTGTATAGTTACTTAAATAGTTAGTTACTCTTGTGGTTCTAGTTTTTGAACTCACTGGAACTGTTAATTGCATAGTTACTCAGATAGTTACTTTGATAGTTACTTGAATATTTAGTAGTTAATTTGATAGTTATTAGTTATTTTGATAGTTACCTTGATAGTTACTAGTTACATTGATAGTTACATTGATAGTTACTATGATAGTTACTAGTTACTTTGATAGTTAGTATGGAAAAGTATATATGCTGATTGATTTTTTCACCTGTTATTCAGGTATAATGGTTTCTTTGTGATTACTGAATTGGTGAACGAACATAGATGTTGTTGTGTCATCCGGCTTCAAAAGAGTAAGATGATGTGCAGCAAGATTATAAGGGAGGTAATGCTTGACAAAATTCGTGAGAATCCCAATAACAAAGCTATTGATATAATGCAAGACATAAAGCTAAACTACAGATTAGATATCCCTTATCATACTGCTTGGTATGGCAAAGAGCGCGCGAGGGAATCTGCGCTTGGTGTTGAGTCTGAGTCTTACCAGAATTTATCATGGTTTTCCGAGCGCACATATGAATCCAACCCATATTCTAGACTAGCTATACAGTATGAATCTGAAACAAGAAGGTTCCAGCATATGTTTGTTACTTATGGTGCTTGGATGAATGATTTTCAGTCTTGCAGACCAGTTCTCTGTATTGATGCTACATTCATCACGAACAAATACAAAGGCATGCTTCTTTCTGCTTCGGCAAAGGACGTAAATTGTGGTACATTGCTTTCTTCGTTTTTGTTGTTATTTCATTTTTTGTTTTTAATTATTGTCATTTCTTTTTTCTTGTTTTTCAATTTCATTTACATGACTTACAGACCAAACAATTACTTGGATAGATACTAGTGTAGTTACTTGTATAGTTACATGAACTTCCAGACCATATAGTTACTTTAATAGATACTAGTGGAAATACTTTTATAGTTTCAGGAACTTCTAGACCAAATAGTTACTTCGATAGATACTTAGTGCATATATTTTTATACAGTTGATGGTTACAAAGTTGATAGTTACTAAAATAGTTAAATAGATAGTTACAAAAATTGATAGTTACTAATATAATTAGTGAGTTAGTTACACAGATTGTTGACAGTAGCCACAGAGGGGCACAGCAAGCCCGCAGACCCGCAGCTAGTGCACCAGGGGCCGGCCTAGGGCCCGGGACCGGATCACCAGAACCCGGCCTCGGGGTCCAGCAGTCCATCCTGCTACCAGGGGCCCGGGGTCCGGGGGCTCCTGCCTGCCTAAGAGGTCACCAAAGCTGCCCTTTGGTGTGCAAACAGAAGGGAACCAGTCCCACATCAAAGGGTAAGACCAGACCTCACTCCTGGCCACCTATATAAGGGCCCCAACTACCCTCATTAATAGGTAACTGATCCTTCCTACCGCTTATATACGTGCTTAAGTTATATCTATTCCAACTATACTAACTTAGGCATCGGAGAGGAGAAGACCGGCCCGCCCGGTATTCCCCTTAGTAAGCAGGTTTGCAGGAGATAGTACGAAGATTTACCTGTCTCTACCAGGCCCCAGGGTTTGTGCAGAAACAGTTGGCGCCGTTTGTGGGAACTTTGGACAAGAAACCACGTAAGCACTATCGATGGCAGAGAGTTCGGAAGCAAGCCAGGAAAGAAATACCACCGAGGAGCAGTGTGTTGCACCAGTGCAAACACTTGTCTCCACCCCGGTCGTTATGCGAGAGCAGCGCGGCGACTAGGGCGATCAGGAAGGCGGGAGCTGTGGGAGGCCGACCGGCACGCCGGGGCCAAACCACGACAGCTCGTGCGGCAAAGGCCCGGCAACTGAAGACAGGCCTGTGCACCGAGGCTTTTCTCTGACGTTCTCGGATGATCCGAGTGACCGAGAGGAGAGCCCGCGCTGCAACAGTGACCGAGACACCACGTACAGCCCCGACCAGAGCAGTATGGCGGGAGAGATACGGGCAATGGCCGCAGAGGTCAGTCGCCTGCGTGAGGAGGGCGACCGGGATAGAGCCAAGTCCAACGCCCGGTATGAAGAAATGGAGGCGGTAAACGCTGCCCTGGTAGCCCCCCTGGAGAGAGGACAACAGCGCAACGACGCTATGGTCAAGGCACAGGTACCCCCGCCAGTTCAATCTCAGCAGTTTGAAGCGGGGCAGTCATCGGGCGGTAGGCCCAGTGATCCCGGGCGAACGGATTCACCGGCCGGCACCGCCCAGTCAAAGAGCACGTCGATGCCTCGCCAGCCCCACACTTCGTTCGAGGATGAAACCGTGACCCCGACTGCACGGGCATTGCAGATGCTCGCCGACACTGTATCGGATTTGAAGGCCCAAATGGAGGCCAACGAGAGAAGAGCGGTACGGCCGATGGAAGGCGCACGGTTCAACTAGCGCATGGGCCCCTTCTCGCACCGGGTTATGGAATCGGGGAGGTCCGATAACCAGAAGTCCCTCAAGCTCACCTACTCGGGGTCCGGCTGCCCGTACCAGCACCTGGATAGTTTCCGGTCCCAGACATGCACCAAAGGCTACTCTGATCCCGTATGCTGCAACATTTTCCAGGAAACTCTGTCGGGGGAGGAGCTCAGCTGGTTTTATGAGCTTCCGGCAAATTCAATCGAGGCCTTCGAGCAGTTGGCCGACCGGTTTGTAGGCCGCTTCATCCTCAGGGTCGAGGGAGCCCGCACATCGACCATCCTCTTCAACTGCATGCAAGCGCCCGGCGAGGAATTGAGGACTTTCGTCAAGCGTTGGCAGACGGCGACGGCCGGGGTTCGGAACCTTGACAAAGGTATCGCCGAGATGGAGTTTAAGCAAGGGCTCCGGCCAGGAAAATTTTCATATGCCGTGCGGGTAGAACTCCCGCAGGGGTATGACGAGTTGATGGCAATGGCCATCCGGCACGCCCAGGCCGATCACGAGACGTACGGGCAACACCTGCTGAAGAGGAAGCGGGAAGAGCAACAAGAAGACCACCCCCGGGAAGAGCACCCCCCACACCGACAGGAAGACAAGAGCAGCCAGCGGACCGAGAACCGAGCCGCTCGACCAAGCCGGCCCAACAGAAATTGGGCGCAACGGCAGCAGAAGCCCTATCATGACCGACCCCAGAACGAGTACAAGCCGGCGCAGTACCGGCAAGAACGCCCCCTGGCAATCATGCCAGCACAACCGGCCGGTCAAGAGGTCTTCACCGCTCTCACCTCTTCGTATGAGGACATTTTGCTCGAGAACGGGAACATCATTCCACCACCGCCCAGGAGAAAGTACCCAAAGGGGAAGCTTACCACGGCGCAAACGGGCAAGTACTGCTCCTATCATGATGAGGCTACTCATCGAACGAGCCAGTGCTGTGCTCTCAAAACAGCGGTGGAGGGTTTGATTAGTAACGGCCAGCTCCAACGGTATATAGGGGAAAGGAGAGCAGATCCCGACCGGGGCTGGTCCGCCCGGTTCCATGGCATGACCCCGGTTATGAGAACATTCGACCGGCATGGGCTTTATACACCCGGGTGAGTTTACATCTAACACATGTACTCTTGCCCAGCAGGATAAAAACCCTGCATCGCACTGAACTGCGGTCAATATGGGGCTCTACGGCGAGCCTTGTCACCTCAACGCCACCCCATTTCCTCAACGCTTATTCCAACACAAGCTGAGAAGAACTAGCAAGTGTTAACCGGTGCTTCAACAAACCACAACACCGGGGCCACCTCCCCGCAACCTAGCAATATGGACTCGTCTCGATATGGCAGAACGCCCGGTCGAGGTCCCATACTCCGACTCGTACCGATTTGGCAGAACGCCTGGTCGAGGTCGCAGCCTAGCAATATGGACTCGTCTCAATATGGCAGCACGCCCGGTCGAGGTCCCATACTCCAACTCGTCTCGATATGGCAGAACGCCCGGTCGAGGTCTGGTGCACAAGTTCACTTGGGGGACTCGTCTCGATATGGCAGAACGCCCGGTCGAGATCCCATGCTCTCCGACTCGTCTCGATATGACAGAACGCCCAGTCGAGATCCCATGCTCTCCGGCTCGCTCTGATATGGCAGAACGCGGGGTCCAGGTTCCATGCAAAAATCTATTGCATGGCGGATTTCAACGCCCCATTATCATTCCATGCACACATCTATTGCATGACGAATTTCAACGCCCCATAATCACTCCATGCACACATCTATTGCATGGCGGATTTCAACGACCCACTATCATCTCCATGCTCATAGGACTACAACACTTGAGCACAGTACTACTTATATTGCAAACATAGTCATAAACTGTTGCACTTCATCGGTAACAGGTACTCACCCCGGTCACGTCCAATCTTCAACGCGGACTTGGGGGACTGGGCACCGTTGGGTTGGTAACCCTGCGGGTCTGCGGGACAAGGGCAAGACAGTTTTAAGTCCCTATTCAAGATTGCACTTGACCGGGAACTTGGGGGACTTGTTGACAGTAGCCACAGAAGGGCTACAGCATGCCCACAGACCCGCAGCTAGTGCACCAGGGGCCGGCCCAGGGTCCGGGACCGGATCACCAGAACCCGGCCTCGGGGTCCAGCAGTCCATCCTGCTACCAGGGGCCCGGGGTCCGGGGGCTCCTGCCTGCCTAAGAGGTCACCAAAGCTGCCCTTTGGTGTGCAAACAGAAGGGAACCAGTCCCACATCGAAAGGTAAGGCCAGACCTCACTCCTGGCCACCTATATAAGGGCCCCAACTACCCTCATTAATAGGTAACTGATCCTTCCTACCGCTTATATACGTGCTTAAGTTATATCTATTCCAACTATACTAACTTAGGCATCGGAGAGGAGAAGACCGGCCCGCCCGGTATTCCCCTTAGTAAGCAGGTTTGCAGGAGATAGTACGAAGATTTACCTGTCTCTACCAGGCCCCAGGGTTTGTGCAGAAACACAGATAGTTACATAATTGATATTTACTAAGATAGTTACTGAAATAGTTACAAAGAAGAGTTTAGTCAAATGATAGTTACTAAGATAGTTATAAATATAGTTATATAAAACTGATATTATTTTTTCTTTTCTTTTGTTTAGAATTATATCCAGTTGCTTATGCTATTGTGGATTCTGAAAATGAGAGCAATTGGACCTTCTTTCTCAAACTTTTGTCCGAAGAGCTGTCGAGATATTCTACAAGGCAAATTACTTTCATATCTGATCGTAATATTGGGCTTCTAAATGCAATTCATGCAGTTTTTCCGAATAGTCCACATGGATTTTGTTATAGGCATCTTCAGGCTAATCTCAGCAGCAAGTTTCCAAATGGTTCTTACCTGAGCAAAAAGATTCCATCGTTGTTTATGCGTTGTGCTTATTCTCGCACCCGTGAATATTTAGACCTTAATTTCTAGAAGTTGAAGCATGAAGGTGGTGATGTTGTTGATCTGTTTTTGAAGGATCTTCCATTGGAAACATGGGTGTCGTCTTTTTTTAATGGTGAAAGGTTTGGAAAAATGACCAATAATTTGGCTGAGTGTTTTAACAATTGGGTGAAGGATTTGAAGAGTCTTCCCATTATTGAATTTAACGAAGTCATTCGTCTTAAGTCTATGGCTTTAATTGCTTCTCGGAAGGAAGAATCAGCTGGATGGGTTATTGAGCTTTGTCCGAATTTGGAAAAAAAGCTGGTTGTCAACTTGGAGTTGGGGAGACACTGGTTAGTTAGTAGATCTGAGATATACATTTATGAAGTTCAGTGCCAAAAGTATTCTGTTATGGTGAACTTAGAAGAATCCTACTGTTCATGTGGAGAATGGCAAGTTCACGGATTCCCTTGCTCACATGCACTTGTCGTGATTCAAAAACATGGTTCGGATGTGTACTCATATATCAACCCAATTTTCAAGGTGCGGTACTTCTCCTAAATCTATCATTAATTAGACAGTTACACCGGTAGTTACTTAGATAGTTAATTCAGATTAAATAGTTACATTGATAGATACTAGTGAAGTTACTTGTATAGTTACATTAACCTGACATTATAACCTTATTTTTTCTTCTTTTTATTCCTGTTACAGGTTGATAAATATCGCGAAACATATTCTTTCTCAATTAACCCGGTTCCTACTATTTCAAAGCCAGTGGATCTAGCTCAGCCTGCATTGTTGGTGCAACCATCTTTAACAAAAAGACCACCTGAAAGTCCAAAACTATAGCGGTATAGAAGTAAAAATGAAGTTAAAAAGACTGTCAAGTGCAGCAGGTGTAACAAATATGCTGGTCACAACAGAACAAGTTGTAAAGAAATTATATAGTTCCGTAGATTGCTATTCAGGCAGTTACAACAATAGCTACTTTCTGTTTTTTTTCAGTGTAGCAGCATATATAGCTGTTTTTTTACAATTACCATTATGGTTAGTTAAGAATGTTTTTTGAAAGTTACATTGAAACTTATATTGAAATTTACATTGATTGTTTCTTGGTTTTACTGTTATTGAATGGTTGCATTTTTAATTTTGTTCATGTTTATTTTGGCAGCGGAACGCTGCCGTGGTGCGGTGCAGCGGCACGCTGCATTGTTTTATGCAGATAGTTATCAAGATAGTTACTAATTAAGTTACACATATAGTTATGAAATTGATAGTTACTGAGGTAGTTACTAATATAGTTACACAGCTAGCTTTCAAAATTGATAGTTACTATGATAGTTACTAAGATAGTTACACGGATAGCTTTCAAAATTGATAGTTACTATGATAGTTACTAAGGTAGTTACACATATAGCTTTTCAAAATTGATAGTTACTATGATAGTTACTATGATAGTTACTAAGGTAGTTACACAGATAGCTTTCAAAATTGATAGTTACTATGATAGTTACTAAGATAGTTACTATGATAGTTACTAAGATAGTTACTATGATAGTTACTAAGATAGTTACACAGATAGTTTTCAAAATTGATAGTTACTAAGACAGTTACTAATGCATAGTTTACACAGAATAGGTACAAGGATGACAGTTACTAAGATAGTGACACAGATAGTTACGAAATTGATAGTTACTGAGATAGTTAGTAAAATAGTAATACAGATAGTTACAAAACTGATAGTTACTAAGGTAGTTACTAATATAGTTACACATATATCTTTCAAAATTGATAGTTACTAAGGTAGTTACACAGATAGCTTTCAAAATTGATAGTTACTATGATAGTTACTAAGGTAGTTACACAGATATCTTTCAAAATTGATAGTTACTATGATAGTTACTAAGGTACAAGGATGATAGTTACTAAGATAGTTACTAAGGTAGTTACACAGATAGCTTTCAAAATTGATAGTTACTATGATAGTTACTAAGGTAGTTACACAGATAGCTTTAAAATTGATAGTTACTATGATAATTACTAAGGTAGTTAAGCAGATAGCTTTCAAAATTGATAGTTACTATGATAGTTACTAAGGTACAAGGATGATAGTTACTAAAATAGTTTATTTGTCATTTACTTGATAGTTACTTGATAGTTACTGGGCTAGTTTCCAAAACTGTTCCTTGAATAGTAACTTTGATAGTTACTCAGAAACAATCTGCTTAACTTTTCATGAAACAATCTGTTCAAATAAAGCAAAAAGTTTCCTATCCTTTAAACTTTCTAAATTTTCCTAACAATCTGTTCAATTGATCTAACAGTCTCTCTAACTATGCCGATTGTCCGCAAAACGCTTCAGAATGTAAGCCCTAAACTTGTCAGTCTCTTTCTTTCCAAACCTCTTGTTGAAATTGCCTTGTGACATGATAACGTTCATGAAATACATGACATATATCCCACAATCGACGCTGTTTTGTCACAATAAATAGATTAATAAAAGTCAGACAGTTATAAAGATGATAGTTAGTGATATAGTTACAAAGAAGCTGGAATAAGAACTTACGAATCAGATTGTTGTTGAGCCAATTTTCCACTGTATGAACTGACTGTCAAATTTGACTTATAATTCTCCTTAATCCACCTTATAGATTGAACTTCATCTTCAGTAAGAGTCTCTTCTACCATCTGCAATTCAGTGTTGGTGCTCTTGTTGCAGTCTATTTTGTACATGCATCCTTGTTCCAACATGTCATCCGATTGTTCAAGCACAGCTTTCATCCACAAATTAATCATTGTAACCTATTAATAGCATAGTTAGTCAGATAGTTACAAAAAATAATAGTTATTCAGATAGTTACTTTCATAGTTAGTCAGATAGCTAGCAAAAATTGATAGTTACAAAGATAGTTACTAACATAGTTACACAGATAGGTTTCAAAATTGATAGTTACTAAGATAGTTACTAAAATAGTTACACAGATAGGTTTCAAAATTGATAGTTACTAAGATAGTTACACAAATAGGTTTCAAAATTGATAGTTACTAAGATAGTTACTAATGCATAGTTACACAGATAGTTTTCTAGATTAATAGTTACTAAGATAGTTACTAATGCATAGTTTACACAGATAGTTTTCAAAATTGATAGTTACTAATATTATAGTTACTAACATACCATTTTTTGAGCATCTTTAAAACTTTGCCCGGTTTCTTTTCTTCTTGCCCTCATGGAATCAAAGTGGGCAAATTTGCACGCTTCCTTGTCAAACACCAGTAGAGTATGGTGGAAGCTGCACTTATGTGTAAGGGGTATCAGAATGACATCAGCTTTAGCTAGTTTCTCATAGAGAGGTTCACAGAGGAACTGATGAATTGGTTTTGCTTCGAGGTCTTCTGTGGACATCTGTTTTTCAAACCAAACCTATGATTAGTTATCTCATAATGTTTTACAAAAATATAATTATCCTGTTAATTAGTATCTTACCTAGGAGTGAGTAAGCAGAATTTCTATTTTTTGTGCAACTGGATCGTTGATGTCTTTCATTTCGCTATATAACAAAGATGCAAATGCATCAATCATGTTATTTGCGACTTCAACTCCAAACACAACTTGTTCAATTTCATGCTTCGAAATTTCAGTTCCCACCTCCTATCCTTCCCAGAAGAACACTCTGCAGACATGATAGTAAATCATATGATAGTTATTAAGACAGTTACAGTCAGATTATAGATACTGAGATAGTTACTAAAATAGTCACACAGGTAGTTAGTCAGATAGTTACTCAGAATGATAGTTAATGAGGCAGATAGTTAGAAAGATAGATACTAAGATGATAGTTATTGAGATAGTTACTGAGATAGTTACTTAAGAAATTATCCAGACAGATACCAAGACAGATTGTAGGACAGACAGTTAATAAGATATATACCAAGACAGATAGCAGGACAGATTGTAGGATAAATGAATATTATGCTTACCCTCTTGGCGCCTTGTTCCAGTATTCTCGAAACCTTTGCTTCGTGTTTTCGTCCATATGATCTTTGTAAACTATGTGGTCATCCCAGTCCATCACCTCTCGTTGGCTTGGTTGATAAGGTTCCTCTGAATCACCAACAAGGTATATTGGTTCACCTTCCTCTGTCACCCCAGCCACATCGTCAAATGACGTCTGAACAGCAGTTACTGATTCAACTTGTTCTGGTTGCACCCCCTTTCTCAAACTTTCCTCCTCTTTCTTTTCCCGCCTCTCTTCTTCAAACTTTTTTCTGTTCTCTTCCTACCTCTTTCTTTTGATTTCCCTTTCAGCTTTGACTTCACCCCACCAGTATATGTTGTCCTTTCTTGACGCCCTCTTTCTGTTTTTTATGCGCACAACATATGAATATATTCCCAGCGATTCTGCTGAACTCCCGGAGTGCATTTCGTCAAGCGAAAAATTCGTCACATATTGGTTTGATCTGAAATGCACTTTTTTTTTTGTTTTTGCCTCAGCTTGGTTGAAAATAGGCATGGGAATCGGTGACTCTATGATCTGGAACTTGTGAGGTTCAGCTATCATGTCACCCAGAGTTAGTTTTCTAGCTTGTGGAGTAGGTGGAGTCCTCAGATTTGCTGTTGAGATTTGTTTTGGTTGCTGCGGTGATTGATTGGGAGTGCTGTAAGCTCCCCAAGGAGATATAATCCCCGGCAAGATGTTGAAAGAAGGCATTTCCGTCATCGGTGTCTTGGGTGACCATCTTGCTTCCTTTGCGATTTTTCTACAATATGTTCTTGTTTCATCCTCATCACCTGCGAGATAGGAAATAATATGATAGTTATAGTTACAGTTATAGTTACTAATACAGATACTCAGATGATAGTTACTCAGTTCTTTTGATAGTTACTAAGATAGTTACTAAAGTAATTAAACAGATAGTTTTCTAAGATGATAGTTACTAAGGTAGTTGCACAAAATAGGTACAAAGATGATAGTTACTAAGATAGTTACTAACATAGTTACACATAATAGTTTTCAAAATCAGATAGTTACTATGATAGTTACTAAGATAGTTACTAACATTGTTTCACAGATAGTTTTCAAAATTGATAGGTAATAACAAATTTTTATTACCTTTGCTTTTTTCTTCCTCTCTTCTTTTTTCAGCCTCTTCTTTTTTCTTCCTTTCTAATTCTTCCTCAACTTTTTTCAAAGCGTCTAGCTGATCTGCTACAAGCTGTTCTTCTCCTTCTTCTTCTTTTGCATTTTTCTTACTGCTTTCCTTCACTTCAGTTACCTGCCCTTCTTTTTCGGCTTCAGTCACCAGTTTTTCCAGGCCATCTGATTGAGATTGTGGTGGTGTCATCTCCATTGGGTCGTAGAATTGAGTCAGTGCGGCCACAATTTTCTTTTGCCTCTCTAACTCAGCCTTTAATTTTAAATTTTCCAGCTCTTGTGTCGTTGCCCTCTCTTTCATCATCACAATTTTCAGACTAGCGTCTTCCAAATCTTGTGTCATCTGTGCTAGATTTTTCTCCTTTTCTTGCAATTTTTTTTCCAAATGCTCAATCTGCATTTGCTTTTGCCTGAGCTGTTCTGAATTTTCTTTGTTGATGATTCCAGGTTGCATTTGTTCTATTTCAGTTTGCTCAGCTGCTTCAGGTTCATGCTCATCCTCACTTGTCCCTTCCAGGTCTTCTCTGCTTTCTGCGAAATGTTTCTGAAAAAAATAAAATAACAATTACTCACACACTTACTGAAACAGTTACCTAAATGATAATTACCAAAATATTTACTAACATAGTTAGTCAGACCTAGTTACAAAGATGATAGATAGTCACCTTTGATAGTTACTACAATAGTTACTAGTTACTAACATAGTTAGTCAGACATAGTTACAAAGATAATAGTTACTAACACAGTTACTAACATACTAACACAGGTTGTTTACAAAATTTATAGTTACTGAGATAGTTACTGAGATAACTACACAAATAGTTTTTAAAATTGATAGTTACTAAGGTAGTTACTAACACAGTTACAGAGATAGCTATTCAAAAATGATAGTTACTAAGATGATACTTACTGACAAGTCTTTGAGTTGATACTTCCACATCTTTTTCTTCAACTTTTCCAGGTCCCATTTCCTGATCTGGTGTTGTTCATTGTCCCTCCCTGGAATTGGCTCCACCAAGTTTGTCTTCATGCACAGCCAATACTGGTTGCAGAAGAAATGTTAGTTTATAAGAAGCAAAATGATATAACATAAAAGAATAAAGAAAGATAAAACTCGCGCACTGCTTACCAGAATGACATGAACACATCCTCCTGTATTCTTTGATGCACGGTCTAATTTCTTGTACTTTGTGAGACATCTTTTCAAGAAGATTTTGACTTCTTTTGCCCAGGCATAGTTAGATGTCTCATCTAAATCCTCCACAGCTCTGACCATGTCTATATGGAGGGTTCCCGTTGCATTTGGGAAGAGAAGCTTGATGAGAATGTCGACAATAATCAGCCTTGCTATATTTGCATCTCTGCTTCCTCTTTCCTCATCAAATTGAGGATTCTTATTTAATTCGGCTATTATAGTTGTATTCACCATCTTTTTATTGACTTCCTTTGATTGTCCGAAAAATCTGATCATAAAATCATAAATGGGCGTCTCTTTTCTCTGAATGTACACTCTTGTACGGTTCAGCCCTAGAATTTGTGAAATATCTGATGATTTTATTCAGAACTTCTTCCCAGCAAACTGAAACTCATCTCTTACGTGATCGTAAGCTTCTAGCACCATCCCCAATTGGTTGTTTGACTTTGAACCGTAAACAAGGTTCTGGTGTAGTGCTTGAAACAGCTTGGCAAAGGGAGTCCTCTCGATCAGCTGTAGTACTGCCTCTGGTATTTGGCCCCCATATTCATTGAAATTTGGTAGGGTGCTTCTGAACTGTAGGGTCTGCCCCTTTTTCTTCTGCTCATTTGAAAACACAATTAAAACAAAATTAGTATGACAGTTGATAGTTACTAGTTACTTTAATAGTTACAATGATAGTTACTAGTTACTTTCATAGATACTATGACAGTTACTATGATAGTTACTATGATAGTTACTAGTTACTGTGATAGTTACTATGATAGTTACAATAATAGTTAGTAGATACTGTGATAGTTACTATGATAGTTACTAGTTACTTTGATAGTTACTATGATAGTTACTATGATAGTTACTAGTTACTATGATAGTTACTAGTTACTTTGATAGTTACTATGATAGTTACTAGTTTCTTTTCATAGATACTATGATAGTTACCTTGATAGTTACTAGTTACTTTCATAGTTACTATGATAGTTACTTTGATAGTTACTAGTTACTTTCATAGTTACTATGATAGTTAGTAGATACTGTGATAGATACTGTGATAGTTAGTAGAGATACTGTGATAGTTACTTTGATAGTTAGTAGATATTGTGATAGTTACTTTGATAGTTACAATGATAGTTACTAGTTTTTTTCATAAATACTATGATAGTTACCTTGATAGTTACTAGTTACTTTCATAGTTACTATGATAGTTAGTAGATACTGTGATAGTTACTATGATAGTTAGTAGATACTGTGATAGTTACTTACAGGATTTTGCAGTTGATGTTCTTGTTTTTCTATCAGTACGATCTTCTTTGCACCTTTATCATCATCTTCATCAGTTTGATAATCAGATCCACTACCACTACTAGATGTATCATATTCAGTTTCATCACCATCATCCTGTTGTTGCCATTTTCTTTTTTTATCTGTAGCTCCCCTTTCTTCCGTTATCTACGCATTTGATAAGTAAAGTTACTATGGTAGTTTTTTCAATTATAACACAGTTAGTAAGATAGTTACTCAAAAGAAAAACAATTACTATGACAGTTACTTACTGATTTTCGTGCTTGCTTTCCTTTTTTAATATCAGCACCATCATCGCTTTCATCATCTTGTTTTCTTTTTCTTTTGGCAGCTGCCGCTCCCTTATCTTCGCTTATCTGCACATTCGATAAACACAGTTACTAAGACACTTTTTCAATTGTAATATAGTTACTGAGATAGTTACTTATAAGAAATACTGTTACTACTATAGTTACTGACTAATTGTGTTGTTTTCCTTTCCAGTTTCTGTTATTCTTCTGCTTTTTTCTTCTATGCTCCCATCAATTCATAGTTAGATTATTTATACACTAACATTTGCATTACCAACTGCTTAATAGTTACACTAACAGTTACAGAAAAAATATAATTTCGATTACCAAGATAGATAGTTACCTTTCACTGTTTTTGTTTTGCAGTCTTCTTTTCTGGATTGTCCTCATTCCTTTTTTTTTTTGTTCGTATCTCGTGTTGTCTATCATCTTCACTTGAAGTAACCTCTTTTGCCGGACTATATTTCAGTTTTGGTGCCATTTTCTGCATATGTGAGGGAAAAAAGTTATAACCAGATAAAGTTATAACCAGATACAACCATAAACTCAAACAGTTCACATATATTTCCATCACCAAATTTCACAATTACTAATACAGTTATGCAACACTGAAACAATATAATTTCATTACCATAAACTCAAACAAGATAGTTACTATAATAGTTTCTGTTATAGTTCCTTGCACATAACACAGTTACTAGAATAGTTTCTGTTATAGTTCCTTGCACATAACATAGTTTCATCCATTAACACACACACAAACACTCAGAATTTTTAGCGCCCAATCAAAATTTTAAAAAATAGCAGTTACATAATAGTTATTTTGATAGTTCCAACCATAACAAGATAGTTAGTAGGATAGTTACTGCTATAGTTCCATCCATATAACACAGTTTCATCTATTCACACACACACAAACTCTCATAATTTATATTGCTCATGCAAAATTCAAAAAAAAAAAAGTAGATACTGTTTTAGGTTATTTCTGTTTAAACCTAAAATCATCTTCCAATTTATCATCTAATCCCCCCAAACCTAAAATCGTCCTCTACCTTCTTCCCCTTCACTCTCTGGAACCCAGTCTAAACATCTCAGATTTCTCATCCTCTTCTTCAGCAAATACTGAATCATCATCATCATCTCATGTCATGCATCATCAAAACTCTTTTTGAATCTCTAAAAGAAATATTTGTTACCTGAGCAGCTGAGATTTGTTTGTATTGCGAGTTGTCGAGATTCGCCGTCGGAGAAGGAAATGAGGATGATGGAGATGAGAACGGTGGAGATTCGGCGTCGGAGAAGGAGATGATAGAAGTAGAGAATCGGAGTTAGAGAATGAGAGAAATTGAATCAGTGAATGTGAATGAGAGAATGAGAGAATAGTAGTGGAGAGAGGGAATAGTAGTGGAGTTAGGGCTGTGTAACTACCCAACGGAATAATGTAACCACTCCGTTTTCAGTAACGGAACAATTCCAAAACTGTTATAGTGGCATATTTTGTAATTATTTCATGTTGTATGGTTATTTATTTAACTGTGTCTTTTTTTATAAACACCCTAAAGTTAGGGTCTTTTTTATAATTTTGGGTCTTCAAATGCCCTTTTTTATAAATGATATAAGAAAATATCTGATATACTAACCTAGTCTTTTCAAGTTCAATGTAGCCACCAACCGCTCACGTCTATTTAGCGTGGCAATAAATCGATAAAGGTGTATACAATTTCATAAATTTGTGAGAGTTATAAGAAGTCGTAATCTTGTGAACCCTACAGCTTAAGATCCCAACCAATCAATCATCTCGTAACCTCATATTACTAAGGAATTTACTAGCCACTAATAAAAAATCTGCTGCTACATACGGACATACCTAATGCATTTGGGTGCTGGTATTTTTTCGAGTTTGTAGTTTCCTACTACAACTAGGACTAACTTGGTGAGGTGTAATGTCATTTTTAATTTAAAATATCATTGATTCACAAATCAATCATCATATGAAATGTTACCACAATTTTTTAAATATTTTTTTTAATTAAATTTATAATTGCTATTTTCTCATTTCAATATGTTTCGATCATAATAACTAATAAGGTGGCGGTCTTAAAACTTTTTTACTACTGAAATTACAAATTTGTATAAGAAAACCCATCAAATTATATTCAGTTATGCAACCTAAGAAATTAGGAACGATCCATGAAAATTAAACCCAAATCAAACAAAAGAAGGCACACGCTTTAGGTTAGGTCTCACTCATTTAGTGGGAGACCATGCAATATGATCATATACCAATCTTGTTCCCCTCGCGGCCTCACTTTGGAATGACCCCAAAAACCACGGGTCCAACCAGCTGGGATCGTAGCTTGATGCTAAACACTAACAGTCAAGTCACAGGTGCTCCTTGATTTTATTTATTTTTTTATGAAAGCTCCTTGATTTTATTCTTCATCGCATACATTAGAATCCTATCAGCTGAATAACATCGATTCTCAATAACCACAGAAAAACTTGGTGCAGAGTACAAACCAAAGAAGGAAAACTATATGATCCTGAGCTTCAATATTGATTGTTCGGAAGAAGAAGATACAGCGTAAATTTATCTTGTTGGGATGAATAATTTCTCTTGTTTTTCATAATTATAAGCTTTTGATTAGAAGACAAATGGGGTTGAGCCCATGAAATGATAGATGTGAGCTACTCATATTACCAATACCTAAACATGTTAAAGTGTCTGCTGTCTAGTTAGGGTTTAACAATGTTGAAGGAGCCTCTTTATCGGAAGCAAATCAAATGCTCGATCAAGCTAACCCTCATGTTAATTACCCTGCATGAGGAAAGTAATAATCTTAGAACGTATAGACCAAGGACTAAAATTTCGACGATCACGGAAATTTCGAAGGTCCAAAAAATGGAAATTTTGATGGAAATTTCGAGGAAATATCGATAGCAGAAAAAAATTGATAAAATTAACGGAAATTTTAATAAATACATGGAAATTCTAAATGAAACTTTCTGAGATGTTTATTTAATCTATTATCTATCATATTTCATAAGAAAATCTTATATGGACATTGGTCTATAATGAGTTGTAGTGATATAAGGTGAAATATATAAACGCTAAATCGTTGAAAATTCTAATAAAAATATATACTAACATCTAATTTTTTTTTGATGGCTGGGAACCCAAAGGGAAGCTAGGCCATCACGCCTTATACACATATAATACATTGGACATGACATTACATAAATAATTTAGAACCACATAGAAGATCTATGCGGTACAAAATCTTCAGTACCCTGACTATCCTCATCATCTCTTTGATTTTTGATAGGACATAATTTGTCATTTTCATTTTTTTCGGATTTCAATAAACATATTATATAAGTAATAAGATGAAGAGATTGAACAAGAAATGAGTTCAGCTCAATTGGCCAACTCATTAATCTTATCATGCCACTTGAGAGGTGAGGGGTTCGAATCTCACTTCACCCCCAAATTTATAGAGTTTTAGCAGGACGACACGTGTTGGAGAAATTTCAGTCCTTGTTATAGACATGTTCATATTAAGTAATTCAAACACAGTTTGTATGAAGAACTCAGGCTGCACATCCGCCTGCAGCTTCCATTTGATATCTTATATACGTATCATCTGCTCCGAACTGATGAATTTTCTGCTGTTATAAGACAATTGATGAAAAGAAAGCTGTAAACTCAGAACATTATTGGCTTTGTGAATGAGATCGAATTGAGAGGACAGGGGGTGGTTGACGATTGATTATTGGCTTCTTCAAACAATAGTTTAGGATCCCCGACTCATAAGTTTCTGGAAATTATGTGAGGACCATGCATACATACTTCACAGAGTGAAATCCAACCACAAGTTGTACATATTAGCAAACACGTATTGGTTCAATCAAGATTCAAGAGATTCAACAAACAAAAGGGCTTGTCCATCCTGTTCATTTATGTAATGGACAAGTGGATGTTTGGCTTCAATTCATCTTTGCATGATAATACAGATTCCAGTCCCACCTAATTCTGTGTAAAATGAACATATAATTTACACCACCTCGTGTACAAGATCTCAAACGAGAAAGAAAAAACGCCTAATTCTATCATTTGATGATTACTGTTAGCACGGCATGCCTGTTGAAACTGAATAAATTTGTCCGCAGATTTCCTTTCACTGCCCTTTGATCACATTTTGGAATCAATCAGTTGTCATATATACTCCTAATATCACTGCATCAAGTTTATAGAGTTGCAAGAGTTCATACCCATGCATTTATCAAGTAGATTAATAGAGTTTTTACCAAAAACTATAATTTTAATATTTATCAGTAGTAAAATTGATTTTTAAAATTACCATTAGCAAGTTTCCATCCAAAACTAACAAAATCTGTTAAACCATAAATTACGAAATTACCCTAAAAATCAATACCACTGAGCCTCAGAAACCAACCTTCGCCGTCAACCACCGCGTTTTTAATGTCATTGTGCCACAGAAACTCCGCCATCCTCCGCCGCGCTTCTAATCCCACTGAACCTCAGAAATCAAAACCAGATTGAGTTTCTCCTTATAAAACCCTAATCCCTAGCCTCACCAATGGTTCTAATAAGAGAACGATGAGCATGGCCCAAACCTGATCCAACTCCATGTCCGACCCGAGCTCCAGCTCCAGCATGAGCCAGAGCCTCGCGTCCATCCTCAACAACCCGAATGCCTCCGACTCCTCCTCCTGGTCCGCTTGGTGGTCCTCCACCGCCTCCATTGCGCCTCCCAAATTCCTCCCCCTCCTCCCTAAATCGGTCACCGACTCCCTGACCCGATCTGACATCCAACCCTACGTTTGTTGGAAGAAATCAAGATCTCTTTGCTCGCCGCCGACGTCCTCGCTTGGCTCACCGTCAAAGCGCCTCGGTTGGCTCGAACTCCTGCCGCCGCACCACCCTTGCTCTAGGCCGCCGGCGCACAGATCGGGCACGCCATAACCACAGATCGGGCACGCCGTCTCACAGATCTGGCACGCCTCAGTTGGCTCGAACTCCATCTGATTTTGCCGCCTTGCTGCCTCGCGTCCCTGGCCGCTTTGCCGCACCGCTCGCTGCCTCCCCTCGCCGCTTGCCGCCTCTAATCGAACTCAATTAGGGTTTAATATGTGGACTGTGAGAATATATATATATATATATATATATATATATATATATATATGACATGGGTTGTAATTTATAGATTTTTAGGGTTAATTATGTTATTAAACAGTGGACGGGTTAACAACCCATTACTGTTAATTCCCTGCTAATGGTATAAAAAAATTAGGTCTTACTACTGGTAAATATTAAAACAAAATTGTAGTTATTAGTAATTTTCTATAGATTAATTTGATACATATATAAGTAGTAAATCTCATTCCCCTTCAAATTTGAAGATGAAACTTATTACATACATTGCCTTTGATCGAGAGGACCTAATGTCACCTGATATATTCACCCATTTTTATAATTATTATTCCACATCAAAAATCATGCCTTTCACTTCGATAACACATTCAAACTCTAAAAAAAGCAGATAATTTTTCATGGGGCCTCTTGCAAGATCCTAACCCCCCACTCCCTTAGACTAAGAAATACCTCTCCTCGGGCCATACCATTACAAAAGCCCATTGGGGTTAGGAATAGGTCTCAACTCTTAACTGATGTTCCATTTTCAGTGGAATTCGAACCACCTGAGCAATTCTAGGAATGTCATATGGAAGCAAACTTTAATTCTCATCACCATATTTCAAACTCAAAGGAACATTGCTGATCATTCTCCAGAAAATAAAAGAAAGGGAGAATTGCTGATTTTCCTGGCATTATAACCTAAAAAGCCTTTCTTATTTTCTTCACCAAGTGAAAAGTATCAAGAAAATTAATGAAACGATGACAAGAATCGTTTTCCTTTTATTCATTTTGGCAACATGGATTGCGTTGGCAAACTGTGCACGCCCTCATGTTCAACCTTTAAATCCAGAAACAGAAGACATAAAATTTTCAGCTGCACCATCAACCTCACCATCTAGCAGCCCAGATTGCACCAAGGCGATTTATGCAATTTCAGATTGCATCCCTTATATGAGTGAAGGAATTCAAACCACAAAGCCCGAACGTTCATGCTGCTCTGGATTTGAAACTGTTGTCAAAAGTGGTCCTGATTGCGTATGCCAATCCTTTGAGAGTCTTGCAACCCTAGGTGTCCGTATGAATATGACAAAGGCCATGACTCTTTCTTCGGCTTGTGGGATGAAGGATACTCCTCCTCTAACTAATTGTAACCGTTAGTAATCTGATCCCTCATTTCTCACTACTGGAATGAATGCCATGAAAATGTTATGTTTCAGATTGTGAATTTGAACTATCAATCTGCATGCATATTAGACTCATTTCTCACTTTTGTTTTGCAGTTCCCATGCCTCCTGGTAATATATGCTCAAACAATCTCTGCAAAATTTTACTTCGAGTTATTACCATTTTTTATTCTTATACCGTTGAGTGCATGATCATTTAAGACAGCAAGAAAGCTATTGAAGATTGGAGTTTATGTGTTATATATTGTAATCATAAAAGTAAACTGATTGCGTCGACTCTAATTCACAATTTAGGCCATTTGGTCTAGCTGTTAGATATTGAGGAAGAGACAGTGAGTGCTAATCTTTATATCACATTTTTGATTGCAGCCATGTCTCCAAAATCGGGTAGTCCACCTCCAAAATCACATCCAAAAGTGAATATAGTTCCTGCACCCTCAGTTGTCAGAGCTCCAGTACCGTCTCCGAGCAGCTCTGGAGCTTATTCAATATCTGCAAAACTTGCCCTTATTGCTCTTAATATGGTTGGTGCCGCTTCATTGATGTAAATCATCAGACACAGGGTTGTTATATAAAGAGCGACATTGGCTAGTTGGCTACTAGTTTAAACGACATTCTTTAGTCATATATTCTTTTTTACTTTGTGAATGAGGGGATAGTCGGTATATTGATCTCAAGATGGAAAAAGTCCTTACATATCCTCCATCGCTATACCAACATAAGGTAAATCCTTTTAGTAGATAATTAAAGAATTTGTGGTAGTAGCACAAACAATATATAAATTAGGCCCAATCATTCTGTCTAGATGAAGAATTTGTGGTATAGCGTATGCGTAGCACCTGCCTAGACCCACCTGCCCTCCACCTAACCTCAGCCTAGCTTCGCATACCCTCCGCCCAACTCACGTACCTAGCTAGCTCCGCCTTACCCCCGCCTAGGCCCTATTTTTTTTTAGAACACTGTAATTATATGCTATTCGGGTTAAACTTGGTAAGTATATGCCTATTGCTAATACTTGTGCCACCCGAGAAGCCAATCGATTTGTTGAAAGGCAAAATGACGAGTTGGATCAAAGGGTTTACAACAAAAAACATGAAATGACCAAAGAAAACCATCGACAACGTCGTCTTAAAAATTAAAGCTTTTCATGTGAGGGAATTGGATGATCCCAGTCCCCAGTCCCCAAAACTGGAAAATGTGATATCATCTACTTATATATAAATGTTGTCTGTTTGGGCCCAAATTGATATTTGTCCAAGACTGAAGATCGAGGCCCAGGATGTTGATTATTAAATAATAATCTGATATATTCATATATATATATATATATATATATATATATATATATCAAATCTTTCCTTCTTGGAAAGGTATTGGGGTTCCTTTGGGAATACGTGAAGGAGGTAGTTTAAGGTAATTGAATCCTAATTGATCTCCGAATCTATTATGCTGCTTGATACGCAAGTATTAGGATTTGACATTCTCTATAAAAATAATTCTTATGCAACTTGTAAAGGGTTCTCAACCATCGTACAAACAGACAAGCTTTTGCGCATCGCAAATCTTGCAAAGTCTCTCCGGAGCATCTTACGCGTACTGCCTCCACAAACTGCAAACAACCACCATCCAACCCTGCCGCAACCTTACGCCCGCACCGGTCGCTCTATACTTGCGCGGTTGTCGAAGTGTGCCTTGCATTCGTGTCGAGCGGGTCGCTAAGACTTATCGTGTCAGTCGTCACATCTTGTGGCAAATCGAGTCGTTACTCCGGTAACAAAACCCTAAGCCAATCTGTCATAGGTTGGATTCCCCGCGGTCTTGATTATAGCTCTGCTTTGCATCTCAGGATCGAAGTAAGATTACTCAATCTGCAATAGGTTGAGAAGAAAATCCTTGTATATTTTTATTAGGTCTTGTTTGAGCCCTTTACGCCGGCTTAGTCAACGCCCACATAACAGTCGCTTGATCAAGAAGTCAGGAATCAGGAGCAGATAGATACGCTCGCCAGAGGTCGTCCGCTTGAAGTTGTACCTAACTCAAAGGTACGGGCACGCTTGCGCATATCACAAGAGGACTGAAATTGACGCCCGCCACCCCACGTGTTTACTGTTCACCGGGTGCCGAATCCGCCACGAACATTTTGGTACGTCCAGTGGGACCTACTGTGTCAAGATAGCGGGATCTAATCCATATCGTCGCGTCATGCCTCTATGTAATAAACCTGAACACAAGTTCTTCACCCCTCACAACTCGTCTGAGTGTAGAGGTTTATCGGAGACTGAAGCAGGCCTCAAGTTTGGAGGTGTCACGGCTACTATAGAGGATCTTACGGTGAGTTCCAATAGCAGCCATCAGGGGATTCCTGAAAACTCAATGGGTGTTGGGGATAAAACTAATCCCACCAACATCTCGGGTGAAGAGGTGAATTCAGCCTCAAGAATTCCAGAGATTACTGAGGCGAATGACGGTGAGACCCTTGTTGTTGCATCTCCTGAAGATTTAATGGAATCTTTAAACATGGTGTTGACCAAGTCAACATTAACAGACAAAACTCTTCAATGGATTGAAGCTGCTCTGAAAACGTTGAGGACTGAACAGATTGGACATTCGTCGGATATTAATTGGTTATCAAAACAACAGCAGGCGACTGCCAGCCATATTGCTACTTACGCAAAAAACTTCAACGAGCAAGTGACGGCACAACAGGAGCAATTGAAGACACAACTAGTGCAGTTGACCAAAACCTCGGCTGCTATTGAACAATTATCAATATTGTTCAGACAGAGGTTGGACGTTGAGGAGAAAGAGGTGGACGAACAAATTCCATCTATGGCAGTGAGGAAAAAGGGTAAGAAGGTTTCTTCCAACATGTTAAAATCTCCTTTGCCGGCTCAAAGGCTTAATATGTCTGCATCGTCAAGACGGAAAAGAGGAGTTGGGAGGCTTCAAAATCCTCCATCTGATGAAGAGGATGAGGAACCAGGGAACGGTGAGGACCAGGTTCTTACTCTTGATACTGTGAATAAGCTATTTGAAGAGAAGATGAGGGTTATGCAAGGTTTGCCATACACCAACAGAACTTATGCCAATCCAATTCCGAGGGAGGTGAATGCACTCCCATGGCCTAAGAATTTTAGGCATATTCACTTCACCCAATTCTCTGGGGATTCTGAGGAGGATGCTGAAACTCATATTACTCGTTTTAACAACGAATGTGGTCCCTATGCAGAGAATTCCATACTCAAGTTGTGAGTGTTTGGTACTTCATTGACTGGTTCAGCACTAACTTGGTATAAGGACTTAGCGCCGGGATCAGTTCCAGACTGGAGGACGATGGAAATCCTCTTTAGGACCATGTTTGGGGTTGTTAAAGCTAAGGTCACCGTAAAGGTCTTGTCTGAAGTAGAACAACAACCCAGAGAATCAGCCATGGCTTATCTGAAACGTTTCAAGTTGCAATTGACCAAATGTAAGGATAAACTCGCAGAAGACACGATAGTGGGTTTGGCGATTGCAGGGCTAGATGAAGAAGTTCAGGCTGGTTTCCAACAGGTATATGTTACTAGCATGGCAGATCTGACTAATAGGTTGGCCGATCAGCAGAATTGGATAGATCGGATGAAGGACAGAAGAGAAAGGAAGAAGGGCGTACCATTGTCCTACTATCCAGGGACTTTGAAGCCTAAGATAGGCGTTCCTTCTAGTTCAAAGACGGTCGCCACTGTGCAGGCAGAGTCGCCTCCAATCCTGACTTAGGTTGCAGAGGACGAGGAAGAAGAATTGGCGGTTATAGAAGTGGTCAGTCGCCAACAACTACAATCGAAGAATGTGAAGCTAACCAAGGAGCCTATCAAGATTGTGACTTTTGTGCCAACTAAGACTGCATTTGAATCATACACTTATAATGCACACAAGGCTCCAGAAATTTTACTAAAGCTGTTCAAGCAAGGGCGACTTCAACATGAAGAAAGTTTCGTTCCCAAGCCAGACTACATGGCGGGTAAGAAATACTGCAGCTTTTATAATATGACTAACCATCATACCAAAGACTGCCTTAAGCTCAAAGATCAGATCCAACCTTGGATCAACGACGGTGTCATGAAAGTGGAAGCTGCCAAGGAGCCTACTTAGACAGAATCTAAACCGTTCCCTCATGTGAACATGATTGACTTTATTCCTAGTCTTTGTCAAGAATTGGGGCCTATCAAGCGAGTTTCTAAGTTTATTGATTATACGTATGATGCAAGCAAGGCCCCAGAGATTTGGGAACTCTTAGTCCAGGAGGGTTTGGTGGGTCCTGACAATACTCGCATACCATATAAGAAGACAGTTCACGGCGGATCCTATTGTATTTTTCACCATTCCGACGATCATTATACTGATGAGTGTGTTGAGCTGATGGATCAGATTCAGAAGTGGTTGAATGATGGAACTTTAGGGTTTGTTGAAGAGACGGTGGCTTCTATCCCTGAATTTTGGGTCAATGCCATCGATGGGGATAAGCCAGAAGCGAAGCAGCAAACTAACAGTATTGGCCATCCGCCAGACCAAGAAGAGATGGTGCTCGTACCGCGTTCTAAGTTGTGCCTTAATTGCAAAGTAGGTTGCCACATGCCTATCACGCATGAAGAGCTGCAGATCGCACTTAAGGAGGCTGAGCAGAAGGCCTTGGAAAAGGTCAAGCGAACTCACCCGGCCCTTGAGCGCTCTAGGTCTGATGACTACAAGCGAGCAAAATACCATCACAATACACAGGAAACTTATGCCAGCAAGGTGAGGTCCCGTCCAGAGCCAAGACCTTCCGGGGTTAGGTCCACTCCAGTTTCTGGCCCTTCCAAGGAGTTGGATCTAGACGGTACGACTAAACCTTATGTTCCACCAGTGTCGAGGACAGAGCTTAAGACTGATAAGTGGTATTGACAGCAGAATGGTAAAGTTGTAGAGGTACTTCTTAGTCAGACTAGGAACATGCAGAAACGATTTGGCAAAACCAAGAGGACTCTGGATGCTTTAGATAAGGGGGAAGTAACACCAGAAGAGCTCTCTGTCCCGGTTGAACACATACGAGAGACCTACAAGCGGTACAAGGCTAAAACATATGTTGACGCCCGCCGGGCACGAAACAAAGGCGGTTCACCGCTTAGTAAGAAAAGTGTTCATGAAAGACTTTCTCAACCCGGTCCAACAGAGGATGCTTCTAAGAAATCTTCAAGGAAGAGATTGGTCTATTCCCCAGAAAGAGAGTCCACTAGGTCTGACCGATCAGATCCTTTACCCAAGAAGGGCAGTCCAGAGGCTGAAGTAAAGAGAGACTCCACTATTATGAAGTGGAAACCGAAAGAGGCGAGTGTCGCTATAGCTCCGGATACAACAGGGGTTCCTAAGAGGCCAGCGATTGCCAAAGAATCCAAGCTAGCAAAAGCAGAGCCAGCCAACCCTGTTATGATTCTAGCTCGGTCAAAGTCCTCAGGTATTCCTCCCGGTATGTCCTTGCCTCAATATGTGTCACAAACACTTGGTACTAACCCACCTTCGAAGAAAGCGGAGAGTGAGTCCAAATTCCAGTCTTCGGACCCGGTGGCGGACAAAGATTTAGAGGGGTCGGATGACGAGATATTGGAAGATGATGATGAAGAATTGTTGAACGAGGATGAAACCATCTTAGAGTATAACTTGGTCTCATTGGACCTAGAGGCGATGAATTGCTACATGGCCTTCATTTTATCTTCTGATTATGCATTACCAGCACCCGTGCCCACTTCTCAATTCATTCAGGAGGAAGGAAAGGATATGTTAGTTTACCATTTACAAGAACCTCAAGTTGAGGCAGTGGCGAGAATAGAAGGAGAAGGGTCTCAGTCCACCCGAAAACCCCCAGAGGGGTTGGCTGACCTTTTCAGGCTAAACGTGGTGTTTTCAAAGCCTACATTCTCCATGTCTCAACACCTCAAACCTCTTTATGTATCCGCAGAGGTGGCGGGTTTCAAAGTCAATAAAATCTTCATCGACACAGGAGCCGCAGTGAGCGTTATCACACTTAGTACTATGAAAAAGCTCCAGATCCCCAAGGAGAAGATTATAGGTACTACTACGAAGATCAGGGGCTTTTGCTGGCGAGGTAACCCCAACTAGTGATATCTTAATGCTCAAAGTAAAACTTGGGCCTTCTGATGCTTTTCGGGGATTCTTTGTCACAGAAACCAATGCCCCATATAGCATGATATTGGGGCGAGATTGGATCCACAAGACACTTTCCGTTCCATCATCATTGCATCAAGAGATGATCATGTGAGATCTGGCGAATGACATTCTGGTACTCATCAAGGCGGATGAACGACCTTATTCAGTAGCAGCTTGCTCGCTGGAGGCTGACTACTATTATAGCTCTATGAGACCTCTCAGGATTTAGGGTGTCGACGACAAAAGACATCCAATTGGGGTGACCTCAACTGATCTCACTCAGTGGGGATTGACGCAGGCCAAATCAGACAGTTCCAGGCCAGTCTCCATCGACTTCTCGCTAGATAATATCAATAAGTGACAACCTCACCATTGTGGAAACATAAGCCTTTGCTTTTCTGATGCAGCGTTTGGCTATTTTTCGAGAAGAGCAATTGGCTTGGAGTGCGGTCGCTCTAGTCGAGTGTATCGATAAAGACGAGACAATAACTATAGAAGAGGTGGAGGCTATACAACCAGCCCCAGCAGCATTAGATGATACTCCACCTAAGGTATGTGATCCAGTAGAAAAGGTTAATCTAAGCACTACTAAAGAACTTATGGAAGTTGGGATCAGCTAGTACTTAGAACCAGAGTTAAAGCAGCAACTAATTGAGTTGTTGCAAGAATATAAGGACTGCTTTGCAGAAAAATATCAAGATATGCCAGGACTATCAAAAGAATTGGTCTGCCATCGTATACCTATCAATGAGGGATTCAGGCCAGTCCGGTAGGAGCAAAGGCGGATGAATGCTGAAACTGTAATAGTAGTCAAGAAGGAGGTTCAGAGCATGATAGATGCATGAATTATCGGTCCAGCACAATATTCACAATGGCTGGCGAACGTTGTTCCTGTCAAGAAAAAGAACGGCAAAATCAGGATATGCGTTGATTATAGAGATCTCAATGCTGCATCACCAAATGATATTTATCCTATGCCTATTGCAGACATGCTAGTTGATGCAGTAGCAGGATATGAGTTGTTATCTTTCATGGATGAGACAGCTGGCTATCATCAAATTCCAATATATGAGCCTGACATCCCTAAGACTGCTTTTCGTTGTCCTGGTTTTGCAGGGGCTTTTGAGTATCCCAGTATGTCGTTTGGCCTAACCAACGCTGGGGCAACATATCAACGTGCTATGAATCTAATATGCCATGATATCCTAGGGGATATTTTGGAGGTTTATATTGATGACGTGGTGGTAAAATCAAAGCAGAAGAAGGATCACATTACTCACCTTCGAGATGTATTCACCAGAATGAGAAGGCACCAACTCAGAATGAATCCAGTAAAATGTGTGTTTGGGGTTCGTGCAGGAGATTTCCTGGGGTTTGTGGTGCATGAAAGGGGTATTGAAGTGTCTGGAGATAAGGCACAGGCCGTTTTAGATGCTCCACCACCTTGAAACAAAAAGGAACTTCAGAGCTTGTTGGGCAAGATCAACTTCCTCAGAAGGTTTATTTCCAACTCAGTTGGAAAGATTGCTCCTTTTTCCTCTCTATTGAAACTCAAGGCGGGGGAAGACTTCAAATGGGGTCCTGAACACCAAGCTGCATTTAATAAGATTAAAGAGTATCTGGCGAGCCCGCCAGTATTACGCCCTCCATAGCCAGAGATCCCACTCAAACTGTATATTTCTGCTTCTAATAGTTCTATTGCAGGATTATTAGCTCAAGATGAAACAACCAGTGAATGCAAGAAAATCGAATATGCGGTTTCTTACCTTAGCAGAATTTTGTTAGATGCAGAAACAAGATACTCGCCAATTGAGAGGTTGTGTTTAGCATTATACTTTGCCGGTACCAAACTCCGTCATTATATGCTATCTTTTACCACTATTGTGGTGGCTCAGACTGACTTGGTAAAGTATATGCTCACTAGGCCTATCTTGAGAGGTCGGGTTGGCAAGTGGATCCTGGCCCTATCTGAATTTTCATTACAAGTCGTCACTAGGCCTATCAATTGATACAGATAGGCGGCAACCAATCATCCAATATTTACAAAATCTTTCTGCACAGTCAGAAAGACGGATTAGGTACTTTGCCACTAACTATTTACTTAAGGGTGGCGAGTTACTTCGTAGAGGTGAAGATGACGTTGACCTTAGGTGTGTCTATGGGACAGAAGCCAAGAGGCTTATGCGAGAGGTGCACCTTGGCGTTTGTGGTTCGCATCAGAGTAGACCAAAGATGATGTGGTTTATTCGTAGGTATGGGTACTACTGGCCATCTATTCTTAAAAACTATATCAGTTTCGCACAGGGTTGCATTGATTATCAAATTCATGGGCCAGTTCAGAGAATTCCCAACATTCCTATGCAACCTATTATCAAGCCTTGGCCCGCCAGAGGCTGGGCACTGGATTTTGTTGCAGAGATACACCCTAATTTCTCCCTCCAACATAAATATTTGTTAATTGGTACAGATTTCTTCACTAAATGGGCTGAAGCCGTACCTGTCTGGAATTGTGACTCCGCTACGGTTATTCGATTTATTTTTCAGCATATTATTTGCAGATACAGTATTCCTAAATGTCTGGTGGCGGACAGGGGGGCAGCTTTTATGGCCGAGAAGACTCAAGAGTTTCTGCAAGGATATGGTATTCAATTTCTCCATTCCTCCCCATATTATGCTCAATCCAATGGCCAGGCAGAGGCTAGCAACAAGGTGATTATCTCCATTATCAAGTGTATGCTGGAAGATAATCCAAGAACATGGCATACTGAATTGGACAACACTCTGTGGGCATACCGTATGTCCAAAAGAACTCCCACAGGGAGATGAATCAAGAGGTGACTCGGAAGACTCACCTGAAGACACTTCAATCATAGCAGCAACATGGGTTGAAGTTGTTCTGCTTCTCTTCTTGATTAATCCCTGTGGGAAAGAGTTTATCAACTGCATCAGATTTGACATGTTAATATGTTAAGTGGATAAGTGGTGCAGTAACATAAATAAATAAATACAGATAACTTACTGGCTCATTATCCTCGGGATCTGATTCTTCAGCAATAAGTGGAGTTCTTTCCCTTTTCTGGGTAGTTTTGTTGGTGGAAGTCTGAGGGATCTTTTTCTTCCCTTTACTTTTCTTTGATTTTTCAGGAATCTGTGTTAAGGGAAATCGTTAGTGGTTTTCGCTTGAAAATTAATAGATAAATCAGTAAAGAACAAAGAAATACGTGCTCAGGGTCTACTTCAGGATATAGAGGACCTCCATCAAGCACGTTGACGTCCTCGACAGTAAGGTACTGACACTGATTGTTGAAGAGAGTTCTGAAGTAGTGAAGGGATTGTTTCTTGAATAACTCTCATATGAGTTGACCCCACCAAGCTTGATATTCCTCTGTAACTTCTCCGGAGACTCCCAGCTCAGGACACTACTCTAAGTTTGGAAAATTGGCAGGTCTCAGGGCAGAAACAACACTGGCACCTTCATCCACAGGGGTGTTTCTGCTCGGTCGCCAGGCTGAAAACATATTCAGGCTTTGGATTGGGGGGTAAGGCAGAAGCTGAGTCAGTCTAAGCTGTCTGGCAAACAACTGGGGGGCATACACCTCGACGCCCTGCTCGCCCTTATCAGAGGTGAAGAGGGGAAGGTCCGCCATGGAGATGCATTGGAGAAACATCCTTCGTCCTTCCTCACATTGATTGGCTGAGGGTAGGAAGCCATCCTTCAAGGCTTTTGGGTGTTTCCTGTGGAGGAGCATCTATGCCTCTAAGTAGAAGCTTTGAGCATCCGTGTTAAAGATCACATTAAAGCCCACGGCGTAGCCTTGACCATAGTTAGACTTACATCCGGCATAGGCGAGTCCCGATACTCTGTCTTCGGCTATCTTGTTGGGTTCAGGGGGTGCTAAACCAGAGAAGTACATTTGAGACCAGATTTCCAAAATCCAAAGTGGTCCAGAGACTTTGCAGCTTAGGGGATTGGCGGACAAGGTGTGGAGGCACCTATACAGATGTGCCAATACTAATTGGGCAAGGCCAATCTCCTTGCGTGCATACAGAATTTCAGCCATTCTGCTATATATCTTCGTCATCTTATTGGCGGTCGAACAAAATACGAATTTGTTGAGCCAAAAATCCAGGAAGGCTATTCCACCTATATCATCCTTATGGGCTCGAAATTGTGCTATCCAGCTCTGCCAACTCCGGATAGAGGTTTCTGGAAGGGTGGTTGAAGGGACATCCTCCTCAGGATAATCGTCTAGATTAAAGGGTTTTCTACCAAGGGGAAACCCTAATCCAGCATGCATGTCTACCAAAGTAATGCTAGCTTGCCCAAATTTGAAATTGAAGGCATTGGCAGAAGGATTCCAAAAACAGATTAAAGGCATGAGAGCACACCTATTCCCTCCTTTTGGGTTGAGTGAGAAGCTGAGGTTGAGGGCTTCATCAATCCTAGCGTCTCGCCATCTGCTTTCGTCAAGCGAGCGCCTTTCACAATACCACTGTGTCATTGCCTGGGTGGGCAGCGGCCAGGAGGAAGATGCTATTGGGATCTCGTAGTGGTTGGAGGTCTGACAGTCCCCACATTTTATGCTTTCGTCTCAGAAAGCCACCGGAGGTGGTCGCGACCCGTCGACGAATGGAAGGAGGGTGTCTTGACGAAGCTCTTGCTGTCGTGGTCCCAACCCGACACGGCCATAGTCGTCAGGTAGCGTGAGAGAGGTTTGGTAGGAACTTCAGACTTCGATAATGGCGGAAGTGATTTTTTCCTTTCCTTTGAGGGCTGAAGCGTATTGAATTTCGAAAGCCATGGTCTTTTTTGGTTTGAGGTGATGAGAGAATGGAGTTTGAGATGCGAATTGATGATTCTTAATCTGGGTTTTATAGAATCTGAAAGGGGTTCTCTGAATTTTGAAGTGGTAGGATTGACAGTGGTCAAGGGTTTCAGAATAGTTCTCCGAGCTCAATTTGGTAAAGTTGTGGTGTTAGAGGGAACGACATAATGTTTCAGAATTTTAAATGGGTTCGGATTGGGTTTTCTAGCCTTTATCAATTTCATTGGGTTCTCAATTTCAAAGGCTGGGGGGCAATGTTTGGGCCAAAATTGACATTTGTCCGACACTGAAGATCGAGGCCCAAGAGGTTGATTATTGAATAATAATCTGATATATATATATATATATATATATATATATATATATATATATCAAATCTTTCCTTCTTGGAAAGGTATTGGGGTTCCTTTGGAAATCCGTGAAGGAGGTAGTTTAAGGTAATTGAATCCTAATTGATCTCCGAATCTATTATGCTGCTTGATACGCAAGTATTAGGGTTTGGCATTCTCTATATAAAGAATTCTTATGCAACTTGTAAAGGGTTCTCAACTATCTTACAAACAGACAAGCTTTTGCACATTGCAAATCTTGCAAAGTCTCTCTGGAGCATCTTACGCGTACTACCTCCACAAACTGCAAACAACCACCATCCAACCATGCCGCAACCTTATGCCCACACCGGTCGTTGTATACTTGCGCGGTTGTTGAAGTGTGCCTTGCATTCGTGTCGAGCGCGTCGCTAAGACTTATCGTGTCAGTCGTCACATCTCGTGGCAAATCGAGTCGTTACTCCGGTAACAAAACCCTAAGCCAATCTGCCATACGTTGGATTCTCCGCGGTCTTAATTATAGCTCTGTTTTACATATCAGGATCGAAGTAAGATTACTCAATCTGCAATAGGTTGAGAAGAAAATCCTAGTAGATTTTTATTAGGTCTTGTTCGAGCCCTTTACGCCGACCTAGTCAACGCCCGCGTAACAGTCGCTTAATCAAGAAGTCAGGTATCGGGAGCAGATAGATACGCTCGCCAGAGGTAGTCCGCTTGAAGTTGTACCTAACTCAAAGGTACTGGCACGCTCACGCACATCACAAGAGGACTGAGATTGACGTCCGCCACCCCACGTGTTGACTGTTCACCGGGTGCTGAATCCGCCACGAACATTGTCTTTCTAGTTTCTATCGACTATAATGATAATTTGTATGTGTAATGTGATAATATTACGCAAAACCCGCCATGTCGTGACCCGGCCGGTGAAGATGATGAGTTTCCCTAAAGATACACTACACTCAAAATCTCAAATGCATGACTCTCAAGTCTCAACATACACTGCTGCAAAATCACATATATTAATGTCCAAGCGTATGTCATCTTCACTATGCTTGAACTTCCGGCGGAGAAGACTCCTCCGAAATAATAACATGAGGATCAACAATTGTACGATGCATTTTTTGGAGAAGCAGTCTTCGATCTGCTTCGTCTTCATGACCGATAGCAGGAGAGGATATATATGTGCATTTAGTCTGCGAACCAATTGACCTTCTTCGATCAAGACCATTAGACCAACAGATCGGCACGGCTCTTAATCAGAGCAGCAACACAACTTCATAATGAAAGAAAAAGAAACTACAAACAATTTAAGTGATCGATAGGGACTTGGGGTCCTCGAAGTTTATAACAGATCGAATGGGGGTTTAGGCTCCTCAATTGTCTCATCCACCAAATAAAGGAGAAGTTTTTGGAGTAGGTATTGGAGGGGTAGTTAGGCTGAAGCAGAACTGCTTAAGTAGCTAGCTAGGTAGGCAGCAAAGCTTAATTGGAAAAACACTGAGACCTCTAAGTAGAGGTTTTTTCCCAGCAGAGAATGAAAGCTCTATATAAGACGTGAACAATGGAACATTGTTTCGAGCCACACAGTTTATACAATTTAGGTTTTGTTTGGTCTGTAGTTATACAATTTAGGTACGGTTCGTTAAATCCTACGGACCAATGATAGGTTGGTAGTCGCAGTATACTTGTACAAAAAGGACTAAACCTTCTTTTGTAGATTATGGGTGATGGAGAAGTTTCTCTGAAACATTTTAGTAAACACAATCAATTTTCGATAAACTATTATTGCGAAACATAGAACTATGCAGTAGAATTGTCCATAGCTTCCATTTTTCTCTTACTGGGAACTAGAACATTCTTTTTCCGACACTCAAATTAGTAAGAAGTTGTGTTGAAACATAATTCTCTGAAAAAAAAAAAAAAAAGTGTTGAAACATAGTTTTGCAACGAGCTTGAACACAGTCAATAGATTTTTGTTTTTTCCCAAGTTTTAACGTGCTTACAAACTCAATTGGCAATAGAAGGAGTAACTCAAACCTTATAAACTCATAAACTAGGTCTCATCCCCCGCACAGGCGAATTTTCAAGCCATACACGTGGACAACATTTTGGGTGACGTGGAGTCCGTGTGGCCATTTGGACTTCACACGTGAAGCGTGAGTAACCCGCTCTGATACCATGATAAATTAGTTTGAGGTTCCAATCCAAAACCAATTAGCAATGGAAGGAGTAGCCCAAACCTTTATAAACCCATAAACTAGCTCTTTTTTTCCTATGTGGGATGTATATTCTCAACAAGTTCTAATACCCTTACTTCACCATTCTTTCTTGATTTTACTCTTATCCAAAGGAGAAATATTTCAATGGACATGAGCATCTTTCTATTTGTGATAAAGGCGTGTAGCTAGGCCTGCCTAATAGAAATGGAATTCAAGAACCATATTCGATTCCCTAGCTAGCTAGCTAATTCTAAAGAGAAACGTAACTAGACCAACACTTGTAGATGACGCTATTGCTAAACGATGAATTGACAACACTAATTGTACAAGTTTCTTTGGCTTCTTGAACATATTCTAGTGTTCACTTTACATCATCCAATCTAACCAATGATTTGTTAATTGATTGCGAGTCTTCTATGAGTTCATAAGTTCCCATTTAAGCAAACTTCAGACAATACGAGGGAAGGAAAGATAGATGAAGCGCAAGTTTAGCACCGATAGACCTAACCCCTAACCATAATCCGCTAACACCATCATTCAATATTTATGTCAACATTATTCTCATAAAAGTCTACCTACATCTCTTAACTGTCAATAATAATTAAATGACTTGGTCATTTATTCATTCGTATACCTTCGTCTTCAAAAGTCTCTTGACTGCGGAGCATTTACATATTACATGGTAAGTATCACTTATATAGTTATATTATTCTCAATATTAACAGCTGCTCGAGTTAGTAAAAACTTAGGTGTAGAAGATACTCTCTCTCCCAACATTGGTTTGCTGTATAATTAATGATTTAGAGTTGAGACTTGTGATCTTTATACATTATGGGATGCATTAGAATCATCATCGTGTCTTTTGATAATGAAGAGCTTCAATGTTGCATTGATGGAATATCGTCTATAACTCTGTATGTTGATGCGAATGGTGCTCGTCACTTTCATTGGGTAAAAGAGGATAGTCTCCTTTATCTTCGAGCTCTACTGCAGATTTTGGGAATGGAGGCAATCTGCGTGTTATGTTATATAGTTCTAGAATGTTGAGCGATCTTAGAGTCAATTTCATTGTTTAGAGTCTTGCCTTTATCAGAGCTAGATTTGAATACGATTACTTACATTTCATATGAAAGTACAAGCTTCCACTTCTTCATAATTAAACAACCTTATCTGTATTTCGTTTGCTTGTGTAATTGAATGGATTAAAGTAGTGCCTCTAAGTTTATATAATTAAGAGCGTGGGTTTATTTCAAAGTTTCATACTTGATTTATAACTTGTTAATAAGCCGCATTTGAGTATATATTATTCTTATACCGTATAATATCTCTACGTTAAAATTATAAAAGTCAAATTGCTAACGTTGACCCAACTATTATACTTATAAAAGTTTCAAAACGGAACCGATTTAGTAAAGAAGTTCATGAAATTTTCTATTTTTCTAATGGGAGCTTCTATTCATATCTCTAAAACGCGGTATTTGGACCTCTCTCTTTTTTCAAGTTAGTTTTGACTTTGTTAAGCCATTTGAAATTATATTTTCAAAAATATTTTGTAAAATATTTTTCACAAATGAGAAAGAGAAAACAAAAAATATATTTCCATATCTATTCCATTTTTATTCTATTTAATTTTTTTCTAAACTGATCTTCAAGAGGAACAAAGATAATGTCTTCTAATTAAGGTTAAAATTTAATGGAAAACTCAAAACTAATTGTATAGGTTATTAATGGATTAGCACACCCCATGATATTTGAGTAAATTTACGAGCAAACAAAACAAAGTGACAAACTATGTAATCAACCCAAAAACCCAGATTTCCTCAACAAAGAAGAAAAAATAAAATAAAAACCCAGATGATAATTTTTGTCTATATAGATTGAGAAAAAAAATTGAAATTTCGGATCATTAGAGCAATAGATTTGCCTGATTTGGGATGAATTTTTAAAATAAAATATAATTAATAAATGTTCAAAAATTGAAGCATGTTTAATTACCGATTTTAGAGGTGTGAACTGAATATTTTATAAGGAAATTCTTTTAATTGATTTAATTAGATTTTGGGTATTTTGAGAAAATTAAGGAGGTGTAAATAATATTTTGGTTCTTGTAAAAGTATATTGGAGGTCCATTAAACAAGGAGGTCAAGTGCCATTTTTAGAGGTATGAATAGAAGTTCTATTTTTCTAATTTAAAAAAAAAAAAAAAACAAGAACCGAAATTGGAGTCTGCCCATATTTTTTCTGCCATTTGTAAAATTATAAATTGCAATATTATGGATACATACACATATGAAGCTCATGGAACTCATCTAATACAGAGAAGGGTGGGAAGGGTTGGTTAACCTCACTACCCAACTCACAGTCAAGGTACACGGCAAGTGCCAAACAAAATCCCTTTCATTCATGAAACCATGGTGTCCAAATTGGGGGTTTAAAACAAAACTCGAGGGAAATTCAATTGAAGGAGAAGAACAAGAGAGACCCACCTCCATCATCTTTGATTTGTTTTAGAGAGAGAGAGACAGAGAGGAGAGAGACAGAAGGGGAGGGGGTAGCTGGGAGTTACTTACTACTAACAAAGGAAGATGGATGTGGCAGAGGCAGATACCACGTGCAACTCTTATTAAAGCCGTTAAAAACACAAACCCACAACTCGCACCTACCTCTCTTCAATTCATTTAAAAACTCAAATTTGGGTCTTCAATTCTTTCCTCTCTGTATATCTCCACTCTCTCTTTTCTGTGATCACCATTCTTTCACATTCACACTTAAACCACATTCTGGGTTTGGTTCCTCTGTATAATAGCTCTGCCTTCTTCTTGATTCATGGTAATGCTTGCTGCCCAGATACCAATTTGACGCTGTTTCGATCAGGGTTCAAGCTCCTGCTTCATTTTCTTCATCAAGGTCTGTCACCCATTTCCTCCAACCCTTTAAAGCTATTTGCTTTTTTTTTCCTTTTCTTTTCTGAAATTGCTATTTTTTTTGCAGTTCCTATTTTTATATTATTATTTTGATGGATATAAGTAGTTAGGAAGTAGTTCAGTTATAGTTGGGATTGGTATTGAAAACTAAGAAAGATTGTGTCTTTTGTTGTGTTTGGTGTGGATTTGGGAACAAGTTTGCACCTTTGTGGAGTTTATGGTTGAACAAAGTTGCACTTCTTTTTCTCATGTTTGGTTGTGCCTTGTTTCTATTGAAGTTGATGTTTCTGCCACACTGCACCCAAATACTAAACCTTTAGGATGTGTCTGAATTGCCAACAGCTTCAGTTAGTGTAGCATTACAGCTGAGTTTTGTGCTCTTAATGGCATAGAATTAGATGGAAGTATCGAAAGGCAGCCCGAGTATAACCAGGTTGTTGTTTGAATTTGCTACTGTCTGGCATTTAGGATTGTGAAGTTGATTGCTTTATGTTTGATGGAAAACAGAAAATAAATATAGGGGGAAGGTTTAGGAAGTTTAGCTCAGAATTACAGAAACTTTAATCAATCAATATTATTTAGACAGCTTATTTGGTTACTGAAGTGAATGAGTTTCATCAAATTTGTTCCTTGAAGTTAGATTCGCCATGTTGATAACATGATTTATTGCTCTGCAGGATGTCGGAAGCTCAAAGGAGATTGATTTCAATTGTTAGTATTCCTCGTAATAATGGTTACGTAAATGGGGGACTATCAATCAGGTCCCCTGCTGCGGCACCTGCAGTTGAGGAGTTCTGCTATGCCCTTGGTGGGAAGAAGCCAATTCATAGCATATTAATAGCAAACAATGGAATGGCAGCAGTCAAGTTTATACGTAGCGTGAGGACATGGGCTTATGAAACATTTGGCACCGAAAAGGCTGTTTTGTTGGTGGCCATGGCCACACCAGAAGACATGAGAATCAATGCAGAACACATTAGAATAGCTGATCAGTTTGTGGAAGTTCCTGGTGGAACTAACAATAATAACTATGCCAATGTGCAACTCATTGTAGAGGTGTGTATGCTAAGCTCTTAACTCTTATTTACTTTTATGCGTTTCCTTATGTTTCCTTTTTATTACTATCAAACTGTAGCCGGAAAGCAGAAATGTCAATAAATCCAGGACCCTTCTAGCTGAAAGAAGTTTGAGTGGTTTTATTTTAAAATATTTTTGTTTTTAAGTGAATTTTAATGATAAAGTAGACAAAATATAAATGTGTTCTCTTTTTTCTTTCCCGATGAAATATATAAAAATGCTCTAATTATTCAGGTAATAGAACTCTCAATTGATGAGGCGAATGATAGGCCAATTTTCCCAGAATCCGTAGTAGACAGTGATGGGAGTTGTGTTTCTATACTTGTGAGCTATATCTCTAGTTGTATCTGTCACTCCGGATAATGTTGAGTTCACTCGAGTAAAGTTTGTTACAGTTACAGCAGATACTTCCTCCCTTAATATGGTTGCAATCCCTGAACATTTCTTTTTGGATCTTTGTTTCATTGGCTACCAAATGTGAACAAAACTGAGCTAATTCAGTAAAGCTTGCTTCATTATTTTGTTATTGCATGTAACACTATATTTGTCCCAACATATTGGTATATTATTAACGTAATATCTCAAATTGAGGGCATTTCTAGTTAATTAAACTAGCCTCACTGCATACCACCTCAATGGATAAAAAAATGCATAATAAATTGAATGTAACTTCAGATGCTGTATTACTTTACTTGTGTAGTTCTGAAACATATCGTGAGTTTATGTAGAACTCATTAGTGATTCACATGAAATCATTGTTCTTTACTACCCAGATGGCAGAGATAACACATGTTGATGCAGTTTGGCCTGGTTGGGGCCATGCATCTGAGATTCCTGAGCTTCCAGATGCATTGACTGCAAAGGGCATCATATTTCTCGGGCCACCAGCTGTATCTATGGCAGCATTAGGAGATAAAATTGGTTCATCATTAATTGCTCAAGCTGCTGAAGTACCCACCCTTCCATGGAGTGGATCACATGTAAACTTTTTCACTGAAATTTGTGCCCTTTTTTTAGTCCTTTGGTTTCCCTTGTCGTATTGTTGCACATATATAATTGTTAATATCTGATTTCCAGGTGAAAATGCCTTCAGATAGCTGCCTGGTTACAATCCCAGATGAAATATATAGGGAAGCATGTGTATACACAACAGAGGAAGCGATTGCAAGTTGTCAGGTTGTTGGATACCCGGCCATGATTAAGGCATCATGGGGTGGTGGTGGTAAAGGCATAAGAAAGGTATGCTTCATGCATGATAGTGTTGCCCTTTTCTTCTGAACTTATATTTTTTAATTGACTGAAGTTGTAATCTAGCTTTTAATCTTACATAGGCGAATTTTTCTTCAAAAAAAAAGACAAAAAAAAAAAAACCCCTGATATTATATGCAGCAACGCGTTCACTAAGCATGAAATGAGTTTCATTAGCTTATCCAACTTGTTTTGGAATTTGATTGAATCTTTGTCCTGCCTTTTTGTGAAATTGGCTGAATTAATTTTTTTTTTTTTGAACTTTCTAGGTCCATAATGATGATGAAGTTAGGGCATTGTTCAAGCAAGTCCAGGGTGAAGTTCCTGGATCTCCCATATTCATAATGAAAGTTGCGTCCCAGGTTAGATCATCTATTGCTTTCTAATATAGATGAGTATAATTGTTGGACTCAGCTCATATATTGCCAATTTAACTAATGATATGTTTTTTCTATCAGAGCCGACATTTAGAAGTTCAGTTACTATGTGATCAGCATGGAAATGTTGCAGCTTTGCACAGCCGTGATTGCAGTGTTCAAAGGCGGCACCAAAAGGTAATTTTGCTGTGACCTAGTAAACTTGATATGAGGTGTTTCAATAGTCACTAAATTAGTTTAATAAGGACTTTTGGTACTCTTCGTTGGTGAATGCTAAAAAATTTTCTATCTTGTTTTAGCAGTGTACTGTTTTGGTTATTGAAGTTGTTTTCTCATGAAGAATAACTGTTCTTCTTTTTATGTTCTATAGATTATTGAGGAGGGTCCAATAACTGTAGCTCCACCAGAAACAATTAAAAAGTTGGAGCAGTCGGCTCGAAGGTTGGCAAAAAGTGTTAATTATGTTGGAGCTGCTACTGTTGAGTATCTGTACAGCATGGACACTGGCGAGTACTATTTCTTAGAGTTGAACCCTCGGTTGCAGGTATGTTATTTCGATTCAAGCCTTAACTTTTTCTGCAGTCTCATTCTAGTTTAGGGTTCTTGTTAAACACCGTGTTAAATTTGTTTTGGTCATTCAATACTAAAGTGACAAATGTATCGTGTGCAATTCAAGTGAACATAGAACGAAACTATGCTTTTTATGTAATACAGCATTTAAGAAAAGGATTGAAATTATATGATTAGTAGAATAGTAAAAAATTTGTATAGCTTCTACTAATGTCTATGCATGGGCAAACAGTTAGCTTCATTTCTTGCATCTTTTTCTCAAGACATTTAATTTCGAGAGTGCATAATCTGTTTTAATTCAATGTAGGTGGAGCACCCAGTCACTGAGTGGATAGCAGAAATAAATCTTCCAGCAGCCCAAGTTGCAGTTGGGATGGGCATTCCTCTTTGGCAAATTCCTGGTATCATCATCATTTCCAGGTTTTTTATTCAAATATATCTTTATTAATTTGAGTCAAACTTTTAATTTGTTCAAGTTTTCTTTTTTCATTTATTCATTTGATTAGAGATAAGGCGGTTCTATGGAATGGAACATGGTAGTGGATATGATGCTTGGAGAAAGACGTCGGTTGTTGCCACCCCATTTGATTTTGACAAGGCAGAATCTACAAGGCCAAAAGGCCATTGTATTGCCGTGCGTGTAACGAGTGAGGATCCAGATGATGGATTTAAACCTACTAGTGGGAAAGTTCAGGTTTGTTATCATGACTCATCAGTTCCACTTTTTTTTTTTTTTTTGTCTTTCCCATAATGCTGAGGGATCTATACTGAGTTAAGCTACTATATGCAGGAGCTGAGTTTTAAAAGCAAGCCAAATGTTTGGGCATACTTTTCTGTTAAGGTAAAATCTTGGGAGTTGATAACAATGCATTTCCTCAGAAAAGAAAAGGAAAGAAGGAAGATGTAATTCTCAGACTAATTCTGATAGATGTTTTTGACTTGCAGTCTGGAGGGGGGATTCATGAGTTCTCAGATTCTCAGTTTGGTAAGTATACTGCTACTTTTCTTAGTTTTCTATTTTATTCGGTATAGCTAAAAAGACGATCTAAATAATGTAGGACCATACAGTCTGAAAAGCTCAATGCATAAAATTCAATCTACTTGGCCTGTGTTTTGCCTTTTAAGACCATTCTGATAGTGGATATTTTCTTGATTAAGATTGGTTACGCCTATTTGTGATTCTCTTTGACTCTTTACTCAAGTTAGCTGTGGATATAAATTGCAACACATAGCACTTCTTTCAGAAATGTTTTTACCCTGGTTTATAAAAATCAGTTTTCAGTCTCTGATGCTTAAATATTTCAAATTATATATTTGTTCTCCAGGACACGTTTTTGCATTTGGAGAGTCTCGAGCTCTAGCTATTGCAAATATGGTTCTTGGGCTGAAGGAAATTCAAATTCGAGGAGAAATTCGTACAAATGTGGATTATTCGATAGATCTTTTACATGTAAGCTTCACAATATCTCTGAAAGAAATCAATACCAAATTAGATAGATAATGTAAAAGACATAATATTTTCATGGGAAATGCCAAGTAACGTTTTTGTACATGTTATGTAGGCTTCAGATTACAGAGAAAATAAAATCCACACAGGTTGGTTGGATAGTAGAATTGCTATGCGAGTTAGAACAGAAAGGCCTCCTTGGTATCTGTCTGTAATCGGAGGGACTCTTTTCGTAAGTGCCAGTATTTTATTGTTGTTTAATTTTTATTATTCCATTTGCAAAGTGTGTCCCTTATGATTTCTACTATGTCGTGTTCAGAAAGCATCTGCTAGTAGTGCGGCTATGGTTTCAGATTATATCGGCTATCTTGAGAAGGGGCAAATCCCACCTAAGGTATGGTTTTAAAAAATACCTATCTACGTAAGTTAAGCCTCTATAAATTAATAGCCTCAGGACTGGCAAAAAGTATTATTTAATCGATGTTGTTAAATTATCGAGGTTGATATAGCCTGAATTCCTTATTTGGGACTGACAAAGAATATTAATTTATCGAGTATTAAATTATCGAGGTTGTACTGCTGTACATGATTTATGTGTCTTTAATATATTTTCCAATTATGGTCCTGATTGCAGCACATATCATTTGTCCATTCACAAGTGTCTTTGAACATCGAGGGGAGCAAATACACGGTATGGTTTCTTATGATGTTGCTTCATTCCAAGGATGTCTAATTTATGTCTTAAGGACCTTTAGGAGATTTGTTGTTGGTAGAATCAATAGTTATATATAATTAACAATCAACTATTCCAGATTGACATGGTGAGAGGGGGTCCTGGGAACTATAGATTGCGGATGAATGAGTCAGAGGTTGAAGCAGAGATACATACTTTACGCGATGGAGGATTACTGATGCAGGCAAGTATAACTTTTGTCTTTATAAGTTTCATGTTGTAGCGCCAAAGGTTATTCTATTCTTGCTCATATTGTGTATTATGTATTTTGTAGTGGGACTATTTATTTATTAAACTATGTTGTTAACTAGTCATTATGATTTAAGTCAAATGTTGGAATCTAGAAAGAAGTGAATTTTGGCACCTTTAAAAAATGTCAATCATGTTAGTCATGTCGATGTCTGCATGCTAATATAATCTTACAATTTGCATCATGCCCAATATCTTTTGTACCAACACTTGGTACATACTGTTATTACTGTATAATTGCACCTGTCAGTTGTTGCTGTTTCTCATTACATAAATGTTGTTACAGTTGGATGGAAACAGTCACATTATATATGCAGAGGAAGAAGCAGCTGGAACACGCCTTTTGATTGATGGAAGGACATGCTTGCTTCAGGTTTCTCCATTTCTCTTCTTTCCTCATCTCACTTGCTTGCTAACACATTGCATATGCTGAGCGCTTGACCTTTGTTGAATCTAGAACGATCACGATCCATCCAAGTTAATAGCTGAAACACCATGCAAACTGTTGAGGTTCTTGGTTGCTAATGATAGTCATCTCGATGCTGATACACCATATGCGGAGGTTGAGGTTATGAAGATGTGTATGCCTCTACTTTCACCTGCTTCTGGAGTGATCCACTTTCAATTGTCTGAAGGCCAAGCAATGCAGGTAAATCACGTTCCAATTTTGCAATAAAGAAAAAAAAAGACATTCTTGTCTTAGTGGAAGTAAACAAGTTATGTTCTGTGCGTAGGCTGGTGAACTTATTGCAAGGCTTGATTTAGATGATCCTTCGGCTGTAAGAAAGGCTGAACCTTTTCATGGAAGCTTTCCCGTCCTTGGGCCTCCAACTGCAATTTCTGGTAAAGTTCATCAGAGATGTGCTGCAAGCTTAAATGCAGCCCGGATGATTCTTGCTGGTTATGAGCATAACATTGATGAAGTGAGTTCTCTTTCAACGTAAAACATAATTTTCGTAGATCTATTTTAATCTGTGCTTTTTCCTGTCTGTACTATCTTTTGGAAGATCGTTAAATTATTTTTAAACCTGTCTTTTTGAAGAGTTTGGCATCTATCTCAGGTAGTGCAAAACTTGCTCAATTGCCTTGATAGTCCTGAACTCCCTTTCCTTCAATGGCAAGAATGCTTGGCTGTTTTGGCAACCCGCCTACCTAAGAATCTCAAAAATGAGGTAAGCAGAGCTGGGGTGGTTTTCCCTTTGATATATTCTTCATTAGTCTGTACTCATTTCTCCTTTCATTTTACTTTTCAGCTGGAATCAAAATTTAAGGACTTTGAGTTGATTTCTAGCTCTCAAACTGTTGATTTCCCTGCCAAATTGTTGCGTGGCGTTCTCGAGGTGTGTTCTGTATTCACAATACTTAGTTTAGATATTTTTTTTATTATTATTAATTTTGTTTTTCATCTTCTTCATGAGAGTATTGGTCTTCTGTATCTTCAGGCCCATCTATCCTCCTGTCCTGATAAAGAAAAGGGAGCCCAAGAAAGGCTTGTTGAACCTTTGATGAGCCTTGTGAAGTCTTATGAAGGTGGAAGAGAAAGTCATGCCCGAGTTATTGTTCAATCCCTTTTCGAAGAGTATCTGTCAGTTGAAGAATTATTCAGTGACAACATTCAGGTGAGACTTTCACCATGAAAACCTCTGAAGCACAGGCATAGATGAAAACAATAGCGTTTATCAAGCCATTAATTTGAGCAACTCCAGTGCTGTGTGCATCATGTGTCATACTTGGCTTTAATTGAATCTCAAGAATGGAATTGGTTTCCTCAATATACTTTATTGCTGCATTCTACTTATGCTCATAAAGGGCCTTTCCTCTTAGGCTTTATGAATCAACTTGTCTGACATGATTCTGGTATAATAGTAATACTGGAGGAAAAGTAAACCACTTATAGTTGTTTTCTTGTTACATATACCGAAACATGCACGTTAGTCGTAATTTTATTTATTTATTTATTATTTTGAATATAAGGTGGTGTATCATGTCCAATCCTTTGTTTTGTCATGTCATCAATTTATAGTTAACCTAATGTTTTCTGTCTCAGGTCTCCTCCCCCCCCCCCCCCCTCTTGAGTTTGCTACTCTGTTTTTTTATATATACTAGATCAAGTAATTGAGTACTGATGGGACTTTAAGCGTGTTATTTAGCTTTGTATTTTTACTGCAACCATTTAAATTAGAGTTGAGGCTGCCCACATAGATATGATGGAAATTTGTAAACTTTTATTGTGATGCTTGATTCCATTCTAATATTTCGTTGCTCCAGGCGGATGTAATTGAGCGCCTTCGACTTCAATATAAGAAAGATCTATTGAAGGTTGTGGAAATTGTGCTCTCTCATCAGGTACCTAAAGTACAACATTCTCGGTTTGTTTGCCTTTCCCACGTCTCATGCAATTTTCTGTTGAAATTATTTTGTAACAGTACTGTGTATCATGTGCTTTCAGGGTGTAAAGAATAAAAATAAGTTGATTCTACGACTCATGGAACAACTGGTGTACCCCAATCCTGCTGCATACAGGGAGAAGCTAATTCGGTTTTCTTCACTTAACCATACAAATTATTCTCAGGTTGGCTGTTGCACCAATTTAACCAAATCGTTTACAGTAGTAGTTTTTAATATGCAAATGTCTCTTTGTTGTTATTCAAGTTTTCAAATCGAATCGTCATATCATCGGTAATCAATGGTCATTACCTTTCTTTAGACTAATATCCTTAAACTTTTGAAGAGTCCTAATTCCACTTTAAATCCACAGTTGGCACTAAAAGCGAGTCAGCTGATGGAGCAAACGAAATTGAGTGAACTTCGTTCTAGCATTGCCAGAAGTCTTTCTGAGTTGGAGATGTTTACTGAGGATGGTGAAACCATGGATACTCCGAAGAGGAAAAGTGCCATAAATGAACGAATGGAAGATCTTGTGAGTGCACCTTTGGCAGTTGAAGATGCTCTTGTGGGTCTGTTTGATCATGGTGATCACACCCTTCAGAGGCGGGTTGTCGAGAGTTATGTACGCCGGTTATACCAGGTACTGTGGTTCAACAATTCAAAGTTTCTGCTTACTTTATTTTCGATAGCTGATTGCTTTGTTTAACTTTTTATTCGTCATCAGCCCTACCTTGTAAAGGGTAGTGTCAGGATGCAGTGGCACAGATCAGGTCTAATAGCTTCATGGGAGTTCTCTGAAGAACCTGTTGAGAGGAAATATGAGATTGAAGATCAATCAGTTGATAAAACATTCCTTCAGAAACACGAGGAGAGGAAATGGGGAGTCATGGTTATATTAAAATCTCTTCACTTTCTTCCAGCAATTATTAGTGGTGCATTAAAGGAAATGTCTCATAACGTTCATGAAGCAACTCCAAATGGATCTACTGAATCAAGTGGCTTTGGTAATATGATGCATATTGCTTTGGTTGGCATCAACAATCAGATGAGTCTACTTCAGGATAGGTACTATACCTGCCCATTTTTTTAGCCTTTAAGTTTGCAACTATAAGTTAATCATGTAATGGAACTTGGGAGTGTGTACTTAATCTGCAAGTCTCGGGTTCTATTATGATTTTTGCCAGTGGCGACGAGGATCAAGCTCAAGAAAGAATTAAGAAGTTAGCCAAAATACTTAAAGAGCAAGGAGTAGCCTCCAGTCTGCATGGTTCAGGTGTCACAGTAATTAGTTGTATCATACAAAGGGATGAAGGGCGGGCCCCTATGAGGCACTCGTTTCACTGGTCATCAGAGAAGCTCTATTTTGAAGAAGAGCCCTTATTGCGTCACCTAGAACCTCCTCTATCTATTTACCTTGAATTGGTTAGTACTTTCCTGGCTTTATGCCCAGCTATTATGTTAAGAGTGGCAATATGTTTTCATATTAACCCTTGATATGAAGTAACTCAACATTTCTTCTGATTCAGGACAAGCTTAAGGGCTACGAGAATATCCAGTATACCCCATCTCGTGACCGTCAATGGCATTTGTACACCGTTGTAGACAAACCAATACCAATCCAAAGGATGTTCCTCAGAACACTTGTAAGGCAGCCCACTACAAATGAAGGGTTCTCTGGATTTCAACGGCTAGATATAGCAACAACTAGTAACCAATTGGCTTTATCATTTACTTCGAGGAGCATCTTGAGGTCCTTATCAACAGCAATGGAGGAGTTGGAACTAAATGCACATAATGCCACTGTCAAATCTGACCACACCCATATGTATCTTTATGTCTTACGTGAGCAACAAATTAATGATCTGCTGCCTTACAACAAGTAAATAAATCTTTTTCTTATCCAATTCATTTTCTTCCAAGTTAAGACAGAAAAATATCTAGTATTTCTTATTGGTATTATTGTGCAGGAGAGTTGATTTAGATGCACAACAAGAAGAAACTGTGGTGGAGGCCATTTTGGAAGAACTTGCACGCGAAATCCACTCATTAGTTGGTGTAAGGATGCATAGGTTGGGAGTTTGTGAGTGGGAAGTGAAGCTGTGGATGGCATCCTCTGGACAGGAAAATGTTGCTTGGAGGGTTGTCGTGACAAATGCAACTGGCCATACCTGCACTGTACATGTATGTTTACATATCTGTTGCATAAATTTTGATGTAGGAACTTCTTACATTTTCAAGTTAAAAGTTCTTTGGTTGGTTTGCAAACAGACCAGTCTTTGGCAATATTATTCAGAGGTTATTTATATTCTTTGTTTTTCCTTTACATGAAATTGTCTACTGGTATATGATCTTCCATTGGTTAGATAAAGATCATATTTTAAGATTAAATGTTTGCAATGCCAGTATTGAAGCAAATATATTCGAGGATTTGTTGTCCATAATGTGAATATGAATAATGAGTCATATTTGTACTTTTGGTTCACTTGATTTTCAGATATATAGGGAACAAGAAGATACTAGCAAACAGAGAGTGGTATACCATTCAGTCTCTGTAAAGGGTCCCCTGCATGGTGTACCAGTGAATGCGCAATATCAGCCTCTGGGAATTATAGACCGAAAACGTCTGTTGGCCAGGAGAACGAACACCACTTACTGCTATGATTTTCCACTGGTGAGACATCTGATAGATTTTTTTTTTTTAAATATATTTTATGTTAGTTTTTTATAAAAAAAACTAACAACTTGAGTTTTTATGTATTTCGTAGGCATTTGAGACGGCCTTGGAACAGTCATGGGCATCCCAGTCACCAGGTGTTAACAAACTGAAGGGTAAAATTCTCAAGGTCACAGAGCTCAAATTTGCTGACCAAAAAGGCAGCTGGGGTACTCCTCTCATTACCATAGAGCGTCCACCTGGACTCAATGATGCTGGTATGATAGCCTGGTTTATGGAGATGTCTACCCCTGAGTTCCCTTCTGGAAGGAGGATATTGGTTGTTGCAAATGATGTGACCTACAAAGCTGGATCTTTTGGCCCAAGAGAGGATGCATTCTTCTTTGCAGTAACTGAACTCGCTTGTGCTGAGAAATTGCCTCTAATATACTTGGCAGCAAACTCAGGTGCACGTATTGGGGTTGCTGAAGAAGTGAAATCCTGTTTTAAAGTGGGCTGGTCTGATGAATCAAGCCCTGAACGTGGTTTTCAGTATGTGTATTTAACCTCTGAGGATTATGCTCGGATTGGATCTTCTGTGATAGCGCATGAATTGAACCTAACAAGTGGCGAAACTAGATGGGTGATAGATACCATTGTTGGAAAGGAGGATGGCTTGGGGGTCGAGAGCTTGACTGGAAGTGGGGCAATTGCTGGTGCATATTCGAGGGCATATAAGGAAACCTTTACATTAACATATGTGACTGGCAGAACTGTTGGGATAGGTGCTTATCTTGCAAGACTTGGGATGCGGTGCATACAGAGGCTTGATCAACCCATCATTTTAACTGGTTTTTCTGCATTAAACAAACTACTTGGCCGGGAGGTGTACAGCTCCCATATGCAACTTGGAGGACCTAAAATTATGGGAACTAATGGGGTTGTCCATCTAACTGTAGCGGATGATCTTGAAGGAATATCTGCTATTCTTAAGTGGCTGAGCTATGTTCCTCCCCATGTTGGTGGCCCACTCCCCATTTCAATTCCCTTGGATCCTCCTGAAAGGCCCGTGGAGTATTGCCCGGAGAATTCATGTGATCCTCGTGCTGCGATTTCTGGTTCTATGAATGGTAATGGGAAGTGGATGGGGGGTATATTTGATAAAGACAGCTTTGTTGAGACGCTAGAAGGCTGGGCAAGGACGGTTGTTACTGGAAGGGCAAAGCTTGGAGGAATCCCTGTGGGAATTGTTGCTGTTGAGACCCAGACGGTGATGCAAATTATTCCTGCTGATCCAGGCCAGCTTGATTCCCATGAGAGGGTTGTTCCTCAGGCTGGACAAGTATGGTTTCCTGATTCTGCTAATAAGACTGCCCAAGCATTGTTAGATTTCAACAGAGAAGGGCTCCCACTTTTCATTCTTGCCAACTGGAGAGGCTTTTCTGGTGGGCAGAGAGACCTTTTCGAAGGGATTCTTCAGGCTGGATCAACTATTGTGGAAAACCTTAGGACTTACAAACAGCCTGTTTTTGTATTCATTCCAATGATGGGTGAGCTCCGCGGTGGAGCATGGGTGGTTGTTGATAGCCGGATAAATCCAGACCATATTGAAATGTATGCTGATCGAACGGCTAGAGGAAATGTGCTTGAGCCAGAGGGGATGATTGAGATCAAGTTTAGGAACAAGGAATTGCTGGAGTGCATGGGGAGGCTTGACCAACAGCTGATCCAACTAAAGGCTCAGCTTCAGGAAGCCAGGAGCTGTGCGGGAAACGAGCAGGTAGAATCCCTACAGTTTCAGATACGAACCCGAGAAAAACAGCTTTTGCCCGTCTACACTCAGATAGCTACCAAATTTGCGGAACTCCATGATACATCTCTGAGGATGGCTGCAAAAGGGGTAATCCGAGGAGTTTTGGAATGGGCCAGCTCCCGGTCATTCTTCTACAAGAGATTACGTCGGAGAATTGCCGATGAGTCACTCATCAAGATAGTGAGAGATGCTGCTGGTGAACAGCTTTCACATAAATCTGCAATGGGTTTGATCAAGAACTGGTTTTTGGATTCTGATATTTCTAAAGGCAGAGAAGATGCTTGGGAGGATGATGAAACTTTTTTTAAATGGAAGGATGATCAAACAAATTATGAGGCTAAGCTAAAAGAATTGCGGGTCCAGAAGGTACTGCTTCAACTGGCAACCATTGGCAACTCAGCCTCTGATCTCCAAGCCTTACCCCAAGGTCTTGCTGCCCTTCTAAGCAAGGTAATTCATCTTGTTTATTGTTGTTTTACAAATATCTTTGCATGCATCTCTAGCCACCTTGAGCTAATTATTGAAATCTAATGCAGGTTGAGCCATCAAGCCGATCATTGTTGGTTGAGGAACTACGAAAGGTGCTTGGTTGATGGGAACGTTGGTTCTTCATGTGTGACCGCAGTTCCACGAATTTGTTGTGCTGTATGTGCCTGAATCCTAGTTTTATCGACACGTAGGTGCATTTCAATTATTTGATCTTAGCAGATATAAGAACACAATGGCTGCTTGCATATCAGACACATCAATGATTTAGTTGGCTGATTGGGAAGGCTTCATTGTATATTAAGGCAGATGGTGTTAGTGAGTAGCCTCACTCTACATTGTAAATTTTGTTAGTCACAGCCCCAAGTAAAATATAAGGGGAATAGATAGCTTCAAGAGGAAAACCACCAGCATTTGTAGGCTCTGTTTCATTGTTTTCCCACATGGTTCATTGGTGCTTGAAAATAAAGGTCTGGTATAGTTTGTAATATCCTGTAAGAATTGTTCATTATTCCGATTATAATTCATTTTGCCTCGTCCATTTTTATGGTGTTCCCAAATATAATGAAACTACAAGAGGATTCAATTCAAATTTTCAGGGACTCAATAAGCTTTGCACTACAGTCTACAAGAATTGATGTCTATCATGCTTCTTTGTTTCCACAGGCAAGAATCACATGGCCAAAAAAAAGTTAAAATACAAAAAATACTATTTGAACAGAGAGTGGAAATCCAGTTGAGTTGCTCATTTCTTCATCTTGTGCTTCATCTTCATCTTGGCCTTCTCCTTCTCCTTTCGTTTCATTTCTTCGCGTTTCTTCTTCTCTTTCTCTTGCTTCTGTTTCATCTCTTGTTCCAGCCTCTTCTTTTCCATCAACTTCTCCTGTTCTAGTTTCTTCCTCTTCTCCTTCTCCTTGGCTTTCCTAATCTTTTCCCTCTCTTTTAGTTCCTCCCTTGTGAGTTCTTTTCCTAGTTTGAAACACATTTTGCTTTAGAAGATTACAGTTCACTTTTCTGAAGTAATATATCATGCTTTTGTTTTGTACCATCTTGGGTTGCTTTCGATTGGCAGCCGTCTCCTTTGTTGTTTCTTGCGTTACAATGTTTCTCGTCATCTATTCGTTGCCGTCCAAAGAACATTTGGTGGTGGCATTTCCAAATTGCATGTTAAGCCACCAAAAGGCCATTGTTATTTGGTTCCTAATACTTAAAGCTCAGAGATCTCACACCCCAAGTAAAATACAAATCTCACCTAAACCAACGACAAATCATCGATGCTAAAGAAAAATCTTTGATTTTCTACAAACGCTGCGTTTATAAATAGAGGGGTAAAATCGTCTTTCATAAAATATATCCAAACGTATCTAACAGTTTTCGCCACGTTTCCACATTCATAGTAAATTAATTATGACTTACTTCCACATTCATAGTGAATTAATTATGACTTATTGAACTTCCATTCGTAGTAGAACTGAAAAAAAAAAAAAAAAAAAAAAAAAAGGAAAAGTTTGTAAATGTAAAATGTGTCAGCTTTTTGTACTTCGTCATTCTCAACAAAAAAAAAGGAACTTTTTTGTACTTCATAAAACAATAATTGTATTATCTGGTAATTTAACTTAAGGTCCTTTAACTTACCCACAAAATCTAATATTGGGTGTTTGAAAAAAAAAAAAAGATGTATCTAGCATTTTGCGATGTGCGGATAAAACTTCTCCAATAATTTTGGCCGGTGTGTTACACAGAATAATTGGACGGTCAATTAAGCCTTTTGATATGGTCATATATATGGTTATATTTCAACTATTTGATAAACCATGGTTAAAAATCAATTTAAACACCTAAATTAGGTCCATCACTGTAAAAATTTCTCTAAAAGTTGTGCCCTCTCAATATTTTTAACCAATTTAAACACCTAAATTAGGTCCATCACTGTAAAAATTTCTCTAAAAGTTGTGCCCTCTCAATATTTTTGGTAAATTAGTCTGATCAGACAGAGGGACACAAAAGTAGGCTCCTAGCTCTCCCTTTTAACTATACACACTATTCACTAGTCCAGTTTGCTTAACCATGCTCAAATAATGCAAAAAATTATGAAGTTTGCCCACACTTGCATGTTGTTTTCAGTTTCAGTACAAAACCTTTCTTTCTCAAAGAAGACTCACAAGCATTCAGTTTCAGCGTTATCAGTATAGATCCCTCATACTAAGACTTTTTCCAATCATGAGAGCCTCATCATTTGTGAAAGTAGGCTCCTTGGAAGGAAACTCCACCCACAATGGACGAGCAACTAGAACATAAAAAAGATGGAGAAACTCAACAATTTTAGAAAAAGATGGAGAGGTGGTCCAAGTAAGAAGCTACAAATCACAATCTAACTTTGTTCAGAATTTCAAGACATTAAAAGTTGGTTCCACATTCTAATGAACGTCAACACCACATTACAAAACATTAGTAGCAATATTGCAAAGTTATTGAACCGCATACTACAAACCACTGTTAGGATTGCGGCTCAAAACTAATTCTTTATCTGTTGTGGATTCTCGACTTCTAAAAGATTTGAGTTTTCCTTAGAAGTGAAGATTTAAGAATCCTATTATGTAGCTCAGAGTTGTGAGTCTATAAATAGGACGTTAGAGGCATAGTTCAAGGTATGGTTGTCATGGCAGGGTCGAGACATGGTAGTCGAGACATGGTAGTCGAGACATGGGCCGAGGAGGCGCGGTCGAGGCGAACATCTGCAGTGTTGTCAAGAGCGTGTGTATAACTCTTGGTTGATACTGTGTTATGGAGAATTCTAAGAGTGTGATCCGGTGTGGATCAATTGAGAGTTTTGATATTTAGAGTTGCAAGCTTTTAGAGATTTGGTGATTTAGAGAATTCTCTGTTGAGAATTTAGGTTGTGAGGAGAGATGTTATTCCAGAGAGTGGAAGAACCGAATTGTTCTTCAGTTGTAATCTTCTTCTTGTTTAGTTGATCCACCATCACCAGCACCTGAGGACGTAGATCAACTGTTTTGACCGAACCTCGTTAAATTCTTGTGTTCGCTTGCTTTGTTATTGTTTATTGTCTTCAATCGATTTCGGTCTAGCGAGTTCGGAAGGCGTCCCGAATTTCCTATCAACCACAAAACTGGTTTTAGCTGCCTGCCTCTTCACCCCCAGATCCTGATACTCAGCTTCCAACTCCATAACACTACAGAATGCTTGAAGGCCTTCAATAGATTCATTCCAAATTGATCCAAAAGCTTCTAATCCTCCATCTACTCTAATATATTGAGACCCTGTAGTTTCATAAAATTAATATTAGTAATATCAAACAGGGCCATACACTAGCAGAACATCTCCTAGTTTAGATATCAAGAGTCATGTACCTTTACAACTTATTGCCACTCCCCGGAAGAAATAATAGGAGGTTTCTTGCAAGTAAAGGAAATTGCAAGAAACCTCCTATTATTGAAATAATAATGCAATAATGTAGATTGCAGGTGTTCGAATCTCTGTTCTTTCTTTTTGCGTTCTTTTACGTGGTACAATTCCACCTCATAGTTCTGCCTGAGCAGGAGCATTTCATATATTTCATGACGACAAATTGGCTGGAATAGAATACCTGATGGGTAGAGCTTAACAACAAATCTTTCAAAATCTCTTTGGTGATTCATAATCCAGAAGCAGTTCGTATCATATTACCTATCCCCCACACTACAACGACATCTGAACCAATGTTTCCAAGAAATAAGCCAATGCCACATAAGTACCTAATGGGTAGAGCTTAACATCAAATCTTTCAAAATCTCTTTGGAGATTCATAATCCAGAAGCAGTTCGTGTCATTACCTATCCCCCACACTACAACGACATATGAACCAATGTTTCCAAGAAATAAGCCAATGCCACATAAGTAGGGAGGCAGCTCAAAGTGATGAATAGTGCTTTCAGAGGCATCGAAAATAAGCACCGCCTCATGAACTACATTTCCCTTGCTAACTCTCCCCAGCCATAGGCGAATGCGCCTGATGCTCTCTCCTGAATCTAATGACGCCAATCAACTTCATTCCTCTCAAATTCTATTTCCCTCCACTGGTTGGTGGTGAGATTGAAGATTGCCAAAGTTTGCATATGACTATTAAGGATTTTTACAACCACATTGGACTGTATATTGTTCTGCATATGAAGTCATCTATATGATACTTTAAAATACTTTATACGTAGGACTTATCATGTATCTATATGAAGTCATTTAATCTAAACCATTCAAACTATATTGTCTTTCACACTGAAAATATGGTCATATGAACTACCTTAGTTTATAAGACTTTTGTGCGACTGATGCATCATCAATCCTACAATATTTGTATTGTAAAGAACAAGGTTAATAAAAAAAAAACAAAAAAAAACATAAGGTTAGTTGGGGTAGTTGAGACTTTTCGTACTGTCATAGGTTATTTTTCAACTAAATTATAAAACAAGGTTAGATATCAATTCAAGGACAAAAAATGGTCAATTTTCAAAAGTTCTCAAACTTCTTAATACACACTTTTTACTTAATACACTATCCCAAAAATTCAAAATTAAAACTAGATACACATCCCCAAGTACCCAAAATACTCTTATGTTAAAAATTCATGAAATATCATATTAATATAATTAATATATACTGAATTTTTTGAAAATATTTTCAAATTATTTTTTAACATACTTTTATACTTTTTTTTTTAGAAAAATAGACCAAATGGGGTCTGAACTTTCAGCCACTCTAACCTTTAGTATCTCAACTTTGAAAAAAATCAAAACAGTGTCTCAAGTTCTTACTTAGATAGAAGATTAGTATCTGGAGAAATTAGTAGGGAATATTTCGTTAGAATATTCTGTTAGTACCGTCAAAAAGACCAGAATATCCTTATTTTCTGTTTTATTAAATTTTCTTTATTTCGCATTCCGACGAAGCGTGGTGGGCCCATGAATTTTTTTATTTAGCATACTACACATATAATCTATCATCTATACTCGAAGGTAAACAGTTAATTTAATCATTAATTATTTCCACTCAGCGTTTAATTTATTTAGAAAATATTAGAATAACTGAAAAATAATTAAAAGAAAAAAGAAAAAAGAAAAAAGTTGAGAATATTAAAAAACTTTAGAGAAAAGCTTAATAGAAATAGGCTAGGTTATTGGGATATAATATTTAGATTTACACAAAGTATCTATATTCTAGAAAAGCATATTGCAGATCTAATCTTCTTCTTCGAAAGATTCTTCAGGAATTGCTCCTGAGGTGATTGCTTGCTCATAACTAGCAAACGAATGCGTATGAAACTAAAGACTTATTTTTCCTCCCATGTCTTCATAGATAGATGCATTCGAGCTTTGCATTTGTCTCTCAGGAGGTGCTAAGTTCCATTCTCTTGGGAATGTTACTTCATGTCATTTGGTGACATGTTTTTACTGAGAATTCGGATTAGTAAGGACAGCAGTGGTGAGACCAGGGTTGTTCAGGAATCTAGTGTTTGGTGTTACGTTAGAACTCATTAACTTATAATAGATTCTATAATCAACAGCTAGCTTCATCATGCCTTACTTCATGGTAATCCCATTTGATTTGATTCTCAATCTCAAACATTGGGCTGCGTCACTTAGATGAGTGGTGAAGTTTAAGAAGACATTAAAGTATGCAACTTGGTTGCTTAGTGAGGCTTCTATTGTTCCTAACAGACTCTTCTTGAAATATGTTATTATGTCCTCTTATGAGATGCACAGGACTGAACAATATATCTCATCTCTTGCTAAGAGTTTTATTGATTCTTGAACAGCACCAATTTGCATGTAGAAATATTTTTTTTCTAGAAGGCTTCACTCACTTCTTTTGTGGTGATTAATTTGATATCTGTTTCACCACTGGTTGCTGGGACTGTTAGCTCTAATATCTTGAATCTATGAGAATCCAAGATAAAAGATCATTTCTTGTAGATCTCATTGAATCTAAATCTAGGCGATGTTGCTTCTCTTACACTAGATTCAATTCTTAGACAGCAGTGATCCCGCCAGAATAGTAACCACTTAGACATGAAGTCGTTAAGTGAAAAAATTGTCATGTTGAAGGCTAGTTCTTAAAATTGGTAAATAATTAAGTTTTAGTAAATAAAAAAAAAATCTGGTATTATTTATGGAAAAGGGGTATTTTGGTCAATTAAGGTTCATAAATGAAACATAGCAACCTCCGTTAAGGAGTTAATGGCTCTAGGTACCAAAGTTGAATTGAAAATGAAACTTGAGGCATGGTTCTGATATTTAGGAAAGATGAGATAGAAATGTTAATAATCAAGCAAAGTTGAGACACTGTTTAAGAAATTATTATTATTATTATTTTATTTTATTTTTAATCGAAGGTCACCCAAGTTTTAGCAGAACTACGATAAGTAGATAACATACCCATCAAAACCTGTATAAAGAGCTATTTCTTTAGATTCTAACCCTAGCCAACACCAAGACTAGACTCACCTACTTTTCAGTACGATTTGAAATACATAAAACTAACAGGTCGACATTGGATGTAGAACCTTGAATAAAATTACCAACCACACCAATTCGAGATTCTTCCTCTACCGTCTTTTTCAATGGGATTGCCTGAGACTACATCCCACTAATCTACATATATATATATATATATATATTGCGCCATTTAGATTTTTTTTTTTTAAGTTCTTTTTCCTCGCGATGATAGATGTCTGTTTTTTTTTTTTTTTTTTTGACTATTTTTAAGTTTGCAATCTCGAGAAAGAGAGAGAGCTCCGGTTCCTTTGGAGCGTCTCTAGCATATCGTTACCCTAGTTTCGAGTAGAAGTTGGTGCATCTTCTCCGGAAGAGTGATGACCTAGTAGAGGCGTGGACGGGGTGGAGAGACGATTTGTGGATGTAGGCGACTTCGCTGTTTCGGTGGTTCACAGCTGAGAGTTGGGTCCAATCCAGAAAGAGTCGCAAGCGTTGTTTCTTGTTCGCTATCGTTTTTGTCAGTGGCCTGAGACCTTGATCGGTGTTGGTTGCATATGATTGACTCTGATCTTTGAGTTGTCGGATCTGCAGGGGAACCAAGATTGAATTGACCAGGTGCAAGCTATAGTGATATCGGGGTCGGCACTCAGAGCATGGAGATGAGCATCTGGGGAAGCCGTCCGCTAGACGACGTCTTGCTGGCGTGGGGGGACAATGATGCTGCCCTGGTTTGGGGTGATGATTTGGGCCTGGGTTATTTTTGGGATCAAATTGGTGCAAAAAAGACCCTAATTTACTGGGGTTAAGCTCTTATATGAGTATTCAATCTCTATGAGTCTTCTACGAGGACATTAAGACATACATGTGCCACAATTGCGTGCTAGGCAAGTAGTAGATTTAAATGCATTAGCTTGTAGGAGGCGAGTTGTTCTGCTCGTGTAGGAGCTTGCTTAATTGCGAGTGTACCAGTGACTTTATTAGTCTTGCTTTGAGGGCTGGGCATGGGCCGGGACGGGTCGGGACATGCCGGGATTCACCAGATATCGGTCTTGTCCTTAGAGATTTTAAAAAAAGACGGGATATGACGGGATTCGACTTTTTGAAAAGTGATCCCACCAGGCCTGTTTCCCGTTCGAACCGGGACCAAAACGGGACGGTTCATCAATTTAAACTTCTTCCCTCTAGCCATTAATTGGAAGAGGATGGAGATATTAGAGAGAGGTAGAGGATAGGTGGAACACACAGTCCGCACCTTTTAGAGCTTTCTCCATATCCTTTTTGTTTACAACAACCCCTGTTCATCATCATCACAATCCTTAATCCTATCAGTACTTACAATTTCAACATTTGGGTACTTTAAAAAACTCGAACTTGAAGTAAAGGGTGATTGAATTGAAGTAAAAATCGAACCTTGGATACAGTTGAAGCCTTGGTCGAGGAGGAGGTGGGACTAAGGGGAGGAAGCTCGGCGGGCAAAGGCTCAGACTTGACGGGCTCCTCGTCAGATGAGCTCCAAGCAGAGTGTAGAGCCGACGAAGCCGAGGCTGCCGGTGACGACGAAGGTGAAGCCGTCGACGGGAGAGACTGAGAGAGTGAGAGAGTGAGAGCTACTGAGCTATATATTATATTTCTTCCGAAAGAGAGGTCTGTGAGAGAGACAGAGAGGTCTTGCGGCTATTTTTCCCCTCTAAACCCTGATTTTTTTTTTTTTTTAATTTTTATGATATACGGCTTAGATCAAGTCAAAATGTCTATATAATATAATTATTTTTATTTTATATTTATTATGGGACGGGACGTGATGCAACATGTCTTATTTAACTGATCTCGATCCTATCCCGTTGTTTTAAAATGAGATCGGGACGGGACGGGACATGATATGTATTTTTCAAACATGAATCTCGTCCCGTCCTGGCAAATTTAGAGACGGGATCGAGATTTCGGGACCAAATGCCCAGCCCTACTTGCTTTAGTTTTTTGTAAGTTTGGTGAGATACAGCCTCAAACCTGTTGGCCTTATAATTAACTTCTATTTCCATAAATAAAAAATAAATAAATTAAAAAACTCCCTTTTCTAATCCAATTAGGAGAGATTTGCATTATAAAAAGAGATCTAGGGTTTGGAACTGAATACTTCAGAATTTGAGACCGATGGAGAATATGAGGGGGCAGTACCGTCGGAGAAGGAGGGGGAAGAGCGACCAATCGATATACTGTTGGATATACTTTTCAGATTGCCTATGAAGACAGTAGCTTGTATCAAATGTGTGTCCAAGACCGTGTCAAATATGGTGAGCAACATCAGCTGTCTCGTCATCCACTCCTGCCTTTGTGTGTTTTGTTTTCTCAAACATTATTTGCTTGGGATTCTGGTGGACTGGGGATTGCATGTTAGTTAATTTTCTTGGGGAAAGGGGAGTTCTACGGCTCCCCGAATGTAGTTTTGCAAGGAACAAGAATTCTCGGTTTAGTATGGGATTTGATGATAAAACCAATACCTACAAAATTGTATGTGTTACTCATGAAAGAGATGATGATCGTAGACATACATCTATGACGGCTTGTGTTCTTGTATTGGGTACAAACTCGTGGAGACAAATAACCTCACTTCCTCCTTGTGAGTTGAACAACGATGTGGCATGCGCAGATGGAGCTGCGCATTGGTTGACAGGAACAGGATGTGATAGAATAATTTATTTCGACTTCAGGAAAGAAGAGTACTCCTCCCACATTACAAAGCTCGAATTGATGAGCACTGCTTCGGATCGAATATGGCTTTGTTTACTCTGAGAGGAAGTTTGGCCATTTTGAAGACCAAGCGTTGTGGGTCATACTACAATATCGAGATATGGGTGTCGAAAGATTTTGATGAAGAAGAAAAACTGTGGGAGATATACTACAATAACAAAATACCAGATTGTTTTCCTCTTCAGTTTTATGGTGCTCTGGGGGAATGGGAACATGGCATATTTTTCAGTTACAATCTTTGGGAAACCAGTGTTTTCTTTATAGATGTAAGATTTGGCTCCATCAACCGTGTTGTATACCCATTACGTGACGTTAAAATACCCGCACCGGCCTCAACAGTTATTCAAGATAACTATCTAGGTACATACAGTTATTCTGAGACTTTGATTTCCTTGAAAGATTATGGTGATTTGGAGGATGCTCATCAAGTGATTACCTGATTCAAGACATTATGGCAATTTGGAGGACCCTCATCAAGTGATTACCTGATTCAAGATCATAGAGCTTCTTCGCTCTTTTTTTTTTTTTTTCTGTTTCTTTTATGTTTATTAGTTGGTATGTAACTGTACAGAGTATCTTCAGTACGTACACGGCGTGTACCTACACATACAATTTCTATGATCAAGATTAGATGACTTCATATAGATACATAGTGGGCTATATGTATAAAATATTTTAAATGGCTAAGATTGCGCCGTATACCTACACGGCCATGCATACAAAAATTTCTGGTAACTGTATTCCTATATATTGCATATGGATCTACTTTATATTTAATTTTTTTTTCGCTACTACCTTTCTGAAAAGACTTGGGGTTGGTCCGGTTTCAAGCTTTCTGAGACCAGCCATTCGCCCATTCCCATGTTGGCAAAGTTGCTGAGTTGCTGCTTATAATAATTCTTTGCTAAGGTAATTTGCATCTCAATCTCACACACTTTGCATCTGTTGATTGTTGTCCTGGTGGAGATGATCCATCAGCATGGTTTGCCCATTTTTGTTTTGCTGAAGACATTCCCATTGGTTGAAGTGAGATTTCTGATGGGATGCTTCTGTTGACGACATTACGTTTGTTTAATTTCTAGTCTCATTAATCATTGCTCCAGGTTCTTTCATTTTTGCCAATTCTGACATTGCTATGTGTAAGAACCTCAGAAAGAGCATTCATGACATTGAAATTCCATCAAAAATTTCTTGCGAACCTTATTGTACATGATTAAGAACCGTCCCTACACGGTGCAAAACTTTCTACAGAGGAACACATTTTCCACTATTTACCAATGCAGAACTTGCCAAAAATGTTGGTTAAAACCTCCTCCGAAATGTCTTCTCCACTGATTTGGCCAAGGGCCATTGCAGCTTCCCTCAAATCAATCGTCCAGAAGTCAAAAGGAATTTCCTCCTCTATTGAGGATTTCAACCTTGCAAGAGCCTCTTTGGTTCGGACAAGCTGCTCACATTGTCTCTGATGAGTCAACACAATTTGATAAAACAATGAGAATTTTTGGAATGAGCAAATGCTATCAATCTTGATGCGTAGGAAACACTACAGAGCACAGATGCCATAAATATAAAATTAGCCAACTCCTAACCTGGTTCACAGTCCACCTTCGACTCCCAGCAGGAAATTTGTTGAGACCAACAATATCTAATATTGCCTTCTCCAAATCTTGGATACCTTGACCAGTGATGGCAGATGTCAAAACATGCTTACTGAATGAACCAACATTTTGTGGAACCCGCTCCAAGCAATCAGATGTAACACAATCTATTTTGTTAATTACAAGGATGATAGGAGTAGAAGATCCAGTCGATTTCTGTAAACCACATGACAGAACAGAGTTGTATATTGAGTAACAGTTTGCATAATCGAAGACAAAGATCAACAAATGCAGATACAGGCATATTCACATGACTGAGGAGAGATACCTTGTTAGATTGGATTCTGTCAAGAAGTTCAGAGTCTTCTGGACTCCAGCCATCAAGGGCACTTATTGCCATAATAATTACATCAGCACCCATAGCAACTGCTTCTGACCTCTCCACACCTGTGATATTCAAGGAGATACAGGACTTTATATATGCAATAACAATACCCAGTGCCATAAGCATACACAAAGCAGGATATCATTGGTAGTCAGCAATTGATATCAAATTAGCAACGTTACTGTAGCCAACTGGTCCCTGATTACATATAAAAAAAAACTCAGAAATAAATGCAATTGTGATCAAATTGAACTGTAAAACTTTATCCCAGTTGTTACTATAAAATAGAAACTCAAAAATGACCACAAGAAGGTACAGATTTCTTGGGGATATTCTAAGCAGTGAAATCACTCAACATGGAATTCCCAATGTCCCTACCAGTTCAAATTGATCAATATGATATTAACCAAAGTGGCAAAGTCTTATGTTAATAAGAAAGAAGCCTAAGATACCCAATTGGTTTCCTGCTTTTATTTTATTTATTTTTATCTTTTATTTTAAGAAACAGATATAAAGAAGACAAATGAATAAGTTGGTTTCATGTTCCATCACATGTATGACACCAACATGAGGACATCTAGCCACCAAGATTGAGCCAAGAGAGAGCATTTACCAATTTTCTCCACTACGTCATTGGTTTCCCTGATGCCTGCTGTATCAAGAAGGGTTACAGGAATACCACTAACTGTAATACTAGCTTCCACCACATCCCGAGTGGTCCCAGCAATTTCTGTAACTATGGCTCTCTCAGTCTGCACGCTAAAATAAAGAAGCAGCATTCAGTATCATCTCATGCTTCCAGAATTGCTAAACAGATAAAAATAAAAACCAAAGCGAAACAACACATTAGTAAGCCACACCCATGGTCTTTCACTATATACTTCTTTCCTCGAGCAATATAATTGTCTTCTAACATTATCACACACACCCACAAAAGCCAATGAAGTCAATATTAGAAAGTTTGAAGACACAAAAATGATAATATCCACTAAGGTTTAGCCTGTTAACTATACAGACTGCTTATTCATTAACAAATATACCACCTGTTTCACTGCTAATGTTATTCGTTTTTCATAGAGGTATCTGTAAAACCCAAATCTTTCATTTTTTTTTTTTTGGTCTAATCCAAATCTTTCATTAGCTTGCAGATTTTCGGACATAATGAAGCGGAGATAACTTCAATAGTTTACATATGACGGATTCCTCAAAGAGGTACCACATTCTACAAAACCATTTATGCAGAGTTTTCCAAGAATTAACATTTACGCAATTCAATATATTCAATATGTGATATTGAAGCATACATGTGATATTATGGCAGTCACACAACAATGGGAATATATATATATATATATATATACAGAGCTTTTCAAATACGGACGTCCGTATTTTAAAGTTCCGTGCGGATTTTCACTTTTTGCTCCACTTCCCGATCGAATTTCATCAAACTTCCTCCTAGACTTATCTAGATCATGTTGTGTAGATCATCTCTGCAAAATTTCAGCCAATTTGGTGATCGTTAAGGCCCTCAAACTTCAGTTTTTCTGTTATATATCAAAACCGGGCAGATTTCAGACCGTTTGTTTTTTGATTTTGAGGGTCTTAACGATCACCAAATTAGCTGAAAATTTGCAGAGATGATCTACACAACATGATCTAGAAGGAAGTTTGATGAAATTCGATCGGGAAATGGTGGAAAAATGGAAATCCGTACGGAACTTAAAATACGGACGTCCGTATTTGAAAAGCTCGTATATATATATATATATATATATACAGAGAGTTTCAGATGCGGACGTCCGCACCGTGCGGATGCCGCGTATCCGGCCACCGGCGAGGCGGCGCCGGCGTATCCGGCCGGTGGGCTTTGCTCGCCCCGGCCCGGCGACCCCGTCTGTGCCGGCCCGAGGTCCGTCGCCGGCCGGCAGCCGCCGGAAATCTGGAAAAAACCAGAAAACTGACAAAGTACTGTTCATTTTTTGGTTTTTTCCAGATTTCCGGCGCTGCCGGCCGGCGACGGACCTCGGGCCGGCACAGACGGGGTCGCCGGGCCGGGGCGAGCAAAGCCCACCGGCCGGATACGCCGGCGCCGCCTCCCCGGTGGCCGGATACGCCGCATCCGCACCGTGAACAGTGCGTGCGGACGTCCGTATTATAGAAGCTCTGTATATATATATATATATATATATATATATATATATATATAATATGAGGTGTCACCACATACTTTGCTCCATGCATTGAGGAGGCTTGACTTCCCAACGTTTGGACGGCCCAGAATTGCTATCTGCAATAAATTCAATAAAGATCTACAAATCATTATTCAAGAAAAGAAAGAAAAAAAACAGAGCTGCATAATTCAGAAGCATGTCAAAATTGCAGATACTGGACAGATACAAGGAGATATGAAAGGGTACAACAACGTACCCGAGTTCCCCTACTACCGTAAAACACAATAAGTAGTGCCTTTCAAGACTATTAAAAAAAAAGAGACCCTAAATATATAGAACTAGTAACTAAGGCACCATATCATAAACAAAAATCCCATAGTTTGCTTAAAATAACTAAACAAAACCTATCATGAACATATCAAAGTCCTAAACTATAGCTATAGTATTCAATGTTGCAAACGGACATCCATAGAATGATGACTTGCTATAAACCAGATATATAAACAACACAACTGCTCACATGAAATAAATAGTGAAGTGAAAGATATAAGTTTTTTGATGCAGATGAAGAACAAAAGTAAGAAATAAATTGTAAGAAATTGTACCTGCAATCCAGACTGCAGAAGTTGGTCGTAATTGGCCGTCTCCAGAGCACTCTCAACATCTTGTGACATGGAACGTATTTTATTTACAACTTGATTGGTATCAAGTGGTGGCATCTCATCATCAAAATCTAACCGGGCTTCAATCTCAGTAAGCAATTCGATACACTGAGATCTTACAGATTTCACCATGGAAGCAAAGCCACCCTGCCAATACAGAAATTAATCCCACCCTTAGTTTATAAATTCCTCACACAAAACAAGGCTCGGATATGTACTCTATAGTCAGAGACGACAACAGAGACATGCCTGAATTGCAGCCAGTGCTGCATCTGCTGCAGCCACAGACTTGGCCGAAATGAGCTTGTCAACATTTTCAGCTTGAGTCAGGTCCAACCGGCCATTGAGAAAGGCACGCAGAGTAAACTCCCCTACAACGATAAACCACAAATGCAGTGTTACATGTCAACCCTACTTACTCGAATCTTATCACACAAGTTACACACTTTTAAGCTAAAACATCCATTCCATTTCAAGTAAGCTGAATTGTGCAAGTAGGAAATGAAGTCACCTGGCTCGGCGAGGCGTGCTCCGGCTTCTAAACAAGCTCGGAGAACCCGATTCAGACACACTTGACTCCCATGGCATTGCAACTCCACCACATCTTCACGTGTATATGATCTTGGGGCCAACATAGGCACAGCTAAAACCTACTCCATTATTCAACCAATCAAAATAAGAGACTTCAAACCCTAAACCCTAAACACCTACTCCATTATTCAACAAATATCAATCACATTCAGGTAAAGTAAGAAACTTTAAAACCCTAAACCCTAAAGCAAGAGACTTTAAAAGCTACCTCATCGACCACATTGCCGTTTGGGTCCAAAACGACGCCGTATTCAATCACGTGACTGGTAGGCCGCCACGGGCGACTCTTCCTCTTGGTGGGACGAAACACGCGGCCGGAGACGGCGACGGCGGAGGGGCCGGACAGCCGGACGATACCGACAGCGCCGGGTGGGCCCCCGAGTGACGTCACAATGGCTGCGATTGTGGTGGAGTTCTGCGGCTGGGGCTGGGGCTGGGAAGCGTTTAGTGGTGGTGCGGCGCGGTCGTCTTTGCCGAGAAGGAGCAGCGCGTGGGGTTTGAACTCGGGGTCGGCGAGTGGGGTGGAAGGAGAGGAGGCGGAGGAGGAGCAGTGGCAGTGGTGTAAATAAGGAGAGAAGCGAGGGCGGAGTTTGAGGGAAGAGAGGGGGTAAGGGGGTTTGAGTTTAGGGCGTTTGTAGAGAAAATGGCGGAAGCGGAGAGGTGTGAGGAGCAGAGACGACGTCATTGCTGTGTGGCTCTGTGCTTTTGATTTTATCACAACTTTGGTCTGGGCCTCAATGTGTGGATGATTGACTCATATAGTCATATCTTGGATGACTAAAAATTGTACTAGTCTCGTCGGTATACCAGAATTTCACTGATTTTATTTGCAGTGAAATCTTTAAAACAAAAAATATTGGATTTCGATTCAAATATATGTATTCTAAAATCAAACAGAAAAAGAGGAACACACGTGGTCGAGTTGGTAAAAATTTTCAACTGAGAATTCTCATATCCACATTCGTTGAGATATTGTTTTTTATGGGACTAACAACGGAATCTTTAAAACTTTTATAGGTTCTAAGACTGATCTATGCTGAGAGATCATATCAACACGTTTCCTCTCCTATAACCACTAAGAATGAGAACCAACGAGTTTTGAACATGGGTATGCAGGTTTCACAGCGAAACTCTTACCAACTAAAATATCCGTTGTGCTTCGCCTAATACAATTTAGAGGAAAATTCACCAATAGCGCCTCAATTTTTGTAGCCGGTCAGTTTGATACCCGACTTTTAAAATTGATCAAATTGATACATGAACTTGTGTTTTGCCATCAATGAGGTGTCCCGTCTAAATTTCGTCAACAATTTATTGACGTGGGTAAAAAAAAATGTAAATGAAGTCATTTTATTGAAAACGAAATCTTAATTAGGGTTTGGTAAAATAAAAAAAAAGGTTTGGTTAGTTCTATCCAATTTTTGTTAAAGTTTTTTTTTTGGACAAAAAGATAGGGAGAAAAACGGTGAAAAAAAGGGAGTAGGAAGGTTTCGGTTTCAGTAAAATGACTTCATTTACCATTTTTGTGGGACCCACGTTTAAACCACTTCATTAAATTAACAGTAATGTAATAGAAATTGGACGGGGCATCTTATTAATGGCAAAACACAAATTCATGTATCAATTTGATCAATTTTAAAAGTCGGGTATTGTTTCTGCCTAAACCCGGGGGTCTAGTAGATACTTGATGAATCCAACTCGATCTTCTGCAATCCTGCTTACTAAGGGGAATACCGGGCGGGCCGGCCTTCACCTCTCCGATGCCTAAGTTAGTATAGTTGGAATATATATAACCAGGGCACGTATGTAAGCAGGGAGAGAGACAAGTTACCCATTTATGGTGGTAGTTGAGGCCCATATATAGGTGGTTGAGGGTGAGGGCTGGCCTTACCCTTCGATGTGGGACTGGTTCCCTTCTGTTTGGATATTCTGGTGCCCTCTTTGGCAGGCAGGCGCCCCCGGTCCCAGGACCCTTGGAGGCAGGATAGACCGCTAGGCCCCGAGGCCTGGTGCTGGTGATCCGATCCTGGGTCCTGGGCCGGGCCCTGGTGCATTTGCCGCGGGTCTGTGGGCTTGCTGTAGCCCATCTGCGGCTACTGTCAACAAGTCCCCCAAGTTCCCGGTCAAGTGCAATCTTGAATGGGGACTTATCTGTCTTGCTCTTGTCCCGCAGACCCGCGGGGTTACCAACCTACAGGTCCCCAGTCCCCCAAGTCCGCGTTAAAGATTGGGCGTGACCGAGGTGAGTACCTGTTACCGATGGCAAGAAATAATTTATAAGCATGTTTGGTAATGTAAAACAGGATTGTGCTCGAGTGTTAGAGCATGGAGCGGGGTGAAAACCCGAAGAGTGCATGAGATGATGCCATGCGATAGATGGTGCATGGAATGATGATGAGGCGTTGAAATCCGCCATGCAAGAGATGGTGCATGGAATGATAATGAGGCGTTGAAATCCGCCATGCAAGAGATTAATGCACGGAATTCTGATTGGGCCTGCTGCCCTTTCGGAATAAGGCGGAGCTGACTGATCCCGAACTGGGCATCCTGCCAAATCAGAACGGAGTGGTGCCAACTGGGCCAGAACCGGGCGTTCTGCCAAATCAGAACGGAGCGGTGCCGACTGGGCCAGAACCGGGCGTTCTGCCAAATCAGAACGGAGCGGTGCAAACTGGGCCAGAACCGGTTGTTCTGCCAAATCAGAACGGAGCGGTGCAAACATTTGCTAGTTCTTCTCAGCTTGTGTTTGAATAAGCGATGAGGTAAATGTGCAGGTTTGTTAGCCTGCGGGGAGATTTGTTCTGTGTTAGAGATACAATCTGCCTGGTGGGATGGTGTAGAGATAACGAGTCTCCCCCATGTGTTCCCAAAGGTATCGCAGTTCAGTGCGATGCAAGGTTTTTATCCTGCTGGACAGTATCGCGGTTCAATGCGACGCAGGGTTTTTATCCTGCTGGACAAGAGTACATGTGTTAGATGTAAACTCGCCCGGTTTGTAAAGCCCATGCGTTTGCCATGGAGGCGGGTGGACTCGACGGGCGACATGCCTATCGAAACGAGTCCCCCTGTGAAAAAGCCATGGGTCCGGGTGATTATGTTTCCGGAAAGTACTCTCGAGCTGGTTGGGCATGACGGAACCGATGGGGTGGACCTCGCCCGGGCGTTCTGCCATATCGGTGCGAGGTGGAGTTCATGGGGGCTCGACGGGCTTTCTGCCAAATCGAAACGAGTCCCGGATGAACTTGCAGACCGGACCTCGATCGGGCGTCCTGCCATATCGAAACGAGGTCGTTGGTGCAAATGTGGGGAAGATGCCATGGAGCCGGTTGAATGATCATAACTGCGGACTGCCATGGTACCGGGCGGGACTCGCGCGGGCGACATGCCATATCGAAACGAGGTCCTGCTCAAACCCGGATAGATGCTCTCGAAGCGGTTGGATCAGCATAACCGGTGAGAGGTCTTCAAGCTTTGCAGCGAAGAAGCCATGCAGCCGGTTGGAAGATCACAACCGCGAACTGCCATGGAACCGGGCGGGACTCGCACGGGCGACATGTCATATCGAAACGAGGTCTTGCTCAAACCCGGATAGATGCTCTTGAAGCGGTTGGATCAGCATAACCGGTGAGAGGTCTTTCAAGCGGTTGAATTGCAATGATGATGGCGTGCAACCGTGGAATCTGGGGAAGCGTAGGGGAGCCTGACTCCCTGGTTCCTGCTCCTACCTTCCTGTCGCCAGCGTGTGGGACAGGTGGCTGACATGCATTTAAGGAGGGAGTCCATCAGTCCCGTCAGTTATGATGGCGTGGGCAGTTTACCAATGCTGGGACACGTGCCATCAGGGAACGGTTTTGTGATGGAGGGCCTGGATTCACAGGCGTTTGAGTTGCTCTGATTGTGTTTTTTGGAGGGATTTCTAAATGCCTAGGGCACCGGTCCCCTCTATAAATAGGTCTCTTCTGCTCTTCTTTCCACTTTTGCTTCTTGCACTTTTAAGAGAGACTGAGAGAAAAAGGGGGTGGTCCGGCGAAAAAAACCCTAAGTTCCTTGCCCCAAGAGATCCGTTGTTTGAAGCGCTCCCAAGCCTCCTTTTACCATTGCTCGTTGCTTTCGCAGGGCGGATTGTCCTCGGCTGAGCATACTAATCGGTAAGTTGTGTTCTTTGCCCCGGTGTTTCTTGCTTTTTGATTTGTTGTTTTGCGGCGGGGGGGAGGGATTTGTGTCGCTGACTGGGTTGCTCAGCGGCAAACTTTTGGGGAGAGGCCGTTGAAGGTGGTGTTGTAGTCTGTTGCTGACGAGCGCTAGGGTTTTTCTTTCTGCCCCTAGATTTAAGATGTACACTTCGAGCTCGGAGGAGGCTTCTGAATCTGCCGCAAGAGGTCCTGTGGTGGATGATGTGGAGAGGATGCAGGACTGGCTCGATTCTGAAGCCCCGGGGCAAGAAGCCGCGGACCGCTCCGGGAGCGGTGCCTCGTCCACGTCCTCAGATTCCGGGTCAGATTCCTCGGAAGCTGAGATACCGCACGGGGTGCGCATGGCCGGTGCGCGCGCTGAAAGCTACACGCTTGGTAGGGGAAGAACTGCCGTGGTGTGTGACGAACCGGAGGAGAGCATGACTCCCGCGGAGATTGCCGCGTTCCGGGAAACGTGGGGTATCCCGGACGATATCTTTTTGCGTCCATTGAACCCTGGAGAGTCGGCCTGTAACCCGGAGGAGGGTTGGGTTGCCGTGCATCCGGACCAGTTCCGGCACGGGATGTCGCTACCGCTGCCTGACTTTGTGCAGTATATACTGAGTGCCCTGCCAGCGTCGCCCGCGCAGCTGCCCGGTCTCCAATGGAGGCGGCTACTAAGCCTAGGCTGCCTATACGACTTGTCTGGAATGAGTATGCCTACGATCAATGAATTCCGGGCGATGTATAGGTTGTCCTACTCGAGGAAGGCGGGGTCCAAAGGCTGCTTATCTTTCAACTCCCGCAACAATCAAGCGGTTATCACCACTATGCCTTCATGGGTAGACAACAGCTGGAGAAAGAAGGTGGTGATGGCTGGCGGGGCTTGGCAGGTGAAGAGGAGGATGTACCGGGTGCCTGGCGCCTTCCAGCCCATAAGCGACCAGTCGTTCCAGCTGTTGAGTTGGAGCAGGAGAGGGTCTTGACTATTCTCGGCTGCTGGGACCACCTGGAGCGAAGTTCGTACAATTTCATCCGGCGAGAAGTGCTGGAACACTGTGGGCTTGGGCGGGATCCCGGTGGGTAACAAACCCTAGCGGTGGGACTTGTGCTAGGTTTTGCTCAACAATTTAACGTTTTCCTTGTCCTGCAGGTGCGTCAACCCGGGCGGTGATCAAGCCCGAAAACACTCTTTCGATGGACGGGGAAGACCTCCTGAGGCAGCTTACGGAGAAGGGTGCGAGCGTCGCCCGGTCCTCGGTGGAAGCGGATGGGCGGGTTACGTTGCATGCGGAGCCCCAGGCCCGGGATATGGACGAATCGTCCTACCTGCCGGAGCGGGTGAAGACCCATCACTCTGCGGCAGCAGCGGTGCCTGGGAAGGGCAAGAGCACCGGGGGACCGGTGCGGGTTCCTGGGGGAGAAAACAGGGTCCCCAACCGTGCGGCGAGCCTGAGTATCGCTGCTTTTGTTCCTCGTGCAAACGCACGTGCCGCTGCTCCCGAAGGGCGGGGAGAGAAGCGGAAAGGGCAGCACGGTCCGTCCCCTTTGCTGGTGACGCTAACCGGCGGGTCATCCCGGGAGGTCCTGGCGAAGCGGGTCAGGACAACCAGCAGCGTAACATCCAATGCTGGGGAGGGAGCCGGAGCTGACCGGCAGAGCAGTCCTGCGCCTGCGGAGGCGGCGAGGGGAAGCCCGGACAATGCTCTCGTTCGGCAGATGATGGCGGACCTGGCCGGCTTCGGCCTGGACAAGCCCGGGGTTGATGGCGTGCTGGCAGGTGGCAACCGGCCAAAATGCAAGGAATCCATCTTCCGGGTAAGTACCGCATGGTACCACCGTACTGCTTATATCCTGTTCTTTTTTTGCCACTTGACTGCCTTTGTTGCCCTGCAGCTGCTCTACCACCTGTACCAGCCGGATGCGAGCGAGGAGCTCCCGGAGCTGAAGAGGCAGATAACTGCGTTATCCAAGTCTCAGAAGCTCCTGGAGGTGGAGAAGTCCCGCTCGGATCGGGAGAAGGCCAGGGCGGAGGAGAGGGCCAAGAAGATGGAGGAAAAGGCCAGGAAGATGGAGGAGAAGGCCCGGGAGCTGGAGGAGCAGAACCGGAGCATGGAGAGGGAGCGGGAGCGGGAGCGGGCTGACGCTGAGAGGGCCGAGCTGGAAGCCAAGATAGACGAGCTCCAGGCACGTGCCACCGCTGCTGCTGCTGGGGGAGATGACCCGGGACAGTTCGACCGGTTCGTTCTTCAATACGAGGAGAGCGATCGGTTCCTGGACTGCCTGGAGAAGGCCCGGGAAGAAGGCATCTCGGATGCGTACACGGAATGGGCGGCGAAGGGGTGGTTAAATACTTCCCTGATGCCGGGTACCTCTGCCGAAGGAAATGCTCCTGTGGAGCCGGTCGTCCAGCAGCTGGCGGTGGAGGAACAACCAGGAGCAGAGCGTCGCTCGCACTTGGATTCTTTTACCAACAGTGCCGAGTCTGCCGGAGCTGAGGTCGACGACGAAGCTATCGCTGGAGATGCGGCTCCTTAGGATGTTTTTCTTGCTCTTGCTTGTAAAAAAAACTCTCCGGAGCGGTTACTGCTTGAATACTTCAATTAATTATGAATATATAACTGAGCTTGCGGGGCCAGAGTTTTCAAAAGTAGTTTGCATATATTTGATCTTTACAATCGGTTGAACCGACGATATGCCAAACTAACCGCCTGGACCCAGCGGGTTTACCAAGCCGGGTTACTCTCCCTGTCGGGGTCTGCTCTTCTCTCCCCTACATATCTCTGGAGCTGGCCGCTATCAATCAAGCCCTGCACTGCAGTCTTGAGGGCAAAGCACTGGTTCGTCCGATGAGTTGCCTCATCGTGGTACGAGCAGTACTTGCCCGTCTGCGCCGTCGTAAGCTTCCCCTTGGGGTACCTTCTCTGGGGCGGTGGGGCAATGACGTTCGCATTCTCCAGCAGGATGTCCTCATAGGATGCGGTGAGAGTGGAGAAGACTTCTTGATTAGCCGGGGGTGCTGGCATAATTGCCAGGGGGCGCTCTTGGTGGTACGGTGCAGGTTTGTTCTCGGCCCGAGACTGGGGCCTGTCAGAGAAGGGCCTCTGCTGCCGCTGCGGCCAGGTCTTGCCGTTGTTGTTGTTGTTCCGGCTGGGTCGGCGGCTCCCGTGCTCGGCTCGCTGGCCGGGTTTGCTCTCTTGACTGCGCGGGGGATCCTCCCCCCGGGGATGGTCCAAAGACTGCTCATCCCGCTTCCTCTTCAACAGGTGGTTCCCGTAGGTCTCATGATCAGCCTGGGCATGCCGGATGGCCATAGCCATCAACTCGTCGTAGCCCTGAGGGAGTTCTACCCTGACGGCGTAGGAAAACTTCCCTGCCCGAAGCCCCTGCTTGAATGCCATCTCGGTGATGCCCTTGTCCAAGTTCCGAACCCCGGCCGTGGCCGTCTGCCACCGGTTGACAAAGGTTCTCAACTCTTCCCCGGGGGCTTGGATGCAGTTGAAGAGGACGGTGGACGTCCGTGCTCCCTCGACTCGGAGGATGAAGCGGCCTACGAACCGGTCAGCCAGCTGTTCGAATGCCTCGATTGAATTCGCAGGAAGCTCGTAGAACCAACTGAGCGCTTCTCCGGACAGGGTCTCTTGGAAGATGTTGCAGCAGATTGCATCGGAGTAACCCTTGGCGCAGGTCTGGGATCGGAAGCTGTCTAGATGCTGATACGGGCAACCGGACCCGGAATAGGTGAGTTTGAGGGACTTCTGGTTGCCAGATCTCCCCGACTCTATGACTCGGTGTGAAAAGGGGCCCATGCGCTCGTTGAACCGGGCGCCTTCCAATGGCCGGGCTGCTCTCCTCTCGTTTGCCTCCATCTGGGCCTTCAGATCCGACACGGTGTTGGCTAGCAGTTGCAGCGCCCGGGCGGTTGGAGTATCCACTTCATCCATGGACGAAGCGTGCGGCTGGTGGGAGGCGGGCGTGCTCTTCGGCAGGTCCTCGCCGGCTTGTAACTTCTCTCGCACAGGCTCGCTGGGCCGGGCGCCCGAAGATTGCCCTGCCTCTAGCTGCCGGGGTTGAACTAGCAGGGGTGCGGCTTGTGCCTCGGCCATGGCGGCACTGCGCTGCTGCCCCCTCTCTAGGGCGGCTACCAGGGCGGCGTTTACTGCCTCTATTTCTTCGTATCGGGCCTGGGACTTGGCTCGGTCCCGGTCGTTCTCCTCCCTGAGACGACTAACCTCTGCGGCCATTGCCTGTACCTTTCCCGCCATGCCGTCATGGTCGGGGCTGTACGTGGGGTCTTGGTCCTGGCTCTCAGACTGATCACTTGGATCATCCGAGAACGTCAGGGATAGGCCGCGAAGCACCGGACTGCCTTCGTCCTCTATCGGGTCTTTTCCGTGCGAGCTCTCGTGGCGGGGCTCCGGATCACCGGAGGGTCCTCCACGGCTCCTTCCCAAATCGCTGCCCTGCTCGCCACGTAGCTCCCGCGTGACGTGAGGGGTGGAGGCGAGCGTTTGCACAGTTGCAACACGCCCCTCCTCAGTAGTTCCTCTCTCTTGATTCATTCCCACAATCTCAGCCAGCGGTGTTGCTTGCACGGCTTCTTGTTCAGACTTCCCACAGACGGTGCCAATTGTTTCTGCCTAAACCCGGGGGTCTAGTAGATACTTGATGAATCCAACTCGATCTCCTGCAATCCTGCTTACTAAGGGGAATACCGGGCGGGCCGGCCTTCACCTCTCCGATGCCTAAGTTAGTATAGTTGGAATATATATAACCAGGGCACGTATGTAAGCAGGGAGAGAGACAAGTTACCCATTTATGGTGGTAGTTGAGGCCCATATATAGGTGGTTGAGGGTGAGGGCTGGCCTTACCCTTCGATGTGGGACTGGTTCCCTTCTGTTTGGATATTCTGGTGCCCTCTTTGGCAGGCAGGCGCCCCCGGTCCCAGGACCCTTGGAGGCAGGATAGACCGCTGGGCCCCGAGGCCTGGTGCTGGTGATCCGATCCTGGGTCCTGGGCCGGGCCCTGGTGCACTTGCCGCGGGTCTGTGGGCTTGCTGTAGCCCCTCTGCGGCTACTGTCAACAGGTATCAAATTAACCGGGTCACAAGAGTTGACACACCATTGGTGAAGTTAAAGTCCCAACTTTTTTTAAACAAAAACATAAAACAAAAAAGTTGGGCAAGATATAGGTAATGATCTCTGAACCGTTGGATTAATCTGATGGTTATCGAGGTTTTATAATCACTACTGACCAGCTGAACAGGGGCTCAACTGTGTGACTTATTGCCAACCTATATAATAAGCAACCGTCGGACTCGAGCGGAGTGAACCCAAATCGGAAACTATCAAGCGCGTGAGGCGCGTTCTCTGTTTGGATATCATCAGAAGAAAAGAAGAAGATGCATTACTGGGTTCGAGCTTCGCCCTCTGATTTCGCCGGAACTCTTCCCCAACCTCGCAGGCAAACCCTTCCCCTCTCTCTAATCTAATCCATATTTAACCTTCGCAATTTTTCTGATTTGAAATTCCTAACTCTTCAGCGGCCACACCGCCGTCAACATCGGAAAGTCAAAAGTGATCGTCTTCGGCGGCCTCTTGGACAAGAAGTTCCTCTCCGATATCGCCGTCTATGACATCGGTACACACTTTTCTCGCCTCCCTCTTTTCTTCATCTCACTGTTTTTCACCTTAGTTTAATTCGCAGTTTTCGTTTTTTACTTTTTACTAGATTAAATATCAGCTGCATTGATCTCACTGTAATTAAAGTAATTGATTTCATCCATCTGTGTGATAGTACTTGGTTTTATGGAAAAGTTTGACTAGTGCCGTAAATTCGCTCATGAAAATGTAGTAGAGTGTGAATGTTATGGGATTATGAATCATAAGGAGCTTCTAATTGTGACGGTAATGTGTTTCGAAACTTCTACAGGTTTGAAATGATCATGTTATTAATTTTTCGCGGGTTTTTAGTAATGTAGCGCGACTAGTTTTCCTGACCATCCATTCGGCATGTTTGTTCTAGTACTTCTCTGCCACATCAGTATAGGCTTTGAAGAATCACTGTGTGCTTAATACGCAGAATGGACCGGTGAATCTATTATGCAAAGAACACGCATTTTGGTAGATCAAGTTGAAATGATTGTGTGGTTTGAAATTCTTGTGATTTGAAGTGACCAGTTTCTTATTTAACAAGAAAAGAAAGAGGAAAAAACAACAGATATAGAAACAAGTGAAAGTAAAGAATCTCATTTCAGGCTTTTGATTGTTTTCAGATAATAAACTTTGGTACAAGCCAGAGTGCACCGGCGGCACTGATGGACAAGTGGGTCCGAGTCCCCGGGCATTTCACGTTGCTGTTGTGATTGATTGTCATATGTTCATCTTTGGTGGGCGCTACGGTAGCAAGAGGTGTGTTTACTTTCATTAAGTGTTTTACTTGCAAGATATTATGGTGTAATTTGATTAACTCCATACATGGCATTAACTATAAGGTTGGCCTGTTCAGGTTAGGTGACTTTTGGGTCCTAGATACTGGTAAGAACCTATTTATTTTACTTCTAAAAATGTGTTGGAGTGACATGTGTTAATATGCTTGGGTTAATGCTTGTTTTGCCTTCTTTTTGACACGCTGAGGATAAGTTAAACTGTTGTTTCTTCAGATATATGGCAATGGTCAGAGTTGACAAGCTTTGGTGACTTACCCTCAGCACGAGACTTTGCTGCAGCTTCAGCTATTGGAAATCAGAAAATTATTATGTGAGCATATACTTATTTCATTTAGTATTTACCAGTACATTTGACAACTCTAGTATTTTTATCAAGTAAAATGTATTTACATGCAGGTATGGTGGCTGGGATGGTAAAAAGTGGTTGTCAGATGTGTACGTCTTGGACACAAGTAAACGGTTTTCTGAGTCTTTCTTTATATTATTATTTTCTGCTTCATGTTTGGTTGAGTTGATGCTTGATGAAATGAATCCGATGATCTTATAGTTACTTGGATCTTTACTCTTCCTTGAACAGTATCTCTAGAGTGGATGGAACTGTCAGTGACTGGATCTTTGCCACCGCCTAGATGTGGCCACACAGCTACTATGGTTGAAAAACGGTTGCTTGTCTATGGTGGCAGAGGTAAACTACAATGCTGCGACTATGTTAATAGTTGGTTATTCATTTCACTTTAATTTTTTTATTTTTTTTTTACTAATGTTTGCCTTTGGTTATAGTAAAGTAGTATAATTTGTTAATGATTGTATTCCCTCTTTATAGTAAATCACATATTTTGTAAATCAAGAGAAGGCTAGTGATAGTATCATTAGGTTGTCACTTTCAGATTTTTGAATACTATATTAATTTGATAAAAAATTCAACTGTCTCACCATTGATTTGATTACCCTTAAATAAGAGGATATATGACTTCTGTTAATAAACATGTTAGTCTCCAAATTGTACAAGAAAAGCATGAGAAAAAGTTTATTTGAGGTTCTTTGACCGCTTTTTACTGACATTATCTTGAATTTTGTAGGGGGTGGAGGTCCTATCATGGGTGATTTATGGGCTTTGAAAGGTCTGATCGAAGAAGGTTAGTAGTGATCTAATGCTTATCAGTTGATCCCATTTCTACAGTTTCCCATGGACTTTGGTCAACTTCAGTTTCCCATGGACTTTGTCAAGTTCAGTTTCATTTTGGCTTCCTATTTCTAGTCTTGCCTCTATTTGTAGTCTTAAGATTATAGCCATCTTAATTTTCTTATCGTCGTAAATCATGTCATCCTATTAAAGCACCTATAGAGATGATGCCTTCTAATTTATGCCATGTAATTAACAATACTTTCATCAATTTCTACTAGACATTCTGCTGCCAGCTTAGATTTCGGATGATGTACTTAAAGTATATGTTTTGTGAGAACATTGATATTGTATAATGTCAGTAAGCCAATCCCCTACATAAGAACTCTTTCTTCCCTGAAAGCTATATCACTTTATTTCCTGTTTGTCTTCTCTGAATTTCTTGGAAGCTCACTTGAACTTTTTTTGTAGAGATCGTGTGCAAGTCAGCAGTCATTTGGCGTTTTTTCCCCCTTTTTTTTATACGGCTTTAATTTATTTAGTATCTTGACTTTCTTCTTGTTCAATTTTTCATAGTACTCAGATTAATGAGTTTTGGCAATATATATACAGTCCGTTTCAGGTCCGGACGGACGTCCGGATTCGCCCAAACGGCCGACGATGGCGCGGATGGTTCTGGCCGCGCTTCTCCCCTCCCGGCGCTCTTGTCTGTGTCGGAGTGCCGGCCTACGGAGGCTGGAATCTGGAAAATTGTTGCTGCCCAGAAACTTGAAATTTCCAGATTCCGGCCGCCGTGGACCGGCGCTGGAGCTCTGGCCGACACAGACAGGAGCGCCGTGAGGGGAGGAGCGTCGTCGTCGGCTTGCGGCGGCGGCGAATCCGGACGTCCGGATAATCTGTGTGTGTGTGTATATATATATATATTCATCACTCTATTCAAACAATTATACTTAACTTCTTTGTCATTCAACTTAATTTCTGTTTTTCTTTCTTGTGGAAGGTAGAGAATGAAACACCTGGATGGACCCAACTAAAGCTTCCAGGTCAAGCTCCTTCAGCACGTTGTGGCCATACCATCACATCTGGAGGACACTATGTAATTGACATTCTAAAGTTTTAAATTTTATTAGTTTTTCTGTTTTTGTTTTGTGCCTGTCAGTAAACTGACTAATATATCAATGTCGATTAATATTAAGGTCCTTCTTTGAATTCACATGAAAAGGCAAGAGTGGCAAATCCAGAAGTATTCGTGAGTTTGATCATCTAGAACCCATTTGTTTCTTCCATTAATATGACCCAAACACGATAATTTGAAAATTGTGTACCACCACCCGCCAGAAGTTTATATTTTTTTTCATTCTTCATAGATAGTTTATCTAGTACTGTGTAGTATTGTTATTATTGAAAAATTGTACACTGGTAGGTAATTTTTGTTAGGTTCAAAGTAAATCTTAATTTTGGCTGGTGAATTTGTCCGCTGCTCAATATAAAATACCCCATCTTTAGGCGGGACGACAGTCATTTTATGAACCATGCAGTTGTGTAAAAATGAAAAGATTTTGCAATTATTGAATAAAGAAGGATGTTTTCAACTGTGTGCTAAATTTTCAGTTCTGTCGTTCTAGGGTGGATAGAAGGATTATAATTTAACAGTGGCATTGGAGATTATTAGATTATCTAGAATATTTTCTTTCATATCGAAATTTACTCTAGGTTGTTGATGTCCTTTGTAACTGAGTTCAAAAACCATTTATGCAGCTGTTGCTATTTGGAGGCCATGGGACTGGTGGCTGGTTGAGTCGTTATGACATCTATTACAATGACTGCATCATCTTGGACAGGGGTGAGTGCTTCTTGCCTATACTGTCAAGTTATTAGCTGATGCTGAGTTGACCATCATAATGCCAATGAACCATCCATCTTTCACCTTACTACTATGATAATTATATGTGGTAGTAATACAGTAGAGAATGGTGTGAGTAACTTTGTATATAACGCATATGGGAGTGGAAGAAATAGTAATTTTTCTTACCATGTGGGTAGGGAACCTCTAATGCTTTATTGTTAATTGGTGGTTCCCTTGTATATCCACATTTATTGGGTTCAACCCTGTATTTGATGATATATACCTTATGGAAATTTATAATACTTTATGCCAGACATTTTCATCTCATGTCGAGAATGAACATCTTTCACTTATTTTGTGCATTTCATCATATTCCTTACCTCTCTTTTTCCCAACATTTAAGTTTCTGCACAGTGGAAACGGTTACCTACTGGCAATGAACCCCCTCCTGCTCGAGCATACCATTCTCTGACATGTATTGGCTCACGCCATTTGTTATTTGGTGGCTTTGATGGCAAATCCACATTTGGTGATGTATGGTGGTTGGTTCCTGAAGGTACTACACTATCTTCTTTCTCATCCAACTTATCTTCTTGTGATTGTGTAACCCCTTTTCATCTAGGGTTTCATCATGACCAATCTTCTATTTAACTTGGTGCCCATCAGTAAGGGCATGAATGTGGCTGTGTTAGGTCATAGCCTCAAATATGATTGGCAAATAATTATTATGAACTTTGATGTTTCGACTGTTTGTCTGTTAGGTCATATAAATTACTCATTATAAATCATCGTTTATCTTGGTGCAAGTATTTGTTTCCTCTGCTGAAGCACATACCAATTTATTCATGTGCTAATACCTAAAATCCGATGCAAAATTTTGATCTGATCCATACGTTGAAACAATACTGTGTTAGAGGGGTTATCCAAGCATGTACAAATCTGATGTAAAAGTTTGATCTGATGACTCCATACTTTTGAAAAATACTGTGATAGAGAAGTTATCCAAAGCGATGATGAGAAGGCTACAAAATATCTCTCCAATGATATCAAATTTAAAGAAAGAACTTGGAAGTTAAGTAACGGAGAGAAACTGTTGTGCAGATACTTGGTATATGGAAAACATTTTTATGGACTTATTATATATCTAAGCAGAAGGGAACCGTATTTCTTAGATGTTCCATGCAGTTTATGATGAAACCTTACTAACAAAATCTAATTGTCACAATTTGCTTGTTGTGTAGAGGACCCTATTGCAAATAGGTTACGTGCAACTTCACCGACCAATCTTACTGAAAATAAGGACGTGATGATGGAAAAGAGTAATGTCCAATCTGAACTCAAGGTAAGAGTGCTAATCTCTTTATTTATGCCAATTATTCCGTATGATTTTACCCAAAACAACCATATTGCCTTACCTCTACTCTAAACATGTGTTCTTTGAATCATTTCTGCTAACATTATATTGAAATGGATTGGATAATATTAGTACACTACTAGGTAACTGTTCAGCCAAAGTTTCAGGCATGTGTGCCATATCTTGAATTTCTCCCTCAATTACTAGTACACTACTAGATATTAAATTCTGTTTGTTTTTTGCTTTGTTTTTGGGCTGGATATTAAATTTGTAAGTCATTCTCCTAACAGGAAAGCCAAACAGAAGAATCTGATGTCTCAGAGTTGCAAAAAAGATTAGGAATATCAGTTTCTCTCCCTAGTAATGGGGTTCCTGTTGTGGATGAGTTAGAAGACAGAGAACTTATTGAACTAGCATCGAGTTTGGTTGGAGAAAGAGTCTCAACTAATGAACATATTTCACATATTCAGGTAGGATATTGATCATTATTAAATCACTAAAATACTATATGGTGCAGAAAAGTAAAATATTACTTATTATGCATCTCAGGCGCTTCGTGACCACTGGAGAAATTCTACTGCAAGGTTCATACCACTTAAAGAGCTTGGGCCTTTGCTTCGGGACTACCAACGGCAAATTACTCGTCGTCACCTGTAAGATTGATGTTTTACACCATAACTTTTTTACGGTCAGCTAAATTGTCCTGATTTCTGTGGTTGTTTACTTCAATCTTAACCAGCTTGATTCATCAAACAAGTGAAAAACTAGGAAGTAATTAGATATTTCTGTTCAGTTCTCTCTTTCACTTGCAGTTGTAACTGTGGTGGAAATGACAACCGAGGCAATGAATCTATGCATTATAAAGATGACGGAGTACTTATTGTAGTTATTATCATCTTTTGTACTTGACATAGAATGGTGATGGGCCAGCTTGATTTATGAAACAAATGAAAACCTAGAGAAGAAAATTAGATAACTATAGTCAATTCTCTCTTTTCAATTTATATGTGTTGCCCTTAAGTTTTCTTGACTTTCAGTTTCTAAGCATGGTTGATTAATCTTCATTTGTTGGTGGTATTTGCTTGGCTATGATAGGGAGAATGGTGGATCTAATCTAGGGTTGATTGAGTCTGCTTCTCCTGGAAAAGTTGCTTATGGTTTCTATCATATTAGAAATGTTAATCAGGTATCCATCATATTTTTACGTTGTGCAATAGTTAATCAGCACCTTAACCAGTTGCAACTGATTTTCTCTATTTCTTTTTGCACATCTGGTGTATATATTTAATTGATATGTTTAAACCTTCACAAGAGAGGTTTCATCTATTTTGTTTCTCCCCCTTTATTTTCCTATCTTATCATGTTGTTAAGTGGGTTCTGATGATTTTCAGCTGCGTATGAATGACATCCCAAAGCTGCTGGCAGAGTACAAACAACTCCTACTCAATTAAGGGATCCGCATCCCTTCGGGTACAACAGAAGAGGTGGACAAAACAAAGCAAACAAAGCCTTTCCCTGACTCATTTGGGCTCTTCTGTTTCACTGGTACAAACCTCCTGTTGTGAATTATGAACTGATAACTAGAGTAGTGCAAAGACCTAAATGTCTACTACAGAATTGCTTTGAAGTTGACAATATCAATACCGTGTTTATAACCTCTGCTATTCGATGCTGTTTTAGCTGATTTTACTATAGTTATCGTATTATGGCTTCTGTCGACCTTTTTAAGGTATAGAAGATTAGAATAAATACAATGATGTAATTGGAAGAAAGAATCTAGACCTTATGCATAACAAATAAACAAAAGGTCAAAAGCTGTGATGTAATCAATTCAAAGAGAATTTTGTAACAGCAGAATAAATCTGTTGGAGTTTAAAAGACTAAATAATGAGTCAAATTTACATCTAAGATGTATAATTTCTTTAATTTTTATATATTTTAAAGACTACAGCTCAACTGATGATGTTCATATATGTAGCGGTCCTTCAATTCTGTTGGGAACATATTATATGTTATTGTTATTAAAGCTTTCAAGATACATTTTATACTATACCATTTCTAATTACACATGCACTTGCATTCAATAATATTTCCAAAACATAACATTCAAAACATAAGAAGGCATATATTTTGACTATAGTTGATTTGCTTTGGTCAAATGTTATTAGACCATGAATCATTAGTCTTTTTTTTTTTATTGGAGGAGAATTGAACCTTAATTTAACATATTTCTAAAATTATCAAATTCTCCCTCACCACTTGGACCAAGTGCCCACCCCAAGGACACTTCCGAATCTTCTCTGATTAATTTGTGATATATCTTATCGTATTAGAAGAAAATGAAACTGACCAAATTGGGATGACTAGACCAAAACGAAAACATAGAACATGAGGGTAGACTCGCCCTAGTTCTTTTTTTTTTTGAGAGGGAGATTGCCTCGCTTTCAATGATTATCTAAACTCCTGAAACTACCCAAAACCCACATGTTTTTTGTTTTTTTTAATCTCAAACTGGGGTTACTTAATAATTAACATTCTAAATCTGACTCGATTTCTTATCCAATCATACGAATTTTCTTCGTCATCGGAAAGAATACTATAAAGAATTCCAGAAATCGACTATAACATTTCTGATTTCCTTATCCGTCCAGAGTTCTGGATCTTCAAATCCCAAACAAATCATTCTTTGCTGGTTATATTAATGCTTGTTAGGTCATGATCAATTTGAATGATCATAATGATTGATTAGTTGATACGTATGGATATTTGGCACGTACTACACGAGCATCTTCTGCCACCTGTAATTCAAGGAGGGCAACACGCACAAGTTATTTAGTATTCAGAAAGTTTAGAAGCTCTTGATTCGATCTTGAAGATTGATCTTCGATAGTGTTTGATCTAGTTATGCTATTCCTTGGCTGGCTTTGTTTGAATATCTTGGATCAAAGTGGGTTTAATCATTTCGAAATGACCGGAAATTATTGACTTCACTTGATCAGCTAGCAGTGCTGTGTGTGTACTGGTTCTGCTGCCCTAGCCGCATATGCGATACTGATAAGAGAAAGAAATGCGATTGAAGTGAAATGAGTGAGCTCCATAGTCATATTTGCATCACTGGCTACGTATGAACTATTGACAATAAACATTGTGGCAAAGACTTGCTGTATTGCTTATCTTCTTCGATCGAACAACATTGAGCTACTTTCTACCAAGTTCTGAACCATTAGAGTATGGTCTCGCACTCTTGCATGGAGACTCTAAATAGTATTGCATAACAGAACCGACTTCATAAATGTTGAGGGATTTGGTTGTCGTGGAATGGCCATTATTGCCGACCACCTAAAGATTTCTACCAGAAGTAGTGGTAAGCGTAGGAAAAGACGAGAGGTAAGTGGGCATCTGCATTTCCTGTAGGGAAGAAACTGCGGAGAAGACCAAGACCATGGTAACAAAAGGGTTAATTGTAAATTTGGCTAAGAGCATGTTTAACACTCTCTATTATAACTCATTAACTCTAAAACACTCTCTATTATAACTCATTAACTACTTTAGAGAGTATATTGAGCTTTTTACGAAAAATAACAGGTATACCACACTCTCTACTATAACTATATGTTAACTTTGAACTATCTCGCTAGTTAAATTTGGATAGCGTGATAGCTAAAATTTAAAACATTTAAATTTAATACATTTCTTATATGTAATTATATATAATTTATATATATACATTTAAACCACTTTTATTTATTTAATAAATATTTTAAATTCAAATTAAGCTAAAATAGAGAGAGCTAGCTTATGCATACATATTTCTAAAGTGGCTGATAAAAATAATATTTTAGCTATTTTAGCTAAAATTTAACTAAAATATGACTAACAGTTTGTGGAAATTTAAAGATTTCGTCCATCCATCTTTGAAATATTTGTGGTGCTGTGTTTAGCCCAAAAGGCATAACATTCCAGTGATAGTGACCACACGGAGTGCTAAAAGTCGTTAATGGTTTAGATTCTTCAGTTAGTTTTAACTGCCAGAATCCTGGTTTACAGTCAAATTTAGAGAAGATTTTTGCTCCTCTAGTTTGATTTAGTAAAACATCTTTTCGAGGGATAAAATATCCATCGAACTGTAAATGTTCATTGAGGCGTTTATAGTTGATTACCATACGCGCCTTTCCTCTTTTAATTTCTGCATGGTTTCTTACCATAAATGCAGGACTAGAGTGTGGACTCATAGTTTCTTCTATGAGATGTTTGCCTTTTAATTCGTTTATTTGGATATCAAATTCATTGATATCTTGCCTAGTATAAATCATGGGTTTGACTCTTATTATTATCTCAGGGTTTCTGAGTTTAAGTGTACAGTATCGCGGATTTTTTTATCCATAACTGTAAAGGGTTATCACTAAAATTTTCTTGTAATATGTTATAAACCCAGTGGTTTTCACTAAGTTCATAAATTTCTGTGTGATTTATTTTATAATCATTACGCTTAGTTGGCGTAAATCCTTTTTGACACTTATATTTATGTTGTGTTAAAAAAGGAATTTGATGCATACCTTTATTGACATCAAGGGCTATGTATCCTGCGTCTAGTAGAACTGGATAATAAGAAAATATAAAATTGTTTCCAAGAATTATGTCACCATTCATGTCTGGTAACGCTAATATTTTTGGGATGACGAATTTTTTTTCGTTTAGCCCAATTGTGACTTGTTTAGCCCAATTGTGACTTGTTTAGCCTTATATTCAATTTTTACTTCTTTTCCTTTTATTCCTGTGACATTGATGGGGTTTTTCATCAGTGTCCATTTTTCAGGTGGAAGTGCATTAGGTCGACATGCAGAGATTGTTGCTCCGGTGTCAATTAACGCACATAAATTATATGATTTATATCCGGCAAAATTAAATTTGCCTAAGACATATGTATATTTTCTTTTTCCTTGGCTAGGAGCAAAAAGTATTTCTTCTTGCCCTATTTGGAGATGATATATTTGCATTATTTCATCTTTTTTCTTTTTCTTTGTATTATTCTTTGTTAGTATATCATCTCTTCTGACATAGGAAGGATTTGGTTGTTCTTCCTTTACACCAGAAGTTGATCCCATAGTTTTTATGAAATCATTATCTTGAGTGTTTCTCAAGTATTTTTCAAAAGTTTCTTGGTTTAGAAACTCTGGTAAATCATTTTCTGCTTTTCTTTTATTTTTCTTATCATAAGTGGATTCTTCCGATTCTGAGTCTTCATTATTTAAAGTGTTTATTTCATCTTCTGTGTTAGAAGAAGAATTTTCATTTTCAGATGTGTTTTCATCTTCAGATTCAGATGATGTGTTTTCATCGTCTGATATCATATTAATTTCATATATAAAATATTGAAGTAAATCTTCATATTCCAAACAAGTTTTTCTTATTTGGCTTAGAATATGATTTCTTTCTTCCACCGTTGATTCGGGGTCTTTATATATAGTTTTCCAATAATCTAAAATTTCAACAATATTTTCATATTCTTCTTTATTTGGAACTGGTTTTTCCATAACCACGATATCTTCTATTCCATAGAACAATCTAGGGATTTGGTTATCACCCGGAAAGTTCATTGGGTCTTGTTGTTGTGTTAACAACTCGACTTTTTGTATTAAATTTTTTAATTGTTCCTTGGTCTCTGTTTTGAGATCAAGATCAGATATTTTTTCAAAAGACTGAATTTGTTGTTCAATCTTTGAGATTGTTAAACCATATTTTTCAAGCTGTTTTTCAACTTGAGCACGATGAGAATTAAAGTCCAAACATAATTTATATATCAAATCATAAAGAGTATTAAAAGTACTACTGATCACAGAAATATCATTACCATACTTAATCGGAATATGAACGGTATGATCGCAAGTATGTTCATCACAAAAACACTGTAAAGATTCGTATTTAGAAAATCTTTCCATTTATATTTCACAAAAGGTACCTAAAACCTGGGCCTCTCAGGTGCCTAAAACCGATTCCCTAAACGGCCAAACGATCCTCTGATCTTCAACGGCCAAAGCGGGAGTATGGGCTTTGAGAGATATAGGTTTCTTTGTGAAATACAACTGATAAAACTTTCTAAAACGAAAAATTAAAGAGCAAAGTGATGATTACTTACCTAATCTGCCGATCTTCAACCGATATGTACAGTTTTGATCTTCTGCTTGATCTTCAAACTTCGTACTATATTCACAAAAACAATCTTCTTACTATAGAATCAAGATTGCTACACCTCGAACCAGCTTCGTACCGGCTCTGATACCAGCTACAGACAATACCAGAGTAGAGACACAATATTGCGGAGAGATTGAACAAAGATATGGAATTCAGAAATTTATTTTATTCCTTCAAGAGTATTTACATGGAGAAGGTGGTATGAACAAGTGGGAGACAAGAGTGGAAGAGAGTGGAAGTTCCACCCAAGAACACTAAGAGAGTGGAGAGATAACTAAGAAAGTGGAAAGTGTTTTTTGTTTCTCCGAATTCCTCCTCCCCTCTAACAATACTGAACTATCTATTTATAAGCTAACTCTACTAACCAGGGTTATCTTTAACCATAGTTAGGTTACATATTAACTAGAGTTACTTTTTGCTTAACCGTGGTTAGGTTAACAAAAGTCTTCTAGAAACCTGTAGAAGATGCTTTTTCTTCTACGTGTCTTCTTCTCCTCATTCCAGCGTTTCTTCTTATCCGTTTGATGAACAGAAGCGCCTACACTGTGGGCGGCATCGTCCTTCTGTTGACATATGGACCATCATTATTTTTTAGAAGAATGAAGGTTATTCCAGTAGCTTCCTTGTTGTGTTGGCTGGAGCTACTATTTCTCTGTCGTTCTGACTAACATTCCATCTGGTTTATGACATTGTGACGCCAGACATAGTCTATTGAATCCATGCTGACTGGGGAGTATGGTTGCCTTTTGAGCTGCAGAATTGTTTCTGCTTCGTCAGCTAGAACTGGTGGCACTTCAAGCAGTGTTAGCTGTGATGCCATTTTCTGAAGCAAATTATGGGCTTCCTTTTTCTGTTCTTCAGAAGGCTGATATTCGACAGGAAGATGTGTCATAAAAATCCTTCTGCCGTCTGTGATTTTGAACATGTTTGTGTTCAAAAGGTCTTGAGCACTTTCCATCAGATGAACAGCACAATCTCTCCAGTAGATTTCTGGTTCTATTGCTTCTGCTATGGCTGCATTGGGTGCATCTTGGCTGTCTTTGTAGTCATGAGGTTCTGTTTCGGTTAACAGCCAGATCTGATAGGGCTGGTAAAACCGATCTCTTTCTCGCCAGCCGATAGTGCTTGCCAATGTGAGGGTTAATGGCACTGACCACTTATGGCTTTTTACCACATGATAAATCATGGCTTTAATCATTTGTGGAAATTCCCACAAACTGTTAAGACCAATGTTGACAATAGCCACAGAGGGGCTACAGCAGGCCCACAGACCCGCAACTAGTGCACCAGGGGCCGGTCGGAGGCCCGGGACCGGATCACCAACACCCGGACTCGGGGTCCAGCAGTCTATCCTGCTACCAGAGGCCCGGGGACCGGGGGCACCTGCCTGCCAAAGAGGTCACCAGAGCTGCCCTTTGGTATGCAAACAGAAGGGAACCAGTCCCACATCGAAGGGTGAGGCCAGACCTCACGACCGGCCACCTATAAAAGGGCCCCAACTACCCTCATTAATAGGTAACTGATCTCTCCTACCGCTTATATACGTGCTCAAGTTATATCTATTCCAACTATACTAACTTAGGCATCGGAGAGGAGAAGACCGGCCCGCCCGGTATTCCCCTTAGTAAGCAGGTTTGCAGGAGATCATACGAGGATTCATCTGTCTCTACCAGGCCCCAGGGTTTGTGCAGAAACAATTGGCACCGTCTGTGGGAAATTTGGACAAGAAACCGTGTAAGCATTACCAATGGCAGAGAATTCGGAAGCAAGACAGGAAAGGAGTGCCACCGAGGAGCAGCATGTTGCAGCAGTGCAAACGCTTATCTCCACCCCGGTTGTTGTGCGGGAGCCGCGCGGCGACCAGGACAACCAGGATGGCGGGAGCTGTGGGAGGTCGTCCGGTACGCCGGGGCCATACCACAACAGCTCGCGCGAGAAAGGACCGGCGGAAGACGACCAGCCAACACACCGGGGCTTTTCTCTGACGTTCTCGGATGATCCGAGTAACCGAGAGGAGAGCCCGCGCTGTAACAGTGACCGGGACACCACGTACAGCCCCGACCAGAGCAGTATGGCGGGGGAGATACGGGCAATGTCCGCAGAGGTCAGTCGTCTACGTGAGGAGGGCGACCGGGATAGAGCCAAGTCCAACGCCCGATATGAAGAAATGGAGGCAGTGAATGCTGCCCTGGTAGCCACTCTGGAGAGAGGACAGCAGCGCAACGACGCTATGGTCAGGGCACAAGTAGCACCCCCGCCAGTCCGATCTCAGCAGTTTGAGGCAGGGCAGTCATCGGGCGGTCGGCCCCGTGATCCTGAGCGAGCGAAGTCACCGGCCGGCGCAGGTCCGCCGAAGAGCACACCGACGCCCCGCCAGCTACACACTTCATTCGAGGATGAAGTAGAGACCCCGACCGCACGGGCATTGCAGATACTGGCCGACACTGTGTCGGATTTGAAGGCCCAAATAGAGGCCAACGAGAGAAGAGCGGCATGGCCGATGGAAGGAGCGCGATTCAATGAGCATATGGGACCCTTTCTCGCACCGGGTTATGGATTCGGGGAGGTCTGGTAACCAGAAATCCCTCAAGCTCACCTATTCAGGGTCTGGCTGCCCGTACCAGCACCTGGACAGTTTCCGGTCCCAGACGTGCGCCAAGGGCTACTCCGATGCAGTATGCTGCAACATCTTCCAGGAAACTCTGTCTGGAGAGGCGCTCAGCTGGTTCTATGAGCTTCCGGCGAACTCGATCGAGGCATTCGAACAGTTGGCCGACCGGTTTGTAGGCCGCTTCATCCTCCGGGTCGAGGGAGCCCGGACTTCGACCATCCTCTTCAACTGTATGCAAGCGCCCGGAGAGGAGCTCAGGACTTTCGTCAACCGTTGGCAGACGGCAACGGCCGGGGTACGGAACCTTGACAAAGGAATCGCCGAGATTGCGTTTAAGCAGGGGTTCCGGCCAGGAAAATTTTCTTATGCCGTGCGGGTGGAACTCCCGCAGGGGTACGACGAGTTAATGGCAATGGCCATCCGGCATGCTCAGGCCGATCACGAGACGTACGGGCATCACCTGCTGAAGAGGAAGCGGGACGAGCAGCAGGAAGACCACCCCCGGGAGGAGCACCCCCCGCCCAGCCAAGAAGACAAGCCAAGCCAGCGGACCGAGAACCGAGCCGCCCGACCGAGCCGGCCCAACAGAAACTGGGGACAAAGGCAGCAGAGGCCCTATCATGATAAGCCCCAGGGCGAGCACAAGCCGGCGCCGTATCGGCAAGAACGCCCCCTGGCAATCATGCCAGCACAACAGGCCGGTCAAGAGGTCTTCACCTCTCTCACCTCTTCATACGAGGACATTTTGCTTGAGAACGAGAGCATCATTCCCCCACCGCCCAGGAGAAAGTACCCGAAGGGGAAACTTACCACGGCGCAAATGGGCAAGTACTGCTCCTATCATGATGAGGCTACTCATCGAACGAGCCAGTGCTGTGCTCTCAAGACAGCGGTAGAGGGTTTGATCAGTAACGGCCAGCTCCAGCGGTATATAGGGGAAAGAAGAGCAGATCCCGACGTGGAGCAAGGCCAGGGCTGGTAGACTCGCCAAGCCTCCAAGCGGTTAGTTTGGCATACCACCGGTTCAACCGTTGTAACATCACAAGATATATATGCAAACTACTTTTGAGAAAATTCCACCGGCTCCGCAAGTTCAAGTATATTTATATTCGAAGAAAAAATACAAATAGAAGCCATTCCGGCAAGTTTACAAAAAAGAGCAAGGGCAAAATCCAGGAGCCACGCCTCCCCCCTCAGCGGGCAATCCGCCAGCCTCTCCAGATAAAGCAGCCGTGCCTTCAGCAGGTTGGGGTCCACCCTCCTCTTCCGGTTGCTCCTCCGCCGACTGCTCATGGATATCCTCGTCAGCAGCCTTCGGCATCCGGGAAGTGTCCAACCACCCCTTCTCCGCCCATTCCGTGTACGCATCCGAGATGCCTGATTCCCTGGCCTTCTCCAGGAACTCAAGGAACTGGTCGCTCTCATGGTATTTGAGAACGACCCGCTCGTACAGTTCCGGGTCCTCTTCCCCGGCAGCGGCGGCGGTGGCGGCCGCAAAGCGGCAGCTCCCACCTGGAGCTCGTCCACTTTGGCCTCCAACTCGGCCCTCTCAGCTTCGGCCCGCTCCTTCTCCTTCTCCAGGCTCCGGACCTGCTCCTCCTGCTTCTTGGCCCTCTCCTCCAATCTGGCCTTCTCCCGCTCCACCCGGGACTTCTCTACCTCCAGGCGCTCCCGGGCCTCCGTCAGAGCGGTTATCTGCCTCCTCAGCTCCGGCAGCTCCTCGCTCGGATCCGGTTGGTACAGACTGTACATCAACTGCATAACAGAAAGACAGTTAAACAAGCAGCAAAAGAAATAAGTTACGAGCGGTGTAGTGGCACCAGTCAACCCTTACCCGCAGGACGGACTCCTTGCACTTCTGGCGGTTCCCGCCCGCCAAGGCACCAGTGACCCCAGGCCTGTCCAGGCCAAGACCAGCCAAGTCCGCTGCCAGCTGCCGGACGAATGCACTATCCGGGCTTCCCCTCGGTGCCTCCGCAGGCGCGGGGCTATTCTGCCGGGCAGCAGCAGCCTTCTCCCCAGCGGAGCTCGATGCACCGCTGGTTACCTTGAGCCATTTGGCCAGGCTCTCTCCCGACGACCCGCCGGTCAGCGTCACCAGCGCGGAGGGACGAACATCCATGGTCCTCCACTTCTCTCCCCGGCCGTCCGGAGAAGAAGAAGACTGTGCGCCTATCCGGGTGACCCGGGTAACGAGGGGAGCTGACCCCGGGCTGTAAGGGATTCGGCTCACTCCACCGGGAATCTTCAGTGGCCCCCTGGTAGTCTTGCCCTTACCAGGCACCGCCTTGGCCGCAGCGGGATGACTCTTCACGCGCCTCAGGATGTAGGCGCCGTCATCAACATCCATGGCCCTCGGTTCGGGATGAACCGTGAGCCGCCCGGACTCCTCGTCCACCGAGGTCCGCGAGACGGCCTCGCCTTTCTCCTTCAGCTTCGCAAGAAGGTCTTCGCCGTCCATGGATAGAGTGGTTTCGGGCTTGATCACCGCCCGGGAAGATGAACCTACATGACAAGCAAACAGTTAGTATTTTAAACTCAGCTAGCAAAAGTATCACCGCTATGACTTGCTACGCACCGGGATCCCGCCCCAGACAACAATATTCCAGCACTTCTCGCCGAATGAAGTTGTAAGAACTCCGTTCCAGATCGTCCCAACATCCGAGTTTGGTCGTGATCCTCTCCTGCTCCAGCTCGGATAGCTCGAACGACTGATCACCAGGGGGGTGGAAGGCGCCAGGAACCCGGTACATCTTCATCCTCTTCTGCCACTTCCCGCCCGCCATCACCACTTTCTTTCTCCAGTTGTTATCCACCCAAGAAAGCATATTGGTGATGATCGGCTGAAAGCACTGGGCGCTGAAGGACAGACAACCCCGGGACCCTCGCTTCTTCGAGTATGATAGCCTATACAAGGCCCAGAATTCGTTTACCGTTGGCATACTCATCCCGGAAAACTCGTACAGGCAGCCGATGCTAAGCAGTCGCCTCCACTGGAGCCCGGAAAGCTGCGCGGGAGACACTTGCAGCGCACTGAGCATGTACTGCACGAAGTCTGGCAGTGGAAGTGAGAACCCGTGGCGAAACTGGTCCAGATGCACAGCAACCCACCCCGCCTCCGGGTTGCAGGCTGACTCTCCGGGATTCAATGGCCGTAGCAAAACCTCATCCGAGATACTCCACGTTTCCCGGAACGCAGCAATCTCTCCAGGGTTCATGCTACCCTCCGGCTCATCGCACACCACGGCACCTTTCCCTCTCCCGATGGTGTAGCTCACGGGCGGAGCACCGGCAAGGCGCACCCCGTGTGGTATTTCAGACTCCGGGGATTCTGACCCGGAAGACGAAGCCCCGCTCCAGGAGCGGTCAGCGGCTTCAGACTCCGGGGATTCCGAACCGAGCCAGTCCTCCAGCCTCTCCTCATCATCCACGATAGGACGTCTGGCAGCCGATTCGGAAGCTCAGTCAGAACTTGAAGAAGACATTTTAACCTAAGGGAAAGAAAAACAAAACCCTAGCGCTGGTCAGCAACAGGCTACAACAGCGCCCTCTGCGGCCCCTCCCCAAGTTTGCCGCAGACGCTCCGTTTAAAACAACTCAGTCAGCGACAGAGACCCCTCCCCCCGCCGCAAAACACCAAAAGGCAAAAAGAAGAACAACACCGGAGCAAAGAAAGCAAGAACTTACCGATTAGTATGCTCAACCGAGGAAAGTCCACCCTGCGAAAGCAGCGAGCAATGGTAGAAAAAGAGTAAAGAGCGCTTGCGGCCACGGATGTCGTGGGGCAAGGAGCTGAAAGCTTTCGCCGGATTTCTCTCTTTCTCTTGTTTTCTCTAAGCAAGGAGCAAAAACAGAATGAAGAGCAGAGGAGGCCTTTTTATAGAGGGGACCGGTGCCCTAGGCGTTTGAAATCCCCCTAAAACACGCAATCAGAGCAACTCAAACGCCTGCGAATCCAGGCCCTCCATCTCAGACCGCTCCCTACTGGCACGTGTCCCAGCATTGGTAAACTGCCCACGCCATCATAACCGATGGGACTGATGGATTTCCTCCTTAAATGCATGTCAGCCATTTGTCTCGCATGCTGGCGACAGGCAAGGGGAGTCAGGGGCGGGAACCGAGGCGTCAGGCCCCCCCCACTTCCCCAGGCTCCACGGCAGCATGGCATCTTCACCAACTCACCGGTTATGATTTTTCAATCGCCTCGAGAGCATTTTTCCGGGTATGAGCCATCCATCCGGTACCATGGCAGTTCACGGTTAGGTATCATTCAACCGGCTGCATGGCACCTCACCGGTTAGGTAACATTCAACCGACTCGAGACCATCTCGCCGGTTATGATCTTTCAACCGGCTTGAAGACCTCTCACCGGTTATGATTTTTCAACCGCCATCGAGAGCATTGTTCCGGGTATGAGCCGTCCATCCGGTACCATGGCAGTTCACGGTTAGGTATCATTCAACCAGTTGCATGACATCTTCACCAAGTCACCGGTTATGATCTTTCAACCGGCTTGAAGCCCTCTCACCGGTTATGATTTTTCAACCGCCTCGAGAGCATTTTTCCGGATATGAGCCATCCATCCGGTACCATGGCAGTTCACGGTTAGGTATCATTCAACCGGCTGCATGGCATCTCACCGGTTAGGTAACATTCAACCGACTCGAGACCATCTCACCGGTTATGATCGTCCAACCGGCGCGAGAGCATTTTTTCGGGTACGAGATCCACCCGGCCCCATGGCACCTCACTGGGGGACTCGTCTCGATATGGCAGAACGCCCGGTCGAGATCCGCCCGGCCCCATGGCCCCCGGTTATGAGAACATTCGACCGGCATGGGCTTTATACACCCGGGTGAGTTTACATCTAACACGTGTACTCTTATCCAGCAGGATAAAAACCCTGCATCGCACTGAACTGCGATCAATATGGGGCTCCACGGCGAGACTTGTCACCTCAACGCCACCCCATTACCTCAACGCTTATTTCAACACAAGCTGAGAAGAACTAGCAAGTGTTGACCGGTGCTTCAACACACCGCAACACCTGGGCCACCCCCCGCAGCCTAGCAATATGGACTCGTCTCGATATGGCAGAACGCCCGGTCGAGGTCCCATACTCTCCCGGACTCGTCTTGATATGGTAGAACGCCCGGTCGAGGTCCCATACTCTCCTGGACTCGTCTCGATATGGCAGAACGCCCGGTCGAGGTCCCATACTCTCCCGGACTCGTCTCAATATGGCAGAACGCCCGGTCGAGGTCCCATACTCCACCTCGTCCCGATTTGGCAGAACGCCCGGTCGAGGCCCAGTACACAAGTTCACCTGGGGGACTCGTCTCGATATGGCAGAACGCCCGGTCGAGATCCCATGCTCTCCGGATCGCTCTGATATGGCAGAACGCGGGGTCCAGATCCCATGCATAAATCTATTGCATGGCGGATTTCAACGCCCCATTATCATTCCATGCACAAATCTATTGCATGGCGGATTTCAACGCCTCATTATCATTCCATGTACACATATCTATTGCATGGCAGATTTCAACGCCCCACTCCATGCTCATGACAACACAACACTTGAGCACAGTACTACTTATATTGCAAACGTACTCATAAATTATTGCTCACCATCGGTAACAGGTACTCACCCCGGTCACGCCCAATCTTCTGGGGGACTGGGCACCGTTGGGTTGGTAACCCTGCGGGTCTGCGGGACAAGAGCAAGACAGATTAAGTCCCCATTCAAGATTGCACTTGACCGGGAACTTGGGGGACTTGTTGACAGTAGCCATAGAGGGGCTACAGTAGGCCTACAGACCCGCAGATAGTGCACCAGGGGCCGGTCAGAGACCCGGGACCGGATCACCAGCACCCGGACTCGGGGTCCAGCAGTCTATCCTGCTACTAGGGGCCCGGGGACCGGGGGCACCTGCCTGCCAAAGAGGTCACCAGAGCTGCCCTTTGGTATGCAAACAGAAGGGAACCAGTCCCACATCGAAGGGTGAGGCCAGACCTCACGACCGGGCCACCTATAAAAGGGCCCCAACTGCCCTCATTAATAGGTAACTGATCTCTCCTACCGCTTATATACGTGCTCAAGTTATATCTATTCCAACTATACTAACTTGGGCATCGGAGAGGAGAAGACCTGTAACGACCCGAACCTTAAAATACCCCTAAAAAGTTTTGATTTAATTTTGACATTTCGGAAATTTATTTTAAGACCCGAGGGTTTCAACAGTTGGCTTTTTATATGTTAAACCGACCGGGAATTTTATTTCTCGACGAGATAGGGGACAGTAAAACGAGTTTGAGGACACGTAACGAGTTTAAATTGGAATTCGTATGAAAAAGTTATGACGTAAAATCGTGAGAGGTTTCGGAAATTTCCAGAAACGCATGGATAATTCCAGAATTGGGAATATTCTAAGAATATTAGGGAATATTCCTTTTTCTTTTCTTTTCTCTTTTCTCTTTCTCCTCTCTCCCTCTCCTGCCCCCGACTCGGGCCCGAGCTACCCGAAACGGTTCTTCGCCGTCTGGCCGCCGTCCGGCCGCCGTTCGGAGCTCCACCGGTCCCGTTTGGACAGCCTCCTCATCCTCTTCTCCTCAGTGGTCGTTATGCGGCCGGGTTTGCCGTGGTTTGATCAGTGGGAGTTTGGGAAGGGTCGACTATGTCGACCCGAAACTAGCACCTCCGGCCACCGATCGGCCTAATTCCGGGGAGGAAAAGAAAGACCTCGTTCCTCTCGGCAATTCCATGGAAGGAATTAATCCGAATCAACCTCGGTAAGTAGAAATTCAAATTTGAATTTCTAGGGTTTCGAGTTGGATTTGGGAGGTGTGATTTTTGGGTGTTTTTGATGTAATTAGAGATTGGAATTGGGTTTAGGACGATTTAGAGTCGAAATTGTATAGCTTGAGGTTTGGATTGTTGGAATTTGGTGATTTGCAGGTTTGGGGAAAAAGGGCCGCCGTATCGGCCGCCGTTCACGGCGGCTGTGTGGGCTTTTGGTGGCGAAAATGGTGGTGATGCGTTCTTGAGGTGGTGGTGATCGTTTTTAGTTGTTTGGGATGAAATTAGAGTGTTTCGGGCCACTGTGGTGGCGCTGCCGGCAGCGTGGCGGCGATGCTGCGGCTGCCGGCGGCGGAGGAAGGAGAAGGGTGAATAGTGAGTTGGTAAAAAGTGAAAGTAAAATAGTCAAAAGATGAATAGTAAATAGTAAAATAGTAATTTAGTAAATAGTAATTAGTAAACATTAAAAAGGTCAATAGTAACAGTAAAAGGTTAAACAGTAAAGTGAATAGTAAGTCTGATTTTTGACCGTTGACTTTGACGTTTACTATTACTGTTGACTTTCCGAAATGGGTAAAACTTGTTAAAAATGGGGTTTTACGCCAAAAATTAACGACCAAAGAATTGGTCGAACTTTGTTCCCAGTGGGTGGGTGTTGGCGGTTTGGGAGCAAAGACATTTTATTTTGGTTTTGGGTTACTTAGGAGCTGTTTCGGAAGTTTCGAGGGAAATTTCCGGGACGGGTCCTCTCAATTGGTATCAGAGCCTAGTTCAACCCTCGGACCATGATTCTGATTGGTTTTCACGAATTTCGAGTACTCTAGTAGTTTTGTTGGAATTCCTTCGTATTTGTGTAGGTAATACAAATTGAACCAGCTGAAATTAAACTGAAATTACTTTATTTTAATTTCGGTTATATGCATGTTTTATTTGTGATTGGTATATTAAGCTTTGAGCGGGATATGATTCCTTGAGGTTAAGGAATAGTAATAAATTCTTGGTGGTCAATATGTTGAAAAATGTGTATGTGTGTCGTTGGTGCATTAGAATTTTTATTTTTGTTTTCTTTCTTTAACACTAATGCGTACATAAACATTTGATCAATATGGAAAACGTATTTTATTGAAATGGAGTTTATTTTAATTAAATGATTTGAGAAGTATGAATAATTATATGCTCAATAAATATGATTTGAGGAGTGTTTTCTTGAAATGAAAAGCGATATGAGTAAAACAGAGTTACAGTTTTGGGGATTTTTATATATTCCTTGAATTATTTTGAGAATGATTTATATTATTGAAGATTGATGATTTCTTTCTAATATATTTTATTGGTTTACTGTTAAACTGATTTGATTGACAGTAATGATGTTTTTATGGATTTTTATATTTCTTTGAGAAACGAGATTTCCATGGGATTTCATTTCGAAATATTTTGGGTATTTAATCGGTAGACCAGAAATGAAATTTCCGGGGATTTTGTTGATTTTATTATTTATGATTTTTCTGACATGCGAGGCATGTCGATGGGATTTACGTATATTTGATTTGATTTTACGGCATGGTGATTTGCCGGGTATTTCTGATTTTACGGCATGGTGATTGTCGGTTACTTATGTTATGGCATGTTGATTTATCAGGGGAAATGTATTTCAAGATTTGTTTTCACCACACGATGGTCCACGTTATTATTATATTGATGCTAGCTAGCGGAGCCTCATCCCACGCGAGGTGACGACTTGACCATATAGGTCAGATTCACGCTCGGTGGTCGACGTAGGGTTGTATATATTGAGGCGGTGACGTGTCTAGGTAGTAGACTTAGACACGGGGGGAGCCAATAGGACTCTCGGACCAGGTCCACGTTATTATTATATTGATGCTAGCTAGCGGAGCCTCATCCCACGCGAGGTGACGACTTGACCATATAGGTCAGATTCACGCTCGGTGGTCGACGTAGGGTGATATATATTAAGGCGATGACGTGTCTAGGTAGTAGACTTAGACACGGGGGGAGTCAATAGGACTCTCGGACCAGAGCCTGACGAGGCTCCAGTGGTGGGTAGACATTTCCCTGTTGCATGGCCAATGGGATTTGGTCATGAGGATGTTTTTCACTGTGATTGCGGGAATATTTCCTCTGTGGAGCTTTCAGTTTTAATAAATTCCCGCATCAGTCGATTGAGATTTTTATATTATTATATGACGTGATTGAGATTTTTGTACGATTATATGATGTGGCTTCGGGAATATTTCATTTTTGAGACTTTCAGCTTTTGATAGATTCCCGAAGCAGTGGATTAAGATTTCTATATTTGTATATTATCTAGTTTCGGGAATATTTCCTCTATGAGGCTTTCGGTTTTTAATAGATTCCCGAACCAGCGGGGCTGAATATTTTGTTATGAAAATACTTCGGAGGGGACCGATGGTGATTATATCTATTGATTTAAATTGTGGATTATGTTGGCTTGTGAAACTTATTTTGACTAAAGTAGTTTATGATTTATTATTCGTAAGATTCCTCTTTGTCAGTATTTTGCAAGTGGACATATCACTATTAAATTTGGTTATATGCTTATATTGTTGGTCTGAATGCATTGCTTCCACAGCAGATTCAATATCATATTCAATTTACACATTTAGTTTTCTTTTTGGTATGGAATTTAAGAGAAAACTTATTCATCTGTCACACCTTTGCTTTTTGGCATTCATCGGGTTGTGCCTGATTAAATTTATAAAATAATCAGTGCATAGCTGTTGTCCTTCGATATTGATTCGATATTGGCTTTGGTTATCTTTTACATGCCTACGTTAGTTGATATATTAGAAAAATAAAACCCAAGTTTTATCATTTTGTGGATGCTTTTAGGGAGAGTCCAGTTTTTCCTCTCACCAAACAGAATTGTAGAATTAAATTTTTAACAGCATAATATTCCTGTGTTTTCACTCAAACAATCAATTTCTACGTGTGAGATATTAGATTTTGTTATTTATTTATTTATTGTTTGTCTGTTTATACTACTCGTGCTCACTGATAATTCCAGTATCCCAGTATAAGGATGTGCACACTGTTGTATGACTAATAATTTTGAAATCTTTGGTTGTGGTTACGATGAGTAGTAAGCTCTAGGGGTTTAGAAATGAATTGTTGATTTGGCGTATGATATAATGCTTGCAAGTTGTATGCTATGAAACTTATAAGCATGGGACAGTGAGACGTGGGTACCCCTGTCTTTATTTTTGGCGGTTGCAAATTTCGCGGACGAAATTTTTATTAGGTGGGGAGATTGTAACGACCCGAACCTTAAAATACCCCTAAAAAGTTTTGATTTAATTTTGACATTTCGGAAATTTATTTTAAGACCCGAGGGTTTCAACAGTTGGCTTTTTATATGTTAAACCGACCGGGAATTTTATTTCTCGACGAGATAGGGGACAGTAAAACGAGTTCGAGGACATGTAACGAGTTTAAATTGGAATTCGTATGAAAAAGTTATGACGTAAAATCGTGAGAGGTTTCAGAAATTTCCAGAAACGCATGGATAATTCCAGAATTGGGAATATTCTAAGAATATTAGGGAATATTCCTTTTTCTTTTCTTTTCTCTTTTCTCTTTCTCCTCTCTCCCTCTCCTGCCCCCAACTCGGGCCCGAGCTACCCGAAACGGAGACGCCGCCCACGGTTCTTCGCCGTCCGGCCGCCGTTCGGAGCTCCACCGGTCCTGTTTGGACCGCCTCCTCATCCTCTTCTCCTCAGTGGTCGTTATGCGGCCGAGTTCGCCGTGGTTTGATCAGTGGGAGTTCGGGAAGGGTCGACTGTGTCGACCCGAAACTAGCACCTCCGGCCACCGATCGGCCTAATTCCGGGGAGGAAAAGAAAGACCTCGTTCCGCTCGGCAATTCCATGGAAGGAATTAATCCGAATCAACCTCGGTAAGTAGTCTAGGGTTTCGGGTTGGATTTGGGAGGTGTGATTTTTGGGTGTTTTTGATGTAATTAGAGATTGGAATTGGGTTTAGGACGATGTTTAGAGTCGAAATTGTATAGCTTGAGGTTTGGATTGTTGGAATTTGGTGATTTGCAGGTTTGAACGGCGGCTGTGTGGGCTTTTGGCGGCGAAAATGGTGGTGATGCGTTCTTGAGGTGGTGGTGATCGTTTTAAGTTGTTTGGGATGAAATTAGAGTGTTTCGGGCCACTGTGGTGGCGCTACCGGCAGCGTGGCGGCGGTGCTGCGGCTGCCGGCGGCGGAGGAAGGAGAAGGGTGAATAGTGAGTTGGTAAAAAGTGAAAGTAAAATAGTAAAAAGATGAATAGTAAATAGTAAAATAGTAATTCAGTAAATAGTAATTAGTAAACAATAAAAAGGTAAATAGTAACAGTAAAAGGTTAAACAGTAAAGTGAATAGTAAGTCTGATTTTTGACCGTTGACTTTGACGTTTACTATTACTGTTGACTTTCCGAAATGGGTAAAACTTGTTAAAAATGGGGTTTTACGCCAAAAATTAGCGACCAAAGAATTGGTCGAACTTTGTTCCCAGTGGGTGGGTGTTGGCGGTTTGGGAGCAAAGACATTTTATTTTGGTTTTGGGTTACTTAGGAGCTGTTTCGGAAGTTTCGAGCGAAATTTCCGGGACGGGTCCTCTCAAGACCGGCCCGCCCGGTATTCCCCTTAGTAAGTAGGTTTGCAGGAGATTATACGAGGATTCATCTGTCTCTACCAGGCCTCAGGGTTTGTGCAGAAACAACCAAGACTCTGGAAAATTACTTGGTTGGTAATTCCCCAATCAATAGTTTTTATGTCCCATACATCATTTTTTATGATGAAATGGAGCTTTGGTAATCCATTATCAACCCGATTAATGTTGGTTGCATATTCAGTTAATAAGGATTTTATTACTGACTTGTGATCGTGAACCAAACTGTTTATTTGGTTTCCGATTTCTGAAGGCAAATTTGTTATCGCCTTTGTATATAAGAAAATTCTCTTAATTTTTTCAAAAACTGAATCAGTGAAGGAGTTTTCACATAATTCGACTGTTTTTAAGTGATGAGAAATTTCTTCAATTGTGAAATTAACATTCCAATCAATTTGTTTAAGAGACTGGAGTGCCATACCTTTAAATTTTTGAATTTGAATCTTTTGCGCATCAGGTAATGCTGTTTGTTCAGCAATCTTTGCTGCCAATTGACTCATATTGACTCGAAATGGTTTTTTCGAATTTTCACCTCCGATGATATGGTGTTTCCATATGGCATTGAGGTTCTCATACATGGATGCAGGTACTCCTGGGTTGAAGAAATCTGCTATACCAGTATGATATGTATTTCCTTTGGCAATGTTTTGTTGCCTCAGGCATTCAACCTGTCTGGATGTTTTCCAGTTAACATAGTTTTGATATTCCAGAGTGGCTTGTTCCACAGTGGAAAAACTTTTGTAGCATGATCCCCGATATTTGTTTATCTGGGCATGACATTCTGGCCATGAAGAGAAAATTCCTGTTTGGAATCTTTCGAAGACCACATAGTAAACTGCAGCAGTTTTTTGCTGCTGTAAAGATGCTGAAGCAGTTGTTTGCTGTTGTGGAGTTGCCTCTTACACAGTTATTTTCCAAAGTCCCAATTCTATAGTTTGTACTTGGATCCTACTACGTACCGAGAGTTTCGACAATAAGCAGCGTCCTTATAACTCCGGAAGAGGCCAATATTGATCGGAGGGCTGGGACTCTAAAACTAATTAACATCGTTCTTTAGACAATCTCCTATTAGTAAAATTTTCAAGTTCAATTGAGTGTTAGTATTTTTAATAATTATTCACGACGGGGACGAAAAAACCCTAATGGCGCGTAACAAAAATAGCATATATAATTCTAATTAATGAAGCACATCATCAGAACCTGCTAGGAATAGCACATCAAATTTCCAGTCATATGTGCCAAACTGCCAAAGCCAACCAAACAAGCAAGCAGGTTCTGCTTGTTGGGACTATTTGGTTCCATAATATTAATACTGTAAATTCGTTTGGCTTAGCACTAACGAATCTTTGATCCATATATAAGCTTTACCTTGGCTGGCTTTCTTTGAAAACATGGTCAGCAGTCTCAGCACTGGACGTCGGCCTACATCCACTTATGGAGTTCGACACTATATTAATAAATAAACAGCAACAATACAACATATTTCTCCACGTTGAAAAATTTGAGCCAACCTTCTTGGCTATAAATAGCAACTCGATCTTTCATCAACCTACACAACAAACTCATATCATTCTCTTTCATTCCATCAGTCCTTAAAAAACGCACAGGTCTCTTTCTCTTTTACCTCTCCCAAATGGCACCTACAACAACCGTTGCCGATGAAACCAAAATAGCAAGCATCAAAACACTTACCGACGCCGGCGCTGAGCTGAACTCCGTACCATCGGAGTACACCTACGTCAAGGACCCCAACGATCAAGCTGATGCCAGTGACCCAGAGCACTCTATCCCCACCATCGATTTCGCCCATCTCACCTCCAGCTCCCCCGAACTCCGGTCCAAGGCCATTGAAAAGCTTGGCAAAGCTTGCGAGGAATGGGGCTTCTTTCAGGTATACATAAATACTTTGCATCTGGAAGATAATTTATGTAGTAATATATGTGGAAATATCTAACAAAATGAAGGGAGGTAGCTAATAGTGTTATGTTAATTAGGTTATCAACCATGGTGTACCTGAGAGCCTGATGAAATCGATGATCGAGGCGTGCCACAAGTTTTTCCAGCTTCCTGAGGAAGAGAAGAAGGAGTTCCAATCAAGGAAGCTGTTGGAACCAATCAAGTGCGGAACAAGCTTTAACGTTGCCATCGACAAAGTTCGTCTGTGGAGGGATTACCTCAAGGTCATAGCACATCCCGACTTCCACTCACTTCACAAACCAGCTGAGTACAGTGACGTTTCAATGGAGTTCAGCAAACAAACCCGACAAGTTGCTACTGAATTGTTGAGCGGAATATCAGAGAGCTTAGGGTTGGAGTCCGAGTACATCGCAAAGGCCATGAACTGGGACCGTGGCCTACAAATTCTCGCCGCTAACTACTATCCGGCTTGCCCACAGCCCGATCTGGCCATCGGAATCCCCCCTCACACCGATCACGGTCTTGTTACTCTTCTTATTCAGAATGACATGGGTGGCCTTGAAGTCCAACACAACGGCAAGTGGGTGCTTGTTGATTGTGCTCCAGGTGCTTTTGTTGTTAACATTGGTGACCAAATGCAGATCTTGACTAATGATAAGTACAAGAGTGTCTGGCATCGGGCTGTTGTGAACAACAGAGCTACAAGGATCTCCATAGCTGTACCACATGGACCTGCACTTGACACTGCTGCTCTGCCAATCCCGGAGTTGTTGGGTGGCGAAGCACCAAAATACATTGGAATGTCCTATGAAGAGTTCATGGAACTTCAGGCTAGCCCAGCAGCTTACATGATGCCTTGCTTAGATCACCTGCGAGTCAAGGCCGAGTGAACCAGCGGCCATCTCTTTCTTTATCTCACAACGGTAATAACGCTCCTGTATGAGCTTTGGTTCTCCAATGGTGTAGCAGATCAGTGTTGTCCATCATTTTTTTCTCCCTATGTGGATCTTTAGTGATCTTGTTGTCGGATTCTGTCTTTTTATTCAGTATTAAACGCGAGATTTTTATCAAATTATATGTAATACAGCAGATGTAACAATAGTTCCAATTAATAATTATACTTGTATCTTCATGATTTAGTAATTTTCATCTGCTCTGTGCCGTTTCATGACTCTAGCTCTAATTACGATATATAAACGAATAATTTTCCAAATCAGTAAATTAATCACACAGGAGATAATGTGAAATAAATTTCTCGTAATGATGCGATCACGTACGTACTATCACCACAAAAAAGATGGGTAAGAGCATCTCCAACAGCTTCTCCATTTTCTTGATTTTCTCAATTTTTAATGATTTTAGGTCTTTTTTCACTCCAACAGCTTCTCCATCTCATTCTCTAAAATAGGGAAATAGATGAAAGAAAGCAATACATTCTCCAAATTTACAGAATCTCTAAAACAATTTGGAGATAACTACAATATTAATTTTCACGTATTCCAACAACTCACAACCAACCAATTTTTAGCAACATTAATATCTATCTTGCTTAAATAATTTATATAATTCAAAACTACTTTTTCTTAAATGATTTGTTTTAAATAGTTAATATTTTGTTGTTGTAATAAATGCATAAATCTGCAAAATAAGGAAGCTGTTGGAGTTGAAGCATAAACTTTTTAGAGATTTTAACTTTTGCTTCCCTATTTTACAAAAATTTTGGGGAAGCTGTTGGAGATGCTCTAAAGGCCACAAATCTTTTGTGGGTATTGGTGGTGTGGTCAATGCAAAAAACACCCACATATCTCATTTAATATAATTTTTTTATTATATAATAATACAAATGTCACATTTGAGTGAGATATGTGGGTGTTTTTTGCATTGGTCACACCACCAATGCCCACAAAAGATTTGTGGCTTTTGCCCAATTTTTTTGTAGTGTATACAAATAATAATACAAGAAAAAAATCCAACACAAACACAACTAATGACAGTACTTAACTACATCAAACATCTTGAGAATATGCAGATTGAATTAATTATCACCTTTGTCGATAGAAAAACTACAACCTTGGTTTGATGGTCTGGGTTTAGATTGGATGCTCACGATGTAGTCCTCACTTGAATACCATGTCATTGGTCCTAAGGAAAAAGATTTGTGGCCGGCCTAAAATTTGGGACCTCAATCCTAAGTGGCCTAAAATTTAGGGCCTCAATCTTAAGTGACATACTATGACACCTACACACGTCACGATGATAAGTCCTGATAATAATGTGGTTGTGGACTTGCTTTATTCTTCAATAAGAAGTACTTGAGTCCGCAGTTGAGGCCGGATAAGGTGATGTACTGATTCTTCGCTCAGGTAGGTAGTCTAAAGTGAGAGATGATGAAAATGCCATTGTAACCAAATGCATACGGAGGTGAACCACATGAATTATGATTAGAGAGAATAACCTGAAACTCATAAATCACCTTTTGAGACATATATATACTTGTGGGGTAGTCTTTTAAAATTACAAGTTCGAAAAACATGCGCATGCTCATTTCTAAGTCTGGGTAGAGAGGATTGTTCAATCCTAATACAAATTTTGAACAGATATATATATATATATATATATATATATATATATATATATATATATGCGCGCAGTAAACACCTTTGAAGTGTGGTAGGGGTGGGATGAACAACATATTAATTCTAAACATTCCATCCTTCTAGAGTAAAAGTATATCTTACCATTAAACATGAGTCTTGCTGGTTGTGTAATTAACCTATGAAATGTGAAGTACACAAAACCTCCACTAATAGAAATGTAAAAAATTAATCTAATTGAATATGTCTCAAACAAGTTAATAGACGTTAATTTTCAAGATGTTAATTGCATCAAAACACGGTTAATTATTAATATGCATGCAAACCAGAAAACAGTTGAAATAGTGATTCAAAGTAGCAGTGTTTCCCATAGTGAAGGTGTGCAGACCAAAAAGAAGAAGAAAACATTCATAATGTTTTTCACATAAAACACGAACGTGACGCCAGTATAACAAGCCCTAGGAATTCTATACCACAAATTAAACGCTCCCAGAGCCAGAGACATCTTATAACCTCTGCTCACATGCAGCAATGTAAGCGGTCTGTTTATTATCGAACAAGATAATCTAGACTAGTCAAATTGGACCTCTAGAGATCGACCTAACGTACGTTAGGTTTCTAACCCCTTTACGTACGTACTCAAACTCTATGTCGATAAGGACTTGAAATTAGAGCTTCAAATGCAATTATTACAATTACTTATGCGTAGAAACAAGCTAGCTATCGATCACGATCAGCTAGTTTACCGGTTTTACATTATTCTTAGTTCTTACGCCAATCGAGTCTTTGTATGCTTTTCTTTGGCTGGCGGGTTTTGAATGTTTTCGATCAAAGCTAGCTTTCTTAATACATATATACAAAACTATGGGCTATTTTGACGTTATTGTGAACTAGATATTTATCTTCTGTGTTTGTGCTCTGGTGGGCGAGCTACTATTCTTGACGACAGTACGTAGATGACAATTCAGTAGTTGTGCAAAGTATATTTCGCTATGCCATGATCTAATCATTGGACACATAGAGTTTCTGAAGAGTATAATGATCGATGGACAGGAGTTGGAGACTTGGAACTTAGAACTTGGAACTTGTTTAGCTGTTATGTTGATCAGCCAGTCAAATTTGCATCGCTTAATTACTACAGGCGTCTGAATTGAAAACTTGACCAACAATTGCAAAGACTTAGACTGCGTACGTACTTGTATCAACCATTTGGTTGTCTTACCATTTCTTATCTCTAAGTTCGCAGATATATATATTTCTAGTTCACAGACCACATAAGTTCCCTAATTAATATTTGTTTTATCCATTAATTGTTATTCTTCTAGAACCCAAGTAAACTTCGCTCTAGATAAACCTACGTAGGAAAAGACTACAGACTTGAGGTGATGACTGCATGCCACGTATGAAAGAATCCATAGACCTAGCCCATGATATCAACTATAGATGAAGAAATGATATCCAAATTACAATTAATTGGCATACAACTTGTTTGAAAATCTAAACGTTTGAAGTGGTGATTCAACACTTCATATCAGCTATATACTACGACAATGTCTTACATGTTAATGTACTGATACTCGAACGTGTTAGCAATATAACGGACATTGAATATTATTAATAGTTAAAATTTAGGGAAAAAGACCATTTGCACAAAAAATTTGAAAAACTTGCCCATTTCAATGTTACCTACCCATTCCAATGAATCTTGATAAAAATACCTAATTACCCTATACTAAAACCATATATAAATCTCTCTCTCTCTAATTAGGGTTTCACTTCACCCTCCTCCTCCTCTCCTGTACCACCACCTCACCACCGGAAACCACAACCTATGCCTTCATTTGCTCCACCAACTCGGCCTCCACCGCCGCCCACTTCCTCAGACGAGGCTGATCTGCCTCATGTTCCTCCTCCGTCGGATTGGGGAAGAGCAGCGAAGGGTGTCCATATCTGGACTGCAGCGAGCTTCAGACGATGGGCTTCTTCGTCGAGGTCGAGGTCGAGGTCGAGGGGCGGCGATCCGGGTCCAGAGGCTTCAGATATGTTGTATTGTGGGAGGGAGATGTGTTCTTATAGGCTTTTTCTGGTTATAGGAGGAGGAGGGTGGTGTTGCTTTTCGTTGCAGTGATTGTTAACCATATGAGGGTAGTACAGTCATTTGCTTGTAATCCCTAGCCTATAAATAGTTTAAGATGTACTGTTCTCCTTCAACAATTGAATACAAAATGTAGTCCATTGCCTCTATAACGTCTTTCCTTTACTTTTCTGCATTTAGCTTCAATAATCCATGGTAGCTTTCATGGTATCAGAGCCCATGGTACCCGATCTGGTGTCTTGTGGCTTCTGAGATTCTATTGCTTCCGCGCTTTTAACTTCAGTAGCTAGATTTGTTTTTCAATTTCTTCCCCAAATTCAAAACCCTAAGCTTCGATTCTCAGATCCTGAGTTTCTTTTCGGTCGGTCCTCTCTTGCAATTACATCTGGGCTGCTGGCACTCTTATTCTATATCCATGGTTCGTCGAAGGTTCGAAGCCCTTTTTGGCTGCCGACCTCCTCTGAGTTCGTCGCAGCCCAGCCATCCAATAGCTCTGGTTATGTCTGTGCAACTTCTCCGGTCTGGCTCCTCCGTCACCCGTGGTCTCGTGTGTGACGTCGGAGGGGGCAGTGTCAGAGATTTCTCTAGTTTGTTCATACTCATCCTCCAAATGCAGTCATTTTATCTTTTCAGAGAACTTGGGATTTCCCTTCCAGACTTGCCTCTCTATCATGTGGAGCATCTAATTGAAGATGTGAATTCCGTTGTTCTGCCATATTTCATCATTTGGAGCAAAATTTGGTATTATCTTTTCGATGAGGTAGCACTATTACTTGATTCATGGATTCTCTCAATGGTTTGGCTATTGTGCACAATTCAACAGTTTTTCCGGTTTTCTTTTAATCATGTTTGAAGTCAAGAATGACGAAGAAGTTTTTATATTTGTTTTCGGACTGGTGAATTGGCATGAGGAGTTGGATTATGATTTGAATGTATGGGTTGTGTGTTAGCTCTGCCTATTTGGGAGATTTGTCCACAATTTGGTTGCAGTCTGTCTTCTAATGTTAGTAGAGATGGTTGCGTATATTTGCTTAAATCTGTTATCATATGATGTTGCGGGGTATTGGTGCTTCAAATTTGCAGAGATGGGAGAAAGATGGGAGATGAGTAGTCTGAGTGCTATGCTGTGCTTCTATTCTGATGGAGCATTACTTTACCTTGCTTCTCTCCAATTACAGAGACATTGGTAATCTCTTTTCCGATTTAGTCACCTCTCTCACTTGAAGCATGAAGTGTCTGTGGTCTCAGTTGTTGTGCTCCAATTCATCAGTTTTCCATTTTTTCCTTTTATCAAAGTTTATTTTTGCCGTCAAGAATCGACGAAGCAGTTTATTTTGTTTGTGGACTGGTGAGAGTGGGTTGACAACTTGGATTATCGATTACTTCTATGGTCTTGTATGCAGTGTATGCCTGAATTTGGTGAAGATGTTTCTGGTTCTTTGTCATTTGGTGTTGTTGCATCTGGTTGATGTTTGCCTCAAAAGATTTTGCAGTAGATCATGAAAAAAAAAGGGAGTGGATCATGAGTTGCTGGTATATATGGAAGATTTACAGAAGTGTTGGTGTCATCAAGTCGCAGAAGAATGTTTGAAGGCAGTGCAGTCATATGCATTTTATGTTTACACAAATACTCAGATATTAAAATTTCCAGTTTATCTTCATTCATATGGATTGCTGCACTGATGATTCTCTTCCTTGTTGCCTCAATCTGTCGCAACCAACTATGTCTTATCAACTCACTCCAAGATCTGCACTCATGTTACTATTAGTCTATTGGGTTTTGTTTTTGGGATGTTATCTTTGTAATGCTCTACATCATGTAATTTGGTTGTAGTTTGGTTGATTGTCTCTTCCAACCATTATGCTTGTTACCAAACATATGGTTGAGGGGGGGTGTTAACCATATGAGGGTAGTACAGTCATTTGCTTGTAATCCCTAGCCTATAAATAGTTTAAGATGTACTGTTCTCCTTCAACAATTGAATACAAAATGTAGTCCATTGCCTCTATAACGTCTTTCCTTTACTTTTCTGCATTTAGCTTCAATAATCCATGGTAGCTTTCAGTGATGAGAGTAGAGCTGATCGAGGTTTGGGATTTGGGTGTGGAGTGAAGATGTGGGGCTGAGATTGATGGAGATGAAGAAGAAGAAGAAGAAGAAGAAGAAGAAGAAGAAGAAGAAGAGGAGAAGGGGAGATAAAACCCTAACCCTAGAAAATGGTCTCCATCACTATATGGCAGCAAAGCAATGAAGGAGCGAGGCTAGCGGCAACGGCGACGGAAAGAAAAAAAACTAGGGTTTTTTTTTTTTTTTTTCTCTTGGTTAGGGTCAGTAATCGATTACTGACCCTCAGTAATCGATTACCGGGGGTCAGTAATCGATTACCGGGGGTCAGTAATCGATTACCGGGGGTCAGTAATCGATTACCGGGGGTCAGTAATCGATTACTAGAGGTCAGTAACCTGATTACTTCATGAAATCTGTAGAGTTTCATTGTATTGTATGTGCAAGTTCTTTATGTTATTGTCAAGTTATCAATGAAATCTTAGTACCAGTATAGTGTGGATGTTTTGTGATCAAAGTTTTACAACTTCATGAACTCTGGTTATGGATTACTGGGGGTCAGTAATCGATTATTGGGGGTCAGTAACATGGTTACTGGAAAATATGGAATCTGTAACCTGATTACTGGGAGTCAGTAATTGATTACTGGGGGTCAGTAATTGATTACTGGGGGTTAGTAACCTGATTACTGACCGATTACTGACTCCCAGTAATCGATTACCGGGGGTCAATAATCGATTATTTACTGTAATCTGTAAATTATTTACTGAGGGTTAGTAACCATCGTCAATAACCTGATTATAAAAAAAAAAAAAAAAAATTAAAAATCTGGCGAAAAAAAAAATCCGGCGAAAAAAAAAAATTGGTGCCCGGAATCCGGCGACCAGGCTCCGGCGACCGGCCATGGGAGGCCGGAGGAGTTGGGTGATATTTCGGCAAAGTTTGTTTTTTTATCTTCCACTTTCTCAACACATTATAATTCAAAAATATGTTAGATAAGACAAAAGGACAAAAAAGGAAGAAAAAAAATTAAATTTGTACTAGAATTGAAAAAGATTTGTTCAAATGGGCAATAGAGTTGTTACCTTATGTTGAATAGGGGAAAAAAATAAGTTTGTCATTTGAATGGGCAGTCAGGGGGTCAAATTAGCACCAAATAGACATTTTCCCTAAAATTTAACATTTGAAATTGATTCCAACATAACTGACTATCAAACTATGAGAGTAGTACGTAAGAATTTTTTGTGAAAATTGTTAGACAGCACTTCAAATACTTGTATGTCTTTATTCCCCTTTGGAAAATGATTTGGGGTCTCAATGAAGCCTTGGATTTGTGGCCTCAATCCTATGTGGCATGCAATGTCATCAGTACATATCACTAATTATAAAAGCCGTGTCAAATCATTCTTAAGTAAATAGGCAATCATATCCCTTTCGATCCAACGGTTTTCTATCATTATATAATTTTTCAATAAAAAAAATCATTTTAAAATTTTTTTTCTCTTTTGTTTTTTATCGCAATAATTCTTATATTTAAATTTAAAAATATAATTTGAATATTGAATATTTTTGAAAGTATACTTTTTTTTTATGTAAACTCAAAGCTAGTATATTTGAATATATATATATATATATATATATATATATGGTATATACGTACATCATAGCTAACACATTAAAGTATTGATGGAGACGGAATTAAGAAATTAATTGTATTAAAAGTCAAGAATTAAATATAAAAGTCATTAATTTAAAGTCAAAAATTATAACTTCCTCATTGATAAACTAAAACGAAATTTTTTCTTTTTTAGTAAATATCGTACATATAACCCTTAAATAGATTTAATATAGTTCATGTAACGTAACTAATTCATCTCAATGATTTTTTTTTATTTAAAAATATATAATGATGGAGAACCGTTGGATCGATAGGGATATGATTGTCTATTTACTTAAGAATGATTTGACATAGTTTTTCTAATTTGTTATGTGTCCTGATGACATGACATGACATACCACATAGGATTGAGACCACAAATCCAATGCCTCATTAAGGTCCCATATCAGTGCCCATTCCCCTTTTAGTCAATTTAGTTATGTGTAGAATTTTACAGACAAAATTACCGGAATACATATACAAACTAAAAAAGAGAATATATTAATACACTGTCTTACATATATGTTTTCTTGTATATATCAATATATGATTCCAAAAATAAGTGCATGTGAATAGTCTTCATATCATTGTTCTTTTCCTTGTCCGGTTTTATACTTTTATTCCACTATATGGGGCTACACATATATTTGTGATTCTAACATAATGATATTCCAAGAAAGAGAGACCAACAACCAAAGAAAATTGAAAACGATGGAAGGGTAACAAGTTAAAAGGAGGTATCAAATTCCGCACGTATGGTCTTCACTGACATTTGCATGTCTGTGATTGAATAACACATTTGATGAACCAGTAAAAACTTGGTCAGTTTTGGCTGCCGACCGTGAAGGCTAACTTGGTCACTACGAACTAAAATAAAGCCGACCTTATTTTCTCCATGTGGAGATAAGCAACCCCTTCTTCTTTCGGCTATAAATAGCAACCCCGACACTAATCTGACCTACACTACCAAACTTGATCCCTTCTTTCTCATATTGATCAATTCTCTTTGATTCCAATACTTTCACTACTCTCCCAAATCAAATGGCACCTGCAACCGCCAACGTGGCCGATGAAGCCAAAGTAGAAAGCATCAAGACACTTACCGGCTCCGAACTCAACTCTGTACCGTCGGAGTACACCTATGTCAAGAACCCCAACGATCAAGGCGATGCAAGCGCCCCAGAACACTCAATTCCCACCATTGATTTTGCCCAACTCACCTCCAGCTCCCCCGAACTCCGGTCCAAAGCCATTGAAGAGCTTGGCAGAGCTTGCCAGGAATGGGGTTTCTTTCAGGTGATCAACCATGGTGTACCTGAGAGCCTGATGAAATCAATGATCGACGCGTGCCACAAGTTTTTTGAACTTCCTGAGGAGGAGAAGAAGGAGTTCCAATCAAGGAAGCTATTGGAACCAATCAAGTGCGGAACAAGCTTTAACGTTGCCATCGACAAAGTTCGTCTGTGGAGGGATTTCCTCAAGGTCATAGCACATCCCGACTTCCACTCACTCCACAAACCAGCTGAGTACAGCGACATTTCAATGGAGTTCAGCAAACAAACTCGACAAGTTGCTACTGAATTGTTGAGCGGAATATCAGAGAGCTTAGGGTTGGAGTCCGAGTACATAGCCAAGGCCACGAACTGGGACCGTGGCCTACAAATCCTCGCCGCTAACTATTATCCGGCGTGTCCACAGCCCGATCTGGCCATCGGAATCCCCCCTCACACCGATCACGGTCTTGTTACTCTCCTTATTCAGAATGACATGGGAGGCCTTGAAGTTCAGCACAATGGCCAATGGGTCCTTGTTGATTGTGCTCCTGGTTCTTTTGTTGTTAACATTGGTGACCAAATGCAGATCTTGACTAATGATAAGTACAAGAGCGTATGGCATCGGGCAGTTGTGAACAACAGAGCTACACGAATCTCCATAGCTGTACCACATGGACCTGCACTTGACACTGCTGCTCTTCCAATCCCGGAGTTGTTGGGTGGTGAAGCACCAAAATACATCGGAATGTCATATGAAGCGTTCATGGAACTTCAGGCAAGCCCCGCGGCGTACATGATGCCTTGTTTAGATCACCTGCGAGTCAAGGCCGAGTGAAGTAGTCGATGGCGAGTACTTGACGTTTTATATATGCTTCGATCCGGATCTTCTAGGTGGATATATCTTTCTCATTCATATTTATCTTTCTTCATGTTTCTATTCATATAGTACGTACTTTAATAGCGAATGTGCACATGTATCATGTCTGAGTGGAAGATTTTAATTATTACACAGTTGTCTGAGTGGCAGTTTGCCTAACCCATGTAGCACGAGTTCTGAATTATTAATTATACTTGTATCTTCATACTTTCTTTTTGAGAAAAAAAGAAGAAGATATTTACATTAATTTATCATGACCCGAAAACCCATGTTCGTGCATGTACGTCAAATTGTAATCGAAAAAAAGAAAAAATGTTGTCTTGATACCATAATCATGCTAAAAATAGTAGTCATGCTTCTAAACCGAAGCAGCAATGGCTGACGAAACCATAAGCCATAAAGAAGAGGACGAAGAGAGAAAATTGAAAAGTACTGGTATTTATTCATTTATAATTACAACAAGAAGAAAGAAGGCCATCAACCATCATTACACATTTGCACCCCATCATTATCCACAGTATAAGGAAATGACCCTGCATCAATTCTCCTACTCAAAAAAAAAAAAAAGATTCCTCAATTCCACTTTCAGATTTGATTTTTCATTAATGGAATGACAATCAAGTTTTGTCCTCAAATCTCACGCACAAGAGATTGTAAGAGCACAAACTGCTGATGTACTCTAAATAGCAGCTGGGTACTTCAACTATCTAGTTTCCATGAAGAGCAACATTAACTCCGGCGTCGATCATTGCAACGCAGAACGAGGACATGAAGTTGATGAAGATGAAGATGAAGAGTTACTTGAGACTAGTAAGGATCTAGAGATGAGCAGGACATTCTCCATGAGGAAGATGAAGCACAACTCAGCACTTGAGGGTGCAGTCAGGAGAGCTTTTTCCATGAGGGAATCATCAGCTTCGGGAGGAGGAGGATCAGGGTATCATAGGATTAACCATGATAACCAGTTCCATTATAGCTGGGATGATAACGCAGATCATGAGCACGAGCATATTAATTTCATCGGTGCACGACTTGATCAATCTGCAATATTGTTGCAGATGAAACCAAGAAAGCTTCTCAAGAAAAAAGGCAGCAGTATCTTGGCAGCAGTATTTTACTATTTTTTGCTTTGTTGTTTTTTCATTTTAGTCCTTTTATTTTCCTCTTCATTGTTTTTTTTTATTTGTCCTTTTATTTTCCTCTTCTCTTTTCTAGTTAAACACATATTATTAGATGCAACAATATTGTATGTAGGATTCAATTTACTATCTTTTGTACGTGTTATAATTTAATAATACAATATAGGTGCACAAAATTTTTAATAATACATAAGACATTTTGAAATGTGAGGGCCACATTTGAATTGTTCACCTCAAGCCAACAAAATGTCAGGACCGGCCAATAGTGATCAATATTTTCGAGCATCAATACTTGATCTCCAACTATATTTATCACAACTAAACAAACTTCAAAACTAAGAGAGTCTCCAACAGCTTCAATTTGAAAACTGAGAAAGGAGATACGAGCCCCTCCACACAAAATGCTGGAAGGAAGACCTTTTCATTTGAAACACAACAAAGTTCTACAAAATTGAGTCCTGTTTTGACATGACCAGTTTCAATTATGTTATGTCAAATAGCATGTAACCCAACAAAGTAATCAAAATAATAAGAAAACAACTTGAAATCACTGAAACTGTCTATATGACATATTGAATAAAACTGCTCCTATGTAAAGCAAAAGACAAGTCTCATTTCGACCTGTCTAGAGCTTATTACCTTTGAGCACATAGAAGTGGCCAACGGCCCTCCCAATCAAGTTTTGAAATAGAAAAGACCAAATGTATCTTTTATTTGAAAACAAAAAACTAGTCTCAGCAAATGCTATTGTACACAAAACCATATCGACAATCAAGCCTACAAGGATGGAAACCTCCAAAGAATGGTGTAGCGTTTGCAATGAAATAACAAGTATCTATGAGAAGAACAGGCAAGGAAAAGAATTCATTAGTTTGGCCAGAATATTATGACGGGAAAAGAATTCATTGCAAACGCTACACCATTCTTTGGAGGAAAATACTTGTGTCCATACCAGTATGTATGTGTGCGTCCATACTCTCTCTAATTTACATATCTTGGGCAATGTTATCAATGATTTTAACCGTTCAAAAGTTGAATTAATCAATAAAAATCATCTATGTAAAAATTCAGAATAAGATAAAATCGTTTGGAGGTTTCAAGGCGGATATGGTACCCATATAGAAACAAAATTAAAACAATCACAATACAACCCTGCTTGGAAAAGAATTCAAGTTTCTTATACTATGAGAACTCAACTAATAGTCTGGTTGTTTCATATCCAAAGTAATTTTTCCCTCATAAAAATTACAAAAACAACAGTGATTTTTTTTTCCCGACGTGAAATGTGAAATCTTGAACATAGGTTTTCATAGTAACTCTAGAAGAGTACTAGCTTCGAAATAAATATCAAATTATAAACTCACACTACCAGAAAAGGCATCATAGCCGACGAATTTAAGTCGTCGGCTATAATGGTTATAGCCGACGAATTTAAGTCGTCGGCTATAATGGTTATAGCCGACGATATCGTCTGTTATAATTATTATAGCCGGCGATTTCGTCGGCTATAGTTATACCCGACGACATATCGTCGGTTATAACATCGTCGGAAATACACCGTCGGCAAAACTATACCCGACGACGATATCGTCGGCTATAACCATTTTAGCCGGCGAAATACCACTACAGACGACGAATTTCGTCGGCTATAATGGTTATAGCCGACGAATAAAGAGTTCGTCGGCCGTTATTTGCAATTTCGTCGGCTATAATGTCTTTTCTGGTAGTGTCATTTCTGAACCAGTTTACAGTAGAAAAATCAAAAATCTATAAGTAAAGACATGTCTATCACTAATGTTTTTAATTATACTAGATATATGCATTTAAAAGCATTTTTTCAAAATCAACACTACGTCTGAACAAGAATTAAGAATAAACACAAGACATGAAATAAGCTAGCAGAAGATTATGAAAACTAACACTTTTGGTCAGCTACAAGGAACACATAAAGTTCAGATGCATCTAGTTAAAGAAGTAAAAACCAGGGAAGCATAAAATGGCAGAGGAAGAGTACAAGTACAAAAAATAAAATAAAATTCATGTTTAGAAAAAAGATTTATGGACACACGTACTGTATCATTATATAAGACCGACTGACATAATAGCAGGCCCAAATTGTTCGATCTTATTTCCGAATCTTAGGCAACCAATCTTTTTGTTATGATTTCTGCCAACAAGAAAGGACGGGTAAAACTACACAAAAAAAAAAATTTATATATATATATATATATATATATAAAAGCATGACTTCTAGTCTTATGCAGCTTAAAGATCAACAGTAGACAACAAAAGACTATTTGATGCTTCAATTTAAGTGGATTATCATGTGCAAACCGCTAAAAGTCTAAATCTTCAAACAAACAAATGCTTCTATGGAAAATAATTTGGGGCCTCAATTCTAACCTTCTAGGTGGTTTGCTATGACACCTATACACATCACCAAATAAAAAAAATCATGTCATCTCATTCTTAATTCAAAAGACAATTTTATCCCTCTTAATCTAACGACTCTAGATTATTTTGTCTTTCTTCTATACAAAAATATATAATTTTTTAGTTTTTTTTTGTTTCTTTTTCTTTTTCTATCATGAAAACTTAGATTTAAACTCCAAGAACACTTTTCTTTTTAAAATGTAACACCAAAAATACCGAAAAATTTCAATATTTTTGAAAGTATAAGTGTTCGAAAATGTGAGTTCATATAAACATCCATGTGTGTGTGTGTGTGTGTGTGTGTTCTAGGATAAAAAAAAACGAATATGCAAATCGATATTTTATTCATTGATAAGGAGGACTTTATATAGACATTACATCAAGTATCCTGATCAATCAGAGATTCCCTATCTACTAAATATACTAGGAATCTAGTCTAATTAGATCAAGACACATGTCCAAAGTTACGGAATTAACATTCCTTGAACACTCCCCCTTGTGTCGCGTACCTAATGTGACACGGTGCATAACATGTTGCCTCGCTAAAACCTTGCCAAGCAAAATAAAAATCACTTGGGTAAAATAAAAAGCTTGGTCGAAGGGAAAAGAGCACAACGCACCAACTACAATTGAAGATTACATGTGAGGTAGACTCTCCCTGATATCTACAAGACAACTCCCCCTGATTGGTAACTCAATCTCGGAGTTTAGATTAATTGCGTATACGAACGCTCCTCACAAGCTTCAAAAGTAGGCGTGGCCAATGATCGAGTCATTGAATACGGCCACATTATCCTTGTATCAGACCAGCTATACTTAGCTTTACTTGGTCTAAAGGAAGAAGCTAGGTTGCTTAACAACTCAAAACTAGAGTTCACGTTGAAAACCAGATTCACGCGCATCGTAACCTTTGTGTACTTAAACAGTAATAACTCTTTCGATAAAATAGGTATTGTTGACAGTAGCCGCAAAGAGGCTACAGCAGGCCCACAGACCCGCAGCAAGTGCACCAGGGCCCGGCCCAAGGCTCGGGACCGGATCACCAGCACCCGGCCTCGGGGCCCAGCACTCTATCCTACCTCCAGGGACCCTGGGGCCGGGGACGCCAGCCTGCCAAAGAGGGCACCAGAATGTACAAACAGAAGGAAGCCAGTCCCACATCGAAGGGTGAGGCCAGCCCTCACCCCCAACCACCTATATAAGGGCCCCAACTACCCTCTTTATTAGGTAACTTATCTCTCTCCCTGCTTACATAAGTGCCTTGGTTATATATATTCCAACTATACTAACTTAGGCATCGGAGAGGAGAAGACCGGCCCGCCCGGTATTCCCCTTAGTGAGCAGGATTGCAGGAGATCAAGTTGGATTCATCAAGTATCTACTAGACCCCCGGGTTTAGGCAGAAACAATTAGCGCCGTCTGTGGGAAGCTTGAACGAAAAGCCGTGTAAGCAACACCGTTGGGAAAGAATTCGGAAATGAGTCGAGAGAAAGGTACCGCCGAGGAGGGACGTCTTGCAGTAGTGCAGACGCTCACTTCCACCCCAGCCGTCACGCGGGAGCCGCGCGGGGACCGGGGCAACGATCAAGATGGAGGGAGCTGTGGGGGACCATCCGGCATGCCGGATCCCCACCGCGACAGCTCGCGCGGGAAAGGCCGGGCAGGGGAGGAAGACAGTCCAGAGCGACGGGGCTTCTCCTTGACGTTCTCAGATGATCCAAGCGATCGATCTGAGAGCCCGGACCGGGACCCTACGTACAGCCCCGGCCATAGCAGTATGGCGGGAGAGCTACGGGCAATGGCCGCAGAGGTCAGTCGTCTAAGAGAGGAGAGCGACAGGGACAGAGCCAAGTCCAACGCCCGATACGAAGAGATGGAGGTGGTGAATACTGCCCTAGTGGCCGCCCTGGAGAGGGGACAGCAGCGTAGTAACGCCATGGCCGAGGCGCAGGCGCCACTCCCACCGATCCAACCTCAAAACACCGAAGCAGGGCAATCTTCGGGCGGTCGTCCCGGGGACCCCGTGCGCGAAAAGTCGCCAGCCGGCGCAGGCCCGCCGAAGAGCACGACAACCTACCACCAGCCCGGCGCTTCGTCCGTGGATGAAGTTGGGACTCCGACCACACGAGCGCTGCAAATGCTAGCCAACACCGTGTCGGACTTAAAGGCCCAAATGGAGGCCAACGAGAGAAGAGCCGCGCGGCCGATGGAGGGCGCCCGGTTTAATGAGCGCATGGACCCTTTCTCGTACCGGGTCATAGAGTCGGGAAGATCTGGCAACCAGAAGTCCCTCAAGCTCACCTATTCAGGGTCCGGTTGCCCGTATCAGCACCTGGACAGTTTCCGGTCCCAAACCTACGCCAAGGGGTACTCCGACGCAGTCTGCTGCAACATCTTCCAGGAGACTTTGTCTGGGGAAGCGCTCAGCTGGTTCTACGAGCTTCCGGCGAACTCGATTGAAGCGTTCGAGCAGTTAGCCGACCGGTTCGTAGGCCGCTTCATTCTCCGAGTCGAGGGAGCTCGGACGTCGACCATTCTCTTCAACTGCATACAAGCCCCCAGAGAGGAGCTGAGAGCCTTTGTCAACCGCTGGCAGACGGCTACGGCCGGAGTTCGGAACCTGGACAAAGGCATCGCCGAGATGGCGTTCAAACAAGGGCTCCGAGCGGGTAAGTTTTCCTATGCCGTCCGGGTAGAGCTCCCGCAGGGGTACGACGAATTGATGGCTATGGCCATCCGACATGCCCAGGCTGATCATGAGACCTACGGGCACCACCTACTGAAGAGGAAACGGGATGAGCAGCAGGAAGACCATCCCCGGGAAGAGAACCCTCCGACCGGCCAGGAAGCCAAGCCCAGTCAGCGGACTGAGAACCGCACCGCTCGACCCAGCCGGAACGCCAACAACAGAAACTGGCCACAGCGGCAGTAGAGGCCCTATTCTGATAGACCCCAGGCCGAGCACAAGCCGGCGCCGTACCGCCAAGAGCGCCCCCTGACAATCATGCCTGCACCACCACCGGCCGGTCAAGAAGTCTTCACCGCTCTCACCACTTCCTACGAGGACATCCTACTTGAGAACGGGAGCATCATTCCCCCACCGCCCAAGAGAAAGTACCCAAAGGGGAAACTTACAACGGCGCAGACGGGAAAGTACTGCTCTTATCATGATGAGGCCACTCATCGAACCAATCAGTGCTGCGCTCTCAAGACAGCGGTGCAGGGTTTGATCGATAACGGCCAGCTCCAGCGGTACGTAGGGGAAAGAAGAACAGACCCCGACCGGGAACGGGACCAGGCTTGGTAAACCCGCTAGCCCCGAGCGGTTAGTTTGGCATAGTTCACGGTTCAACCGTTGTAAGAACATATATATATGCAAACTACTTTTGATAAAATTTCACCGGCTCTGCCAGTTCAAGTATATTCATATTCAAGCAAGTATACAAGCAGTAACCGATCCGGAAAGATTACAAGGAAAAAGCGAGGAAAATCCTAAGGAGCCACGACTCCGCCTTCAGCAGGCAATCCACTGGCTTCTCCTGCGGTACCCTCGTCGTCAACCTCAGTTCCGGTGTTGACTCCGGCTCGGGGAAACTCGGCACCGTTGGTAGAAGAATCCAAGTCCGAGCGAAGCGCTTCTTCCGGCTGCCCCTCCGCCGCCTCCTGATGGATGTCCGACTGCTCATGGATATCTCCTTCAGCAGCAGTCGGCATCAGGGAAGTGTCTAACCATCCCTTCCCCGCCCATTCCGTGTACGCATCCGAGATGCCCTCCTCCCTGGCCTTCACCAGAAACTCCAGGAACTGATCGCTCTCACGGTATTTGAGAACGACCCGCTCGTAGAGTTCCGGGTCATCTTCCCCGGTCGGAGCAACAGAGGCAACGCACAGAGCGGCAGCTCCCACTTGGAGCTCGTCTACCTTGGCTTCCAGCTCGGCCCTCTCCTTCTCCAGGCTCCGGTTCTGCTCCTCCAGCTTCTTGGCCCTCTCCTCCGATCTGGCCTTCTCCCGGTCCGAGCGAGACTTCTCCACCTCCAGGCGCTGTCGGGTCTCCGATAAAGCAGTTATCTGTCTCTGCAGCTCCGACAGCTCCTCGCTCGCATCCGGTTGGTACAGACTGTACAGCAACTGCACAACATCAAGGACAGTTAGTCAAGCCGCAAACGAAAACAAGCTACAAGTAGTGTAGTGATACCGTGCGGTACTTACCCGAAGGACGGATTCCTTGCATTTTGGGCGATTCCCGCCCGCCAGGGCTCCAGCAACCCCGGGTCTGTCCAGCCCAAGACCGGCCAAGTCCGCCGCCACTTGCCGGGCGAGTGCACTATCCGGGCTTCCCCTTGGCGCCTCAGCAGGCGCAGGACTACTCTGCCGGGCAGCAGCAGCGGCCTTCTCCCCGGAAGGGTTAGCTTGCGCGCCGCTGGTTATCCTGAACCGTTTGGCCAGGTTCTCCCGTGCCGACCCACCAGTGAGTGTCACCAGCGCGGAGGAAGGAATGTCCCCACCCTTCCGTTTCTCTCCCCGGCCTTCCGGAGAAGAAGATCGTGCGCTTACCGGAGCAACGCGAGCCACGTGCGGCACAGACACCGGCCGGTTGGGAATCCTGTTCACTCCACCGGGAACCCTAACTAACCCTCTGGTAGCCTTGCCCCTTCCAGGCACCGCATGGGGCGCAGTATGATGGGTCTTCACCCGCTTCAGGACATAGGCGCTGTCATCAACGTCCATGGCCCTCGGCTCCGCATGAGTCGTGAGCCGGCCGGACTCCTCTTCCACCGACGTCCGCGAGACGGTCTCGGCTTTCTCCTTCAGCTTGTTGAGGAGGTCTTTCCCGTCCATTGAAAGAGTGGTTTCGGGCTTGATGACCGCCCGGGAAGATGCACCTGCAAGGAAGGCAAACAGTTAGCATTTTGCAAAACTAACACAAGGTATCACCGCTAAAGGGCTTCCTACGCACCGGGACCCCGCCCGAGTTGGCAATATTCCAGCACTTCTCGCCGGATGAAGTTGAAAGAACTCCGTTCCAGGTCGTCCCAGCATCCGAGTACGGTCGAGATCCTCTCATGCTCCAGGTCGGATAGCTCGAACGATTGGTCGCCAATGGGTTGGAAGGCGCCAGGAACCCAGTACATCTTACTCCTCGCCTGCCACCTCCCGCCCACCATCACCACCTTCTTTCTCCAGCTGTTGTCTACCCATGAAGGCATATGGGTGACGATCGGTGGAGGTTTCCGGGTGTTGAAGGACAGGCAACCCCGGGACCCCTGCTTCCTGGAGTACGACAGCCTATACAAGGCCCGGAACTCGTTTACCGTTGGTATATTCATCCCGGAAAACTCGTACAAGCAGCCGAGGCTCAGTAGTCGCCTCCACTGGAGCCCAGGAAGCTGCGCAGGCGACACTTGCAGCGCACTAAGCATATACTGCACGAAGTTTGGCAGCGGGAGCGAGAGTCCATGCCGGAACTGGTCCTGATGCGCGGCAACCCAACCTGCTTCCGGGTTGCAGGCCGACTCTCCAGGATTCAGGGGCCGCAGCAGAACTTCATCCGGGATACCCCACGTTTCTCGGAACGCTGCAATCTCTCCAGGGGTCATGCTCCCCTCCGGTTCATCACACACCACAGCATACTTCCCTCTGCCAATGGTGTAGCTCGCACCCGGAGCATCTGCAAGACGCACCCCGTGCGGTATTTCAGTCTCCGAGGATTTAGCCCCGGAAGACGAAGACGAGGACGGAGACGAAACCCTGCTCCCGGAGCAATCGGCGACTTCGGTCTCCGGGGATTCCGAACTGAGCCAGTCGTCCAGCCTCTCCGCATCATCCACGAGGGGACCCCTGGCAGCCGATTCGGAAGCCCGGTCAGAACCTGAAGATGACATTTTAACCTAGGGGAAGAAAACAAAACCCTAGCGCTCGTCAGCAACAGGCTACAACAGCGCCTTCTACGGCCTCTCCCCAAGTTCGCCGCAGAGCAGTTCCGTCAGCGACAGAGATCCCTCCCCCCCCGCCGCAAAACAACAAAGCCAAAAACAAGAACAACACCAGGGCAAAGAAATCAAACAAACTTACCGATTAGTATGCTCAACCGAGGACAATCCGCCCTGTGAAAGCAGCGAGCAATGGTAGGAAGAGAGTAGGGAGCACTCAAGAAAACGGATCTCGTGGGGCAAAACGGCTCAAAGTGATCGCCAGATTCCTCTCTTTCTCTTAGTTTCTCCAAAGCAAGAAGCAACAGCAGAAAGGAGAGCAGAAGAGGCCTTTTTATAGAGGGGACCAGTGCCCTAGGCAATTGAAATCCCTCCAAAACAAGTAATCACAGCAACTCAAACGCCTGCGAATCCAGGCCCTCCATCTCAAGACCGCCCCCTGCTGGCACGTGTCCCAGCATTGGTAAACTGCCCATGCCATCATAACTGACGGGACTGATGGACTTCCTCCTTAAATGCATGTCAGCCACTTGTCCCACACGCTGGCGACAGGAAGGTAGGAGCGGGAACCGAGGAGTCAGGCCCTCCCACTTCCCCAGATTCCACGGTTGCACGCCATCTTCTTCGCATATCTTGAAGACCTCTCACCGGTGGTAATCATCCAACCACTTCGAGAGCACCCATCCGGGTACGAGCCATCCGCCCAGCACCATGGCAGTTCACGGTTATGATCATTCAACCGGCTGCATGGCTTCTTCGCATATCTTGAAGACCTCTCACCGGTGGTAATCATCCAACCACTTCGAGAGCACCCATCCGGGTACGAGCCATCCGCCCGGCACCATGGCAGTTCACTGTTATGATCATTCAACCGGCTGCATGGCTTCTTCGTTGCATATCACCGGAGGACTCATCTCGATATGACATGTCGCCCGGTCGAGATCCGCCCGGTCCGTAGCAGTTTGCGGTTAGGTATCATTCAACCGGTTACACGCCATCCTACTGGAGACCTCGTCTCGATATGACATGTCGCCCGGTCGAGGTCCACCCAGTTACATCTCTCTTGGGGGACTCATCTCGATATGGCAGAACGCCCGGTCGAGATCCGCCCACCGGTTACGATGCATCCAACCGGCTCGAGAGCATATTCCGGGAATAGGATCCACCCGGCCCCATGGTATTTCACTGGGGGCCTCGTCTCGATATGGCAGGACGCCCGGTCGAGTTCCACCCGGTACCATGGCTGACCCCGGTCATGAGAACATTCGACCGGCATGGGCTTTATACACCCAGGCGAGTTTACATCTAACCCATGTACTCTTGTCCAGCAGGATAAAAACCCTGCATCGCATTGAACCGCGATCAACATGGGGCCGCACGACGAGCCTTGTCACCTCAACGCCACCCCCCTTACCTCAACGCTTATCCAACACAAGCTGAGAAGAACTAGCAAGTGTTCACCGGTGCTTCAAACAGCCCGCAACACCGGGGTAATTTCCCTGCAGCCTAGCAATATGGGACTCGTCTCGATATGGCAGGACGCCCGGTCGAGCTCCCATACTCCTGGACTCGTCTCGATATGGTAGAACGCCCGGTCGAGATCCAGTACTGAAGTTCACCTGGGACTCGTCTCGATATGGCAGAACGCCCGGTCGAGGTCCCATGAACTTCACCCCGTCCGCTTCGGCAGATCGCCCGGTAGAGGCTCAGTGAACTCCGCTTCGGCAGATCGCCCGGTATAGGCTCAGTGAACTCCGCTCCGTTTCGATTTGGCAGATCGCCCAGTTGTGACCCAGTGAAGCTCCGCCTCGTACCGATAGGACAGAGTGCCCGGCCGAAATTCCATGCGCATCTCTTGCATGGCGGATTTCAACGCCTCATTATCATCCCATGCACCAATCTCTTGCATGGCGGATTTCAACGCCTCATTATCATTCCATGCACGCATCTATTGCATGGCATTATGGCATCATCTCATACACTCTCCGGGTTCCACCCGGCTCCATGCTCATAACATAACAATACCTGACCACAGTACTGATATTACAAGTATGCTTATAAACTATTGCTTCCCATCGGTAACAGGTACTCACCTCGGTCACGCCCAATCTTTAACGCGGACTTGGGGGACTGGGCACCGGTAGGTTGGTAACCCTGCGGGTCTGCAGGGCAAGAGCAAGATAGATTTAAGTCCCCATTCAAGATTGCACTTGACCGGGAACTTGGGGGACTTGTTGACAGTAGCCGCAGAGAGGCTACAGCAGGCCCACAGACCCGCAGCAAGTGCACCAGGGCCCGACCCAAGGCTCGGGACCGGATCACCAGCACCCGGCCTCGGGGCCCAGCACTCTATCCTGCCTCCAGGGACCCTGGGGCCGGGGGCGCCAGCCTGCCAAAGAGGGCACCAGAATGTACAAACAGAAGGAAGCCAGTCCCACATCGAAGGGTGAGGCCAGCCCTCACCCCCAACCACCTATATAAGGGCCCCAACTACCCTGTTTATTAGGTAACTTATCTCTCTCCCTGCTTACATAAGTGCCTTGGTTATATATATTCCAACTATACTAACTTAGGCATCGGAGAGGAGAAGACCGGCCCGCCCGGTATTCCCCTTAGTGAGCAGGATTGCAGGAGATCAAGTTAGATTCATCAAGTATCTACTAGACCCCCGGGTTTAGGCAGAAACAGGTATGAATAAAATGTAAAGAGTTCTGAAAACTAGACATCTGTATCTTTCCAGTGATACTAGTTCATTCTGAGCTGATCATAAAGCTCTGTCGAATGTGACTGATCTGTAAATTACCGGACAGATTCGTCCTATTTTTCCAAAATAGCCATAACTCACTCAATAAGATAGCTATGATTAAATGGTTGATGTCTCTGGAAATTAGACACATAGGCCTTTCTAACTGTACCAATTTCACCATTTTCTAATTAGCGAGCTGTCTTGTAGGTCTCGTGGAAGTCGACCTATGAAATCAGGCAGATTCTGAAATTGCCTTTTGATTTGTCTTTCATAATGAGATCAAATGAGCCTAAACCTTTCACACTTGAAAAAAAAGTACCACCATATTCCATGGCATTGCGTGGGTGCATCTAGCCATTACCTTGGCTTTATAAGTTTATAGTGAATGAGATGTCGAGTCGAGTATATTATGACAAGTACATGGTTGCGCACATCGTACTTAGATGGAGAGTTTCATCTCTCAAGACTTCTCGTCATATAAACGAAACGAGTCTTCTCAAGTCATCGACTGATCATGGGATACACATAGGATTTGGTTTAACGTCATTTAGATTGCTATAAGCCGATAGATTAATAAGTTCATCACTAACGGTTCTCACTTCCCAGACCAAGTATTTCCATGATCCTTTCATTCTTAATTAATGAGCTTACGTGATAGGACTTACCTCCTCTCATATATTCACGAGTATTTTCAGAGTGATTGTTTGGGTCTGCCAAACTTTCGTTTCAAATTATTGTTTTTCCTTCAGTTTGTTTCTTTTTTTCTTTTTCTTTTTTCGAGAGGTTGCTGGTTTTGTAATCCCATCACTTTGTATTCTTCTTCTTTTTTAAAAAAATAAATTTCAAAGGTTAAGTTGGCATTTGCCTTTACTTAACTTTTGATTTTAGCGGGAAAAAAAAAAAAAAAAAAACTAGAACACACAAGCATAAATTGCTAATCATTGGTAACCTTCATTGTACATGCGCTCATATATGAGCGTACATACAAATAACATCCCTTCTGATACAATTTCACCAGGCTCATCAGTTAATATAGCAAACCTGTTTTCAATTTCTAGAGAATAGGAAACCAAAGTTTTAACACAAAGAGTGTTCTTGAGTCCATGTTGTACGTTGACTAGAACATTCTCCTCAACTTGTTGCACGATGGCAACAAGTGCGTTCTCCTCCCCTCTAGGAACTCATATCCGCTTGAATTCTTCACTTAAAGGTATTAGAAAATTTTGAATAAAAGAATTGTAGTCATATCACATTCATGCCAAGAACAAACCTACAAAATCTAACCTGTTCTCTTGTGCCTGATGCCATATCTTTATGTTCTGAAAATCGGGGCCCCTAGGCAGGAGCTAGACAGGTCTAAGCATGAGCTAGACAGGGATTAGGCGGGCTAGGCACAGTTTAGGCGAATATTAGGCGGGTACTAGACAGGTGCTAGGCGCCTTAGGCGTTCCTGGCAGATGTAGCTTTCTTGCAACGGCTCTTTCACTCTCTTCGAAGGCTTCATGTGCATATCGGTTAATCTGTCTTCTCCATTCACTGAAATATAGGACTGTGTGGAGTCTGGTATTTAGAGAGTGAAAGATGGTTCGTTGATACACCTTGGACAATACGTATATACCTTCATGTATAGCATCGTGTATAACCTAGATTGGACAATATATATATGTATATATATATATATGTATATATATATATATTTTAATGTGCCCTGTCAGCAACTCAGCATAAAGATTCTAATCTACAAGGATACTGATATTGATACGTTTATACCACCATCTTATCTCTTTAACAAATTAGTGCTCAATGGATCAATTTATGTAAAATGAAATTCTCCTTGATATAAAGTAACTTCTTCTACTTTCTGGTACTGCTTTCGGATGAGGATCCCACTCGCCACTTTAAACTGCTCTCCTTTTATGATGGCCCTCATGCATCTAGTACTCACTCCCTTACCCTATCAATTCACCACTGAAGCTGGACTTGTTCCTCTTCCTTATTCATCCGTTCTCATTCCAGCTTCCAATTCTCCATTTTAGCTTCCACCTGACCACGTTTACATATACTCATTACACTTCTTTCTCACACATTTACAACCCTTTTTCAGTTTCATCAAGCTTCTACCAATTTGATTGGTTGTAGAGGATGAAAGAGCCGACCAGCTACTACAGCTTCTACAACTGAGCACGCGGACGATTAACAGATTTTTGCAGCAAACTACTCTGCAGGTAAGGCGCTCAATTTGTTTGACTCAAAGGGATCCAATATCGGAGGGCAAGGTACATATCTATTCAACTAGCAACATGTACAGAATTAGAATAAGAAGATTATACGTTTGGACAAATGAGTGGTGTTATCTAGCTTCAATCTTTCTGCATGCCCGCTCACACTACTTTCCTCATGTCATCTGACCCTGATTTCCATATCGAATGTTCAGGTGCTGGTAATAAGAATCTTTTCCTCTTTCCTTTCGGTATGCTCTAGCTTTGATCTGTTGCTTGTGGCTGCCCTATGTACATACATATATACGTATGTACGTATGTTCGTAATCTGACAAATGAGTTTCATACCTTACCTACACCTGAGTATCTTAATTTTATGTCATTCTGAGGAAAAGTATAAGATCCCATGCTAAATTATTGCTTATAGAGTGTCTGTATGAATGTCGGCTAGCTCTTTGTTCCTGGTTTCATTTGTAGAGTACGAGCTAGGCGTGGAATAATGTTAGCTCAATATCCATTATTCGTTTGGCAGAAATATCACTTTAGTCATCCAATTATATTTGGGTCGATACTTTGGTCACTCAACTTTTAAAAACTTCATTTTGGTCATTCAACTATACCGTTAGATATCACTTTGGTAATTCTATCTGTTTTCTTCCATATTGAGGGAGAAGGAGGTTGTTTATATTAGACAAGAGAGTTTTACGTTTAATTAAAATAAATTGCCACTAATAATTTACATCTTGAAAATACCCTTAGAGTTAACAGAGAGATCACATTTTAATGGAGAAAAACAGACGAAATGACCAAAATAATAATACGGTAATATAGTTGAATGACCAAAATGAAGTTTTAAAAAATTGAGTGACTAAAGTGTCGAATTGAATATAGTTGGATGACTAAAGTGATATTTCTTTCCTATTGGTTTATTTGTTAACAAAAACTATCATAAGGGTGTCTGCTTTCCAAGTGAAACCACCAAACTGCTTTCATTAACAAAAAATACAAAATTCTCTGCATTGTCAGTGGATACAAGACAGGATATTTGTGAAGCTATTTTTTCGATTACTAGCTATAGTGAAGTTGAAAACTAGATGTATAGAGAAATGTGGTGGAGGGTTACAAGTTTCAAGAGAGAGAGACTCGAAAATTATACTTTTCAACAGAGAAATGTAATTTAAACACCCTTACACTTATCATTGTGCACCATTGTGCACCTTTTTATGTCTATCTAACTTTTCTACTTGGACTGGACCAAGGAGGCATGCCCTCTCACCTAAACCACTTTCATGACTGGCTTCCCCACCATCACCAACTAATCTGGACCTGTTATGCAGCTCCGTTTCTGTTTTCAACAATACTGCATACTTGTTTTGGCAATCCCATTTCTCTCAATACAACCATCATATCCAATAATGTTCATTCTCAAGCTTCTTCAACCAATTTTGGTGAACAGGATGAGACAGCTTCTGCAACCGTGAGAAAGATTCTGTCTTCACCGATCAAGTTTGCAACATGGGATGCATGGAGCTTATCGATCACCACTGGACCGGGATTTGCGAGAACAAGCTGCATAAGAAACTTGAAGGTAAGTTACTTTGAAGAAATTCAATTATCACATACAATAGCAGTATTTTTTTTTCTTGATTATTTTCATTAGGACAAGTTGAAGATATAAGATATCTTTTCAGCATTGGTGGGAAATGTTCTCTTGCCATTTTCTCTAAACCATAAAATTGATCCTTGAGGCATAGATTAAGTCGAGTTCTTTTCTCAAATATGTGCTCTCCCATATTGATAGTCTAACAATAAAAATGCCACATATCTGGATATTGAGAGGAGATTGTCATTAAGTGTGAATTTATATACCTGGATGTCTCTCTTTTGGAGACTCCTGTGCAACTCTTCCAGGGCATGAATGCCACTGGTGTCGATGTCAGTCACGGCTGCAACAAACATAAGACAGCATGAGAAATGAGTTTAGATGAGATCAAGATTACTGATTCAGTTGATCCTCTTTGTTTTGAAGTGTTAGTAAAACTGCTTACGTGACATTTCCACTATCAAAAACTGAATGTTTGGTAAGTAGGCTGCTTTTAGCTGCTCTTCCTCGTCCGCCAGCCATCTTAGTATTCTGCACGGAAGTAAAACTTGAGTTAAGACTAAGAAACAGATCAGCTTATTTCTAGGTACGAGTATGGAGTATGGACTACTAGATACTGACATTATTAGTTACTTAAAGATTAACTGTTTCTCATCGCATTCTGCACATTTGAGTTTCCACCTGTAGGATTACCTTACATCTAAATCCTCTCATTCATAATTTGTTCTGACATTTTGGTCAGCTATCAATTTAAGACAATTAGAGAGCGTCTATACCTCTCCTTAATGTAATTGGAGTTGGAAAAGTAAATTGCAGAATCCACTCGTACAATCATAACACCCGGAACCTTGGTTGCTTCTGGGTATTGTTGGATGTTTCTATACACAGTTGTGCTAGGAATCTTCCCGAGCAATGCAGTCCGTGGCCTGGTGACTTGTAAGAGGATTTTAGCAAAGGAAATGGAGACCTGGGTGGAAATAAAAGTTAATTAGACTACTGATCTCTACTTGATAGTATTGGAATATAAGGTAATAGCTGACAGATGATTTATACCGCAATTAAGAGGCCTATCTCAACAGATACAAAGATCACTCCAAAGAAAGCCCCCATGCAAGCGACAAAATCAAACTTATCAATCTTCCATATGAGGATTGCTGCTTGGAAGTCGATTAGGTTGATCACAGCAGATATAATGATGGCGGCAAGAATGGCATTTGGGGTATACTTGAAAAGAGGAGTAATGAATTGCAAGGTTAGGAAAACAACAATGGACATAATGATGTTAGAGACTGCAGTATGGCAACCAGCCATGTAGTTCACTGCTGAGCGAGAGAATGAACCTACAAGTATCAGCAAATATGATTAGTTTGATTTCATGAAACTAGTCACATGTCCCTAATTCCTAAGCCTTAAGACCGAAGAGTTTCACCTAACCACTTAGTTGCTAGGTTTTAATCATAGCTTATAATCATGCAGTAATGTTATTCAATCCTCAAATTACTATCAAGAACTTTAGCTACAAATGGACATTTTATTGTTCATCTTTCGCCAGAAAAAGGTCCATGGCTGCTAACTATGGGAATTGATCCTTATCTAGCAAAAAAAAAGTGCATTTCCAACTACTGTTTTGCGTCATTGTTCATATAGTATGTAAATTATGTCATTTAAATGACACTTTTTTTCTCACCAGTCGCCACATAGCAGGAAGTGAATGAGCCAATAATATTCATTGTTCCCATAGCAACCATTTCTTTGTTTCCATCTATTTGATAGTCCTTCATGGCAGCAAAAGTTCTTCCAATTGCTATAGCTTCCTGATCGTTCATATAGATAAGAGAGAAATACAATTTACAAAGGGTTTAGATACTCGTAAGTGAAATTAATTCTACAGTTGATAGGAAGAAATGAGTTGTAAGATTACTTACTGTTAATGCTATCATGCCAGCCACAACGCCAATCTTAAAACCTTTAGCGACATAGTCACCAGTGAAAAATATTTGCTTCACAGATGAAGGATTGATTCCCTTTTCTATATGCCTCACCTTTATAAATAGACAAACAGTTAATACTTCTGCTGATAGCTGCTATCACCCTTTGCTACCTAATTTAGAAGTGCTAAAATAGTTGTAGAAAACAGGAGGAATAAATATCATGAAATCATGTGCTTACAATCTCAACTCCTTGCTTGTCTGCACGAGTTATGTATACAAAGAAAGTGGAAAGAACAACGGATATCAGCGGTGCAATTGCTGGAACCCAGAAGAACTTCTTGTTCTTCTTTCCCTGTTCCCCAAATCATGTGAGTGTTAGACACTAAACAACAAGCTTGTATCATAGTTGGGAAGTGATGGTAAGGTTTTGGGTATTCTTACAATATATTTTGCAACGATCAAAAATGTTAAAAACGACGCTCCAATGACTATTGTCTGCCAGTTCCACTGCACAATTATGAAATACACAAATCAGTATTTTGATATTGCAGGTTTCAGACTCAATAAAGATTTCAGATACACAGGAGAGGAAAAGAACAAGGCTAAAAGAGTCGGAGAAGTAAATATAACTCACTCCATGATGAGCAGAGCTAAACACTGAGTCCATTACAGAGATTATGTCAGTTTTCTTTGTGAACTTCTTAATTCCAAGAAAACCCTTGAGCTGTTGGAGGGCAATTGTGATGGCAGCTCCACCCATAAACCCAACAATGGCAGCATGAGATAGGAAATCAATCAAGAATCCCATCCTGATGGTTTAAAAAAAATAAAAAATAAAAATTAGTAGTTAATTATAAGCAAGGTAGAGTAAATCTTACAGTCAGAACCAGTAAGAAAAGAAATGCATTACCTCAAAATTCCAAGGGTGGCTTGGGTGATCCCTGCAAAAAAAGTAGCCGTGAACGCTAGCCGCAGGTAATCTTCTGGGTTAGTAGTAGGGTCAATCTCATTCCGCAGCAGAGTACCCAACAGAAGTGACACCACTGCCACAGGTCCGATAGCAATATCTCTTGAGCTACCCATTACAGCATAGATCAGAGGTGGAACAAAGCTGGAGTCTGAAAAGGTATAGAACAAAAAATAGAAGTCTTAGTCTAACTACGACATCCAACCAAAGCAGTTATAACCAATGAAGTACCATTGAGTAGCATAGATACTTACAGAGTCCATATTGGGGAAGCAAATTTGCAAGCTTTGCATATCCAATATCCTGATTTTCCAGTTCAGAAAATCATTAAGACCTATGAACACAAACATTTCCTATCGATTTATTTAACTTTCTATCCATGCATGAACTAATAAGCTGGTAAGCTACCTGAGGAATGCAGAGACTAGCAATAGTCAGTCCAGCAATTAAGTCCCCCCTAAAATTTGATAGGCTGTAATTTCTCCCCCATTCAAGTATGGGGAAAATGGCCTGCATGCCAAGGATGAGCTTTCGTGACTTTGGTTGATGCTTGAAGGACCGTAGAGGGTCATCTGAAAAGAATGTTTCTTTCACAGTGTTCATGAACTCCTTAAAGAGCTTTTGCTTTGGGGGAACTCCCACTTTGTGAATATACGTTCGGCCCTGTGAATCATCCATCTCTTGAGTATCAAGGTCCTCGTTGCTTGAATGAACCGAAGCCATGTATAGTATTCAGTTCACCTGTAATGCCTGAAAATAAAAAAAAACAGCAATAGAAATCAACCACAAGAATTGCCAGAACCAAATTCAGAGTGATAATGCAGAAGTAAACCCCTAGGAGCAGGTTATAGTTTCATGCAAAATATATTTCCAGACCATCTATCGAAGTTTTTAAAGTTCACTAATCAACTAGTCAATAGGAAAATTGTTCTTAGTAAACATGCATTCAGTTCAAATAAGAGAACACTATACGACGAATCAGCCAAACGTGATAGTTGTAGAGACTAGAGACTGAAATCTAACCCAGTGAAAGGAACGGATGCTAGAGAAGGTTTAGGCAGACAATTCCCTGAGGCTTACGTGAATGCTAAAGAAAGATAGGATGCTCTTCCTTATATAAGCACTTCAAATGGACTTCTAGTCAAACTTTTCAAGCTGAAAGAGAGAAGCACAGAAAAGATTAGTTATTAAGGTATGAATCTAGATATATTACATGTCATGTACATAACTAATAAAAAATCAAGCAAAAATTTCAATCACAACCCACGGATTGATTATTCAATCTCAGGTGATTGATGTAAGCACTCTGCTCATGATCTCCTCCAAAATTGTAGTGCTTAGGAGTATAAACTAAAATATGTTGAGAGAGAGGTGTTGACTTTTAAGAGCAGATCGTAGCAACCAGAAAACCAGAAGAATTTAAAATTTAATAACATTAACATCTCCATTTTATATAAATTCTACAGTCTCAAATAATTATTTGATTGGCCTCATTTTTCAACCTTAAGTTCTTCTCAACCAGATACCAGTGAAGTGACTGAAGTCTAGCTTGAAGTAGAAGTTTTGGTATTTAACTAGTGTCTGAAATGAAAGTAACAAAGAACATGGAATACAATTCTTACTTAATGGTCTCAATTTGACATAAACCTCTGGTATTCCGAAATAGAGACCTATAACCTAACTTGCTTTTCACCTAAAGCTAAGAATTTTGTGAGGATCACAATCCAATTTGATTGACCAAAGACAAAATGAACCCAAATGAGGGGAGAGGAATAAAGGGTATGCAAATTTCATTACACAAGAGGCCAATTTTCCAATATAAGCAACACCTTGTTGGAGACGCTAAACCTTATAAGTTTTACAATGTTGATTGATGCTGAATAGCAGCATCAAAGGCTTTAGCTTTAGAACTACTATAACACACACAATATATATATATATATATATGCTATTCCCAAAAAGGGATTAAAAATATTTTTACATCCTTTTTCCGAAAGGACACACTTTTTACCATCTAAATCTGCATAAACGTTCAAGAATCAATCATGCCCCCTTGGAATACCTTAAAAGCCAACTCGATTCATCCAAATTGAAATGCATTATCTTTAAACTATTTGGTTTTAGCATTAACTATGATACAACTCCACACACACTTGAAGCCAGTTCAAACATATCAGCCAAAAGAATAAAATCAGGAACAGATGGTGATGATGTTGATATGCACAAGCAAAGACCAGGAGTATTTGACTTGTGTTTTTCTGGTAATGGGTCACTTCCAAATTGCATTAACATGTTTTGGCTTAGGGACAAAGAGAAGAGAATAAAGTATAACATAGCTCTCACCTCCCTACATATGCTTCTCATGAATGCCACTGATAGTGGGAGGTACAATACACACACCTTAACCAAAAGGTCTTCCCTTTCTGAAAATCTCCCACTTAGCTCAAAGCTCCTGTACACAGAAGGCAAAAAGAACTAATTAGAAAACACATAAAACTAATATTTGTATACACAAAAAGGGCATATCCCAGCAATGGGCTTTCGACTTTCCACCTTTTATTTCTTCCCACATTCGATGGTCCTCAATGTTACAGAGAAGAAGAAGAAGAAAGAAGAAGAAAATTCGAAATTTTACTCAACAAAAACAGGGGAAACCCAATTTATATATGTAAAAGGCGCAATCTTTGATCGAAGAAGAAGCCCAAATCGCGTCCAGGTTCACTGAACCATAAAATGCTTCTAAATACATGATTCACAACAGAGAGAAGGAGTCCCCCAGAAAAAGGGAACAGAAGAAACCGCAACAGAATAGGAAACTATCTTGGGCTATAATTTGATCAAACCCACCTTGACAGAACCGAAGAAGAACATCCGAATTCCAAAACGATTTCGGTGAAAACTAGAAACAGAAATTCACATTGGTTTCGTCTCAGTGAATCATTATTATTCATCAGTATAATTGTGTTAAGGGGTCGACGACGACGACTAAGGTGTACGTGGTGATTATTAAGTCATCGACGACGCACTGGTAAACACGTGCATGTTAGAAAGGTCAGCGAGAAAAAGCTTAAAAAACGACTTGTATGGCTTGCATGTCTTGGCCTGTGTTTATTCGCTAAGATTGAGATGGAGGAACCCTCGCACAAGTTGAAGAAGGACGGGAATAAGGCCAGGTTCTGGACGTGGCTAACTGTGCAGACAGATGGAATATGCTTCCAAATCCTTTGACCTTAAAACTTTTTTATTTTAATCTTTGATTTAATTTATCATATTTTTATAAGTCATATAAGTCGGAAAACTCACCATGTGTAGAGAGAAATTAGAAGTAGTCTGAGAAATTAGTGAGAGAATTTTTATAGAAATACCATGTTTTTTTTTATAATTTCTCTATACTTATTTTCTACATATATCGATCGCGCACATTGTAAAGTACATCATTGCATTCCATCATACAAGCTTTGATTTCTTTTGTTTTCATTTTTATGGTTTTTGAAGAGTTTGGCTTAATGTCTTTTTCTTATTCATGTATTTTTTACTTTTACTTTTTTTTTAGAATAATTTTTAATAGAAAATAAACTGAATTTCGACTATCCTCTGTTTATAAAACTAAAAATAAAAAAATTATTGAAACCCGCTTTGTTAATCAAAGATTATGAACTCATCTCATACCGGCCGTGTACTTAATTTTCTTTCGGAAGAAGATTCAAATTTCCAAGTCAACTTGCCAAGTGGAAATCTGATATATAGTACAGATCAGTAGAAGTCTATTAAAAAACAATGAACCCTACGAAGTAGAAATTTAGATATCAGGACGAAATTGTTTACCCTATAGCCTATTCTAAAAGACAAAGCCAAATCATGTGTATGTGTCGAGGGGGTCTTTGTTCAAGATATGAGGCTGCCATAGGAGTTGGTTTACAGACTATTGAGGCTTCATTACACACACTGTGCGAGTCAAGTCTACGTACGTATCACTTCACAGATGCGTATCTGCTTCTCCTTGCCTATGTCTACAATGTACAAATTGGCAAAGTGATTATCAATTTACAATTTACAAATGGCCCATCTCTGCCATCATGCAAGGTGATGATCAAAATTCACAATTCTGCTAGCTTTTGTAGCAAAAGCCCAACAAGTGCATCCCATCATTGCCACAAAAATTTGCTATATATTGTTCCAAAACTTATAAGTCATCTTGCTAAGTCTGCCTTGCACGCCAGATTAATTAATACGCATACGCTGGTCCTCCATCGTTGTTGGATAATTTGATTGCTTCTGACCTAGAAGCTCAGTGAGTTCGTATTTTCCTTGGTGGTGTGGGTGTTTTTTTCCGGGAGGTTTTCGACTAGGTATAGTTGTAATGAACTGCTAATTTAAACTAAGACTGTGCTTGCTTAGGATGGAGATAAGCCGCGCTCGATCGTCAACGGGAGGAGTCCCCTCATAGTATGAAAAATGATCCTTATGGTACCAGAATAGCCAGCTAGCTCTCGAGTCCACATGCAGAGTTTCCCCTTTTCGGGTGGAGTCGAATCTGTAAACCTTAATCAGCTTAACAAGACTTAATTGCAAAACACAAACACAATACATAAGCATCAATACGAACTGAAATCAAAACAGATGAACTTACCTTCATTCTGTTGAATGTCCATGGCTTCTAGTTCTGCAGATAGTGCGTCGATGCTGTAGCTCTTCTTGGTCTTAGTCTTCTCCTCTCTACAAGCTTTTGACACCATAAATAGGATTGGTACTGAATGTCAGAGATCGATGTAGAGAGCAGGGACTAAAACATCGTATATATAGAGTCCCTTGAATCAGCAAGCAATCCCCCATAAGGATGCAACTTGCTGTCCAAGTTATTCTCTTAAACAGAAACCTTATGCAACACTAACACTGATTACCAATGCAGTGTTTGACATGGACTCTTCTATCAATAAGAATTTGATATACTTAACCCTTATAACAACAAGAATGAGCAGATCATTACATCTTCTATTAATGAATCCTATTTCAGTTTGTATTCGACTAAAGGCTTAATGACGAGTTCAATACAGATGCTAACAATCTCCCACTTTGAACCATCATTCTTAAGGCATTATACAAACTGTAACATTTTCCAAAAATAGCTAAAGTGCGCATAAGATGTAACTCACTCAAAATCCATTCAGTTCAGTCAAAATATGCACACAGAAACATAACCTGGAAATAATCATGTTCATATGAACAAGTCTGTTCCAGACTACTACAACTATCTGCATATTCCACATGAACTCAAACTTAATGTATTGCAGTTAAATGATAATGTATATCACAGGTAATTGAATCATTTAACATATAGTCCAACCTAATATTTTGAACATCAAAATCACAATGCAAGCTGATATAACACAAGTGGATACAAAACTTGCTTCTTAACCTGAATATATGCATATATATATATATATACATCCACTTGATAACATGAACTGAGAACCAAAATCAGTAGATAACACATTGTTCAAGAATTAAATACTGCACGAAACATCTGAAAAATTCCTCACTTTATTAACCAAAACTTGAAATACAAAAATCTGTAAAACAGAAACTATAAACTGTAATCAAAACAACAGAAAATTCTTTTCTAACTTAAAATGCTCCCACTGAACTTAAACATCCTTAAAACTTGACAACACTCCCATATTCTTACAATGCTCCTTGAAAACTGTCACAGGCAAAGCTTTGGTAAAAGGATCTGCCAACTGATCTTGAGTCTTGATTCTGCATACATCAATTTCACCATGCTTTACCCTCTTCCTTACACTATAATACTTGAGGTCTATATGCTTGGAATTATTAGACCTTTTACTATTTCTGCTAAAGAAAACAGCAGCTTCATTATCACAAAATACCTTCAACTTATTCTCAATCAGATCACTGAGTATCCTTGTATCCAAAATAAAATTCCGGATCCATAACCCTTCACAAACTCCTTCATACAATGCTATAACTTCTGCTTGCATGGTTGAAGTAGCTACCAATGATTGTTTCATTGTTTTCCATGCTACTGCACCACCTGCAAGCATGTAGACATAGCCACAAGTTGATTTACAGGATGTAGGATAATTTCCTGCAAAGTCTGAATCTGTAAAACCAACAAGTTCAAGTTCTTTCACACGTTTATACACAAGCATATATGCCTTAGTTTTCTGAAGATATCTTAAGACCTTTTTACCTGCTGTCCAGTGATCAAAACCAGGATTAGACTGAAATCTGGACAACATTCCAACAGCAAAAGATAAATCCGGCCTAGTACAAACTTGTGCATACATAAGACTACCTACAAGCCTAGCATATGGTACTGACTCCATTTTCCTTTTCTCAACATCAGTTTTAGGACACTGAGTTTTATTTAGTTTATCTCCCTTAGATATTGGTGCTTCTCCATTACTGCAGGTTTCCATTCCAAATCTTCTCAGAATCTTTGAAATATAATTGTACTGAGATAATCCCAATAATCCCTGCTTCCTATCTCTCTTAATCTCAATGCCTAAAACATAACAAGCTTCTCCCAGATCCTTCATGTCAAAATTCTTTGACAAAAATTCTTTAGTTTCTCTCAGCAATTTTACATTGCTGCTGGCCAGAAGAATGTCATCAACATAGAGAATAAGAAAAATAAAATTGTTACCAATCACTTTAAGATAAACACATTCATCAACTATATTTTCAGAAAATCCAAAAGATGAAATCACAGAGTCAAATTTCCTATACCACTGCCTACTAGCTTGTTTAAGTCCATAAATAGACTTTTTTAGTCTACAGACCAAGTGTTCCTTCCCTTTCTCTATAAAACCCTCAGGCTGTGCCATATAAATGGTTTCCTCTAGCTCCCCATTTAGAAAAGCTGTCTTTACATCCATCTGATGTAACTCCATATCAAAATGAGCTACAAGAGCCATAATTATCCTGAATGAGTCTTTTGTAGAAACTGGAGAGAAGGTTTCTGTAAAGTCTATTCCTTCTTTCTGTGTGAAACCTTTAGCTACTAGCCTAGCTTTATGTCTTTCTATATTTCCCTTAGCATCTCTTTTTGTTTTAAACACCCATTTACTACCAATAGGCTTCTGTGTTTGTGAAGGTTTAATTAATTCCCATACTTGGTTTTTGTACATGGAATCAATTTCTGCATTCATAGCTTCCTGCCAATTTTCAGACTCTTGACTCTCTATGGCTTGTTTAAAAGATGTTGGATCATTGTCATCAGTCAATGCACTTTCCATTTCACTCAGAAAAACTTCATAGATATCATTTTTATCTCCAAATCTTGGCTTCTTAGCTCTGTGAGATCTTCTAGGTTCCACAAAATGGTCTTGAAGCAAGGTTTGAGTAGGCTGAGAGTCTGGATTAGGTTCTGATATTACAGCAGATGATGGTTCAGCTGTTGAATCATGTCCTAGGTTCAGATTGTTACCTAAGTTTTCTGTAATGGAAGGATTTTGTTTTTCTAAGCTTAAGTCGACACTTTCTTGGACTGAGTTTTTATCAGAGACAAAAACTTTGTTTTTAGAAGTATTTTGAGTGTCAAGTGCTACTGTTATATCAAACTCATTATCTTCAACTTCTTCAAAATCCGAGGTAAGATCCTCAAAGTTTGTATTGAAGATACTTTCATTAATGAATTTAACTTGGTGAGTTTCAAAAACTCTAGGTACATGATGAGCTGAATATAACTTGAACCCTTTAGATTTTTCACAATATCCTACAAAGTTACAACTTACTGACTTTGGATCAAGCTTGCTTAATCTGGGATTATATATCCTAGCCTCAGCTTGACAACCCCAAACATGACAATGATGTAAACTTGGTTTCCTACCAGTCCATAATTCAAAAGCAGTTTTATTCTTTTCTATGGACTTGCTTGGGGACCTATTGCAAATATAATTTGCTGTTCTTAATGCTTCTCCCCATAGAATTTTTGGTAAACCAGAAGTGCACATCATGCTTCTAACCATGCTTATTAATGTTCTATTCTTTCTTTCTGCTACCCCATTCTGCTGAGGGTTATGAGGTGTAGAGTATTGAGCCTTAATGCCAAGTTCCTGCAAATATAATGCAAAAGGACCTTTATGCTGACCTTGCTCTGTGTATCTACCAAAATATTCTCCCCCCCTATCAGACCTCACAACCTTAATCTTTGTTTCTAGCTGATGTTCAACCTCAGCCTTAAAGATTTTGAAAGCTTCAAGTGATTGTGATTTTTCTGACAGTAAGTAAATGTAGCAGTATCTAGAAAAGTCATCAATGAATGTTATAAAATAGACATTTCCACAAATTGTTTGATGTCTAAAAGGTCCACAAATGTCAGTATGTATTAACTCAAGTAATTTTGTAGATCTGTAAGCACCTTTTCTTCTTAAGTTTGTTATTTTTCCTTTACAACACTCGATACAATCTCCTAAATCACTAAAGTCTAGTTCTAGTAAAGTTTTGTCTTTGATAAGCTTCTGCAATCTTTCTTTAGATATGTGCCCTAGTCTTCTATGCCATAAGTTGGTTGATTTCTCATTGTGCAAGCTTCTCTTAACACCAACAATGGCATTATTACTTGCTGCATAATCTTCTGGTTTATTTTCAATATGTAAGCATTCTTGCTGACTTAGAGAACAATTTAGTTTCAAATAATCATTCTCAATAATACCAGTAGCAAAAGTAGAACAATTCTGAATCAAGAAGGTTGAAAAATCCTTGAAAATTTTTATTCCACTAGAATCAATGAGAAAACTACAACCAAGTTTAACTAAAAGACTAACCGAAAGCAAATTCCTCTTAATTGAGGGCACATAAAAAACTTTATCTAAAACCAAAACATTGCCGAAACCTAAGTCCAATCTAAGAGTGCCTACAGCCTTCACAGCTACACGCATTCCATTGCCAACACAGACGTTGACCTCATCATTTCTTGGCTTTCTCTTCCTTATGAAGCCCTGCAAAGAGTTTGTAATGTGTAAGGGACTTCCTGAATCTAACCAATAAGAATGAGGTGCTATGTTAACAAAATTAACTTCTAAAGAAAAAGTTTCTAAAAGATTAAGAGGATTAATCATACCCTTCTTCTCTAGCCATGCTTTGAATCCGGGACAGTCCTTCTTCATGTGTCCTACTTTCTTGCAAAAGTAGCACTTGAACTTAAATGGCTTGTCCACTTTGACTCCCTTATTGCTGTTTGAAGGTTTAGCTATAGTTTTATTAACCTTAAGCTTATTAAACTTCTTCCACTTAGGTTTCTGAACTAGGTTTATAGAGGTTGTAGGCTGCTTCTCCTTCTTCATCCTAGATTCTTCATCTACACAGATAGAAATTAGGTCATCTAGAGTCCAATTCTCCTTCTGTGCATTGTAGCTCGTCCTGAGAACACTAAAACTGGATGGCAGTGAGTCCAAGGCATGGTGTACTAACTGATCATCCTTCACTCCAAGCTCCAGCTCCTTGAGACGAGAGTTTAGTTCAATCAGCTTCATGATATGGTTTCTAACTCCTCCAATTCCATTGTACTTCAGTTCATTGTACTCCTTTCCAATCCTTGCTGCTTCTGCCTTGTTGCTTTCCTTGAACTTTGCCTCAATGTTCACCATGAAGTCTCTAGCTAGTACAGGTTCCTCAATGCTTCCTCTAACTATAGATGTTAAGGAATTCCTCATAAGAGTCTTGGCCCTTTGGTTTGACCTATACCAGTCATCATGATACCTCCTATCCTCTAGGGTGCTGTTTGCAACTAGTGCAAAAGGCATGGTATATGTGAAACACATATCCATATTGTCGTGAGTCATCATGTAAAGATCTAAGCTGGATTTCCAGGCCTTAAAGTTTGATCCAGTGAGCATACGAATGTTGTTGACGTTCAATAAGGCAACTTCTAATGAGCAGAAGAAAAGAAAAAAGTTTAGTTTTGACTCAAAACAGTTTCTAACTTTTCAAGTTGAGGAAAAACAAAATTCTGCATACAAGTGTCACATTCCAAATCAGTTCAAGTAACACAACCAATGCAGAAAATACTTAACATCCCAATTTATCTGTAGTTAATATCAAGCATCACTTTTATAGCAGAAAACATGATATTTGCTTAAGTTTCTTAATCATCAGACCATACAGAATAAATTCAATTTGTTCTTAAGGCAGTCAACATCTTTAGACAGAAGAAAAGCTTTAAGAACCTGTATATGAATTCAGAATATATGTGTGATGCTGTTTCTGATTTTAAAACAAGAAAAGACACACTTCTTTGGAAGTTATGATAGTTTTAAAATTTTACAATCAGAAAGCACAAGTTTTGATCTTTTGCTAAGAATTTCTTCCTTCTGCAGAAATTGCTTTATGCAACATTCTGCCATTTTACAAGAATGCAGATCAAAATAGATGAAGTTTTAGGTTGTTTTGTCTATTTATTTTCTTAATGCTTGTTTCGGGAGGTTCTCTAACATACAGAAACAATCAAAAAACAACAACCACATAAAATTTCACTCATATCAGAACATGCTTCATATAATCCCACATAGAACATGCTCAGGCAATTGAAATTTCATCCGGTCCTTCATCTACCTAACTTATTTGCATGCCGGGAATGCTTCTAGGGTTCTTGCAATTACATAATCATAGACATGCTTTGAAAACAGAAAAAATTCCAGAATTTCTTACTTCTGTTCTTAAGGTCATGATTCTTAATCTTGCGGAAATTAAAACTTAATTGACTTACTTACAGTTTCCTTGCTTAATCCACACCAAATAGGGACTCGAATCCCTTAAGAGATCGCGAAATCTCTGCACCTTCAACCCAGCTGAAGAACCCTGATCCCTTTGCAAAATATGACCGTTGAACATAACGGTCGATTTTTGGGATTTAAATACAAGTCGGGTTCTGGGTTGGTGCTTGCGGATTTTGGGCTCGGTTTGACCCGATTCGGCCCAATGACACTGTTAAGTTTACAGAAGCAGAAAATTTTCTTCTGTTCTTGAGAGAAAACGCAGGATTTTCAGTTCATGCATTATGTTTTCTTAAGACGATTCATGTTGCAATTTGTTAGGCTCTGATACCAAACTGTAAACCTTAATCAGCTTAACAAGACTTAATTGCAAAACACAAACACAATACATAAGCATCAATACGAACTGAAATCAAAACAGATGAACTTACCTTCATTCTGTTGAATGTCCATGGCTTCTAGTTCTGCAGATAGTGCGTCGATGCTGTAGCTCTTCTTGGTCTTAGTCTTCTCCTCTCTACAAGCTTTTGACACCATAAATAGGATTGATACTGAATGTCAGAGATCGATGTAGAGAGCAGGGACTAAAACATCGTATATATAGAGTCCCTTGAATCAGCAAGCAATCCCCCATAAGGATGCAACTTGCTGTCCAAGTTATTCTCTTAAACAGAAACCTTATGCAACACTAACACTGATTACCAATGCAGTGTTTGACATGGACTCTTCTATCAATAAGAATTTGATATACTTAACCCTTATAACAACAAGAATGAGCAGATCATTACATCTTCTATTAATGAATCCTATTTCAGTTTGTATTCGACTAAAGGCTTAATGACGAGTTCAATACAGATGCTAACAGAATCAACCCTAGCTAGCTAGCTAGTAGCTTAATTCTATAAGTTCTATGCTGCGAGACAAAACCCTCTGTAAAGTGTAATATATGAACGCTAGAACATCAATATAACTATGTACGTAATTCAGGCTGTTCTCAATCAGATTATTCCTTGATCTTTATGGCGCATGCTTTATGTGGAGTATTGATCGAAGCATGTGTACGTACATAAGTGTTGTCTGCATTATCATATCAATTGGTATCTATTCCCTAAATTGTTGATACTTAATATGTGTGTGCATGTGTGTTATAATCCTTTCCCTGAAAAGGGGAGGTCTGTAGAATTTTGAGCTTATATAGTTTTAATTTAATTTTCTGGTTCAAAATGGCAGTGATCCTCAGCTGGCCGGATCAAGGTTTTGAAGTGCTTTCCAGTACCTTTTCTTTTTAGAAAAAGGCACCAATGCAAAGATGTGACTAATGCTATATATGCACATCAGGTTTATGAATCTTCCCTCAATTGCGTCCAGATGAGAGGGAAAAGGGTTTCATCTCCAGTTTTAGCTAGTCTGTGAAGTTCTCTTGACTGGAACCACCTTTCGCGCAAATTAACAAAACAAGCGATTCTACATTCTATCAATCGATCTGTGTTTAAAAAGTCTACTTCCAGTTTTGCTTGAAGCCTAGCTAGTTGCAACAAGTATGAAATATTGAAATGAAAGCATGCATGGAGATCTTCTATAAGCTTAAATTAGCTAGCATGCATGCATGATCCAACACTTACGTGAATGGGGCTCTCAAAATACATTCCATGTGATCCCTCTGGTGTTAGCAAGAGTGAAAAGAGGTTGATTTTAGCTTTGGGTGGCTTCAAACTAAAGATCTCAACTAGATTAATTCTCACAATATCATGCATAAAGAAATACCTGGTACGTAGATCGATCTATTGAAAGATATTTAAGGGGTTTTTAATCAAAATCCCAGATCGTTTTGTAACTAGTTATAATATCGATGGTTAAAGTTGTACTTCCAAAACTTTAAAGTTGTGCATGGTTAAATATTACCTTCCTTCTTTTAGTTCTTATAAACAGCTGCTTCTAACACATCAAGAACACACTCGACAGTGCAAAACCACTCGATCAGTGACATACTCCCCATCTTCCACCATATATATATGAAGGATGAACAAGTCACCGCCAGTACGCCACCTCTATAAGAAGACGTATATAACAATACCAGACTCTCCATACCCTACTGTACGTATACGCATGCAGATCGAGAGGATGGAAAGACCACGTACGACTCATGAAGCAATTCAAAAATTGCAATGAAACCAAGAGCCAAGGCTAATAGTTAAAAGCCTCTTCAACCGAAAACAGGAGATCTAAACAAAGGGAGCCTAAGAAGATATAAATGAGCCTAGAAAGAAGATACGTACAAAGAGGAGAGGATGAAGAAACTACGACTACAAGCTAGGGTTTGCAGCATGTCATGATCACAAGTGCGACCAAATCCTAGCACGCAGAGCATGATTATATATACATCAGATCTTTAAATTAATTAGTACAATTGGTTTCATGACTTGTATTAATTTGCTTGATACAGATTTGGATGACTAAATGATTTTCAACTTGATTGATGCTTTGTAAAGGTGATTTTCAATGAAAAAAATATTTGGTTTCTATCAAGTCACTATCGACGGGACTAAAGGGATATTGGAAGTTGGCAACTAGCCAATTATCCGAATAAATCAGAACCTAAAAGGGGTAGTGAAGAAGTCACTTTTGATATGCATTATAGAGAAGTACCCTAAACTTAGTGAGAGAAATAATTAATAGCATGAGAACAACTTAATGGAAAAAGAGAGATGTTTTAATGGGGGTGTGATAGATTACCCAAGCCATAGTGTCATTGTTCGAAAGGGTACTTTTCTAAGGTCTTACAGATCAACGATAGGCGAACGAGGCGTGGAAGTTTTACTCATCAGAAAAGCTGAAGAATAAGGAGTTGAGCTTCACATGTCCACTGAAATTCTCTACCACATTCTGCACTATGGAAATGAACAAATTGCAAGCAATTGAAAGCATTCATGAAGCTTCTTCCTCGCTTTGCAGATAAAGAACCTAGCTAGGATAGGTGCAGCTTTCAGATGACTAAGACAAGGCTCTATCAGGAATGTGAGGGAGGGTCGAAAGCTGCAGAACTACACTCAAGAATCAAAGGTGGTGGACTGGTGGAGAGAAACTACTGTGTTGAAATGAATGGGGGACTCAATATGAACCTCTGATTGACAACAGAGGGGACCATGGCACAAAGTCGTATCAAGGCCAACCTTCTCCACATTTGACTCTATTCTCTATATATGAGAAGTGGGGAGAAGAGAAGTTCATCTATTATCCCAATCCCAATCTGATGGTGGTGCTGTTGCTTTATTCACATGACATTAACCCAATTCATCTCCTTGTAAATGTCCCAAATATGTCCCTTTCCATGGACCATGAGGTGTTCCATATACATCGATCAGTTTAAGGAACAACAACAGTGCAATTTATGCTACATTTTGCTGTTAAAGATAGAGTTGCGCGCATAACATTTGGTTCCTTTATTTGGCATTGTAGGTGCTTTGCGCAGCGGTTGACTATATCATGTCAATATTGCTTGAGGCTATATTGAGGAATCTGATCATGATTTGAGCCTCATGCATGCTTCTTAGAAAGAAAATATATGCGATATATGAGAGTGCTTTCATGGGGTAGTAAACACATAAGTTTTCTGAACTTGGTTCCGGCCAGTATCTGATAGCTTAACCTGCACGCTAAGTTTGTCAAATATTGTCAACTCGGCAATATCATAGAGGGACTAATTATATATGATAGTACCATACACCTATGCGCAGGAGCCAAATGGGATGTTAGATGTGATGGGGTAAGGGCACACCAAGCTTGGGTTCAACACGTCAACACATGCACTATATATATGACTCTAGTAGCTACCTAGTTAGATATACAGAGAGTCATGGAGCCTATAATATGGCATCATCAATCACAAGTCTGTCTATCCATTGCAGATTAATTTTGGATGAAAAATTCTAATGTTTACACACATTGAGAAACTAGGGTTCGTATTCTGTGCTGTAAATATGATAGATAGATGTGATTGTGGTAGGAGAAAACCAACCTTCGATAGATACCAAACTACTGTAGTAGTTATTACACCAATTCATGGAGCTTATTAGGCAAATAATAGTTAGTATATATGCAAATTTATTAGATTTAGTCACCTTTCTGGTTATTCGTGGTAGGTATTGAGCAAGGTCTGGGACTTGGTCTTCAATGTAGGCAAACAATTATGGAGGGGAGATATATATTCTTCAAAGTAGCTAGGCATACCTGTACTATTGTCTTCTTGTCTTTGTACGTGAAACTATTCTCCTTGTAATTAAGACACTGATTCTTTTATTAAAAAAAAAAAAAAAAAAAAAAAATCACTGATATGGAGTAGTGGAATACACTTTGAAGCTTATCTATCCCTGGACATGCATGCTTCAGGATGCTGTTGCTATACCGAGTAACAGTAGACAAGTTTCTTGTTTGGCCTCATTGAGAAAAACCCCAGCTGCTTGTTGTGAACTTGTGATTAACTCACTCACATGCATGCTTCCTTCATTTTTTTATACAAGAGTTCACGAGTTTAATTATTGATTGATTCAAGAATTATGTTAAGCTTGGTTTAGCGGGAGATTTTGTTTTACACCCATTTTTTAAGAATTATTTTATATAACACTAAATATTCTAATATAATAAGCGTTTTATATATTACTGGAATAAACTTTTGGTTTAGTTTTAAAGGTATGTTACGTACTCAAACCTTACTTAATAGATACATTAAAAATATATAGATATATAAGAAGTGATATCTCGATCATAATAATATAAGAAGAGAAAAATTAATAAAAAAATAATATCACCATGTATCTTACAATTAGATATCATTTGAGCATGTAGAAAGACGGTAAATATGAGTTTAGAAGTGCAAATGCAATCTAATCCATAGAACTATTATTCATGCTTGTCTTCTTCCCTTTGTTTGAAGCAAGAAGAAAATTCTTTCTCTGGATTCATATCAAAGTGTCATTTCATCTCTTTTAAACAAAATCTGAAATTCAATTTGAAAATACGTACACCAACACATTATGGAATAAAAATCTATTACAAATGGAATACTTGTATAAAGAGTATATATACACTCATAATATGAAATTAAGAATATAATTGATTAAAAATAAGAAAAAATAGTAAATAAGCGCTCTCTTCTGTGCACCGCTCAACTCCACCATCCGATGTTCCTTGCGTCGATTCCGGCCTTTTGCCACCAATATTTCTGGATTTGCAGCCTTTCTCTTCTCATCTTGATGCCATGTCGCTTGAGGATGTTACTGCAAGTTTTGCAACCTCTCTGGCTTTGGCCAGTGATGGCGTCCTTGACATCTCCCACCGTTTCAAGCCACCAAAACGTGGTACTTCAAAGGGTGGTCAGCCACAATCCTTCCTCCTGGCGAAGCCTCTCACTCCGCGACGCTGCTCTGTCTCTGATCTGCAGCATACATTCACCAGAGCTTGGCTTTTGCACGGCAAATTTCAAATACAGGAGCGACCTAATCGTTTGTTTGTAATCGGTTTCGATCTCAATCGAGATCGCAATCGTGTTGTATGCGGTGGACCCTGGTATCATGATCGAGCTCCTGTAATTATTCAGGAGTATGATGGCCTGACTCCGCTTCAAAATATCCCGATGAAATCTTTGTTTTTTTGGGTTCGGATCACCAATATCCCTCCGGCAAAAGAACACCCTGATATCATTGAGGATGTAGCAGTAGTTGTTGGTTCCTTTATCAAGCACGATGACCGGGACTGCCCCTGCCTTGCAGAAAGAAAATCTGATAAACACTTCGGGTGTTTCGCCATTTGTGGGTAATTCCTTTTCGACCGGTACTTTTTGTTTCAAAGGTGGTAATTCCTCCTCTATGCTGTCTACTTCCAAATAGGTGTTTCATACTGTTACACCAAAATTGCGTAAGCCTGCAGTTATTAGAAATGAGATATTAACTGGGTCTGATGATGCTAGAGCTTTAGTCCCTATTGATGTCAATGTCATGATGCCTGTGAATGCTAACTCACAGTCTATGCCTCTTTTGAACTTAATTGAACCAGCTGTTACTGATTCTGATAATTCTGAAAGCAGTGTTGGTATTAAGAAAACGTTGGTTTTCAATTCTGAAGCTGGTACTGCAGACACTAGTGAAAATGATACAATATATTATGTCGACTGCCATTGTGACCATTGCAACTTCTGCCAATCTTACTCCCATAGATTATGACACTATATGTGGAAAACCAGAGAATCGGTTAGATGCTTCCCCGAGGAAAACTCACACAACAAAGCAGAAGTTCAACTCCTCACCAACCAAACCAATCACGTACTTTGGCTATAGTACTGATAAACAACAAGTACATAAGCGAAGCAAGGATCTTGCTCCAAAGCATCAGCCCAAGCTCTTGGTCTTGTTCAAACACATACTGGTTTGAAATTGAAAAACAAAACAGAATCTGATACCGTGGAGAAAAAGAAGTTAGGCAGACCACTTGGAGCGAAGAACAAAAATCCTACCAAAAAGAAATGTGCTACTACTGCTGCTGCCAATGTGTCTGGTGCTGAGGTGTTGTCTTACCTCTTTTCTGGTCATCCCCCAAACCCTACTAGTAAGGGCAAGGAGCAAATTTTATTTTATTTATTTTTGCCTATTACTATGTTCTGTCATGTATTGGTAATAGACTTGCTTTAATAAATTAGCATGGCCGGGTACCATCTAATGATTAGACCTATTTATATATATCGTTGTGGTTTATCCCACAGAGATTTTATCTACCCCCAGTCGGTAGAGGGAGGATATGTAACGGTCTTTTCTGGCTTGAGAATTAATACAATCAACTTGATTTCTTCAACAAAAAAAAATGTAATTGATTATGATAAATTTAAATCGAGCTAAATTTTAGTTTAGTATTTAAAATTGAAATTCATGCTAAGATTAAGAAAATATCAAATCTAGCTTTTTACAATCTAAAGGGCAAAAAGGTGAAGCCAGACAAAAATAAAAGATGATGATTATGAAATATGCTGACAATTGGGTGTATATTTAAGAAAAATGAGGGTGTGAGTTTATATTAAAATGGGGTTACTTATTTAGGTTATTTTCTATTTTTCTCTGGTTTATATAAATTCTCAAGAGCTGTACGTTCGATATGATAAAAGCCACAAGAATAGTTGTCATTTTAAGAAAACAGGACGCTGATACTTCTTCCCTTATAATTAGATCACTCTTAATTATTCTTTAGCCATACAAGTCTTTTATTTTTATTTTTTTCCCAGGAGGAAAGAAAAACATCCACCAACTTCGATCCTATGAGCTAGCTGGTATTGGAAATAGAATTGAAGTACTTCAATGAAGAAACCTTGGAAAACAAGTTACAGTATTAGCAGAGTGACATCTCTGTGATTTCATCAACTCTTTAATACCAAGTGATCTAGTAGTAAATTAATCATCTTGAGAACTGAGAAGTTTCAAAAGAGCAGTGACAAAAGATAATTTTTTGATAAATGGGGAAGAAATGAGATATAGGCATGCAAACTGTTCACCTCAGGACCCAAAAGGAAGAACTTATATTTAAAAATAAAAATAACAAGAACAAAGAGGAAAAACATTAATATCTGAAGTCAATGATTAATGAATGAGAAGCAATTGACTCAAACTTAATGAAATCATGAACTGTACATCATCCATATGCAATGTTATCCATAGTTGTGTCAACACCCTCTGAGGAGCACTATTCAGCAGAATCCATATATATATATATATATTTAATTACTACATTCATTTACATACATATCTCTGTCATGGGTTTGGTACAAGGCTAGCCTTGGAGGAGCTACTTAACATGTCACTTGGGCTCAGAGTTCACCCAAACACTTCAAACCACCACCACCATGGGTTCAGTTCATATTGATCAGACCACCTTCACTGCTGTGGAGCTCCAGCAGCTTCATCATCAGGACCTAACCACTCAAAGAGTTGAGAGGGCTCAGTGGGTGCTCAAATCTCCTGAGCCACCAAGTCCATGGCAGCAAGTTCTTCATTTAATCAAAGCCAATGTCATTCCTCAAGGAAAGAAATACTCAGCTTTCTCATTCTTCAAAGGTCTATTCCCAATTCTTAGCTGGGGAAAGAATTACAAGGCTTCAAAGTTTAAAAATGACTTGATGGCTGGTTTAACACTTGCTAGCCTTAGTATTCCTCAGGTAGTGAACTCTCAGCATAATTTTATTCTACTCAGCAAAGCTTTATGATATTTCCTTTCAATAATATTTTTCTTTTTGACAGAGTATTGGCTATGCTAATCTAGCAAAACTGGATCCTCAGTATGGCTTATGTAAGTTTTTTGAATCTGCAAACCGTATGTTCATTAGTTCTCTTATATTAATCCTTCTTTTTTGTTCTTCTTTTTTCATTTGGGGTATCATTGATTCAGATACAAGCATTGTTCCACCTTTGGTTTATTCTCTAATGGGGAGTTCAAGAGAGCTAGCTATTGGACCAGTAGCAGTGGTTTCTTTGCTGCTGTCTTCCTTGCTTCAAAAAATTGAAGATCCTACTGTGAATCCTGTTGCTTACAGGAATCTTGTGTTCACTGTGACCTTCTTTGCTGGAATTTTCCAAGCTGCATTTGGAATTTTCAGGTATGTTTTGATTTGCTTAATTAATCAGAACTTGTTTTGATTCACTGACCCTTTCTTAAAACACAAACACAGACTCTAAGTTGCACTTAATTACAGGTTGGGATTTCTTATTGATTTTCTGTCACATGCTGCCATTGTTGGGTTCATGGGTGGTGCAGCCATTGTCATTGGTCTTCAACAACTGAAAGGTCTCCTTGGGATCAGTAAATTCACCACCAACACAGATGTGGTCTCAGTCTTAGAGTCTGTTTTCAAGTCAATTATTCATGAACCGGTAAGTTGAATAAAATTTATAGCAAAACAGAATGGTAAAAAGAACATGGTAATTGATATTCATAACATGAATTCTTCCATGGCAGTGGTACCCTTTGAATATTGTCCTCGGCTGCGCATTTCTGATTTTCCTCCTAACTGCCAGATTTATTGTAAGTAACAAACTTCTAAGTTTACCATTACAAATTAACATTTCTTCAATGATTTCTGTCTCATTTTGAGCCTTCAAAGGTTAATTTTTCTCATGAACTTGCAGGGCAAAAGGAACAAAAAACTCTTCTGGTTGCCAGCTATTGCACCCCTTATATCAGTTGTATTATCAACTCTGATAGTATATTTCACAAAAGCTGATAGGCATGGAGTGAAGATAGTCAAACACATTAAACAGGGTATAAATCCAATTTCAGCTCACCAGCTACAATTCACAGGTCCACATGTTGGACAAGCAGCCAAAGCAGGACTGATATCTGCAATTATTGCTCTTGCTGTGAGTTTGGCATTCCTTTTTCTCTGATATTTTTTTTCTTATTGATTTTTTTATGTTTTTAATGGAAATTAAGTTTAGTTTGAATTAATTAATTAGGAGGCCATTGCTGTTGGTAGATCATTTGCTTCCATCAAGGGGTACCACCTTGATGGGAACAAGGATATGTTAGCCATGGGCTGCATGAACATTGCTGGATCTTTAACTTCATGCTATGTTGCTACTGGTAAGTCAGTTTGGTATTCCTCATATCAAATTCTATAGATGTTCTCTTGTATACGCCAAAAGAGTCTGATGCTATGTTGCCAAAATGCTTCGACCACATATTCAGTATGTTTTACATAGAAAGTACATACCATGTAGACATATTACTTTTTCACAATGTTAACACGTACCATTCAGTAAATGAATTCTGGTTTGCATGTCTAGACCAGATTGATAGTTTTGCAGGAGAGCTATATATACTCTTCGTTTTCGTTCTGATTGTACTGATTAGTAACATGTGATGATCATGGGTTTTGATTTCTGCAGGTTCATTTTCAAGAACTGCTGTGAATTTTAGTGCAGGGTGTGAAACTGTGGTATCAAACATAGTGATGGCACTCACCGTTATTGTGTCCCTGGAATTACTTACTAGGCTCTTGTACTTTACTCCGACTGCCATCCTTGCTTCAATCATCCTATCAGCTCTACCTGGACTGATTGATATTAATGAAGCTTACCACATTTGGAAGGTCGACAAATTAGACTTTCTTGCTTGCATTGGTGCTTTCTTAGGGGTATTGTTCGCATCAGTAGAGATTGGTCTTCTTGTTGCGGTAATCTTCTATCCTTTTTCATTTGCGTGTATATTCGAGCTATCATATTCACTAGTTGTTCTAAGAATTTAACATTATTATACCATATCTAAACTATCAATTTAACCCAGTAAAATCTTATCGGAGTATATCGTCTAGAATTAGAGGTTCATAACATAAAGTACCAGATATATAGTAAGAGAATATATCAAGTTTGTTACCAGCTTTGAGGGGAAGGTAGCTTGGAAACAAATTTATCAAAATTTCAATGGTAAATGTGGATCACTTTCTGATACGTAAAGCTCAACCGTGAAAACTCAGCAGTGATGTATTTGACAAGAGATTAGAGTGGTCGTTGTTTGCCCCACCAGAGGACCAATATAGGTGGAAGACTCAGGTCAATCTCAGAGTTATTCACTTTTGCAGATTTTATAGGCTAAAGCATATTGTGACCTATTGAGTGGACAACATGCTAGACATGTAGCATATATGGATCATACTTCAAACTTTGCGACTGGAATAATCAATCACATCCTATCAATTGAAAATCAACACTTCTTTCTTCAGTGTCTGGATTTTCCTTTTCCCAGTTGACATTGCTGCATTTGAGTGTTGTACATATTGCATATAATCTTGACACTTTATGCATGTGACTGTTTTGAGATGTAAGAACCTGCAGCTGATATAGACATATATAGAAACACAGATATAGGTCTATTGAAAGATTTGAATCCCAAACCTCCCATATCAGATGCATTGTAGCAGCATACAGATCATGTTTCCCACTTTACTTGGCCATCAGTACTTCAGTAGCACTGAAATAGTGCTTGATGCTTGATGCTTCTTTCAGTATTATACTCAACCCACTAGATAATGGAGCTTTTTCAAGCATGGGCTGATTCTAATGTAGCCTATCAGATATATCAGGAGTTTCTTTTTCTCTTTGACAATGATATTAGAACTCCCAAACAAATCATTTTAACTCTATTTAATTAGCATTTGAAATGATAAAATATGAATTTTGAAATTCACAATTGATTATATTTCTTCCTAGATCATATCTTTGGTTGCAAGCTATTTATTATTATTATGATTTTTTTTTAATTAATGGTTTGCAGGTAAGCATCTCTTTAGCAAAGATATTGTTAAATGCTCTTAGGTCTGGCGTAGAAGTATTAGGGAGACTTCCAAGATCAAACATCTTTTGTAACATGAGTCAGTATCCCATGGCCATCAAAACTCCAAGCGTCTTGATAATTGGCATCAACTCTTCTCTGCTTTGTTTTGCAAATGCTAACTCTGTGAGAGAAAGGTATATATGAACAGCCTAAATTGGTTGTCAAGGTTGAAATAACCAGATAACTAATAATAATGCACTGAGATTGTATATGCTTTGTTTTAGGGTAATGAAGTGGGTTACAAAAGAAGAGGATGACACTGATGAGAAAGAAAAGGGAACAAATGTTCAACATGTAATCCTTGACATGTCCAGTAAGTTCATCATCAGTTCATTAATATTTTTGATTAATATTGCTTCCAGGGTCCATTTTTCTTGAGTTTAACTCCGCGACTAGGCGTGTGTGACTTAAAAAAAAACACCAAAATAATCTACAGTGCACATATCATGCATCCTGAATACTTTCTGTGCTGGTAATTAAAGGCACATCTTAGATCACAAGTTTGATCAAATTGCAGAAATATAGTAATGTCAACTTTCTCCTATGACAGATGTGATGAACGTAGACACTTCAGGAATACTTGCATTAGAAGAAATACAGAAGAAGCTGCTTTCACATGGCATAGAAGTAAGACATCGATCAGTGTCAAATATAAGGGTTTGATGCACATTACGTTTGGTTTTCTGACATTTATTTGTTTGTGTTTGATTGCAGTTAGCTGTGGCCAACCCAAGATGGCAAGTAATTCACAGGCTAAAGTTGGCTAAATTGGTTGATAAAATTGGAGAAGACAGAATTTTATTGACTGTCAGTGAAGCAGTGGATGCTTGCCTTATGAATTCCAAAGGCGCTGGTGTGAGCAGCTGTTGATATGATTTAGAAGACAATGTCTTATTGGCAATTAGTCTATGCCAAAACAATTATCAGAAAACTTATATAATGTTTACAGCCTATTCGCTGTGACTATGAATTAGGGAAGTTAATTAAGACATTAAGTAGATGCTCGAGTGAAGCTTGTTACATCTCTCTCTCTCTCTCTCTCTCTTAAAGATAATGCTAAATGAGTGACATTTTCAACTTTTGAAATTTAGAGCAAGTGGTAAAAAAGAGTTGAGATCGAATTGTGTTAGAAATAAAATATGTGCTGGCATGGATTGAGGTAGACTTAGCACCGGAATTAAGTGCTACTAACTCGACTACCTGTGGTGGTTGAGTTGGTAAGAGCTTTTATGTGAGAATCTCTCATACTCATGTTTGAATCCCGCCGACACTAATTGTAGTTTAAATCCCAATTTATTCTTAGCGGCCAGGAGGAGGAAGCGTTTTGACATGATCCCCAGGCGCGGATTAGTCTCTGAGCCTAAAAAGCCTTTGAGGATACCGTTGTTGATAGATTCAAAAAAAAAAAAGTGCTTCTAACTCATTATAATCATGAGAAATTAACTACCACATACGATCGAGTTGGTAAAAGTTTTGGGTGGAGTCTCCCATACCCAAGTTTGAATCGCCCATACCCAAGTTTGAATCGCGTCAACGCTAATTTGAGTGAAATTCCAATTTATTCTCGACTGGGGCGGAATTTATTCTTTAAATATGACGATACGACGTCGTATTCAACTAGTGTACGGTGGTATAAAAGAGGCTTCGGCCGTCGCAGTTCGAATCGCCTCCTCATCAGACCGAAAAGTGCAAATCGAATCACAAAGAATAATGGGAGCAGAAGCCCAAGTCGTCCGCGAAAACAGAGAAGCCGTGAACCCACCCTCGATGACCATGGCCCAATTCCTCGCTTGGAAACGTCACAAGGTCCCTCATCTCTTCTCTCCTTAAATCCCCACAACCAAATTCTTTACCTTTCTTTAATTATCTGATCAAATTTCACGCCCTGTTTTTGTTTCGAAAACAAAATTTGAAATTGTTGTGTGTATAGGATGATGAGGCGTCTGCCAGAAGAGCTGAAGCAGCGAGGAAAAGGGCAGAGGACATAGCTACTGGGACAGTGCAGATGAATGGTCGAGAGCTTTTCGCACACGAGCCTTGGGTTTTTGACAACACTCTTTATTGAAGGTTTGTTATTGTGATGGGATTCGGACTCTGTTTTTGTTTTGTTTGTGTGGAATGGATTCTGTTATTGGAAAATCGGAACTAAGTTGAGATAACAAGGATGAAGCTTTTGTCCTGTCGTTTGCTGTAGTCCTATAATTCAGTTGATTGTTTTTGTAATCATGTTTATTGCATAGTTATAGAGAGTTCTTAAGAGATGATTAGGAAAGTTTTATGTGCCGAAAGTATAGCGAGGCACTGATGTTAAAAGCAGAAAGCACGAGTATGAGTACTTCTAACAGTGAACCAACAGATTCTTAATTGCATCTTCATGAACCGGAACAAAGAGTATTGGTCTAAACCTATTGTTCTTGCTGTTGCCAAGAGTCTGACCTTTTTGCATCCTATCTTAATCCTCTTCTGCTGCTTCTGCACAGGATAGTAGTTTACTTGGTGAAAAAGCATAAAACACTCTTTTTCCCCTGTATGATTTTGTTTATTTTAAATAATGGTGCGCTTCTCTTCTAATCTATCAAATGGTCAAAGCCAAGAGGCTATAGTGTGTTAGTTTGTTTATTTGATAGCGAAGAAATGAAACCAACTGTCAGTATTACTTTACGATATTGAGCTAAGGGAACCAATCTAGACGAGGGATGGTCTTTTGTTAAATTTTTTGTTCTGTTTTAGATTCATATTTACACATTCAACACCTTATTTCTTTTTTGTAGAAGTTTGGTTAAGTAGTGTTAAATCTCAAAATTCAAAAACAAAAGGATGTTATAGAGTTTGTATTTGATAATATATCAGTCAAAAAACATTATTGATTAGGAAAAAGAAAAAAAAAACTAATGGCTCCACTAAGTTGATTACTAGAAATCATCCAGGAAGCCTGTGAACTGATAGCATGATGGTGGGTAGTTATGTGAAAGTGACCATAAAGCTTAGGATACGTAACTGCAGGATTCATCTCTTGCCAAAGTTGAAGTTGGTCAAACTGATCATCTAGTATTGCTCAGGACTCAGGAGGAAATTCCGTCTTTAAGCTTGCTTCAAGCAGCCGAAGATGGGGGTCTAGAGGCAGGCCCATTTCATTATAGATTGGGTTATAACAACCATTTATAACTTTCCTGCAACCATTAGAAACCTTTGATCAGATGGAAGTTTTTCATTAGCAGCTATTGTTTCATGAAGTAAAATGTTGAAATACCTTGGATTAGGAGGAATCAAAGCTTCTTGATCATTGGAATTGCTTGAATTCCTTTGTCGCTTGCTAGATACCTGCATTGGATCATGCAAAAGGTTTGGATCATCAGTCACATAATACCCATATCTTTGAAACCTTTGCACATTACTAAAGCCTTTGCAGAACATTTGGAATTAGTGCAATATGGTATTGGAGAGTCAGTAGTTGAGTACCCGAGATGATTCTCCTGGTTCATGTCCTTGGGAAGATGAGGCATGGCGTTTGCAGGCACGTTTGTCTGGCATTCCTTGCTGAGACTGTATTTTCATTAAATGGTTATCTACGATATGTATACACAAGAAGGCAAAAGGAGATATAACAAATAAATGAATAAAAAGAGAAGAAAAAAAACATTATTTGCGGGTTTTCCTCCCTTGAGCATAAGGAATGTTATTTTCAGTTTTGGGGTTTTATTGGGGGACTGCTTCTCAAACTATGCTTGTTGATCTTCATAGCTAAGCATGCTTATGAAAGAATCCCCTTATTTTACAAATACAGATAGCATTATGTATGACTTTGAAGTTGCTTGGTGACACTGTTGTGATCTATATAAGTTTCTTGATGATGAGATATAGGGTCAGAATAACCTGAGAAATGCCATCAGTTGGAGTAGTATGAACACCTGCAGTCAACTCTTCAAGTTGAACAGGTGAAAACCTACAAAAAGGTTCTAATAAGAGCATGAACATGAAATACGAAGGCATCTTCTCTATTTGATAACTCTGCCTAAGATTTTGTTTGTATTAGGTGTGTTTTCTTAGTGAAAGTCATGTACCTAGGCAGCATAGAAGGCGTTGGCACCTTTGATTTAGCCACAACATTAGGTACTATCTGAACATGAGTAGGCTGTTGGTGTTGACCCCCTATCTCCTGAAGCCTAAAGGAAGAATAATAGGAAGGAAGACTGAAATGAGAATAAGCATATATGTAGTGGTGCATACTCCAATATTTCAGGAAATTAAATCAAGAAACTGAGTAACTGTACCGAGATTCAATGGCACTCAAATCTTGGTTAGATTGGTGTGGATGAATCACAGAAGGCATCACCTGAGTTTGGATGATTTGCCCATCATCCAAATGGGGGGCCCTAAAATGTGAAAATTTTGATTGAAATATATTATATGCTTTCAGCATTATAGAATAAAGTACAATCTTTGAACACCCTTGCCATATGTGATATAAAAAGAAAATGGAACAATCCCAATATGTACTACCTTTCAACCATTGAAGATTCAAGAACCTGAGTGGATGGGTTGAACTTTGCCTCCATCCCTATGTGATGCTGAAGAGGCCTAAATGCAAAAGAAATTGCATTAATTTTTTTAGCAGTATAAGAGTGTCTTAAAATTGTTGGGTTAAACTGTGTTATGAGATAAAACACTTTTTGGAATTAAGATTGCATGCCTGCCTGCCTTAATAGGTTAATTTCATGAAAATGTCCACGGAAAAGTAATAAAAAGGATCAGAAAAAGTAAAGGCTGAAAGCTAGATCAGATACCCAGAAAGTTCTGCAGGTCCTTGGGAATTCCATAACAGGATTTGGCTCAGTTGTGGTTGATTCAGTAACTGTGGAGGTTCTTGTGGCCTAAGTCAGAGATGTATATGCAAGCAAACAAAATGCTCATAAGTCGTAACCATTTTTCTGTGTACGTTTACCTATTCACTGTTTAAGTTATGTACCTTAAGTGTGCAGCTCCATTTGGTAAACAGTTTGTCCATCTTAAGTGAAATACTCCATTAACTGCTCTAATTTCATTTAGTTGGGACCTAAATTCATAACAACATTGAGAATATGCATGTCAGTGTATAGGCATACTGAAAATGACCATATTACCTAAACGTTGAAATCACTTTGATCTCATATATCCCTGATGAACAAGGTGTAAACCGACACTTTTGGTGATGGCATTATATAAGTAGCAAGCACAAAACCATTGTGGTGAATCTGTGAGGACAAGTTTAATACCCTGATGGAGTCGGCAAGGTATATGCAGCATCGAACTGTTGGGGATGCAGAGTTGCTTGCTGTTGGTGAATCATTTCTGGTCCTTGATTCATAAATCCTCCTGTCATATTTTGCTGATATAAAACAAATTTCGTATTGTCAAACTGCTTGTTAATGCAACTGATAATGATTTACAGTAAGGGGAGTCCATTTTTTATTTGCATGACAACATTGAGAGCGTGGTATATAACTATATACTATATTGACTTTAAATGAACCAGCCACAAAATCAAATTAGTCGATGAAGATTACATTTTGCTCAAGTGGAACGTTTGATAGATCGCTATATAGGGTGAAAGCCGACATTGTGTTTCCACGGCGGAGTTTGATCGGTTCCTAAGACTGGCATGGGGAATAATCACAAATGAGTTTGTTTTAAATAGCAAATGGCCAATGAGTAAATGGGTTTGAGCTGCTGTGATTTTGGTAAAGTGGTCTAACAAAAACACAAAAAACTTAACGGAAGGACAGCACTTTTGAGAAGAAAAGAACAGAAGAAATGAAAACGAAGGAGAGAAAAAGAGGTTCAAATTTGAGATGAGAAATATGAGGAAAACATTTGGCACACTTTTGTGAGAGGAAATTGTTCAATAAGAACTCACAAAGAAGAAAAAGTTGATTAGTGCAGCTCAGACACAAACCTTGTGCAGATTTGGGGGAAGAAAAAAAAAAGTGAATAAAATCTGTAGTATCTGCCAGGGATCCTTAGGAGCTATCAAAATCCTGTAGTAATAATACCAGAATTTGATTTTGCTGCGTTGGAACACTTTTATTACCTGACTTAGCTCATGAAAAATAATGTAACTTAATAACCTCACAAAACTCTCTGAAACATTTTACTTCTACATCATTAAGCAGAGAATGGACCTGAAATCCTTCAAAGGGACGGCAAAAGAGTTACATAAAGAGAGATGATACTATATATGAGATATCCAATATTTGTTACAGACAATAACCAAATTCACAAAAATAAACGCTTAAAACCCACTTCTCAAAGAGAAACTACTTGAGTTCAATACTTGTCTGTTAATGTCTTCTCACTATTCATGTTTTCCAATCAATCATCTTTATATCCACTAGTTTCGCTTTTGCCATTATTGTCCAGCTTGCATCTATCTGCCTTGTTTCCGTATCTGATTTCTTACACTTGCTTTGTTTCCGAAACATAACATTTCCTGTGGAAATTTGAAGCTATGATATGCTTCACTACACAGACTTATGGTTTTCAGCTGTTATGTGTTTAGTTCTTATGTCAATAAGGTGCAAGAGTCCAAGTAATCCTCAATGGGTTTCAATACTTCATAAGCAGTCATTTTATATGTACCATTTATATTCATGGAGATGTTCCTGCCACTCATACCTCTCTGTTCCTCCCTTATGTGTTTTTGTTTCCTCTGCTGGGAAGAGTCTGAGTCTGAATTTTGTGGCCTGACCAGTTTTACTTAATGATTTTCTCTTGCGTCTTCTTGGCATCTATCATTTTTAGGTTGAATAGGGTTCGCTAGACCCTTTCTTCTTCTTTTTCTGAACGCATTGTTTGCCTTTTTGGCATCTATCATATCATTCTTAGGAATTTGGGAAAATTCTACAACAAGTAGTACAAGCTTAACTAGCGATCAAGCACCCCACAATGCCATAAACAGAAAAGGAACCCTAATCTCAGGGACTCAGGGTTCATCTGATTCTATACGTTCAGGTGTAAAGTCTGATACACAGAAGAAGCATAGGCAGAGACAATACTTCATCAGCTTAATCATACCAAAAAAATGCATACTTGCATGCAAACCCAGGACTATCAGACAAATCATGAGTTGACTATAATATTTGATCCATAACGTATATTACACTAATTTTAGAAACAATCAAGCATCAGCTTGATCTTCTCCAGTGTTTACAAACATTAAAGTAATTTTCAGATAGATGAACTGTGGTCGAGGAGGAATAGGCCCTATCAAGTAATTGTATTAAAAGTTGAATGGCTTGTGAGATTCCATTGTGTCAAGCTTGCAGCTGAGCAAAACCAGGTCTCACAGAGAGTTCATTGTTGGCACACAGAGCAAATAGAAATAATGAAGGCTCATACTTCATACGACACACACATTCATTTTGATCTATCCAAGTAACAGATATTAGACTGAAGTTGCTTACTTCTTTAAGTCAAATATTTGATCAAAATGATTACACTTTTTCAATCCCATCCTTAGTTCCTTCCTCTCAGCCTCCTTTCTTCTATTCTTCCCTCTTGTGAAACTCAGACAGAGTTGCTTTATCCAGACACAAAGTCGCATCACACACAGGCCAAAACTCAATTCACCAAAACCATAAAGGAAGCAAATTTAAGGACGGTGATGAGACAGGGTCGTCTCTTTTTATATGTTGCTTTGTATCAGGAATACACTCGAGCTCAAGTGAACCCTGATTTTGTGAAATTATATAAAAAAGTAAATAGTGCATTCCAAATTTTGAATTAATTTAACCCTCCAAGTCTGAAGGAAGTTGGCCAAAACTAGTTTGCAAGTGTTCATAATAATGTCAAACAGATTAAAACTGGGAGCTATAAAAGAATATCATTACAACACAAAAGTCTTCTCTTACGCAACCCACCAAGTCTACTCTTTTACTTGAGCAATGCCTGGAATCCCAAAATCCCATTCTGAAGAATAGGACTTCGACTTCAAAGCAAGTCTTCAGTTCCTGTCATCTTAGCAAACTCAGCCTCATCAATTATCCCCTTTTTCAGCTTTTTCAGCAGGCGATATTCTCTCATCAACTCATCAGCATCTTCAACTGTCTGTTCGGTGCGTCTTTTCTTAGCTGTTTTCTTCTTCATCACCTTAGCTGTAGCACTTGGAGTTTTGTTGGTTTTCTGAGGTCTAGGAACTTGTTTTTTTGCTTCTTTCTTTGCCAGGAGATTCTTCCTCCGTTGCTTCTCACGAGCTCTGTCCCTATATAACAAACTTTTTCTTTAGCAAAGGCTCATTACGGAGAAATCTGCAAAATATTTCTTTTACAGAGTATTTACACTACTGCATGTCAAAACGCAAAACTAACAGCTAGTGATTGTAACATGAACAAATTCGAGCACAAAAGGTCCTACAAGCTATAATATTTACCCTAGTTTTTAGTTGTGATTCGTAATACATATCTATTCAGTTAAATTTCAGTCAAAGAAAAAACCCTTAACAAAAATGTCCAAAAGGTGAGACATTAAATTTCATTATCACCTCAAGTTCCACACATATTGTAAAAGATAGAAGAGACTTCTTACTTATATTTGATCTCCTCCAAGTTGATGTCTGCAACAGGAATGAAACCCTCTGGGGAAAGTGTCTTCTGCGTTATCTTAGACATCACGGGGAGCTGTAGTAGTCCAAACCCCATGGCCAACTTCCCAATTTCAAGTTCTTTCCACCTGCATTCAAAACTCAAATGAAAGATGGAAAAAAAATTGAATTGCTCCAAAATGTATTTCTCTTTCTTTCGACAACCTGCAGTATAACACAATGTGCATATAGTCACCTGAAAATGTAGGAACAGGAGTGCTTTTTATAAGCACGGATGTAGGTTTTAAAAGCCCGCATGCCCTTTTCCATAACATCACGGTCTTTTTTCGCAGCAGATCGTATCTGAAGCAAAGTTTCAAGACAATGTCAGTCCAGGCAGTCAACTTAAACAATACAGACGAGTTGGACCAAAAACATTAAAAGAGGGAAGACCATCACAAAAGTAAGCTCATATATTGTAAGACAACAGCTTGATGAATGATATATGATAATCACAATAAATGCTAGCACATTCACCCAAGGTCCCAATATTATCCATCAACATTTAATGAGCACAATGAAGCCTTACTAACAGGTGAAAACGAGTAATAAATAATGTAAGTTAACCTGAGGAACAACATCAGAGACATCATCCGGACATATCCTTTCTTGAAGTGGAACTCTTGTTATCTGCAGGAATTCCACATAATCGTCCTCCTACAACAGTCCAAATCCAATAAGCACTTCATATATCGTAAAGAACAACCAAATGTCAATAGAGTGATATTAGAGCTGTATAAAGTGTTAAAACTAAACCTTTGGTAACAGGAAAACAATGGCAGTGCCTTGTCTACCCATACGTGCTGTTCTGCCAACTCTATGTACGAATACATTAGGATTTTGAGGTGCATCATACTGCAAAAGCAAGAAATAGGTAAGTATTATGCTCAAATCCGAAAAATGGAGGTGATCCTCTAGGTGCAATTTGTTAGCAAACTACCTGCACTACACAGTCAACACCCGGAATGTCAAGTCCACGGGCAGCAACATCGGTGCATAGAAGGACGCCACTTGAGAGAGATGTAAATGAGGCAAGAGCTTTGTCCCTTGCGATCTAGAGAGTAATAGAACAAAGAATGATGAGGTAATGAAATACTGATGTAGAAGTTGTCAAAGTCTGTTAACCAGCCATGCTTTTACCTGTTTCTTGCTCCCATGGAGGGAAAAGAGATTGATATTTTTCAAGGGAGCAAGGTATGGAAGAACAACTTGCCAGTAGTCAACACAAGCACGAGTCATGAAGTACCTGGAGAAAGAGAAAGAAAAGAATATCACTTTCGAAGTAAAACAGTTTCATCTTTAAACAAGTTTATCCCTCCCCTAGACATGAACACATACTAAATTTATTTGTCACTTACACTATGGTCTTGTGAGACTTATTCTTAACAAGGATATCCACAAGCTGTGACGGCTTCTTGTATGCCTCGCATTCCATAAACTGAAATAGAGCAAGGTGGTCAAATATAGAGCAAATACACTAATAAGAAGATGATACATTAAAAACACACTATTCTTGCCTCAATGGTAAGTCCCGAAGGTGTTATGGACGAAGCTGATTGTTGCGACAACGCTGAATCATTATTTGATTTAGACTCCACGTGCACTCCAACCCTCACCGGATTCCTCAACCCTGCCCTGGCCAGCTCCTCAACTGCCTCAGTCTGAGTAGCTGAAAAAAGACCAGTTCTTCTCTGCTTTGGCAAGCGAGATATGATATCAGTCAGCTGCTTCTGGAACCCCATGTCCAACAGCCTATCGGCCTCATCTAAAATCAAAATCTGCACGCAGGTCCACACAAATCAATTCAACCACACTCAAACACAATGCCACTCGAACCAATCAAATTTCAGATAGAAAACACACGTCAAAGCTCCGTAAATCCAAGCTATCCATACGTTCCATAATGTCATAGAGTCTACCGGGTGTCCCAATCAGTAAATTTGCTCCTTCCTCCTGAATCAGCTTCATGTCAGCTTTCACTTGGCCTCCTCCAACTAAAAGCACGCACTTGAAATTCGGCAACGTCGAAATGAACGGCTTCGCCACCTTGTAAATCTGCGACGAGAGCTCTCTCGTCGGAGATATGATCATTCCCATCACCTACACAAATCAGAGTTAATCTTGTCTGCAATTTCAATAGGTTTAGATCGGTGAGGGAGGCGGCGGTGTTCATTCTGCTTTTCACTCCACTAGAAAAGAGTGGAGGTTTGAGCTACCTGGTGAGGCTTGGGATTGCTGGAAGCGCGGCGGAGGATCTCGAAGACGGGGACGACGAAAGCTAGGGTTTTGCCGGAGCCAGTGGCGGCGTCGACGATTACGTCCTTGAAGCTACATAGCAATGGGATTGTTTCGGCTTGAACAGGAGTGCAGAAGTCGAAGCCGCCGCCTGTAAGGGCTTGGAGAACCGACTCGGAAAGAGAAGGCTTGAGCGCGGAGAAGCGCGTGTCAGTCAACACGCTGCTGGTGAGGGAGGCGGCGGTGTTCATTCTGCTTTTCAGGATGTGTCAAGTAATCAGTTTCCTAGGGCTGGCTTTATCAGTTTCTGGGTTGGGTTCATTTATGGAGTCGGTGCTGGGTTCACCTTCAGTTAGGGGTATAGTAGGAATTAAAGGGGTGCGTTGTATTCAGATTTAAAGGGGTACGTACGTTTATTTATTTTATTTATTTTATTGTTTCACGTGAAAAATCTTCGATTCTCAATACAGTTTTCTCCAATTTTGATTGTAATGATTTTGGATGTACATCTTAATTTATCTACCACTCAATGTTATGAAATCTCGATGGATGAGAGATTCATTCAAGTAATTTTACTTATTCTGTAACCTAGTCAGTTCAAAAATACAACCCTTGGTAGAACTGACAATTGAAAATTATGAACTCAGGGTTAAGCTGAATAAGTGGATAATGTCATTCTTTCACTTTTCAATTAATATAGTTTTGGCCTCAGTAAAATGAAGAGAAGTTCCTATGTACGTAAAAGGCCACTCTTGATCTGAAATTCTATCTCCGGCGCTCCACTAGTGTGCATGTTAAATGTTTGTTTGCTAACATTGATGAGAGAGAGAGAGAGAGAGAGAGAGAGAGAGAGAGAGAGAGAGAGAGAGCAAAACTTCAGGGCGGAATTGCGGCAGCCTAACCGCACACACATAAATGTTAGTTCTTTGTTTTTACAAGATTTCACCGGCAGCTTTGCAGTACGAGCTAGCACAGCTGCTAAATTAATTCTCCTAGTTACAGTACTGCTACAAATTACAACAGCAGCTAATTAAGTAAAATTATGGGTATCAAGCATCAATGAACAATGATCAACTGAACCTCATCATGATCAGCACTTCAATTAATATATATTGTGTGGAATGGTGATTAGTGTCCATTAAGCTGAGGAACTTTGTTGGTTTGATCATGATAATTGTCGGCACCTTCGTTGTAAGCTTGTACGTTGGAGCTGCTAACTGGAATCTCCACCTGCTCGTGTGGTATTATTTCTGGCATGTTTGAGCTTACCATTGCCTGCTGCAGTTAGTTGATCATTAAGTTAACTAGACTTATAAATGAATGTTATTCAACATAACATTCATGCACAAAACTAAAACATAACATTCATGCAACACAACTCTTGACACAAGTAATTAATCGTTTAAGTATGATTGTATATTTTCGCCTAATTTGTAGTTTGATAGCATAGCGTGCAAGATATCATAAATTACCTGATATTGAGGCATCAATGACGGTTGCATAAGAGTGGAATGGTGTCCGGAAGATGTGTAAGGCTGCGGCCAAGGAGGAAGCTCTCCATCACTGCCGTTTGTAACACTCACATGACACTCTCCCATGCTGCTCGGATCTGCTCCACCATTTGAACTCGTTCCTTGTGAAAAAGGATCATACAGTGACGACGACAAGTTCCTATTGATCATATACAAACACATCAGGCTATTATAAAACTTGAATGTACTCCAATTCAATCGCAATTAGGGTTTAATGGCACAACGTACCTAAGTTGGTGATCCAAAGGAGCAGAAGCATCGTATATTTGGGTGTGGTTGTGACCACCGTTAGCCAGCCAACCTGCCACTTCATTCTCAAAAGAACCTGGCAACACTTGCTGCATGCAAATTTCCCCAAAATCAAGATCTTTATATGCTAAAATCTATAGCATTCAACAATCCAGTTATCAGGAAATCTTAATTCATTTTTGTGCACTCACGGAAATGAAGACGTTTTTTAATCAAAGGAATTTGGTGATCTAGGGTTTACTTATTAGGATTCAAACAGACGAATTCGGATCCAATCAGACGTATTCGGATTCAATCAAATGGATATATTGGTGGCACATATATATGTTACCTGTATTCCAGAAGAATCAAAAGAGGAAAGCTGGTTACTCAACAAATATTCCTGCACAATAAAAACAGATAGATATCAATCATATAATCCTCAATTTATCACCACCCATCAGAAACCGAAAGGCATTTCATAGCATAAAAGCTTGTATGCAAATTTGAAAACCTAGTTTCCAACTTTCAAGTAAAAAATGAATACCATCCAAGAAGCTAGCAAAATTATTTTCCTGGTGCAACTAGAATAAAATTCGCAAAGTGTTTAGGAACGAACATATTAAGTCATGAGGATCTCTACCTTTCTCTGCATAACACGCGACAAGGTGTCCACAAGACTTTTCTCAGATGATTCAAGCTCTGCCATAGATGTGATTTTTAGTGGGTCAGGCTCATATATCCTGTACGTGTATTGTATAAGATCAAGTAAAATGACTTAGTCACCATAAATCAAATCTTATGCAGTAAAACAAACTGTTAATCTATTTTTATATTAAGATTTTGATGAACAAATTCGTTTAGTGCAGTTGACTTGCTGTGATAACTTATTTAAACCTAATATGCCACAATAAGTAACTAGTGCATTCGTGGGATTGTCTTTTTAGGACCTTATTTGCTCTTCCGCCATTTGAATCTGATGTTGTAGCGTGCCGATATCCTGTTGAAGTTCCTAGATTGAAAAATTAACCATACAAATCAAACGTTGATTTTGATATTCGGAAACAACAAAAACAGTCTGCAGGAAGCTTACAAAAGCAAACTCAAAGAGGTAGCAAAGTTCTTACCTCAATTTCAGAGCTAACTGCAGTAGGACTACTTTAATCCAGACATGCAAGAAGACAGAACCAAAATCATGATCAGACTATGTACGTATAACAGAACAAATTGCTTGAAATTCAGATTCCTTTACTTCATCTATTCAACTTCCAAGGAAAATTGTTGGAAATAGTGTATAGTTTCACTCTGAGTCTCGCTATCTATTCAAATAAAGTGTGTCATGACATGGATTTTGGGTGCACCAATCCTATTTGTGAGCTAAGTTAATTATCTTGTTGATGGTTCAGAGAAAGTTTGGGGTTTAATGAATGGAACGATGATATTGATTGTTGTACACAGCTTAGTCATATTATTGGTTTGCCAGGGGTGATATAAACACGTCTAGTAAGATTATGAAGAGGAAGAAGATTACAAACTTGGCTATTTGAAGAGCAATATCATTCTCACTACGAAGTTGTTGAAGGGTCCTGAGCAAGTACTGCAAGAAAACAAACAACATCGTATATATACGTTTTTGATCATTTAGAATTATCTCGAGAATATTTGAGATCAAAACACCAAGATAATAAAATAGAGTACATTGCTACATGCCATATATCTGACCTCTTTGTTTTGAAGATCACTGCAAAAGGACAATGAACCAATTACAAAATATATCAAATTGTGACAAAATGTAGATTAACTCAAAGGGTATTATCTAGAGAGGGGAACAGAAGCATACGGATGTTTGTTGTGATCAGGGAAAATTATTGCACTGCAACAATTGAAAATTAATCAGCTGACCAAATGAATAAACTAAACCCATTCAAATGTTTTTTTTTTTTTATACATTTTATATTTTATTGAGACTAGTTAGTAGATATTTTGAAGAGGAACACTTACTGCTCTCTTTCTTGGTCTGGGAGATTGATATAACGAGTAAACACATCTTCAATCCTGATTTCAACCAACAACATTAATTGTTATTAAATAACTAATTATCAACAAACCGGGAGAAGATAAAACAAAGAAAATTGTAAAACCCTAAATAAATATGATAGTCATTAATCAATGATTAATGGTATCACTATATACATGTTCATTGTACGCTTAAAAAAATTAATAACAATTCATTTATGCAATCCTATAGTAGGTTCTACTATATCAAATAACCGTCTACACGTTGATCGAATTTAAATTTTTATTTTTTTGGCTAAGAGGAGCGCAAGGGATCGATATTCAAACAAGATGGTCAGAGCGAGATCCTATTCCCAAGCCTGATAGCAGAACTTACTCATAAGAACAAAACCTTCTTGAATTGTTTTGAATGTAATCCAGTTCTATCACGAAAAAAAAATATCACAGAATAAAGAAAAAAAACAGAGAGAGAGAGAGAGGGAGCTCGAGAGGGAGAGAGAGAGAGGGAAGCGGAGTGCTCCCTAAACAAAGTTGAATTTGTATACCAACTTTTCCAGAGCGATATACAGAAGTAAAACATGATTTAGGTCAAACGTGAAAGAGATTTGTTGATAATAAATCTTCTTTTGAATTAATAGCGTCAGGAGCATGGAAACTCTTGATGAAATCAAATGTGAAAATTGATAATAAACCTTCTTTTGCCGGAAAAGTGGTTAAGACGACCAGAAGGAGAGAACATGATGAGGGCAATGTCAATGTCGCAAAGGATGGAAAGCTCATAGGCTTTTTTAATGAGTCCATTTCTGCGCTTTGAGAATGTAACTTGCCGATTGGTGTTGTTTTCTATTCTCTTAATCTCCAGCTTAACACGACCCATCTTGATCTGTCCCGAGTGTATCTAAATCTTTGAGGGTAAATTTTTTAAAAGGAAAAAATCTAAGAGAAGTATCCTCTTAATCATGATATATAAACAAGGCAAGGAGAGGAAGAAGAAAGAGCTTAAAACAAGGGTGGTTGGGGTACACGAGATAAAGAGAAAGGAAAAGGGAGAGAGGAATATGGTTATAAATGGGTGGGAGGAGAGATAGGAGGACAGAGAGATCCAAGGATTGGATGGTCAATACAATAACGGGGTGACTGATCATTGGTTAATTGTAATTCAAAAGATTGTTGCTTGTTGAACCTTTGATTTCATAAGGTTTATCTGCCTGCCTGGCTACGTATATAAATTTAATGTGTTATTATGTTTATACCTTATCAAGTCATGATGACGTACATCATGATAATACAAAACATAACATCTTTTAGGTATTCTAATTTGGTTTATGATGTAGAATATATGGCAAGAATAGAAGACCAGATAGACTATCGCAAGAATAGGAGGATCGGTACTGTTCATGTCTACGCTGCGAGCTCGAAATAGGGCGTGTGATATCTTTTCGAAAGAGAACGACGCCATAAACAAAACACGTTGTTTTGCCACGATGTGTGGGCTTTTTTGGCCATCCGACGTCATTTAAGCTCTCAAAATCAGTTTTTAGTGTTTTTCTGAATTTAATTTGATTTTATTTGTTTTGGACTTTTATTTTTATTTTACCTATGAGCTGTTGGATTAGGCTTTTGTTAGCGCCCTAGAGTTTTGTTTCAGTATTTAAGCCACCTCTTGTGGCCGCTAGACATTCGTCTTTCATATTAATAAAGTTTGAATTTTCTCAACTTCTCTGGTGGATTCCAGATCTTCTCGTGGATATGAGAAACCCTAATCTTGTGGATTCAAGGTTGTCGTTGGTGGATTCCAACATGATAGTTCCGCTGCATCAGTTTAGTATTGTAGTTTATGTAGGTGTCTTGTGCATGTAATTAACAATGTATTACTCATTCGTTGAACTGACCAGTTAAATATTTCGGTTTTTATTATGTAGTTATGTGCAGGATACATGCCCATGCCCCCAATGTTATAAATTCCTAGAGCCACTGTTCTTAAATAAAAAAAACTAGTATTTATAGTACATAATTAATCCTAATTCCCAAAGTATAGTGCATAAATGGGTATTAGTTATGTTTTTGGCCTTGTGGAACTATTACCTTCCCGATACAAATAATCCCATGGGTTTATGATGAGAAACATCTACATGAAATTCATTTGCATGTATGCACTTCTGGAATTACTCGACTCATGATTCTCTAGGACTTGGATTTCCGTACTAGAATGATAAAAATCGATTTGCTTACTCTCGTTCCCATGGAAAGAGTGGTGTGACGGCTTTTCTTATTTGGCCAAACAAGAAAAGCTATCACACCACTATTCCTCTCTCGACTCACCAGCCCTCCACTCCACGTACCGCAGCTCTAGACTTGGCTGATGATTCTCTCTACTCCACATAAGAGAAAATAATGGCACACTTACTTACTTGGAATGAAATTCATCAGGAATAGTAGATGGAATGAATGGAAGACGGAGTAGAAGACAGAATGAAATTGTATGTGGATATTGCAATTTCATTGAATTGTTCACTTACCATATGAAATTAGACAAGGAATGAAATAAAGTACGATTGATGTTGTTCATTTACCATATGAATTTATAATTAAATTAGTTTAATTACTAAAATATCTATACTATTATTAAAAAAACAGGACTTGCTAGCCAAAACATAATGTTTTTATTTTTATACCCTTGAAATATTAAATAACTTTATGAATGTATCTCATTGTGAGGGATAAGAAAGTAAAAGTTAGGAATAATTTTTCTCTAATTTTTCAGAAATTAATTCCCCACATCGATCTATGTTATTAACTACCCACTTCTCCACACCCATAGAGTGTGAGCATTTTCTAGTCTCTATTAAAATAACCCTATTAATTACAATAATTTGGATATACTGAAATTATGTTAGGATAGTTTTGGTAACAAAAATTGATACCTAAGCTTGATTTTGATACCCACCTCCCCCCTTGGGTATCAAGTTAGGGGATTTATTAGGAATCGATTCCTGAAAAGCGGATGTGAGACCCACACGCATTCCAATTCCTTAATGTGTTAGACCAACTCCAACCATGGAGTCATTTGCCAAATGGAAACGTCAATATTTGACAACCCAAAATAAACTTCAACAACATATATAGTCAATTATACGTGTAATTGACACCATATCCCTTCTCATGTCAAATTTGACATTCAAAAAGCAACTAATTTTTTTTATTTATTATTGTTTCTCATCTTTTCATCCCTTCTTATCATTTGAACTTTTTTTATTTTTATTTTGGTGACTAAAAATTATTAAAATAAGATATGAATTTGACTATATCATTGGAGATTGCAATTGTCAAAATTTAACAAACACATTTGACAAGATCATTGGAGTTGCTCCTAGTAAATGTTGGAATTCTCTCATCCCGGAATCAATTCTACAATTCTCAATTCTATTCCAAATTAATAATCATGTCATAAGGATTTCAGATTTCGGGCCATAGCAGAAATCGAATACGAGCTATGGCATTCAGAATTTGCAACGGAATATGCATTCACTATACTTCTTCCGGGTCGGCCCATTTGCCCAATGACCTTTTCCACATCACACTTGCCACATCAGCAAGTTAACCACATAACCTTTGCCACATCAGCAAGCTCAAACTCGTTCTCTTCTTCTCGAATCCGGATTCTCTCCTCATGAGAGTTTCCTAATATTTCCTCATAAACTGATCCTGGCCTTTCATTTTACATCTATGGCCAAGATCTCTCCTAATCTATTAAACCTGCAAACCCAATATCAAACAGCCCGAGCTCAAAAGTTCGTTTCCCTCTCACTCTCAAATAGCCCGCGCTCTCTCCGTCAAATCTCATCGCCTCTCTTCGTCGGTCACAGCCAGCGACGGCCTCCTCCGTCACGGTGCCGGCCAGTGATCTCTCTCTGTTGTCCTTCGCATCGACCGGAAGCCTCCTCCGTCAAGTTCTCGCCCGCCTCCGCCATCCGGCGTCCTCCGCAGCCCGCCGCCTATCTCCTCTAGGTGCAATCTCTAGTCTTTCTCATACTCTCTCTTGGGGTATGATATGAATTGATCAATTTTATGGTTGGGCTTTTGTTATTGTTCTTGTAATGTTGTGCTTAGTTTTTTTTTTTCCTGATATTTTATCAATTTGATTGTTTATGGGTTCTTTGGTTGGGTTCTGAATGACCAATATATGGAGATCGACAATGCAAAATTGTGAGGGCTGCTGGTTTACTTGACATTACTTCTCCTTCTCATTGTATAGTGGAGTCCTAGAATTTGTGAAATTAATAGCTCGTGTTAGTTAATCAATGGACTGTTGGCTTGCCAATGCTATTAATTAGTTAGTTAATTAGTATGTTCTGATATAAGGATCTAATAGCAGACTAATTTTCCTGTGTTTATAACTTAATTTCTGATATTTGTGACTGATCCTAGGCGGAAGTGAATACAAAGATTAAGAAAGCTTACTGCCCTCCCGAAGAGGTTAAAGGAAATCCCTGTTTGGAATACGTACAGTACCTTATTTTCCCTTGGTTTCATGAGTTTACTGTCGAGCGCAGCGATAAAAATGGTGGGAATACGTAAGTCACGGACTCTAATCAGTTCTATGCTAGTTGAAGTTCTCTTACTTAATTTGATTTCCCTTACATTCTACTGAGAGTGCCATTTTTTTAAACCTAGTGTTGTTGTCTTGAGCTGTTTTTTTCATAGTACGCTTTTCCTGGAACATTGGTAATAATCATTCTTATGTGCCACATTCTATTCCTCCAATACAGGACTTTCAAGAGTTTTGAAGATTTGAGTGCTGCTTATGCAAAAGGTGAGGTGCATCCTGGTGACCTCAAACCATCTTTGGCAAAAGCATTGAATAAGATACTGGAGGTATGTTCGTATGTTCATGTCATGCGCATTCTATTTTTCTTTCTCCTGAAAGGCAATTATTGTTGGTATTTCCTCCTGGCCTCCCCCTACTCTTAAAAGTTAACACTCATTAGAAGGATCAAGATCCTTTGCTGTTACATGTATAGCTGACATGTTGTGTCTGCGCACTCGCTAAGGAATTGTGCAATTACACATGTGCCTCCTTGTTTATTTCTGCTAGGGCTAACGTACTTTGCTTGGCCTTTTTACAGCCTGTACGATCCCATTTCAAGAATGACAAAGCTGCCAAACAGCTATTACAAAGTGTAAAGGTACAATTTGGTTGTTGATGGAAACTGCTGATATCACGCCTTTATATTTCAATTGCTTTCACGCCAGTATGCTCCTAATTGATATACTCCTGTCCATACTCATATTTATCTTAAATAAACTAGTTGACTGAGATTTATGAATTATATGGTAAAGATTATTACCTAGAGCAGTATAGCCAATTGTGCCCTTTATCCCAACTGTGCTATTTCGATTTTCAGAGGAGTCTGCAGTAAGGACTAATTGTGATATATGATTGACTATTGCAGGCATTATGGAAGAGCCTGTGGAAGAAAACAATGATAGTTTGGAGCGATCAAAAGAAGACTTGAAACCTAAATTTTTTATGGAGTTTGATTCTGAGATTGCTGCATATGACTTTTATAATGAATATGCACGTAGTGAAGGCTTTAGCATTAGAAGAGATGCTTATGCTGCAGATAAACAAGGTGTACTCACTTCAAGAACATTTGTTTGCTGTAAGGAAGGTTTACGGAAGGCAGATAAGAGAGACGATTTGACGAGAAATCCAAGAGGAGAGACAAGGACTAATTGTGGAGCGATAATGGGGATTAAGTTGGTCAGGCGTACTGGCAAGTATTATGTGTATCGTTTCTCTGAAGAGCATAACCATCCTCTTATTAGCCAAGAATCTGTCCATTTTATGCCATCTCATCGAAAAATCACATCATCAGATGAAGCCTTTTTAGACTTGACAACAAATTCAGGTCTTTCACCGAAGTCTGCGTTGGAATTAATGGGTTAGCAAGCAGGTGGTAGAGAGTCACTGGGATTTACAAAGGTCGACCAAAAGAATTACCTTCGAACTGTCCGACAGAAAAAAATGAAATTTGGAGAAGCTGGTTATTTGATAGAATATTTTTCAAAGCAAATGTTGGAAAATCCTTCGTTCTTCTATGAGATGCAGTTGGACACTGACGAACAAATTACCAACGTTTTTTGGGCTGATGCTAAAATGATAATGGATTATGGTATATTTGGTGATGTGGTAAGTTTTGATACAACTTACAAACTTAATGAAGCAAATCGACCATTTGCGGTGTTTGTTGGATTAAATCATCATAGAGAGACTATTATTTTTGGAGCTGCCTTAATGTACGATGAGACCGCAGCATCCTTTATATGGTTGTTTGAAACCTTTTTAAAGGCAATGTGTGGTAAGCCTCCACAAACCTTTTTCACTGATCAAGATGCAGCAATAGCCAAGGCTGTATTACATGTGATGCCAGGTACTTACCATCGACTTTGTATATGGCATTTTTTTTAATGTGTATTTAATTTAATTTAATTTTTTTTTTGTATATGTTAGGTACTTAATTACCATCGACTTTGTATATGGCATTTGATGCAAAATGCTATCAAGAAAGTTGGCTTCTTATTCCGAGATCACGACGAAGAAGATGAAGGCAATGTGTTCAACAAATTTCTTTATCAAATTGAGGAAGAGGATGAGTTCTTGAGTGCTTGGCAGTCCATGCTTGATAAGTATGATGCACATGATGATACTTGGTTGGCTGCAACATTTGAAATAAGAAAAAAATGGGTGCATGCATATGTGAAGTGGACATGGTCAGCAGGAATGCAAACTACACAACTGAGTGAAAGCTTTAATGCTAGTTTGAAGGGGTATTTGAAATCAGACTTACATCTGCCTGAGTTTTTTACTCACTTTGTAAGAATGGTGTTTGATAAGCGGTATAAGGAATTGGAAGCTAAGTATGATTTGTTGTTCCGGATTGTTCACTGCAAAATGGAGGTAAGTATCTTGATACATGCACGAGAAGTTTATACCAAAGCCATATTTAAGGTATTTCAAGCTCAATTTGAAGAGTCTTTAAAGTCTTCCATAACAAAGTGTGCGTCCAATGGTGAAAAATACATCTTCACTGTTGTTAGGGATGGGTTCTTTAAGGAGAGGCTAGTAAAAAGAGAAGGTCAGTTTACAGTATCTTGCAGCTGTAGGATGTTTGAAACTATAGGTGTCTTGTGTAGGCATTGTATCAAAGTGATGACAGAAGGCAGAGAAACTACACTGATAAAAAAGATACCTGAGCAATATATCTTAAAGAGGTGGACAAAAAATGCAAGAGTTGATAATGTTGTGCAAGACATGCATGGGCACAAGATTGTAGAGAACCCAAGGCTGAAACAACCTTATCGATATAGAAGTTTATGTTCTAAGTTTGTTCGACTTGCATCAAGAGCATCTGAGAGTGAGAAGACATATGAGGCAGTAGATATGGAAGCTGATAAGTTAGTAAAGATGGTTGAAGATATGTTACGTATAGAAATAAATGGTGAAAAAGATGTGGAACATGAAGCCCCAAATGTCTTGGTTGATTGCTCTAATAATGTAACTGCTGTGAATGCAAAGGGATTCAAAAAGAGAGAAGCTACACATCGTGGAAAACGTCGAGCAAAGGGAGGTTTTGAAGCTCAATTAAGTAAAAACAAAAAGAAGCCCACACAGGTTTTATATTTAACTATAATTGAAGTCATTATTTACTTCTTGCTGAATATAATCATTATTGATGTCTATATGCAATGATAGGTAACTAAAGTTCCAATGGACCAATCTCATGTACCTTATTCACAACAATCTCAGGTTTCAAAACAATGCTTCACATTATGTTGTTGATATATTAATCAGAAGTTTTTGCTATAGTTCATGTGTGGCCAGATTATGTAAAATAATCTTTAGTGTTATATAATTCATTACTATCAATTACAGGTACCTATGCACTCTCCTATGATGGTTGGTAATGGTAGATATATGCCAATGCTCTTTCATCCGTATAACGTGAGTATGAGTTTGCTATAAATATATGATTTTGTTTTTTGCTATCTGTTTATATTTCTAGTATTTTGACAGATACATGGGCATCAATTGAATATGCCAAACCAAATGTCTTGGATGCCTTATCAAGAATTCTCTGGGCCAAGTTCACAAGAATTTGTTCAATCAAATATCACGAGATTTTCATTTGCACAAGACCCAGAAAAATCAAATTCTGAAGAAAACTAGTGCATGAGTATATTGGCATATATATATATGTGTGTGTGTGTGTAGTGCAAGGATACTTTTGTAGTGCATGGCTAAATTGGTAGACTAGTGGGTGTTTTTTTAGTGGTGGGATACTTTTGTTGTGCAGGGACATATATTGGCAGACTAGTGGGTAGTTTTGACGTGCAGGGACACTTTTGTTGTATAGGGACGTGTATATTGTTGAAAGAATTGGACATCAAGCTATATGAAGCTCTGATACCATGTTGAAAAAATTGGACAGAAAGCTATATAAAGTTTTTCTAGTAATCTTGGTACTTTACATGTTTTACAAAGCTGATGTTATATATAGCTATTATCAATATATTCTACCAATATTACAACTGGGAGTTGATGTACTTAAAATATGCAGTAACATGTTAACACTCCTTGTCAAGATCTTATCTCCTTGTCAAGATATGCAGCTCCTTGTAAAGATTTAACACTCCTTGTCAAGATCCTATCTCCTCGTCAAGATATGCAGCTCCTTGAGTTCCTTGTCAAGATCCTATTTCTTCATACATTATAGCAAGTAATGGCAATTGATTAACAATTAGTACGTACTAATTAATCTTCTAACAATTGGGGCTTTTGTTATACTCAAAATCATGATAAAAAGGGGTGCTATCGTGCAAGAGCTGGTTATATTTATGGTGTTTTGGATAATGAATGGGAATACAAGGGTTCCTGGTTCAGGTCCCTTCAAACAAGTACGGGCTTGCAGATAACACAAAGAACTTGATTTTTGGACTAGGAATATTCAAAAGATTACAAAGAATTGAGCGTCCAATATTATTCGAAGATTTTCTTTATTCACCATACACAATGGCTAGAGTAATTGGAACAAGAGAAATAGCAGAGAAGGAACCATATATGGAACTGGAAACGTTTAATATAACTGAAATTCCGTTATCAGGCCATTTGTTCACTATATGAACCGGAAATTGAATAAAGAAAACATCAGGATATCAATATTCTAATATATGAGAGTATATTTTCCCTACACAATGTCAATAAACCCTGAACAAAAGAAGCTTCAAGATGAGCAGAGAGGAAGGTATCCCCATGGGCCTTCTTCTCCCCCATAATTGCAAGAGCGTGTAGGGGAAAGGTGAGAAGTCCTAGCCCCATTACTGTCATCACCTGGTGACTCTATAATTCTACAAGATCAAAAGAAAAACAGGGTTTAGTTTTGCGTCCCAACAATAAAAGCAACAGTATGTACTAAGCACATTATACTTTGTCCAAAGGTAAAACCAAATTGTACCTTTACACTTTGTAATAGCTGTTTGGCAGCTTTGTCATTCTTGAAATGGGATCGTACAGGCTGTAAAAAGGCCAAGCAAAGTTAGCCCTAGCAGAAATAAACAAGGAGGCACATGTGTAATTGCACAATTCCTTAGCGAGTGCGCAGACACAACATGTCAGCTATACATGTAACAGCAAAGGATCTTGATCCTTCTAATGAGTGTTAACTTTTAAGAGTAGGGGGAGGCCAGGAGGAAATACCAACAATAATTGCCTTTCAGGAGAAAGAAAAATAGAATGCGCATGACATGAACATACGAACATACCTCCAGTATCTTATTCAATGCTTTTGCCAAAGATGGTTTGAGGTCACCAGGATGCACCTCACCTTTTGCATAAGCAGCACTCAAATCTTCAAAACTCTTGAAAGTCCTGTATTGGAGGAATAGAATGTGGCACATAAGAATGATTATTACCAATGTTCCAGGAAAAGCGTACTATGAAAAAAACAGCTCAAGACAACAACACTAGGTTTAAAAAAATGGCACTCTCAGTAGAATGTAAGGGAAATCAAATTAAGTAAGAGAACTTCAACTAGCATAGAACTGATTAGAGTCCGTGACTTACGTATTCCCACCATTTTTATCGCTGCGCTCGACAGTAAACTCATGAAACCAAGGGAAAATAAGGTACTGTACGTATTCCAAACAGGGATTTCCTTTAACCTCTTCGGGAGGGCAGTAAGCTTTCTTAATCTTTGTATTCACTTCCGCCTAGGATCAGTCACAAATATCAGAAATTAAGTTATAAACACAGGAAAATTAGTCTGCTATTAGATCCTTATATCAGAACATACTAATTAACTAACTAATTAATAGCATTGGCAAGCCAACAGTCCATTGATTAACTAACACGAGCTATTAATTTCACAAATTCTAGGACTCCACTATACAATGAGAAGGAGAAGTAATGTCAAGTAAACCAGCAGCCCTCACAATTTTGCATTGTCGATCTCCATATATTGGTCATTCAGAACCCAACCAAAGAACCCATAAACAATCAAATTGATAAAATATCAGGAAAAAAAAAAACTAAGCACAACATTACAAGAACAATAACAAAAGCCCAACCATAAAATTGATCAATTCATATCATACCCCAAGAGAGAGTATGAGAAAGACTAGAGATTGCACCTAGAGGAGATAGGCGGCGGGCTGCGGAGGACGCCGGATGGCGGAGGCGGGCGAGAACTTGACGGAGGAGGCTTCCGGTCGATGCGAAGGACAACAGAGAGAGATCACTGGCCGGCACCGTGACGGAGGAGGCCGTCGCTGGCTGTGACCGACGAAGAGAGGCGATGAGATTTGACGGAGAGAGCGCGGGCTATTTGAGAGTGAGAGGGAAACGAACTTTTGAGCTCGGGCTGTTTGATATTGGGTTTGCAGGTTTAATAGATTAGGAGAGATCTTGGCCATAGATGTAAAATGAAAGGCCAGGATCAGTTTATGAGGAAATATTAGGAAACTCTCATGAGGAGAGAATCCGGATTCCTTCTTCTCCACCCTCTTCTTATGAAACCCAGAACCCCTTCCCGTTCTTGTTTTCCGATCTCTACAAATTCTCAGTTTCTATTTTTGGTTTTCCAAAATCTACGAATTCTGCAAGCACATTTGTATAGGAACGAAGTACCCAGCAACGTTAATCGTCACTTAACACTTCCACTAGTGTCTTCTTCTTCCCAGGTAAACCTCATATCTCTCTCAATATTTATTTCATATCCCTGCATCTCTTATAATCCATGATCATAGTCTTATCCAAGTTCATTTTCTTGATATAAATTTTCACCATTTTCTAGGTTTCTCATCATTCTTCTCGTACAAACTTTCTGGATTATTGATCAGATAATTATTCACGGCCGTTACACAATCATAATCAAGAATAATATATATGTACCATATTCTGCAACTTATCAGTTCATCATCAGCGGCCTGCAATTACTGGTCTTTATGGGCACGACGACTCGCTTATCAGTTCATCCTTAACATAAGGTGTAGTTGATGAACGCGATGGATGCAAGAGAATCAAAAGTAGGCGAATGAATTTAGCAGGAAAGATGTGTCTGGCCAAGGTATGTAGATCAGCGACTTAGTTTATAAATATTATCTTCATCACATTCTCGTTTGGCTGTTTTATATTCCATTTAACTTCGGAATCCCTCCATTTTAGTCTTGTTTTGGTATTTTTTCTTCTTCTTCTGTTGTTGGTGTATAGTAGATCGTTTGGCATGCATGTATGGTCTTTATGTGGGGTGTATATGGCGATATTGTTACTTGATTTTAGTTTTGTAACTTCATCGTAGCCAACTCTGCTCAGAAGAAGCTCATAAAATTGATCTAGTACTATTTTTTCATAAGCTTGGTGTTAAAAACATTTTGTCTTTAGACGAGAGTGAGGAATAAAACCTTTAAAATTTAGAACCTACTTCCCCAAATTCCAGATATAATCAAAACCATAGAGCTGAAATGGGCCTGAATCAGAACACATCAATAGTAAATAGAGGTAAAATCCCACACCATACAAACTCTACTATATCCCTGCTTGTTTCAATGGAAAAAGGGAACATTTGATATTGCTCTAAGTAGAAGAGGTTCACATGCACAGAGGGAATAAGTATAAGACAGGAGCACACTCTTGATTCAGTTTCATCAGGTAGTCCAACCATTAAGAGCAAGCAATTCCCACATGTTATTGTAGATATTGAATTCGACAAATGAAATCTTCGAGTTGAGAGGTGTTGTGAAACTTGCTTCATAGTTGGACGAGATTGTGGTCTGGAATTTAAGCATGCAAATGCTGTCTTCACAATCGAGAGCACTTCCCCTGCAACTTCATGTGTAGGAGGGGAAATGCGTTGGTCCAAAACATCCAGAACTGGCACTTGATGGGCTGGTAATGCAGCTGATGATGGTGTTGATGACGACGATAAAGATGAGAAAAAATCCCCTATATGCCTTCCCATAAGTATTTCCAGTGTCACTACTCCAAAGATATAAACATCGCATTTCTCATTCACTTCCATAATGTAAGCAAGCTCTGCTCACAAAATTCAAATTCTTAGCAAGGCCAGAACTAGTACATTCATAGAACTATTAATTGAGTAAAAGCTTAAACAAATTATATAACACATAAGCCATAATCCAAATCAAATCACTTCAAATGTCCAAAACAATTTGGGGTAACAAACAACCTTCTTGAAGAAACAATAAAACCAACTGAGGTGTCTGTGATCCGCCAGCTTCTATACTATTTAATTTGATAATGCAGTTAGTATCGTTCAATTGCAAATGCTTTTTTATGCACTATCAAATTGGTATCTCATAAGTCTGTAGACAGATTCTAGTCTTCTCCAGCAGAAAAATCGATCTTAATTTCTCCTACATATTGACCTCACTTGATATTTTTTTGTGAAATAACATTCAATAATGATTGGATTCGAACATATTAGTTATGACCATGGATGAAAACATTTGAGTGTTATATCATTATAAATAATAGATAGAGATCAACATTACCTGGTGCCACATATCCATATGTGCTTGCAAGGGCAGTCTAATTAGCCGAGTCTGGGTTTAAGTACTTTGCAGTGCCGAAGTCTGAGACGCAAGCTTCATATTCAGAGTCCAGCAATATGTTCTTGCTCGATATGTCACGATGCACAATTGGTGGCAAGCAGTCATGGTGCATGTAAGACAAGGCATGAGCTACGCCTTTCACAATATTCACCCTTTTATCCCATCCCAGTTCCTTAACTTCGTCATCTTTGCTCAGAATGGTGGCAAAGCTACCTCTTTCTAGATATTCATAACCAAAAATGAGTGTCGTTGATGCGAACAAAAACCTAGAAGCTTCCCGTGCCGTATATCAGTTAATGCCCTTATTTCAGTCAGGAAATCCTTCTGAAGATTCTTCTCATCACTGCATAGCAGATGAAGTTTCTTCACAGCCACCACTCTGTTTGTAGATGACAACTTTGCTATGTAGACGCTTCCATGTCCTCCTTTCCCGATACAATACATGGGATCAAAATCTTCTGTTGCCTTTATGATTTCCTCATGCATCAACTTGCGATCAAAATTTAATCCTGAAGGAGAAATCTCGACATCCATTTCGTTTTGCTCCATAGGTTGATCCTTCTTTTTTCTTTTCAGTTGAAAAGCAAATACAAAGACAACAAGTAGAAGTGCAAGTGCTCCTAGAATTGGGATGATAGTTAGAAGTATCAGTCTGTGATCCTTCTTTGAGCTACTTTTATTGCAGGGTTGCAAAAGCGGAACATTGCCACATAATTCTTTGTTCCCTTGTAATACCTCTGGAGGAGCATTTTCAAATGCTTTGTTGTTGGGAAGGGGACCTTCCAAGTCATTGTTGGCATGACACCAGAAAGATTGTTGTGGCTGATTTCCTAAAGTAGCTAACAAATTATAATTGAGTCTGCTGAAGATGTCTTAAAAGCTTTTGTTTGTAAAGTATTTCTTTGCATACGTAACACTCCCTTCGCCCTTCGGCCAAATAAGAATACTTGATGCTATAGTTTGCTTTGACTTCACTCAGACAGATGATCAATAGTTTGCAATTTTTCTTCCCAATATAACTTTGGTTAAATAATTATTAGTGACTAGTTTAACACTCTAACATGTATATAGCATGCATGAATTAATCATGTTATATCTCCAATATGAAATCAGGCAGGTTTAGAATTGGAGCCTGGAAGCTAATTTTGCTTTCGGTACTTGTTGTACACCAACTACTTGGCTCCAACTAACAAAGCTATATCAATTTGTACACCAAAGACTTAAAGTCGCTTGACTTGGAATCATAACATGTATGATTGATCCTAATTAGCTTGACTTGGAATCCTAACATGTATGATTGATACCGATTCTCTAGTCATTTCATATAAAGTGCCACGGAGGAATGCGAAAATCCATCTATTCCATCAGATTCGTGTTTCATATTTTCTCAATATTGCATTTATTGCTGAAGACTGCACTCAACCAAATGACACGGCAATTAACAAGTGTATGGACCTCCCAAAGTATATCCCAAAAAAAAAAACCACAATTGCCGAAAGTAAACGGAAGCCCATGCAATTGGACTGGTATTTCATGTAACGCAGCTGGAAGTGTCACCAGTATAACCATTGTCAGTTCTGGCATACAAGGTACGCTACATGAATTTTCATTCTCATCTTTTCCCCATCTCGAATATCTCGACCTCAGCGTCAATAAACTCTTTGATGTCATCCCACCTCAAATCAGTTCCCTTTCAAAACTCCTTCATCTTGACCTCTCCAATAACCAATTTTCTGGGAGAATTCCACCCGAAATTGGTCTCCTTAGAAATCTTACCTTTCTCTATCTCTACCGAAATAATCTCTCTGGCACCATTCCAAAAGAGTTAGGGAACTTGAAATCTTTAGTGGATCTAGAGTTGAGCTACAATCAACTCAGTGGTTCAATTCCAACCACATTGGGTGATCTGACTAATCTTACCACTCTTTATCTCAATGATAATAACCTATCGGGCACCATTTCAAAAGAGTTAGGAAACTTGAAATCTTTGATGGGTCTAGAGTTATGCAACAATCAACTTAATGGTTCAATTCCGACCACATTGGGTGATCTGACCAATCTTACCACTCTTTATCCCTATGAAAATAACTTATTGGGCACCATTCCAAAAGAGTTAGGAAAGCTGATATCTTTGGTGGATCTACAGTTAAGGTCCAATCAACTTAATGGTTCAATTCCGACCACATTGGGTATTCTGGCCAATCTTACCACTCGTTTTCTCCATTCAAATAACTTATATGGCATCATTCCAAAAGAGTTAGGAAACCTGAAATCTTTGATGAATCTAGGGTTAAGCACCAATCAACTTAATGGTTCAATTCCGACCACATTCGGTGATCTGACCAATCTTACCACTCTTTATCTCTATGAAAATAACCTATCGGGCACCATTCCAAAAGAGTTAGGAAAGCTGAAATCTTTGGTGGATCTATAGTTAAGCTCCAATAAACTTAATGGTTCAATTCCGATCACATTGGGTGATCTGGCCAATCTTACCACTCTTTTTCTCCATTCAAATAACCTATAGGAAACCTGAAATCTTTGATGAATGTAGAGTTAAGCACCAATCAACTTAATGGTTCAATTTTCGGGTTATTTGCCTAAGAACATTTGCCAAGCTAGATCTCTTATAATCTTTACAACATCATTTAATCATCTAATTGGCCCAATCCCAAAAGGTCTGAAAAACTGCACTAGCTTTGTTAGAGTTCGCCTTGAAGGGAATCAATTGACAGGAAACATATCTGAAGACTTTGTCTTTTATCCGAATCTCGATTTTATAGATTTGAGCGACAATCAACTCTATGGTGAAATCTCACCAAATTGGGGACTGTGCCCAAAGTTAACAACCCTGCGAATAGGGGGAAACAAACTTACTGGTTCTATACCAACTGAGATTGGAAACGCAACCCAACTTCATGAGCTTAATCTTTCTTCAAATGGTTTAGTCGGGACTATTCCAAAGGAGTTTGGGAGATTAACTTCAATGGTGAAGTTGATATTAATTAATTAATTTATTTTTGTATAGTGGGATTTATTTTAGTAATGTGGATTTTTTTTTGGTAAGGTGCGATTTTTATGGTAAGGTGAGATTTTTTTAGTTAGATGGATTTTTTTTTAGTAATGTGATAGTTATTTGGTAAGATGATTTTTTGGTAAATTCACATGCGTTGACAAAGTCAATTCCAATTTGAAAAAATAGGGAAGTCCAAGTACTGAAGGTATGAATAAAACTCCCTTTTCATTATTGTGATTTGTTGGTAGACACAAATGTCCTAAAATAAAATGGTTATGAGATTGAAAAGACTGAAAACACCACCCAATAAGGGTCCAGCTGGTGACCCGCTAAACGGTAAAAGAAAGCCTAAACCAACTTGTCTTGGAAACACTTATGTATTAGTTATATATATATATATATATATATATATATATATATATATATATATATATATATATATATATATATATATACGGTTAACAGAGAAATTTCCTTTGGGCTGCAACCCAAGTAGCCTTTGACGTAGATCCTTTCCCCGCTCACACAAATGATCGATAAACCTGCAATCCAAGTAGCCTTTGATGTAGATCTTTCCCTGCTCACAAATGATCGATAAACTCGACTATCTTAGTTGTATAGTTGCAAATTCTTTTCCCAATAACTTTGGTTAAACAATAATGAGCTGTGGCTAGCTTAACAGAGTCGTGACTAGCTTAACATTTTAAGACAAGCTGGAGAATATATAGCATGCATAAATTAGTCATGTTATATCTCCAATATTATTAAATCAAAGGCAGGTTTAGAATTGGAGTCTGAAAGCTAAATTTACTTTCGGACTTGTTGTTCATCGACTTGTTGGCTCCAACGAACAAAGCTTGTTGCAATCACCTTACTTGAATCCTAACATGTGGGATTGGATATCCTAACATGTAGTAATTGATACACATAACCCATCAATTCTACCAGACTCTTGTCCAATAATTTTTCAAAGCACATGCTATTGCTAAAGACTCAGACTGAACCAAGTGATACGGCAATTAACAAGTCCGTTAGACTATGTCAAAGTAAGTCATTGTCAATGAACCAAGTTTGGATCAGAGACTCATTTTATAGCCACATAACAATTAGAAATTCTATATTTTGGGGTTCTGAGAAATGCAAGAGTGACATTTTAAGAATGATATAGTCTAACGGACTTGTTATAAGAAAATGACATGGTGCCAACTTAATCCCATTACAGTTGCAGAAGAGAAAATCATATGCTGAGAAATGTACGAGCCATAATGTGCTAAAAATGGCAATCAATAAACGATGTATTTCAAATATTATTCAATTTCAGTGACACTTTGAAATGATAAAAAGAATGATATTATAAAGCCATGAGCAGGGTTCTCTTTTCTGCCTACCAACAAAGCATATGAAGAATATAGTGCTTTAGGAAAATCCCCAAAACAAAAATAGAAAATATATTTCATCAGTATTTTCATTATCGTGATTTGTTGGTAGACACAAATGTCCTAAAATAAAATGGTTATGAGATTGAAAAGACTGAAAAACACCACCCAATAAGGGTCGAGCCAGTGACCCGCTAAACGGTAAAGGAAAGCCTAAACCAACTTGTCTTGGAAACGCTTATGTATTAGTTATGCATATCACAATATATATACAGTTAACAGAGAAATTTCCTTTGGGCTGCAATCCAAGTAGCCTTTAACGTAGATCCGTCCCTGCTCACACAAATGATCGATAAACCTGCAGCCCAACTAGCCTTTTAGCATTTTTGGTTAGAGATGGCCTAAGAAGTCACTGTCGTACAAAAACCTGATAATGAGAACTTTCAATCACACGTACTCTTATTTTGCAAAGGGAAGTTTAGATAGGTTTGCTCTTCGATATTGTAAACATTAATTAGATGCCCTAAGAGCATCTTTAGCACGCAATGCTAGTCATATTTTAGTTAAATTTTAGCTAAAGTAGTTAAAAGTCATTTTGGCTAGTCACTTTAGAAATACGTCGTACCAATTCTCTTTATTTTAGCTTGATTTAAATTTAAAATATTTATTAAATGAATAAAAAATAGTTTAAATATATAGATAAATTATATATAATTACATATAAAGAATGTATTAAATTTAAATGTTTTAACTTTTAGTTATCAGAGCATCTTCAGCAGACTCTCTATTATAACTCCTTAGAGCATCTCCAAGTGTTTAGCTAAAAGTTATAGTTAAATTACATAAAAAGTTAAATTTAACTTGTATGTTTTTAACTTTCTATTCAGCAGTTGTAGTTATTTTAGAGTCAAGTTATATTTTACATGTTGGGGGATTTTAACTTCAAGCTATATTTTCTCTTCTAAATAGTTAAAAGTAGCTAGAGATTATTTCGGGAAGCTAAAATTGACTTAGCTATAGGGTACCTGTTGGATGCTATTTTAGCTATATTTCTATTAATTTTCAAAAAATAATAGCTTTGGGGTATCTGTTGGAGATGCTCTTAGCTACTTTAGAGAGCATATTTAGCTTTTTGTGTAAAATAACAGCTATATCAGACTCTCTATTATAACTCTATGTTATTTTTTAGCTATCTCGCTAGCCAAATTTGGAGAGCGTGATAGCTAAAAGCTAAAATATTTAAATTTAATACATTCCATATATGTAATTATATATAATTTATATATACATTTAAACTACTTTTTATTTATTTAATGAATATTTTAATTTCAAATCAAGCTAAAATAGAGAGAACTGATACATACGTATTTCTAAAATGGCTAGCCAAAATGACTTTTTAGTTTTTTTTGGCTAAAATTTAACTAAAATATAGCTAGCATTGTTGGAGATGCTCTCACGCTCTTCAAATTTGACAAGCGAGATAGTTTAAAGTTAACATAAAGTTATAATAGAGAGTCTGATATATCTGTTATTTTTCTCAAAAAACTAAATATGCTCTCTAAACTAGTTAAGATGTTATAATAGAGAGTGCTGAAGATGCTTTAAAAGATTTTGTTTGTAAAGTATTCATTTGCATACGTAACACACCCCTCGGCCAAATAAGAATACTTGATGCTATAGTTTGCCTTGACTTCACTCAGACAGATGATCAATAGTTTACAATTTTTCTTCCCAATATAACTTTGGTTAAATAATTATTAGTGACTAGTTTAACACTCTAACGTGTATATAGCATGCATAAATTAATCATGTTATATCTCCAATATTAAATCAGAAGCAGGTTTAGACTTGGAACCTGGAAGCTCGGTACACCAACTACTTGGCTCCAACTAACAAAGCTATATCAATTTGTACACCAAAGACTTAAAGTCGCTTGACTTGGAATCATAACATGTATGATTGATCCTAATTCTCTAGCCATTTCATATAAAGCTTGACTTGGAATCCTAACATGTATGATTGATACCGATTCTCTAGTCATTTCATATAAAGTGCCACGGAGGAATGCGAAAATCCATCTATTCTATCAGATTCGTGTTTCATATTTTCTCAATATTGCATTTATTGCTGAAGACTGCACTCAACCAAATGACACGGCAATTAACAAGTGTATGGACCTCCCAAAGTATATCCCAAAAAAAAAAAAAAAAAACCACAATTGCCGAAAGTAAATGTGTGCAATCAGCCTATAAATAAAGCCTATTGGGTTTAACAGGTATAACATACTTTGTAGTCTTTGTAGCAAAATAAACAAAAGCCATGAGATCCTCAACTATAAGAGAAGTATGCCCTCTAGTTTGCAACCTTTTCTTGTACGTTCACCTCCTTTCATCACATAACTATTTCCCACATTTTGCTTCTGCTAGTTCAACTACTGAAGCAGAGGCACTGCTCAATTGGAAAGCCAGCTTTCAAAATCAAACCACCCACAATAACCAGTTCAAGGATTGGATATACTAGGACTGGGCACGGGACGGGACGGGACGGGATTAGACTAATCCCACGTCCCGTCCCACGCTTTAAATTCGGGACGGGACGGGACGGGCCTTGTGTTTTTTTCAATTCATCCCACCGGGATTAATCCCACTCGGGATCGGGACGGGACGGGACTAATCCCGTCGTCCCGTGCATGAATTCAACCTGGATTTGCATCTTCGAGAAATTGAAGGAGGATGACATCTGAAGACCAGAAGCAGAAGGAGGATGACTTGAACCTGGATTTGCATCTTCGAGAAATTGAGTCAATGCGGCGGGAAGTGATGGTGATACAACTGATGCCCCTGTTGATGACATCTGAAGACCAGAAGCAGAAGGGTTCGGTCGAGTTGGTATCTTCTTTCCTCTAGCCATCAGCTTCGGTAGAGGTTGGTAAAATCTGTCAAAATTGAAAAGAATCATAAGATGGACTGGTGATATGAACTTTGGACTCATCACCCATGAAACCAAAAACTGAATTACTGCAAAATATGAACAATTAAAACTTACCCACAGAGCTAAATATGGCGAAGACCTACGACATCAGCGAAGTGGGCAGCCGTTCGCGGATAATTAGTAGAGAACAGAAGGGGAAGATGACGGGTGAAGGGAGGAAGAGGAACCTGAGGGTGAGGGTGAGCTTTCGATGAAGGGAGGAAGAGGAATCTGAGGGTGAGCTGAGGGTGAGCTTTCGATGAAGGGAGGAAGAGGAACTCAGGAACTAGGTATGGGATTTAGGGGAACCCTTATGCTATTGAGAACTCAGGAGCTTTCGATAATTAGTAGAAAATGAACGGTGATGATGAAATAGACGGTTGAGATTATGTGCCTTATTATAGTGGGACGGGACGGGCCTAAACGGGACTTACACTCTTCGTCCCGCGTCCCGTCCCATGTTATTGAGACGGGACGGGATGGGACGGGCCTGCTGTTTTGAGATTTAAGTCCCGTCCCATCCCGGTAAATTTCGGGACGGGATCGGGACGGGTTCGGGATTAGTGTTTTTTATGCCCAGCCCTAGGATATACGTTTCGGCGACTAATACCAATGCCACCAATTCTTCTAGCGTCCCCAAAGAAAACAGAAGCCCATGCAATTGGACTGGTATTTCATGTAACGCAGCTGGAAGTGTCACCAATATAACCATTGTTAGTTTTGGCATACAAGGTACGCTACATGAATTTTCATTCTCATCTTTTTCCAATCTCAAATATCTCAACCTCAGCGTCAATAAACTCTTTGATGTCATCCCACCTCAAATCAATTCCCTTTCGAAACTCCTTTATCTTGACCTTTCCAGTAACCAATTTTCTAGGAGAATTCCACTAGAAATTGGTCTCCTCAGAAATCTTATCCTTCTCTATTTATACCGAAATAATCTTTCTGGCACCATTCCAAAAGAGTTAGGGAACTTGAAATCTTTGGTGGATCTACAGTTGGGCATTAATCAACTCAATGGTTCAATTCCGACCACATTGGGTAATCTGACCAATCTTACCACTTTGTATCTCTATAAAAATAACCTATCGGGCACCATTCCAAAAGAGTTGGGAAACATGAAATCTTTGGTGTTACTAATGTTATTCATCAATCAACTTACTGGTTCAATTCCGACCACATTGGGTAATCTGACCAATCTTACCTCTCTTCATCTCTATCAAAATAACCTATATGGCACCATTCCAAAAGAGTTAGGAAACCTGAAATCTTTGGTGGATCTAGGGTTAAGCATCAATCAACTTAATGGTTCAATTCCGACCACATTGGGTGATATGACCAATCTCACCACTCTTTATCTGCATAAAAATAACCTATCGGGCACCATTCCTAAAGAGTTAGGAAACCTGAAATCTTTGGTGGAACTCGTGTTAGGCACCAATCAACTTAGTGGTTCAATTCCGATAGAATTGGGTAACTTGCATAATTTGAAAAGTTTACATCTCCGTGACAACCAGCTTTCTGGCTCCATTCCGCAGCTAGGGAATATCCAGAAATTGACAAAGTTGCTTTTAGATGCAAACCAATTTTCGGGTTATTTGCCTAAGAACATTTGCAAGGCTAGATCTCTTATAATCTTTACAACATCATTTAATCATCTAATTGGCCCAATCCCAAAAGGTCTGAAAAACTGCACTAGCTTAGTCAGAGTTCGCCTTGAAGGGAATCAATTGACAGGAAACATATCTGAAGACTTTGGCTTTTATCCGAATCTTGATTTTATAGATTTGAGCGACAATCAACTCTATGGTGAAATCTCACCAAATTGGGGACTGTGCCCAAAGTTAACAACCCTGCGAATAGGGGGAAACAAACTTACTGGTTCTATACCAGTTGAGATTGGAAACGCAACCCAACTTCATGAGCTTAATCTTTCTTCAAATGGTTTAGTCGGGACTATTCCAAAGGAGATTGGGAGATTAACTTCAATGGTGAAGCTGATGTTCGGTGGCAATAAACTTTCGGGTCGTGTCCCTTCAGAGCTGAAATCATTGATTGATCTAGAATATCTTGATCTCTCAGCAAACAAATTCAATGGTTTAATTCCAAGCTTTGTAGGTGACGTTCTCAAGTTATTTTACTTGAATTTAAGCAACAACAAGTTTGGTCAAGCAATTCCATCTCAGCTGGGGAGGTTAACTCAGCTTTCCCAACTAGATTTAAGTCAGAACTCACTTGACGGTCAGATACCAGCAGAAATGAGCAACATGCAGAGCTTGGAGATACTCAATATATCCCACAACAATCTTTCTGGTTTCATTCCAAAAAGTATGGGTGACATGCATGGGCTAACGTATGTTGACGTATCCTATAATCACTTGGAAGGTCCCCTTCCCAACATCAAAGCATTTCAAACTGCTTCTCGAGAAGCATTGCAAGGGAACAAGGGGTTGTGTGGCAACTCAAGTTTCCTACAACTCTGCAACAAAGAAAGCCCAAAGAAGGACAATAAACTTGTACTTCTGATTATCTTTCCTGTTCTCGGAGCACTTGGACTTCTAGCCTTTATATTTGTTTTTGTTGCAAAAAGGAAAAAGAAGCATCAACATCAACAAGAAAATAACAGTGATAAAGAAATTTCTTTTACCATATTAAAGTTTGATGGGAAGACGATGTATGAGGAAATTGTAAGGGCAACAGAAGATTTTGATTCCAAGTATTGCATTGGAAATGGAGGACATGGAAGCGTCTACAAAGCAAATTTGTCAACTGTTGACATAGTAGCTGTGAAGAAACTCTGTTTGCCCTGTGATGATGACAAGAATCTTCAGAAGGTATTCTTGAATGAAATCAGGGCACTAACTGAGATGCGACACCGGAACATTGTGAAGCTTTATGGTTTCTGTTCACATAGGCGACACTCATTTTTAGTGTATGAGTATCTTGAAAAGGGTAGTTTGGCTGCAATGTTGAGCAAAGATGAGGAAGCTAAAGAACTGGGATGGAGTAAAAGGGTGAATATTGTGAAAGGTGTAGCTCATGCCTTGTGTTACATGCACACTGATTGCTTGCCACCAATTGTACATCGAGACATATCGAGCAAGAATATTTTGCTTGATGCAGAGTATGAGGCATGTGTTTCAGACTTTGGAACAGCTAAGTTCTTAATCTCAGACTCAGCTAATTGGACTGCTCTTGCAGGCACGTACGGATATGTTGCACCAGGTACATAATGCAGTTTTTATTTTATTTATTTTGGTCTTTTTTATGGTTTAATGGACCTTTCGTTATGTTCTTTTTTATATGTTCTGAACGCTGAATTTGTTGCATATATAGTGTAATTTGTTAAGCTTCCATTAACACATTGTTATTTGTATATATATATACTAAGATGTGAGTATGTGACTACAAATTTTCTTTGCTTTCTGAGTAGAGCTTGCTTATACAATGGTGGTAAATGAGAAGTGTGATGTATATAGCTTTGGAGTGGTGACATTGGAAATAATTATGGGAAGACATCCGGGAGATCTTCTGTCATCTCTAGCAAGAGGATCATCTGTATCAACTGCATTACCAGCCATTGAAATGCCAATTGTGGATGTTTTGGACCAACGCATATCCCCTCCCACTGATCAAGTTATAGGGGAAGTGCTCTCTATTGTGAAGATAGCATTTTCATGCCTGAATTCCCATCCTCAATCTCGTCCAACAATGAAACAAGTTTCTCAACAATTGGAAACTCAAAGGCTGCATTTATCGAAGCCATTAGATGTGATAACATGTGGTGAATTGCTTGCTCTCAATGGCTTGACTATTTGAAACTGAATATCAAAGAGTATGCTTCTTCTTACATTTATATTTCACTCTGCATGTCTTAATTCCAGTATAACAATCGTCTTACATGCTTCCTTTTTTGAGTACTTTTGTGACTAAAATATAAAGGTATTTCATTGGAGTTCTCTTATTTGGGTATCAGGTTGGATTATGAGATTCGGCTGCTGGCTCATCGAATATCTTGAAGGTACTTGAAAGATGTGTTGAATTGTTTCTCAAGCTATTATTCGCATTTCTTTGGGTTGTTTTTCCGAACTTTTCTAGTTTGTTTGATTTGTATAATTTCATGAGAAAGATTTTGGTATCGTCCCTCTTTCTCTCTTTTAATATTTTTTTAGGGGATGGAGTAACCCGTAACTCACCTACCCAACACAACAAAAGTACTTGTGTGCTAACATTATCAAAAAAGATTTCTTTCGTTTATGGTTAATGGAAATCAAAACATTTACATATATTGTTTATTAGTTTTAAGTATTAAGTGTTAAAGATAAGAATTTGTAGAATCCATTGATTAAATCTTGGTAGTTTCAGTTAGAGTTTAGGTTCAAACAACATATTCAGAAACACATACAAACAAAGCCTCCTTTGGAAAAAGGAAAAAGAAACAAACAAGAAGCCTAAATTTGATACAAGATTTTTTTTTAATCGAAAGTCCAACACTTTTTTTTTTGAATCGAAAGTCCAACACTTTTATTCAGTAGGCAGTATAAAGATAACACACCCATGAGGGCCGACCAATAAGAGTTATCCCTTATGACACACCAACCTAAGAACTAGGCTTATATAATCACTTATACCCACCTTTTCATCAAGGCACTAAAGCACAAAAACCCGTACTTAGGGTATTTAGAAGCGATGATTAAATTGAAACAACCAAATACCCCAAGTCACTGTAACCAGATTAAAAAAAAACTAATCCAAACTAGCGATAAGAGGAGAAACTCCTCCTCCCTCACTTATTTGACTATCTCCAAGATAATCATATTCTGAGCCATAAAGACCCAATCTAACCAAATCCACACCAGAGTGGTGGCCCAAATGAACAGGAGACTAGCACATTTGGACTCAGCCCAAATCTGCATCAGCCCAACCAGACCAAACCATAGGGGCAAGGACGTAAACCACCTCGCCTCCAAAGCCACCATCGCCGGCAGCAGCCCGCCACTGGCAGTGCTAGTTCCCAGTCTGGATGTCAATGATAACATCAAACCACCAACGGCGTCACCTTCATCCCCTTCAGATCTGTCTTCCAGTAATCCAGGCTTCTGAAAATTCAACCCGATACCAACCAGAAAATCACCATCGACATCGCTCGGGAGCCATAACCTGCGTACACTTCGGCCTCGCTGGAGATCAACGAAAGCACACGTCCCTAGCTTTTGATAAGCAATCCATTCCGAATAAAACTCCCCCCACTGTTCACTAAAGTAAGAAGAAGAGATCGGCGCCGATCCCAACCGACCACCGCCCACAAACATCAGACCAAGGAAACAGAAAACAAAACAAAACGACCAACATCGGTGCCATCGCATAGGATCAAAACAGACGAAGAGGATCTCCGCCTCCGCCTCCGCCGAAGAGCTACCGCTCGGAATCAGAGTCTTTGATGCTCTTCCCGCTTCCACCCCAATCGAGCGCCCCTCCTCACACGAGGAAAGACGAAATTTGGAATCTGATTTAGGAGTTTTGGTAGGATTTTGTTCGACTGCGCCCTCACCCTTCACGACGGCGGAAGAGAGAAAAGCAGAGCGAATAGAGAGACAGATTTGGTCGACAAGATCCGACCTCAAGCCACTGTAGCATCGGCGAGAGGAGCGGCTGCTCGCACTAGGGTTTCTCATTTTTTACGGTGGAGATATTCTTCTTTGATACAAGATGGACAACACTATCCTATGCAGCACGGACACGAGTTCGAGTGTCCAATACGGACACGATTCGATACGTGGACACGTCAAAATCAATTTTTAGTCGGATACGGACACGCGGTGGACACGTTAATTAAATAATATTATATATGTAATTAAAAAAAAATACATAAGCAAAATAGTGTCTCCATATCTAAATCCAAACAAAAGTTCAAACAAAATACATTAGCAAAATATTAATCTAAATCCAAATACAAACAAAGGTTCAAACAAAGTACATAACCAAATTCAAACATAAATTAAAACAAGTAATAATTTCATTCAACTCCAACACCCTCCTCCTTTATGTTCTCCACTTCAACATCATCATCACCATCATTCAACAATTCTCCCTCCAATTGAGGTTCATCAAGTGAAAGGTTGGCAATCTCAAGTCTTCCAACATTAGAGTCTTCCAATGAATCAAATTCATCGCCTCCTACATCCCACATAAAAGTTGCACCTTTTGTGTAACTTGAGCTCCTCCTAGATAAGAGGCGAAGATTGGTATGCACAAATACCAAATCTTCCGCTCTTTGTGGGAGTAGTCGGTTCCTCTTTAGAGAATGAATGAAATTGTAAGTACTCCAATTTCTTTCACAACATGAAGAAGAACATGGTTGACCCTGAAGCTTGAAGGCAATTCTTTGAAGCTTTGGTGCGGAAGCTCCATGAATCACCCACCATGTAAGTGGCTCTAATAAAAATCTATCCTTCATAGCATCTCTATTTCCAAACTCTTGTATACACATAGAAAAATTAGCAAATTTTATGTTAACACTTCTTCTCTCATCTTCATCGACAAAGTATCGACTAAGACAAATTTTCCTTTCTTTTGTAATCAAACTATCTTGGTGGGGAGCAACATGATGAGGATCATCACTAAGCCATTCCGAACTATTGTACCTAAATAGTTAAATATAAATATGCATAAGTATCTATTAAAGAAATATGAATATGTTTTATAAAATTACTAATCAATAATTTATAGTGCACTAATTAGATAGGTAGAAAACAATACTTACTTGGGATTTAAAGAATGTGCCAAGCAATGGAGGGGTGTGTTGCTCTTGGTCCAACGAGCCATCAACATTTTATGCACCGCATCACAAAATGGAGATTCTTCATGAAGTTGCTTTCTCTCTTTCTTATAGATAACCTTCTTCACTTGCTCAATCATACTATCCCACCATTCATACATCAAATGAAGACAAGGTTTACCCGTATCCGCCTTCCTAATTATCTCATAAATAGGCTCGGTAAATGCAACAATGTAGTCAATATCATCCCACAAGCTATCATTTAACAACTTTTCTTTCACCGAAGCCGCTTTCTTATGATCATCTCCTCTATAATCATCCCACTTTGAACTAATTACCATTTGTTGCAAATCATTCTTTATTATCTTAAACCTCCTAAGCATAATAATTGCAGATGCAAACCTTGTGGGAGCAACCGAAAGCAACTTCAAATTGCAATGATCATTGAACATAACATGCATTATGCAAACCTCCTAATCTCATTGCATGATTCATTATGAAATTCTTAATAAACATAACATCCTCCACAACCGGTTGCATCCAAGAACATGCATTATACACATCCAGATTGTTCAAGGAATTAGTAGGTGTGCAAATATTCTTCAAAGCTAGATTCAAAGTATGAACTACACATGGTGTCCAAAAAATAGTGGGATACTTACTTGATATCCATGCACCGGCCTTTGCACAAACGGGAGCATTATCAGTGACTACTTGCACTACATTTTCATATCAAACTTCCTTAATGGATTCAATAATCAAATTTGCAATGCATTCGTAGTCTTTGAATTCCCCCTCACAATTTATACCTCTCAACATCATGGGACCACTCTCATTGACAGCCATCACATTAATCAAAGGCCTTCTTTGTGGATCGGACCAACCATCACTACAAATACTCAAACCCTTATTCTTCTCAATATTATTCTTTTCCTTTGCAAGATGTGTGGTTCTTAAAGCATTGTAACCCGGTGGAACATAACCTGGAAGAGTGGAAGCACGAAAATAAGAATTTCGGTAGTGCGGATTTCTTGCCAAATTGAAGGGTAGACCACCGGTGTAGAACATCCGTGCAACCTCAGCATCACATTCTTCCCTAGCCGAGTTTTGAAAGGCATTCTCAATAGAACCAGAACCAACATATGTTTCCCTCTTCTTTCTTGTATCACCTACTGTTGGTTCATGTGTATATGCATGAAAAGTACTCTTTCCAACGCTGCTAGTGGCAGAACTCCCCCCTTGATGTCTTGTTGATGGCAAAGGAACTTGTCTAAGAGCTGCATTTGTCAATCTCTCCTTGCATTCTTTCACTAACTTGACCATGTTGGTATGAGCATCAACATTAACCTTAAGGCACCCAGCAATCCCCCTTCCTTCTTTAAACAAATGTGCACGAACTCTAGTATGCGAGCCATGGTAGTACAATTTGCAGAAATTGCATTGCCACCTCCAATTACCTCCGCTAGGAGGTTTGCTAATCTTCTTCACAAACACCCACAATGGAGCTTTGTCATCAATTATACAACTTTCATCATCTTCAGGACCACCTCCATCTCCAACACTACCACTGGCGTTAGAACTACTAGGAGTTGATCCTCTGGTACTCATACTTCCTGAAAAATGTCCAACGAACAACATATATAAATAATACCACCAATACTGCAATCCATAACAATTACAGGCAAACATACAGATTAGTTCAACTAACAATTGTACGTTTGTAACAAATGGGATGTTCCCAGAACCACATACAGACAAACATACACACTGCTCTGGTGTTATAACAGATTAGTTCAAAATTTGATAACAAAATACTAAGATCTAACACATGTTCACTTTCACAAACTAAAGCAAAGTCCAGGCTATTAGAAAAATGGGGGGGACTTGCACCGTTCAACACGTTTTCAAACACCACCTTTCAGTAACAAACAAGGGAAAACTTGAGCCACCCACTTTCATTTTCCCCACCCGAAAAAAAAAACAAAAAAAAAACACACTTATCATCAAAGAAGTCAAATTTCCAAGAGTACCCAAAACCAGTTTTTGTACAATAATGATGTTTTTATATCAGTTTTTTCTGAAAGCAGAAGCCCATAGATCACGTTCCAATGGGCAATAGCTGATGAAAGTGAGTAAAAGCTGGACCTGAATGCGTGAAGAAGGACTGGAGCGGACCGGAGGGGAGGAGAGGAGCGGAGCGAAGGAGAGGACCGGAGGAGAGGACCGGAGTGGAGAAGAAGATAAGAGAGCAGAGCAGAGATCGATGCAGAGAAGGACTGGAGCGGAGCGGAGCTGAGGAGAGGACCGGAGCGGAGGAGAGGAGGAGCGGAGGACGAAAATCACGAATCGATCTGAAGAATGAGAAAACGATCGATCCCTAACCAGTAACCCCCAAAATTGAAAGGTAAAAGACGAAAATACCCCCGTGTCCAACACAGCTGGCGTGTCCAAGGCGTGTCCAATATTCAATTCGCGTGTCCAGCTGTTTTTGGGCGAATTGGACCGTATCCGTGTCCAAACCGTGTCGGACACGCGACACGCTCCTCCTGCAGCGTGTCCGTGCTACCTAGACACTATCCCTAATCCCATATGCAAGTTTAATCAATAATTTTCTTATTAGGTTCTGAGTTTCTGTTATACATACTAAACAAGGTGACACACACAATAGCCTAATCCTCAGATAAATATATAGTATGGAAAAAGATGCAAATGAATCAATGAGTAGCCATAGTTCATGAACAGCTCAATGGATTCAAACCAAATGGAAGGCTTTACGATTAACGTTACAAAAACAAAGGGAAAGAGAAAAAGTAGCAAGAGTACTAACTTGATGGACAATTGGATGAACAAATCAGTTGCTCATCGATCAGCTTTGAGATTTCTTCACACTTTTCCTCATTTTCATATCCCTAGTGTCTTCCACTAGTGTCTTCTTCTTCCCAGGTAAACCTCATATCTCTTTCAATATTTATTTCATATCCCTGCATCTTTGAGATTGTGTTTGAAGTGATCAAATCAAACAAACCAGGAAAGACTGAAATTTACAAGGGTTATGAGCAAAGTTAATTACAGATCGAGCAGAACTCAAGTAAGAGCCGAAAGGGTTTGAACTTTGAAGGTACAGTATTTATCGATTTGGCAACAACGTCAAGTCAGTTATCCTATATATTGCCAACTGACTTGAGGCTTTAATTTGGGTTTGAAGGTGTTTATCAATTTGGCATGGTGGTACCTTGCTTTCAATAGGATGAAATCCTAGTTTCTGATCGAGGTATTACCTCGTTCATGTAATTGAATCGATTGTGTATATATATATATATATATATATATATATATAATTATATATTCAAATGGGTAAGTGATTTAGTTTCCATTGTATTGTATTTGCTTATGTGTTATTCTTGGCTAGCAGATTCCTAAAACAGAGGATGATGGTTTGAAGAACAAAGTTTATACTATAGGAAAAGCTTAATTAGCATTGGCTTCAAAGTAGCAAGAGGAGAATGCATGCATGTTAGTCTAATTGAGTCACTGTAATCATTGTTGGCAAAAGAAGGCAAAGGAGCACGCTTTCGCTCGTAGCGAGGATTGCTCATGGTCGCATGAGGCTGGCTTGTGGGCACTCCCATACATTCTTTCATTGCAATGTCATGCAAATTGTATCTCAACAGTAATGATATTAATTTGAGGAATGAAACAATGGTCTCTATTTCGAGTGAGTATAAAGGACGCTGTAATATGATTCTTTTCTAAAGGTAACACAAGCGTGAGGGCCTCTACATGTTCTTGGACATACACATGCACTCCTGTACATTGTTATGAATCCACCCATTTTCACTCACATATTTCTCAAGCTAGTAGGATCAGGCACGCCTGTGATTGTTGAAAGCTAGGTTTCAAAGTTATTCCATTTCTGTTATTTCAAGTACGTAAACCAAGTTTTTGTTTCCAAATGTCATCAACTTAGGTGGCACAAATTTGCCTTGGAATCTCATCGATCGTATCCTTTCTTTGTACTAAAGGCAGGAATCTCTAGCTTTTCATGAGCTTTGCTCTTTCATACAGTCACAGACGACACCTCGATCTCTATGATTAATGTTTCTTTTCTTCTCAATGTCTACCTAATTATAATACATCAATTACCAAAACTAACTCTTCTTATATAATTAATGTACGTATCTATACTTTTTTTCTTCTTGTTAGACTACGTACCTACTTTTATTATAAGGATATGGGTCCTAAGGATATTCATCATATATTTCAGCAACCTCCACGTAACACTATCCAACACATAAATATATTAAAAATTATATGATCAATTCAATTGATCATCAAGGAAAGCGGCCTGTACCGAAAATTTAATGATTATTTCAAATCAAATGAACAGTTGATTAGTTGTTTTGAATTTTAATTTGATTGAAATGACTTCTTCAAACATACAAGCTTGATTTTAAGATTGAAATTACTTAAGTGATCGATTTAACTGTTAATTTATAAGTTCTCACAAGTGCATGTATATTAGAGAAGATCTTGATCATGAAAAGAATATAATATGGGTCTCAGACACATAATTTATGCAGTTCTCGCACAACATTGAGTCAATTAGGAGCTTAAATCTCATTTGCATCACGGATGGGTACGTTGTGATGAAGTTGATGGAGATTGGAATGAGAAAAAATTTGAATATATTTTGTTGTGAACGTAACTGACAGAATTATATATATATACGCCTTAATAAATTTTTCATGATTTGATTCAACCAGGAAAAAACTTACAAAATGGCCAATATATATATATATATATATATATATATATATATATCCCCACATACTATCATTGCAATATGATCGATACAAAACAACATTTTCGGTTTTCCTTCTTGATATATATTATTCTAAACTATAGATATGGAAGCTAGTCAATTACATGACAGAGCAGGCATTTGGGTTGTCCTCACTAAACATTTCAGTGTAGTGGTCAGCCTCGGTGATTTTGACAGCGTCTGGGACTTTCCTAACCATATTTGGAGGTGCCTTCTTGTCGTAGGCTCCGGCAACATAAGGATGATTCACCAGAGTGTATGGAACATAAGGCCACAGTTCGCACTTTTTCTTGGTCGACTGAGCTGCCTTCAACACTTTCTTTGCATCGACATAACCAGTCACTGTTGCCTTCTGCTGCTTCATGTCGATATCCACAGATTTAGCCCCTACAATCATCCAGATTAATTGACGACCAATAATAATCACCCCTCATGTTGTGTGTGAGACTATGATGCTGGTATATGTACATACACAAGCAAAAGTTTGTTCAAGAAATGAAAATTGGACATATAGTACCTTTTACACCGGAGAGGACCTTCTTCACCTTGCGAGCACAACCCTCGCAGTCCATCCTAATTTTCACAGCTACAGTCTGTGTCTGTTTCTTCTTCTTCTTGCTTTTTACACTGCTTAGCAGATCTGACAAGTACTCCCAGGTGCCTTGAACTCCCATCTTCTCTCCTTAAGTTCTTTGAAAAATCAAAGTGCGGGCAGAAAAGTAGCTTCCTTAATTACGAGAGGAGAGCTAGAGAAGAAGATCAGTTGTAATCGATTCTTGTTAAAAATGAGGGAGGTAAGCTTTAGCTTCGGGAAATAGCTACAACTCGAGTCTCTCTGGACTCTTGAAAAGCTCTAGACGATCTGCTGAACAAATCAAATTGTAGAAAGAGTTGAAGATCGATATACGTATTTGCCAAATATGGTGGAAGATATGTACGTAGGAGAGCTAGAGAAAGAAGGGTCTGAGTCTTTGTTGAAAACAAATCGAAGTACTAGATTGTGGGGAGGTAGAACACAAGTCTTAGTCTTGAACTACTCTAGCTTGCTGGATTCTATACATGATTTATAGGGAGATCCAACAGCTGGCCGGCTCGTAAAATAAAATAATAAACTAAATAATTTAATCCATTATTAAAAGTTGTCCATCTTTTCACTAATACCATTACCATTATAATTAGCACTAGACTTGTGAAAATTAATTCACTTTGATGATGCATGTGAACGAAATCATCTTAATTAGTGAAAAGAGATTATATGATATTGCATATTTCTGTTAAACTCCGTCGATAGCTTTCAGTTCTCTTAAACGAATAGTTAAATACTCATAAAACAAAGATAAAAACGAATAATAAGTAAAAAATCACACACATTTGACAGTCGATCGCGATCATCATTTCTCTTTTATACGATATATAATACACTGTTCAAGGAAGGTTAATTCCGTAACTTCCGTTGTGTGTCTTGACCTAATTAGACTAGAATAGTAGTTACCTTAGTAGATAGGGAATCCCTGATTACTTGGGATACTTGATGTAATGCCTATATAAAGGCCTCCTTATCTATCAATAAAGTAACGCTTTACATCTATATTGTTTCTCCTACAACACGTTATCAGCACGTAGTTTCTAACCCTGTGCTTGATAGCAAAAACCCTAGCTTTTTGCCGGAAAAAAAAAAAATATTTCAGCAACCCTAGCTTTTCTGCCGGCAACTGCTTGTCGGCAAAGAAGGCCCTCCCCAGAAATCACTTTCTGCCGGCAACCCCTTCGTCGGAAGAAAGAAAACAATCCCAGGGCACCAGGTTCTACCGACAACTCTTTGTCGGAAAAGCTAAGAAGCCCCCAGGAACTTTTTGCCGACAACCAATTCGTCGGTACATCATATACTATTGAACTGCCGACGACATCTTTGTCGGCAGAGGCTGAAGAAGCTCAGGGCACCCAGTAATTTGCTCTGGGCACCCTCCGATGGTTCGACGGCGTCCTCTCTCATCGCCTCCCCGCCGCGATGCAATCCAGAGACGACGCCTGCTCGGTCGACGCCTCAGCCCGAAGCCGCTCCAATCCGGCGGCCCACCTCGATGCTTCGACGAAGCCCTAGCGCGCTCCAACCTAGTCGTCGCAGCCTCTGACGTCGCCGCCTCTGTCGACGCAGCCCAAACGACGTCGATGCCCGGATTTGCACGCCTGTACGCAGCTTAGCGCCGCCGACCCAGTCCTGCTGCCCCGATTCGTCACCGTTTCAGTCAGATCCGGATCTCCAGATCTCGACCCGGACCCTTGGGCCTGACCCGACCCGTGTCCAACCCGACCCGATTCGGCTGTTAAACGAATTCTACTGTGCAAGGGGCAAAACGGTAATTGTACTTACCTCAGTTAAACAGTTTTTACCCTACGGGTTAAAAACAGTTACTGCAGTAATTCTTTTTATTAGTTTTACTGCTCCATATATGGTGAATATGACTAACCATATGTTTTTCTTTTCCATGAAACTTATTGCACGACGCATCGCGATGTAATTGCGAGGATTATTTCGTTGCACGTACATGGAAGAGCATCTTAATTTGCACAAGGATCAGAACCGAGTCCTTCAGCGCAATTTTTAAACGCAGTTCATTTGGCGAACTAGCATGTATGATTTAATAAAAGTTCCCGTTCTTTCGCAATTTCAATTACTTGAACTTGTGTATATGTGTTGGAACTTGTGTGTTTTTCAGGACGATACAAAGGGGCCCCACCCACCCCTGCGTATCACAGTATTTATGGGGTAACTGTGATGTTACCGTCCAAAGTTGTGCTTGTGGCTGTGATGTCACTGTGAACCACAACTCTTCGTGAATATTTAATCACGATTCCGACATAATATTGTCGATGCTTGTGACGATCCTAAGGGAGTCACAAAGGGGACAAACTCATGATGTGTGACGGAAATTGTCACTGTAACATCGATATGTGACGGAAATTGTCACAACCAATTGAATTGAGTAACCAGAATCTTGGTCTCGACCATTCAATTCCTTCCCTCTTGTTCTTTTGATATAAAGAAACAATTGACCATAAAATGCGCCTAGAGAATGGCCATTGAAAAAAGAGAGAATCATGTCATGGATATGGTTCTATCGGTTCACTAATTGCAAAATTGCAATCATATGGTCAATGTATACAAGAGATACATGGAAGAAGATGAGAGTATATCCTCATGATTACGGATTTCAACAGCAAAAGATAATTTGCAATAAATATGAAGCATATGACTTCAATTTCATAGTCAAAGTGACTACAAATCCGTTGATTTTGTGCAGGCATAGACCTCACATGTGTGACTAATGCTACTTAGTCGATACACTCTTTATGGTCAAGATCTCGATATAACCGTTGGCATTTTGATGCATATATGGTTCGATTCCCTAAAAAAAAGCTATATGTGAATGCAATGAATCGCATTACACATTTACATGGCATGTTGATTGAGTTCACCAACCTAATTGGTGATGTTAACTCGAAAAATCACAAGAGACAAAATGAGTGACTCGCGAGAAATTGCGATCCGCCAACTTGGCCGTGATCCGCCAACTCTGCGATCCGCCAACTTGGCCGCGATCCGCCAACTCTGCGATCCGCCAACTTGGCCGCGATCCGCCAGGCATCGCTCGCCATGGCCATCCGCCAACTTGGCTGCGATCCGCCAGGCCTCGCTCGCCATGGCCATCCGCCAACTTGGCCGCGATCCGCCAGGCCTCGCTCGCCATGGCCATCCGCCAACTTGGCTGCGATCCGCCAGGCCTCGCTCGCCATGGCCATCCGCCAACTTGGTCGCGATCCGCCAGGCCTCACTCGTCAAGAAACAAATTGACATGCTTGCGTACATAAGCGGATGCATGCGCATTGCCCGGCCTCGGCCTCGGCACTCTTGCGCCCACCATAGCCCGCCTTGCCTAGCCTCGGTTTCGGCCTTGGCTTAGCTTACGCGTTGCTTGGACTACAGCTCCGCCACAACCACATGCTGCCGCCCCCTCGGTCTCCGGACCTTGGCACGCACACGGCCCGCCTAGCAGCGCCCCGGCCTCGGCCTCGGCGTTGGCCTGAACACGGCCCGGCCAGCAGCCATCTCGGCCTTATAAGCCCATGCACTCACCCCGGCACGTCTTGGCTTCGGCCTCGGCATGCCTTTGGCTCTTTAGCATGGCATCGGCCTCGTCAGGTCCTTGTTTTATGCCTCGGTAAGCCTTCGCTTCGGCCTAGGCTACCCATCGGCAACTCGCATGACCTTGACTCCAACATCAAGCCTCGGCCCCAAAAGCCTTTGCTTTTGCCTCGACACGCCTTGGTTTCGGCCTTGGCATGCCTTGACATTTGCTCGGCCTCGGCCTGCCCGTGCACCACCTCGGCTTCGGCCTTGGCTAGCCTAGCACGCGCCTATGCTTGACCATGGCCCTTCCTTGCCTTGTTTCGGCTTGGCTCCCATTCTAGCTTGGCTTCGGCCTCGGATAGCTAGCTCATGGCCTCGGTCCTGGATACTTGGTTTAGACATTTATGTCTCTATAGTATCGATGTTGGCTCATTCTGGTTGTTTTCCGGCTCTATTTTTGAGCGTTAACGGATGTATCTAGTACGCCTTTAAGCATGCCTATGTTTTATCTTGTGATACTACACGCCATGTTGCACACTCTATAGGAATTGAGTATATATTCCGGTTTATATGTCTTGGCATAAAACCCTTGTCTCTACACTCTTATGAATGTATCATAGAGACATTGAGTGTGTAGCTAATCTACATCGAACCTTGCTCACCACTTAAAGATATTGGTGCCAACGTTTATCACCTTGAAACTCATTGTGAAAATTGAATTGATTTCTTATGTATCGCTTCTAATGAATGCGCACAACTTATGAGTCAATATTGTGAATGTATTTCACGTATACTATGATTCGGATTCTTTGAATCGACGACTCATGTAGACTCTTCCATACATAGTCCGGAATTTTGGACATGTTTTGATGATCCATATATGCAAGAAAGCTATGGACATCGTTTCTTTTGAGCAAAGAAGCTATTGGGATCAAAGATTACCAAAAGAATTTGGTAGCGTCATGAGCAATGCTCAAGGCTCAAGGATGACATTAACGTCACCCAAGTCTTCCTCCAAGTCAATGGAAGCACCATCTATGCATTTAAACGTGCATATGATCCCCCCTTATGATCCTTCATTAGCTATGCTCAACATATGGAAGCTTAATCTTTAGCAAAGTTTTGGAGTAACGCCCTCCTACGCTAAAGGCAATGATACATAAGATGATGGCTTTGATGCCTTCTCATAGTTCAATTTGAGATACAATGATACTATGGTGATATACCTCATGGTTAAACTCAAGCCATAACACTTAGATGTTATGAAGCACCTTCACAATGATAGAAAAGTAGCAAAAACCTAAAATTTCTGGTTTTTTAGCTCGCGGACTCGTCATTGTGAGGACCGGTTTACCTACTTTTAGGCCGGTTCTTGAGGTGAAATTTGGTCCACCGATTCCTAACATCCATGGCTACCTGCTCATAAAATTTCAGAGCCATTGGACACCTGGAAGGTGATGAACCACTCGACACAAACGTTCACTGACCTCCGGCGACTATTCCGACCGGTTCGGTATGTTTCCGACCGGTTCCGGCAATGAGGCCGGCGGCGTTGGAATCCTAACACATGTGCCTACCTACTGTTAAAATTTGGTGGCATTTGGTGTTCCGGAACATAGTGAAACGTTTCAGGAAGCATACATGCATGTTACATTTTGTAACGGAATGCATCTTGTTAACGTATAAGTGTTAACGATCAATACCCTATACCGTCCACATACTTTATGTGCCATATTGCGCTACCACAAGCGCTCAATGATGGGTTATTTGATTATGAATAACGTCTTTGAATAAGACGTCAGCTTCCACCTATAGTCCGCTATATATAAACCTTAACAGGCGATCTCGTTTATGTCATTTTTTTGATGAGCCAGTCTCCCCGTCGTTAGGGGGAGAGAAGAACAAGTTTGTTCAAGTAGAACGACTTGGCATTGCCGTGGTTTGTCCCCACTGTGCCTCATCATGTTCCCAAAGTCCCATAAATCAAAGTGACGAGATTTGATATACATGCTGCAAAGAGCAAACTATTGGTCTTTCAAGGAAAAGATCGGAATAGTACTCTTGTATCAACATGCCTGTAAGGATTGATGTCCAAATCAATGGACATATTGTCATTCATAAATGGTGACATGGTGACTCCACAAAAGTGGTAGCTGGTGTCACTAGGCCGTGACTCTCACAAGAAGTGTAGAGAGGGCACTTTGTTCGATATACACTCGCCGAATGCGAGTATGGCACAACTTGATCCTCGGATCAATGACAACTCATTCGTCTCATGGATTTTCTGGATTAAGGTTATTATTGGGGGACGCCTCAATGAGAAGCCAATCCATATAGAGATCTCTACAAATGCGAATTACACTAGTGTACATGAGTACGTGGTCTATGAGTTAGATATCGAATACACTCACTTCGTTGAAGCAAATACCAACGTTGTGAATTGGCCTACACGGAAAGATATGCGATCCAGTTTATACAAAGAGATAGGTCCTTGGTCAGGTGATGCCGACACCGCAAGTGTAAACCCTATCGATAATCTTTGATTGAAAGCGTAGTGAGAAAAAGAGCCTAGACTCACCTTGTGGCGCAAGGTCTCTCACAAACGCCCTGGAATCGACTACGATGACATATGCTCTCGTAATGGAGTCATATCACACTCCACTACCTTGTCAGTTAGGTAGTTCCGAAAAACTGATCATGCAGCTTGTATCATCTCTATTGGGACTAAGTAAAGAGATGTACATAAATATCATGAATGGATCAGTTTTCACCCAAGTCAAGTAAGCAAAAACCTCGAAGTGCGTATGCTATCAGATTAGGATGTTCTCTATATGGGTTCAAATCTTCTGGTTGGATATTGTATAACGCGGTTGAGCAACTACTTGATTGGAGATGAAATGTAATGAATCATGCCTATTTGCGTGTAAATTACGGATGAATTGTGATTGAGATATCACTAATCCGACGTTAAGAATGAAAAGATCTTGGGAATACTTGGTCTCAAATGTGAGAACCGTTAGTGATGAACTTGTTCATCTATCGGCTTATGGCAAACTAATGGACGTTAAACCAAAGCCTATATGTATCCCATGATTAGTCGATGTCTTGAGAAGACTCGTTTCGTCTATGTGACGAGAAGTCTTGGGAGATGAAACTCTCTATCTAAGTATCATGTGCGCAATCATGTGCTTGTCATAATATGCTCGACTCGACATCTCATTCGCTATAAACTTATAAAGCCAAAGTGATGGCTAGACGCGCCCACGCAATGCCATGGTATATGGCGGTACTTTCTTTTAAGAGAGAAAGGTTTAGGCTCATTCGATCCCATCATGAAAGACATATCAATAGGCAATTCCAGATTCTGCCTAGTTCTGTACGTCAACTTCCCCGTGACCTACATGACAACTCACTCATCGGAAAATGGTAAACTTAGTACCGTTGGAAAGCTCTATGTGTCTACTTTCCAGGGACACTAACCATTTGATCATAGCTATCATATTGAGTGAGTTATGGCTGTTTTAGCAAAGTAGGACGAATCTGTCCAGTAATTTGCAGATCAGTCACCTTCGACAGAGCTTTGTGATCAGCTCAGAACGAACCACGTTGTGTACTTTATACCACTGGAAAGATATGGGTGTCTAGTTTCCAGAACATTTTACGGTTCGTTCATACCTACTGTATCGAAGGAGTTATGACTATTTAAGTACACGAAGGTCATGCTGCGCGTGAATCTGATTTTCAACGCGAACTCTAGTTTTGAGTTGTTAAGCGACCTTCTTCCTTAAGACCAAGTAAAGCTAAGTGTAGCTGGTCTAATACAAGGATAATGTGGCTGTATTCAATGACTCGATCATTGGCCACACCTACTTTTGAAGCTTGTGAGGAGCGTTTGTATACGCCATTAATCTGAACTCCAAGATTGAGTTACCAATCAGGGGGAGTTGTCTTGTAGACATCAGGGGGAGTCTACCTCACATGTAATCTTCAATTGTAGTTGGTGCGTTGTGCTCTTTTCCCTTCGACCAAGCTTTTTATTTTTACCCAAGAGGTTTTGTTTTGCTTGGCAAGGTTTTAGCGAGGCAACATGTTATGCACCGTGTCACATTAGGTACGCGACACAAGGGGGAGTGTTCAAGGAAGGTTAATTCCGTAACTTCCGTTGTGTGTCTTGACCTAATTAGACTAGAATAGTAGTTACCTTAGTAGATAGGGAATCCCTGATTACTTGGGATACTTGATGTAATGCCTATATAAAGGCCTCCTTATCTATCAATAAAGTAACGCTTTACATCTATATTTAATCCATTATTAAAAGTTGTCCATCTTTTCACTAATACCATTACCATTATAATTAGCACTAGACTTGTGAAAATTAATTCACTTTGATGATGCATGTGAACGAAATCATCTTAATTAGTGAAAAGAGATTATATGATATTGCATATTTCTGTTAAACTCCGTCGATAGCTTTCAGTTCTCTTAAACGAATAGTTAAATACTCATAAAACAAAGATAAAAACGAATAATAAGTAAAAAATCACACACATTTGACAGTCGATCGCGATCATCATTTCTCTTTTATACGATATATAATACACATATATTTGTTCAATATATATAAAGAATCAGCGGTGATTTACAGGAGGCTAAGTTCGAATGAGATAGCTAAGACCAATTATTTTCTTATTCAAGATTAACGTACGCTACTCAAAATCCAAATGTATTAGGTGTTGAAAAAGAGAGGGAGAGAGTTGCAGGAATTGGGTACACGAAAGAGGCAAGAAATTAAGTAAACAATGTACAGTTGAGGTTTGACAGTAACGTTTTGATCAAAAGCATACGTTTGCTGGCTACGTTTCATAATCCTCTGCATGAGACCCGGTGAATGGTGGACATCGATGGCTGGTAATACACCACGTTACAGAAGAACCTGAGATCTGGCATGGTTTTGGATTCGATATGTTGAGTAGCAATTGTCCATTTGTGTTATCTGTGAGTGATTAATGGGGTATGTTTGGACGGTACGAGTGTAGAAAAAGAGTGGATAAACTAGAATATGCACATAAACAATGGAAGCTGGAGTGCTTGACTATGACGGTGAGAGTGAGACTGTGATCAGCTGAAAAAGTTGGGCAACAGATAGACCTAATACTTTTATCTTCCTGGGAAGATTGAATTGAATAAATATAAGCTAGGCTTCTTTCAAATACCTCAATCCCATGCCCAGGGATTTTGCTGTGGATGATGCATGTTCTTAATTATTATACGTAATAAACAAAGTTGGTCGGTTGCTCTTTCGAAAGTCCAGATAACTTCGGAAGTTCATATGCAGTCAAATTCATGGGATTCGAACGATCATCCCAATGTTCAATCAGTAAATGAAACGAGCAGAAGTGTCTAATCGAAGGGTTTAATCTTTAATGGTACGAAGTCGGTAAAAAGATGTCATAACAATCGGTATTGTTGTAACGAATGTAAGAAAGAACACAGATTTACGTGGTTCACCCACTACGCCATGTTGCTCGTCAAGCGACGAGAAAATGGCAAGGGAAACAATTCAGTCGCTTATTACCATCAAGAGCGACCGAAATACAACCATGCAGTCGCACCTGTGCAGAATAATAAGCGACCGATATGTTACCAGTCGCCTTTAACCATTATAAGCGACTTAAAATTCCGTGCCCTTTATCCGTAGCAATATTATGGTCGCTTTAATTTTGGAGAGACGGTTATATTTGTTTCGTCGCATATCTTTTAAATACATATATATGTTTTAGATCTCACTTTTTCGAAAAGTGGTTGAAAAATGGGTGAAAAAAAAATGGGGCTGTGTATTTTCTGGGTTTGCTGAAAAATGGTGATTTTTTCTCTTTTGGGGTTATAAATGTTGGGTCTTCACTTGTAATTGCTTTGAAGGTTAGTGTAATCTCTCCTTTTCATCTTTAATACCATTTTTTGTGTTACTATGTTGATTGTAGGTTTTGAAATTTTGGGTTTGATCTTCATATTTTGATGGATTTGTGTGTAATTTATGATTGGGTTCTTTAATTTGTGATAGCTTTTGTATAGATTTTGTGTTAGATTAACCATATTTGTGTTATAATATGTTTACATTCAAATTTAGACTCTTATAGTAAGAAAATGTTGAAATATTTATATATATAAATATATATTTATATATATAGTGGATAGTGTAATTTAAATTGATGACTTTTTGTTTATTTGTGGTTGATTAGTGAATTAGTGTTATAATTAAGTATTAAGGAATTTGGTTGAGAATTTGGGTTTTTGATATAATATGTGCATAGTTAAAATTATAGTATCATTATATAGAATATTTGAAAAGTTTTATTGTAGATTTTGTATAGATTTTGTGTTAGATTAACCATATTTGTGTTATAATATGTTTACATTCAAATTTAGACTCTTATAGTAAGAAAATGTTGAAATATTTATATATATAAATATATATATTTATATATATATATATATAGTGGATAGTGTAATTTAAATTGATGACTTTTTGTTTATTTGTGGTTGATTAGTGAATTAGTGTTATAAGTATTAAGGAATTTGGTTGAGAATTTGGGTTTTTGATATAATATGTGCATAGTTAAAATTATAGTATCATTATATAGAATATTTGAAAAGTTTTATTGTAGTGTATTTGACAAAATTTGGCAATTATTAATGCAAATCAACTATTTGTGAAATTATTCTTCTCTAGATGGCATACCTTGGGGATAAGAGTTGGATGGGATTATGTAGAGGTGATAAAAGGTTTCTTGCTGGGATAACAGAATTTTGTAATTTTGCGGCCTCCAATTGCAAGACGGAACCGAAATTGCACAAGTGCCCGTGTAAAAAATGTCAGTTACAATGGGTTCCTCTGCCACTATCTGACATGTTTCATCATTTGTGGAATAACGGCTTTATGAGTGGTTATACTCTATGGGAAGAGCACGGTGAGCGTGCAGACATTCCCACTATGTATGACCGAAGACAGCAGATTGTTGCAGAGAGGGCTTCTTCTAGTACACACGTGGCCAATGATTTTGCCATGAACCCAACCATGGATATTATGTACGACACTTTCCTGTTTATGGACAGGTGGGCTACAGAACAGAATGTTAGTGGTTTAGTATCACCTTTGTTGATGATGTTGATCATTTAGACCCTATTGCTAAAGATGCTTTTGAGAAGTATAACAGACTCTTAACTGAAGCTCAGACTCCGGTGTACGAGGGTAGTAAGGAGACTGTTTTGACCACCATCCTGAAAGCAGTGAAGATGAAAATAGAGAATAAATGGTCAGACAAAAGCTTTGATCAAAATTGTCAGTACATCAAAGATCTCCTCCTAGAACCAAACAAGTATCCAGATTCATACCGGGCTATGAGGAAGATCCTGAAGGACATGGGTTTGGGTTATCAGATCATCCACGCATGCGAGCATGGTTGTATGTTGTTTTACAAAGATGACGCAGCCCTCGACAAATATAACATATGCGAGGAGTCTAGATGGAGATCCACAGAGGACGGTACGAGGGTTCCAAAGAAGGTGGTTCGATACTTTCCTCTTAGCCCGAGGTTGCAACGTCTGTACATGTCACCTCACACAGCAAAGGACATGCGGTGGCACGGGGAAAGGATGGCAGATCCAGAAGTTCTTAAACACCCAGCAGACGGGGAAGCATGGCAAGAGTTCGACAGGTCATTTCCAGATTTTGCTCGCGAGATCAGGAATGTGCGACTCGGACTAGCCACTGACGGGTTTAATCCGTTTGGAAAGACGGGTCTCTCTCACAGCAGTTGGCCTATTGTGGCGATGCCTTACAACTTGCCTCCTTCAATGGGAATGAAAAAGGAGTTTAACATTCTTGTTATGCTAATATCTGGTCCAAAGTCTCCGGGAAAGTGTTTGAATGTCTTTATGAGACCATTGATCGATGAGCTGAAGTTGTTGTGGAGTACTGGAATTCAGACTTATGATGTTCATGAGCAGAGAACATTCAGAATGAGAGCAGTAGTGATGTGGACTATCAGCGACTTTCCGGGATTAGGGATGTTAGGAGGCATTCAGACTAAAGGATACAAAGCATGTCCCCTCTGTTTGGATGATGTTGATGCAAATAACTTGACAGGGAGGATGGCATACCAGGGTCATCGTCGGTGGTTAGGCGAATGCCACAAATGGCGTTATGCAGCAGATAAGTTCAATGGGAAGGTTGAGGAAAGGCAGCCACCGCGGTCGTTGTCTGGGGATGAGATTTATGCCCAAATCATGTCTCATGAGTACCCGGTACATAGTTTACATCAGAAGTTCAAGGTACATTCGAGTGGGGAGAGACTATGTTGGACTCACGTAAGTATATTCTGGGAGCTGCCGTACTGGACCGAATCTAAACAAAGGTACACATTGGATGTTATGCACATTGAGAAGAATGTGTACGATAACATAAGTGGGACAATTTTCGGTCTTGAAGGAAAGACAAAGGACGATCTCAAAGCCCGCGAAGGTCTGAAAAAATTGGGGGTACGTGAGAAGTTGTGGAAGAAATTGAAATATTCGTCTTCCTCAAGAAAAGAGAAGGTCTCTCAAGCAGAATATACGGTGCTTCCTGAGCAAAGGGCAGAGATCTTTGAATGGATTAAAGAAGCTCAGTATCCTTGCGGTTATGCAGGAAGTTTGAAGAATAAGGTCAATGTGGAGGATAAGAAGTTCTATGGACTGAAGACGCATGACTGCCATGTACTACTGCAGCGTCTCCTTCCTGTGGTTATCAGAGAGTATTTGCCACATTATGTCGTTGACCCGCTAATAGCGCTATCCAGATGGTTTCAAAAACTATGTGCAAGAGAGTTGAAGAAACAGGACGCCAAAGACATGAAGGAAGAAATTGTCATGATTCTTTGTAAATTGGAAAGAATCTTCCCTCCTGCTTTCTTCACCATCATGGTTCATCTTATGATTCACCTCCCCGATCAAGTTTTGCTCACCGGTCCAGTACATTTCACATGGATGTTTCCAATGGAAAGGTGCGTATGACAAGTCTTTTCTGTATACATTTTAATTACCTTATGTAGTCTACTTACAATTTCTAACTCTGAATCTCTTTATTTCACAGACAACTTGGGGACTATAAGAAGTCTGTTAGAAACACACGCTATCCAGAAGGATGTATTGCTGAGCAGTACATTACACATGAGTGTGTGACGTACTGCAGTTTCTATATGGGTGATGGCACTGGAGAGGAAAATGTCCCTAATTTACCCCTCTTCGACATCTCTGTAGTTTCTGAACTTGTCATTCCCAAAAGTTTCGTCAGAAGTGCTCAATTCACTAGGGAAGAGGTCATGACGGCTCATTGGTGTGTGATGCAACATTGTACAGAAGCAGCCAACTTCATTGAAAAGCACCAACAACAATTACTAAAAGTCGCTCCAGATATCACTGATGAAAGACGCATTGAGCACTTTCCCATATTTTAGATCATGGGTACGTATACCATAATTTTCGTGTGGATGTTTAAGGTCATAGATGCTATAGTTTCTTAGAGTTGATGCTAACTGTTGTTTACATTGTTTTACAGATGGAAAGTTTGGGATCTAAAGGATCTAGACTTTATAAGCGTGAACTTGACATTTTGGCATCACTCCCTCATGCACATAATATTTATTCACAATGTATTGTGAACGGAGTGAAGTATGTCACATGGCAGCGAGATCAGAGGTTGAAAACTCAGAACTGCGGGGTCATGGTAGAGGTGGACGACGTCATGTACTACGGGATTCTCGAAGCCGTTGTCGAACTATTATATACAGAATGCATGTCAGTCATTTTGTTCAAGTGTAGGTGGTACGATACTGATACAGTGAAGTGGGATTATGGCCTTCTGTCATTGGACACATCTACTAGCGTGTTTGAGGACTCACCATTCATCCTGGCGTCTACGGCAAGACAAGTGTTTTACCTAGATGACCCAAAAGCCGGTGAACCTTGGAGAGTCATTAATGTGGTGTCACATAAAGGTACGTACAGTGCTAGTACACTTGCAACGGATGAAAGTCAACGACTTGAAGTGGATGAACCTTATCAAGAACCTACACCAGACTCGATCACAAATTACATTCCTATAGATATGTTGACAATGGACTACGGCGAACTACCACACATTGAGCCTAACACAGACTTTGACAATGACGAGGATGGTGACGAAGATGAAGAGGATAGTGATGATGATGAAGACGACGATAACATCGGGTATGAAGATCTGGACGACGTACCAGACGATGATGATGCCAATAGGGAGGAGGATGATGACGATTATGACGACGAGTGGCTACATGAATATGATTGATTATTTTTATTCATTGATCATGTACCTAAACTCTATTTGTGATGATTGTCACATGATGTAATGTTGTATTCTATTTCTTGAACTGAAAACTGCACATTGATGATGAAATGTTTTATGCACAGGTAGGATAGTGGATATAGTTAAATGTTTGAGTCGCTTAAAACCTCTCTAAGCGACCAACATTATTAAACCAGTCGCTATAATTTCTAACTCTGAACCTCTCTAAGCGACCAACATTATTAAACCAGTCGCTATAATTTCTAACTCTGAACCTCTCTAAGCGACCAACATTATATATAACCGTCGCTACAGTTTCTAACTCTGAACCTCTATAAGCGACTAATATTATGTATAACCGTCGCTTATGTCCTTCATATAACATATATTTTACTTATAGAGCATGCAAAACTATAAAACGTTAGGACATTTTGACCGGTGGACATGTTAATGTATGACCCGTAGAGTAAGTAATTCAGATTTGGTACAAATCGGATGTTATTTAACCATTCAAAAGTCGAAAAAATATAATATGTGACTATGTTGACCGCACAACTACGATTTGACCAAAGCGTTTTTCTCACGATCCGCGACCCTAACGACATCCGATTTGCTCAAAATTTGAACCACATCATTGTTTTTACGTAATTATTATATCTAACGGTCAATTTCTCAATCGGATCTCGGGAGCATAGAGCGCCTTTAATGTCCAACACTAACTTTCTTAACTCAATGCAACGGTTATGAAACTTAACCTCTCGTTTAGAACTTGATTGATCAAGGTAATCTTCTTTAACAAAATGACCGTTAGATGTTGAACGTATGTATTATAGAGTATGTGGTTAAAATTTGGAATGAATCGGGTGTGATTTTGCCGTTCGATGGTTCCGGAAATCGCATATGTATATTTCGTTGACTTTAAAACTACGCTTTGACCGCGACTCTTAAAACTTCCGTTTTGGTTCTAATTTTAACCACAACTCTCACTATGTGTAATTGTCATATATTAGGGGAATTAGACTCAATCGGAGCGCCGCTGCATATAACCATTCTTTGTAATTATAAATTTGTTTCAATTCACAAGTTTTGAAGTCACTATGTTATTAAATAAGTCGCTTCAGAGTATGTGGGGCGACTGAGTTGTACATAACAGTCGCTCTAAAATGTTTTCAGAATTTCCGCGAAAATTTGGGGCCAACATTTGAAGCCAAAATTTGAAATTAAATTTCGCAATACATGGTGCGACGGGGTTATTATTTTGCTGTCGCCTATAGGGTTCACTTAAAACCCAATTTCGTCGATTCATTCTTCCTCTTCCATACTTCCTGAAACCCGTTTTCTCAAACCCAGAAAACCCGTTTGCTCAATTCACTCTCCGATCTCAAACCCTAAACCCTAAACCCAGAAACCGTAGGATGTTTCCAATCTCCTCACACTCATCATCTTCCCTTACCCCTTAGCCCCGAAAGTGTCTCAAACCCTAACCCCCAATTTCAGCCCCAAATTCTCAAACCCTAACCCCCAATTTCAGCCCCAAAATCACCCGAAATCCCTAAATCCCTCATGCCTCCGAAGAACGCTAAACCACGCTTCGTGAAGACAAGGGCCCAACGCCTGGCCGATAATGTAGCTATTCAATCGACCCTTCGGAAACGAAGATCACCGCAGCCGGCGCCGCTTTCCAATTCCGCCGGCAGCTCAGAATCTGCAAAAACCACCCCGGTTTCCAATTCCGCCGCATCAGTTCCCGTACTGCCTCCACGACCACCGCCACCTCGGAGTATTGAAGCTCCTGGTTTGGCCGACACCTCTGCTGCCCCGGTTTCCAATGCTGCTTCTGCTCCCAACGACGACATCGACCTCGACTTCGAACTGGGTCCTCCAATCAACCCGCAGTCTGTACAACCGAGCAATTCTGCCTCCCACTCCAACAACCCCATAATGGCCACTCCAAGGAACTCTGCTTCCACCACGGACTCCACCGCCGGTATGATGGTGCGCAGCATTCACTGCAAAGATCTCGTCGTCGACACAGAAGGTAATTGACATAATAATTAGTTTCTGTTACTTTCTGTTAGTTTAGCTTGAATTCATCTCGCTGCCATGTGTTTAGTTTATGTTAGTTTAGTTTATGTTGTACAATTGTACAATTAGTTTAATGATGTTGATTTGATAACTTGTCCCCTATTTTGTGTAGCTGGACCAACCAAAAGGAGAAGAGGTGTGGTGGTCGGTATGAAGACGAAGGAGATGGTGCGCCTTACCAAAGCCAAAATTGTTGTGGAGTGGGACGATAAGCACAACATGCCTGCCGATAAAAAAGTCGCAGCTCAACTGTCCCGTGACATAGGCATGAAGGTGAAGGACGACGTACCAATGCTTGCCTCCGTTTACGGCGATCTTGATCATGACTTCAAGGGCATTGTGTACACCTACATTGCAGTAAGTGTCCAATTTTTTAGGCCAATTCATTAACCTAGTTATTGACACCAATATGTTGCATATGCATGCTGATCATGTTAGTAATCTTTTTAATCCAAATATCATGTCTTTCACCAAACTAGTAATAATCTCATAAAGTGTTTTCTTTTAGTATCTCTCTAGGAGAATGATTTAAGTTCAAACGAGTATGGACCAAGTCCACTGGTTTAATCATGAATTGATTTGTAACATTGGTAATGTGAAGAGCATTCGACTGTGACGTATCCAAGTGTGTTATACTTGAGGGTACTGATCTGGTTTTCCTGTGCAAATAGCTATTAGGCCATCCAATTATTTCCATTACTACCGTATCAGAGAATGTTTAGTTGTAGATATATAGTCAGCAATTAAAATATGTTAGTTGCAATAAACCAAAATATTTTCTTAGTTGGTTTGGGATTTTAATACTGTTTAAGAGAACTAAAATTGAAGGTGAGAAACTGAGAAGGCTTTATGTGTTACTCGATATAATAGTTTCAATAAACTCTAAGCCTTTGCATGTATCAAAATAGCAGAACTGATCTCGTTTTATATAATTTATTTTGTTGTGACTTTATTTGGTAGGCAACTAAGCTATGGTAAAGCTTGTTATCCATTTGATTTTACTTTCTGTTGTAGATTTGTCGTTAAGATGTCAAACTAAGACTTTAGTTTTGATTTCATTTGTGTTTTTTGGATACACTTTTTGGTTTTAGTTTTATTTATGTTTGACAGTTAGATGTAAAACTTCTTTCTCATCGGTTGAGAGCGTCATCTTATGCATCACTCACTTTGAGGGAAAGACAATACTTTGGTTTCATTATGTGAAGAAATTTAGTGCCGAGAGCTTTGGCTCCGCTTTAACTGACATGGGTAGCTAAAGATTCTAGCTTTTGATTGCTTATGTGTAATATGTCTTTGGTTTTGGAAACTTGTTAGTTATTTAAGCACTAGAAGGGGATTGATGAACATGTTTGCGGTGTACTGTATGTGGGTTTTAGTGTTCTGGGGTCTTGACAATGTTGTGACTTTTGTTCCCTTTGAATTTGGCTAAAGATTTGGGCTTTGAGGCCAGCTTGATTTTGATGTTGTGGATTTTCGCAAAATATTTCTGTGTCAGTGTTGTGTAAAAGTTAATATACCAGTCCAGAACCATTATGTATGAGCCACATGAAGACCTAATTTGAATGGAGCTTTTTATTTGTTTAACTTGTTATAATTCATTATCTGGTTTGTGGATTCTTGCATAATAACATGTTCTTTTGTGCAATCACAGATTTGAAAACTTCTCAAATGTTTACTGTATTTGATTTTTAAAGAACTCCCTACAACTTTTTGTTTTTCTTTTCTTTTTTCCCATCAGTCATGATCTACAGACCTGTATTGATTTGTGATGCTATGTCTGTATAACACTTTTTGAATGATGGATCCTTTTGTCCTTGATTAAACTGTAGGGCTTCTATGGAATCGACCTTCAACACGATGGCCAGTTCCAATGGGTTCAAGATGTGGCAGCTTCTCGATACAAGGATTGGAAGCACGATTCCAGAAGACATTGGGAAAAATTCGGGCCGGACGTTCCATTGGAGTTCCTTAAACGGCCTAACGAGTGGGAGTGGTTGGTCAAGGAATTCAGCAGTGACGAGAATAAGGTAAACTCAGTAGTTTCAATATCAGCATCCTTGATTTAATACCTTTGCTGAAACCACTCATCCTTTATTTGATTTGTGTTCAGGAGTTAAGTTTGAGGATGAAGAGTATCCGAAGGGCTCCCACCTGGATGAACCACCATTCGGGGACCACTGCGATTAGTTACCGGGCACAGGAGCATGCATTAGCGGGACATGCAGCCCCCTTGGTCGCAGCCTTTAAGGATGCATACGCCAAGGATAAGATTGGCGCTACATACGTGGTAATTACATAATACTAAACTAAGATTCATTCATATATTTTATATCAGCGAGTAAGTATCACGTAATTAACGCTAGCTCTTATGTAATGTTGTAGGAGGCAATGGAATGGGAGGTTCAAGAGAAAGTCGACCAGTGGAGTAGAGACCACCCGGACGCTGAAGATGGAGAGGCACTGCCTGTTGAAACCCAGCTCAGCGTCATAACGTCACGAATTGGTGAAGGAAAGGGTACCACATATAGAGGACTCGGCAGATACGTGAGGCGAGAGCCCAAGAAGAGGGGAGGTGTCTCCCGTGTTGACGTAGATGCCATCGTAGAGGCAAAAGTGCAAGAGCGAGTTGCGGAGCAAATGAACGCTATGCAGGAGGAAATGCAGCAGCAACTACAAGAACGAATGTAGCAACAAATGCAGCGGCAAGTGGATGCAGCAGTGGATGCCGCAGTGGCTCTTGCTGTGGCCAAACTTTTGGACAAGCAATCCCAAATGCAAGAAGGTACTACCTCCAATGACAACCCCTCACCCTCTCACACTTAGTCTCATAGCCAAACTTCTAGTTGACTGTTTAGAGAACATTTGATAACTTTGTTTGTGTTAGTTTTACTTTGACAATTAGGAGTTTGTACAATGGTTTGTAATGGATATTGAGTTTCAAGACAATGTAATGTTTTAAACTCTATTTGATTTCAATGCAATGTTTGTGTGTGAGATTTGTTGGCTGTGTTGTGTTGAATGTTGCTGTGTATGTTTGTTGTGGGAAAATGCAGGTTTTTGTGCACAAAACTGGGCATTACAGATACAGGCCCTGTGTTGCAATACAGGGAACTGATTCAGGCGACTAAGATACATAAATCAGTCGCTACAACGTTTAAGAGACGAGCCAGCGAGCAAAGAAACCAGTCGCTCTGACTGGGTTAGCGACCACCCAAGATAGTCGCTCTAAAGTCACTAGCGACAGCGAGTTCCAGTCGCTAATGGGGACACGGTTAACAGACGGCATTATATACCAGTCGCTAGATAGGGAGTAAAAGCGACCAAAGAATCCTGTCGCTCTAAGGGTGTTAGCGACTACCCAAGATAGTCACTCTAAAGCAACTAGCGACTGGGAGTTCCAGTCGCTAATGGGGACACGGTTAAGAGACGGTATTATATACCAGTCGCTAGATAGTGAGTAAAAGCGACTGGTTATCTATTCCAGTCGCCTTTAGGATATAGCTACATGTTGCTTGCGACCTCTTATAAGCGACTACTTTACAGTCGCAAATTGTCTTTTGCGGCTGTTAAGTAGTCGCCTTCCTTGTTTTTCTCCGGTCGCCTGGAACCACCTTTGGCGTAGTGACCAACGATGTGTTGGCTACGTCCACGGGCAGAGGAGAGTAGTTTTATTATGATGAGGAAAAACGGAATACAGAATACAATTAGGTTTAGGACGTTTATATACTAAACCCAACAGGAAACCCTAGCCCAACATAACAGATATCGTGGGCCTCGGGGCGTTGCCCCCGAACCCCCATCTGGGGTCACGTTGCGCCCCCGAACCCCCAAAACCAGGGCCCGTCGCCCCTGAACCCCGACTCGCTGACCGGGCAGCGAGATCCCCGACTCAGTCAGCGCCACCAGACGACTAGTTCAAGGCATATACCAACAAATCTCCACCTTGACTTGAATCCTCTCACAGAAACAGATGTACCAGATGCATCATAACAATGCCAGACGTACAAATAACTCTTCTGCCTCAGATGTTGCCCCCAAAGGACAACTAACAGCTTGTAACATTTAGCAAGTCCAAACAATGTTGGAACTTGCTGTGCGGAACCGGCTTGGTGAACATATCAGCGGGGTTATCAGCAGTACCCACTTTCTTCACCTTAATTCTGCTCTCAGCGAGATCCCCGACTCAGTCAGCGCCACCAGACGACTAATTCAAGGCATATACCAACAGGTATCACACTAGCTATCACGTCTGATAGTCCGATCCGTCCACTCGTGACAAGTTGTTAGAGTTCTGCCGAATGGTTTATTTTTGATTTAATAAACAGTTGAAATGCAATAACAATGCTATCTCACAACCTACAACTTATTTATGGCAGATTATGTCACTAAATCAAATAATATTGAGCAAAAAAAGACATTATTAATAAAGAAGTTAGCTCGACTGACAAAAATTATCAAGAAAATGTGTTTTGACAATACTTTTTTTAAAATTTAAAATCATTGACAAAATGGTACTCTATTAAATATTTTACGTAACCCTTTCACGGGTCTCTATAGGCAAAAGATACTCTACCAGTAAATATTATAAAATTTTAAATTCAAGATATTAAATTTTTTTAGCTAAAAATGTTATAGAATAAGGTTCAAAGGCTAAACTGTTTCACTAAACTAACTGCATGATTATAAAGTAGCATCAATTAGGAGTGGATTCGGTTCCATTCGGTTCGGTTTTTTACCAAAACCTAGAACCAAACCGAACTAAAAATTCAGTTCGGTTCGGTTCGGTTTTTTATTTTTGGAGGGAGTGAACCGAAAACCGAACCAACCCGAACGGTTCGGTTCGGTTCGGTTTTTTTTTTTTTTGCAAAAAAATGTAATATTAAATATTTGTATTTTAAAAAAAACTTTGTGAAAAATTCATAATTCGCTAATTCGACAATTCAAGTAGTTGAGTTTTTTTTTGTTCCTGATAGTTCCTTATTTTTATAAGCATACGCATACAATCTATTGGTAATATTTATGACAACAAATCATCAATCTACAAAAATTGTAACCACCAAAGTCTTAACTCTTAAAAATTCAAACTATGACATCATAATTTAATATTTTTAAATTAAAAAAATATGGCCTTGGATTTTTTAGGCAACACAACACTCTTAATATTTTACCTAGAGTCCTACACGGACATTTTGAATATTTTGACATGCACACAACCTCACACAAAAACAAAATAAAATATAAAATATTAATAAAAAAGTAACATATATAATCATAAAACCTAAAATCACATTAATCAAATCAAATATTTAATAATAAAATACAAAACGACATCTTTTTAATGAGAATTCGGTTTTTTGGTTCGGTTCGGTTTTTCACAAGGCAAAACCAAAAACCAAACCGAATTGATTCGGTTCGGTTCGGTTTTTTCCTTTCGGTTCGGTTTTTTTTCGGTTCTGTTTTTTTCTGTTTCGATTCGGATTTCGGCTCGGTTTTTTTCAGTTTTCGGTTTCGAATGTCCACCCCTAGCATCAATTATCCCAAACTGAAAAAGATGAGAGCTCTCGCTCTCTCTACTGTCCGGCGGCTAACCCTAGGGTTTGGCCGTTCGATCTGCGTGGCGGGCGACGCTGTTAGTCGTCCTCCATGGGCAAATGGCTTCCTCGCCTCTTGTTTTCAACCTATTGATTGTTGCACCCCATGGGCGTCGTTTTTTCGACGGGATCCAGTCTTCCTTGCTGCCCTTGGTGGCAGTCCTGGTGATGGTCGACGACAGTGTGGCTTGGTGAACCCAAATCAGACTTGGGACCCTGGATGGAGAGGCTCGATGTGTGGATCTCAATTTGGAATTGGCGTTGTTTCCTTTCAACGGGGTTGGTCCGATTGCCTCTTGTTCTTTGCTGGAGGCCCTCATTTGAAGGTGGGGTTCCTCATTGTCAGCGAACTTGCATTGTGGTTCCGGGTTGCGGTGGGTATCTCGATCCTGTGGCGGCTTGGTTTGGGCAGAGGTGCGGCTGTGCGATTCCTTGGTGTGGCGGCGTGTAGGTCGGCTCCATTTTGATGGTGGCTTGGGTGCCCATATCAATCTGAGTTGGGCCTGGGCCGCTCTCAGTCTGGGTGCCCAGGTCATGTCTTTTGTCAAGATTGTCTTTGTTTTTTTGACTTTGGGTTCTGGTCAGATGTGGATTCTTATTTGGGACCCAGGTCGTGTTCAATTCATGAATTTGGATATGAGACAGCGGTTTTCAATGATCTGGTATCGGTTCTGGTTTTTAGGAGTTCGTTTGCTAATTTTTGAGTTTTTGACACCCTCGGTTACCCTCGAACTTCTAATGGACGGATCACTTTTTCTAAGTAATCACAGTTTCAGATACGATTCTAGTTACAATTACGATTACTTTTACAATATTCTTGTGACATATACAGTGCAGCACGACATCAAGTCACATGGTTACCTTTCAATATAGGTGCGTCTATGCATCTTGTTTTCATTATATCTTTTGCGAAGCCAATATATTGGCTCATAAGTTAGCTAAAAACGCTTTATTATTAGGTTTTCATGTTTCTTAGGGGGGTCCTGTCCCGCAAAAACTGGAAGCCTTGTTGTGTAATGTCCAGTTTGAGACTTAATGCACTATGTCGTCTTTTCCGTAAAAAAAAAAATTACAAAGTATCATCCATTTTCGGGACAGTACGTAGATCTTTGGAACATGATTGCAATTATCAAAACTAAAAGGTTTCAGATTACATCGATTCCAAGAAGAATAGGGAATATATAATTAGTCCTTTTCAAAATCAAATCCTCAATCTGGGCATCATTTCTTTTGTTATAAATATGATTTGATCAACGGAAATATACAACTTCACATCAGAAAAAAAAAAAATTATATATATATATATGTATATATCCTCCAACACATGTGAAATTGAAAAAGGAGAATCTAGTCGATGACAGACCTCAATCTATTACTCTTTGTTACATCATACTTTAAGCCATCAGATCATATAATCGTGATTTTCCGGAATTTTTGATAATAAACCACTAATTAAAATAGCAATGAGGTCTGCGTCAATGTCCCAAACTGGATATTTGATCCCAATTAATATTTGATCCCAATTAACATGTCATTTTCGTTGGAAATTAGGTGAATCTGCAAATATTTTCCAGGATCCATGCACTAGTTCATCATGTCGACCACGAATATATTAGTACGAGGCCCTTGCTAAAGTACAAATCCTCTTTTAATGGAAAAACAAAATTAAAGTACATTAATCCACTGTTTAAAATTGCTCGATCAATCCGGCCATATTATTTTCATTGATTATTTTATCTGAACTTTTTAGATGTTCATGTCCACCATTTACTCTAAATCTTCACTAGCGTTTCAATTTATCTACTAGCTAGGTTATGCAGTTGAATTATATATGAAAATTTATGAAGCAGATCTTGAATTTAGTAAGCAGATCTTGAATTTAGTACGTACTTGGGAATAGTATATTCTATAATCATAAGTTTGATATCTTTTTTACATGAGGTGATCTGATGCTGTGGAGTAAAGCCAGCAGTCATAGAGCTTAGGGTGAATTCAACTATCATGAGCATGAGGTATGAAACGAAGTAGCTAGCTTAAGATCCCGGCTCAAGCCACAAGTAATAATGTTGATACAATCAAAACTTGTCCCAACACTTCTTCTCCTTATGCCTCCAGGTTGGGTCCTATCCCCTTCAGGAGAACACGAGTTTGTTGATCCTTTTGCTATTCATGTGGTTTGTACTACAGTTTTGGGAAATTTCGGCAGCATCTCCCTACAGTTCCTCAAGTGCACAAAAATCTAAACAACCTAATTTGCACTCGAGGAACATTGTAGAGAGACACTGTCGAAACTCTATCCCAAAACTGCAACGGAAACCACATGAATAGCAAAAGAACCAACAAACTCGTGTTCTCCTAAAGTGTCCAAAAAAGGGACAATTCGAGAATCAACATCTCATCTCGATCAACTAGATGAGTTGTTGATTCTCAAACGGGAGTTCTAATTAAGCTGATAAACACCACAATTATATATAATACGAAACAATAAATTTACACACGGCACCACACTCCCTCACTAAGCCACTCGCATGTTTCAGAAACCCTAACTACCACAATCCACACACAACACAAACCAATTACACCGTTAACTAATAATTTCAACCTAATCTACCATAAAATTCACAAATTGCACTATTTCAAGCCATTTTAGTTTCACTCAATTTGGATTTAACTAAATTTCACAATTTCACTAAATTACACTAAAATTCAATGTCACTAAAATTTCACAATTTCACAAACTACCCTAAAAAATCTCAATTTCACCAAAATCAACACCAATTCTATCATATATTCAAACACCTAACCCTAAAAACAACAAAAAAAACACATTATAAACTAAATCCAACTCAAGATATCAAACTCTAAATTCAACAAATCAAACCCAAATATGGTGATTACAATGAAGAGGAGAGATTATACTAACCTACAAAACAATTGGAAGAGAAGACCCAAGCAATTAGACACAGAAATTGACGAAATCAGCCGATCTGCCCTTTTTTTCGCAGCTCCGGAACAGTTTTTCCCCTCAAACTTCAACTTCTGCAATCTGTTGAAGTCGAGGGCTTTATAACAGATTTTAAAACATGAAGCGACGACTATTGCTCAAAACTCGTAGCTTCGTTCTATAAGTCAGCGACGAAGATTAACAAAGGTCACTAAATTCGTCGCTTGAACTTTAAGTCAGCGACGAATATTGAATTTTCGTCGCCAGAGATTATAAAACTTTGTCGGTAGGCGACAACATTCCTATTTTCGTCGCTTCAATGATTTGTGAGCGACGACTATTGATCAATAGTCGTCGCTCTTGTTTTTTGAAGCGACAAATCCTATCTTGGTCGCTTCGGTGTGTTGAGGCAACAAAGTTAGTGTTTCCCGTTACAATATTCGTCGCTTCAGTGCTTGTTTCCAGTAGTGAGCCAAGTTAACTCAAGTTTTGTTTGTTATTGTATAAAGTTCCTAAAGCTAACCGGTTAGGTTCATAAAAAGAAACTCATCAACAGCTTTAAAACCAAGTTTTCAGTCATATATCGATATTTAAACTCATCGTTCACTTTTTAGTTCCCTTTACGTAAATCATCTCTACTAATTCAAATTACTAATTATAAACACAAATTGTTTAGGTTAAACTTATTAGGTTCGTCTATTGATTTGATCTAATTCAATACCAAACGTTAATCAATTTGACTGAAATTTTGTGGAGATACTCCACTCACAAGGAACTAAGAAATGAATAGGAAGAGGTTGATATGTGAGTGAATTGGTCCAAAGAGTAGTAAACTTATAAAGCCAACCGGTTTGCTCTAGAACGCGCTTGTAAAAGAAAAATAAGTTCACAATTCATTTAAGAAAAAAATACTTAAAAAAAAAATTATGTCCATTGTAGATAGAATTCTTCCTATGTTTATGAGGGAAAGTGGCATGATGTTATTGGGCTGACTATTGAATGTCAAAGATATGATATACTTAAGAGAATGATCAAATTTAGTGATTGTATTCGAGAATCGTTATATTGCTTCAATGACTTTTGCTTCTTTTGTAAATATCTTCAGTGAAACACTTAATTAAGCGATCGAGTGTAGTGACTGTATTTTAGAAACTCCATGTTATTTTTTCAACCTTTGCGTTTCATGTAACTCTATCTAGTAAAATATAGATAAGGTGCTTCGTGTACTTGTAAAACTACACAAAGGCTACGTTGAATAAGTTAAATATAACACAATTTGGGAGAATAATTTTCTGATATATATTTCTTCTCACATTGGAGGCTATATAAAGAGGATACAAGATGTACTATGTACTACACTGTACTACCATATACAGAACAGGAAAGTATTAATTACATAATATTCATGACTTATGTTAACACTCCCCCTCAAGTTGGCGCATACACATCAACCATGCCCAACTTGCTTAATGAGTCATGAAAGGCCTTCTTGGAAACTCCTTTAGTGAGTACATCTGCAAGCTGCTCTTCAGTAGGAACAAACGGGAAACTAATAATCTTAGCGTCTAACTTCTCTTTTATAAAATGGCGATCCACCTCTACGTGTTTAGTACGATCATGTTGTACTGGATTCTGTGAAATGTCAATAGCTGCTTTGTTGTCACAATATAACCGCATTGCATTTGGCAACTTAACACCCAAATCACGCAGTAGATTTCTCAACCACAACAATTCACACACTCCATGAGCCATACCTCTATACTCAGCCTCAGCACTTGATCGAGCTACAACCTTCTGCTTCTTACTCTTCCATGTAACCAAATTACCTCCCACAAAGGTAAAATAACCAGATCTCGACCTTCTATCAGTAATATTTCCAGCCCAATCTGCATCTGTGAAACCACTAACCTCAAGAATGTTGTTGTGTTTAGAGAACATTACTCCTCTACCTGGAGCTGACTTCAAGTATCTCAAAATCCTCACAACAGCATCCATGTGGTCCACACTTGGATTATGCATGAACTGACTTACTACACTTACTGCATACGCAACATCTGATCTGGTATGTGCCAAATAAATCAGGCGTCCAACTAATCTCTGATAACGAGTCTTGTCGGTAGGCACCTGATCAGGATACTCTGCTAATCGATGATTCTGCTCTATAGGAGTGTTAATTGGAGTACAATCCAACATACCTGTTTCTGTCATTAGATCAAGGACATACTTCCGCTGACACAGATAGATTCCCTCACTCCCCCTGGCTACTTCGATGCCCAAGAAGTACTTGAGTGTACCCAGATCCTTCATATCAAATTCTGTGGCTAGCTGCTTTTGTAATCTATCTATCTCAACAGTATCATTACCAGTAACTACCATATCATCAACATATATAATCAGGGCTGTTACCTTCCCATGTTGGTGTCTGAGAAACAATGTGTGGTCTGAATTACTCTGTTTGTAACCAATCTTTCTCATGAATTGTGAAAACCTTCCAAACCAAGCACGAGGTGATTGTTTAAGACCATACAAAGATTTTCTCAATCTGCATACGAAGTTACCTGGAGAAGCAGCTACATATCTAGGTGGAAGGTCTATATACACTTCCAAAGCCTCTGAGGATTTTGGTGGTGGTTGGATTGGAAGTTTGGGTATTCCACCGGGTCTTCGGAGCGGAAAATTACCGGCAGCGGGCGTGCCGGGCCATCAAGTATCTTGTGTGCTCCGCCGTCTTCGTCTGCGTCATAACCCACTACATAGGGACCCAGGGTGACCTGTTGCTCTTGGAGAAGACTAAGGCAGGTCCGGTCGTCGGCCCCAGAGTAGGTGATGAGGGGGAGGAGTTGATTCTTGGCGTTGTTCGCCGTAGAGCAGCGGATAGCGAAGTTCATTGTTGAGGCCATTGGATTTGATCTTGGGTTTCTTCTTGGTTGAGTTGAGAAAGAGAAGAGAATGGTTTGAGTGAGAAACCGAGGGGTCTCAGCTTGATTTATAAAGAATCCGAAAGGGGTTCTTGAGTTTTTGAAACGCTGGGTTTTGTAGCAATCAAAGGTTTATGTGAACAGTGATACTGTTTCGAAATGGGAAATCGTGATTGGTGAGGAAACGGCGCAACAGTCCAAATATTTAAATGCTGCGGATGGGCTGATGTTTGAGGCTCAGTCTCTCTTCTATTTCGTTGGACCCTCAATATCGGAGACTGGGGGGCAATGTTTGGGCCACAATTGGAATTTACTTCAATTGGGATGTTATTCCGAGGCCCAGAGGGGTTTAGGTTAAACCGAATCCAATATTCATATTCTCCCGATTCATTTAGGAAAGATTACTTAGAGGGAGAGTATTCGTTTATTGCCTAATCAGATCGGGGTTATTTTGTAGTAATCCAATTACACAATATACGAGTTACCTTAACGGATAATAAGGTGTAAACGCTGATTGGGATAATGAGGGATTGTTTCGGGTAGCAATCCATTGGAAAAGATATCCTTGCCGAATCAGTGATTGATTTGCTTTGGACTCGATTTGGCTTATCTTGGCTTTAATGGAATGATGATCTTGACAATATTCGGGGTGGAATGAGTTCCCTAAACTAAGAGGAAGTCTGATCTCATTTTATTCTTAACCGATTTGATTGGAGGCAGAATAAGGAAGGACACTCCTAGTTAAACTCGGAATCCTCCAGGCTGGATCTTCAAGCCCTAGGGTTTCACGAACCATATAAATATAACTCTTCTGCTACTAGGAAAAGGTTCTCAACCAACTACAAACACACACAAGTTCTAGCGCACCGCTAACTTGTCAAAGCCTCTATGGAGCAACTCACGCAATTTGCCTCCACCTGCGATTGATCACATCTCGTATTCGTGTCGAGCTGTTGCTGAGCCTATCGAGTCAGTCCGCTACTCCGATAGCAATCGAGTCGTCACTCAGGTGACAAACACACCCGTGGTCTTGGTTTAGCTCTGCTTTGCTTCTCCGGATCAAAGTAAGATCCTCAATCCTTAGGGGGTTGAGAAGAAAATCCTGTTAGAGAGTTCTATTCAGGTCTTGTTCGAGCTTTGTACGCCGGCTTAGTCAGCGCCCGCGTAACAGTCGCTTGATCAGGAAGTCAGAGTCAATTGGGAGCAGACGAGAAGACTCGCCAGGGGTCGCACGCAGTCGAGTAGCACCGCTCCAAGGGTGCTGGCACGCCTAAGCACACAGAAGACACGCGAGGAGCACGCATCCTCCGCCCCCAGTTATCCCACCGGGCGTGCCAAAATGTTCGTGGCAGATTCAGCACCCGCCTCTTGTATCCTCTTTATATAGTACATATGGAATTCAGCTACATATCTGGTTCTCATTCTTGACATCAAACTGTTTAAGAGTGAGAGAATCTATCTGTGTCAGCGGAAGTATGTCCTTGATCTACTGACAGAAACAGGTATGTTGGATTGTACTCCAATTGACACTCCTATAGAGCAGAATCATCGATTAACAGAGTATCCTGATCAGGTGCCTACCGACAAGACTCGTTATCAGAGATTAGTTGGACGCCTGATTTATTTGGCACATACCAGACCAGATGTTGCGTATGCAGAAAAACAAATTCTCTTCTTTTCCGACGAGGATGTTGTCAGTAAAATTGCTTGGCTGATAGAATCGAACGCCGAACAGTGGAAGAGATTAACAAACCCTAACAATGGGGTTTAGTTTGAAGAAGACAAGCTAACTTCACACGTCTGACAGAGAACCAACGCCAGACGGATAATTGCAGCGGAAAAAATAAAGAGACAAAGTCCTTTCGGATCTTTGCTCTGATACCAAGTTAAATATAACACAATTTGGGAGAATAATTTTCTGATATATATTTCTTCTCACATTGGAAACTATATAAAGAGGATACAAGATGTACTATGTACTACACTGTACTACCATATACAGAACAAAAAAGTATTAATTACATAATATTCATGACTTATGTTAACAGAATACGATTAGAAAAGCATCTGTTAATGTTTGATCCTATTTGGAGATGAGAAAGATGTCGCAGATGCAATACGAGCGCTTTTACTCTCGGGGAAAATGGAAGACATGCTCTCAGCTTTCCAGCTAGCTTTTGATATTGATGATCCAAACGACAATCAATTTGCCTTAAGTGTGAGCAGAATGAGTCGAAGATGACAGAGCTCTCAGAAAATGGAGAGATGACAAAAAAGCTCACATTACAGTTCATGTGAGTTTACGACAAATCAAATTCCTCTAACTTGAAGAGAATGATGCAGATAGTTGGAATCATAAAGGATACATGATACTCTGCAACTATGTATGCTAATGCACTTATGTGTGTCCGAACAACAATTGATACTCTCAAGAATAACATGGGCTGGTTTTGCATTGCATAAATATGTGACAAATTTATATAAATATAAGCTCGTTGGATTTTACACAAAGGCCACTCCGATTCATAAAATTTGATGTTACTTACTTGCCACAGCGTGGGGCTCTTGGTACTAGATTCCGGTTCTTAAAAGCGGTGTACTATTTGCTATAGAACTGATCGATCATTAACTATAGTAAGGACATAAAAAAAAATTGATTCATGATAGCGAAATAGTTGTAATTTGGAGGTTTTTAAAGTTTGAGCGTTACGTAATTTTCGACTAAGGGAACGGATTAGCCCTAAGATCATTTACAAAAAAAAAATGTCGTTGCATGTTAGGCAATGGCTAGTCAGCTCTTGGAATTGCCGATCAAAAGGTTTATGACAATCTCAGAAGTCTGCTCCTAAATGGAAGTGCGATTGTGGTTTAGCTGCCACTATGATTATGAGTCTTCTAATGATTGAAAATGGTAATGAGTATGTGATTCAGATGTTTGATCGTGCCCATCAAACAGTACACGAAAAGATCATTAGGGGGTGAGCAATAGAGATTGCTCTTACGATTTATGGAAGAAAAAAAAAGTTGTTGCAGATGATCTGATTCGATGTATGACTGAAGACACCTCATGATATCACATGCCGAGCTCCGCTTGGTGTGTTGAAGTCGAATACAAACAAGCACCCGGTACGTGCCTTCATTATTTAGCTTGTAGATGAAGCCTATGACAAATTGAAGAAGAAAAAAAAAATCATTAGTTGATCGATCTCTAATGAACTTTTATTTCTATAACTTCAAAGCTACAAGTTTGCATCTAGTAGAATAGTAATGGACTAGTCTTCTAATTCAATCAAAAATATCAATAATAAATTCAGCCATTCGACTTGTATTGATATTGGTATACAAATTTTGTATTCTTAGTCAATGCAATCATCACTTTGTAGAGAATTGTTGGAGGAACTGAAACTCAACACCGCTTCTTCATTAAGTTTAATATATGCTCTTTAAGCTGATTTATATTTGGGTAGAGTTAATTACTCTGACGGAGTATTCTTGGTTATGTACTTTGTGACCAATGATTAACATTGTGATTATAGGGCACTCTTATTTACTTGGAATAGAAGTCAGAAGAAATGAGAGACGGAATCGAATTGAATGTGGATATTTCAATTCTATTGAGATGTTTACTACTACGATTAATGTTGTTTACTTACCATAGAGAATTAGAATAAATATTATTTTGGAATACTAAAATACCATTAAGCATTGTGGTACAATATGAGTAAAACAATTTATACTTTCAAGTACATCAATAGATTAGGTATTTGAAGTTTTAGAATTTGTATATGCTTTATTTCTAGATTTTGTTATTTATATTGAGAAAAATATAACTAGAGATAAACAAGATATATAAATAATTAGAGTTGGGTAATTTTGGATTATTGAAATTATGTGAGGATATTTTGGACATAGAAAGCTCATTCCGAGCTCTCATTCCTGAACCCACCCGGCCCCTTAGTTTTTCAAATCGCATTGTCAAGGAATCAATTCTTGATTCGAAGGTGGGACCCACACAAATTCTGATTCCATCATATGTAAGTAAACGCATGAGTTTTCTTATTTTAGAATCATTCTTTTATTTTTCAACTGGAATAAGTAAACGTGCCTTATGTGTATCTTTAATAAATATTTTTTAACAGTTTAACCCGCTAAACCCAGTGTTCTATACAGAAATGACGAGTACTGGATCGCAGTTGGGGATGTCGGCTTGCAGGTTATATTTCAAGTGTTCTTGGTAGCTTCTAATACAAAGATTAGTTGGTTTCACGCAGCGGATTGATCAACAAGATCCAATATCAAGAATGTAAATATAATAGGCTAGGGAAAAACAAACACATTCGACAACACATGCAAGATTTATCGTGGTTCTCCCACTTCTTGAGATACGTCCACGGGGCATGATGATCAACAAGATCCAATATCAAGAATGTAAATATAATAGGCTAGGGAAAAACTAACATATTCGACAACACATGTAAGATTTATCGTGGTTCCCCCATTTCTTGAGATACGTCCACGGGGCATTATCCGATCTTTTACTATTGAGAATAATAACTACAAAATACAATGTCTATCGCTCAAACCCAAGCCCTTGAACCCTTGTACACTCCTCTCAACTCACACTCTCAATACCCAAATGAGATAACTCTCTCACACAACACTTGGTACATAATGAAATTATCTCTAAACAAGAGAGTACACAAAACTCGGATGCTCCAAGGCCTACACAACGCCAATCTTCAATGGCTATATATTGCTAGTTCTTTCTCTGCCAACATACATAACACATACAAAGAAGAAAAGCAAAGTCTAGCTTTTTCTTCTTACCCGTTCAATGTTCTACACTCAATATATAGTATCAAACTATTTCCAATATAGCTCTCAACTAATATTGTTTCATGCATGCATACTCTCTTCTCATTCTCATTCAAATGAGATAACTCTCTCAGTTCTGTTTGGGCCTAAATTAACATTTATCCGAAACTTTGGGCCGGAGCCCATAGGGTCACCCTTTTGGCGAGTAATCTGATTTCATTCAAATCAGTTTCTGTTTGGGAAAGGATTTGGAGTCCTTCTCGGAGTCTGAATTGGAGATGATTTAAGGTAATTCAATCCTATTCGATATCAGAATCCATGTACTTGTTACATACGTATTTGGGGTTTTGAGATCACTATATAAAGAACTCTAGGACAACGTAAAAAGGGTTCTCAACCATACAACTACAAGCTTTTGCCCTGCAAATCTTGCAAGCCTCTCCGGAGCACTCTCTCTCGCGAACTGCCTTCCACCAACTGCAAACGACACTCTTCCAACCTAGCCGCAAACCAACGTCCACCACATCTGGTCGCCGTACACCTTCCGTTGTTGTCGAAAGTGACTCGCGTTCGTGTCGAAGCATCGCTGAGACATATCGAGTCCAGTCGTCAAGCCTTGTGACAAATCGAGTCGTTACCCCAGTAACAGTCTTTCCCAATCTGCCAGAGGTTGGACGAACACCATCCGCGGTCTTGATACTTAGCTCTGCTTTGCATCCCAGGATCGAAGTAAGATATCTCAATCTACCGAAAGGTTGAGGAAAAATCCTAGTAATCGTTTACTTAGGTCTTGTTCGAGCCCTTACGCCGGTTTGTCAACGCCCGCGTACAGTTGCTTGATCAAGAAGTCAGGTAGCAGGGAGCAGACGAACACGTTCGCCAGAGTCATCCGCTCGCCAGGGGTGATTCGCTCGCCAGACGTCGTCCGCCACCAAGGTTGTACCTAACCCAAAGGTACTGGCACGCTCGCACCAGGACTGAAGCTTACGTCTGCCACCCCCACGTGTTGATAGTTCGACAGGAGTAAAACCCAATGCGAACATTTTTGGCACGCCCAGTGGGACCAGTGTCAAGATTGCGCAAGCCAATATCTACAAGCGACCAATGTCGTTCTGTAAGAAACCAGAACATCAGCTGTTGAAACAGCACAACTCAGCTGCATGTAGGGGTCTGTCTGAATCTCAACTGCAAGCCAAGTTTGGAGACGGCAGACCTGAAATCGAGGATCTGACTGAGGTCCTCGGGGAAGGTAACCAAGTTCCCGAAAACTTGGGGGGTGTCGCTGATGGCCATCAGGAAGGCGACATCCCATACACCGCCATGCCTCCATTAGCTACTGAAATGAATGATGGAGACGGAGTTCTTCAGCCTCGGACACCTTCTACTGCGGAGATAATGGAGTCGTTTGGCATTATAATATCCAAATCTCAGGCTACTGATGTCATCCTAGAGAAGATAGAAGCTACGCTGAAGGAGTTGAAGACTGAACAGATTGGTCATATGACTAACATCCATGCTTTGGCGGAGCACACCCATAGGAATACTGATAATATCAATTCTCTCACTAAAAATCTTGATAGATTAGTGAGGGGGCATCAGGCCGAATTCAGCGAACAACTCCAGCAACAGCACGAGGAGTTCAGAGCTCATATGATGCAGCAGCAGGAACAGATGGACAAGACCAATGCCACTGTCGAGCGATATGTGCCATCGCTTACCTATTAAGGAGGGCGCCAGGCCTGTTAGGCAAGAGCAGAGGCGAATGAACGCTGAAACCGCTATAGCAGTCAAGAAGGAAGTTTAGAGCATGGTAGATGCAGGAATCATCCGGCTAGCTCAATACACGCAGTGGCTGGAGAATGTGGTTCCTGTTAAGAAACAAAACGGCAAAATTAGGGTTTGTGTTGATTACAGAGATCTCAATGCTGCCTCGCCAAAGGATATATACCCTATGCCTATTGCGGATCTTTTGGTGGACGCAGTTGCGGGACACGAAATGTTATCATTCATGGACGGCACAGCTGGCTATCATCAAATACCAATTTACGAGCCGGACATTCACAAGACTGCGTTCCGTTGCCCAGGCTTTGCCGAAGCCTTTGAATATCTTAGCATGCCATTTGGCCTAACCAATGCGGGGGCTACATATCAGCGTGCTATGAACCTAATCTTCCATGACATCCTTGGAGTCATTTTGGAAGTTTACATTGATGACGTGGTGGTTAAGTCTAAATCCCGGTTAGAACATATTGGCCATCTACGTGGTTTTTTTACACGGATGAGGAAGCATCAGCTCAAGATGAATCCAGCTAAGTGCATTTTTAGGGTTCGTGCTGGTGATTTCCTTGGCTTCGTAGTACATGAAAAGGGCATTGAAGTAACAGGAGATAAAACACAAGCTGTTTTAGACGCCCCAGCACCTAGGAACAAGAAGGAGCTTCAAAGTTTGCTGGGCAAGATAAATTTTCTTCGACGCTTCATCTCTAACTCAGCTGGGAAGATTGCTACTTTCTCTCCTTTATTGAAACTCAAAAAGGATGAGCACTTTGTTTGGGGACCTGAGCACCAAGCGGCGTTCGATAAGATTAAGGAATATTTGGCCAGTCCGCCAGTATTACGACCGCCAAAACCAGGGATCCCACTCAAGTTATACATCTCTGCATCTGACAGTTCTGTTGCTGGGCTTTTGGCTCAGGATGAAACTACTACAGAAGGTAAGAAAGTTGAATACACGGTTTCTTATCTCAGCAGAACACTTTTGGATGCAGAAACAAGATATTCTCCTATCGAGCGCCTATGTTTGGCGTTGTACTTTGCCGCGACCAAGCTTCGTCACTACATGCTTTCCTTTACTACCATTGTAGTAGCTCAAACGGACTTGGTCAAATACATGCTTACTCGACCTATCTTAAGAGGTAGGATTGGTAAGTGGGTCTTGGCTCTCTCTGAATTTTCATTGCAGTCCGCACCGCTCAAGGCAATGACGGGTCAAGCAGTCACTGACTTCCTACTTCATCATCCTTTAGACGAATCGGTTGAGGATCCTATTCCTTTTGTCAACATGGTCGGAACGGTGCCGTGGATCCTGTACTTTGATGGAAGTAGCACAAACTCTTTGACGGGCGCAGGAATTTGCATCCAGAGTCCATCAGGGATAAGCCACTCCTATTCCTTTCAGTTGGAATGGTCTTGCACCAATAACCAGGCGGAATATGAAGCCCTTATTATTGGTCTGGAATTACTACTGGATATGGACGCTAAAGAGATCGAAGTATATGGTGATTCTCTGCTAATCATCAAACAGCTGTTAGGTGACTACAAATGTGTATCTTTCCACCTAATACATTATTGGGAGCGAGCATCAGAGTTGTTAGACCAATTTGCTGATGTGGTGCTCGACTATGTCCCTCGTGAAAAGAACTTTGCAGCCAACGAGTTAGCACAGCTCGCCACTGGTATTACCCTCGCCAATGGCGTCAAAGAACGCATCCTGAAAGTAGAACGCAGGACGCTACCATCTTTTGCTACACGAAGGGAACAGCGAGGCGATTGGTTGGTTGCTACCCTCGACACTATTGACATCGATTGGCGGCAACCAATCATTAAATACTTACAAGACCCTGCTGCCCCGTCTGACAGGCGAACTCGGTACTTAGCTACTAAGTATCTACTCAAGGGAGACGAGTTGCTTCACCGGGGTGAGGAAGGCGTAGACCTCATGTGTGTCTTTGGCGTAGAAGCCAAGAGGCTAATGCGCGAAGTCCATCTGGGAGTATGTGGTTCGGACCAAAGTGGATCAAAGATGAGGTGGCTAATCCGCCGTTATGGTTATTTTTGGCCATCTATCCTTAAAGACTGCATCAGCTTTGCCCAAGGCTGTATTGATTGCCAGATTCATGGACCGGTTCAACGGATTCCTAATATCCCAATGCAGCCTATCATCAAACCTTGGCCCGCCAGGGGTTGGGCACTTGACTTTGTTGGGGAAATTCATCCGAACTCTTCTCTCCAACATAAGTACTTGCTGATTGGCACAGACTTCTTCACCAAATGGGTGGAGGCCATCCCTGTTCGAAATTGTGACGCAGCAACAGTCATTCGCTTTATATTTCAGAATATCATTTGCCGTTATGGCATTCCTGAATGTATTGTGGCGGACAGGGGGGCAGCGTTTATGGCAGAGAGTACGCAGACGTTCATTCAAGATTATGTCATTCAGTTTTTGCACTCTTCGCCGCACTCACTACCAGAAAAAAGGCTTTTCCCGACGAAATAAAAAAAAACGGCCGACGAAATGAAATTTTCGTCGGCTATTCCCAAGAATGGCCGACGAATTTTTTTTTCGTCGCTAAAAAAAAAAAATTCGTCGGCTATTCCCCTAGAATGGCCGACAATTTTTTTTTTTCGTTGGTAAAAAAAAAAATCGTCGGCTATATTCATATTTTAGTCGACGATTTGAATTTTCGTCGGCCTTTCTCTGAAACTTTAGCCGACGAAAATTTTTGGAAGTATGGCCGACGAGTACTAGGTTTGATTTCTTCGGCTATGATTAAAAGAAAAAAACAAAAACAGACCACCTTCCATTTTCTATCACTATCGACAAACCATTGCTTCATCCTTCAAATGCAAATATGTCATCAAATAAGATATGACCGAAATAATGAAATACGTCTACGGTTGAAAAATGACAAGATTCCGACAAAATTTGTGTGCCGAATGTTGCGGTTAACTGTTTTTTACTTCCGTTTTCCTATGGGTAGCCTGACGGTCGGTAAATATTTTGAGGAAAATTTTTATACGATTAGTTGCGTCTCATCGATTTGAAACTATTATTTGTTGAAGGTCAGGCAAAAAAACGTCACTCGGTTGACCGTCCCGATCGAGCCTTTAACGTTGTCAGATGTAGTTGGATTTTTTTTCATACATGTATTTAATCTTAACGGTGATATCTGACGGTTGGAATAGATTTTCCAAACTTTTAGATTCAAAATCGGGACATATGCACTAATGTTCCTTAACTTGTTTACTAAGTGTTTAAGTGAATGTATAGTTTCAAATAGTTACTATACGTACACTCTTCAAATGCAAATATGTCGTCAAATAAGATATGACCGAAATAATGAAATACGTCTACGGTTGAAAAATGACAAGATTCCGATAAAATTCGTGTGCTGAAATAATGAAATAAGTCAAAACCCGGTTTACTGCAGATTTCGCGTCCGGCGTCCGAATGATGATTGTGATACCATTCCGGAAAGGGAACGACGGCAGTTTAGTATGTTTTCATAGAATAGCCGACGAAACATTGTAATTCGTCGGCTATTCTCTAAGTTTAGCCGACGAAAATTATATTTCGTCGGCTAAACTCTTGCGATCCGCTTATTGTCCGCCATTGGATGGCTCAGATCCAACGGCTGCTGATTTTCCAAAGTATAGCCGACGAAATATTTGAATTCGTCGGCTAAACTCTTGCGATCCGCGCCTTTTCATTGTCCGCCGTTGGATGGCTCAGATCCGACGGCTGTTGATCTTCCAAAGTATAGCCGACGAAATATATTAAATCGTCGGCTATTCTCTAAGTATAGCCGACGAAATATATTAAATCGTCGGCTATTCTCCTTCTAAATCTTTTAAATCGCTTCCTCCCGCCTTTTTTCTCTCCTCCTTCCTCCTCCGGCCTCCTCCTTCTCCTCCTCCTTCCCCTCCTCCTCCGGCCTCCTCCTTCCCCTCCTCCTCCTCCTCCTCCGGCCTCCTCCTCCTCCTCCTGCCCCTCCTCCTCCTGCCCCTCCTCCTCCGGCCTCCTCCTTCCCCTCCTCCTCCGGCCTCCTCCGGCCTCCTCCTCCGATCCGGTATTTTTTTTTGCCCAAAATGCAGTTATAGCCGACGAAAATTACATTATTTCGTCGGCTATAACTAATTAATGCCTGTTAAAATATTAATATATTTCGAGGAAATAGCCGACGAAAATTGATAAAATCGTCGGCTATTCTTAAAACACAATAGCCGACGAATTTCGTCGGCTATACTTAATGAATTTCGTCGGCCATACTCGAAAATACCCGACGAAATTCGTCGGCAATTTCTCCCAGGTTTGGCCGACCGACGAAAAATATTTTCTTCGGTAAATTCGTCGGCCATACTCTACTATAGCCGACGAATTGGTTTTTTTCGTCGGCCATTGGTATTACCGACGGGGTTTTTCCGACGACTTATAGCCGACGAAAATTTCGTCGGTAGAAGGTATAGCCGACGAAAAATTGGCATAGCCGACGAAATTTTTTTCGTCGGCTATTCACTCAGATCTGGTAGTGACTATGCTCAATCAAATGGCCAGGCTCTATGCTCAATCAAATGGCCAGGCTGAAGCTAGCAATAAGGTTATTATTTCTATCATTAAGAAGATGCTGACGGATAATCCTCGGACTTGGCACACGGAGCTAGACAATACTCTTTGGGCGTATCGTACGTCCAAACGAACTCCTACAGGCACTACTCCTTATGCCTTGATGTTTGGCCATGATGCTGTTCTTCCTTTGGAAATCAATGTTCGCTCTCTCCGAGTTCGCGAGCAGCATCAGTTGATCGGAGATGACTACGTTCAGGCGATGTTCCAGGAACATGAAGATCTCGACAAGCAGCGACTAGACGCTTTACAGAACATAGTCTTGGAGAAGAAAAAGGTCGCCAGAGCTTACGACAAAAGAACTAAGGGTAAGTCTTATGGTGAAGGTGATTTGGTTTGGAAGGCTATGCTTCCCTTTGGCGAACGCGATACTGGACGTGGTAAATGGTCTCCCAAATGGGAGGACCCCTTTGTCATTGATCGGATTGTTGGCAAAGGTGCTTATCAACTTAGAGATTTGGAGGGTGAGGTCCATCGTAACCCCATTAATGGGCGCCACCTTAAGAAGTTTTTCCCTAGTGTTTGGGAATTTGAAGAGACACTCGCTACGGTCGAGACCGGGGGGCAAACTTCAACTTGAAGACCTCCTATCAATACACCAACACTCTACCTTAGTCCCCTTGGCTTTGGCAGCATACTTCGCCTCAGCCTAAGGTTACTAGGGGGCAAAATACAAGAGATACTATTCATAGAAGACTTGGCGTTTCAGACCGCCAGCGGTTCGGCTCGCCAACGATTTACAAGAGTTTAGACTATGAATCTGTTTAAGGTTCATTAGTTTTGTATTTCGCTTTCTTTTATTATGAATCTGTTCAAAGGTTCGTTTTCTTAGTTTGATTGAGAATCAATGTTTATGGTTTTCAACAATTTATGTTCATTCAACACGGAAAACACCCATATTTTTTGTTTTTCGATAAGGTCAATATGATATAAAAAAAAACTTTATTGATTCTATTTCAAGAATGACTTTGCGGTCAAGAGCTTTACAAGTACAAAATTACATAAATTCCTATACTTCTAAATTTCTTGAACGAAAGAGAGAAGAGGATCTGTTTCACAGATTCTTTTGGGGGCGGATGTGTATCGTTCCTCCTCCGATCTCCTGCTCTCATCCTCATCGCTTTCACCATCCCGTAAGTTTCTTCATCCACCAATACCTTTATTTGGAACCTTACCTCAAAGGGAAGGCCTTGGCGGTTGAGAGAAGAGCGAAGGGATGAGGATGTGGATGCTAGCCGACGGCCACTTATGGTCACCAACAGGATTCTGAAGGATCTCAGAAGGAAAGTAACCGTCATGGTGGCGGATGAGTTCTAAGCCACTATCTGCTATTATACCCCGGAGAACAATAGACGAATTCCTACTTTTGGAGATTCTATCCATATTCCATGTTCTCCAGGGGGCATAATACCAGATTATGCGACTTAGAACATGATTAATACCAGATTACACGACTCAAGGTGTTTGGACAAAACATCTCTATATAATCTGGAGGAAAAGACTCAGGAAGCCATAGAGGCTTAGTGGAGAAACTGGAAAACGAAGTAAACATATTGAATAACAAGTAAGAGATGATCTTCGTTTCGATACTAAGGGCTTCGTTTTATAGCGAGTGGCGAGTGAAATCTAACGGCTGGGATTAATTAGGGTTTCACATCGTTGGTCACGTCAAAATAATGAAGGTGTTTATGGTCTTCAACCGTTTGCAGGCACGGGGAATCACAAGTTTTGAATTTCGGTTTGACTGTTGACCGTATCTTGAAAATTGACAGTTGTAGATAAGGACTAATTAAGGTTATGCTAAACGGGCCAAACAGGTTTGGGCCTCGCGTATGGATTGTTTGATGAACACTTATCCAATATTATCAAAAATGGATACATTATGGAAAACCCAATTTACTCGGGGGGCATAGATGAAAGTTCAAACAATTCAAAACTTAGTCTAGCAAGTTTCTCCTTCAAATGTTGGAGTTCAGACTTGGACTTCAGTACATCTTTCTGGCTCTGCTCTGTCTCGCTCTTGAGCCTGGCAATCTGAGTCCTCTGTTCAGCTGCTGCATCAAGACGACCTTGCTGCCTTTCTCGCACCAGAGCTATCTTATGGTCAATGTGATCCTTTTCTCGTTCCAGACGCTTGATTTCTGCTTCATCTTCTTGTTCCACAGAAAGCATCAACGAGGAGTAGGAGCTCACGATTTTAGACAGGATTGAAGTTTTCTTCTGGGCAGTGGTTTCCTGTCTGGGAATCTCATTCGCTTTGTTTTGGAAGGTCGCGAGGAGATCAGGGAAAATGCCCAGAATTTCCTTTATCTTGCTTTGAGCTATGGCGGGCAAGATTTGAAGTTGGTTCTTCACGGTCTGCAGCGCGCTGTGGATCCTTTCACGAACTCTTGCATCCGTGAGATCTTCTTGGTATACCTGGCTGAGGAGATCCCAGGCTTCTTGCAGTTCAGTTGTATCTTACTGAGGATTTGGCGGCTGCAGTAGTGGATCGTTGCTAAGCGGTGGGATAAACTGGGCACTAGAAATGGCGGTCTGAGGAGAGCTGGATACAGTTGGACCTTTGTCTTGGACGTCTGGCTGGGGGCAGAACAGGACCAGGCTCCGTTCGCCAATGCTCTCAGTACTCCTAGGCTGGGTAGGAGTCTCCGTCACCTGTAAGAGACGCAGGTATAGGGAGAATTAATACTTTAACAATCGAAAACAGAATTGTTTAAGAGTTGTTTTGAGGGTACCTCTGAATCAGAAGGGGTATCCGCCGAAATTCCCACTATTGGGATGCTGGGCTCCACAGGTTCGCCTTGGGGTGAGGCTGGGGGCACGTCTTGGTAGAGGCTTGCATCTATCACCACATCTGGGTTTGCTTCTAGATATTCTTCTACAGGTACCCCGATCACTTCTGGTCCAGGGATTGGATCCGGTTGTGTTACTCTTGGCGATCTCGCTACGATCGCTGGTGCTGTTGAGGCACTGGCGGATGAAGTTCCCTCCATGGGTTTCTCTGCGAAGAAGGCTGGACTGGTCAGTGGATTTTTGGAAGCTGAGGTTGGAGCAGCGGCCAGAAGGGTGTGGATGGTACCTGTATCAGCAGGAAGCCAATTTAATGGAGTTGCATCAATAGGGAGTTTTCTCCTACTTTGATCAAGACGGATTTCATATGCTCGCCAGGCAAATGAAATCTCAGCCCAAGTCTCTGGAACTCTAAGTCCAGGCTCGGGGCCACTTGAAGGTGAACTAGTGGAGCTTGAGGACTCACCAGAGGAGACCTCAATTGGTCTAGGCGTGTTGGAAGTAGTGATGGGAACTGGTCTCCTGCTTTGTCTCAAGTTTAGTCCCTGAGGAAGAAAATTTGCCAACTACATCAAGTTTAAAATTTGGTCTAAAAGAATAGTTGGCGAATGGCAGACATTTTGGCGGATTAATAAAGACTTACTGACACATTATCATCCTCATCTTCTTCTTCTTCTTCGACCACCGGAGGCGGAGATTTTACTCTTTTCTTGCTTCTGGGTGCTGTTGGAGAGGTTGCAGGAGCTTTCCTTTTCTTATCAGCAGGAAGCACTTTCTTTGAAATCTGTAGCATAAGAATCAGTTAGTGGTTTTTCTAAATTTATCCATAATCAGGGTAAGTTACGATTTAGAGAATGATCACCTGAGTTTCTTCAACCGGTAATTCAGGGTGCAAAGGACCCCCGTCGAGCATTGCCCTGTCGTAGTCAGTAAGGCATTCGCGATGTCTTCTGAATACCTTTTCAAAATAGTAGAGGGATCCCTCCTTTTGAAAATCTTTCCCACGAATTCTTTGCCACCAAGTGTCATAGTCGGCGGTGGCTTCCTTGGAGATTACTAGCTCCAAGCATTCTTCTGGAGCGGGGAGAGTTGCTAGACGCAGGCAAGAGGAGCATGGAACGTTGGGAGTCACAGGAGTGCTCTTGCTTGGTCGCCAAGCTGAGAAGATGTTGCAGCTTTGGATTGGCGGGTATGGGGCATGTTGTGTAAAGCCGAATTGGCGAGCGAAAAGATGAGGGGCATACACTTTTGAGCCCTAGCCGCCTCTGTTTGAGTTGAAGAGTGGGAGATCTGCCATTGATATGCATTGCAGGAAGAGCTTTCTCCCTGCAGTGCTTTGATCTGTTGAGGGGAGGAAGCCAGTCTTTAAGGCATGAGGGTGCTTGCGAGTGAGCAGCATCTGAGCTTCTGAATAGAAGCCTGGCGCATCCGTCTGATATAGAATGTCGAAACATGCCGCATAGCCTTGCCCGTACATTGGCTCTTGGCCAACATATGCTGCACCTGTGATTCTGTTTTCACCAACGTCTCTTGGCTCAGAGGCGAGTCCCGGAAAGTACATGTTCGCCCAGATATCTAAAATCCAAAGCGGTCCGGGCACGGTGAGGTTGAAAGGGTTCACTGTTAGGGTGTGGAGCCCCCGGTACAAGTGAGCAAGGACTATCTGTGCAAGGCCTATCTCTTGATGAGCGTAAAGGATTTCTGCCATCCTTCTGTAAGTTCTTGACATCTTGGAGGCGGTTGAGCAGAATATGAACTTGTTGAGCCAGAAATCAAGAAAGCAGATTCCTCCAATGTCGTCATTCCTATGACTGAATTCATTCATCCAGGCTTGATAGCTAAAGTTGCCGGTGATGGACATGACGGAGGATGGAAATCGGTCTTGGGTATAGTCATCCGCGTCGAAGGGTTTATCGCTTAGAGGAAATCCTAGCCCAGCGTATAGGTCTAGGAGGGTGACGCTGGCTTGACCAAAGCGAAAATCAAAGGTGTTGGAGGATGAATTCCAGAAGCTTACCAGGGGCAAGAAGACGCACCGATTTCCGCCTTTCTGATTTAAATTGAAACAGAGCTCCAAGACTTCTGTTATTCCAGCGCGGTTCCATCTCAGGGCATCTATCTTTTCTCTGGCTTTGTACCACTTGATCATTTCTGAGGTTGGTAGTGGCCAGCAACCAGTAGTGATGGGGGCTTCGAAGTGGCTTGAGCATTTTTGAAGCGTGACATCCTGATCGCGAAAGGCTATTGGAGGCGGACGGCAGTGATCCACTAATGAGGATATGCCTTGGAGGGTGACTTCTCTTTACTTCGGGCCTAGTCCGACACGATTATAGTCATCCGGTGAGATTAGTGAGGTGCAGCAGGGACTTCCGACCTCGATGACGGCTTTCTGAATTCTTTCTTTGCCGCGAAGCGCTTCTGTGTGTTTAATCTCTAGAGCCATGATGATTGATTTGAGGTTTCGGATTGGTTTTCACGTTCTCAGATCGTGGCTTTATAGAATTTGAAAGGGGGTCTGTGGATTTCTGAATCGGTATGATCTAAAGCGGTTTAGGGTTTATTGAACAGTTGTCTGAGCTCAATTTGGTAAAGTTGCATCGGTTAGAGGGAACGACGTATTCTTCAGATTTTTAAACAAGTCCGAATGGGCTTTCTCAACCTTCTTCAATTTCAATGGGCTTTTAATCTTGAAGGCTGGGGGGCAATGTTTGGGCCTAAATTAACATTTATCTGAAACTTTGGACCGGAGCCCATAGGGTCACCCTTTTGGCGGGTAATCTGATTTCATTCAAATCAGTTTCTGTTTGGGAAAGGATTTGGAGTCCTTCTCGGAGTCTGAATTGGAGATGATTTAAGGTAATTCAATCCTATTCGATATCAGAATCCATGTACTCGTTACATACGTATTTGGGGTTTTGAGATCACTATATAAAGAACTCTAGGACAACGTAAAAAGGGTTCTTAACCATACAACTACAAGCTTTTGCCCTGCAAATCTTGCAAGCCTCTCCGGAGCACTCTCTCTCGCGAACTGCCTTCCACCAACTGCAAACGACACTCTTCCAACCTAGCCGCAAACCTACGCCCACCACATCTGGTCGCCGTACACCCGCCGTTGTTGTCGAAAGTGACTTGCGTTCGTGTCGAAGCATCGCTGAGACATATCGAGTCCAGTCGTCACGCCTTGTGACAAATCGAGTCGTTACCCCGGTAACAGTCTTTCCCAATCTGCCAGAGGTTGGACGAACACCATCCGCGGTCTTGATACTTAGCTTTGCTTTGCATCCCAGGATCGAAGTAAGATATCTCAATCTACCGAAAGGTTGAGGAAAAATCCTAGTAATCGTTTACTTAGGTCTTGTTCGAACCCTTACGCCGGTTTGTCAACGCCCGCGTACAGTTGCTTGATCAAGAAGTCAGGTAGCAGGGAGCAGATGAACACGTTCGCCAGAGTCATCCGCTCGCCAAGGGTGATTCGCTCGCCAGACGTCGTCCGCCACCAAGGTTGTACCTAACCCAAAGGTACTGGCACGCTCGCACCAGGACTGAAGCTTACGTCCGCCACCCCCACGTGTTGATAGTTCGACATGAGTAAAATCCAACGCGAACAACTATAATATGCATGATTGTAGACTTGTTCTCTTACTTCAAACATGGCTGCACCACCCTAGCTATAGCTAGCTCCACATATATATAGCACCATAAATGACCTTATTTCACATGCATTTACCTTATGCATATTGCAGCCAATTTCTTCCATTCAAACAATACTGCATGACATTAATTTGAGTCACATCTCAACAAAGATAGCCAAGCTAATTAATTGGGAAATCAAGGGAGTGTCAGCATTGAAAAGTACGTAAAATGTCAGCAATAAGGCGCCGGAGTTCGCAATGCCAGTAGATTACTGTAGATAGTTACCTAGTTTTATTAACATGTGGAAAGATGGGATTATGCACAAATTAGGCATGTACATGCTCTTTGCCTTCTGCTTGTACTACAAGTGGTAATACTAGTGAATAGTATCCCTCAAATCTTTATGTAGAAATGCAAACTGGTATAGACTACTTTGTTAATCGTTAGACTGTTAAGTACGGTGTGAACTTATCACTATGTAAGAATCTATACTCACATAATTACTCTTGCTCCAGCACTTTCTACCATGGGGATCCTAGTAGTTATATGGTTGAAAAAGAAAAGGCCTACAGCTGGAGTCCTGTAACTGAAGACAGATAAGTTTCATCTTCATCACCAGAGCTGGAGATATGATGTGTACGTTAATCACCATGTGAAATCACAGACAAAACTTGAACTTCTGAGGTGAAGTAGAAATTGTTTGTTTCAGAGCAGTGGCAATAAAAACGGTGAAGGAAATGGACCGTCATTCTCTTCTACCAATTCGGAACTCCAAGTAATATACTTCCCTATGATTGCATTGGAAATGCACAAGTTAAAGAGGTATATGGAACTAGCAGACCCGAGGTTAGCGAGTCATGTGATTAGTGAGGAAGTTGAGAAGCTAGTGAAGGTAGCCTTGTGTTGTTTGCACGTAGTGCCAGCACTGTGGCCGGCCAAGTATGACCAATGTGGTTGCTATGTTGGAAGGCAGATTACCAGTAGGCGAGCCCAGGACTGAGGCACTTGAATAGTTGAATTTCTACTGTTATGTGGTGAAAAATTAAATGAGGCATCCAGAAAGCTTAAAGGGAGGGGTTCAGAAGAAGAAGAAGTACTTTCTCTTATGGCTGAGAAACATACATCCTCTGATTGCAGTGAACTCCAAACAGTGTTCGAGTCAGATTTTATTTTTATTTTTTCGAGACAGAACTGTTGTTGGAGGTAAATCTTTTGTCGCTTATGTAATGATTTTTTCACAGAAGGAGCTGTCTGCATTTTCAGAATTAGAATTAAGGTGATTTGTTTATGGAAGTCGATTAAACATATTTATTGCTTAGGTTTTGAGTTAGACCGTATTCAGATAACTTAATTAAGGTAGTTGTGTCTATGAAAGAAGGTCATATTTCAATTCGCATGTGTCATTATGTACTCATTTGATGCTGTTCAAATGTGTGCTGTACTGCTTGATGTCTTCCCTCTGCTTGTTTGTCATCATTTATCTGTATATCTTCTTGTTACTATGCATTACTTTTCCCTATTCATTGTCATTGTTGAGGTGTGCATTGTAAAATATGTAATTCAGAATATCATAATACTGATGATCACATATCGATCTGTAATTCATCTCAAAGCTAGGTTCCTGATGACTTATTAGGTATATTTTACAGCGGTTATCTGTTAGAAGCTCCAGTGTCAATGTTCTTGTCAAAATGCATGATCTGTTTAGACTATACGCTATCTCTATTTTATTTTATTTTTTTATTTGTTCATCTGCAATTTATGGCCTTGTTGGGTGATTCCTGAAACATTGAGACTTCAAACTTCGGATAATCATGAATGGATTTCTTTACTTGAAATAAAATAAATATGGGTGACACACTCTGTTGTAGTTGCCATAAGATTGAATAAAGCCCTGTGAATTTATGCATGTAGGATATTCATGTGGCTGCCCTTTGTTGCACTTGCCAAATGCCTCACATAGAGGGAGTCTTATCAACAAAGGCTCATATGAAAATCAATTAATACCTGAAGAACCCAATGAATTATGCAGATGCTGTTTATTTTTGCCTCTAGCATTCTTTGCAATTTCTAGCTTGCATGTGTATTTTTTTTCCTTGAATCATGAGTTCCTAGAGTCTGTACTGCTTTAGAAATTAGAATCAGCATGGTCGCAGCATTCTTGTATTCTTCTGAGGCGAGAGTCGTATACAAACAATGCTTTCATTGTTTTAGCATATAGTTTTTACTACTGTGTCCACTCCCTAAATGATATTTCCTCTGGTTTGATAAAATGAATTAGGTTATTTTGTAAGTTTCATTGGTAGTATTTGATCTATACAACTAGCTTTGATGGTTAATTGGTTACACTGAGGATTTTCTATTTATGTTCTGGGAGTATATAGGAGTAATTACTCTGAGAGAAATACTACTAGGGAAGTACTGCGACCACCAATTAAGTTTACAATGTCTTTGAAGTGATCATGTGTGTGATCAAAGTACATGAAGCCGTATAGGATACTGATATGAATGACTAAATTTATCATATGGTGATCAACTGAAGCATGCATTATGCCACTGATATCTCAGCAAGCCATTTTTGACATATGAGAAATTTTGTGTTAATTGTCTGATGTATCTAAATATAAGCTTGACGGAGCCGGGTTGAGCACTTAGCAAACTATTATTTCACATTTTACTCAAAATCTTAATGTAAGCTTGACTTTGCTGATCAATGTGGAATGATATCCTTTGCCTCATTTAACATCTGATCAGTATTTCAGTATACAGCTACTTGATGACTTCTTTTTAATTGCTTACCCTCATGAATCATGATATTGGTCATCCTTATATGGATGCTCATGCAGAACCTTAAATGAGGCATTTTGTCACACAGAGAGGAGAAAACAGTATTACTCACAATACATGATCTATGTATCGTAGTTTGATTACATGTTTTAACTCACAATTGCTTGCCATGAAGAGAAACTAACTACTAATTCTTTGAGCCTACCACCTTGGTTTAGTAGGGTGTAATATCTATGAAAACATTCTGACAATAGTACTACATCGTTTCTACTGTTTTGTATCTGCACAGCACCTTATGACCGGTTCAGGAGCCAGGAGGGAAGGAAAATAATGCAGACAACCATCACCATCACATTGGTATGACAAGAGGCCACTTGATTCTGCGTTTGGTTAATGTTCTTTTGTATTGGTATTTTTTAATGAATAAGTTTCCATTAGCATAAGGACCCTAGTATGAGTATCTTGTTTCTTGAGTTCATGTGGAGCTTATTTCTTTGAACCTTTGTTGTTTAACTAGGTTCAGCTTATGGTTGGTTTTGAGAATGTCATGCTGATCATTTGGTGGACATTAGCTCAGTGGTGAACACATAATTTGCTATTCCTTCGATTTCTCGGCAGATTCTTTCTCTAATTTGTTTATATATTTATCTTCGATTGAAGGCTAGATCATCGAGTATCATTACATTCATAACCATGCCCAAGAAACTTCCGTTTAATTTAACCATGCCCAAAAAACTTCAGTTTAAGTTAATGTAATGTTTTTTCGTATAAAAAGAAAAAGAAAAAACCAGGCAGAAAATCACAAGGCCCGAAGGAGTTTACAAACTTAGGAGATGCCTCGAAAGCGGATTACACGCACCAATGTTTAGTAATAGTGTCTTCCAATTCCGTTGGTACTCGTGACTCAATACACAATTTTTTTTTTATAAGTGATGCAATTAGCATACCCAAAATCTTTATTCACACCTTATTAAATATTCTACTATTTAAATTGGGTTTGAAACTGTGAATAAAGAAAAAAAGTGTGTGAATAACCCTTTTTTATTTCTCGACAGAATTAATGTACAAATCTTTGATTTGCATGAACGCAATGCCTGTCCTCTAAAGGTGAAGTGAGTAGGGGAGTAATTTCAAACGCGGAACTTTCCCTTATGTACCAATTTTGTCATGTGCTTCAAATTGTGACAACTATATGTTAAATCATTGCTAGAAGCATTTTTAAGATCCACTTTTGTTTCTATTCCTTGTAAAAACGAGTCCCATAGAGAGCAATTAGGTAAATTGGAACAAGCATCCCATCAAAAAATTGCACTGTAGGTTGACTAGAGAATAAGATAATGAAGATGACGAGAGAGTAAACAATCTAATGTTGCAATTATAATTACATGCCGTTACAAAGTGCTAAATAACAAAACAAAAAGTAGTAATTCAAAGTTTCTATTCCAATGCACCGAATGAAACTTGATTTACAACAAAAATATATGCAGATTTGTAATGGAATTCCTACAATCCACATCACTAAACCAATGATGGAGACGCTCGGACCGGAGGAACTCTAATACGATCAAGTACGGCATCTCTTATGGTAACCCAAATAAAAGTAAAACATACACCTACAGTATCTCTAATGGTAAGCCAAATACAAGAAAAACAAACTCCTACAGGGTTGCATAAAAATATCTCGCAGTCCACAAGAAACCTACATGAAAGAAAAAGAAGCACAAGAAACCTACACGCCCGCTCAAACACTGGTAAAAAAATAGAAATCCAACAAATGGCAAACAGTTTACCATGTAGGGTAATATACGAAACATCTCCATATCCGATTGTCGTGAGAGTACTCAGAACTAAATATAGCGAATCAAGCTGACCACATAATTTGAAGACATATGCTACTAAAATAAATCCACCACCAAACCCACAGATCACAACAAATATAGCACATACCACCCTAATAGTAGTCCTCCTAGCCTCGTCCATATCCTCAAACCCAAACCATACCTCCAACCTACGTATCATGTCATCAACGACCCCACTAACAAGAGCAGACATAAAGCAATAGGCAAATAAGTCTAGAATAATAGTAATCACCTTACCAATAGTCGTGAAAGGAGCCACGTCGCCAAACCCAATAGTAAACGTAGATACCTCCACGAAATAGACAGCTGTAGTGATCCGGTCCCCTAAAGGTGATGGTAGGGGACTGCCACTCAGCTTAAACGACGTACTGAAACACACGAACACCAGAGAGGACACTAGTATGTAGATACAGTAGTAAAAAACTGCCCTCAATAAGTATGGAGGCCTCTTATCCACCCGCCTATACAAATATAACAATAAAAACAATCAATCATTCTTTAATGAAGGGTAAAAATACACAAAAGAATCAAACAAACAAAGAACAAAAAAGTCTGTCCAGAAACCATGAATCCCCAAAAGCACATTGGCTCATCCAATCCAATTAGAAACCAAAAATTTAAACAAATTAACTAGCCTTCCTTATTAATTTTAATACTACGGTTAATTCCTATGTTGCATGGACACGGCAAAACCCGCCGAATCCGAGTGTCCGACACGGCCAGACACGGCGACACGACACGACAAGGAAAATACGGTGTCGGACACGCCATCTGGCGTATCGGCCAATGTTGACTTTTTAGACACTTTAACCGATACGCCACCTCATTTTCGGACACGCCACGTCAGAAAAAAAAAAAAAAAAACCCTAACTCACCTCTTCAGCCGCTTCTTCTTCTTCTTACACACTTTGCAGATCTTCTTCTTCTTCTTCTTCTCCCTCCCTAGACCCAAGCCCTGCCCTCCTCCTCCTCCTGTTGCTCCGCTGCTCGGCCCTCCTCTCCTGCTCTGCTGCTCGGCCCTCCTCCGCTGCTCCGCTGCTCGGCCCTCCTCAGAGTTACTGTGAGTTTAAATGGCTTGAAGAGGATCCTAATCGGGTTGCTCCACATAGAGATGCTGAGCTCAACAAGGAAAGGGTTTAGGCAAGGAGAGATCCTAGCTATGCAAAAAATATCGACACAATGTGGGATCTTGTGGGAGATGCCCATGACTCGATGGAACCGGGGAATGTTGATGTGCTTGAGCTTGTAACTTTGTCCCTTGATGAGCCGACATTCGAGGAGGGGATTTTTGATGATGCAATTGAGTCTTGAGGCCTAGCTATGTGAAGGTAAGTTGCATGTTCTTATATTAGAATGTTTACTTGTTTAGGTAGTTTTCTTTGTACTTTTTGTTATGTTTGATAATTGGCTAGCTTTATAATTGTGGTTATTTATATGTATAGGTGTTGGAGATCATGAAATTTTCCCGAAGTTGTGCGGTGGAAGCCATTTAAAAGCTAGATTAACTAAGTTTTTGGTGACTTATAATGAGAAGTTTAATTCTAATAAATTTTGAGAACTTTATATGATGTTAAGTTGTTAACTATGCACTTTTCTCACTTGCATTTGACTCGTTGATGTTATTTCTTATAAATTATGGATTGAATTTATAACTTATTATCAATTTTTTTATGCATTAAAAATATATATTATTATTTATTTGCCGTGTCCAAACCGCGTCGAATGATCGATTTTTGAGATTTGCCGTGTCAAGTCGCCGTGTCGCCGTGTCGAGTCGCCGTGTCCGTGCAACATAGGTTAATTCTATGGTTAAAACACACTTTGATTCAAAAACTAAATGAACAGTTAATTAAAGTTTCTTACCGTGGTCTAGGAGGAGGTGGAATCCGAAATGGAGGCAGATGTGGAATCCGAGAAGGAAGAGGTGGAATCCGAGGAGGCGGAGGTGGAATCCGAGGAGGCGGAGGTGAAATCTGAGAAGGCATCCGAGGAGGCCGAGGTGGAAACCGAGAAGGAGGCGGAGGTGGAAACCGAGAAAGCGGCGGGGGTGGAATCCGAGGCGGCGGAGGTGGAATCCTTGAAGGCGGCGGAGGTGGAATCCTTGAAGGCGGCGGAGGTGGAATCCTTGAAGGCGGCGGAGGTGGAATCCTTGAAGGCGGCGGAGGTGGAATCCTTGAAGGCGGCGGAGGTGGAATCCTTGAAGGCGGCGGAGGTGGAATCCTTGAAGGCGGCGGAGGTGGAATCCGAGAAGGCGGCGGAGGTGGAATCCGAGGCGGCGGAGGTGGAATCTGAGAAGGCATCCGAGGAGGCCGAGGTGGAATCCTTGAAGGCGGCGGAGGTGGAATCCGAGGAGTAGCAGTAGAAGGAGAGGGTGCGGGCGCTGCCGGAGATAGAGAGTTAGATTACATTTGAACAAAAAAAAAATCCTCAAAAGAATTTGCAGCAAAAAAAACCCTAAGAATTGAGTAAATGAACACAGAAATTGAATTATTGAAGAAGCGAAAACAATGAAAAGTAGCAGATGGTTACCAACTGAAGACGAGGAAGGTGGCGGCGTAGTTTGATCGGCCGGTGGCGGAGGGGTAGGATCGGCCGGTGGCGGAACCGGTGTGGAACCAGAGGAAGAGGCCATGAGATCCATCTCAGCTAACAATAAATAATTGAGAAATCAGAAGTTAAATTAGAGTGTTGAAGCAAAAATTCTCAAAACAAATTGCAGAGAAAACCCTAGCTATTGAGACTGATCGGCGAAAATAATTAGAATTAGGGGAAAGTCGCCGGCGTTTACCTTTGGGAACGATTAGGATTTGCAGAGGCGAGAAATGAAGATCTTCATCTTTGCGGAGAGAGAGAGAGAGAAGAAGTGTGTGAGCAATTGAGCGGTCTCGGGGTTTAAGCCTCAACCAACCCCTAAAGCCAGCCGAAGGCTCTCTCTGAATTACGAATCCCTCTTTCCCCGATTGAATAATTTTAGGTCCACAATTTTACCACTAGTAAAAGCCTCAACTTAAAGCCCCACTTTCTGACAACGCAAAATTTTTCCATGGTAAAAGCTGGCCTTAAAGTTAAAGCCCCTCGCTCTCCCCCCAAAACTTTTACCTTAAGGGCCGCCCTGAATCAGGCCCAGTTTGGGATTGATTCCCAAGCTGTTTTTGGGGTCAAAAGTGATTCTGGGCCTAATTTTAAGTATTTGGTAACAACCCATAAAACTGATTTTAGAAGAATTGATTCTCGTAAAAGTGGATTTTAGAGAAGCAGGGTAAGAGATGCTTTTGCAGGAATCAGTTATATTTGTAACAAATAGTAATATTTGTTTTTTTTTTAGATTGTGATATACTAATCTAATTAAATAATAATCAATCATTTACTATGGTGTTAAGAAATCTTATGTAATATTGTGGATTAACAATAATTATATACAAAAGAAACAATTATTTATTTTAATATCAATTTATAACAATGCCTATTTTTGTCATTATACCATCTAAAACAATTTTTACTTATAACTCACCAAATACACGAAATTACTTTTTGGTTCTCACAGCACTTTTAAAAACAGTTTACCAAACACCTCAGCTGATTCTACTCACAGCAAATTCAAAAGCAATTCTGCTCACAGCAAATTCAAAAGCAATTCTGCTCACAGCACAGCAATCCCAAACTGGGCCTCAGTCCCTCTCCCTTTGTCGCTCTCGGAATTTCTCAGAATAAGAAGGTAGACTCTTCACTTTTCCTTCTTCGTTTTTTCAATTTTACCACTAGTACTGTTCTTGGCTATCTGAATTTGCATGGTGCTTCACTATACTGAGCTTGTTTGTTTGCTGTGAATAATTACTTTGCTTCAAAACTTTCGTTTAAATGTATAATTGACTGAACATTCTTATGCGTTGTGAAAGTGCGGCAAGTGGAACAAAAGACTCGGGAATATGTGGTACTCATTGTTTGAGCTATAATTGAAAACGTAATGAACAACTGATGTCGCTTGTTGTTCTGTACAATTGTTTCATAAACAAAAGACGGTGTCTCACTCTAGTGGTTTAGCATGGTAGTTAAAGGTGGATTGTATCTACATTTTGCACTAAATATGGACTTGCTGTAGGTTCAAACTGTTGTAACGAATGTAAGAAAGAATACAGATTTACGTGGTTCACCAACAATGTGTTGGCTACGTCCACGGACAGAGGAGAGTAGTTTTATTATCTTGAGGAAAAACGGAATACAGAATACAATTAGGTTTAGGACGTTTATATACTAAACCCAACAGGAAACCCTAGCCCAACATAACAGATATCGTGGGCCTCGGGGGCGTTGCCCCCGAACCCCCAAAACCAGGGTGCGTCACCCCTGGACCCCGACTCGCTGACCGGGTAGCGAGATCCCCGACTCAGTCAGCGCCACCAGACGACTAGTTCAAGGCATATACCAACACAAACTATGTATGGCGTTCCTGAAGATGAATAATTGCTTATCCAATTGGATAGGTATATTTTTTGATGAATAATTGAACATGCTTCTCTCCTTATCCTTCGCACCTTGTCTTTTAGATTTTTGGTAAATTTATATTGCTGATGCTGTTTGTTTTGACATGTAAATGCTGATACTAAGAAATTTTTGTGTCCAGGTAAGGGATGTGTTCTGGGACATGATGAAGCATTATTTTGGCGAGCTCAGTTAAAAGACCTTGGCTCCATCCACAACAAGGATTTGGAATTGGATATGTAGGATTTGGAATTGGGTATATTGAACTGCGTTTTGAATGTCTATATTGAATTGGATTGAATGTGTTTTCTGTAGGCAGCATAGTGTATTGACTAAATTTATTCACTGCTATATTACTGTGGTTGTCTCCATTTTATATGTACTGTAGGCATCAAAGCCTTTTATTTTCTTATGCTCCTGCATTTTATCTTTCAGAGGGAATTGAAAGCTTACCCAAGGTGCCATGCATCTCGCATATGGACTCGATTAGAGATGCCACTGAGACATACAATTCTTGTTCAATGGTAGCTTGATATCTGAATTCATGAGTAGTCTCCCTATGGGCCAATGCTTGCATCATACTTGCTCCTAGTCAGCATGTTTCTTGTTTGTCAATGGATTGGGTAAAATAAACTACTACTTTTGTTCCTTGTTCACTCCATATTTACCAAGATCTTTGTTGGTTCATTCGTTATTGATGCAGTAATGATTTTCTTATGGTCAACAAAGGTCCTTAATCTTGACAATGGCACAATTGTATAACTCCAAGTGGATACACAAGCAGCTTTAGTTCGTATAGAGCCTTCTAAGTCAAGTTTGAAGATTGCAAGTCAAGAAGCTATAATCAAGCAGGTTGCATAAAGTCAAAGGATGACTTGAGGTAAAGATTTGGATACTACTTATGATGTTAATCACACAGCTCGGACAACAACTATCACAACTGGAAATATGAGAACTACCGACTAAGATTCATGTCTAGCTAGCAGCTAGGAATAGCTAGGAATGCTTTCATGTTTTGTACAGTATCTACTTACTAAAGATTTGAAAATGCTACTCGAATGATTTGGATCAGAATAGGTTAATATAGTAATATGGAGCATTATTTTTAGAAGAAAAAAAATCTCCAAATACTAGCAGAAGATGCACAGCGCCTGAAAACATGCTGGAGGGTTTCAGATGTCGAAACAGACTCTCTTATTGACATGGGGATTATTACTTGAGGAAAGCTTTTTAACCCACCTATATTTGTAACTACCATATGCATTCCTTCCCAGAAGACTTTAGAAAATATATCATGCACTATTTGTTGAACCAAATCCTCACCAGTAACCGCAAACGTCTCTCTTTCTGTTTCCCCCCCCCCCCCCCCCCCCCCCCCCCCCCCCATTTGGAAAATGTTTTAGGGATTAATTTGATTACAATTGAGTGGATAGTTTAACCTTATGGCGTAAACGTGAACTTGAAGATAGCCAGAGACAGGGGATAATAAATTGGATTGATGGCACATTGGCACAGGACAGCTATCAGCTGCATTTGACTTCACAACCAAGGGCATTCTTCAGGTATCCTCCATTTTCAACTGGACTGAGATAGTCAACTCCCACCTGTCACACACACAGTCATTCTCTAGAATGGACTTCTACATTCTTTCTTGTTTCGACCATTGGATACGAGTCCTGGCATTTTATCCATTAGTATCCTGTATATTATACCAACTCATCAAACCTGTATGTTGTGAACCTGTCTATTTCCATATAAGACAACAAGGAGACAACGATTACATCAAATCCATTCTCACCTATGCAGCTGCGGTACCTGTCCCTATGTCAATCTTGTAAAACTGTCTATGCTCAGTAGACATGCAATATTTGTTTATTTCTTCAAGATGGCGTCTTCATTGAATTTTCTTCTAACATGTTATATACGTTACTCCATATTTGGTGTTAAATTTGCATCCTTCTGTGTAGGAAGCTGTCAAGGGTTAACTATCGCGTGTACGTGATTCCCAAGGGAAGCCACCAGGTGTAATTGGATGGTGGCCTTCAAGAGCGGTCACATTCCTAGATAACTATGACACATGCTCAACACAGGTAGTATATACTTCCTATCCTGCAGAAGTGAATGAAATGTCTTCTATGAACTGCTGGAGTTATTCTTGCTTCAGATTCACAAATAGAACATGCCCGTATTATCCTCTTTTCATGGCATGCTTGCTTAAGAGTTTCATATCTCAGTGATATCTGAAAACAAAGAATTTCAGTTCCTTTCTGAAATATGTTATTAATACATGCAAAATTGAGGTAGAGTTCAGTATACCTCTTTTGGTTGAGTGAGTCAAGTTTGGCCTGAACTGTTGGGTCCAACACAGCCTATATGTGTGCATTTGCTTGGCATGAATGTGTCAAATTTGTGTTCCCGGTGCCTATCTTTTGGTTGAGTGAGTCTAGTTTGGCCTGAACTGTTGGGCCCAACACAGCCTATCTTACTGGTATAAAACATCATAAATTTGAGATCCAAAAAGCTCTAGCAACTATAATATCGTTATACGGGCATGTTCTATTCAGGGTTATGCATATATACTCACTCACCCTGGAATACCTTCAATTTTCTATGACCACTTCTATGATTGGGGCTATTTATTCATGATCAGATTGTGAAACTGGTATGCAGTTTCACTACCTGGTTCCTTTATTGGCATGTGTCTGGACATAATTTCTTTCTTTGTTAAGCATTTGCGCTTGTCTGCAGATTCAACTTAGGAAGCAGAAAGACATTCACAGCCGATCATCTATAAGGACTCTGGAGGCCCAGCCGAACCTCTACTCTGCTATAATTGGGGAGAAAGTGTGCACGAAAATTGGAGACAGTTCATGGTGCCCAGACGAGAGGGAGTGGACGCTGGCAACCTCTGGCCACAGATATGCTGTTTGGCACAAGTAAATTAGATACTGTGGATCTTCTATCCTCTTATATCTTTTTTTTATGTCTTGAAGACTTGAACCTTTAATTAGACAAAACAAACTCAGATATTGACATCTAAGAGGTATTAGATAGGGGCTTAGGGGGATCTTCTATTCCATTATATCTTTGTTTTATGTCTTGAACCCTTAATTAGAAAACTCACATATTGACGTTTTAACTTCTCCTTACGGTTCTAGAATTTCTTATTTGTTTTTTGGCGATTGTAGCAGAGCTTCGTCTACGGCTGTCGGAAATCTATTTCAAATTCTCACCAAGTTTTCTAAAGCTTATGGCTTACTGATAAAGTGTCATAACCTTTTCTTTTTTTGGCTCATCTCTTTTCTTCAAATGTTCTTAATTATTCTAGGAATTATGTATGTACTATTCTTGTGGTTCAAACAAGAAATACTATTTGCTAGCATTAAGGTATTAATAAGGGATGCGTGAGGTTTTCACTGCCCTACTTCGTGTGCAATACCGCGGCAAATAGTGGACAGATACACTAATGGTTCTTTAGACATTATAGATAGTTTTTTTTTCCTTCTCTTTTTGACAAGAGAAATAAAATAAACAAAAGAACAACTGACTGAACTGAGCCATGAACAAAGCCCTCATGGGGGAGCACAAATTGCTTCAGAAATTTAAAACAAGGAGGATTCTAAAACTTTAGGGGTTTGCAAAGCTGATATATATCAAGGATAAGCAATCAGCTTCAAGAGAGGGAGAGACAGCAGTGATAGGACTTTCACAACATTGAGACCTAGATTAAAATAGGGACTGAATTTACATCTGCCTGAATTTAAATAACTTATTGGTTCATGAACAATTATATTTGAAGAGAGCTGATCCCAGTCCGGCCCTTGCTTGTTCCCTTACTCTGAAATGTGACCGGTTCCCAAAAGTACTGCTTCGTCCCGCGACAATCTACGGCACACAATTTCTGATTGTCAAAGGAGTAGTAGATAATAATTTTGAACCCAAACAACCTCACCGACCCAGTCCTCCTTAGTTCCGACACCGTCTTGGTCACCTTGTAGTCGTTGCTGCGCCATACCATGTCGACTTTAAAACTGACGACCTTTTCGGTTCCGTTGTTTAAGAAACCGACCGGTACCCACCCTCCTGTCACAGCAATGCGGAAATTTTCACACCCATAAAAGTAAAACGTGGCCGCAGAGAAGTCGCAGCTGAGTCCGACCTCTGTGTTAGGGTTTATAGCAACGAGTTTAACTTCCCACTCGACGGAGGTTAACTTAGAGGTGACCTCGCGCAAGGATATGGTAGCTGATTGCAATCTCAACTCGGGTGCTTCTGTGGCTTTAACCTTGCTCTGCAGTACTTGGCAGTAAACAGTAAGGCCTAATGTATAGAAGACGCCAATGATGAGCAAGCCAAGCATGCCAATGAGACACTTAAACTTCTTATCGCCCGCCTTGGGTGCTGGAGCCGCTTCAGGCTTCCAGGCCATATTTGCCGGCGGAGAGAGGTCTGTGTATTATCTGCTTTGTGTTTTTCTTCCTTGTGAACTAAGAACTAAGGATTAACCCTATATATGCGCGTGCATGGTTCCATTATATATAAGAGATGGTCTTAATTTTGTAAGGAGTTGGTCTTCGAATCTATATCAACCTCTATATATTATGATCCGGATCGATCTCTACTTTCTCTAGTAAACCTATTTTGTGTCAAAATTGTAAAGAATATTCAGTAATTAATATTGTTTTTATGTGTATATGTAGTAATAAATATTCGATTTTGTATTGTTGTATATTTTTTTGAGCTTTTGATAAAAAGAGTCACGAGACCCAAAATGATAAAAAAAAAACTCATAGTTTGGCCTCATGATAAATAGACCCCTTCTAAATAGTTACCCTTAAATAATAAAAGAATTACAAGCATGCCACTCTCCTAAATAACAAAAAAATTACATGTCATCTCTCTCTCTCCAAAGAGCACACCACATCTAGATTGTGTGAGATTCTTCATGATCATCCTTACGCATGAGTTCAAGACCCTCTCTCACGATTAGAACAAGTATGACGGCTGCGCCATCGCCACCACCGACGACGACAAATCGATGAAGGTGCACACCAAGCCTTCCGCCACCACCGATGCTCTAAGTAAGGCATCGCAAGGGTTTTCTAGATCAGGTATGATCATCAGTGACTTCATGGATTTATTAGAGCATGGCGTCGTATCATTCGACTTGTGTGAATTTGTAATGATATGGTTGTCAGAGTTATTGTAGTTTTGATTAATGAGTACAATATTGAATTAAATTATTAATCTAAATCTATCACTTATAGTGATTTCTGGTGGGTTAGGAAGTAATGCATAGAAGGTGTTTGATAAAAGTTCTCAATGAGGTTGTGGCCATAAAAAGCCTTTTGGTATGTTGTTAGTGTTAGTGGTGTGGTAATAATATTACAGTGGGAAGCTAGTTAATCTTTGAATCATCTTTTGATGAGCTTGGTATGTATTGTTTTGAATTAAATCGTTTGGCTGCACTATAACCTAGAAAAATACAAATGACAATATATTTCATTTCATGAAAACAAAAACTTGTACTTCATAACTATCTAAGTAACTGTATTTTTCTTTGGAAACTGTCTTGGTAACTGTATGACAACAGTTCATGGGATGTAGTGTTCAGACCACAAACAAAACAATTTGCTAAAATGACCAAATAACATGATTTAACTAGCAGGTAACCGATTCTTAAGTGGTTTTGCTACTGCATCAGAGCAGGGTGACTATCTAAGTAACTATATATATTGGTTTTTCAACATTAAGATCTATCTAAGTAAATATATCAATTTTTTTTTAACATGAAGAACTGACCAAGTAATGTCAGGTTCATATAACTATACAAGTAACTGCACAAGGAACTGCCAATGTAACTATTTAGTCTGGAAGTCAGGAAACTGTACAAGTAATTGCATAAGTAACTATCAATGTAACTGTTTAGTCTGGAAGTCAGTAAGTGACAAAGATTCTTCCAGGATCGATCCGAGACCGACTCGTACGTAGTCTTCGTTGTTGTGCAGCGACCACGACTCAGACGACGACGGGCTACCATTGATTCACAGTCCAAGGTCATATCTCGGGCCTCTCTCTTCTTCTCCATCTCTCCCTCTCTCAAGTGCAGCTTTATCTTCCTGTTTTCTTGTCGTTGAGCATAATTGGCGTCGGCAATTCATCCGTTCAATACAAGATTGTCGACATTTTCATTTCCTCCATTCAATTCATCTTTGAGCTATTCAATTTTGGATTTGAGTATTCCATATCAGGTATTTTTTAGGTTTTATAATTTTGTCCGGGTGAAATTTCCTTAATTCATGTCCATGTTTTGAATAGATTTAATTACTTGCTCAAATTTTCATTCAATTGCTTCATTACTCATATTTTGAGAGTCACATTTACTTTGTACCTGTTTTTGTTTGATTTTCACATGTTTGAGGACTACTTTGATGATCAAATTTGATGTTTGTGATTTGATCTTTCGGTTCACGTACTGTGATATCTTGTAACTAGTTGCTTAGTTGGATTTTTACAGTCTTGACAAATTTCTTGTTTTTCTTTTCTATCTAATAGTTATAACGGTAGTTACCTTACTCGTTACTTGAGCAATTACTTGACTGTTCTTAATTACATCAATTTACTTGAGTAAGTTCTTTGTTCTTATTTACATTATTAGTTACTTGATTGTTTACATGTTCATTGCTGGTTATGTTTGATTTGCTTGGTAATTAACTTTGCTAGTTACATCGGTAGTTACAAACTAGTTACATTATGGTTACTTGATTGTTTACTCGTACAATACTGGTTTTGTTAAATTTGTTTGGTAACTTTGCGTCCATGTACATTGCAGTTACTAATACAGTTACAAAGATCGAGGAGATGAAAGTTTTGAGTTTTTCCAGCCATGTTTTGTGTTTTCCAGCGATCGTAGAATTCAACTCAGGTATCAAAGTTAGTCTACTTGTCGCCTCTTTGTATAATTGAATTTGAGATTGTTGGGTTCTCTGTGTGTGTGAATGTGATTAACAACAAGTTGAATGTGTGAATGTGTGATAGTTCTTTATTCAGTAACTATATATGTAACTATTGTTGTAACTATATGTTTGTATTTTTCTACTTTGTAACTGTCTTACTAGCTATAGTTCACTTTTGTAACTGTCTCAGTAATTGTGTTTCTACTTTGTAACTGTCTTTGTAACTGTGTTTCTATTTGTGGTATAAATGTAACCATAGATGTAACTATAAATGTAACTATCTCTGTAACTGTGTTTGCGTTAAATAACTATGTTAGTAATTATTTACGCAATTGTGTTCGTAACTGTTTGGTAATTGTATAACAAATGCAGCGTGCCGCTGCACCGCAACAACAGTCTTCCACTGCCTAATTATATAGATTTTTCCAATATTTTGAAATGAACTATCTAAGTAACCATTTAAGTTGTCTAAGTAACTATCTGAATAAGTATTGGAATAATTATCTGCGTAACTATTGGAGTAACTATCTGAGTAACTATGTATTATTGTGAGTACACATAACTGATTATATAATTCGTGACAACCAGATTGGATTGTGGAGCGTTTGCCATATATTACATGAACGGGTATGGGAAGGAGAAAGAATTGAGAAAGAAGATGAAGGACATAGACAAATTGCAGCAATTTTTTTTTTCAATTGTTAATGTTTTGGTCTATTGTTTAAATTATTAGTAGTTAAGTTGTATGGTTATAGTTGTACTTGTAACTATGCATGTAACTATCATTGGATCGACTTGCTAGTTACATGACCATTTATGCATGTAACGATGCATGTAACTATTATTGTAACCATACATGTAACTATCATTGTAACTATTAATGGTAAAAAAAAATTAACTTGTTAATGTTTGGATCTATTTTTTAGATTATTAGTGTTCCAGTTGTGTGGTTGTACTTGAAACTATGCATGTAACTATCATTGAATCGATTTTGCTAGTTACATGACTATTTATGCATGTAACTATCATTCACTCATGTAACTAGGCATATAACAAACCATGTAACTGACCATGCAACTACCTAAATTACTGTGACCGAATATGTAATTACCCAAGTAACTATTCATGTAATGGAACCGGTCATGCGATGACAAGAAGTATGTAATTGGTCGTGTAATTAGCCCTGTAACTACTTAAGTAACTCGTAACCACTTAAGTAACTCGTAACCACATGAAGAAACTATCTGAGAAATTGACAAGAACAAATAGAGCTGTATTACAAAAAATGAGTGTCTAAATACATGAAGAAACTATAATTGTCAGAAAAACGTCTACATACATGAAGAAACTATAATTGTAAAAAAAAACGACTAAGTATAAAAATTTTAGGAAAAAGTGCAAAATATGTTGTTTTTGTGATTTTGAGGCTTGTGTTAAACTGACTTATTCTTTTCCAAATTTGATGAAATTTGGCAGGTATATAGTTGGCAAGCGGAAGTATATTGTGTCAAAAATGTAGATCAATTGGAGTTCGGGAAGTCACCCAAATAATGGCTGAAACTTGGTAGTTTGAGCAAAACGATCCAGGGACTAACAAGATTTTCCTGGGACTGTGTCCTGACTCCCAGGACTTCTGTACGACGCATCACAAAGAACCAGAGGACGTGCCTTATATGGATGGAAAGCCCTATGAGTCTAGTTTCTCCCAGACTTAGAATCACATCAATCGGAGAATTGAGGAGGGAGTTATGCCGAATGTATTGAAGTAAGGTCAAATCTACCGAGAAACTGTGGTTTTCCGGTTGCATCAGGAAAGCTTTTCACTAGATTTTTGAAGCATGGATCAGTTTTAATGGACTTAAAAACTTGTTGGACATGTCTATACTTACTTAATGAGAAGATTCAAGTGCAAGTTCAGTCAAAGGAAGAGTCTAGAAGATCAATTGTTGGCTAAGCAATGAAGTTGAGAAAGAGAAGGAAACCTAATTGAATATGGCTTCATCCTTGTAACTACTAATGTAACTAAAAAATAAAATGTACCTTGTAATGTAACTATAAAATAGTTATGTAACTACAAAATAGTTCTGTAACTATCAATATGACTAGGAATAAAAATGTAACTACTGATGTAACTATAAAATGGTAATGTAACTAGTAATGTAACTAGAAAATGAAATGTAACTATAAAATATTAATGTAACTAGAAAATGCAGCGTGCCGCTGCACCGCACAACGGCAACAGACGCTGCCGAAATCAAGATAAAGAATATTGATGTAATCGTTATCCTTTATGCAACTTAACATGAAAATAGTAGTGTAACTAGAAAATAGCAATGTAACTACTGATGTAACTATAAAATAGCAATGTAACTACTAATGTAACTAGAAAATAAAATATAACTAGTAATGTAACTACAAAATAATAATGTAACTAGTAATGTAACTTTTGTAACTGTCTTAGTAAATGTGTTTCACTTTGTAACTGTGGTTCACTTTTGTAACTGTCTTAATAACTGTGGTTCACTTTGTAACTGTCTTAATAACTGTGGTTCTACTTTTGTAACTGTCTTAATAACTGTGTTTCTATTTTATAACTGTCTTAGTAATTGTGTTTCTACTTTGTAATTGTCTTAGTAACTATCTTAGTAACTATGTTTCTACTTTGTAGCTGTCTTAATAACTGTAGTTCACTTTTGTAACTTTCTTAATAATTATGTTTCTACTTTGTAACTGTCTTAGTAATTGTGGATCACTTTTGGAACTGTCTAAGTAACTGTGTTTCTACTTTGTAACTGTCTTAGTAACTGTGTTTCTATTGACTAACTGTTTTGGTAACTGTGTTTTTATTTTGTAACTGTCTTAGTAACTGTGTTTCTATTTTGTAATTATCTTAGTAACTCTAGTTCTATTTTGTAACTGTCTTAGTAACTGTGTTTCTATTTTGTAACTGTTTCGGTAACAGCGTTTTAATTTTGTAACTGTCTCAGTAACTGTGTTTCTATTTTGTAACTGTCTTAGTAACTGTGTTTCTATTAAGTAATTGTCTTAGAACTCTGTGTTTCTATTTCGACTATGTTAGTGGGCTAATTAAGTAGTCATATGACTGATAATGTACTGGCAAACTAGCTGTCAACCTCAACTCACTCATCATATAATTGTTAAGGTAGATTTTGTAACTAGCTAGTCATGTAACTGTCACAGTAACTGTCTAAGTAACTATCACAGGTAACAGTCAACGCAAATGCAAGACAAAATGCAACTAATAGGAGCACAATGTGCGACGATATTAATGTGGTATTATCCCTTTTTTGTGCTTTATGAAGTCTATTTAGAGTAAGATAGAGTCATAATATAGTTTAGTGTCGCTTTGGTAGAGTTTTGGAGAAAATGTGTTTAATTGTCAGAAAAACGACTAAGTAAAGAAATCTGAGGAAAAAGTGCAAAATATGTTGTTTTTGTGATTTTGAGGCTTGTGTTAAACTGACCTATTCTTTTCCAAATTTGATAAAATTTGGCAGGTATATAGTTGGCAAGCTGAAGTATATTTTTTCAAAAATGTAGATCAATTGGAGTTCGGAAAGTCACCCAAATGATGGCTGCAACTTGGCAGTTTGAGCAAAACGATCCAGGGACTAACATGATTTTCCTGGGACTGTGTCCTGACTTCCAAGACTTCTGTACAACGCATAACTTAGAACCAGAGGACGTGCCTTATATGGATGGAAAGCCCTATGAGTCTAGTTTCTCCAAGACTTGGAATCACATCAATCGGAGCACTGAGGAGGAAGTTATGCCAGATGTATTGAAGTAAGGTCAAATCTGTCGAGAAACTGTGATTTTCCGGTTGCATCAGGAAAGCTTTTCATTGGATTTTTGAAGCATGGATCAACTGTAATGGAATTAAAGACTTGTTGGACATGTCCATTCTTACTTAATGATAAGAATTCAAGTGCAAGTTCAGTCAAAGGAAGAGTCTAGAAGATCAAGTGTTGGCTAAGCAATGAAGTTGAGAAAAAGTCTAAGAGGTGCAATAGCAATTAATCAACATATATACTTTTATAACTACATTAGTAACTGATAAGTAATAACTAGCCGGATAACTACCAAGAGTCAATCAGACTAATAAGTAACTGTCAATCAGACTGATAAAGTAACTATCAATGTAACTATAAAAATTCTATGTAACTGCTATTGTAGCTATACTTGCATAAAGATGCCTTCACATACTAGTTACAACCATTAGATTGTTTCTTCTTGCAGCAAGCAACAACACGTTCCGACTTATTTCTCTAAAAATCATACTCAAAACCAATCTCCACGGCATACATCCACAACTTCAACCTAAACTCTTTCACCCCACCCACAAATGTTGGAGTGAATAAGAGATTTCAATTATTTAGAAAGATACTGTTTCTGCCTAAACCCGGGGGTCTAGTAGATACTTGATGAATCCAACTCGATCTCCTGCAATCCTGCTTACTAAGGGGAATACCGGGCGGGCCGGCCTTCACCTCTCCGATGCCTAAGTTAGTATAGTTGGAATGTATGTAACTAAGGCACGTATGTAAGCAGGAAGAGAGACAAGTTACCTCATAAAGAAGGTAGTTGGGGCCCATATATAGGTGGTTGGGGGCAAGGGCTGGCCTTACTCTTCGATGTGGGACTGGTTCCCTTCTGTTTATACTTTCTGGTGCCCTCTTAGGCAGGCTGGCGCCCCCGGCCCCTGGGTCCCTGGAGGCAGGACAGAGTGCCAGGCCCCGAGGCCGGGTGCTGGTGATCCGGTCTCGACCCTTGGGCCGGACCCTGGTGCCTTTGCTGCGGGTCTGTGGGCCTGCTGTAGCCTCTCTGGCTACTGTCAACAGATACAGTTTTGGATCTTCGCGCCTATATCAACCAAGAAATTAATTGTTTTCAAGAAATACACTAGTTTCCTTACTAACATTATTGCTACCTACACTTTCTGAACTAGAAGCACCGACATCCAAACAATAAACATCCACATTAACAAAATGTCAATTGCACCTAAAAAGAAAATCATTCTAACATCAATAAGCTTATCCAGGTGACTACATTAGTAACTGTACAGTATCTATCAAGTAACTACGAATGTAACTACGAAAGTTCACAACCAAAAATAACAATCAGCTACAGACAAGTAAATAGCTCAAGTAACTAGCAAAGTAGTTAGCAAAGTAACTATCAAAGTAACTGTGAAAAATCCAAAAATACAGGATAGAAAGCAAGAAATTAAAATCGCGAGGGCGCAATCGAAGTCATATATCTACCTCTAAAACATACACAAAGATGATAACTCCAACAAGAATGAAAATTGAGATTGAATAGGCAATCACAAGTTTTATTCCTCTGCATCTAAATCATTCATGTGGTCACTTCGCCCAAGTAGCTTCTTCAACTCTTTGCTGGTTTGCTCAGCCCACCCTCCTCTTCATTAGCATCATTATGGTCCTCATCCCAAACACTTGTTTTGGCCAAATGATTAAGGAAGAATATGGTGGACAGAAAGCGGACTATATCGCCTAATAAAATTATCAGAAAACTAGTTACATGGATATCAACAATCATATAGCTAACGCAATAGAATCGAGACCGATTTTCATTCAGTCATTTAATCAAACAGGTGGCGTGCAACAAAATACACTCTCCAAAATTCGAAACAGTACGATGACCATGCAAGCTACCCAGTTATGCAATCATACTAAATTCAAATTACACAATCCAGCACATTCATTATTACAATGATCGAATACAACCAAACAAGATTCAAAAATTCAAAACAAATTCACTGTGAAACACCGTAATAGCAGTAGCTATAGGATTGAGGAGGTTTCGCCGAAGGAGGATCCGTCGTCCAAGCTACGCCGGTAGGATATGTCATTAGACATGGACGAGCTACAAAAACCGCCGACGTTAGAGTCTTCGAGGATACCACAGACTTCACAAAAACCGGCGCCGTCGAAACTTTCATATGCCGGTCAATTCAGTTCGGTGGCGAAACAAGGACTCGGTGGTTGAGGACGAACGACGCAGTAGTGATAGGAGAGAGAGAGAGTAGGTAAAAAAAATACAAGAAAAGGGTATAATGGTCATAGAAAAAAATTAAAACAGCCCCTTTTTATCATTTTAAAAAGAGGAATAGACCCTTTTATCATGTATACATTAAAAATAAAATACCTTTTTATCAAGTGTAAAACAAGGGGTTTGTTTTTTGGAGTGAAATTTACACTCCTCTTTTTGCAAACCACACTCCAATTTGTACTATAAGATTTTAATTTTCATAAATACCCCTGTTGATACACAAAAAAACACGAGTATGTCGTACACATACTCCAAGCACAAATAAGAAAAATACACATGCAAGCTATATTATATATTCGAACGGTCATGCCACGCATGTGGACCCAAGCCACAATCATGCACTTGGGGCTTGCAGTTTTGGGTGTAGTGTGGAAGGTTACGGAAACGCACATGCTCATTCGTCGATTTAATATCGTCGGTGATTTCGGTCTTGGGCCCGAAATCCAAGCCCAACAAGTTAGATCGATGAATGAAATGGTGAACATGCATGAGAATTGGGCCAGCCATTCTTTTCCCTTTAAAACCCAGGCCCAAAATCACAAAGCCCATAAGGAAGCCCAATTTCCTTCTCTCCTCCCTAGCAGCTCTTCTTCTTCCCCAGCAGCTCACCTCTTCTTCCCCGTAGCAACCTTAAACACAGTCCAAGCCAAGCCCCTTGCTCTGTCATTTTGGGAGAAGCCTTAAGACCAGTCAAGAGGTCTCATCTTCTCTCTCAAACGACGGGCTCACCACAACTCTCAAGATTTCTGGTCTGTCCCATCCCACAATTCATGGCACTGCAGCCTTCTCTGCAGCAAATCTTGTTCACTGCTGCATAGACTTTGTTTTCTCCCAAAACTCTAATTCTTAACCAAACTCTCTTTTCCCCGATTTTGGACATAAATCTTGGGTGAGATTGAAGAGGGATGGGTTTGTCCAACAGATTAGAGATGTTGAACATTCCCCAGCACCTCAACCCTGAGCCTATAAAAGGGGGGAGTCTGGGATCATAGAGAGGAAGGCATCAATCCAGCATTACCCAGCAATCATCCTGCAACCATCATGCAGCTAATCCAGTAGCTATCCAGATCAATCCAGCATTACCCAGCAATCATCCTGCAACTATCATGCAGCTAATCCAGTAGCTATCCAGATCAATCCAGCATTACCCAACAATCATCCTGCAACTATCATGCAGCTAATCCAGTAGCTATCCAGAGCAACCCAGCACCTACCCAGCAACATACACAATCCCTCCTTCAAGCATTCAAGCCTTCATGCCATACAAGCAAAAAAACCCCCAAAAGCTTCTTCTTCAACCTTCAAACTCTGTTCCAGAAATCCAAACCCAGAAAACCCCAATTCTCTCACCGCAGTGCGTTTTTAGCTCCCCCACCACACTCATGCTGTCAAGTCCTTTTTGATTTTCATGCAATCTGAATCACACACGAATTTCTCTCATTCTTTGAGGGGAATTCGGCCTAGTCAATTCATAATTCAAAGAACCCCCGCAACATTTGGCGACTCCGCTGGGGACTAGGTTGTGATTTAGACCATCTCATGCAATCCTTCCACCTCATGCTTGTATTGATCACATTTGTTGTGGAAGCAAGTAATAGGAGAGTACATTCTGTTGATATGATCCACCACTGTTGTGTTTATGTTCTTTGCCTTCAACCCTGCAGCCTTCGATTCTTTGCCATTTGTTCATCATGCAGTTATGTGGTTCAACCATGCTTGTATGGACTGCTGCCTTTGTCAACATATGTTTTCCTAATTTGTTGCCTACTGCTGCACAAGTACCCTGCACATGGAAACTAGCACTTGGGGGCTGCATTCAGTACAGGAAAACAGATAAGCCACTCCGCATTGGAGCAAGCAACACAGTAGCAGAAATTGCAGGCCAACTGCTGCGCAAGCGCCCCAGCAAAACCCAAATACAGTCATTAATTCCCCAAGCCATCAAGCCTCAAGCATTCAAAGCACCAAACCAAGCTCATTCAACCATCAATTTATATTCATGCTATTTTTCTAGTTATAGTCACCATATTCAAGCCCTCATTAGAAGAAGCATTTGCAGCCAAAAGTCCAAAACTCTAAACTGTTATACATGCCATGGCCAAATTACCTCTTATCGGGTATATATGCAGTGAGCCAAGAGCCAAGTATCATTCAAATATACCCAAGCATTCCAAATATCTTGATAGGAAGTCAATGCACAAATCACTAGCTCACCTCAGTCCTACTTCTTCAAGCCAAATGCACATAAATAGCTTCATCAGTACTGTACCGCTTCTAGTCTTGAAAAATCTCCTGTCAAATTTCAAACAATCCAAAACCATGCTCCATACCAAAGCTGATTTATTTTATCCCAAGAAAGCATAACCTCTCCTCACCATCACTCTCCCTGCAGCATTCATCCAGGCTGGCTGATTTAAATGTCCATCCAAAGAAATCCCCCGCAGCTCCTCCAGTTCCAGGGAACTAAGGTTCATGCCCCGCAACTCCTCTAGTTCCAGGGAAGCAAGATTCATGCCCCGCAGCTCCTCCAGTTTCAGGGAAGCAAGATTCATGCCCCGCAGCTCCTTCAGTTCTAGGGAAGCAAGATTCATGCCCCGCAGCTCCTCTAGTTCCAGGGAAGCAAGGTTCATGCCCCGCAGCTCCTCCAGTTCCAGGGAAGCAAGGTTCATGCCCCGCAGCTCCTTCAGTTCCAGAGAAGCAAGATTCATGCCCCGCAGCTCCTTCAGTTCCAGGGAAGCAAAAAATTCATGCCCTGCAGCTCTTGCAGTTCCAGGGAAGCAAGGTTCATGCCCCGCAGCTCCTTCAGTTCCAAGGAAGCAAGATTCATGCCCCGCAGCTCCTTCAGTTCCAGAGAAGCAAGATTCATGCCCCGCAGCTCCTCTAGTTCCAGGGAAGCAAGGTTTATGCCCCGCAGCTCCTCCAGTTCCAGGGAAGCAAGGTTCGTACCCTGCAGCTGCTCCAGGCATGATCACTCTGTGAAATACTCTCTCGCACACCATCATCCTGCAAAGCAATAACAATGTTCAATCAAGTTGCATGCGTTATTACTCAACCAAGCCAAAATTATTGGAACATGCAAACGAGACGCAACAAAGCAGCAAGCAACACTCAAGCAAGCCAATTCCAAGCAACATGCAACATTCATTTGCAGACCCTCAAATGGTATGCTATGATACTTGGGGGATGATTTATGATGATCTCATTTACGGTTACCATGAAATTTTTTAGTTACCTGATCATCCCATATTATTTTACAAGCCCAAACATTCCCTCAATCGTTCAATGTGTTTGAGAAAATTCATCACCTTTTCATGCATTCTACCATCACGCATATCCCACGCCAAGCTAAACACACTACCAAGCGGATTCATGACCAAAGAGGCACGCCAAGCCCTATCCGAGCTCATGCCAAACACTTACTATCCAACAATGCCAAGCTCCTCTTTGACACGGTCGTGCATCTATCCGAGACTAAATGGGGTCATGCCACGCTTAAGCTATAAGTTTATTCAAATTCCATACACTTCCCCATTAGCTTTGTCAAAAAATTAATGACAACCCCATGCTAAACTAGAAATGCACATGCTTAATACATGTCCAAGTATAGTTGCCATAAACTCAGACAATTTAGGTTCAGTGTATGCAAATTCTCATCACGCATACCCCGCGCCAAGCTAAACACACTACCAAGCGGATTCATGACCAAAGAGGCACGCCAAGCCCTATTCGAGTTCATGCCAAACACTTACTATCCAACAATGCCAAGCTCCTCTTTGACACGGTCGTGCATCTATCCGAGACTAAATGGGGTCATGCCACGCTTAAGCTATAAGTTTACTCAAATTCCATACACTTCCCCATTAGCTTTGTCAAAAAATTAATGACAACCCCATGCTAAACTAGAAATGCACATGCTTAATACATGCCCAAGCATAGTTGTCATAAACTCAGACAATTTAGGTTCAGTGTATGCAAATTCTCATCACATATGCCAAGCACATAATCAAGCATGCGTAAAGTAGGAAGTGTAATGTTTTTTCATGCCATGCAAAGAAAACCATCAAGCAAATCTACAAGCCAAATGAAAACCGTGTATCATATCTCATTTGCATACATGCCTATTTCATTTTCGTCCATTGTTTTTCTCAAGTCCGTCGTCACCATACTCTTCGTTAGTTTTTTATTTTCACATGCCAAATTGCTCCTTCATCTATTGATGATTTTCCTACCCATTTTTGAAAAGGCTTACAAAACAAACACTCGGAGCTCTCACGCGAGAAAGTTCTTTCAAACTCCATGCTTATATACTTGATCCTTCATGCTTAACTTGAGTTACTATACTTTTGATTATGTAGTCTATTTTATTTACATTGCATAGCCCACATAATCAAGGGGGCTAATGTTGATACACAAAAAAGCACGAGTATGTCGTACACATACTCCAAGCACAAATAAGAAAAATACACATGCAAGCTATATTATATATTTGAACGGTCATGCCACGCATGTGGACACAAGCCACAATCATGCACTTGGGGCTTGCAGTTTTGGGTGTGGTGTGGAAGGTTACGGAAACGCACATGCTCATTCGTCGATTTAATATCGTCGGTGATTTCGGTCTTGGGCCCGAAATCCAAGCCCAACAAGTTAGATCGATGAACGAAATGGTGAACATGCATGAGAATTGGGCCAGCCATTCTTTTCCCTTTAAAACCCAGGCCCAAAATCACAAAGCCCATAAGGAAGCCCAATTTCCTTCTCTCCTCCCTAGCAGCTCTTCTTCTTCCCCAGCAGCTCACCTCTTCTTCCCCGCAGCAACCTTAAACACAGTCCAAGCCAAGCCCCTTGCTCTGTCATTTTGGGAGAAGCCTTAAGACCAGTCAAGAGGTCTCATCTTCTCTCTCAAACGACGGGCTCACCACAACTCTCAAGATTTCTGGTCTGTCCCATCCCACAATTCATGGCACTGCAGCCTTCTCTGCAGCAAATCCTGTTCACTGCTGCATAGACTTTGTTTTCTCCCAAAACTCCAATTCTTAACCAAACTCTCTTTTCTCCGATTTTGGGCATAAATCTTGGGTGAGATTGAAGAGGGATGGGTTTGTCCAACAGATTAGAGATGTTGAACATTCCCCAGCACCTCAACCCTGAGCGTATAAAAGGGGGGAGTCTGGGATCATAGAGGGGAAGGCATCAATCCAGCATTACCCAGCAATCATCCTGCAACCATCATGCAGCTAATCCAGTAGCTATCCAGATCAATCCAGCATTACCCAGCAATCATCCTGCAACTATCATGCAGCTAATCCAGTAGCTATCCAGATCAATCCAGCATTACCCAGCAATCATCCTGCAACTATCATGCAGCTAATCCAGTAGCTATCCAGAGCAACCCAGCACCTATCCAGCAACATACACAATCCCTCCTTCAAGCATTCAAGCCTTCATGCCATACAAGCAAAAAAACCCCCAAAAGCTTCTTCTTCAACCTTCAAACTCTGTTCCAGAAATCCAAACCCAGAAAACCCCAATTCTCTCACCGCAGTGCGTTTTTAGCTCCCCCACCACACTCATGCTGTCAAGTCCTTTTTGATTTTCATGCAATCTGAATCACACACGAATTTCTCTCATTCTTTGAGGGGAATTCGGCCTAGTCAATTCATAATTCAAAGAACCCCCGCAACAACCCCTTACACCAACTGTCGCCTGACTCACATCTCTTCTTCGATATTCGAACAATCCCAACTCACTAAATACATTTGGGTCACTTTCATCGGCGGCATCAACATGTTGATTAAACTTTCGAAGTTCCGAGCATCAGTTTGCTAATCTGAAAAGAAACTTGTTTATTTCATGGTTGATTTAAAGTAGGGGTGGGCATTTGGTCCCGAAATCCCGATCCCGTGTCCCGGACGGGATTCATATTCGAAAAATAGAGATCCCGTTCCGTCCCGTCCCGTTTAAAATTTCATGGGACGGGACCGGGATCACCTAAATGAATCCCGTCCCGTAATAAATATAAAATTAAAATAAAGCCTATTTTTTAATCTCTCTCTCTCTCTCTCTCTCTCTCTCTCACTCATTCTGGGACTTCCAGTCTTCACCTAATCCACCCATCACTACACTTCTTCCTCCCCGTCCTCTTCTTCGGGTACATCTCCGCCTGCCTCACCTCCTTGTCAGACAAGTTGTTCCTCCTACCAAGTACCAACTCCTCCGTCGCCACTGTTGTTATCGCCTGCATCACCTCCTCGTCAGTCCTCTCTTCCACTCGCTTACGCCAGTTTGCCGTCAGCATCGGCGTCGTTCTTTCCGGAGCCAGAACCCGACAGCATAGAAGACGTGCTGCTCCAATTGATTCAAGACCACCACACCAACTCCCTCAAGCTCCGCGAACGAACAGGTCAGTGACTCAACTCGATTTCCCCAAATTGGTCCAAATTAGGGTTTCAGGTTTAGTGTTGATTGAGTGTGGGGTGGTTGGAGCAGACAGGGCGAAGAAGGACGCGATCAAGAAGTAGCTGTCACGATCCCTAGACCAACGGATTCTCGATCCGCCGCCAGCAGGCCCAGCACCTTCTGTATCCTGGCTCACCGGCGGCCTCGGCTTCATCACCTGGAGCTCATCCGACGAGGAGCCCGTCAAGTCCGAGCTTCCTCCCCTTGACCGCAGAGCTTCCTCAGTTCCTCCCCTTTCTCCTCCTCGTCCCGTTTTGGTCCCGGTCCGTCCCGATCCCGTACGGGATATGGGCCCGGCGGGATCACTTTTCAAAAAGCCTAATCCCGTCCCGTCCCGTCCAAAATCCAAGCGGGACAGGACCGGGATCAAGTAAATCCCAGCCCGTCCCGTCCCGGCCCATGCCCAGCCCTAATTTATAGTGCAATATCAATAGTTTCATTTGGGTATTTCCATGAAACTCTTCCACGCAGACAAGTACTCCGACACTACCAACTGGGCTTTTTGCTATCTTCTTTCCCTTCAATCTCACCAATTTCTTCCTTCTCATACCCAGGGCTATTGCGGTGATGATGTTTGCAAGATTGATGAAGCATAGAGGTTTTAGGTAGAGAGAGAATAGAACATTGGGATTGGAGAAGAGGTTGGATCGATTATCCAAAATTTTGCAATTTGCGGAATTGAACCCACACAAGCAACCATGAATAATAATTTGGGGATGAATCATAGGTTGTCATCTATTGCCAATAGTATAACCACTGCATCCTTGCCATTCCATTTTACTTGGCCGGTAATAAAACAGAACCCAGGCTTATCGATGCAGAAATATGAAAGGGATAGGGAAAGAGAAAGGAGAAGTGAGGAAGATGATAAGAAGTTAAGGGTAATTTGGAAAAATCCATAGATTAGGAGTGTGGTTTGTAAAAATTAGAGTGTAAATTTCACTCCCTGTTCAAGGAGAAAAGATAATAGGGATAACTTATGTTTTATTGATTGATAGAGAGACCTTTATATAGGCATTACAATGATAAATCAGGGATTACCTATCTATTACATAATCAACTATACTAGTCTAATTAGATCAAGACACATCACGGATGTTACGGAAATAACATTCCTACAACACTCCCCCTTGTGTCGTGTACCTAATGTGACACGGTGCATAACATGTTGCCTCACTAAAACCTTGCCAGCAAAACAAAAACCTCTTGGGCAAAAATAAAATGCATGGTCGAAGGGAAAAGAGCACAACGCACCAAACACTACACTTGTGATTGACATGTGTTGTAGACTCCCCCTGAGGTCTAACCAACTTAGAGCTCTGATAAACGGCGCATGCCAAGGCTCTTCACATGTTTCACAAACATAGATTTTCTCAAAGACTTGGTAAATAAATCTACAACATTTGCATATGAACTCACTTGATTAACTTGGATGTTCAGGAATTTCTGTTGTTGCACATTATAAAAGAACTATGCTGGTCAGAGAGATACTCAGCATCTGCAAAACCAACTATGATGGTCAGGGTGGTGAGCCATTAACTTGATGATTTAAGCTAAAAGCTTGGCAAATGCAGCTTGTGGACAGCAAAGCGACGTGACCAACGCGTCGATGCATCAACCATCACCTTAAAATACACAAAGGGTCCGCATTCTGGTTGATAGGTCCACACATATCATCTTGGATTTGTAGTAAGAGTGGTTTCTTTTGTGTCCATAACAAAGTAAAACAATGGATTCATCTTTGCTAGTGTACAAGCTTTGCAATAAGAGCATTATGCATCTTAAAATACAAATTCGCGCTGAAAATCAGATTCACGCATAGCATGACCTTTGTGTACTAAAACGGTCATAACTTCTTCATTACAGAAGATATTGACAAACCGTAAAAAGTTTTGAAAACTAGACATCCGTAGCTTTCTATTGATATATACACAATGTAGTTCAAAACAAGCTGATCATAAAGCTCTGTCGAAGTTGACGGATCTGCAGATTTCCGGACAGATCCGTCCTACGTTACCGAAACGGCCATAACTCACTCAATATGATAGCTATGATCAAACGGTCAGTGTCTTTGGAAATTAGAAACATAGACCTTTCCATCGATATAAAATATACCATTTTTGAAAGAGTGAGCTATGATTTATAGGTCATGCAATATCAAAGCTTGTATGAGTCATAAAATCCAATAACAAGAATTGGAATGAAGTATTCTCATTGAATCTGACTCAACTTCTTCTCTAGAATGATTCATTAGAGGAAATACACAAGTAATTGCTACCATTCTCATATATCCAAGTGATAACATATGGCAATTAGGTTTTGGAAAACACAGCAAGATTCGATTTTTTCTTGGTGCATAGAATACATTCAATGACATCGATAACTGTACCCTTAGGTAACATAAAGTTAACGAATCCACGCTTTTGAACAACCGGCGAGGTTCTAATCGTTATTGTCATTGATCATCTATATTGCACATAATACTTAAACGACTCTCTCTCCCTTAGAATAGTGTGGGTTGTCCTACTATTAGCTAGACACTCAACTTCACCGCGAGGCATCTAAAGAGATGAAAAACTATAGATGGTTTTCTCGTGGGACACGGTCTAATCACTACCCTGTAGGATAGAGAAAGAAAAGGGGATGAAATCTCATCGAGTGTATCACATGGCATTTGGACTTTATAACTTCGACTAAAGTCGGAAAGTGCAAGGTTGAATGTTACATAACCGAGCAATCATCATCAGAAACCAAAACAAAGTCGAGGCTTCGCACGTTGTGGTGTTGAACACCTTTGGTAACCGGAAGAATGGAGGCTTAGCCTCCTAGGGTCGGTGCTAAGCACCTTCTCGGGCAGCAATGGAATTAAGGCCGAAGCCTCCTTGAAAGCACGGTGTTGTGGCACCTTTGTGCTGCCGAAGACGAGGTATCATCACCATGAGGCCGACGTCAGCCACTAGGCTTGTGACATCTAGAATAGCTCCAATTATTCTTTGATTTTGATTTTGATTTGAGCTAAGGTGGAATTATAAGTCCAATATACTAAGCCAATGTGACCCAATAGTGTTTCAGAAGAACCACGTGAGTCGTTAAAACACGAACCGGGATTGCTTAAAAACATAAAATTTCTCACAATATGGGAAAACAGAGAAATTTTATTAACTTGCCAACTTTTAATACATCAAACGCAAGCTTCTAATTCCAAAGAAAAAAACGACTAAGGAAAACCAAAGTCTATGAAATATGGCATGGCCATTACAATACTTGAAAAATTCTTAATGAAAAGTCAAACATGAAGACTAATCAAAATCCGGAACATCTAATGCTTGAGTAGGCTCTTGAGACTTATCTTCAGGAATGAAGTGCTCAACCACGAGATTAACGTGAGGTTGTCATCACTAGTTCTCACTCAGTATGATAATTGTCTTGTTGCAAAAATTACATATATTTCTTGTAGGCATAAATCATCTCTTTGCTTGAATTACACTCGCAATGCATATATCAAGAGTTCAAATATCTAATGACTAAGCTGTTAATAGACTACAAGCTAAAGAATGAACTATTGTCAATGAGTATGAAACTTGTTCTCAAATCTCATTTAGCTTATTGCTAGCCGCTTGTTCCGATCCCAACATAATAACATAATTTAGTGTAAGTGTTATAGATGCATACTGTTCGTGGCGGGTTCAGCACCCGGCGAACAGTCAGCACGGCTGTCGGTTTTGTGGTTGGTTGCTGTGTCTCTGTGTTGTGCTTAGGCGTGCCAGCACCCTTGGAGCGGTGCCACTCGATTGCGCGCGACCCCCTGAGCGAGTCGCTTCGTCTGCTCCCAATTCGACTCTGACTTCCTGGTCAAGCGACTGTTACGCGGGCGCTGACTAAGCCGGCGTACAGGGCTCGAACAAGACCTGAATAGAACTCTCTACCAGGATTTTCTTCCCAACCCCTTGAGGATTGAGGATCTTACTCTGATCCGGAGAAGCAAAGCAGAGCTGTTCCAAGACCACGGGTGTGTCACCGGAGTGACGACTCGATTGCCACCAGGGGTAGCGGACTGACAGACTCGATTGCCACCGGGGGTGGCGGACTGACTCGATAGACTCAGCAAACGCTCGGCACAAGTACGAGAGCGGATCAATCGTAGGAGGGCGGAGGAGGGTTGCGTGAGGCTCAGCAAATGCTCGGCGCAAGTACGAGATTAGATCGATCGTAAGAGGGCGGAGGAGGGTTGCGTGAGGCTCAGCAAATGCTCGGCGCAAGTACGAGGTTGAATCCGTCGTAGGGCAGAGGCGAGTTGCGTGAGTAGACCCAGCAAAGCGCTCGGCACAAGCACGAGATTAGATCGATCGTGGGGCGGAGGCGGGTTGCGTGAGTTGCTCCGGAGAGGCTTTGGCAAGTTAGCGTTGCGCTAGAACTTGTGGTTGTTTGTTTTTGGTTGAGAACCTTTTTCCAGCTGCCGGCAGATTCATATTTATATGACTCAAGGACCCCTAGGGCTGTCAACTCCAGCCTGGCGGATCCTTGAGATTCATTAGGAATGTCCTCCCCTACCCTGCTTCCCATCAAATCAGCGAAGATATTATCAGAGGTATAGTTGGTATTGAAGCTTCGAAGATCGGAGCAACACGTCTTGACCTTGCTTGTTATGCTGCTGTTACTGTTCATCACTCATCATTGCGCAGTATGGCCGGTTCCTCTAACAACCTCCCTAAAGCATGGTGCAGCGTGGCTTATAGTTGTTAGTGATTGATAGCCCAGCGTAGGTAGTGAAATCATTGCTACATTGCTTCTCAATCTTAACAAATATTTTCACTGATGGATTGTTACGAAACAACCCCAATCGGATTAGGAAGCAACCACGTTCTCCCTCGAACTCAACCTCTTTGGTTGAAGCGGGAAAGCCCGATTTCCAAGGGTTTGAATCTGATCAAAACCCCTACTGGGCCTTGGGGCGGAAGCCCAATTGAAATAAATTCAATTGTGGTCCAAACATTGCCCCCCAGTCTCCGATATTGAGGTATAGCGAGATAGAAGAGAGACTGAACCTCAATCGCCGTTAAATAAATAACTGGACTGTTGCGCGGTTTCCTCGCCAATCACGATTCCCCAATTCGAAACGGTAACACTGTTCACCTAAAACCCTTGGTTGCTGCGAAACCCAGCGCCTCACGAAACAAGAACCCCTTTCGGATTCCTATAAATTCCAACAGAGACCCCTCGGTTTCTCCTTCGTACCACCTTGCTTTCCTCTTTCCTAGCCCGAAATCAGAAGAAACCCAGATCGGAGACTGATGGCTCCCAAAAAGAACTTTGATATCCGCTATCCCCTGGCGGAGCAAGCCCAGACTCAACTTCTCCCCCTCCTCAAATGTTCTGAAGTAGAGGAGAACCGGACCCACCTTAGTCTTCCCCATGAGGAATGTGCCACCTTAGGTCCCTTTGTGGTGGCCTATCATCCTGATGATAACAACGGAGCCCATCAGATGCTCGACAGCCCGGCGCGCCCGCTGCCGGCGCTCTTCCGCTCTGAAGAACCGGCGGAGTGCCCAAATTTTCAAAAAGACGCTCACCAATGCACCGTAAACCACTCCGCCTGGCCTCTGGTTAGGTCCTACATGACCACCTGGTATGAAGAACGGCTTCCTCTCGACGGAGCAATTTGGAAGAAAGCCGGGGTCGCTGATGCAATCCAGCTTTGCTTCAGCCTCAGCCCAAAAGGAGGCAACAGGTGTGCCCTAGTTCCGCTGATCAGCCTTTGGAACCCCACGGTTAATGCCTTCGAGTTCCAATTCGGTCACGCCTCCGTGACCCTGCTAGACCTCTACGCCGGCTTCGGGTTCCCTCTCGGCTCTGTAGCCTTCGACGAGGGCTACTATCCCGAAAGGACATCTCCCTCTAGCCTTGTTTGGGGATTCGAGCCCAGTGGGTTTGAAAAGTGGAGGAACGAAACCTCCCAGATGGGTGACGACAGGCTCAGCGGGATAGCCTTTCTGTCCTTTTGGCTAAACAAATTCGTGTTCTGCTCCACCACCAACAAAATGACCAAGCACTACCACCGTATGGCGGAGGTGATCTATTCCGGCCAAGAGATTGGTCTTGCCCAATGCGTTCTAGCACACCTCTACCGCTGTCTGCACCAGATATCCGCCGTGCCCATGAATTGTGCACAATCTGGTCCGCTCTGGATCTTGGATATCTGGTGCCAGATGTACTTTCCCCAACTTTCTCCGGCCACGAAGAGAGCTCCTAGGCCTGACCAAGTTGTGGGGCAAGAGTATGCCGGCTGTGCCGCTGATCCCGAACTCAGCTATGCCATCTGCCTCGACATCTTTTTCAACACATCCGCTCGGGAATTTTTTACAGAGGCACAGCAGCTGATCCACGTGAAGTATCCCCGCGGACTAGCCCGAGGCTTTCTCCCTAACAGTCTTCAGGCAGCTAAAGGCCGAGGGATTTTCATCCATTGCGTCTCCATGGCGGACCTGCCACTCCTCTGTAGTGAGAAAGGCTATCCGAGCCATGAGCTCTACGCGCCTCACTTCTTTGCACGGCAGTTTGGTCTTATTCAAACTTTGCCCTATCCGCCGCTGAGAAGTCTGAATCTTTTCTCAGCGTGGAGGAATAGCCGAAAGTCCAAAAGACCCTCCAGTGCCAGTGACAATTCATGCCTGCAGCTTCTCATCATACACAACGAAGATTGCTACCCTAACCTGCAGGCCTCCACGGACGCAACTGGCCCCTATCGCGTTTGGTGGTCGCGCATGCGAAGCCCGCTCTTCCGCCAACCACCCGTTTTCTACTTCCGAAGATTCTTTCACCTTCGGGGTGGGCAACTTACCCCAGCTGACCAAGAGGTGCTACACGGCGGTCCCCTATACGTTGACCCGCCCCTAAGAAAGGTAATATGCCCCCATTTGAAACTACTGTTTCGGTTTGCCCATGATTCTCGCGTAATCTCGATTGTTTAATAAACTAGGCTATTGAGCAAACCCCAATGGACAAAGGAAAACGGAAGGCCGAATGCAAAGCTCTTCCGCCCCCCAAGAAGAGCAAAACTATTGTTGAGGCGGATGAGGAATCAGATGAGGAGGAGGACATACCCGTAAGTACTCTTTAAAGCTCCATTTTCCTCTTGCGTCTCTAACTATGAGCTCAAACAGATACCTACATAACGTAGATATCCCATCTCTATCCCTCCCTGCAGATACTTCAGAGGAAGCGCTCCTCGTCCGCCGCCGCCACCAGCCGAGCTCCTGCGGTAATAGAGCTCTCCTCTGGTGAGTCCTCTAACCCTTCCGAAGAACCAGGTTCCTCTAGTTCCGACGATTACTATCTGGACTTCTGCATTCGTGAGCTTTGCGGCGATAGTCTTCCTCAACCTGTTCCTCTGCGCTGTCTTGCTGCAGGTACTTCCTCCAGCCTAGCCCTCGCAGTTAATCAGAGTTCTATCCAACCCGTCTTGACTCTCCGTGCTGCTGCAGAAGCTGGACCGGAGGCGGAGGAAAACCCAGATGCTACCATGGCGGAGGCCCCAACCGATAGGCCTCTGCTCATGCTATGTGGCGCTCCTGGCAGTTCTTCAACTCCACATCCGCTGACCTCAGATTCGACTCGGGAGGAAGAGCACGGGGCCGCAGAGGACGTAGAAGAAGGAGAAGAAGAGGAGGAGCCGATTCGGGGCGCAGACCAACCAGCTGCTGACGAGCCATCCTCCCCTGCAGATGTCCTATCTCCGGCAGAGGAAGAGGCTCTAGCCGGTGCGGAGTCTCTGGCCGGTGCTGCCCCCCAGGTTGAACAAGATTCAACCCCTGCTGACTCTTGTATCGAATCCGATCGGCCATCACCAGCAAGGTGGCCCGGATCTCCTCTGCCCGAAGAGACCCCGTTGACGGAGGTATATATCCCTTATGCTCTAAATTGGTACCTCCCTTGGTCTGAATTGCTTCCAATCCTCCTCGATTATGAGCAGGTGGAAGAAGAGATAGTGGCAACCGAGAATGCCACCCCGCTGGTGGTGGATGCTGCCCCCCAGGTTGAACCAACTCCAACCCCTGCCGCTGCTTCCGTTGATACAGCTCAGCAAGGAAAAGCAGGGCTGCAGGGCTCTCCTCTGAGTCAGCCAGAGGAAATCCCCTTTTCAGCGGCTGTTGAGGTATGTGGTGTAAAATCCACTTGAAGAGCGATTTTTCTTAGTTAGAACCATTCCTAACCCCTTTTTATAAACAGGTGGATGATAGTGATGATGATGTGGAGACCCTCGGTTCCGCCCCGCAGGCAACGGACTCTGGTCCCGCGGAACCTGTGGGACTTGTAACTGCACAAGTTTCCCTGCCGCAGGCCCCAATCGCCGAAAGTCTGGTCGCGGCGTCTCCATTGAATCAGCCATCCGCGACCCCTGGCGGATCGAGTTCAGCGGTTCCGGAGCAAGTTGACTCTGCTTCCCTCTTGGCCGAAGACCCTTTCCTCTCTCCTCGAAGCCCAGAAGAGGAACCTGAAGAGGTACAGAAGGCGTGGGGATTCTTGGAACGCTTAGGAGAGAGGGACCCTGCCGATGTTCAAGTGGCGGACGAGCTCTCCTCTGCCCTCGAGATCCTCAAAGGCCACTTCCAGCAACTGCCTCCCGAGGTCCAAGCTGAAGCTAACGCTTCTCTCCTCCGGCTGCCCGCGGAGCTAAGGAGCCTGCACGAGCGTTTGCCTGTCCGGTCTACTCAGCATGCTAAGCTTGAGGGAGCTGAGACCGCTTTCGCGGATGCTGCTCGTGCCTACAAAGATTTGGTTGCCCTGGCTACTAGCAACCCCGAAGCGGCTGAGATAGCTAGACTTGAAGAGCAAATTTCCCTCCTCCGCCAGAAACAAATCCAGCGCGCCAATGAAATAACTCAACAGAAAGCCCTGGGGAGTAAGCTACAAGAGGAGCGGATGCGAGCAAAGAGGGAAACAGCTGAGTTTGATCGTGGGGTAGGCAAGACCAAGGCCACCATCAAACGGTTGGGCCTGCATCTATATGAGTTTCGGCCTTAGCCCGTAAAAACTGGCTTGATGTATTTCATTTACTAAGTTTAATGATATGAGCCCATTTACCAAGCCCTATTCAGTTTGATTTGCAAACCAAACCCTGCGCACCAGTCTTATCATGCAGTCAGAAAACTGCAGAACTTTTTCCCATGAATTTGCATTTGAATTTTAAAACGGGAAACTGTTTCAACCTCCAACTGCCCAATAATTGCGCAAGTTCATCTCAGCCCTTGGATTGCTTCTAAGTAAGGCTATAAAAGCAACACCCCTTGGCTAGACCCGAGAACCCCAAAAAACTGCCTTAGAATGTTATTCAGCGTTTCTTCCTTTAGGTTCTGCTACCAGCCGTTATGGCCTCCTCGATCCTTGCCACCCGATCTAGTTCGGATGTTCCGCTGAACACCCCAAATCATAACACCCCATGTTAAACAAATCTCGAACCATAACACTCCATGTTATGTTCCGGGCGGATGTGATTATAGATTGGTAGCTGTCGATTTGGCACCCCTCTAGCGCATCGGCCGGAAGTCCAGCATGGATGCGGTTCGGGGTACCTTCCTCTCCGGAGAGAGGCGCAATGAGCTTCAATAGGCCAGTTGTCCACCTCCACATGAAGAGTATTGGATAACCGTGGACAACGCTGGGCTATTGAACTCATTGCATGATCGAGAGATTATGGGTAGCGGACGTCTATATGCCACTCTGCTTCGGCATCAAGACAGTCTCTGCCACCCCTATCTCTACGCTTCATCCGCTGATCTCTCAGGATCTTACTCTACAACCCCTGTTCGGCCCGCGTTCGGATCGAAGGAGGTGGCGAGGATCCCCATATACCAAGATGGTATCAGAGCTAGTTGGCGGATATGTATTACTAGTTTCTTGCCTTTGTAATCGCCGTGGCCGCAAAGCCCCCTTTACTTTTGTAAATAAAACAAAAATTTTAGAATCAAGGCTTGCATCGCACAATTCTTACCAACGGCAAAGGTTTTAGGGCACACCCCAACACGGATGTTCCTAAAAACCCCTATTCAAAGGACGACCCGGCTTGGCCCTAAAGAAGGTTCAAAAATCTCAAAAACTTCGAAAAACTCAGCGCGAAAGATAAGTCGGATATTGCCCCTATGTTGCCCCCTTAGTTTGCTGGGCTGCGCGGATGGGCAAATCCAGAACCAAGCCGAGTAAACTAGATAGGATTCACAAGTGGTTTCCCCATGATGGGCTAGGTTCGACGAAAAGGTGAAAGCCCGTTCGTCGTCGAACCCCTGTCCGGCCCACTAAGCCCCCACGCCAGGTAGCCCCAAGCAGATGCTTGGGAAACACAACTGGTATAAATGCAGGATTTGACAGTTACCGAAACGGTGGGGAAAACCGAGAAGGCGCCAGTCAAACCCTATTGATCACGCATCGATTCCCAGGCGAGCAGGCGCCGAAAACGGATAGATGCATAAAGATGGGTAGATCGAAGCATTAAAGCTTACGTGACCCCCAACCGTTGGATCCTCTCGCATATGTAGTATAAAAGGAACCCCCTGGTTGCAGCAAAAACCTCACCAGATCACCCTGCTTAGAACAAATATGGCAATCGTAGAGTGGTTAGCGATTGGCGTAGCCCTCTGGCTGCCACAAGCCTTTCCACCAGAGAAACCGCAATCCTGGTTAAATGCCCCAGTAACCTCGGTCACCCAGCGTTAAGTAAATCCTAACCCCGGTCACCTAGCGTTAGGCGGCCTGAAGCCGTGCTTCCTGGTGCTTAAACAACACCCGGCCCGTCTAACGCTAGTGACCCGGTTAGGTGCTTGGATGAATGTCATCAACACGTTCGATGACCTTCACCCCTAGCAACCCATCCACACGTTCCCTCAGCGGAACTGTGTGTTTTTCCTCAAGCGCCGCCACTGCATCCTCATCTTTCCCTTTTTTCCAACTCCTTTTCCCTTCCTGGAATTAGCAGAGCTCCGAAGAAGAAGAGGATTTGGGTAAGAAGATCAAGCAGCAGCACGAGGAATCCGCCAGTCCCCCAAGACTAAGAGAGACGTAGGATGGTATCAGAGCTAGCTAGTAGCTTTCGTTGTATTTTCTTTTCCTTGTAATGCCCTTGGCCGCAAAGCCTGCGTAAGAATAAAGCAAATTGCAATTTTCGTACTTAACACTTACCAAGATATGAATTTGATTGTTAATGAAAAGTATAAGGACATCAACACCCCTGGCGGATGTTGAAATAAGACAAGGTAAAAGAAGAACAAAACCCCCACGGTTTCGCAATGAAAAAGACGAACACTTCGAACACGGCGGGAACACCCCAGGCGGATGTACCGTCTTGACTTACTGCCGTCTGAGCGCACTGCCTGAGGGCTAAGAATTCTGTCCAGCCCCGTCGTCTGCCGGAGGGACCTCGAACTCCCAAACACTTGGGAAGTATTTCTTAAGATATCGCCCATTAATGGGATTTCTATGAACTTCACCTTCCAAGTCTCGGAGCTGGTATGCCCCCTTTACTTTGATTCGGTCGATGACAAATGGACCCTCCCAGCGAGGACTCCATTTACCACGACCCGGTTCGTCTAGGGGCAGAGCTACCTTCCAGACCAAGTCTCCCTCGCCATATGTTTTACCCTTGGTCCGCTTGTCATATGCCTTGGCGATCCGCTGCTTTTCCTGGATGATAGTGTCCAAGGCCTCAAGTCGTTTTTCGTCGAGGTCTTCATGTTCCTGGAACATGGCTTGGACATAGTCTTCACCCAGGAGTTGATGTTGCTCGCGAACCCGTAAAGAAGCCACATTGATCTCCATTGGCAGGACAGCCTCATGGCCATACATCAACGAATACGGGGTAGTACCTGTAGGCGTCCGCTTAGAGGTCCTATAGGCCCAAAGCGTGTTGTCAAGTTGAGTGTGCCATGATCTCGGGCTATCCACTAGCATCTTCTTTAGAATGGATATGATCACCTTGTTAGTAGCTTCCGCTTGGCCATTGGATTGAGCATAATAAGGAGAAGAATGGAGGAACTGGACACCATAATCTGCTAGCCAAGTTTGGGTCTTCTCAGCCATGAAGGCTGCCCCCCTGTCCGCTACTATACACTCTGGAATGCCGTAGCGGCAGATTATGTTTTGGAAAACAAAGCGGATGACCGTATCTGCATCGCAGTTCCTGGTTGGTATAGCTTCAACCCACTTAGTAAAGAAATCGGTACCCAGCAAAAGAAACTTATGCTGCGCAGATGAGTGTGGATTGATCTCCCCTATGAAATCCAATGCCCAGCCCCTAGCAGGCCAAGGCTTGATGATGGGCTGTAAAGGAATGTTAGGAACCCGCTGCACTGGCCCGTGTCGCTGGCATTCCTGACAACCCTGAGCGAAACTATGACAATCTTTCAAAATGGATGGCCAATGATATCCATATCTACGAATCAGCCATCTCATTTTGGGTCCGGACTGATGTGAACCACAGACCCCTAGGTGTACCTCTCTCATGATCCGCTTAGCTTCGACGCCAAAGATACACCTCAATAGGACTCCATCCTCCCCCCTACGGAAGAGTTCGTCTCCCCTGAGAAGATAACTTGTTGCGAGATGTCGAGTTCTCCTCTCGGATGGTGCAGATGGGTCCTGCAAATACGCTATGATTGGTATCCGCCAGTCAGTGTCGACCGGCTCAACTGTAGCGACCGACCAACCTCCGCGCTCTCTCTGGCGGATAACAAAGGATGGTAGAGTTCTGCGCTCCACCCTAAGGATTCGTTCCTTCACTCCCTGGGCTAAGCTGATTCCAGTGGCCAATTGTGCCAGCTCGTTGGCTGCTGAGTTCAATTCCCTCGGAACATAGTCTAAGGAAACATCAATAAATCGATCCAGCAGCTCAATAGCCCGCTCGTAGTAGTGTACTAAATGGAAGGAAACGCACTTGTAGATCCCCAACAGTTGATTAATAACTAACATGGAATCTCCAAGTACCTCAATTTCTTGTGCCCCCAGGTCGAGTAACAGCTCCAAACCAATGAGTAGGGCTTCGTACTCTGCCTGGTTGTTGGTGCATGTCCACTCCAGCTGAAAAGAATACAAATACTTGACACCTGCTGGAGTCTGGATACAAACCCCTGCGCCCGCCAACTTACTGGTACTGCTACCATCGAAGTATAGGACCCAAGGCTGGTATCGGATCACGTTAACGAACTCTGGCGGTCCTGCGAATTCCCCCTCAATAGGATGGTGCAATAGGAAATCCGCGATGGCCTGACCCGTCATGGCCTTGAGTGGCGCATATTGTAGGGAAAACTCTGACAGGGCTAAGACCCACTTGCCAATCCTACCCCTTAGGATAGGTCTCGTTAGCATATATTTCACCAAATCAGTCTGTGCCACCACTATTGTTGTGAATGAAAGCATGTAATGGCGGAGCTTAATGCCCGCGCAGTACAGGGCTAGACACAGCCTCTCGACTGGCGAATATCTGGTCTCTGCATCCAACAACGTCCTGCTGACGTAGGCTACTGCATATTCAACTTTCTTTCCATCGGCCAGGGTTTCGTCCTGGGCTAGCAGCCCTGCGACAGAGATATCAGAGGCAGAAATATACAGTTTGAGAGGGATACCCGGTGTCGGCGGCCGAAGGACCGGCGGACTAGCCAAATACTCCTTGATCCTGTCAAAGGCAGCCTGGTGCTCAGGACCCCACTCAAAGATTTCTCCTGGTTTGAGCTTGAGTAGAGACGAGAAAGGTGCTACCTTGCCTGCTGAGTTGGATATAAACCTTCTGAGGAAGTTGATCTTTCCAAGCAAGCTCTGCAGCTCCCTCTTGTTTCTCGGTGCTGGCACGTCCAACACAGCTTGCACTTTGTCGCCCGACACCTCGATGCCTCTCTCATGTACCACAAACCCTAGAAAGTCACCAGCACAAACCCCAAAGACACACTTGGCCGGATTCATTTTAAGCTGATGCTTCCGCATGATTGTGAACACCCTTCGGAGATGATCAATGTGATCTTCCCTCTTTTTGGACTTTACTACTACATCATCAATGTAGACTTCAAGGATGTCCCCCAATATTCTGCTGAAAATTACGTTCATTGCACGCTGGTATGTAGCCCCTGCATTGGTTAAACCGAATGGCATACTGAGATACTCAAACGCTCCTGTGAACCCTGGGCAGCGGAAGGCGGTTTTAGGAATGTCTGGTTCGTCTATTGGAATCTGGTGATACCCTGCCGTCCCATCCATAAATGAGAGCAACTCGTGCCCCGCTACTGCATCCACCAGCATATCCGCTATGGGCATAGGATAAACATCCTTAGGAGATGCAGCGTTTAAATCCCTGTAGTCCACACATATTCTGATTTTGCCATTCTTCTTCCGAACAGGGACGACGTTGGATAACCATTCCGGATAAAGGGCTGGTCTGATTATCCCAGCGTCCAGCATGCTTTGAACTTCTTTCTTGACCGCCATTGCCGTGTCAGCGTTCATCCGCCGCTGCTCTTGCTTAACTGGCCTACACCCTTCCTTGATAGGGATGCGATGGCAAGCCAGCTCTCTTGATAACCCCGGCATGTCTTGATACTTCTCGGCAAAGCAGTCCTTATAATCATGCAGCAACTCTATCAGTTGCTGCCTCAACTTTGGTCTAAGGTACTGGCTGATCCCCACTTCCATGGGTTCCGTTTCTGTTCCCAGGTTGATCTTTTCGACAGGATCGCGTACCTTGGGCGGAGTATCATCTAGCGCTGCTGGAGCAGGCTGAATTACTTCCACCCCTGTTGAAACTTCGAACTCTTCTTCCTCAATACACTCCACCAGTGCCACCTCCTCCCAAGCCATTCGCTCTAATCGATAAATCGCCAATCGCTGCAGAAAGCTAGCAAAGGCCTCCGACTCCTTTTGCGAGAAGGCGTCACTCATTGGAAGTATTGGGACGGAGCTCAATGGAAATTGGCCGACTACAATCCGCCATAGCCTGGGCAATTCCCCACTGAGACAGCTCATTCTGGGTCACCCCGAGTGGATGCCCCCTATGGTCGACTCCCCCAATCCGGAGGGGTCTCATGTCTCTGTTGTAATAGCTGGCTTCCAACTGGATGGCCGCTATCGAATACGGGCGCTCATCCGCCTTGATGAGCACTGGCAACTCTGTGACTGGATCCCACATGATCATCTCTTGGTGGAGAGATGAAGGCACTGCCAGCGCTTTATGGATCCAATCCCTCCCTAGGATCATATGGTAGGGAGCGTTTGCGTTGGCCACGTAAAATGCGTGATGGGCATCAGAGGGTCCTATCTTGACTCGGAGCACAGCCACCCCAGCGGTTGGAGTTACCTCCCCCGAAAACCCCTTCACCCTGGAGACAGTCTGGATGACTTTGTCCTTCGGGATCTTCAGTTGTTCCACAAGAGTAGTGGTGACGACGTTTACCGCAGCCCCTGTATCTATCAAGATCTTGCGGACCTTCATGCCCTGCACCTCTGCTGTCACGTATAGAGGCTTCAGATGCTGGGACATGTCAAACGTAGGCTTGGCAAACATCACGCATTGTTTCAGAAGGTCTCCGGCCCCCTCCGGATACCGATGACCGGACCGAAAAACCCCGGGCTCAGCTTCCGCTTGAACCCCCTTTTCAGGCTCCTGTACTGAGTAAACAGGATGAGAAGCCTCTTCGTCGCTGATGAAGTGAGCAGTGGGCAAAGGCTCTGGCAGAGCATAAGCAGATGACAGAATGAAGACCATGTTGCAATGATGCGTCATGGCCTCATCCCCGGTCTGCTCCTCGTCCATTGGCACCTCACCCTCGTCTACCGCCTCAGGCTCATCTTCGTAGTCGACCACATCTTCTTCCTTATCCAGGGCTAGGTCTCCTAGGTCGGAGTCAGCTCGTATACTGGGGGCGACCGAGGACGTCCGAGTTGGCACCGTCATCTGCAGCTTCTTAGCCGCGTACTCCACGAAGTTGGTTGGCGCCTTAGGTCCTTTTGGCCTCGCCCGCGATGTGGTAGCGGACGGCCCGCTCGCTTCCACCGGAACTGATCTGGATTCCTTGGGAACAACCTCCCTCTCAGAAACCCCCACGTTGCTCGTGCTCGCCGCCAATGACGCGCTGTTTTCCTTTGGTATCCACCGCATAACGGTGGAACCCTTGCTGGTGTCAATCACCATCACATCTTCCTGGGCCTCCAAAGCCCCTTGCTTCCCGGCAGCTTCCGGTTGTGGCTTCTTTGGAGGGGACCTCCTCGTCTCCGAAGGCTCAGGAGGGAAAACCAGCTTTCTCCTTGGCCTGGACTGGGGTGCCCCAGCGGATCTCGGCAGATCAGCTATCCTATCGTGCACACTCTTTCGAGGTGCCGGTGGAACGTCCGTGGTTCGCTGTCGCCTAGGGTCCATGTATGATTTGGTTCTCACCTTGTAGCGCTTATGGATCTCCTCCACCCGCTCCACGGGTACTGACAGCTCTTCCTCGGTTACCCTTCCCGATGCCAGATCCGCCAAGGTTCTTTTTGCCTTGCCGAAGCGTCTCCGCTCGTTCCGGGTAGTCACCGCTGCAAGCTCAACAGCCTTGCCGGCCCGCTGGGTATACCATGTGTCCGCCTTCGGATCGTTCCTAGATGCTGGCGGAACATAGACCCTCGCGGATGGCTCTGGATTCGCAGCCTTCTGCGAACCCCCAGCCGTGGCTGGCTTGATTTCGGACGGTCCTGGAACATGCCTAGGCCTTGCCCTGCTGGCGCAACTGTCCTCGGACCCGTGATGGTACTTCATCCGCTTGTAACCCTCCCTGCTTGACTTCTCGGGCGGCGGACGCTCTAACTTGGCCTTCTCGAGGGCTCTCCTTTCAGCCTTCTGCTCCGCTTCCCTCAAGGCTGCCTGAAACTCCTCATAAGTAATCGGCTGCCCTGTCGTTAGTCTGCACGTGAGGCAGAGCTTGGAGCGTGGGACCATCACCATGTCCTCTTCCTCAATCGCCCCAACCCAAAATTCTGGGCAGGGCCTAGGTTCGCTGGCGTCGAACCCCAGCTTGCCCTCGTTCAGCCACTCCTGCAACTGATCCTTCAGACCTACACATTCAGAACTAGAGTGGTCAAAGGACCTATGGAAGAGACACGTAAACCCGCCGTTCCCCCTGATAGGATGGCCTTGGTAAAACTCCTGAATTTCTGGCGCCTTATGGTACACCATGGTTTCCCAGATCTCCTCCGCCTTGTTTGCGTCGTAAGTATACTCCTGAAACCTGGAAACCCGCTTCCTACCCTGCTGCGGCAGACTCGGACCAACACTGATCTCGATAGCATTCACCCGCGGTGCACCCTTAGCCTTTGTCCACTGAGGCTCCTTAGGATTCTCCAATTGCAGGACGTTGTCATTGATCCATATCTGCAACTGGTCCTTCAGCTTCACACAATCCTTAGTATTGTGATTGTTCATATTGTGATAGCTGCAGTATGTCTTCCCCGCCATATAATCAGGCTTGGGGGTAAATCCGTCATGATGCAGACGCCCCTGGTTGAACAACTCTTGCAAAATCTCGTGAGCTCTATGGGCGTTATAGGTGTATGCATCAAAGGCTGATTTGGTTGGAAGAGGAGTAACTAGCTTAATAGGCTCCCTGACCGGCTTCGCTACCTGGGACTGCAAAGGCTTCTGATCAGTCCTCTCGATGGCTGCGACCTCGACCCCTACTTTCTCCTCATCAACCCATGTCAGGATTGGCCTAGGAATTGCATCCGCCTGAACGGCTGCCACGGTCTGAGCCGCGGTCGGAATTGGAGTTTTGGGCTTCAGAGTCCCCGGATAGTAGGACATCGGAATCCCCTTCCTTCTTTCGTTCCTCTCCCTGGACCGATCCACATAGTGCTGCTCCTGACCCAGACGATTAGTCAGATCCGCCATCGTGGTTACATGAACCTGCCTGAACCCCTGGCGGATCTCGTCTATCAAGCCGTCAATCGCCATCCGCACGGCGTGCTCCTCTGGGATTTCCATCTCACAGCGAGTTAGCTCCAGCTTGAAGCGTCGCAGATAATCAGTGGCGGACTCGTCAGGCCTCTGTTCAGTCTCTGCCAGGTCCTTCAGTCCGATTTTTGCTTCCACGACCCCAAACATGGTCCTGAACATGACCTCCATGGTCTTCCAGTCTGGAATTGACCCAGGCCTTAAACGCTTATACCAGATAGCTGCTTCCCCTGCCAGGGATGTAGGAAAGAGCTTCAACTTCATGATCGGGTTCTCAGCATATTGACCTGATTCGTTGGTGAAACGCATGATGTGCGTCTCAGCATCCTCGGATGTCTGGCCAGTAAACGGCGTAAAACGGATTGGCTTGAAACCGACCGGGAAGGGCACCGCATTGATCTCGGGAGTCAACGGATTCTCGTACGTCTTGTCGACGTCGGGCAACCCCTGCAGCTCCCTGAGCTTGTCAGCGAAGATCCTGCCAATGTCCTCCAGGGTTATCTGAGCCACGGCGTTCGCTTGAGGTACCGACTGATCGTTGTTAACCGGCTCTGTAGGAGGAACCTGACCTCCCCTTTGACTATTAGTGGGCCTGTTGTTAGATCCGCCAATAGTACCACGACCGGCGTCGCGCTTGCGCTGGTCCTTCAGCTGAGCTGGATCCGTAACTGTACGGCCGGACCCCTCGGGATGATCACCCCGTTCCAGCAACTGATTCATCAAGGCACTCAGGTTGGCGAGCGCGGTATTGGTTTCCGCCAGCTGCTCCTGCTGCTGTTGCCAGCTGCCCTCGGAGCTCCTGGCATAGGTGGTCAAGCTGCTCCCCAGCCGATCCTGCTGTTCGGCGAGGTACTTGAAATTTGCAGTGAACCCCCGTTGCTCCGTCTGCATACGCCTGACGGATTCACTTAGATCAATGACCACCTCATTGGCTCTTTTCAATGCCTCGTCCGTGTGACAAGACTTTTCGATCAACATCTTCAAAGTATCCGTCACCTCCGTGGGAGTTGCAGACTCCCCAGTAAATTGTACCACAGGTGACGCACTTGGATCAGCGGATTCATCCGCGGACCCCTTTTCCAAAAAACCAGATGTAGCTTCCCGGTTAACAAAACCGATAGCGCGGTCGTCATCCTGGGAAGCGGCAGTGATTTCAGTGGTCTCTTCCTCGATCTCCGAAATAGACGGCTCGGAAACCGGATTCAGACCCTTTTTGCTTCGCAGGGCTTTAAGGGCAGTAGCAATAGCTTTTGCGTCGGCCAAAGTCCCGCCAAACACTTCCTTAACTTCAGCGTCAGTTAATCCCCTACACTCAGCTGTTCCATGCTGGATCAGCCCTTTGTGGGAAATCTTCAAACAAGACATGGTCACCCTTACGTAAGGATTACCCCTTGTGGATCCCGCAATCCTTGACACCTGTCCCACTGGGCGTGCCAAAATGTTCGTGGCGGGTTCAGCACCCGGCGAACAGTCAGCACGGCTGTCGGTTTTGTGGTTGGTTGCTGTGTCTCTGTGTTGTGCTTAGGCGTGCCAGCACCCTTGGAGCGGTGCCACTCGATTGCGCGCGACCCCCTGAGCGAGTCGCTTCGTCTGCTCCCAATTCGACTCTGACTTCCTGGTCAAGCGACTGTTACGCGGGCGCTGACTAAGCCGGCGTACAGGGCTCGAACAAGACCTGAATAGAACTCTCTACCAGGATTTTCTTCCCAACCCCTTGAGGATTGAGGATCTTACTCTGATCCGGAGAAGCAAAGCAGAGCTGTTCCAAGACCACGGGTGTGTCACCGGAGTGACGACTCGATTGCCACCAGGGGTAGCGGACTGACAGACTCGATTGCCACCGGGGGTGGCGGACTGACTCGATAGACTCAGCAAACGCTCGGCACAAGTACGAGAGCGGATCAATCGTAGGAGGGCGGAGGAGGGTTGCGTGAGGCTCAGCAAATGCTCGGCGCAAGTACGAGATTAGATCGATCGTAAGAGGGCGGAGGAGGGTTGCGTGAGGCTCAGCAAATGCTCGGCGCAAGTACGAGGTTGAATCCGTCGTAGGGCAGAGGCGAGTTGCGTGAGTAGACCCAGCAAAGCGCTCGGCACAAGCACGAGATTAGATCGATCGTGGGGCGGAGGCGGGTTGCGTGAGTTGCTCCGGAGAGGCTTTGGCAAGTTAGCGTTGCGCTAGAACTTGTGGTTGTTTGTTTTTGGTTGAGAACCTTTTTCCAGCTGCCGGCAGATTCATATTTATATGACTCAAGGACCCCTAGGGCTGTCAACTCCAGCCTGGCGGATCCTTGAGATTCATTAGGAATGTCCTCCCCTACCCTGCTTCCCATCAAATCAGCGAAGATATTATCAGAGGTATAGTTGGTATTGAAGCTTCGAAGATCGGAGCAACACGTCTTGACCTTGCTTGTTATGCTGCTGTTACTGTTCATCACTCATCATTGCGCAGTATGGCCGGTTCCTCTAACAACCTCCCTAAAGCATGGTGCAGCGTGGCTTATAGTTGTTAGTGATTGATAGCCCAGCGTAGGTAGTGAAATCATTGCTACATTGCTTCTCAATCTTAACAAATATTTTCACTGATGGATTGTTACGAAACAACCCCAATCGGATTAGGAAGCAACCACGTTCTCCCTCGAACTCAACCTCTTTGGTTGAAGCGGGAAAGCCCGATTTCCAAGGGTTTGAATCTGATCAAAACCCCTACTGGGCCTTGGGGCGGAAGCCCAATTGAAATAAATTCAATTGTGGTCCAAACACATACTCGCCCCAAATTAGCAGACTTTGGGGGATTTGATGTGCTGTGTTAGTTTAGTTATGGTTCCTTCGTCGTAATTGTTTATCTTTCGGAAGTTCGGATGTTAGATTTGCATTTATGGGTGCTTCCTTGTTTCTGTCTATCTCATATGTTTGGAGGAGTGGACTTGGTCGACCCCTGAAACCTACCAAGTCTTATTCTTGTTTCGGTTCATCGTCTTCTTCTGGGTGAATTAGGAACTTAAGAACTGTCTGCACTATACATTGTTTAGATTTAGGTCTTCTTTGTTTGTTTTCTAACTTCTCTAGCACTGTAGTTGGTTCATTCTCATATGCAAGATACTTATTTTTGTATTTTGCCAGTACAAATCGAAGAGAATTTCTCTCAGTGTGCTTTTGTATGGATGCTGAATTCCTGACACTTTGTGATCTTTGGAGAACATGATAAAGATCCATATATGTTGCCTGAAATTTGAATTTATAGATTGTGATTGTTATAAAACTCTTCAAAAAATGTAATGATATGTGATTTTGTGCTTTACTTTTTATACTTTTGTTTTCACTGTCCTTTGATTTGGCCACTGGATTCGGTGATGTTCAGGTGATTCGGATATCATCAAGACATACCTGGTGATCAGTGATGGACTATTGGGGTGACATGTTAGGAACTTTAGATATATACTTCAAACATATAGATTTTCATTAAAGTGATTAGACAATTATGACTGTAGGTTTAGAAATAGAAAAGCTACTGACAAGTGTCAACGTTCATAATTCAAATAATAAACTGAGATATTGGATAAAATTGATGATTAGTAATCTAATTAAATCTGATGTAATTTAGTACGGGGAAAGCCTCTAATCGTTGAGGACTATGGTTTTTTTTTTTTTTTGAAAGAGAGGAAAAGCAGCTTACATGGAGGCCCCCCCTCTACCCATTATTATTTGTAATATTATTAGCCGACACCGAGGGGAACATAATACCGGAACTTCGAGCCTGCCCATGAGCATTACACTTATCCTAATAGAGGACATTCTAGATGAAATTCGGGACCTCGGATAAAATAAATGCAACTTCTCTATCTAGACTAGCAAAGTGAGTCAATTTATGGGCTATACTATTTGCTTCACGATTAACATGACTAACAGAGATGAAATCAAACAAAGACATCATAGCACGACAATCATCAACAACCGGACTAACCTCTACCATGTCCCTGGCGTCTTTATTAAGTGCTGTGACGAGAACAGAACAGTCACTCTCCACTTCAACTTGATTCCACCCGTGTTCCAAAGCTTGACTTAGACCTAACCTACAGGCAATAGCCTTTGCATGCAGAGGTGAAGAGAGATAGTTCAACCTTCTTGACCATGCACATCTAACCCCACCAATTTCATCTCTTACAATCATACCCGCCCCACCACCTCCTCCATCATGAAAAGAGCCATCAAAATTCAACTTTACCCTACCACCTGCAGGGAAATTCCACTTCATCTTCACACCTCTTCTAGCTTTGACTTTAGAGGGTTTAGTAGGGTGCAGCTGCTTGTACTCAAAGAGTAAGTTCATTGCCCATTGTGCAGTTCTCACAGGATCAAAACTAGCTCATTTCCACACCACATTATTCCTCTCAACCCATATGGCCCACAAGAGAACAAAGAAAACTTCGACCTGGTGTGTCTGCAGAGTTTGAACCATCTCCCAGATCCATGCATCCATCGTTGTAGTTGCATGGCTTCTAGCACGTAAGCCCAAAGGACTCACTAACCACATGCAGGCAACTGCCGAGCAGTCTTTCATAATATGCAAAGTGGATTATGGTATACCCTTACAGAACGGTCACACATACTCTTCAAGATTAACATGCTTCCTGCTCACTTCCATTCTAGTAGGCACAATGTTCTTGACTAACCTCCATATAAAGCTCCAATTTTTTGGTTGAACATGAACCTTCCATATTAGCTTCCACATCTCATTCCCATTATTTGGGTGAGAAGAAGAACCCTGTGACTCCACTCTCACACTTCTAGCTACATGGTACCCACTCTTTGCATCATCCTCATCAAAAAGTTTCATCATCCATGCTTGTCAAAATGCCAAACTAGACGATCCTCCATGCGACAGACACTAATAGGGATTCTCCTAATCAAGTTTGCATCATCCTCATCAAAAAGTTCCACTAACCAATCATCCATCCACTCGAGGGTAACTGGATCAATAAGGTCACACACTGTTAAGTCCTCAAGGCCTTTAATTACTCCAAACAGAGGCCTAAACGAGTAAGGCTTAGGTATCCATGGGTCATTCCAAACAGAAATGCTTCTCCCCGACCGAACTTGGAACCTAGCCCCCTTCAAAAGAAGATCTTTCCCTTTCATAAGACTCTGTCAAGCATAAGAGGCTCCCTTCTCACAAGAAGCATCAAGAAACAAAGAGCGAGGGAAATATTTAGCCTTGAGAACACGAAACATCAGAGAATCTTATTGTTGTAGGAGCCTCCAACATTGTTTTGCAAGGAGAGCTTGATTGAAAAGCTCCATATGCCTAAACCCCAACCTTCCCTCATCTTTCGGGATGCACATCTTCTCCCATGCTACCAAATGAATTTTCCTTGCACTCTCTGAATCCCCCCACCAAAACTCCGCCATCACTCTATGCATCTCATTACAAATATGCTTCGGCAACTCAAATACGCTCATCACATAGGTAGGAATAGATTGAACAACGAATTTGATCATTACCTCTTTCCCTGCCATACTCAATAACTGGTCCTTCAAACCTTTCATCTTGACTCGCACCTTTTCAGAAATACTATTGAAAGCCTCGGCCTTAGAGTAAGAGATCTCAGTGGGCAATCTAAGATATTTGGAATGCTTTGAAACCCTTTCCACACCCAACATCTCTGCCAAAGCCAACTGGTCTTCCATTCTAACATTCTTAGAGAAAGAGATACAACTTTTTTGAAAATGAACTTGTTGCCCACTAGCTTCCTCGTAAACCCTCAAAATATTCTTTAGCCTAGTCACCTCCACCTCCTCCGCTCACATAAAAATGAAAGAGTCATCCGTAAAGAATAGATGATTAATCGTAGGAGCACCCGTATCAATTTTCACCCCATGAATCAACCCCTGCCCTTCAGCATAAGATAACATTCGAGATAAGCCCTCCGCACACAATAGAAAAAGATATGGAGAGATCGAATCACCTTGCCTCAATCCTCTCGAGGGCCAAAGCTTACCCCTCAGTTCACCATTGAGCACAAAAGAATAGGAGACCATCCGAACACACCCCATCACCCATTTCATCCACTGATCATGAAAACCCATACTCCTCATAATCTCCTCGATGAAAGTCCATTCCACTCGATCGTAGGCTTTGCTCATATCAAGCTTCAACGCACTAAATCCCTGCGAGCAGCCATACTGCCTCTTCAAGAAATGAGCAATCTCGAATGCTAGCATAGAATTATCCGATATCTGCCGCCCTGGCACAAAAGCACTTTGATTTTGGGAGATCACCATCTTCAGAATAGGCTTGAGCCGATTTGACAACACTTTCGATGCGAGCTTGTAAATCACATTACAAAGGCTTATAGGTCGTAATTGTGTCACGTTCTCAACATCTTTCACCTTAGGGATAAGAGTGACATTTGTCTCATTGACCTGCTTCAATAACTCATCAGACCCCAAAAAACAGCGAATTGCTGTAGTGACATCATGCCCAACAATATGCCAGAATTTTTCATAAAAAATCGGTGAGAAACCATCTGGACCTGGGGCGTTGAGCAGATGCATTTGCTTGAGAGCCTGCAAAACCTTATTTTCAAAAATTGACTTGATCAGATCATCATTCATGTCCGCCGTCACCACTTGAGGAAATAAACTTGTGAACAAGTCAACATTTGATGGCCTACTAGAAGTGAACAACTGACCATAATAATTAAGAACAATATTCTCAAGGTCAGATTCTCTCATACACCAGATCCCATCATCATTATATAAACCTTTGATACCATTCCTCATTTTCCTGTTACTAGCCTTCTGATAGAAATAACTAGTATTCAAGTCTCCCCTCAGTTAATCACATGACTTTCGAGCGTCGTCTCCAATATTCATGCTCATGCCTAAGCAAATCATTCAATCTCTGCTCTAGCATCTCTCTATTCTCTTTCCAGCTTTCCTTACCCCTCTGCTTGCCCGATCGTAGAACACAGTCAACCTCTTCCTGACTTCCTAAATTTCCCTCTTCAGCCTACCAAACTACTCTTTGCTCCAAGACCACAAAGCAGACCTCGTTCTACCAATTTTCATACATACCTGACGAAATGGGTCCTGACCTGTGTCACATTCCCAACTATTATGAAGCACTCCTGCACACTCAGTCTCTTGAAGCCAATGTGATTCAAAACGAAAACGACCATGTCTCCGCCGCCACCGAGCCCACAAAAATACTGATAAGGAGATGGTCAGACTTAGAGGGTTTATGATGAGTCACTTTCGCCGTTGGGAAAAGATTATGCCAATCATCAGTAGCTAAAAACCTGTCAAGACGACATTTGATCACCTGCCCAGCTCTCTTTCCCCTCCACGTGAACAATGGACCTGTAAACTGCAAATCATGCAACCGACAGACCTCCATGCACTCTCTAAAATCTTCCATCTGTCTAGGGCATCTAGGCGGCCCTCCCTCTTTCTCTGATGCCCAAAGAATCTCATTTATATCACCTCCAAGAAGCCAGGGCCAACGATTATCACTACCTCCCACGTCTTGAGCCTATCCTCCACCTTAGAAAACCCATAAACAGCCGTAAACTTCCGCCGATCAGAACTTCCCAATCTACCCACTAACAAATCAATATGATTTTGAGAATGAGACATGATCGTGACCTCCACCTCTTCCCTCCATAACACATTAATACCCCCTGCCATTGACCTCCTCCCATTAGGGTTTGTATGAACTTCACAATCTACTGTGAAAACATCCTCAAAACCGACTTGCTTGCGAATCCCTTCCATCTCATAAGCTAAACATCTCGTCTCACACAAAAGCACTATCTCGGGAAAGTTTAGGTTTAACACCCTTTTAAAGCCCTTCACTGTCCAAGGATTCTCGATTCCTTGACAGTTCCAACTCAAGACATTCATTTCTCGTGATGGGTCGAAGCCCGACCCATCACGAAAGAACCATTAGGAGTACGCCCAGAACTCTTTTTAGGGAAAATAGAACTAACAGAAACTTGCTTGAGATTAAAACTCGTTTTCGAGGACTTATTCTCTTTCACAGTCTTCTTTTCCTCCCTCTTCAGCTTTGCTTTGTCTGCTTTAACTGGACTTGGGGCCGAGACTTTGTTTAAGTCCA